>OV702289.1:254191828-255428971 GCA_916181665.1 Avena sativa | reverse complement strand
TCATAATCAATATAATTGCTATCTTCCAAAGCTGGGGAACTAAAAAGATCATTTTCATAAAAACTAGCTTCCCCAAGCTTAGACTTTTCCATAGCATTATCAATAATTGTGTGCAAAGAATTCATACTGACAACATTGCTATTAGCATGCAGAAAAGTTCCATAGGTTTTTTAATTTTCTCTTCAAACACTTCATGTCCTAACTCAATATAAATACTATAAAGCTCTCTAATTTTTTTGTTGTTTTCCATTAAGCCTAACTAGTGAAAACAAGAAACAAAAAGACAAAATTGAAGAATCTAAAGGAAATAACTTCGAGCACTCACACCGGAGGATGTGAGTACCTTTTACCTTACCTCCCCGGCAACGACGCTAGAAAATAGGCGTTTGCCGTGGGAAGTTCTTCTTCTTTAATCCTCCGGTGTCAATACCTTTTACCTTACCTCCCCGGCAACGGTGCCAGAAAAATAGCTTGATGTCTACGCACTTCTATTCTTGTAGATAGTTGTTGGGCCTCCAAGTGCAGAGGTTTGTAGAATAGCAGCAAGTTTTCCCTTAAGTGGATCACCCAAGGTTTATCGAACTCAGGGAGGAAGTTGTCAAAGGTATTCCCTCTCAAGCAACCCTGCAATCAAGATACAAGAAGTCTCTTGTGTCCCCAACACACCCAATACACTTGTCAGGTGTATAGGTGCACTAGTTCGGCGAAGAGATAGTGAAACACAAGTGGTATAGATAATTATAAGTGGTAACGGTGATAGAAAATAGCTTGATGGCGTGGAAAAGACTAAAGTAAAACTGAAATAAAGAAGGAAGCAAGCAAACATGTAACAGATCTAATAGCAAACGGTGTTTCAGTGCTTAGAAACAAGGCCTAGGGATCATACTTTCAGTAGTGAACACTCTCATACAAATATATTCTCTTCATGATACTACTCTTAACTACTCTCCGGTTGAACACTCTAATCGATGGTAGGGCTATAACAACACACCTCAAAGTAAGTCTTTCCCATCTAGATAACCTCACACTGTCACCTTGAGCACTAGATGAGTCCAACAAACACCACAATTTCATAAAGACATCCAACTCCAAATATAACTCATAACAAGTATTTGAGATCTCTAGCCTAAGTGCCACCATGGTGTGCACACTGTCAACTTCACACACATGGGGAGAGCAGAGATCTATTAAAGCACTTGAGTAGCAAGGCAGATCTATAGATTACAAGCTCATGATCTCAATAAGATCATGCATAGAAAGAGAGATGAACACATAGCTACCGGTAGAACCCTTAGCCTCGAGAGAGAACTACTCCCTCCTCATCATAGGAATCAGCAACGGTGATGGAGATGGTGGTGGAGATCGATGGAGATGGCTCCGGGGGCACTTCCCCGTCCCGGCAGGGTGCCGGAACAGAGACTTTCTGTCCCCCGAATCTCCCCTTCGGTGGCGGTGGTGCTACGGAACTTTTCGTGGATTTCTGATTGACGATCTAGGGTTTATGTATCGGGGGGCTCTTACAGGCGAAGGAGACAAAGTCGGTGGCCGGCCAGGGGGCCCACACCATGCAATGGCGCGGCCTAGGGTTACCCACGCCAAGGGGGGTGTGGCCACCCTGTGGCCCCTCTCCGACTCTCCTTTTGGCTCCGTGAGTTTTCCGGGAAAATAGTAACTTTGGCTTTTGTCCCGTCCTATTCCGAGAATATTCATTTTCTGACTTTCTGGAACCAAAAACAGTAGAAAATAGACAACTGGCACTGTGGCTCTTGTTAATAGGTTAGTCCAAGAAATCATATGAAAATTACTCCAAAGTGTGGACAAAACACAAGAAAGTAGATAAAACCTATCATGGAGCATCAAAAATTATAGATACATTTGCAATGTATCAATACTTAACCCCATAGATATATTTATAGACTTGATGGAAATCTTGAAAGGAGTTGTTTGATTGAAATGAAATCTAGTGGTAATTGAGATGCATGCGAAAGCTATAAGTTGTGAGTCAAAGTATGTTATTGCTTATTTATAATTTTTGATGCACACCTTTGGTATGCCAACAAGTCCGCTGGCCTACGAACGATCAATGGTATAACCCCTGATTTCGGCTATTGAGTTGATGACATGGGTAGCAACTATTACTATAATGTGCAAAAGTATACATACTCTTGAAGCTTGTGAGAAGTATTGCTAAAAAGTCATTCAATGATCCTTATTGGAAATTTTATTTGAAAGAAAGTCACACGAAGAGTCTTTGGAATGGTATTATTACTACTATATGAATTTTCTTGAAATACAATGAATGTAATAGTAGTGTTTTGATAGCCTTGATCTATTAATGTAGGTGTCAATAAGACACTTCACTGATAAGATACATTGGACATAATCTCTCATACTTAATTCTACTAATAAGAAACTTCCTAGTGTTCCATGGAAAGCTGAGAGTTAACTAGAGGAATTGGAATGATTGTTACACCTCTAGTTGTTTATACTTATATCAACTTTGCTTTGATTTTTTTGAGTTAATGAATCTTGTATAGTACTCTTGGCATTTCTATAATTTTGATAAGCCTTTCAAATAGAAGAAGTGTTGGATGCATATGACTACCAACCATAAGTGAATTCATCTTCTCGTTATTTTAGTTTAAACGCTAAGTTCCTTATGGTTCCTTTTGTTTCTTGCTCAAGGACTATCAAGGTTTTAGCTTTGGGGAAGTTAATAGCTGTGAAAATAGCCATCTTTCTCCACATTTAAATCACATTTTAAGTCAAGTAATTAACCAACAATCTTTCTAGCTTTTCTACTAATGACTAATTATTGCAAAGTGTGCAATCCTTGTTTTTAATTTGTGTTGTGTAGAAAATCACACTTATAACACAAAAACAGGAGCATTCATTGAACATTATCACATTGTCTACTCATCCAAGGTAACTAGGGACGAAATGGAGTCATCTTCGAGCTTAACAACCTGTAGTATGGGCAAGTCCCACCCGTACTGTGTGGCGACGGCTCTGTTTGGTCAAACGCTACAACTTTCATGAAGACACATATATATTTTGGGACTCTAGCTGCCATGCTGAGGGCCGCTATTCTGAGATTGCATCACAACACCACCGAAGGAGATCCACCACCATAATGCATCCTCTCCATCCTCCATCCACTCCACAGCCATAGCCATTATATTGTACTTGAGATCTCCTTGTGATTCGACGACCATTGTAAGAATATTTGATTTCAATCTAAGTATTTGCACAATTTTTTATATAATTGATCTTATTGTTATGAGTGCATAGTCCTCACGGGCTGCGGGTTGGGTTGAAACCTTGCAGCGATTATGTGCACCTAATACCTAGGAATGTTGTGTGCTGATTGAATAGGAGATATGTATCTTTGTATCTTTGTCTCTTGTCTCGGTCCATGGACTTGTAGGTACCCAATATCCTAGGGATTGATAAAGGCTCGAGGTAAGATGAGTGGTGAATAGCGACTTCACGCGGAACCTAGTGACAACAAGGGGAGTACAGTCTTCATTTAGGGATCCACTTGGGAGTAACAACATCATCGTTCTTAATGCTTTGATCTGTATTTTACTTAATAATTGTTATAGCCCAGTGCTTCGTGGTATAACAGTTGGATCAAAAAGACTATTGATATGCATGTGGCTCACGGGGGCTTTAGTGTTTATGGATGTGCTTCCCAAAACCCTATCTATATTTGATCATGTCACACATGAATGTGATTATTATTATCTTCATCCCATATGTATGTGCAACTGTAGGCGAATCTTCAACCCTGGCCTATTTCCATCCATTGAAACAACCAATGATTCAAAGTAAACTAGAAAGTATTGGTAAACATAAAATAAAACGAGTAAACAAAGTCTTGTAGATGTGCATTATTATTTCCGTACAATAATCGTTTCCCAAGGTTCGATAAACCTAGGTCTTCTAGGGAAAAGCTACTATACTACATCCGTAATCCGGATCGAAGGTATCAAACCTATCAAAATATCTGGTGAACAACTCCGACTGAGATCGAGGAAACGCACCTGCCGATGGATCGGATCCACGACCTACAGTATCATACCAGCAAAGAGATTTCAGGTATCCAAATCATAGCCCATTTCCTTCGACTTTGCATCCAACCTCTATAGGTGAGAATTTCTCTGATGTGAATGTATGATGGTAAAAAGGACCCGATGAGGATCTCTCTAGACAATTTGTCCACCTCTCAACTCAAGAAAAAGGTCTGATCCTTCACCATTCTCACAAAGGATGATGTAGTTCCCTTGAACTATCGAGTGGACCCCTACAGCAAAAACACCCGCTCCCAATTGCAAGTTTCTTCTTCTGCACTTTACTCATTTGAAAATATCTTCCGTTGCTTTCTTGTTTATTTATACCAAATTTCTCCTTCTACGGGAACATGTTCCTCTGTATTCTCTCCCTCCTCTTCCTGAGGATGGTGAGGTACCCGAAACTGCCCCTGATACTAAAAGGGGATGCAGATACAAGTTTTGCCTGAGAACCCATAAATGAGGAGGGATCCACCGATGGATCCTCCCATTCTGTAATGACGGTTCCCTCTGCAAATTCTCAAGACTTGTAGAGATATACTCTGGGCCCACTTGGTATTACAATTTCTAATCCCATTGTCTACGTAGACAAGTTATGATGTTGATCATAAGGACACTGAAATACAAACGAGTAAATGAGAGTGAATTAAGAATGAGGATAACGGATATAGTGATGAAGAGTTGCATAAGGAGGATACCCACATCTCGCCTCGGTGTTGTTATCGTGAGGTAGAAGGATTAGGACTTTTATAGTGAACTAGGTTCACTTGATGATTAATGTAATATAAAGCAACCATCATGGGAATTCAGGCCCCGCTATTGGTTATTGATCCAGAAGAGTTTCCAGAGTCATGTATGCATATTACCAAACCTGACTGAGTCAGATGCTTAAGTCCAAACAATCAAGTTGTGATTATATATATGTGGTTAAGAATAATATGTTCCAGAGACACCGAAATAGTATTTGGAGCTATTGGGAGAAATTAGAATAGTTCTAGTGACAAAACCTATTTCTAGAAGGTAGTTTTGAAGTCGTCAGAGTTGATTTCGAGGTTCATTGGAATCACTCTAAGATGGTTAAAAATGTCGGAGAACATTCATAAAGGTTCTAGAATATATATAGGTTTTCATACATGAGATGTACTGGTCTTTATTTATAAGAAACCAGAGAAGAAGAAAACCACCGGATAGGAACCGATGGGGGAATGAACCCGAGGGGCAACCCACACGAGGGGTGGCGCTTGGGCCACTAGGTCCACCATTCCATGGCGCATGGGGCCACTATGGGCTACACCTAAACCTTTCATATATGCAAGTATTCATATTAGGAAAGTCGGAATCATATCCACTAATGAAGATATGTATCTTGCATTTTAGGAAAGTGTTGATTGTAACTTCTATTAAAGATATGGGATGATCTTATGAATATATGATATTTTGCAATCTTGGAAAATCTTGATTGTATCTTCTAAATAAGGCATGAGATTATCTCACATTAATGTGGAGATATCGTATCTTGCATATATATACATATAGAGAGAGAAAGAGAGAGAGAGAGAGAGAGAGAGAGAGAGAGAGGAGGACTATTCAAGAATCCCCCTTAAGAGATTCCTATGTAGCTTATACAGGAACCCCCACCTAACTACCTTCTTCCTTGTCATATCTAGACCTACGCAACATCAGGACATCTCCCCGCCCCACCCCCATGCGCTGCTGACCATCTCCCCACGCACCGCCAGCACCCCCACGCCCACCGGCCATCTTCCCGGCCCTGCGCGCCGCCATCCATCTCCCTGCCCTGCATGCCACCATCCACATCTCCTACCCCTACGCATTGCCTGCAACCTCTCCTCCCCATGCGCCACTGGCCACATCTCCGCCCCTGTGCTGCCAGCTTCTGCTCCAACCACTGTGCACGACTGTCGCCGGAAGCCCTTGCCCCGTGCATGGATGTCGCTGGCTTCCCGCACTCCAGACGCAAAAACCTCCCAGGCGCATGCCTCCTGCATCGGACGGAAGTTAACTTGCACACACGGGGAAGTTAATGAGGGCGGCGGAAGTTAAGTTGCACACACGGAAGTTAACAATCATTTTTCTAAGTACTTTTCGAACAGTAAAGAAATGCATCTGGCAGAAGTTACCTTGCATGCGGGGGAGTTAAAGAAGGGTCGCGGGAGTTAACTTGCACAGGCAGAAGTAAACATTCATTATTTCTAAGTACTTTTCAAAAGTTAAGAAGTGCATCGGGCAGAAGTTAAGTTGCACGCACAGGGAACTTAATAAGGGCCGTGGAAGTTAAGTTGCACAAGCGGAAATTAAGTTGGACAGTCCACGAAAAACAATAAAAAATCGGTGCTTCATCAGGAAATTAACTATCATAGAAGAGGGAGTTTACTTGTACACACGGGAAAGTTAAGAAGGATCGCAGAAGTTAAGTTACACAACCGGAAATTAAGTTGCATAGTCTGTGAAAAACAATAAAAAATCGGTGCTCCGTCAACAAGTTAGCTAGCATAGAAGAGGGGGTTAACTTGTACACACGAGAAAGTTACTAAGTGACGTGGGAATACCTTACAGGTACTCGAGTTTGGCATATACGGTCCAGGTATGGCAGAAGCCCACGGCGTTACCAGGGCCCAATACAGGATTTGGGTGACTCACGGAGACTCTGATTGCTTGCAGCACAAGACGAAGCTTAAGATACAAAGTTTAAAGGACAAACCCTAATCTATAACCGAATCGACCTACTACCCAAGACCTATCCTATCTCTACAAAGTCTAGGAGGGGCGGCGAGGAGGACAATCACAACCTAGTTTCCACAACCATCGCTAGATTGCATCTGCACACCCCCCTGTAACTTTCGACTCCCTCGATAATTCCAAGAGCAGACAAGCAGGAGTTGTTGGAGATATGACCAAGAGGCAATAATAAAAGTGGTTATTACTATATCTTTGTGTTTATGATGAATGTTTACATCCCATGCTATAATTGATTTATTAGGAAACACTAATACTTGTGTGTTTTGTAAACATAAAAGAGTCCCTAGTAAGCCTCTTGTTGAACTAGCTTGTTGATTGATTGATGATCATGGTTTCCTGATCATAGACATTAGATGTGATTAATAACAAGGTTATATCATTAGGACAATGATGTGATGGACACACACCCATAGTAAGCGTAGCATAAGATCAAGTCATTTAGTTCGTATTGCTGTAAGCTTTTGAAATACATAGTAACCTAATCCTTCGACCATGAGGTCATGTTAATCACCATCACCGGATGGGTACTTTGATGACATCAAACGCCGCTTCGTAACTGGGCGGTTATAAAGGTGTCATTGGGTATTCTGAAAGTATGTGTTGAAGTGCATAGACCAAGATTGGGATTTGTCCATCCATATGACGGAAAGATATATTCTGGGCCCTCTCGGTGGAATGTCATCTAGATAGCTTGCAAGCATGTGACTGGGTCACAAGGGATGACATAACATGGAACGAGTAAAGAGTACTTATCAGTAACGAGGAAGAACTAGGTATGGAGATACCGACGATCAAACCTCGGATAAGTAGAATATCGTGTGACAAAGGGAATTGGTTTCGTATGTAAATGGTTCTATCGATCACGAAGTAATCGTTAAGTATGTGGGAGCCGTTATGGATCTCCAGATCCCACTGATGGTTATTGATCGGAGAGGTGTCTTCATCATGTCTGCATATTCATGAACCGTAGGGTGACACACTTAAGGTTCGAAGTTGTTTTAAGTAGATATGGAATTTGCGTTGGAGACCGAATGTTGTTCGGAGTCTCGGAATGGATCCGGGACATCACGAGGAGATCCGGAATGGTCCAGAGAATAAGATTCATATATTGGGGATCATTTTCTAAGTTGGGAAATGTTCCGGAGTGTTTGTATGGAGGTTCTAGAAGGTTTCGGAATGTTCTGGAAGGTTCTAGAGGATTTCTTGGAGTTTACTTGGAAACCAAGAAAGGGATCAAGGGAGTCCAAGTGGGGCAATACACGGATTCATGGGGGAGGAGGACTCCTCCCCCAACCAGCCGGCCCAAGGAGGAGGGGAGTCCTACTAGGACTCCCCCTCCCCAGGCGCGCCTCCCTCATTTAAATAGAAGGGAGGGGGCGCCCCCTCTTGCCCCTCCTCTAATAACAACTAATCTCAGCTTCCTCTCTCCTCCACCTTTCTTCTGCACAGGCATAGGCGAAGCCCTGCAGAATTCTCACCTCCACCACCACCACCACGCCGTCGTGCTGCTGGGATTCCGTGGAGAAGATCTACTACCTCCGTTGCTCGCTGGAACGGGGAGAGGAAGGTCTGCTTCGACTCCGCACGTGTGACCGTCTGCGGTAGCGCTGCCGGAACGCGGCGCCGGAAGGATCGTCCACACGATCTTGAGATCGGCAAGTGATCGACTACATCATCCACGAGATCTAATCTCGTAACGCTTTCGGTTCTACGAGGGTTAGTACCGATCTATCTCGTTGCTCATGTCTAATAGATTAGATCTTGGCTTTTATCTAGATTAGATCTGGGTTTTGTTCGTTCTTGCGGTAGAAATTTTTTGTTTTCCATGCTACGAACCCATCAGTGGTATCAGAGCCTTGTCTATGCGTAGATCTGTTGCACGAGTAGAACACAATGAGGTTGTGGGCATTGGTGCTCGTGTCGTCTTTTGCTATGTGTGTACTTTGCATCTTGCGGTATGGTGGGATGAAGCGGCTCGGGCTAACATTACATGTCATCGTATATGAGACTTGCTCCACGCTTGACGTGCAACTAGTTTTGCACAAGTGGCTTTGCGGGTGTCTGTCTCTCCCATCATAGTATAGATCAAATCTACACTTTGCACTTGATAGCACTTGTATCAACGTTGTGGTTCAGTTTCGTAGGTAAGATGCGTTCTTAGTCGAAAGCCCCAAGCCACGTAAAACTTGCAAAGAAAATTAGAGGCGTCTAACTTGTTTTTGTAGGGGTTTTGTGTTGTGATATGCTCTACATGTGATTGTGATTGTATTTGATGTATCCAATGATCCTTGTTGTAATATGGCAACCGGCAGGAGCCTAATGGTTGTCTTTAATTCCGTTAAGACCTGCGTGTCTATTCATCTTGTAATAAATTTGTTCCAAGTAGTTGTAATAGTTGCTAGTGATGATGGACAACCATGAAGCGGTGCCACGGACCTTGACGCAATGCTGGTGATGATGGAGATCATGTCCGTGCTTTGGAGATGGAGATCAAAGGCATAAGAAGAAATGGCCATATCAAATCATACTAATTATGAATTGCCTGTGATGTTAATCCTTTATGCATCTTGTATTGCTTAGATCGTGACGGTAGCATTATAAGATGATCCCTCTCACTAAATATCAAGCAATAAAGTGTTCGTCCTTAGTTGGCACCGTTGCTAAGACTCGTCGTTTCGAAGCATCTCGTGATGATCGGATGTGATAGACTCTACGTGTGCATACAACGGGTGCAAGCCAGATTTGCACATGCGGAAACTAAGGTTAATCTTGACGATCCTATCATGTACAGACATGATCTCGGAACACGGAATACCGAAAGGTAGAGCATGAGTCATATGGTTGATATGATGAACATGAAGATTGTTCGCCGATGAAGCTACATCATCTCACGTGATGATCGGACTTGGTGTAGTGGATTTGGTTCGTGTAATCACTAAAACAACTCGAGGGATGTTGTTTTGAGTGGGAGTTCACCTAGTTGATTTAAGAATTAAATTTGAACACTATTTATCATAAACTTAGTCTAAACTACTTGCAAATTTGTTGTAGATTATGGCGAACGTTTCCATCAATTTCAATGCGTTCCTAGTGAAAGAAAAGCTTAAGAACAATGGAAGCAATTTCACGGACTGGTTCCATGGACTGAAGATCGTCCTCAGGGCTGGTCAGTTGACCTATGTGCTCGAAGCACCACTAGGTGACCCACCTGCAGTAGATGCCACCGATGACGTAAAGAATGTTTATGCCACTCGGAAACATCATTACTCCATAGTTCAGTGTGACATCCTGTACGGTTTAGAATCGGAGCTTCAAAAACGTTTTGAGCACCATGACCCGTTTGAGATCATTAAGGAGCTCAAACTCATTTTTGAGACTCGCGCGGCCATGGAAAGCTATGAAGCTTCCGAGAAGTTCTTTACCTGCAAGATGGAAGAGGGTAGCTCCGTTAGCGAGCACGTGCTCACCATGTCTGGGCACGCAAACAAACTCCGAGAGTTGGGGATACCGATTCCTAATGAATTGGGGATTCACCGTGTCCTCCAATCACTGCCACCAAGTTACAAGAACTTTGTGATGAACTACAATATGCACTGCATGAACAAGACGTTGCCTGAACTATCGTCCATGCTGAAAACTGCTAAAGTGGAGAGCATGAAGGAGCACCAAGTGTTGATGGTCAATAAGACCACCAATTTCAAGAAACGGGGCAAGCCTAAGAACAAGGGCAACTTCAAGAAGGACGGCAAGAAAGCTGCCGCACCTGCTAAGAAGTCCAAGGCTGGTCCTAAGCCTGAAACTGAGTGCTTCTACTGCAAGGGTGCTGGTCACTGGAAGCGTAACTGCCCCAAATACCTGGCAGATCTGAAGAACGGCAACATCAAGAAGAAAGGTATATTCGATATACATGTTATAGATGTGTATCTTACTAGTAATCGTAGTAGTGCCTCGGTATTTGATACTGGTTCGGTTGCTCATATTTGTAACTCGAAACAGGAGCTGCGGAATAAACGAAGACTAGCGAGAGACGAGGTGACGATGCGCGTTGGAAATGGCTCCAAGGTTGATGTGATCGCCATCGGCACGCTCCCTCTACATCTACCATCGGGATTAGTTTTAAATTTAAATAATTGTTATTTGGTGCCTGCGTTAAGCATGAACATTATATCTGGATCTTGTTTATTGTGAGACGGTTACTCTTTTAAGTCTGAGAATAAAGGTTGTTCGATTTATATGAGTAATATCTTTTAAGGTTATGCACCTGAGATGAATGGTTTATTCTTTGTGTTTATGATGAATGTTTACATCCCATGCTATAATTGTATTATTAGGAAACACTAATACTTGTGTGTTTTGTAAACATAAAAGAGTCCCTAGTAAGCCTCTTGTTGAACTAGCTTGTTGATTGATTGATGATCATGGTTTCCTGATCATAGACATTGGATGTGATTAATAACAAGGTTATATCATTAGGAGAATGATGTGATGGACACACACCCATAGTAAGCGTAGCATAAGATCAAGTCATTTAGTTCGTATTGCTGTAAGCTTTTGAAATACATAGTAACCTAATCCTTCGACCATGAGGTCATGTTAATCACCATCACCGGATGGGTACTTTGATGACATCAAACGCCGCTTCGTAACTGGGCGGTTATAAAGGTGTCATTGGGTATTCTGAAAGTATGTGTTGAAGTGCATAGACCAAGATTGGGATTTGTCCATCCATATGACGGAAAGATATATTCTGGGCCCTCTCGGTGGAATGTCATCTAGATAGCTTGCAAGCATGTGACTGGGTCACAAGGGATGACATAACATGGAACGAGTAAAGAGTACTTATCAGTAACGAGGAAGAACTAGGTATGGAGATACCGACGATCAAACCTCGGATAAGTAGAATATCGTGTGACAAAGGGAATTGGTTTCGTATGTAAATGGTTCTATCGATCACGAAGTAATCGTTAAGTATGTGGGAGCCGTTATGGATCTCCAGATCCCACTGATGGTTATTGATCGGAGAGGTGTCTTCATCATGTCTGCATATTCATGAACCGTAGGGTGACACACTTAAGGTTCGAAGTTGTTTTAAGTAGATATGGAATTTGCGTTGGAGACCGAATGTTGTTCGGAGTCTCGGAATGGATCCGGGACATCACGAGGAGATCCGGAATGGTCCGGAGAATAAGATTCATATATTGGGGATCATTTTCTAAGTTGGGAAATGTTCCGGAGTGTTTGTATGGAGGTTCTAGAAGGTTTCGGAATGTTCTGGAAGGTTCTAGAGGATTTCTTGGAGTTTACTTGGAAACCAAGAAAGGGATCAAGGGAGTCCAAGTGGGGCAATACACGGATTCATGGGGGAGGAGGACTCCTCCCCCCAACCAGCCGGCCCAAGGAGGAGGGGAGTCCTACTAGGACTCCCCCTCCCCAGGCGCGCCTCCCTCATTTAAATAGAAGGGAGGGGGCGCCCCCTCTTGCCCCTCCTCTAATAACAACTAATCTTAGCTTCCTCTCTCCTCCACCTTTCTTCTGCACAGGCATAGGCGAAGCCCTGCAGAATTCTCACCTCCACCACCACCACCACGCCGTCGTGCTGCTGGGATTCCGTGGAGAAGATCTACTACCTCCGTTGCTCGCTGGAACGGGGAGAGGAAGGTCTGCTTCGACTCCGCACGTGTGACCGTCTGCGGTAGCGCTGCCGGAACGCGGCGCCGGAAGGATCGTCCACACGATCTTGAGATCGGCAAGTGATCGACTACATCATCCACGAGATCTAATCTCGTAACGCTTTCGGTTCTACGAGGGTTAGTACCGATCTATCTCGTTGCTCATGTCTAATAGATTAGATCTTGGCTTTTATCTAGATTAGATCTGGGTTTTGTTCGTTCTTGCGGTAGAAATTTTTTGTTTTCCATGCTACGAACCCATCAGTGGTATCAGAGCCTTGTCTATGCGTAGATCTGTTGCACGAGTAGAACACAATGAGGTTGTGGGCATTGGTGCTCGTGTCGTCTTTTGCTATGTGTGTACTTTGCATCTTGCGGTATGGTGGGATGAAGCGGCTCGGGCTAACATTACATGTCATCGTACATGAGACTTGCTCCACGCTTGACGTGCAACTAGTTTTGCACAAGTGGCTTTGCGGGTGTCTGTCTCTCCCATCATAGTATAGATCAAATCTACACTTTGCACTTGATAGCACTTGTATCAACGTTGTGGTTCAGTTTCGTAGGTAAGATGCGTTCTTAGTCGAAAGCCCCAAGCCACGTAAAACTTGCAAAGAAAATTAGAGGCGTCTAACTTGTTTTTGTAGGGGTTTTGTGTTGTGATATGCTCTACATGTGATTGTGATTGTATTTGATGTATCCAATGATCCTTGTTGTAATATGGCAACCGGCAGGAGCCTAATGGTTGTCTTTAATTCCGTTAAGACCTGCGTGTCTATTCATCTTGTAATAAATTTGTTCCAAGTAGTTGTAATAGTTGCTAGTGATGATGGACAACCATGAAGCGGTGCCACGGACCTTGACGCAATGCTGGTGATGATGGAGATCATGTCCATGCTTTGGAGATGGAGATCAAAGGCATAAGAAGAAATGGCCATATCAAATCATACTAATTATGAATTGCCTGTGATGTTAATCCTTTATGCATCTTGTATTGCTTAGATCGTGACGGTAGCATTATAAGATGATCCCTCTCACTAAATATCAAGCAATAAAGTGTTCGTCCTTAGTTGGCACCGTTGCTAAGACTCGTCGTTTCGAAGCATCTCGTGATGATCGGGTGTGATAGACTCTACGTGTGCATACAACGGGTGCAAGCCAGATTTGCACATGCGGAAACTAAGGTTAATCTTGACGATCCTATCATGTACAGACATGGTCTCGGAACACGGAATACCGAAAGGTAGAGCATGAGTCATATGGTTGATATGATGAACATGAAGATTGTTCGCCGATGAAGCTACATCATCTCACGTGATGATCGGACTTGGTGTAGTGGATTTGGTTCGTGTAATCACTAAAACAACTCGAGGGATGTTGTTTTGAGTGGGAGTTCACCTAGTTGATTTAAGAATTAAATTTGAACACTATTTATCATAAACTTAGTCTAAACTACTTGCAAATTTGTTGTAGATTATGGCGAACGTTTCCATCAATTTCAATGCGTTCCTAGAGAAAGAAAAGCTTAAGAACAATGGAAGCAATTTCACGGACTGGTTCCATGGACTGAAGATCGTCCTCAGGGCTGGTCAGTTGACCTATGTGCTCGAAGCACCACTAGGTGACCCACCTGCAGTAGATGCCACCGATGACGTAAAGAATGTTTATGCCACTCGGAAACATCATTACTCCATAGTTCAGTGTGACATCCTGTACGGTTTAGAATCGGAGCTTCAAAAACATTTTGAGCACCATGACCCGTTTGAGATCATTAAGGAGCTCAAACTCATTTTTGAGACTCGCGCGGCCATGGAAAGCTATGAAGCTTCCGAGAAGTTCTTTACCTGCAAGATGGAAGAGGGTAGCTCCGTTAGCGAGCACGTGCTCACCATGTCTGGGCACGCAAACAAACTCCGAGAGTTGGGGATACCGATTCCTAATGAATTGGGGATTCACCGTGTCCTCCAATCACTGCCACCAAGTTACAAGAACTTTGTGATGAACTACAATATGCACTGCATGAACAAGACGTTGCCTGAACTATCGTCCATGCTGAAAACTGCTAAAGTGGAGATCATGAAGGAGCACCAAGTGTTGATGGTCAATAAGACCACCAATTTCAAGAAACGGGGCAAGCCTAAGAACAAGGGCAACTTCAAGAAGGACGGCAAGAAAGCTGCCGCACCTGCTAAGAAGTCCAAGGCTGGTCCTAAGCCTGAAACTGAGTGCTTCTACTGCAAGGGTGCTGGTCACTGGAAGCGTAACTGCCCCAAATACCTGGCAGATCTGAAGAACGGCAACATCAAGAAGAAAGGTATATTCGATATACATGTTATAGATGTGTATCTTACTAGTAATCGTAGTAGTGCCTCGGTATTTGATACTGGTTCGGTTGCTCATATTTGTAACTCGAAACAGGAGCTGCGGAATAAACGAAGACTAGCGAGAGACGAGGTGACGATGCGCGTTGGAAATGGCTCCAAGGTTGATGTGATCGCCATCGGCACGCTCCCTCTACATCTACCATCGGGATTAGTTTTAAATTTAAATAATTGTTATTTGGTGCCTGCGTTAAGCATGAACATTATATCTGGATCTTGTTTATTGCGAGACGGTTACTCTTTTAAGTCTGAGAATAAAGGTTGTTCGATTTATATGAGTAATATCTTTTAAGGTTATGCACCTGAGATGAATGGTTTATTCTTTGTGTTTATGATGAATGTTTACATCCCATGCTATAATTGTATTATTAGGAAACACTAATACTTGTGTGTTTTGTAAACATAAAAGAGTCCCTAGTAAGCCTCTTGTTGAACTAGCTTGTTGATTGATTGATGATCATGGTTTCCTGATCATAGACATTGGATGTGATTAATAACAAGGTTATATCATTAGGAGAATGATGTGATGGACACACACCCATAGTAAGCGTAGCATAAGATCAAGTCATTTAGTTCGTATTGCTGTAAGCTTTTGAAATACATAGTAACCTAATCCTTTGACCATGAGGTTATGTTAATCACCATCACCGGATGGGTACTTTGATGACATCAAATGCCGCTTCGTAACTGGGCGGTTATAAAGGTGTCATTGGGTATTCTGAAAGTATGTGTTGAAGCGCATATACGAAGGTTGGGATTTGTCCATCCATATGACGGAAAGATATACTCTGGGCCCTCTCGGTGGAATGTCATCTAGATAGATTGCAAGCATGTGACTGGGTCACAAGGGATGACATAACATGGAATGAGTAAAGAGTACTTATCAGTAACGAGGAAGAACTAGGTATGGAGATACCGACGATCAAACCTCGGATAAGTAGAATATCATGTGACAAAGGGAATTGGTTTCGTATGTAAATGGTTCTATCGATCACAAAGTAATCGTTGAGTATGTGGGAGCTGTTATGGATCTCCAGATCCCACTGATGGTTATTGATCGGAGAGGTGTCTTCATCATGTCTGCATATTCACGAACCGTAGGGTGACACACTTAAGGTTCGAAGTTGTTTTAAGTAGATATGGAATTTGCGTTGGAGACCGAATGTTGTTCGGAGTCTCGGAATGGATCCGGGACATCACGAGGAGATCCGGAATGGTCCGGAGAATAAGATTCATATATTGGGGATCATTTTCTAAGTTGGGAAATGTTCCGGAGTGTTTGTATGGAGGTTCTAGAAGGTTTCAGAATGTTCTGGAAGGTTCTAGAGGATTTCTTGGAGTTTACTTGGAAACCAAGAAAGGGATCAAGGGAGTGCAAGTGGGGCAATACACGGATTCGTGGGGAAGGAGGACTCCTCCCCCCAACCCGCCGGCCCAAGGAGGAGGGGAGTCCTACTAGGACTCCCCCTCCCCAGGTGTGCCTCCCTCCTTTAAATAGAAGGGAGGGGGCGCCCCCTCTTGGCTCTCCTCTAATAACAACTAATCTCAGCCGCCTCTCTCCTCCACCTTTCTTCTGCACAGGCATAGGCGAAGCCCTGTAGAATTCTCACCTCCACCACCACCACGCCGTCGTGCTGCTGGGATTCCGTGGAGAACATCTACTACCTCCGTTGCTCGCTGGAACGGGGAGAGGAAGGTCTGCTTCGACTCCGCACGTGTGACCGTCTGCGGTAGCGCTGCCGGAACGCGGCGCCGGAAGGATCATCCACACGATCTTGAGATCGGCAAGTGATCGACTACATCATCCACGAGATCTAATCTCGTAACGCTTTCGGTTCTACGAGGGTTAGTACCGATCTATCTCGTTGCTCATGTCTAATAGATTAGATCTTGGCTTTTATCTAGATTAGATCTGGGTTTTGTTCGTTCTTGCGGTAGAATTTTTTTGTTTTCCATTCTACAAACCCATCAGGAGTAGGGACCTCTACGAGGCCTAAACCTGGGTAAACCTTGCGTCCCTGTGTGCTTGTTTGCTAGCCGATTGATGCCTCCAGCACTCCCTCTTTCTCCAAAACCCAAGTCCATAACAATGGGCATTGATGAGTTTAACCCTCGTCAATTGGCGTCGTCTGTGGGAACTAGGAGTGCTGATGTCGTGGCTTCTTCGGCCCCGTCAACCACAATCTACAACTCTGCAACAGCGGAGAGTCACCTCCTCTTTGGCGCCTTCGACTTCACCATCCACATGCTGGCCACTCACCCGCCTTTCGAGTCTGTGGGCGATGGGATTGGCTTGGCGATCTGGAGCTTACGCTTCCAGGTTGGTCAGCTGGGCACACTTCGCCTCCCTGACCAGCCTATGGTTCCCGCGATTGCTCTAGCATCATGGTTCCCACCTCCAATCGGCACCCTAAGCGAGATCAACGCCCCGATAGCGATAGCAGTCGCGGATCCGATCTGGGTGATCTGGCAACAGAAGATGGAGCCTATAACTCCGGACTGAAAGTTGTGGGAGCAACAGGTTCCCCAATCACTTCATGTGCGCCGTCATCAACGTGGGCGACTCCGGTGTCAATCGCGACAACATCGGCACTGGACCAACCAACGGCAAAAATGGTGGCCCCGCCAACGGTGTGCCCACCAACAATGGGACAGAAGGAGACCCGAACCTCAAGGCAAATGAGCACATCGAAGAGCGCGTGATGATCAAGCTCAACAACAACGAGTGCGCTCGCTGTCGGGAGGTGCTACGGGGCAACCCCCTCGCCCTAAACTCATCACAAAAGATGTTGTTGGGTTACCATTGGCTGCTCAAAGAGGAATACAAGCACCAACAACACGTAATCGTGCAACTTGACATGCGTAGAAAGGCGGCGGATCAGTCGAGTGTTCGACGGGCTCAACTCTCCATGGGAGGATCCTCCTCCAAGGGCAATGACTACATGGCCGCAAACGACGATCTCGACAGGCCCACCTCACCGACAAGGAGCGAGAAGAAGCCACGTGAGTCCTTGACTTCGGCTCCATGATGGTGGATACGCGGGGCAACGTGCTCCCAAAGACACCGCAAGCAGCGGTGACAGCGGCCACCATGTACCTCCTCAACAACCATCCACCGGCTAGGGATCCGCGAGCCGCCATGCACCGATCTATGATCGCAGGCTTGGGGCTAGTCGAAGCTGCCCTCGTCAAGGAGCCAACGCCGGAGCCGAAGAATAGTAAAGCTCTGGACAAGTATTACTATTCATACTCCTCTAGCGATGACATCCACGATCTGTCATGTCGGCGTAGCTCACGTCGGCATGACCGCGACTATGACGCGCGTGATGACATCACGCAGCGGAAAGTCGACAAGATGCGCGCAAGGCGTGCCCATTCGACTGACTCAGAAGACAACAAAGTAGAGCTATGCGGCACCAGATGCTTCAGCAGAGCCATCAGGCAGAAGCGGATGTCTAAGGGGTTCAAACTCCCATCGGAGAACCCAAAATTCGATGGCCTGCAGGACCCCAAGATCTGGCTAGAGGATCACATCTCCTCCATCAAGATGCATGGCGGAATCTCAAGCACGGCAATGCAATGCCTACAACTACAGCTGCAAGGCGTCGCACACGCATGGATCAACAATCTCCTGCGCAGATCAATTCGCAGCTGGGAAGAGCTGGTCTACATCTTCGTGCGCAACTTCAAGGGCACTTACAAAAGGCCCACATCAATCAAGGAACTAAGAGGCTGCCACCAGAAGTCTGGTGAGTCACTGCGCTCGTACAACCAGAGATGGTCCATCATCAAGAATTTTGCAGAAAATATCTCTGAGGATCACGCAATCGACGCATTAAACGGCAACATTTGCCGCAGAGAGCTCAGGAAGGAGCTGGTCCACTCGACGCCCAAGACAATCGACCACCTAATGGAGATCGCGAATCGGTGGGCCGATGGAGAGGACACGGTGAAAAACCATTCCTACTCCAATGACGACGACCTTGGGCGCAGACGTGATCGCCGAGGAAAACGTCGAATGCGCGTCTACGAGGATCGTGAAGAGATCGACATGGTCGCGGCTGGCTACGCTGACAAATGCAACGACAACTGCAATAGCGGATACCGCAGTGGTGGATACCACGACAGCCAAAAAAACACGTAGGTGTGGCAGCACCACACCCGTGATGAGGCACCTGGAACATCCATCCAGGAAAAACTATGCGGACCGTGCAACATACACTTCTACATCGACAAGCACGACGGCAAGAAAAAGTCTAGCCACCTTCTCAAGTAATACCGTGAATTCATCAAGCTCCACGAAGGCCTGGCTCAGATGAATCGCGATGCGATTAACCAAGGCTACGGAGCTGCCCCGGGCGTTGTGGCTCACGGAGCACCACCACCACCACCCGAACCACCATCACCTGCGGTTGTGCCAGTCCAACACCATGGAGGAGAGCCGTACCCGTGAGCGCTGGGCAACATGGGGATGATCCAAAAAGGGAGCCCCTCAAATCGAGTGCAGAAGGCAATAACTTGCCAAGTCAATTTGGCGATAAATTCTCCACCCTCCACCACTAAGTACCTTAGTGGAAGCAAGTCCTGCATCACCTTCGACAAGCGCGACAACCCGCGCCAAGTACCTTGCTCAGGCCACTGTCCCCTCGTACTCGAGGCACAAATTAGGGGCTTCAAGATGAGTCGCGTCTTCATGGACGGCGGAAGCGGTATCAACCCCTTATGTTCACAAGTACCTTGCGTGCAATGAGAATCCCTCTAACATGTCTAGAAGTTTCAAAAACGATGTTCCACGGCGTCGTCCCAGGGAAGGGCATATAACCCCTGGGAAAGATCAACCTCGACGTCATCTTCGGCACGCCGTAGAATTTTCGGCGAGAGCGCATCGATTTTGAAGTTGTCGACTGGCCTTCATAGTACCACTGCATCCTCGGACGTGTCGCGTTCGCGAGGTTCATGGTGGTACCACACTACGCCTATCTGTAGATGAAGATACCAGGCCCAAACGGCGTCATCACAATCAATGGAAGCTTCGAGAGGTCTGACAGCTGTGATAGGGAATTTAACAGAATCTCCTAGTCCTTTGGCATGCAAGAGGAACTCGCAAGGTGGAAGGAGTCGATAAACAACAGTCTGCCTCCCCTGAGAAAGCCAAACTTTATTATTGCCTCTTAGGGCATATTTCCTTCAGTCTCCCACTTGCACTAGAGACAATAATCTAGTTCACATGGTGATAAATCTAACACCCATGGAGTTCTGATGTTGATCATGTTTTGCCCTAGGGAGAACTTTAGTCAATGGTTCTGCTACATTTAGGTCCGTGTGTACTTTACAAATCTTTATATCTCCATCCTTGACATGCTCGCGGATGGAGTGAAACCGACGCTTAATATGCTTGGAATCTTGTGAGACCTTGGTTCCTTTGCGTTGGCTATGGCTCCATTGTTGTCACAATAGATCACCATCGGGTCCAATGCACTAGGAACCACACCTAGTTCCGTAATGAACTCTTTCATCCAAACCGCTTCCTGCGCTGCTTCTGAAGCAGCAACATATTCCGCCTCCGTCGTTGATCCAGCCACCACAGGTTGTTTGGAACTCCTCCAACTAACTACTGCTCCGTTCAAGAGAAATACGTATCCGGATTGAGACTTAGAGTCATCCGGATCGGTGTCAATGCTAGCATCAACATAACACTTAGCGACTAGCTCTTCTTCACCTCCGTATATAAGAAACATATCCCTAGTTCTTCTCAAGTACTTGAGGATATTCTTGACCGCTATCCAGCTTTCCGAACCTGGATCAGATTGGTACCTACTAGTCAAACTAATAGCATGTGCCACATCCGGTCTTGTACATAGCATGGCATACATTATAGAGCCTATGTCCGAGGCATAGGGGATCTTATCCATCATCTCTCTTTCTTCTGCCGTAGCCCGACTTTGAGTCTTACTCAATGCCTTGCCTTGCAACATAGGTAAGAACCCCTTCTTACTTTCGTCCATATTAAACTTCTTTAATATCTTATCAAGGTATGTACTCTGCGATAGCCCAATTAGGCGCCTTGATCTATCTTTATAGATTTTAATGCCTAATATATATGACGCTTGACCAAGGTCTTTCATCAAAAATTTGCTGTTTAGATAACTTTTAACACTGTTTAAAAGATCTATATCATTTCCAATCAATAATATGTCATCCACATATAATATCAGAAATGCCACATTGCTCCCACTCACTTTCTTGTAAATACAAGCCTCTCCATAAGTTTGGCCAAATCCAAACTCTTTGATCACCTCACCAAAGCGGAGATTCCAACTCCGGGATGCTTGCTTCAGTCCATAGATGGATCGCTGAAGTTTGCATACCTTATTAGCATCCTTAGGATCGACAAAAACCTTAGGTTGTATCATATACAACTCTTCTTCAATATTACCATTGAGGAACCCAGTTTGACATCCATCTGCCATATTTCATAATCGAAATATGCAGCAATTTCTAACATAATCCTAACCGACTTAAGCATCGCTACGGGAGAGAATGTCTCATCGTAGTCAACTCCTTGAATTTGTCGAAACCCCTTTGCGACAAGTCGAGCCTTATAGATGGTCACATTACCATCAGCATTAGTTTTTCTTTTGAAAATCCATTTATTCTCAACGGCCTTTCGATCGTGAGGTAAGTCCACCAAGGTCCAAACTTGGTTCTCGTACATGGATTCCATCTCGGATTTCATGGCTTCTAGCCATTTGTTGGAATTCGGGCTCATCATCGCTTCTTCATACGTCGCAGGGTCATCCATTTCATCAACCATGAAATTCACAATAGGATTGCCGTACAGTTCAGGAGCTGCACGTGTCTTGCTTGACCTGCGAGGTTCGGTAGTGTCCTCTTTCGGAGTTTCATGATCAATATCATTAGCTCTCTCTTCATTAGGTGAAGTCAACTCCGAAACAACTTCCGGTGCTGCGCTACTCGCCATTTCATGAAGAGAAGGTTCAATAACCTCTTCGAGTTCTACCTTCCGACTACTCACACCTTTCGTGAGAAACTCCTCCTCAAGAAAGGATCCATTCTTGGCAACAAAAACCTTGCCCTCGGATCTATGATAGAAGGTATACCCAATTGTTTCCTTAGGGTATCCTATGAAGACGCATTTTTCCGCTTTGGGTTCGAGTTTATCCGGTTGAAGTTTCTTCACGTAAACATCGCATCCCCAAACTTTAAGAAATGACAGCTTAGGTTTGTTTCCAAACCATAATTCATACGGTGTCGTTTCAACGGATTTAGATGGTGCCCGATTTAAACTGAATGCAGCTGTTTCTAGTGCATAACCCCAAAATGACAGTGGCAAGTCAGTCAGAGACATCATAGATCGAACCATATCCAATAAGGTACGATTACGACGTTCCGACACACCATTGTGTTGTGGTGCTACGGTAGGCGTGAGTTGTGAAACTATTCCACACTCTTTCATGTGTGTGCTAAACTTGTAACTTAGATACTCTACTCCATGGTCGGACCATAGAAATTTGATCTTTCTATTACGATGATTTTCCACTTCATTCTGAAATTGCTTGAACTTTTCAAAAGTTTTAGATTTGTGTTTCATCAAATAGATATACCCGTATCTACTCAAATCATCCGTGAAAGTAACAAAATAACGATATCCACCTTGCGCCGACACACTCATTGGTCCACACACATCAGCATGTATGATTTCCAATAAATCTGTCGCCCGTTCCATTGAACCGGAAAACAGCATTCTAGTCATCTTGCCCATAAGGCATGGCTCACATGTATCAAATGATTCAAAATCAAGTGATTCCAAAAGTCCATCAGAATGGAGTTTCTTCATGCGTTTAACACCAATATGACCTAGACGGCAGTGCCACATATATGTAGATATATCATTATCAAGTTTAATCTTTTTAGCATTAACATTATGAATATGCGTAATATTACTATCGAGATCCATCAGAAATAAACCATTCAACATAGGTGCATGACCATAGAAGATATCATTCTTATAAATCGAACAACCATTGTTTTTAGATTTAAAGGAATGACCACTTTGCATCAAACACGATCCTGATACAATGTTCATGCTCAGTGCAAGCACCAAATAACAATTATTTAGGTTTATAACTAATCCTGATGGCATATGGAGAGGTAGCGTCCCGACGGCGATCACATCAACTTTTGATCCATTGCCGACCCGCATCCTGACCTCATCCCTTGCTAGTTGTCACTTGTTCCGTAGACCTTGAACCAAGTTACATATATTAGCAACCGATCCCATATCAAATACCCAGGTGCTACTGCGAGTACTAGTCAAGTACACATCAATAACATGTATATCACATATACATTTGTTTGCCTTGCCAGACTTCTTGTCTGCCAAATACTTGGGGCAGTTGCGCTTCCAATGGCCAGTCCCCTTGCAATAGTAGCACTCAGTATCGGACTTAGGGCCAGCTCGTGGTTTCTTTTCAGGCGCGACAACAGATTTTCCACCCTTCTTTCCCTTGTGCTTGCCTTTCTTGTCCTTCTTGAAACCGGTGGTCCTATTGATCATCAGCACTTGATGTTCTTTCCTAATCCCCACTTCTGCAGTCTTAAGCATTGACAGAAGCTCGGTAAGAGTCTTCTTCATGCCCTGCATATTATAGTTCATCACGAAGCTCTTGTAGTTAGGTGGCAGAGATTGGAGAACATGATGTATGCCCAAGTCAATGGGAATCGTTATTCCCAAGGACACAAGCTTATCGGTGTACCTAGACATTTTGAGTACATGCTCGCTAACGGAGCTGTTCTCCTCCATCATGCAGCTAAAGAACTTTTCAGTAGAATTATAACTCTCTACGGCAGCATGGGTATCGAAAATCATTTTCAATTCTCCCATGGTATCAAAGGCATTGCCATTTTTGAAACTCTTTTGAAGTTCTGGCTCTAGCCCATACATTATGCCGCAATGAACTAAGTTGTGGTCCTCCTGACGAGTCACATAGACATTCTTTTCCTCGTCAGGGGCATCAGGAGCTGGTAGGAGGCCTAGCGGCGCATCTAGCACATATTGCTTTTGTGCAGCAGTGAGGAGAATCCTCAAATTCATATCCCAATTGGTGAAGTTGCTACCATTCGCAGCAAGTTTCTCTTTCTCCATGAACACATTGAAATTAAAAGCAGGTGGTGCCATCTACAACAGAATTTGTAAAGTTTATTTAGACTAAGTTTATGATAGATTGAGTTCAACTAATCCAAATTACTAATGAACTCCCACTCAAAAAGGACATCCCTCCTGTCCTTTTGGTGATTACATGAACCAAATCCACTACACCAAGTCCGATCATCACGTGAGTGGATGTAGCTTCAAAGGCGAGCATCTATATGGGCATCATATCAACTATATGACTCATGCTTAACCTTTTGGTCCGTGTTCCGAGGCCATGTCTGTACATGCTAGCCTCGCCAAGTAAGAACCTTGGTATTCACGTGTAAACTGTCTTACACCCGTTCCTATGAAAGCGTAGATTCGAGTACACCCGATCATCACATGATGTCTCGAAACACGATCCATAGAACGGTGCATACTAGTGTAAGAACACATTTTATCTTGAAATCTAAAAGAGGGATCATCTTACAATGCTACCAAAAGCGCCAAACTAGCAGTATAAGATGCTAACATCTCATGTGTAAAGTGAGATGATATGGTCCATGCATTTGATCTCTATCACTTGCATCGTGGTATGATCTCTATCATTCCTTTGTGTGTAAGGCCAAGGTCTATGGAACTTACACGTTGAGTGTGTTGTAAGAGTATCTATCATACATCTACTTACAACAATACCATATCAATACACTAGCCCAGCAACGATCTAAACTAGACGCCTCTAATTTATCAATTGCAAGTTTTACGTGGCTTAGGGCTTTCGGAGATAGAACCGTTCTCACCTACGAACATGAACCACAACGAGGATAACTAAGTTATTAGCAACTCGTTGTAAATCAGATATTGACTATAGTAGGAGAGACAGACACCCGCCAGCCACTTATGCAAAACAAGTTGCATGTCAGTCGTGGAACCGGTCTCATGTACGATGACATGTAAGGTTGGTCCGGGCCGCTTCATCCCACTATGCCACCAATATCCAAAGTACATAGAAGATGCAATAACATGATCATCATCGCCCACATATAAACATATGTGTACTACCCGTGCAAAGCACCTACGCGTAAATCAGGCTCTGATACCACTGTTGGGTCCGCAACATAGAAAACAAAAAATTTCCTACAATGAGAACTACATGCCAAGATCTATCTACTAGGTACAAAGCAATGGGTGGACATACATCCATCGAGAACTTACCCTCTAAGACAACGAGTTTTGTTAACGAGTAGGAACTCGTGGTTGATGTAGTCGTACACTTGCCGATCTCAAGATCGTGAGGAAGTCCGAGCGCCGCAACTCAGCAACGCATCCATACTCACACACACGTTCAAGCCACCGGACAACCTCCACCTCCTCGCTCCAGCGATCCAGCGGAAGCAGCAACTCCTTCTAGACGAAATGCCACCAGGAGCATGTATCTCGCTAATCCGAGACCATGGGGGAATAATTCTAGAGGGGGAGAGAGATCCTTCACAAGGAGGTGTTAGGATGAAGGAGGGAATGGATGGCCTTTTATAGGAGGAGGGGGGTGCCCCTCCTCTCCATGGCCGGCGCATGGGGGTGACCCTCACCTCCCCCATTCATGTGGTGGTAACCCCTCCACATTAAAATGCCTCTTCACATTCCCTTTTAAAGTCTCCACTTTAAATGCATTAAAATTCTCCAAGTTTAATGCTCTCTCATTTAATAAAACTCTTTTATTCAATTTATTCAGAATTTTGTTAATTACTTTAATTAACAAACATTCACATATAGCCCCTTGCAATATTTCAATATCACATGCAGAACCACTTTCTGCAATTTCACCCGAAACAATTTCCGGTTTCTATTGAAACAATTCCTGCGCTTTGCAATTCTTTCGTCTGAAACATATGTGCTCCAAAATGGTGTTCGGTAACTCTTAAGTGTGTCACCCTACGGTTCACAAATAATGCAGACATGATCGAGACCCTTCTCCGATCAATAATCAGCAGCGGGACCTGGAGATCCGTACTGACTCCTACACATTCAACGATGACTTCTGTGATCGTGAGAACCTTTAACGCTTGTAACTAAATCCCTTTGTCTCGTGATATATTACATGTCCGAGATTCGATCATCGGTATTTCCATACCTAGTTTGATCTCGTTACCGACATGCACTCTTTTCTTGTTCCCGTGATATAACATTCTAGTGATCACATCACTTCCTTGCAAGCTATCTCAATGTGATATCACCGAGAGGGCCCAGAGTATATCTTTCCGTCATCGGGATTAACAAATTCCACTCTTGATCCATGAGCCTCAACATAACACCTGTGTAGTACTGAACCCATCTTTATAGTCACCCTGTTACGGTGTGACGTTTGATGTTATCAAGATACTCTTCCGGTGTTAGCAATTAACATGATCTCATGGTCTAAGGATAAATATTACTTCGTATGATGTTATAGCAATATAAACATAATGACTTGATCGTAATGCTATATTTCGGATGAATGTTCATCACATCATTCCACCAATGGTGTGACCTTGTTATTAACAACATCCAATGTCCATGATCAGGAAACCTTGATCATCTTGTTAATCAACAAGCTAGTCTATAAGAGAGGCATAACTAGGAACCCTTTTTGTTTATTAAACACACATGTATTGATGTTTCCGATCAATACAATTCTAGCATGCAAAATAAACATCTATCATATATAAGGAATACATAATAACAACTTTATTATTGCCTCTCAACGTATATTTCCTTCACCAAAGCGTGGGCATCAAAGCTCACGCAAGCGGCATCTAAAGAAAATACATGTCAGCGAAACACAATATGAAGGCAAAATACATGACAGATACAAGCAAGGCAGTGTCGTACCTGAAAGCACCTTCGCGACTGAGAAGAGTTGTTCTACGAACAACTGTTCCCTATTAGCAGTGGAGGCACGCAAATCCTCCTCACGTTTTTGCGACTCCTGTAGGGCCTCGACTACTTCATCACGTTTCTTCACCACCATGGCAAGTCCCTTATCGGGGGAATCAACGCGACGGAGAAGTTCATTATGTTCACCTGCAAAGGATATAAACATGGCAAAATCACTCGTCAATCTCTACACAATAGAAATAAGAGACACGATTAACACAAACCTTCGACTGCACGATGGCGGTTGTCCAGCAAGGCATGCTGTCGACCCAAGGCAAGAATCTTCTCCGCGAGGCGAGTGGAATCCTTCACGATGGGCTACATCAAAATATAAGAAGCATCAGCATTAGCAAAAATGAACAAAGCATGCAAAAATGAAAAAAGCATGCAGAGTAGACTATAGAACCTGACCTTGACTGACTTTTGAGCTTGAAGAGTTTCTTGAAGAGACCTAAGTGTGGCTTGATTCCGAGCCAGTACTCGCATAGAGTGATGAAGCAGGCGATGTGGAGAATAGAGTTTGGGGATAGCTGGTGCAGCTGGAGCCCGTAGAAGCAAAAAAGACCCCTCACAAACGGATGCAGGGGGAGAGAGACCGCAAATGATGAACGCAAGGAACATCACTCGAAAACCTGCAGGAAGACTGGGATTACCTCTTCACCAGGAACACAAGAGTCATCCTCCGTAGGACGAAGCGCTCCATCTTGGCGCCGGGTGAACACCTCCGATGGCTTGATGACTGACTGGCACCACGACACGTTGGTGACGCGAGCCCCGCGCCCTTCTTCTTCCTAGCACCAGCGGCGCTGGTGCCCGAGGTGGCGGCACCTCCCTTCTTCTTGGCCGCGACAATGGTTGCCGCAGATCTAGCGGCGGCGCCTTCCTTCTTCTTGCCCATCTTGTGCTGGCGATGTGAGCGCAGGAAGTAACTAGGGAAGGTGCAGAGTTGGTCCAGCGCCACAAAGGAGCGGTGAGCAATGGAAAAGCAAGAACAACAATGGCGGAGATGCGCGAGCGAGAAGACGATGTGGGGAAACTATCGCATGGTGAACTCCTACTTAACCTCACAAGCAGATGCCATCCAACGTCCAAGAGAAAGTCAATCCAGCACGTGGAACACATCAACGTCAACACGTGGCAAGGGTAGCCCACGAACCGTGGCCCCACTCCACCCATTATGCGCGAGAATCAAGGAGACACAGTTAAACCAGAAGATTACGCACGCCTGGTCAAATCCAAGTCAGAGAATGGGACCCACTACTCGGCACGTCTCGTCAAAGCCGCTCATGTGGGTAACTAAGGTCATCTCATTGTCAGCACTGATGTCATTAACTCCAGCAGGAGCAACTTTTTTGACTACTTGAGTCTTCGACTCAATCAAGCACTCAGGGGCTACTCCTAACAGGAGCGCTGGCCGCGCACTTGAGGAAAAAAATTCTAAGACATTGAAGAACCCTTCACTCGAATCAACGATTCGATTGTGGACTCTGGGTTACACCCATAGGGAGCGCTGAAAGCACATTCGACTGAAACAAGCAAAAGACGACAGCAGTCGCAAATTACTTATAGTGTCTACTCGAGTCTACCACTCAAATAGGCACTCGGGGGCTACTCCCATAGGGAGCGCTGCCCGCGCACCCTATGATTTTTTCTTATACATTACATTGTGTGTTTATAACATCCACATTCGAATGCTCTAGCGACTCCTCCTCATAACTTCCCTAAAAAGAGACTGTGTCTCCTAGGTCACCCGAATCATCTCCGCGATGACAAAATTCGGATGTCGCGTCTATGGCGTGAAGATAAGACCTGAATAAGGCCCGGAAACGCATCTGCTGTGCTCTACCAGAAAATATCCATGCCTGCAGGTAATATGAAATATGCCTTGACGGACGTGTCGAGTGCTCACACTTATATACTAGGATTCAACTCCTGTAAGACCACCACGGCCTGAGTCAAATTACACTAGCACTTTTCCGAATTCGAGTCCGGGGACTCGAGTTTGAGTAGATTGCGTTGTTTTGCCCTAAGGCAGTTAATTGATCCTAATGCATCGGATGAATTAGGCACGTATATCAACGATCCCTATGACATCAATCAAAGCACTCGAAAAAATGCTCAACTATGCACTCAAAAGACTTCATAAAGTCTCCACTCGAATCTACGATTCCACTGGACACTCGGGGGCTACTGACGTGGGCATACCTTACAGGTACTCGAGTTTGGCATATACAGTCTAGGTATGGCAAAAGCCCGCGGTGTTACCAGGGCCCAATATAGGATTCGGGTGACTCACGGAGACTCCGATTGCTTGCAGCACAAGACGAAGCTTACGATAGAAAGTTTAAAGGGACAAACCCTAATCTGTAACTGACTTGACCTGGTACCCGAGACCTAGCCTATCTATATAAAATCTAGGAGGGGCGGCGAGGAGGACAATCACAACCCTAGTTTCCACAACCATCGCTAGATTGCATTTGTGCACCCCCTGTAACTTTCGACTCCCTCGATAATTCCAAGAGCAGACAAGCAGGAGTAGGGACCTCTACGAGGCTTGAACCTAGGTAAACCTTGCGTCCATGTGTGCTTGTTTGCTAGCCGATTGATGCCTCCAGCGCTCCCTCTTTATCCAGAACCCAAGTCCATAACAATGGGCATTGATGAGTTTAACCCTCGTCAATAAGGGTCGCCGAAGTTAAGTTGCACAAGTGAAAATTAAGTTGCACAGTCCGCAAAAAACAATAAAAATTGGTGCTCCAGCAGGAAGTTAACTAGAATAGAAGAGGGAGTTAACTTGTACACACGGGAAAGTTAAGAAGGGGATGATTCACATTAATTAAGGATATCATCACCTACCTATTGGGTGGAGCCACTTTCCGCCCACCCTGGCCATCACCCTCCACCTATATAAAGGGGCATCCTCCCACCCCATGATACGCACATATCTCACATTGGTGGATGCTTCCATGCCCACTCCCTCATGGAGTTTCTCCACACACGCATGCAAAAGGCTGCAAGATTATAACCACCAACACGATGTTCTGGATGGTGTAATGATGGCTGTGAAAATAGCCATCGTTCTCCGCATTTAAATCGCATTTTAAGTCAAGTAATTGACCAATAATCTCTCTAGCCTTGCTACTAATGACTAGTTATTGCAAATATGTGCAATCTTTGTTTTTAATTCATGTTGTGTAGTGTCGTGGTGGTGTCATGGCAGATGCCATGGATAGGCTAAAGGTGGGGACAAGATGCACTAGAGGAATCCAGGGAGGGATAGAGTGGTGATTCCACACACAGATGCTTTGTATTCTTCAAGCTAGATGAGTTTACAAGTTCTCCTTGAGCTGTATGGGGGAGAGGAGGAAGAAGGAAATCTCTTACTCTCACCACCACTTTGCTCGCAGGAGCCCTCTACCCAAATGCCAATCAACTAGCCATCAACCAAGTAAAACTCAACCCTCTCTACAGATGCCCTAGCCCTCCTTATATAGGGGCGGCTAGGTCTCCAATTAGAGCATACGTGGAGGCATATTCCATGGAATATGCGTCCTACCAAAATAGCAAACCGACCGGGTCACTTTTCCCCATCGTAAGCCATGCAGAGGCTACGTAAGCCTCTGCGGTGCCAGCGTCATCCGACACAGGGAGCGTCACCCTTGTCGGCCATGCCTCGGTGGTCCTTCTCTCTGTCCGCTTTGCTCATGTTCCAGCGTACAATGACCACCTTTTGACCAGCGAGATACCTTCCTTCTCTCGCAAGCCTAATATAACCCGGATCATGCCTGGTTAATCCGACCTCGCGGGTACCTGCATACAAGTTATAGAAATTCTTCCGGCATACGACATATGTCGGCCGAGACTCAGTTAGGTGGTCATCCTCCGGTCCAGGTTATTCCGTGATTCGGCCTGCCTTGAGGTGACTCGGCCAGCATTCGCTTTGAACTTGTCGTACCTCGGCTAACTCGGCCTTTATACCCCGGCGTGACCCTACCTGGGGGTATCCCCCCAACATTAGTCCCCGAAGGTGGTGCGGTCTTAGCAGCTCTAGCTACTAAGGCCATAGCAGGTTCAATTTTACCGAGCCTTTTTGCTCCCTTTTCCGAGTTACCTCATATCCCGGATTTCATTGGCTAGCTTTTCCCTTGGCACATTCCGAGTTTTTACTCGCTGGCCGGGTCACCCTTTAGTTATCCGGGTTATCCTTCCTTTTCTCGCACGCTTCCCCACGTCCCACGTGGAGGGTAATCATTATTTTGCCTCATTTTAAGGGCCTGCGCCAGTTACTGCTGCAGTTAATGTCAGGTGTTACTTTTGCACACGTCACGTCGTGTCTGTCTCCTCGCTAACTGTATCACCACGTCGCGCCGTGGGATCTCCTGCGCCTTGTGGCCCTTCCTGTGGCTCGCCTCTGATTGGCTGATCCGGATAATACACGGCCACACCGTGTGGCCCTGGAGCACCGCATGATCCCACGACCCTCAATGGGGCGTGGTTAAATAGGGGAGGGGCGCGCCCCTTAGTCTTTTCCCCATCCCGCGCCCCTCTGCCTCTTCTTCTTCTTCTTCCTAGCGACAGCGCCGCCGCCGCTGCAGCACCTGCTTAGCAACACCGCCGCCGCACCATTCCTTGCACCTGCCTCGCTGCCGCTCCCGCGTAGCTCCACCGCCACGGGTCCGCGCCAGTTCAAGGCACTACCCCCCACCTCCTATAGAGCCAGTGAGGACAGCGATTTGGACATGACAGAAGAGGAGCTCACCGTCGCGAAGGCGGAGATGGAAGAGGGGGTGGAGAACACTGAACGCGGCGCTTGGGCTGGCTCCTGGGTGTGCCAAGACGACCTCGACTGGCTCTACTACACGCGCTGCATCCTAGAGGGCGTGGTTGCCCGCCTCGCCTCCGAGGAGCTCGCACCCTCACCCAATCCCGGTGAGTTCGTGGTGTTCCTCTCCCATTTCCAGCATGGGTTTGGCCTCCCCGTCAGCGACTTCTTCCATGAGTGGCTCAACATCTATGAGCTTCAACCGCAGCACCTTCCGGCGAATGCCATCACTTCCCTTTCTTCCTTTGCCTCCACCATAGAGGGGTATGTCGGATTGTGGCCCACTAAAGAGCTCTGGATCCGTTTCTTTGGTCTACGAAGGAACGTGATTCCGAATAAGCATCTTGACCCGGAGGACAAGCATCTAACTCAGTTCGGAGCTGCTTCTATTTTTCCTCGGAAACAATCCATCTTTCCCTGGGTCACGGGGCTTGATTCTTGCAAGGGCAGGGCCCGAACCTTCTTTTATGTCAGAAATGGCACGAATGAAGATCTGATCCGGCTGTGCCCCTATGCTCCAGGTCCTCCTAATCCGGATTTGTGGGACCGAATTTCCAAGAAACCCACTGTCTTGGTGAACCAAGTCAACAAATGGTTTCAGGAGCTGAAGGATGCGGGGCTGCGCAACGAGGACGCGATGATCACATTCGTTCGTAGCCAGATCTCCCCTCTCCAGAAGAGCACACACAAACTGTGCCATATGAGCTGGAGTCTTGACCCCAACCGGACTTCCTCATTTGAATTGAGGAACACCGAGATATTCCGTCAGGTCAAGGCCCCTTTCACGACCGACAAAAACTTCTCCGCTGATTGGGAGTGGGGGATTGAGCATTTCTATCGAGACAGGCTTCCTCCTGCAGTAAATCTCGTGATCCAATCTTTTTCCGAGTTATATCATATGTTAGAATTTGTTGTTTGTTTGATCCCTTTGCATTTTCTTCTTAGTTGTTTCTTCAGCAAACCCTCGAGGATGGCCCCGAGCTCTCTCCCAAATGGGCGAAGGATCGAGATGCTCCGGACGAGGAGGAGCCGGATCAAGAAATGTTCCTGCCATTCCCTGATGCGACCAAGCGACCTATCGGTAACTTCTCTTCCTTAAGAGATTGGCCTGATGATGAAGATGATTCCGACGTTGAGGTGATGGAAGCATTTGATGTTGTCCCCCTTTCTTATGCCTTTCCGGCATCAGATAACCTGGGTGGGCAGATCCATGAAGATCCTCCTCTCGCCAGGGGCGATCCTGTCCCGACCGCGTCAAAGAAACGTGCAGCTGCTTCTGCTTCTTCTTCCGAACCTTCTAAGCCAACCAAGAGGCGAAAGAAGTCCGCAGACAAAGCTGCCACCAAGCCTACGACTAAGGCCATAACTTGGAGGGCTCAGAAGCCCAAGGAGCCATTAACCTCTGATGAGTAAGTCACTTTTCTCTTTGTTCAATCCTTTGCTTCGTGCTTTTCTTCTGTTGTAACTTATTATTCGTCGTTTGATTCGGTAGGGCTGCTGTGGAGGCTCCCCAGAGCGGATCCAGCATCGCTTCGCCCCTTCAGGATACCCCAACCCCCCCTTGTGGCGACGATACACGCCCACTGAGCCCCATTCAGGAGGGTTCAGCGGCTGCTCCGGGTTCTAGCCCACCTCGTCCAGAGGGGGCAACCTTGGAGCAGGGGGAGTGGCTCTGCCGAGGCAGCGGATGCTCCCAGCTCCTCTTCGGCTCAGCCGCAACCTGCCACCTCTAAGGTACCCACAGCACCTCTGCCAAAACCAGCAGCAGCACCAGCACCAGCGCTAGCACCAACAGCAGCAGCACAAGTAGTAGCAGCAGCACCAACTCCATCCGCCTCGTCCGAGTCTTCCAAGACTCGGCGAGAAGGCCCAGTTAGCACCAAGGCTGCACCCAAGAGCAAACCCGTAGCCCAAACCTCAACCTCTTAGCAGCAGCCTAAGGCCAAGAAAGCTTCTAACGCCTCCAGGGCAGCATCTATCGAGGCTGGACAGCGCACGCTCACGTCCATGCTTCCGAAGAAAACTCTGCCGAAGAAAGATGCCCCTTCCGGGTCAGCTGACGCGCAACTTGTATTGCACACCAGCCCCGCTGCTGCCCAAGTTGAGAGGAGGGAGGCCCACGCCAAGGGTTTGATTGCGCCCCATATGCTTAGCGGAGAGAGATATCCTCCAGCCTTAATTGAGTTTGTCAATAACTGGAACAAGGTGGAATTCATTAATAATGACGATCTCCCAGAGAAATTTGGGCCTGCCGAGTTTGCCGTACAGATGAACACAGCTCCCAAGGCTATCAACCTTGCCAGCCGGATGATGGAGGTATGCTACTTCGTCTTTTCTTTAACATGTACTAGTGCTTAGTCATATAACCATTAGTCCCCGAGCCTCCGGGGGAGTAACTTGTTACTCGGCCGGATGCTCCTTAGAGAATTAGCGGAGCTCCCTAATAACTTCGAATATGCACACACCTAGAGCCGGGTTAAGTTCCACTTGGCCTAGATCTTGTACATTTCAAATATGCACACACCTAGAGCCGGGTTAAGTTCCACTTGGCCTGGATCTTGTACACTTCGAATATGCACACACCTAGAGCCGGGTTAAGTTCCGCTTGGCCCGGATTCTGTACAGTTCGAATAGCACACACCTAGAGCCGGGTTAACTTCCACTTGGCCCGGATCTTGTACACTTCGAATATGCACACACCTAGAGCCGCGTTAAGTTCCGCTTGGCCCGGATTCTGTACACTTCGAATATGCACACACCTAGAGCCAGGTTAAGTTCCACTTGGCCCGGATCTTGTACACTTCGAATATGCACACACCTAGAGCCGGGTTAAGTTCCACTTGGCCCGGATCTTGTACACTTCAAATATGCACATGATCAAGTCATTTTTGCTTTTCTCAGGTCACCACCAACCGCCGGAGTGCTGAGTTTCAAAGCCTTTTGGACACACACAAGGCGCTACGCTCGAAGCATTCTACACTTCTCGCTGAGTTTGAGAAAAGGGGTAAGTTTTCACTTTGACTTTTTCTATCTTTTTGAGTCTTTTCTTGCCGAACTAATCTCTCATTCGAATTTGTGCAGCTGAAGTGGAGGCCGAAAACACCATCATGAGGAAGAACTTGGACCAGATAAAAGGTAAGTCACTTGGGTTACTTAACTTTTGTGCTCTCTTTCCCTTCTCCTGAGCTCGGCAAATATTCATACCTCGGCTTTGCCGGGTCAACAAACTGTTTCAGCATCTCTTGAAGATAGTGTGCCCGTGCCTGATATGATGCTACATTTTCTCGAACAAGCAGGGCAGCATCAGGCCGAGCTTAAGAAGAAGGACGATGAGCTCGCCCTCCTCCGGACCAAAGATGATGAGATTGCCAAGCTCAAGGCAAAAATGAAAAAGCTCAAGGTGCTCCACAAAACCGAGATGGATAAAGCTAGCCAAGATTTCACTGAAGAGCGAGAACGTCTCAACCTACAAATTGCCAAAGATCAAGAACTGCTGAAGGAGGCTGGCGTTAAGCTTGAGTCGGCAAATGCTGAACTTGTGCAACTCTGGAAGAGGCGTGACAACTGCACCAAGGAGCTGACCCGGATCCATAGCCATATTTCTCGTAAGTTCTTTTCCTTTAGCCGACATGAATCTCTCCGGGTCAACCTCCTTCACCTATTTCACTTGTCTTGTTTTTAGACAAATTTCAGGAAGGTGATGCCATTGCAGCCACTGCTGTTGCCAAGTTCCGCCAGAAGAGGGGTACCCCAACTGGTCCTGGCGCTAAAAATATTCCCTATGACATGGAGGACCTGCTGGTCAGCTTATCTTCTCGCGTCGAGATTGTGAAGAACTATGGTAAGGATATCCTAGATGCAGCAGTCCGGATCTTCAATGCCCTTTGGCCTGGCAAAGATACTCCGGAGGGGACCACTGCTCTGATTAACAAGTTAATGGAGTGCGAGACTCAGCTTGACCTCTGGAGGGAATCTGCCGGACACGCCGGAGCTGAAACAGTCCTCCACTACGTGCTCACATGGTATGAAAAAATAAATCTGAATCTTCTCGAGCGCATGCGCACCGGATCAAGGTGGTCCAATGATCCGGATTGGATAGCTCGGCGCAAGGCTTGTGCCCATAGCCTCATTTAGTTTGCTCCCATCCATCAATGGAATGAGGGACCAAGCTTTCTCGAAGCTGTTGACGATGAATATGTCGAAGATAGTTCGGGCAAGGAGGAAGAGGACAAAGCCTCGAATGTCGAAGAAAATGAAGATGACGCTGAAGCCGAGGCCAGAGTTCGACCTGCTGGCACCGAGTTACCTCCCCCTGCTGCTCCTTGATCACCAACAAACACTTTGAAGTTTATCAGATCCCCGGTATGCCGGGTGCAAATGTATTAAGCACACTGATCATATTCTGCTACTATGTTGCTCGTGCCGGATTAACTTGGGCGTAGTCCCCGAGTTTCATTTTCTTGTTTCTCCAATTTCTTGGCTCGGCTTGTCTCTACCTTGGTTCGGTTTTGTGACTTACGAGTCCGAGTTTCAAAAATTGACTTAACAATACTTGGAAACTTTAGGACTAGCTCAGAACAATTCAGCATAGTAAAAACAAGGTAAACATAAAGTTAGTCCAAATAACAAATGTCAGCTCGATTACGTTCTTTTCCTTAGTCGTTTTTCGTGTGCTACGGAATTCCAAACTTGTTCTCTTGCTTGCCATGAAGCCAAATCTTGTTGGACATCAGCAAGTCGAAGAGTTGAGTTTTTGGTGCTCACACACTACTAATCCGTCTTAGGCAGAAGCAACTTAAACCAGCCGACATAAAGATAAATAACAAGTACAGAAGACAACCAAAATTATTAAGGCAGTCCCTGAGGTACTGCTCGGGGTGCCACGATTTCCTTGATAAACTCACTGCCGGCATACATACCGATGTATGAGAGACTCGGATACACACACTTCTTTGCTAAGTGTAAAACGGACGAAGTAGAGCTATATTCCATGGAAGCTTAGATTCCTCGCCGGACCTGTCCTCCTTGTTCTTCTCCTGTGGTTTTGCATCGATGAGATAATAAGAGTCATTGTGCAATGCTTTGCTCACAATGAATGGCCCTTCCCATGGGGGGGATAGCTTATGCATGCCAGCAGTACGTTGTACAACCCGGAGTACCAGATCACCTTCCCGGAAGACTCGGGGGTTAACTTTCCGGCTATGATAGCGTCGGAGATTTTGCTGATATATGGCGGATCTGGACAATGCCAATTCTCTCGCTTCTTCCAGCAGATCAACATCATTTTGCCGGGCTTCTCGCACTTCGGCTTCTGAGTATTGGGTGACTCTAGGCGAATCATGCTCTATGTCGGCTGGTAATACAGCTTCCGCCCCATATACTAGAAAGAATGGCATATAGCCTGTTGATCGATTTGGAGTTGTTCTTAAACTCCATAGTACCGCTGGTAGTTCTTCTATCCAGCACCCCGTTGATCTTTGCAGCAGCTTAATGAGCCGGGGTTTTATCCCGGATAATACTAATCTATTGGATCTTTCCACTTATCCGTTCGATGCAGGGTGAGATACCGAGGCAACGTCCAGCCAGATCTTTTTATCTCGACAAAATCGCGCAAATGCTCCTTCAGCAAAATTCGTGCCATTATCTGTTATGATACTGTGAGGATAGCCATATCTCAGAATGGTATCTTTGAGGAATGTCACGGCCGTAGCTCCATCACATTTTCTTATTGGCTTTACTTCAATCCATTTGGTGAACTTGTCCACCATAACCAAGATATGGGTCATGTTTCCTCTCGCTGGTTTAAACAGGCCAACTATGTCTAGACACCATACGGCAAATGGCCAGATAATCGGTATGGTCTTGAGCTCCGACATTGTCATGTGTGTTTGGGTAGCATACCACTGACATCCATTGCATTTTCTTACTAGATCTTCTGCTTGTTCCAAGGCACTAGGCCAGTAGAACCCATGCCAGAAAGCTTTTGCCACTAATGCTCTGGACGAGGCATGATGCCCACATTCCCCTTGATGTATATCTCGGATGATATCAAGCCCTTCTTCTGGGTCAACACATCGTTGCAGGACATTTGTGACGCTCCTCTTGTATAGCTCGGCATTGATAATCGTGTATGCCTTTGCGCGCCTCTGAAGTTGCCTTGAAAGCACTTCATCATCGGGCAAGGATCCATCCTTCAGGAATTGGAATATAGGCAGTGCCCAAGATGGTATGGCTCGCACAGGAAACATATCCTTGTCCACTTCCATTTGATCCACCGACATAACCTCTGCCGGGTCAGGCTACACAGTCCCTGGGTTCCGCGAAGCAGTCCTCGGGTTTTCTGAACCACTTCCCACGTCAATGTCCATGGGTACAGCTCTGGACTCCGGATCTGCAGGGATGTAGATTGAGTCGATTTCTGGGGATGGCCTGATATATGGTTTTCTAAGGTGTTCTAGCGCTACTCCCGGTGGAATTGCTTGTCGGGTTGATCCGAGCTTCGACAATACGTCGGCAACCTCATTTTCCAACTAGGGTACATGGTGAAACTCGCATCCCTCAAAATACCCTGATATCTTTTGCACATGGAATCTGTACAATGCCATGTTTGGATCAGAGCGTCCCATTGCCCTGAGACTTGCTGAACTACCAAATCTGAGTCGCCAAAGCATTGGATCTGACGTATTCCAATTTCTTTTGCCACTTTGAGCCCATGCACAAGTGCTTCATACTCAGCGACATTGTTTGATGCTGCGAAATGGATCTGCAGCACATACTTCAACTGGTCTTTCTTTGGTGAGGTAAGTACAACTCCGGCGCCTAACCCGGTTTTTGTTTTTGATCCATCAAAATGCATTCTCCAGTAGTTCGGATCTGGTAATGGTGGTTCATATTGCATCTCGGCCCAATCTACGAAAAAGTCGGCCACAGCCTGGGACTTGATCGCATCTCGCCTGTCGAACTGTGGAGCATAAGGAGCTAGTTCAATTGCCCATTTCGCGATCCGGTCGCTTGCATACTTATTGCTCATTATCTCAGATATCGGGGCTTCACATATCACCTTAATGGGGTGTTCTTCAAAATAGTTCTTCAACTTCTTTGCTGCCATATATACACCATACGCTATTTTCTGATAGTGAGGATAGTTCTGCTTTGATGCTGATAATACCTTGCTCAGGTAATAGACTGGCCTCTGCATCGACTTACCCTCTTCGTCGCGCTCTACCACTATTACTGCACTTACAACTCGGTTGGTTGCGGCTATGTAGAGCAACATTGGCTCTTTTAATAGTGGAGAGGCTAATACTGGCGCAGTGGCTAACATTTTATTTAATTGGATGAAGGCTTAGTTGGCCTGCGGTGTCCATACGAACTTGTCCGCTCTTTTCATTAGTTGATAGAGAGGCAATGCCTTTTCTCCCATCCGACATACAAACCGACTTAAAGATGCCAGGCAACCAGTGAACTTCTGGACATCGTTAAGACACTTCGGCAGTTCCATTCGCTCTATGGCTCAGATTTTAGTTGGGTTAACTTCGATACCTCAGCTGGAGACAAGAAATCCGAGTAATTTTCCAGCCGGGACACCGAAGGTACATTTCTCCGGGTTAAGCTTCATTCAGAATCTTCTTAGGTTCGCGAACGTTTGCCTGATATCATCAAGGAGCGTTCTGCTTTCCTTGGTTTTTATAACCACGTCATCCACATACACTTGCACATTTTGGCCGATTTGGTCGTGTAAATATTTTTGCATACATGTTTGGTACGTTGCCCCTGCATTATGTAAACCAAAAGGCATGGTGCGATAGCAATAAGCCCCATACGGGGTGATAAACGCAGTCTTTATTTGATCATTCGGGTTCAGAGGTATCTGGTGGAAACCAGAATATGCATCTATGAATGACAACACTTCACACCCAGCAGTAGAATCTATGACTTGATCTATCCTCGGTAGTGGGAACGGATCTTTTGGACACGCCTTATTTAGGTTCGTGTAATCAATGCACATACGCCAAACCACGGCCACATCCGGATCATCTTTCTTCTTTTCCACAAGCACCAGATTAGATAGCCAATCCGGGTAAAGCACATCCATGATAAACCCGGCTGCGAGGAGCTGAGCTATCTCATCTCCAATGACTTTTCTCCTATCTTCGGTGAAGCGGCGGAGAGGTTGCTTCACCGTATTTGCTCCGGGTCTCACATTCAAAGAGTGCTCGACCAACTCCCTCGGAACACCTTGCAAGTCCTGTGTGGACCAATCAAAGATATCCCGATTCTCACGGAGGAAGTTGACGAGCTCGCTTTCCTATTTGTCAGTTAACCCGGCACCAATTGTTACGGTGCGCTCTGGGAACAGATTATCAACAGACACTTTCTTCGTATCCTTTGTTGCTTGAAATGAGACACTTCCATGCGGGTTACTCAGCGCCGGCATATACTGCTACGCGGATTGAGCCAATGCCGCTACTTCCTAGATCTTTCTCTTTTCTTGCGTGATCACAAGTGACTCGGCCAGGTTAGACCCGGCTGACGCACACTCAATGGAATGTCGGAAATCTCCTGCCATGGTAATTACTCCATTTGGCCCGGGAAACTTCACCTTCGTTTAGGTAACTGATGTGACAACTTGCCATGAATTTGTTTAGGGCTGGCCTGCCGAGTAATGCGTGATATGCGCTTTCTAAGTTCACAACCTCAAACTCCAAATTCTCAGTTTGTCAGTTATCTCGTGTGCTGAATAATACGTCATCCCGGACCTTGCCAATGGGCTCACAGGAGATGCCTGGCACAATACCATGGAAAGTTGTCCTCGTAGCTTGGAGCATGTTCTCCGAGATACCCAACTTGCGCATTGTATCCACATACATGATATTGATGCTGCTGCCATTGTCAATCAGTACTTTGGAAAATCTCACATTGATATTTGGCCCGATGAACATTGGGTCCAGCACTATTGCATATGAACCAGGACTCGGCATAAGCTTGGGATGATCCTTGATGTTCCAGGTAATTTCCTGATCCGACCAAGGCATATACCTCGTCACTGCGGGCATTACCGCATTCACTTCCATATGTCGGTGCTGCAAGCCCTTCCTATCCGTCTCCTCCATGGTAAACACACAGTAACTCTGGTGATGCTCCCTGTATTCATTTCTCCCCTCATTTTCGGGGTATCATTGATCTGGCTGATGTTGATTTCCCACCTGATGCACTGCATCCCTTCTCTCCTGGTTTTCATACCTCGGCGGAGGTGGTGGCAACATTAACTATTGCGTGTTCGCTCTAGAGAGCAATTGCTGCCGGGGTAACTCCTGCCGAGGTTGATTGTTCCGAGGTGCCTAAGCATTCCCCGAACCACTTTGTTCTATCTTCCTCATCCACTCACATTGCCGAGTTGTGTGACTTGCCGAGTTACTCGGATTTGGCGTGTGAAATTTACACGGCTGATCTAGCATTGCCTCATATGTATACCTCGGACGGTCCTTCTTTTCTTGCCACTATTTCTTTTGCTCGGGCGTCCAAGTTTTCTTGCCATCATTTCTTGGAGTCCATTGCTGCCCTCCAGTTTTCTGACGTTGATTACTCCCTTCTCCGGGTTGATCTTGATTTACAGTAGCAACTTGCTACGAACTGTATCTGTAATCCGGTCTATCATCTCTTCTCTTACCCCGGTAATCATTCTGCTGGGATGATCCGGCTCCATCTCGCTGGTAGTACTCCTCATTTGACTCGTTTGACACAAGCCTAGGTTGAGTCGGATCACCCAAGGCATATGAATCAGCAATCCGGATCGTCTCTGCCAGTGTAGTTGGCATATCTCTTTGTAGCCTTTGCCACAACATGCTTGCATATCTACACCCTTGTGCAAACCAAGCTATTGCCTGTGACTCGATCACGCCCTCACACGAGTTTCGCACCGTGCACCAACGAGTTAAGAACTCCCGGTCTGTCTCATTCGGTCTCTGCTTGCACATGGCTAAGGTCTGTGCCTATTCAGCCTCTAATACGTGCTCGAGAAATTACTGACAAACATTTCCTCAAAATCAATCCAACAGTTGATACTTCCAGGTGGTAAATTGTTTAGCCATACCCTCGCTGGCCCCTCTAGCATCTGAGGTACATATCTCACAGCCCATCTCAAGTTGCCTATAGCAATTTTTACCGTTGTTGCGTAGTTGATCAACCAATACTCCGGCTTGGTGCTACCGTCATATGTCTTTGTGCCTCTGGGTAACTGGAAGTTCAGTACCGGAGGCTCCTTCGTGATCTGGGGCCCAAAACACGCCGGACCCGGAGGACCTTGACACTCAATTTTCTCTGACCTATAAAGCCGATCTAGTTTTAACCTGGCGTCGCCAGGCATCAAGTTCCTGCCTCCCAACCTTGACCCTATCATGTGATAGTCCGGCCTAGGGTATCCCGCGTTCACCATTTCCGAGTCACCATCATTGTATCTATCTTACTCTTGTGGAGCACCTCTCTGTTGCAGACCTTGGCCGACACTTCGATCTTGCCGTGGTATATTCCGCTGCTACGGTTGCCTTGCACCCGCTGAGTTGCGCTGTCCGGCATTGCCGTTCACAGTGTTTCCCTCGCCAGCATTGCCTTGGTCGCGGTTACCTCGGCTGACACTTTGTCGATCCTCATTTTCCTGCACTGCTTTTCCTCCCTGCCCTTGCCGGGTCATATGGGACTATTTGCTTGTTTCTCCTTGCCGAGGTTACCACTTCCTCTCTTCTTGGGCCACCATGAGGGGACGATGCAGCTCCAGAAAATTTCTCCAGGTTACCTACCGCTGAATGAACGACTTTGGAGGCCCTAGCCTTTGCCAGATTTGCCCTGAGCAATTCTTCATTTTGTCTGTTAGTGATCCAAACGAACTCATTGACCCTATCCTGCTGCCTTTGACGGGGTTCACCCGTCAAGCCCTCTAACTCGGACGCAGCTGCATCTGCTGCTCTGTGGTTCTTAGCCGGGGTACTATACCTCGACAGCCCCATGGACAAAATGTTCTCTGATTCCTCAACTCTAGTATCGCCCTCTTTGTTCATTTCACTAATGAGGTTTCTCCCCTTCACTTTTACAACATCTACCTTATTTTCTTTTGCGTACTCGCGCAGCGTCATGTTCAACGACTGTTGAGTCGCTGCTATCTTTTTTGCACCCTCTAGTATTTTCTGCCTAGTCTCCTCTAACTTGGCCTGTGCCTGAGCCGGATCTACTGCAGGTGCTATGGGGTTCTCTAGGCTATCTATCGCCTGCTGCATCACGTTCTCTGGCCTCTCTAGTGGAGGACCTCTACTTTTCCTAGGTGACTTGGGTGTTACCTCTAGATCTGGTGCCAGATCCTTGCTCGCGCCAGCGTCAGGCGCCGTCATAATCACCTCGGCGCAGTCAGGGGAGCGAGTGATACGCTCCCCGTGAGCCGCTCTAAGGGGTGGCTCGCCTCCCTCAATGACGTGCCGCGGTTGAACGCACGACACATCGACGGCGACGTAGATCTTGTGCAGGCCGAGCTTGACGAAGAGGCCGTTGTGCGGGAGAGGTCGCTTGCCGAAGCAGCCAACATTGTCGCTGACAAAGTCCAGTGCTCCAAAGCGCTGAACGAGCCCGGAGACGATGCGCTCGCCGTTGCCGATGAGGTTTCCCGTCCGGATCTTCACTCCTGCTAGCACCGCTAGCCCCACGGTGGGAGCCAACTAGCGTGGTGGTGTCACGGCAGATGCCATGGATAGGCTAAAGGTGGGGACAAGATGCACTAGAGGAATCCAGGGAGGGATAGCGTGGTGATTCCACACACAGATGCTTTGTATTCTTCAAGCTAGATGAGTTTACAACTGCTCCTTGAGTTGTATTGGGGAGAGGAGGAAGAAGGAACTCTCTTACTCTCACCACCACTTTGCTCTCAGGAGCCCTCTACCCAAATGCCAATCAACTAGCCATCAACCAAGTAAAACTCAACCCTCTCTATAGATGCCCTAGCCCTTTTTATATAGGGGTGGCTAGGTCTCCAATTAGGGCATACGTGGAGGCATATTCCATGGAATATGCCTCCTCCCAAAATAGCAAACCGACCAGGTCACTTTTCTCCAACGTAAGCCATGCAGAGGCTATGTAAGCCTCTACGGCGCCAGCGTCATCCGACACAGGGAGCGTCACCCTTCTTGGCCATGCCTCGGTGGTCCTTCTCTCTGTGCGCTTCTCTCATGCTCCAGCGTATAGTGACCATATTTTGACCAGCGAGATACCTTCCTTCTCTTGCAAGCCTGATATAACCCGGATCATGCCTGGTTAATCTGGCCTCGCGGGTACCTGCATACAAGTTATAGAAATCCTGCTGGCATACAACATATGTCGGTCGAGACTCAGTTAGGTGGACATCCTATGGTCTGGGTTATTCTGTGATTCGGCCTGCCTTGAGGTGACTCGGCCAGCATTCGCTTTGACCTTGCCGTACCTAGGCTAACTCGGCCTTTATACGCTGGCGTGACCCTACCCGAGGGTATCCCCCAACATGTAGCACACTTTTATGGCAAAGTCAGGAGCATTCATTGAATATTATCACGTTGTCTGCTCAGCCAAGTTAACTGGGATGAAATGGAGTTGTCTGCAAGCTAAACAACCTATAGTACGGGCAAGGCCCGCCTGTACTATGCAGTGACGGCTCTGTTAGGTCAAACGATACAACTTTCGTGAAGACGCCTATATATTTTGAGACTCCATCCGCTGTGCATAGGGCCACCATTCTGAGATTGCATCACAACACCACCAAAGGAGATGCACCACGATAGTTCATCCTCTCCATCCTCCATCCACTCCATAGCCATAGCCATTATCTTGTACTTGAGATCTCCTTGTGTTTCAGAAACCATTGTAAGAATATTTGATTTCATTCTAACTATTTGCATAATGTTTTCTATCATTGATCTTATTGTTATGAGTGATTAGTCCTCACAGGTTGTGGATTGGGGTGAAACCTTGCATCCATTACATGCATCTAATACATGGGAATGTTGTGTGGTGATTGAATAGGAGATATGTATCTTTGTCTCTTATCTCGATCCATGGACTTGTAGGTACCCAAGATCCCAGGGATTGACAAAGGGTCGAGGTAAGATGAGTGGTGAATGGCAACTTCAAGCAAAACCTAGTGACAACAAGGGGAGTATGGTCTTATTTTAGGGATCCACTTAGGAGTAACAAAAACATTATCGTTCTTAATGCTTTGGTATGTATTTTACTTAATAATTGTTATAGTCTGGTGCTTCGTGGTATAACAGTTCGATCAAAAGACTATTGCTATGCCTATGGCTCACAAAGGCTTTTGTGTTTACGGATGTGCTTCCCGCAACCCTATGTATATTAGATCATATCACACACGAATATGCTTATTATTATATTTATCCCATATGTATGTGCAGCTGCAGGTGAATCTTCAACCCTGACCTATTTCCATCCATTGCAACAACCATTGATTCAAAGTAAACTAGACAATTCCGGTAAACATAAAATAAAACGAGTAAACAAAGTCTTTTAGATGTTCCTTATTATTTCCATACAACAATCATTTCCCAAGGTTCTATAAACCTAGGTCTTCTAGGGAAAAATCTACTATACTACATCTGTAATCCGGATGGAAGGTATCAATCCTTTTTCTGGCGCCGTTGCCTGGGAAGCAATTCACTATCCTGGTGAGGTTACTATAGACCTTGTTTTTAGTTTTATTTTTAGTTTTAGTTTATTTCTTATTATTAGTTTACTTTTTGTTATCTTTTGAAAACGCAAAAAAATCAGTTACTTATTTGTTTCTCTTATTCCAAAAATACCAAAAAGAAAAGACCCATGGCTCAAAATAAACTTGGGGAGTATGCTACTCCCAATGGTGATTTTATTTGTGCACCTGTTACTCGGCCCGCTGTTCACGCGGAAACTTATGATATTAATCCTAACTTGTTGAATTTGGTTCAATAGAATCAATTTGGAGGCTCAACTGCCGAGGATTCAAGTTTCACCTAAACACATTCACTGAGATATGCAACATGATGCACGTAAAAGATGTTGACCCCAATGCGTTAAAATTATGCTTATTCCCTTTCTATTTAAGAGGAAAGGCTAAGGATTGGTTGCTAGCTTTGCCTAAAGGCCCTATTAAATCTTGGGAGGAATGAACTAATATTTTTATGACAAAATTTTCCCTCCAGCTAAGACTATGCAACTAAGATCCAACATAACAAGCTTTAGACAAGAAGATCACGGGCCACTACCGCTTGCTTGGGAAATAATGAAGGAAGGGGTCATGAACTATCCTAGTCATGGGATGGAAGAATGTCTCATTTTACATTAATTTTATAATATTGTTAACCCAATATCTAAGTCTATGCTAGATACCTCCGTAGGAGGAACCTTCATGGGGAAGCAAGTAAATGTTGCAAACCAACTTGTTAACGATATGCAAAGCAACCATGCCTAATGGCATGTAGAGATAACCTCCACAAAAGGGTGAATTCAATCACCGAGGAGCATAATTAAGAGCTTACTTCAAAGGTAGATGATCTTTAACATATTGTAAAGGTTAAGGAAGATACCCAAGTTAACGTTATCACTACCAATACTAATGAATTAAATTTTATAGCTCGTAATCTTTATAACCCTGCATCGAAGAGTCAAAATTATGGCTCGGACTTTCAAAAACAATATTCTAATCCTGTAGGTGCTCCAAATAATAAATCATGGTACTCTCCCTTTGGAAATTCTTCCAAAACCATTATACAAGCACAAAATGATAAAAATAATGTGTTCAGTAAGATAATGGAGAACCATGACAATATTATTGGAAAATTATCTAACCAGGCTGTTGCTATTAGAAAATGATGTGCGGGCTCTGCAGAAAAGAACCAAGAGCATGGACGCACAATTGGGCAAGATAGCCGAGAGTCAAACTCTCATACTTGCAAGATTTGCACGAAATCCCAAGCCAAACCCGGTGGAAGACCTCAAGGTGATGAGGTTAGAATAAAAATATGAGAAGCCTAAAGAGGTAGATTATAGCAATGCACCATCATCGGACTATACCGTGGAAGATCTTCTGAAGATGATCACCATGAAGAATCATGGTATTTAACAAGGTAATGATGTCATGTACCAACAATTTAAAAAATAATTAGCATCAAAGGTATGTGAATTAGAGATGGAATATAAAAGGCTAGCCGATAAACTTCTGACTAAGCTTGATGATATCTTTGATCCCACTATTAAAATTAAAATAGGAGTTAATGAATTAGATGCACTTTGTGATCTTGGTGCAAGTGTTTCAACAATTTCTAAAAGTTTATTTGTTAAGCTAAATCTAGGGCCATTTGCAACTACATAAATGAGACTCCATCTTGCTGATTCAACTTATAAACAAGATGTTGGGATCAAAGAAAATATAGTAGTTGAAATTAAAGGATGTCCTACTCTTATTGATCTTGTTGTAGTGGACATATCTGAAGATCCCATAGCACCTATAATTCTAGGTAGGCCATTCGTAAGAAATATTAAAGTTGTAATTAATTTACTTGAAGGGAATGTGAGAATAGGATTACCATCTAGAGAACATATTGTAGTCCACTTCCCAAGGAAGACAAAGGCCAACCCTAATGATGATGGTGTCATTACTTTGAAAGACAACTATTTTGGAGTGGTATTCCACTTCCAAAACCCAAATGATCGCCGTCTGGGTCAAGATAATTGATCTTAACTAGAAGAGCTTGAGACGTCCATTTTGCATCACTATTCTATATCATAATTTACTGTTATTCATTGATATATTTCATATTAAGAGATAATACTTATGTTATTTCATCTATTTTTGCATGATTGATCACGTTTGGAGGATGAACCACTAGAGTCAGGATTCTGATGGAAAAAGCACTATCTAGATGCAAAATTCGCGAAGATCAGAAAATCTCAGAAAATATATGGAAATTCCTAGTTTTCCAGAAGACGAAGGAGGCTAGAAGGAGGAGTGGAGATGGGCCACAGGGGCCCACACCACCCCTGGCGCGGTCCACCCCTGGCCGCGACACCAGGTGGTGTGGCCACCCTGGCCCACCTCTGGCATCACCCTTTGGCGTATATAATCCCCTCGAAACCCTAAGACCTAGGGAGCAACCACAGAAAGGTTCCGCTACCTCTGCGGGGCGGAAACTACAGAGAAAGAAAGAGCTCTCCGGCAGGCAGAAATCTGCCGGGGAAATTCCTTCCCGAAGAGGGGAGATCGTCGCCATCAAGACCGTCATCAAGCTAGACTTCATCGATATCATCATCATCCTCTCCACCATCATCATCACCACTCCATACTGCTGTAACAATTGGGTTGAATCTTGCATAGTTCTTAGGGGAAACTTTCCCGGTGTTGATTACTTGTTGTAGTTGATGCTATTGAGTGGAACCATTGAATTATTGTTCATGTTCAGATTGTTACTTATCATTATTTCATATCTGATCTTGATCCATATGATGTATCGTGAGTAGTTCGTTTAGTTCTTGAGGACATGGGAGAAGTCATGTTGTTAGTAGTAGAATTTCGTTGAGAAAGATTCAATGGTTTGATATTTAAGTTGTGGTGTTATTCTTCTAGTGGTGTCATGTAAACGTCGACTACATGATACTTCACCTTTATGGGCCTAGGGGAGTGCATTGTGTATTTGGCTACTAATCGTGGGGTTGCCGGAGTGACAGAAACCTGAACCCCTGTTAGGAAACCTTTGCATAAGGGAGTGTAGGATCTCAAAGTTTAAGGTTGTGGTTAGGTTTTTTATCTTAATTACTTTATTGTAGTTGCAGATGCTTGCAAGGGGTATAATTAAAAGTATGTATTAGTCCTAAGAAGGTCAGTACATTAGCATAGGTTCACCCACACAACACTTATCCAACCAAAGAAGATTAATCAACTATATGAAGCGAAAGCACTTGACAATATTCCCATGTGTCCCTGAGAACGTTTGGTCATCTTAAGTAATACAACTGGCTTGTCCTTTGATAAAGAAAGGATTGGGCCACTTGCTGCGATTATTATTATTGTCTTTTATTTACTCGCACTTTATTTATCTGCATTATCAAAAACCCCTAAAAATCCGTTTGCTAAGTATTTACAGAGAATTCCTGATCCAAGCCACTTGTCAACACCTTCTGCTCCTCGTTGGGTTCGACACTCTTACTTATCGAAAATACTGCGATACACCCCCTATACTTGTGGGTCATTAGAGCTTCATGGGAGGCAACCCATGTGAAATAAAGTTTTTACTTGTGTTAGTTTTGTTTTGTTTTTGTTTTTAAGAAAGGAGTGTTCAAGAAGATCCTTTGAAGAGAGGATAAGAAATTAAGGTAACCCTCACTCTTTAATTTTTGCTAACACTTGGCCAAACATGGTACTTAATTTTGTGAAGTATTTTTTCTTTCATTCTTTTGTTTAAAATAGATGTGCAAAGTCGTATGAAGTTTTTAGTAAAAATTCTTAAGTTTTCATGTTTACTATGGGTCTAACAACCAGCCGTATGACCGAACATGGCCGTACCATGCGCCCGTACCACATCCTAGCACAAATGGATGGATTGGTAGATTTTTGTTGTAGGGTACAAAGGGTTTAATGAACCGCAGTACGACTAGAGGAACATGTACCATACCCCGGAAAAAACATCAACAATTCAGAAAATGTACTAGACACTTAACGACCAACCATACGGGGCATGCGACCATACCACGCTCCCGTACCGAGTGGGTCGCCTAGAGTCTTCTTTGGCCTCAAGGTAACGACACCTAGTACGGGCGGGCTCCGCCCATACCGTCCGCCCGTACCACCGGTACGGCTGCAATTTCAACCCCATGGAGGAGGTAAACCTAAACCTAAATCACTTATTCTATTTCATCTTCCTCCAAACTCCAAACCACCTCCATTGGATCTTCAATTCTACTCGTTCTTTCTTCAATTCCTCACGCACAAGTGATCAAAGGTATGTTTATCCTCTAATCCGCAACTTATTTGTATAAAAAACTTGCTCCGTCCTTTGCCATTATCAATCTAGACTTAGGTCTTGTTCTTGAACTAATATTGATTATGATCCAGCTTAGTTTTGTTTTTAGAGGAGATTCTCTTCTAGAAAGTGTAGAGGATTACTTTTGCTATGTTTCTATTGGATCAAAATTTTAATTAGCTTCAATTTTATTTTTAGATGAACACAAGGAGCCGTACACGTGCGATGGCTACGTACCAAGTCGCACCACCCGTTGATGAGTTAACCCCCAAGTCACTTGGTATCGAGTTGACCGAGGAATACCACCTCAACTATTTCAAACTTCTCAAGAGCCGGGAAATCAAGTCCAAAAAATTGGCGGGTCCTTATATTCTTAACCAACTAGGCCTTGGCCATGATTTCAATTTATTATAAAACAATGTTGGTTTGTTTCAATTTGTTTTTTAGGATGTTGCCACTTATTGCCACTTGACACTTGAGTTCCTCAACACCTTGTCACATATGGTTTGTTCGGTCTATTGCTCCAAGGAAGATAGCCTGTGAGTTGATCGCATCACCTTTCGCCTAATGAACCGTGAGTATGACTTAACACTCAATCAATGGGCTCAATGTTTTGGGTTTGATAACAAAACGATCGACATCCGCTCCACTAGTTTCATTCTGAGTCATATGCCCTTGGAGTACTTTAGCTGTATGAGAGTCGCTTCAGCTACACCCAAGGGTAATCAAATTGAGTGTCATGTTGTTCGTTATTTGTTCTATGTTATTGCTAACACTTTGCTGGCACGTGGTGAGTTTACTAGAGTCAATGAAGAGGAAATGTGATCCTCACAAGAGCTTTTATCCCCAACTGTAACTTAATGCCAAATTTGGGCACTCTTCTCGTGTTTAACTTAAGCATCAAACTCTTGAAGTCCGTGGTCCCTTATGTGGAGGAGGAACTTTCACCGCTCTTGCTCGAGCAGTCCACATCAACCTAGGTCAGATCCAACTATTGGTAGGTGTTCGTCATCTCGATTTCGCTACTCTCAAAGCTTGTGGTATGATTTCTAAATAACATGGTAGATACCTCATTGATATACATGGATCCGATCACTAGATCCTAGATTTTTTGCCTAATGGTTTGTTCTCTATCGAGAATGGATGTCTGCATTATGATGTGCGGGTTGAAGCAGGACTACCCCAACAAGCAGAACCCGTGGATGAAGAAGGAGAAGATGAAGAGGTAGACCAAGAAGGCCCCGAATAGAAGAAATAGCCACCAAACTACTATAGCACCTATGAAGATATCTACACGCTCAAATGAACCATCCAGAACATGAGCAACCTCTCCATCAACCTTCGAGATGCCACCGCAAACCTCTCAACCCAGTTCACCAGTTGGAGTAGCCAACGGAACCTGGGAGATTATCCACCGCCATCACAATGAGCAACAAAAGGGCTTGCAAAAGCATAAGCTTGGGGATGTGTTCTCTAAATTTTTTTATTCGTGTAATAATGAGGTTCTACTCTAGCTCCGTGAGAGCTTTGAAACACTCATGTTGGGTTGTCCCAACACTTTGCTTTTTTGTTTGATTTTTTCTTTCATTTTTATTTTTTGTTTGTTTATTTTATTTTCTTTATTATCTTGCTTGGTCATAAGTCTTTTCTATTTCTTTAATCCCCATCCTCAAAAATACAAAAATATTTTACCTTTTATCCTTTTTTCATGAAAATGGATTTACCTATTGCCTCTTTGCTTCAATTTTATTATGAGAGTGATTTGACTTGAGTTTTGAAGGAACACATCCCCATAAGGAAGATAACCGGTGAATTCACTCATGTGAGGTATGTCCTATGACTCTTAGTTTAGAAATTTTTAATGTTTATCCTAGTTAGTTGATTTGTTAAGATGCTATGTGATTAGTCCATTTTTGAAGCATATTTATCTTCTGTTTTTGCATAAGTAGAGTTAGGATTTTTGAATTTTATGGAATTTGCGGGCACATTTTGTCCTTGTTTCAACAAGATCCTTAATTATCAAGTCTTTTATGAATATATCAATTGGGACTGTCATGTTATGCAATAATATGATATTTCTAAGTGATAAATGTCATTTAAATGATTTTCGATGCACCTGGGAGAAGAGAGGATGCAAGGAGAACCTACTGCTGGCTTAACGACCTATGGTACGGGGAGGGCATGACCATATCGTCCACCCGTACAACCTTTCAGGATGTTCGCCTAATTAAATACTCTCACTACGCGACTATGGATCTAAGATCTGATATTCACTGAAACCCCAGCCTCGAAATACCACACCAGAAAGGGATCTGAAGGAGGAACATAGAGAAGGAAAAATTCTTGCTGCTTCACGGATCATTTGAGGACATCGCATCATCCCCTTCCTCATTAACCGTTGCATCTCCATCAACACCATTTTCCCAAACTCTTGTTCATTAGATCTTGTTGTAATTCCAATACAATTGTGGTTTGCACTTAATTTACCTCTCCACTTTCAATCCATCCATATGAATATGATGATGTTGTTGATTGCTTCCATGTGTGAGTAGTTTCCCTTTCTCTTGGGGAGATGGAGAGACCCTAGCATTATTATGAAATAAAATAAAGATGATCTATAACTTTGGTCTTTGATCTATAGATTTATGATATTATGTTAGATCTCTCTCTCTCTAGATGGTATGTGAAGTCGACCACATAGCATTTGCCTTCAGGACAAGAGAGAGGGAAATACCCTTTGGACGTCTATGGGAGTATATCTAGTGCTACTTTGTGACTACAAGCATTGGCTTATAACCTATATGCTCAAAGGGGTAATTAAGAGAGATTCACTATGCTCATACGATATCAATGGGGAAACCCTTAATTGCGGTGGTCTGTAGAAGTGATTTGCTCGTAGTGGTTATTTAGAGATGACCTCAAAACTTGACTCGTAGAAGCGGCTGCTCACGAGACTTGTAGTGAACATATTACACTACGAGAAAATTTGGATTTTACAACGGACGATTTTCGTGGTTGAAAGACCATTTTTCATGGTGGAAAATTCTTCCATGACAGATGGCCTTCGTGGTAAAAGCCCCACCACCAAATAATCTACCATGGGTTTTTTCCCGACTATGGAGGATCACACCCTTCAACCACAGAATTCTATGTTGTGGTAGATCGGTTTCACCAACCCTGTTGACTGGTGACGTCATACAAACACCGTTAACAGTCGGTTACCATTATTAACAGTCCAAAAATTGTGCTAGAAGCCATGGCCCATCCAAGGCCTGCTAACTATTAAGTGGGTTGGCCCATTAGACAAGACCAATAATAAGATAACCCTTTACTGTTTTGGCCTGCCAGAGGCCTGCGCTAAGTGAATGGCGAGGCCCATCACTTTGTAGGCCAGCTGCGGCCTATTAACTTCCTGGTCTGTTAATATTTTGGCATGCGTAAGGCCTAGCTTGGTTTATCATTGTTGATCGCATTAGAGTCCTGAGCTATGCTGTAATGCCCCGGCATTTAGGCTATAGAAGAGACTTTGTGCATTTGCATTCATGCATAAGAAAATTTGGGGTAAATTTTTCGCCAAACAAAAACCTGGAGAGATCAGAGTGTCCTTCAGAATTTTGAGTTAGGATTTAACTCTTTATAGTGGTTGTTATAAATTTTGACATGATCTCTAGGAATTTAAAAGATTTTGGGTGAACAATTTGAGTTTAAGTTTAAATTTGAATCATTTGGAAAAGATTTAAAAGTTAGAAGTATTAAGCATTTCATTGTTTTAAAAATGATTTAGTTAATATTGTTTGAATATTTAATATTTATAATACAATAAAGTGAATTTAAAAAATACAATTAGAATAATTCAAATAAGAAAATACTTCTTATTTATTTCCTTTATTCAATAGCAATAATACAAATACAAATGTATATCAAGTAAAAACATTACAGGAACAATTCTAAAGAATTGGAGACTTTATTGAATAGGAGAATAATATTACATTGATCATTTACAAAGAGTAGAAATGAAATATTACAAAAGTAACTAGATAATGAAAACCCTAAACTAATATATATCCATTCCTAAACTACATATCTTGATCAGCAGTGCTTCTACACATGCAAAATAAAGAAAATAAGAAACCAAAGAAAGTAACTTTGTTAGTTTTACTCTCAGTTTTGAGCAGTGATATTCACTGTTCATTTTACCTCATTGAGTAATAAAAAGGGCAAAGTTTCACCAACAGTATAATATATGTTCTTGTAAATCCAAGAGGGATTCAGTACAACATCATAAGCCAAGTAAAAGGGGCAAGTTTCACCAATGTAGTAAAAGATAAAAGGCAAAAGTAGAAAACCCAACAAAAGATCTAGCTCCACTCGATATGATCTACTTGATGCATGAAGAAGGCAAGAAGCTCACACAACACATGCATGGCATGTTTTGTCACCACCACAACAACCAGTACATCAGTACAAAAGCAGCAGTAGGGGAATCCTAGGAAAATTTCCCATATATCCAACTATTTCAGCCGAGATCACTTATCTCTACCTCAAGAACACCACCATATATCACTAATTACACCAGTTCAACATTAGATTCATCAACATAACCAACCAACCAAGTCAGCATCAATGATTACTGGACGGAGAGCAAGCTCTAGAGGCCAGGGGAAAAAGCCACAAGATCAAGCTAGAGAATAAGGGTAGCAAATCAAGTTCACCTAGGAGGAGAGGTGACCAGGGTCATAGAAGCAATACATAGTGGATCAAGTTTCCCAACAAATCACCAACAATAGGTTGATATCTGATCTATAGAGTACCTATTCTTGTTAAATTATTTCTTGGCATGGAGATTGTGAGGAGGTGAGAGATCTCAGATTGGGTATAATTGCTACTCCAGAATCATCCTAGAGCTAAGAAAAAGGCCAATCAAATGAATCTGTATGAATGCCACCCAACTAGCTTCAGACTTTGCATCATAAGCTTAAGCCTCTAATTTTTAGACCAACATCATTATGGATTAATCCAGTAGCAGATCATGCTACCTAGGCTATTACTGTTCACACCCCAAGGAAGGAGGTACCACAGTAGCAATCTATGGCAGCAGAAGCCACTAGAGCAGATCCACAACTTAATTCCTTAAGATAGCCACTTGCAAAAACCTACAATCATACTTTAAATCATTCTCCTAGCTACCATTTACTAGGAATCATTTTATGAAATGCAAATATTTCCTAGAAGGGATAATGATCATTACTAATCACAGAACACAAAAGATACTAGACAGCAAGTAAAGAACATTTGTTCTTAGTAAAAGTTGGTCTCGGACCAACATCATTGACCATATTATCTAGCCTAAACTAGATAGCAGCATATATAAGCATATTAGGATACAGGGCACATCCCAATAGAGGGTAGGACCTTTGTAGCAACCAGATCATTGCTATCATCAGGACAATTTTAACCACATCTTCTCAAGAAAACAAATAAATCATCTCCCTAAATATTTTAGGAATCATTAGTTCAATTCATTTGATAAGAACAACAAGTGACACCTCAGGATATCATGTATACCAATCAAGATTCAGTATAGCTTATTAATAACCACTAGCAAGAACAACCCAGAAACACTAGAGCTCCATGATTCACACTAGAGCTAATTATCCAAATAGATCATCATTAATAGAATTGTCAAATATTTCTCTCTCTAGGAATGTAAATTGGCGCAACCGTTGAGGGTGAGCATACAGGGTCGTGGAGAAGGCCAGTGATTGGCTTGGATCTTAGGTTGGCCACAAACGAAGTTTGAATGGGGACATACTCCCAATTGTGCAACAAAGCTTAAGGTCTCTTGTGAGTAAAGTAGCGCACCTCTGTAGAGGGTACGAACTGTGACATGTTATTCCCTGTTCCGGGAAGGAGCTGCGAACGCTGCGGGAAAGGAATCCACGAAAGTTCTGGTAAACCTGTGAAGGCTGATAGACATAGCTTTTTAGAATAAAAGCGATCTTTGAAGAAATGTTTATGAAAACCTGCATAACCTATGACTTTTGGGTCTGTGGTTGTAGTTAGTGCATCAAACACTCCTTTTTAGTGAACTTGCTGAGTACGCTCGTACTCAACCGTACCTTCTTAACCCTTGCTAGATTAGGGAGCACTCAATGGAGAACCTAGGAGGTGAACTACTTGAAGAACTAAAGATATCCAATGGATATTAACGGGGTCAACATCTATATCTGAAGTCAAAGAAGTCAATCTAAGGCGTAGCTTATAAATAATCTTAGAGACCCGAACCTACTTCTGTAGAACATTATTGTAGCAGCACTTGCAAGCCATAGTTATATAGTAGTTGTATTTCTAGAATCGACTTCGAGTTGCCATTTCTGGTTATCTTTTGTATATTATTATCCTCGTTATATCGAGGAAGTTCTTTGGATCTTCTGTAATGTGTTATATGTAATATAAAGACATGTTGTGGACCCGCAATGTTTCTATTGTTCCATTATGATGAATGTAATACTGGTGAATAGTGTTCATTGGTGTTATGTCAACGACTATAGTGTACTACATCATGAAGTGGTTTGCTGGGTCACCATAGGTGCTATTAGAGCAAGCGCTTTGACCTTAGGTTGGGCACCTATTAAATGGGTAGAACCTGTAGGAAGGGGGTTAGCAACGGTAAAGAGTTCTCTAGAAATATGATGAGTATTCAATTGATAATTTAATTTTCATGTTTCTAGTGAGATAATTCTTTATTCTAGTTCAATTAGGATAATAATAGTGAGTTATCACTCGGTATAATTAGTTATAATATTTTAACTATCATAAGGAATAGCATTTCTTTGGTATCCAAGCCAGAATGTTCCAGTGCTGAGTAGGATTTTAGATGACTATGTAGGAAAATGCCATCAGCAAAGGTGAGATGTATGGCAATGGTGTATTAAATTGCCATAGTAGAAGTAATAACCATGACTGGGAGTAGAAATTTAAATAGTTTGAAGGTAGTATTCATACTACTATATCTCGTGATTCTCTAAATTCAGAGCTTGAGTTGGATCATACTACTCTTGTGCATATTAAACTCACTTTAGCTATCGAATATATGAATCATTACAGGTCCTTACTCGGTCTAGTTTATAACTCTTAACAAGTTCTAGTCCAAGAATTGGATACTGTCCTTAAGGATTTCACTGATCCTATAAAGGCATTCCAACCAAGAATGAAGTTGATAGTGAAAATAGGTACCCTAAAGCAGTATTTTCAGAAGGAGGTGTTCAAAGAAACTAAGCTTGATGATCCGTAGTCAGAAACCTATGCCTATTACTAGTATGAACCTCAGTCAACTGAAGATCTAGGAGTCAAATACTTAGTTGAGCATGAAGCTAGGGGAATGCCAAGTTTGACATTCCAAAAGAGGGTGGTTACACATCTTAATATGGATGGATAAACACTGAGATGGAATATATGTTCTACTTTAGAAGTGTATTTGAAGATGGGCAAAATACTTCTGCAGAAAACCACACATCTTCTAGTCATTTTCAATGGCTAACCTCAATCTATATACTTCTAATTCATAGTATGCACCCTATGGACGTTCTTACGTTCTAGAAGGTAGTCGTCAGACTTCACGTCATCAACAACACATCAACAATAGGTTGATATCTGATCTATATAGTACATGTCCTTTGTTAAATTATTTCTTGGCATGGAAATTGTAAGGGAGCGAGAGCTCTCCGATTGGGTAGAATTGCTACTCCAGAATCATCCTAGAGCTAATAAAAAGGCCACTCAAATGTATATGTATGAATGTCACCCAACTAGCTTCAGACTTTGCATCATAAGATTAAGCCTCTAATTTTTAGACCAACATCATTATGGATTAATCCAGCAGCAGATCATGCTACCTAGGCTATTACTATGCACACTCTAAGGAAGGAGGTACCATAGTAGCATCCCATGGCAGCAGAAGCCACTACAGCAGATCCACAACTTATTCCCTTAAGATAGCCACTTGCAAAAACCATACAATCGTACTTTGAATCATTTTCCTAGCAACCATTTACTAGGAATCATTTTATGAAATGCAAATACTGCCTAGAAGGAATAATGATCATTACTGATCATAGAACACAAAATATAATGGACAACAAGTAAAGAACGATTGTTCTTAGTAAAAATTGGTCTCAGACCAACATCATTGACCATATTATCTAGCCTAAGCTAGATAGCAGCATATCCAAGCATATTAGGATACAAGGCACATCCCAATAGAGGGTAGCACCTCTGTAGCAACCAGATCATTGCTATCATTAGGACAATTTCAACCACATCTTCTCAAGAAAACAAATAAATCATCTTCATAAATATTTTAGGAATCATTAGTTCAATTCATTTGATAAGAACAGCAAGTGACACCTTAGGATATCATGTATACCAATCAAGATTCATTATACCGTATTAATAACCACTCGTAAGAACAACCCAGAAACACTAGAGCTCAATGACTCACACTAGAGCTAATTAGCCAAATAGATCATCATTAATAGAATTGTAATCACCTATATCCATAGTATCTGAGCCAATATTCAGATAATCATTAGTCAGTGAAAATATTGAATCATATCAGACATGAACTCGGAGTACAAGCGTAGAAATTGAAGGACTAATTTTGAACCCATCCATCTTAAATCAATCTAGCCATAAGTCACAAGTAGTATTAATCATCAGAGAACCCTAGAACTAGGTATAGGACTATCTAGGGTAATACAACACCATAGTGAGACATTGCAGAGAGAATCAAGATAATAAAGGGGAAAATCACCACTTACCCGATGTCCTCACTAAGAAATTAGAAGAGGAAACAGTGGCCGACATCGAGGAAGAACATGGTGGCACGGGGAGCACCTAGGGGGGCGCTGCAACTCGCACCAATCTACGTCCATGGCAGCTACCGAAGAGAGGGTGGCAGCACATCGTCGCCAAAGGACCAGGGGAATACCAGAGAGGCGTCGGAGCGCCAAGTCACCGACAGGGTCCAAGACCTAGGCGCTAGTGAGGTGGCGGCATCACGAGTAGAGGACGCGAGAGACGAATCGAAGAGGATAGGACGACACAGCATCGTCATCCTGCACCGTAACAGTAGCAAGGGAGGTCAAGGGCGGTTGGAATCGAGCAGCGACTGCGAGGCAAGCCATGGTCGCCAAAGGGAGAAGAAGAGAAGATAAGGGTCGGGTCGAGCGAGAGAGAGGCAGCTAGGCTGGTGGGGCGGTCCAGTGATCCTCTAGGTTGGTTTGACCCAACCTAGTTGGGCCGAGAGGGGCTAGGCCAGCCCCAGGTTTTAAAGAATATAACCATAATCTAATTATTAAAAGACCAAAATACCTCTCAGGCTAAATATGCTCAAAACAAAATCTAAAAAACAAATGTAATATGTCTAAATGATCACAAAAATATAGTCTAGCTAGGAAAAATACTAAATTATATTTTTAGTTGATAAATTTAAAATGAACGATTAAGAACATCTATTCTTACATGGAATTTTCTCAAAAAAGATAATACCTATAAATAAATAAAATTCACTTTTGTGATTCTAAATAATTTTTAAGTATAAGAAAAATACTAGTTTGTCTTTTAGTCAAGAAAATTAAATTAGGTATTTCCAAACATGTATTCTTTTAAGGAATTTTCCAAAGATCAAAATAATATTTGAAAATAAATAAAAATCATCTTTAAGATCTTTATTAGGTTTACTTTAGTAGAAATATACAAGATGTATTTTTTGAAAAGAATTTCAAATTATATAGTAACAAATTCCTATTTATCTATTTTATAGAAATTCTTATTTAAACTTATTATAATTCTTCAAGATTACTGTTTAAGCAAGGAATAAACTTATAACCTCATAAAATACTTTAACCTTGAATAGTCCATTAAGTCAAAAATACTAAACATAAAACCATAATTATGTTCCTTAATAAAACCTAAGTGTAAATTATTAATACTCCTTTAGAGTCTTAAATCAATTATAACTAATAACTTCAAATTAACCTTTAGCATCATTCACTTATGTTGATGATGAATAATCTCATATCTCAAAACTTACCCAACTTAACTTTAAGGTTAAATAGAAATTCAACAAACCAAATAATGAGATCACTGTATCTCATAATTAGCTTTAGCTCTATAATCTCATTAGAATCAAATTGCTAACATTAGATTCATAAAGTTATACTCAATACATATACAAATCTGTCTTCAATATTATCGAAGAAGTTCTTAAACTCGATCACGATATAAAAGTACTACATCTTAATCTAAGTTATTTTTTATAGTTAACTTTGGTCTGTTACTTGATCAACTAGGAGCACACTAACTGAATAATCGATGAAGCGATCCAAATAGCCATCAACTGTAATCTAAGAGCACCACACATTACTTAACTTGATATAATAAATAATTTCTTCAAAAGTTATTCATTTTGCCACTTCAAACAAAAGCTTTACTCAATCTTCTAACTATGACCCACTTGAATTATAATAGCCTTAAAAACATTTTTCAATCAAACATCTGCTAACAAATTTCATTGTATTGTACTTTCATCACTTGTCAATTACTCTTAGAAGCTTAATACAAATTTATTTGTAACGTAAAACTTGATTGTAACACAAATCTTTCATAAATCACCAAACTCAATCCATATTGATAATTGGGGATTTATTTTGGGATCTATACAAAATGCTTATCATTATCTATGCATAATAGCATGTTGCTTCTTTAAACAATAGTCCTTACCGGACCAATGATTTTGTTTCTAGATATTGGAGTTTATACCAACTAGAAGACCTTGACTAAATAATCTTGCAGTCAAAAAGGCAAGTTCACACTTGCTCATGTCCTTTGATTATTTTCTATCAAGTATTTGCAAACTGTTGTGTCATCACCTGTATTTCAGAAAGGTCATAAAACACTATTTTTGATAATAATGTAAACTATTGGTTACTGATCCAGGGTGATCAACTAATCTATTAAGCCTGGCAATTAGAATACCATTGTCTAGGAATATATCATCTAGGACTCAACAACCAATGCCACCAGGGATTCTAGCACCGTATATCATGCGTTAACCATGAGATCTACAATGGCTCTATGGAAGACAACTGGATCTTCTCCCTTTCATATGCTAACAGACAACTTTTATTGGATATGTGATCCTACATCTAGGCACGTGCAAGGGTGGGAACCATCAATTCCCTGATATTAGATGTCGACTATTGCTCTCTCAAGGAATGTAAATTCGCGCAACCGTTTTCCTGAGCTTGCAAAAGGGTGAGCATACGGGGTTGCAGAGAAGGCCAGTGATTGGGTTGGATCTTAGGTTGGGCCACAAACCAAGGAAGTTTGAATGGGCACATACTCCCAACTGTGCAACAAAGCTTAATGTCTCTTGTGCGCACCTATGTAGAGTGTACGAACTGTGACATGTTATTCTCTATTCCAGGAAGGAGCTGCGAAGGCTGCAAGAAAGGAACTCCACAAAAGTTTTGGTAAACTTGTGAAGGCTGGCGGACATAGCTTTTCAGAATAAAAGCAACCTTTGAAGAAATGTTTATGGAAACCTGCATAACCTATGACCTTTGGGTCTGTGGTTGTAGTTAGTGCATCAAACACTCCTTTTTAGTGAACTTGGTGAGTATGCTCGTACTCAACCGTACCTTCTTAACCCTTGCTAGATTCAGGAGCACTCAATGGCAAACCTAGGAGGTGAACTACTTCAAGAACTAAATATATGCAACGGAGATCAACGGGGTCAACATCTACATCTGAAGCCATAAAAGTCAAGTTGAGGCGTAGCATATAAATAATCTTAGAGACCAGAACCTACTTCTGTAGAACATTGATGTAGCTGCAGTTGCAAGCCATAGTTATATAGTAGTGGTATTTCTAGAATCGACTTCGAGTTGCCATTTCTGGTTATCTTTTGTATATTATAATCCTCATTATATCGAGGAAGTTCTTTTGATCTTCTGTAATGTGTTATATGTAATATAAAGACATGTTGTGGAACCATGATGTTTCTGTTGTGCTATTCTGAGGGATGTAATACTGGTGAACGGTGTTCATTGGTGTTATGTCAACGACTATAGTGTACTACAACATGCAGTGGTATGCTGGATCATCGCATATGCCCATCACTGTTCTTATAGCCCATGGACGGCCACCCACTAAAGGTCCATGTGCGGGAAGGTCCATTATTGTTCTGGCCTTTTACTATTTAGGCCTGCTAGCGGTGGGCCACCTACTAACGGCCCATTTTATGAGAAGGTCCACTATTGTTTTGGCCTTCTACAATTCTAGCCTTTTAATGTTCAGGCATGTTACTGTTCAAGTCTTTCACTGTTCGGTCCCATAAGGGTGTAGGCTTTTTACCGCTTTGCGGCATGCTATGATTCTAGCCTTATGCTGCTCCAGCCTTTTACTATTCATAGAGCTCGCTCGTGGTAACCTTTTCAGCCTTTTGCACGTGATCCCATCACTGTTATGGCCTTTTACTGTTTTGGCCTTTCTGAGGCCCCCGCCAATTGCAACGATAAAAAAGCTCATACGGACCATCAACGGGCATCATTGATGTTCATTGTCGGTCCAGTACAAAACGGGCCAATACCAAAGCCCAATCGGCCCAGTAATGGTACCGCCTACCAATAGGTGAGGACAACATCACATAAATGGCTACATGACTTGTGCGATTACCTAGATATTACATCAGCTGCAAACTTCTTAAAATTATTACATATCATCAACAAACTAAAGGGTAAGAAAATTTAGCATTTTAGTTGCCAATCGAGATTGAGCATTTTCAATTTGCTTTCTCAATCTATCAACAACATCTCCCTTTTGAGTGCGGCATCTACAATGGAATACCACCTTGAGACATGATCTTGTAGACCCATCTTTGGTAACGGTAGCAATAATTGTAGTCTGAAACTAAGTAATAACAAGTCAATATAGCAAACAAGGCAAACAAACAACCATCTTCATTATCAAAGAATTTGAAACTACTCATTTGACTAATATGAAAAGAGCTATGAACTGGAGTTTACTACTGGTCCATGGTTCAATTATTGACCAACACGCCAAACAAACAGGACAAGCAAGCGTTAAACAAGTGTGCCTACAATGAAATGCGCAATGAAACAAAGTGTTTCTTAGAATTTCAGCAAATATAAACTAGCCAGGTCATTTCAACAAATATATATAGAAGCAATTTTATATCTTGGAATGCAAGAGACATTGGGTCACTTAGAATTTGCGGTGACCTACACAATGGCATGCCGTTACTGTTGTAGCTAAGAATGAAGTAGATAGAAATTCTAATGGCATCATACGTGAACTTGTAGAGCGACAATGCAAACCATGAATGGACTATACAATAGAAGATAGTTATGTCGTTGCTTAGGATGAACCATCACCAGATGCAGAAGATATTGTCATCGCTCATGAACCTGTAGAATAGGGAAAGAAAGCATTAAACAAGTGTGCCTACAATGAAATGAGCGATGAAACAAAGTGTTTATCAGAATTTCAGAAAATATAAACTAGCCAAGTCATTTCAACAAATATATATGGAAGCAGTTGTATATCCTACAATACAAGAGACATTGGGTGGCTTAGAATTTGCGGTGGGTTACACAATAGCATGTAGTTACTGTCGTAGCTAAGAATGAACCAGACAGAAATTATAATGGCATTATAAGTGAACTTGTAGAGCATGAATACAAACCACGAATGAACTACAAAATATAGGATAGTTATGTTGTTTCTTAGGATGAATCAGATCTAGATATGAAATATAAAGGCATCACTTGTGAACCTGCAGAACAAGTTTTGCAAACCAACATGTTCAACAGTGTTCCATGTTTGAGCTCTATGCAGAGGAAGAGAAAATAGTTACTGTTGTAGATTTTGAAGAACCAGATGGCAACACCGAAATTATAAATGAGTTAATATGAAGAGTTTAAACGGGTAATATAAGATAGGGTATGGATGCCAAGGAGGAAACAACATCAGGAACTTATCTCAGGACAAACGAGATAGATGTCAGGAAATCCACACTAATATTTTCCACTAACTTTAGATTTTGCAAGAAGTACACAATAGTAGGAAATTACTGTTGTACCAAGTAGCTAAGAAAATGTGCATGACAAAATAACAAACATGTGCATGGCATGGAATTTGTAGAGCAGCGAATGCAACCCAACATGTATAGTCTCCTTGTATGTAGCACAAAGAACAAGCGTGCCCAGTGACTTGTATATACTAGCACCATTACAAAAATGCAGTTCATTGCGACAGGTTTGAACCTACTATACTACTAACAAAACAAAAATGGGTTGGATATTTGATTACCTTGGTCGGAGAGGCGTCTAAGTATCATCGATATCTGTCTAGGTGACGTCCAGGTCACTGAGCGTGTTGCGGTTGTGGCGGTCGTTGGATTCGGGGAAGCATATCTTGGGCAGTGGATGCTGACTTGAGCGTGGTGGATGAGAGTGTCGCTGAGGAAGATCTAGTGCCGCGAAAGGTGACACCAATGTAGAGGCTCTGGTACGTTGTGGTTGGGGTAGCTATTGGCGACCAAGAAGCAGATCTTGGGCAGTCGATGACGCATTCGATGCTATGGACAGGAAAGTGGGGAAAGGAGGTCAGGTGCAGTGCATGACAGACTCGGTTACCTTGATCGGGTGTGCTGGACATTAGTGAAGCAGCAATAGTGCGTTGGATGAGAATATGGCTGATGTTGCTCTAGTATACTGGTGGGTGAGAAGTGTATGATGTCGAGTTCCGGTGGACAAGCCAGCCGGAGAAGTGCCGCGGGAGGTTCCGGCCATTGTAGGTGGTGGTCGAAGAGGAAAGAGAGTGTGAGCGGTGCTAGGTTTTTCTGAGGATTTTTCTCTATGTGTGTGGGGAAGGATATCAATGGGAGACGAATTATTGGTACTAGTACCTACCCGAGGGGGAATTACTATTAATTATTGTTTGAAATGGAGGGACGGGAGAAATTTCGAAGTGTTTGATATGGTGGGGCACGAGGGAGGGGGACCACGTGATTTTGGCGCTCAACAAACTCAAACTTTAATGTACAATTTAGCGTCTAGCAATCTTGTCAATCTATCCAAAATCAACGGGCCAAAGCGGATACCTTCCCTGCGAAGGCTCTAGTGCAAATGACTATGCAAGGAATCGTTGGGTACCCCAGAGTAGACTATAGGGGTAGCTATATACTACCTCCATCCAAAGGAATAAGGTATCCTTGTTTTCTGTGTTTTTTCATTGACCAAGATTTACTCTAAATATTTAAAAAATATTGGTACAAAATTAGCATCGTTGGAAAGTGTGTTTCAATACAAATCCAACGATACTCATTTTACACAATATAATCAAGTTTTAGTTGCTTTATTTATTTGGTCAAATTTTGCTTTAGAATGTGTGTTCACCTTATTCCTTGAAATGGAGGTAGTAGGTCACAATAGCCGGGTTTCCCTAACACTGGCGGTGGGACTGTTAGCATTTTCTTTTCGTCATAGACACCACCTCTTAGTGCCCACAGACTTGTTAAAACATAGAACAGTTACTACTTACTCCATATAGGTTTGAACAAATTTAAAGATCACTCGTTGACCATTTAATTTTGATTTGATTCATCAGACATACTCTCCCTCCATCCTAATTAAAAAGGATGTCGCATATTTTTCTAAATTTGGATTTGGTTATATTTGTACACTAAACAGTTGCTACTATACAGAGTACTACTACAATATGGTTGCAGAATGATACAACAAGTATATCGTTTCAAAAGCTCCACAGAGCGCATTCGATAGTTCAGACTACAAAATAATTATGCGAAGACAGAGAAAACAATAAATCCATGCAAAAAAGAGCCATTAGGATATGGCTTCTCCCTTTCTACTCTAATGCCAAATCTTTCCTTGTGTCAGATTCGGTGATTGAAACACTATGGCCGCCCTAAGGATACACAACATGCAATGGTCATGACCTCGACAGCCATCATGAGATGGCTTATCCCTTTCTACTTAGTGGGGCATGACCTCGACGACCTCCGCAATGGTATCCGCTGACTGTGGAGATCACGGACTTCCTTCTTCAAATTTTCGCACTCAGCACGAAGGATTGAGGAGTCACACTAGTATGATCGTGCAAGCTTCTTTAAAAAAGCCAAGATCGGACGCGATCATGCTCCAGGTTGAGCTTGTAGTTTTTCTGCAGAATGTTAATGTTACTTTATCCGAGATTCTCGTCATGACTTCCTGCATGGAAAATTCATCATCCGTAAGAAAGCATGGAGTGCATGTAGAGAAGAACATGAAATGACAATATATGGGTAGTGCTTACCTCTCTTCTTCGCCAGAGAGCGGGCATGATGTCATCATACACATCAGATATATCCTTCGTGCAATCAACCCGTGGGGTTGAAAATTCGATGCTCGAGCCGCCTGCCCTAAAAGGTGTACAAAGACGGTTCAACGGTAGGAGCATACAACCTAGGAAACAACGAAAGTACAAACCTACCCAAACTCTTGGTCCCCATGATAGCCGCTCTTTGGATACCTGCACAAAGATGAGCCCTCGCCCTATGGTTGATCCCATTTCTCGGTCCAAGCCTGCAGGCCCACCTGTTGGTGGGGTTTCTTGATAGCTCTAGCCACTGCCATCTTGCTATTCTTCTGATGAGATAGGTTATTTTGAGACATCGTTGGATGAAGAAGTAAAGAAGCAAGGGAGGAGCAGTGGAAGAAAATGGTTTCCGGAAAGGCATAGGAAGGTAGTACTAGTAGGAAGAGAGTGAATAGATCGATCCGTATTACTCTCGAGCCGCATTATTTTAATACGTATGCTTTTTTGTGGGGAAAGTAGTACTGCATATTGATTTCATAGATCATTGCAGGGTTCCGATACCACTCTATCATTATCATCAAAGCATAAGTACTACATTATTATAATGTAAATAAGATCAGGACCATGGCCCTAATGCCTAATCATGACAAATAGTCACCAAATGACCAAACGAAAATCTTAAAGAGAACTTAGGGCTTCTTTGGATCACATGATTTCAAAACACAAGAATAGGAAAAATACAGAAATTTGACAGGATCGTAGGTACAAAACAAAGGATAAATAGAGGAAATCTACATCCTCAATCCCACACGAATGAGTGTAAAAAATAGGTTAGAGTGGATGTTGAAGTTCCAAAGGGATTGGGGTGTAGGAATGAAATCCGTATAAAGTTTGGAGGTGTGATTCCTTTGACCAAAAGGGCTTCCTTAGTAAAAAATCCTATGGGTTGAATTCCTCCAAAATTCCTTTGAAAAATCCTTCGATTCAAAGAGACCCTTAATCAAGATGAGTGTGCTTGCTACAGATGAACATCTTTCGGTAGGAGGTGATGCGGTCATAGATTTGCATATTGAACACATCTGCGGTGACCTTGAACATAAGGCAGTCACCCTCCTTCAACTCAGGGAAAGCAACAAAGGTAGCATACTCTTTTTCCAGGATGATCTGGTCTTTGTTGTGGTTGGCATGGACAATCCACTCACATTCCTCACATGCTTGGACCACCACTAGCTATGGGTAGGGGCATTCCTTCACATAAGGATAGAAGTAAGTCGGGATGATAGGCATATACAAGTCGTGTTGGACTAACTGGATGTAGAAGCACCTACGACGATGCGCGTGGTGTCCGACCGACCTAGGGTGTCTTCTCGGTTTGGCAAAACTAAGGACCGACTTGGAAGGACTTACCCTTGACAAGGCCTCCACTCTCTTACCCGGGAGCTTCAACTCCCTTGGTATAATGGGGAGAGAATCTTGATAGCCACGTGGAGCTGGAGCAGTCCGATCAACATTGTATACTAATTTCAGCATTATAACTGCGTCGTCCTACATGAAAATTACCACTATGTCAGACCATTAGAATTACCAAAACACCACAATGCATCATATAAATTGACTAAAGATCACAATGCGTCATTGCTCCATCAAAATTACTTGAGAAACACAAGCCATCAGGTAATTAAATTGCCTAAACAACACAATGTATCATCAGAATCACCTAACCCAATGGGTCATCAAAATTATCTCAATAGCTAGAAGGCATACCATTTAACTAAATTGATTAAACAACACAATGCATAATATGAATGGATAAAAGAACACAGTGCATTATATAGATGGACTAAATAGCATATACGCAATGCACCATCAAAAATACCAAAATAGCACAAGGCATCATGTAATTAAATTTAATAAATAGTGTCTGCATAATCAAAATTACCTAAACTAATGGGTCGTCGATATAATATGAACAGCTAGAAGGCATATCATTTACTCCTAAATAGCAGAATGCATATCAAAATGGATGAAACAACACAGTGAGGAGATAGGACACAATGCATCATAAAAAATACCAAAACAGCACAAAGCATCATGAAAAAATCCTAAACAGCACAATGTATCATCTATGTACCAAAACAAAACACTGCATCATTATCATCAAAAATATACCATAACTAAGCAGAACATCACAATATATAATTATCAAGAATAAGACATGTAACTAAGAAGTTCAACAAAGGACTTGCAGTAGACATTGCCAAAATCTGACTAGATGCACGTTGGATTTGGGTTAAAGCCCCAATCCTCCAAATCTAACCTCGTTGCAGTTGGGGGAGCGTGAACTTGCACAGGGATCGATTGGTTGAGTAGATGGATAGGGCACAACCAACGAAGAACCAGCCACATACACCGAAGAAGCACAGACAATAGCGGATGAAGGGGAGCCACCGATAGGGGTTTTGCCACGTACACTTAGAAATTCGACACATTGGGAAGGAGAGTCCAACATGTACATGAAAAAGATGCGCATGCCGCCGCATGAGCATTCGGTCCCAACGCAGTCGGCTTCAGATGCTTGGACAACTGCTCAGCGGGTGATGAGGGTTTCAGCGCAGCCAAACGAAATTGTGATGGACACCTCGCGTTGGGAGAGAACCGCACACACGCGAAAGGAGAGGGACACTTCATCAAAGGAGTTGTGGTCGGTGGAATCGAGCATGCCACCTGCATCTCCAAAGCATATCTTAATGAGGACCACGGCTCTGCATCCAACAAAGGTTTAGGCACGGACATCCAAGACTATTTCAAGCGGGCGGCAGAATAGCACGCGGATCCGCTTTCTCTACAGCTGCTTCCATCTGCTCGAGTCCAAAAAAAATCCTACCAGATCCATTTTATCTTTGCAAGGTCTTCCTTCTTTGTAGTGAATCCATCCATAGAAGGATATAATTGGTTTCATTGTAGCAACGGCTGGGTTAGCGACTGAGAGGTTAGAGGTGAGTGTGGGAATGTGATAGCACTACAAGAAATGTTTCCTTCCACAATGACTTGGCCCGACAGTTGTTGTAGAAGGCGCGTCTTCCGCGATGAAATTCTCAGCTCGACCATGGCCGATGGAAATCTTTTTTCGGTTTTGCGGCCCTCTACTACAAAGGAACCGCTAAAAACGTGGCAGAAGCAAGATTTTCGTTTCCTTGCACGATGTTGACTTGCCGAAGTATTTTGAGGTGTGTGGGCTCCAGACGTTAGTGTCTCTAGTGGACCATACTTTTTGGTCGCGCCTCCCTGATTTGAACTTGATAACGTTGCTCGATGAATCTGCCGTTTAATCAGGCTACTGTGTCCCCACATGTCATCCTCTCATTAGAAGAGACGTGTGAATGATGGAATTTTTCCCTTGGCTATTGCCTCCCTGATTTTAACTCGATAATGTTGCTCAATCTATCTGTCGTTTAGTCACGCTCTTGGGTCCCCCATGTCAGCCTCACATTACAAGAATCGTGTGTATGATGAATTTTTTTCTTCGCTCGCGCTACCCTGTTCTGAACTTGATAGCGTTGCTCGATGCATCTACCGTTTAATCAAACTCATGGACCCTACATGTCATCCTCTCATTATAATAAACGTGTGTATGATAGAATATTTTCCCTCGATCACGCCTCCATGTTCCGAACTTGATAGCATTGCTCGCTGTATCTACCGTTTAATCACGCTGCTAGGCCCCACATGTAATCCACTCATTAGAAAAAACATGTGTATGATGGAATTTTTGCCCTCGGTCGCGCTTTCGTGTTTCGAACTTGATAGCGTTGCTCGAGGCATCAACCGTTTTTTCAGGCTGTTTGGTCCCCCATATGAGCCTCTCATTAGAAGAAACGTGTGCATGCTGGACTTTTTTCTCGCTTTTACGCCTCCCTGTTTTCAACTTGGCAATGTCACTCGAGGCAGCACCTGTATAAGGCCGTGCTACTGGGTCCCACATATCGGTCTCTCTGTAAATGAAACCTATGTATGATGTACTTTTTTGGCTGCGTCCACTGTTTTGACCTTGGCAACGTTGCTCGATGCGAAAGTTGTGTATGGTCTTGCTGCTGAGGCCCCCATGTCAGCCTCTATGTTATGTTCTGATTTGTGGATCCCTGATGCATCCTTGTATGTTTTGGCGGGTGCTTCCTTGATGCCAGCCTCTCAGTACAAGTATTTAACTTTTTTTCAAAGCCGACCATTAAACTCGAGGGATGCTGCAGGCTGGTGGGTCCGTGATGTCAGCCTCTCCATAATGCGATATTAAAATGTAAACTCTTTCTCAAAAAATGTAAACCCAAGATATATATATACATACACATAGGGGATTCGAACTAAAGACCCTCAAATCAAATAAAATAGACATAAACGAAGTGCTTTGCCACAACACCAAAGATATTTATAGATATTAAATCATTAAACATGTATTAGTACACAACTTATGTATCAGTCTTCTAAAAAATATTTTCTATGTCTATGTTTATCTCTTTTAAAATATAAAATGGCAGCGCTTAGGCATCTCAATTTATAAAATGCCACATAATGGAGCAGTTTAAAACATGGGTAGGTAGAGTTTTTTATTTCGAGAGGTGGGGGCAATGCCCAAAAGGCTAAATTAAAAAGAGTTTTCCTATCTACATTGGCTCCTTTCTCAAATTTCACTTGGATGTGTGATACGTCGTAAACGTATCTATAATTTTTGATGTTCCATGCTTGTTTTATATCTACTTACTTATGTTTTGTTCACACTTTGAGGTATTTTTATACATTTTCTGGAACTAACCTATTAACAAGATGCCATAGTGCCAGTTGTCTGTTTTCTGCTGTTTTTGGTTTCAGAAAAGCTAGTAAGGAAATATTCTCTGAATTTGATGGGACAAAAGCCAAAGTCAATATTTTACCAGAAGGAACACGGAGTCCATAGGAGAGACGAAGTGGCGCACTAGGGCGGACACACCTAGTGGCGGCCCCCTGGTACTCCACCGACTTTGTCCCTTCGCCTATAAAAGACTCCCAGGACGAAAACTCTAAGTACCCGATCAGAAATCCACGAAAGAGTCTGTAGCCGCCGCCATCTCCATCCCTAGATCGGGGGATCCAAAGCTCTTCCCGGCACCCTGCCGGAGGGGAGAGATCACCCTAGAGGCCTTCTTCATCACCATGCCTGCCTCCGGTGTATGTGTGAGTAGTTCACTCTTGGACTATGGGTCCATGTAGTAGCTAGATGGTTAGTTCTCCTCCTTTCTGTTATCATATTTAGATCTCGTGAGCTCTGTTCATGATCAAGATCATCTATTTGTACTCTTACATGTTGTGTTTGCGAGGATCCGATGGATATTGAGATATTATTTCAGATTGATTATTGATTCTATCATGTCTATGTTATTTGTGATCTTGCATGCTCTCCGTTGTTAGTAACTATCTTGGCCAAGTAGATGCTTGCAACTCCAAGAGGGAGTATTTATGCTCGATAATGGGTTCATGCCTCTAGTAATCTGGGGAAGTGATAGAAATCTCTAAGGTTGTAGATGTGTTGTTGCTACTAGGGAGAAAACAACAATCCTATGTCGATGGGGCAACTGTATTGTTTACTTTACACACTTTGCTTAATGCAGTTATCTATTGCTTGCAACTTAATACTGGAAGGGGTTCAGATGATAACCTGAAGGTGGATTATTACACATAGATGCAGTTGGATTATGGTCTATGTATAATGTTGTAATGCCCAATCCAATATCATAGGAGTCAAGATGTCTAGTATATGCATTGTTATGCTTTCTCAATCTATCAGTTGCCCCGCTGTAATTTGTTCACCCAACATGTTATTTATCTTAAGGAGAAACACCTCTAGTGAACTATGGACCCCAGTCCAATCTTTTACCATTAATATACCATCTATTGTTTACCGTTTATTTTTTACTTTCTGCAAGCAATTACTATCTTCCACATTATATGTTTAATCCTTTGTTTTCAGCAAAACCAGTGAGATTGACAACCTCACTATAAGTTGGGGCAAAGTTCTGTGGTTGTGTTGTGCAGGATTCCAAGTTGTTAGCAACACCTTGGAGTTGTTTCCTTGCTCCTACTGGTTCGATAACCTTGGTTTCAGAACTTAGGGAAACTTGCTGTTGTGCTCATCATACCTTCCTCTTGGGGTTCCCAACGAGCTCCACGTATCTTGAGCCATCAAGCCTTTTTCTAGCACCATTGCTGGGGAGTTAAGGACAACTTCACAAGGGGAGTCTCTCACAACCAATCCCTTTACTTTTTTTTGTTTTGCTTAGTTTATTTTTGATTTTTTTGCTTGTTTCTTTTTATCAAAAACACACAAAAATAGTTGTGTTGGTTTCCTTCTTTTTATCGAAAACACAAAAAAAGAATTTTAGTTATTTCTGTAGTTGTCACCTTGTTCTTAGCTCACCATGTTGATACCTAAGTTCACCCTAAAAGACCTTTCAATAGGTAGTGGCTCTATAATTGGGAAAGATAATATTGAAGAATTCTTTAATCAATTTTAGCAAGCATGAGGATATTGAGGATAGATCCTTAGCAGAACTTGCTCCAAATTATGAAATTACTGCAGCTTCTTTAGTTCACATGTTGGAGGTTAGGTTTGTTAACCTTAACCCCATGATGCAAGTAATGTTTCTTAAACTTAAAGATATTGAGTATACTGAAAAGAGAGATTTTATCCTAGAGACTTTGCTTAAAGAATTCTATGATGTTGTTAAGGAAGCTAGAAAGGTCTTGGATCATTTTAATATGCTAGGCTCATGTGTAGATGTTATTGGTACACTAGAAAAAATGGACAAAACCAAACCCAATGGAGAGGAAATTAAAATACCAATACCTTTTAAATTTGTAGGAATGCATGAAGCCTTAAAACAGAATTTTGATTGGATTGGTCCTGAAAACCCGTTTGATGAAAGTAGTGAACCCAAGAGTATTAAGAGAGGATCCTTTAGAACTTATTTGGATGAGATACCTTGCCTTGTTGAAGATATTTCTGGTATTGATCTTAATGCCTCTTCATTTGAAAATACTTGAATCTTGCTCCTATGCCTAGCTAAAAGGCGTTAAAGAAAAGCACTATTGGGAGATAATCCAAATTATTTTTACTTTCAGTAAGTTTTTCTTTTTGTTGAGTCATGGAAATTATTGCCTTACTAATAACCTCTCCTTATCCTTTTTGTGTGGTTTTTGTGCCAAGAATAACCTCTAATGAGAGAGAAGTAAGACTTGGGAAAGTTGTTGTCCTGAAACAGATTTTTGTGCTTCACTATAAAAAATCGTGAATAATCCCTGTATGTCGGATTGAGCTGTAATTTTTTGTTCTTATGCCCCAGGTTGTTAGCCGACTTTCGTTAGATTATCACTTTTCAATTTGAGCAACATAAGGTCTTCGAAAAAAATCGGTTTTTACCTGCTGGTCTGTTTTGACAGATTTCTGCCATTATTTGCATTTGCCTCATAATCTCTTACTCTTTGAGTTCTCTTTGATCACTTGAGCTTTTAGAAGGAATTTCTACAGTAGCATGTGTTTTGATGGAAGTTTAAACTAAACCCAAAGACTTATTATCTTGAATACACTAATGTTGCTAATGAAGATTGTTTGAAGTTTTGTATGAAGGAAATTTTAAAGTGTAGGGAAGTAATGTGATGAGATGAAGTATGGAAAAAAGCTCAAGATTGGGGATGCTGTGGGCTCCCCGGATTAACCATCCGAGAAATCCCTGTTACGTATATACCCACGTTCCCATGATCAGTGAGCCGTGGAACATAACCAACAAGTATCATTACAACATCCTAAACATAACGAATTTACAAGACTTACATAAATGCCATTATGGCTATACCATCTTTAGCAGCAGAACATCATCACGCGCAAAGCCGAATCGTGCCTCAACCTACAGGTGACTGGCTGGGAAGACGGCCTAGCTTGCTGGACGTCACCTTAATCTTTCGATGTCGAACCTCTGAAAGCCTGGCCAAGTAAATAGCCAGGGACAATGCCATGAGTACTTTTGAATGTACTCGCATACCACCAAGATAAGTGAATTAAGGAATGCAATTTTGGCTATGGCGAGATAGCTCTATCTAGGGTTGTTTTTGAAAAGCCTAGACTATCTCTTGTAGTTATGGCATCTCCATATCTTTATTGAAAAAGAGTTTTGAAACATGCCTCTGTTTTATAAATCAAGATATTCCCATATCCTTGTTGAAAACCTTTTTGGAAACAGTTTTGTAGTAAAAACCCTTTTTAAATCTCTTTGACCTCCTCTGGTCAAACAAAACTTTAAACTCAGGTTCCCTCGGAACCTCCATACTTTCATCCATTTTTCCGAAACAACCACCATTTGGGTACTCCTAGCCCTTACCTTTCCAACCATCCTTGACCGCGGACACGGCTATTCGAATGGATTATACTCTATAGAGTTTGCGCACTTTACCCACAAGAATCAATACATCCGCCGGGATAAAACCATGGCACACTACACACGGTAGATGGGGGTTCAGATAATCAAACCTAACCTTTTGCTTGTCGACCCTAGCAAAGGCTACTTTTCCTTTTGGGTTTGTTCTCCCCGGCAACGAGTGTGTGGCTCCCAGCCATAGTCCTGCCTTCCGTACATGCGTATATCCAAACCGTAGCTTGGCGTATACCTTAAATTGGTGACTCCAGTTCCTTCCGTACCACCTAAGTCATACCGTCCGCGGGAGACCTAATTGTTGCACCAGCACTCCTGCCAAGACAGGCTCACTCTTGCCAAAGGAAGCTACAGGCTCCAGATCCGAAGAACTATTAGCGCCTACCCGGAATTCAAGGGATTTCTCCCAATAAGCATAGTACAAGCTGCCTCGGCTAAAGAAGACAAACTATGAGCTAGGCCCCAGCACCTGGGGTAATGTGGTTGCACGGATGTAAATTGTTCCGGTAAAGGCGTAGAACATCCCTTCTCTTTCTCTTGTTCATTTTCTCATTTCTCATCAACACCACTTCTTTAGTTAAAACATCCGCTTGGAACGATGCCTCTTCCCAAGGGTTTTACAAAGTAGTTTTTAAACAACTGTGGTAGGGTAAATCCCAAAACCATTTGTTCAACAGAAATCCATGGTTTCTCAACGGGGTAGGATGCTAATCATCAAAACCTCGATCTAAAGGGGAGTAAATGGTAGGTACATCAGGGTGGTTCCATGAGGGACAAGAAGTCATAACTTGAAATGGATCGTATGGGCACCTAGAGGGGGGGCGTGAATAGGTGCTACAGCAATTTTTAATACTTTTTCAATTTTAGGCTTAGCACAAAAGGTAAATTCTCTAGATGAACTATTAGGTGGAATTTCCCTATATGCAAACCTATCTACTAGCGAGTAAAGAGCGAGTGAAAGAGGAACGGGTAAACCGAAGTGAAGCACGCGGACACACAGGATTTGTTTGACCGCAGTTCCTTCCTTGTTAAGGGAAGTACGTCTGCGTTGGAGGGGTGGGCGGTACTAAGACCACCACGCCACAATAGGCCTCACCCTGTTCTCCGATGGATCTCGCCACCAAAGGCCTGATCCACCTTTCCACTATAGGTACCCTTCGAGGCGGGCACCGTCGCCTTTACACAACTAGCAGGGCAACAACTCCACAACAACTTGGAGGCTCCCGAAATGACAACAAGCTGCCACAAGAACAAAGTTATCAAATACAATGAACAAGATCTAGGTATTGACAAGAATACTAGATCAGGGATTTCTCCAAGTGAATGGAGAGGAGTTGAAGTGCTTGATTCGTGATGATGATGATGAACTTCTCCTCCTTCAATTCCCCAAAGATCAAGACCTTTGGGTGGTTGAAGTGGGAGATCAAGAATGAGAGCTCTTCCATAATGTCTAGACAATTTCGAATGAATCAAGAATTCTGAACATTGGGGAAGAAAGGGTATTTATACCCCCTTCAGAAAGCAGCCGTTGGACACTTTGGGGGCCGTATTGTCCAGCCCAAGTGATGGCCGGATTATCCGGCCTGGGGAAAACACCGCCCCAGACTCGGAATATCCGGCAGATAATCCGCCCCCTATCTGAGCATCGCGCCGAGCTTGCCCTTGATCAACTTCTGGGGGCCGGATTATCCGGTCCTATGTGAAGGCCGGATTATCCGGCCTGGGAAGGAAAAACCGCCCTAGTTCGGATTTTCTGGGAGAAAATCCGCCTGGGTATAGAGCGACGCGCCTTGGCTCCCTTTGAGCAATGAGGTAGGCCGGATTATCCGGCCCTTGGTGGGGCGGATAATACGGCCCCCCTCAAAGCTTCCTGCACACTTAGCGCACATGAATAGTCTCCACAGTATTGTTATCTAACACACAAAACATAGGAAAACATGAAATGTTCTTTCAATCTCCCCCTTTTTGGTGTTAGATGACAATACCAGGATTTGCAGGAGAAAGTCACAAGACAAACAGAAATAACCATGAAAGAGACTCCCCCTCAATGTGTGGATAATAGAATTTTGCATTGGAATACAAATGCACACAAATAGGTGAATCTATTCCATAGACATATGAGCAACATACACATACAACCGAGGTAGAGGGAAGGCATCCTTGACATAAGCCACAATTATTACCGGATAACCAATATGAGCGCCTTCCATGATAAAACCTCCAGCAATAGGATATGAATAGATAGCTCCATAAGTATAATCCATGAGATGAAATCCATAGGCATAATAATCCAGACAACCACATAGAGTCTCAAACAACCACAAACCACAAATTTAAAGTTCAACGCTAAATGGGCATAAGCAAGAAAACAACGAATAGAAAAATGCAAGAGCTTATGCCCGACCCATGCAAATCCACGGACACCCTAATAGAACTACTTCTCCCCTTTGGCATCGAGACACCAAAAAGGGAGAAGAGCGATCCTAGCGCCCCATAGGATCACTCGTAGTCCTCGTCCTCGTCCTCTTCCCCGTCTTCATTCTCATCCTCATCCTCATCTTCAAGCTCCTCTGTGTCACCTTCCTCATCCTCATCATCAGTAGAAGGCGCAGAGGGGAACAAGTGACGCTCCAGCTCACCATAGTTCAACCCGGAGGAAGAGTTCCACCGAGCATACGGAGTGGGAGGTGTGGGAGCTGGAGGATCACCCGAAGCACCGGACACATGGTGGAGAATGAGCTGCTGGGAGTGAGCCAACTCATGGCGTTACTTGTATGCCTTGTACTGACCCTTACGTGTGTCCACTCCCATGCACAAAATGTTACGCTGGAACCAGTTCAGCTACTTGATCTCACGGGAAACGAGAGGCACTGGGGGCCTGCGAGCATCCCCTGGGGGCCTGCGAGCATCCCCTGGGGGCCTGCGAGCATCCCTCATGAGGCCCTCAGGAGAAGAGGAGGGGTGAGAGGTCTTCCGAACCTTGTTGTAGATCTTCTTGGCCTTATGCACCGAGTCAATGTGGAACTCCTCAGCAGGAAGCAGGTGCCTGATGAGCAACATAATGTAGGGTGCATAGGGAATCGACAGACGGTTGAACATAGCGTCAGTCAACTCATGGTAAATGAAGTCCATGACATCCAGCCTGTACTGCACCGACTCGTCCTCGCAAGAGGCAACCTCATGAGAAAATTGAAGTAGCTGAACAAGGTGACCATGGATGCTGTCATTGTTGCCCCCACTCGGAGTAATGGAGTCACGGAAGAGACCCACTAGGGCAGCATAGATGGGAGCCAGGCCAGCCAGAGTGCCTAGAATGCCATTGTCCACAATGCAAGGAGAGAGATCTGCATCTTTGTTGGGCTTCAGCTGGGTGATGATGCGGTGGCCACTGGCTCCATCCCTGCTACGGAAAGAGTATCCAAGAACCTCAGCAAACACGTGAAAATCAGCAGTCATAGGCCTGTCATGAGTCATCCACTTCATAGTGCGACGCTCATCCCCACAAATACCCAAAGTGGAGAAGAACTGCTTCACCACATCAGAGTCAAAGGAGCACTTGAGAGACATGAGATGGTGCAGCCCCATCCTCTCAGCCACAAACATCGCATCCACAAGATGATACTTCTCCAAAGCATCAGCAAGTACCAGTGGGTGCATAGGCCTAATTTTCAGCCTGACATACACATCTTCATAGATTCCCTTCTGTTCTGCACACCAAAAATGAGTATCCCCCAGCTCATCATCACGAGGTAGCTCAGCAAACAAGTCACGATGACGGATGGAGGAAAAGGTGACCGCATCCAAAGTCATGTAGTTGATCTTGGGCTCCTTGCCCTTCCTACTGGACACCCCTTCCTAGTCCTCTTAGCTTGTTCAGCCATGCGCTTCTCCTCGTTCTTTCTCCTCCTCGACTCAACTTCGTCCACCAAGTTACCTTGTCTGTTGTCCTGAAAGTATTTGGCGCGGGGGCGGCGCTTGTAGGTCATGGGAACACTGGACCACCTGTGAGGAGAATAAGGGTGATAGCAAGGGGATAAGCATACACACAAGTCCAGGAGAGAGCATGGAAAAAGTAGTCAAAAGGTTCATAGGACAAATCTACCCAATGCATACTCCATAGTGAAACTGAACCAGAATCGAATCTGTCAGGCCGGATTATCCGGCCTGGCAAGGGGCGGATAATCCGACCCTGGCAGAAAATTTCGATTTCACCTAGATTGAATGCAAAAAAGTAGATCAGGCCTAGAAACTGCAAGACTATGATTTCTATGCGAAAACACATCCTTCTAGACAACGTTCCACCCAACAAGTAACACATCTAGCCAAAGATGGGGAGAGAGGGAGTTACCATCACTCATTGGAGGAAGAACACAGAGGAGAAGGTACCCGGAGGCGCAGAGAAGAAGATCCAGGGAGGCCCAGAAAATCCGGTGGCCGGAGAGGCTCCGGGGAGGGTGGGCGACTACAGGCGGTGCCTGAGGAGGAGGAGAGGGTTGGGGGAGAAGTGCTGCTCGTTATGAGCCCTTCCCCCCGATCCCTGCACTTTAAGACGAAATCCGCCAGGGCCGGATTATCTGGCCTACACTTGGGCCGGATTATCCGGCCTCAAATCTAGAATTCTGTTGTACATAGAACCAGGCCCGCGTGTCCCCAAACAACACCCCCACAAGGTGTACATGGGACTTGTGTGCTAGAATAGATGGCTTAGGGGTAGGGAAAGGCTTAGGATTAAGAGAGCCAAACTGAGATGGTACTAGACACTCAAAATTGCAAGATTCAAATCAAATAAAAGCCAAGATTGAGTGTGATTCCCATAAGAACATGAGATAGCAAAGAACAGCCAAAAAGATCCAATTCTCCTCAAGGGAGAGGGCGGTGGCCGAAGCCACCTTGTTGGAGTGTATGGTGTGACACCACGAAGATATATCTTGGGTTCATGACCAATACTCATCAATAAGATCACATATCACAACATGATATTAAGAGAAATGATTTATCTTGCTGTTGGCATTGTGGGGGGAGGGTTAGCCCAATAGGTTAGGACCACACTCCCCCTATTTCCATGCCCACACCTAGATCAAAGAAGGATTGAGGTGTACGAGTGAGTGCATGGGTAATCAAGACAAGCTCCTGGAATCAATGATATTTAGCTCATTCCTCAAGTAGCAGAATCTTGCTTCGTCAAGTGGCTTTGTAAAGATACCCGCAAGTTGGTTCTTCATGCTCACAAAAGATAGATCAATATCGCCGCGAGCAACATGGTCTCGAATAAAATGATTCCGAATGTCAATATGCTTCGTCCTTGTGTGCTGAACAGGATTGTACGCAATTTTGATTGCACTTTCATTATCACATAAAAGAGGCACTTTGTCACAATAGACATAGTATTCCTTTAAAGTTTGCCTCATCCACAATAATTGAGTGCAAGCGCTGGCAGTAGCAACTTCAGCTTCGGCGGTGGAGAGAGATATACAATTCTTCTTTTTATAGGACCAACATACAAGAGATCTTCCCAAAAATTGACAAGCTCCAGAAGTGGATTTCCGATCATCCTTATCACCAGCCCAATCTGAGTCAGTATAACCACATAAAGAGAAATTGGAGCCCTTGGGATACTAGAGACCAAAGTTAGGGGAATGAACCAAATATCGAAAGATCCTCTTGACCGCCACTAAGTGGATTTCTTTAGGAGCTGCTTGATACCTTGCACACACTCCCAGACTCAACACGATATCGGGTCTAGATGCGCAGAGGTAAAGAAGAGAGCCGATCATGGACCGGTATACCTTTTGGTCCACATCTTTACCATGTGGGTTAAGTTCAAGATGACATTTTGTTTGCATCAGAGTGGCGACCCCATTTAGATCCGTCATCTTGAATCTCTTGAGCATGTCTTGGATATACTTTGCTTGATTAATAAAAGTTCCTTCTCTAAGTTGCTTGATCTCGAATCCAAGAAAGAACCGTAATTCCCCCATCATAGACATCTCAAACCTGTCAGTCATAAGCTTTGAAAATCCATCATTAAAAGCTTTATTAGTAGAACCAAAGATGATATCGTCTACATATAGTTGGCATACGAAGAGCTCCCCCTTAACCTTCTTAGTAAAAAGAGTGGGATCGATTTGCCCAACTTCGAAGCCACGATCTAACAAAAGCTCTTTAAGGTGCTCATACCATGCACGTGGGGATTGTTTAAGGCCATAGAGTGCCTTATCGAGTTTGTAGACATGGTTCGGAAAGTTAGGATCCTCAAACACCGGGGGTTGCTTTACATATACCAACTCATGTAGAGGACCGTTAAGGAAGGCACTCTTGACGTCCATTTGCTGCAACTTAAAATTGTTATGGGCAGCATAAGCAAGAAGGATACGGATGGACTCAAGGCGAGCCACTGGAGCATAGGTCTCGCCAAAGTCAATGCCCTCAACTTGGGAGTAACCTTGTGCCACAATTCTTGCCTTGTCCCTCACAACAATGCTGTTATCGTCTTGCTTGTTTTTGAATATCCACTTGGTGTCGATAACATTGCGGCAATCTTTGGGTTTCTCCACGAGTTTCTAGACTTTGTTGTGCTCGAAATTATTCAATTCTTCATGCATGGCAACAACCCAGTCTAGATCTTCAAGTGCTTCAAAGACCTTCTTAGGTTCCACCATAGAGATATGAGCTTGATGCTCACCAAAACTGGCCAATTCTCTTCTTGTAGAAACCCTTCGTCGAAGATCACCAACAACCTTGTCAAGGGTGTGACCCCTCAACTCAAGGTTACGATCAGCCCGAGCCTTGCGACGAAGTTCAATAAGTTTGTTGTCTCTTGGAGGAGTAGATTCATCACTTGAATCTTCATTGGAAGCATTTACTCGACCTTGATCAGGAACTGGAATATCAGCAGCAGGTGGTGGAGACGCGTGCCCTTGAGGTGAGTCAGTAGCCGTAATAGGAGGCTGCTGAACCGGTGAGTCAGGGCCGGCTAATCCGGCCGATGGAGAGGCCGGATAATCCGGCCTGGGAATATTTGTATCAGCTTCATCAGGAGGCCTGGGGCTTGCTTGAACTGGCGAGGGGCCAGATAATCCGGGGCTTGCCGGAAAATCCGGCTTGGAGCTTGCATTGATATCTTCACCACCAGGAGCAATATGGTCAGCTGGAGCGGGGTGGCCGGATAATCTGGTGTCAACCGGAAAATCCGGCCTGGAGCTTTCTGGAACATCTTGACCTTCAGCAGTTGATGGAGATGGTGTAGAAGTTGCCCCCGTGGTTGGAACATGTTGAGTATGTGTAGATGAGGGCTCTACATGAGTAGAGAATTGTCCTTCCCGATCCGCCACAAGGGGTTCCTCAATGGGGCGGAAAAATCCCACGCCCATTCTTCTTATGGCATCTTGTGGTATTTCAACATCTGCATCACAAACACCAACTTGCTCCGCACAGGAACCGTCATATTCCTCGAACACCAAACTACAAGATTCTACAATAGTTCCAGAGAGCTTATTGTAGACTCTATAAGTGTGGGATTCGGCACCATAACCAACAAAAATACCTTCTAGATCCTTAGATTCAAACTTGGATAAACGAACTCCCTTGATAAGAAAGAAACACTTACACCCGAATACCCGAAAGTATGAGATGTTTGGCTTGTTACCGGTAAGTATTTCATACAGAGTCTTGTCTAAGATCTTGCCGAGGTATAATCGGTTGGATGAATGACAAGCAGTAGAGATTGCTTCAGCCCAGAAGTTATATGGAGATTTAAATTCGGCTAACATTGATCTTGCCATATCCATTAGAGTTTAATTTTTCCTCTCGGCTACACCATTTTGTTGAGGGGTGTACGCAGCGAAATATTGATGTCTTATCCCCTCTTCACTTAGAAACTCATTTAAGGTGTAGTTGTTGAACTCAGAGCCGTTATCACTTCTTATAGCCAGAATGGGGACATTGTGTTGACGTTGAACCTCGTTGGCGAAGTCGATGACAGTTTGTTGAGTTTCGCTCTTCAACTTGAAGAAATAAACCCAAGTGTATCTTGAGTAATCATCAACAATCACTAGACAATACTTCTTCCCACCGAGGCTTGCATGAGATGGAGGTCCGAAGAGGTCCACATGAAGGAGCTCCAAAATCCTTTTTGATGAGATAATAGTTTTCCTTCGATGAGGTGAGTCATGCATTTTCCCTTCAACACACACCCTGCAAACACGATCTTTGGCAAAGGAGACATTTTCTTTTAGTCCAAGGATGTGGCCACCCTTCTGGAGACTTTGCAAAGTTCTCATATTGACGTGGGCTAGTCGGCGATGCCATAGCCAACCCGTGTCAGCCTTTCTGAAAAGACACATTGGGCCTGTAGTGGTTTTCCCCGAAAAGTCCACCACGTACAGGTCATTTTCGACATATCCCACGAAAGCGACTTTTAGAGACTTGCTCCACAAGAGTACCACCAAATCAGCATCAATATAAACTGCAAAGCCCATCTTACCAAGGGCGCGAACTGAAAGTAAGTTGTACCCGAGGGTCTCAACAAGCATGACGTCCACGAGAGAGATATCATGAGCCACCACAACTTTGCCGAGACCCAATAGCTCAGATTTTGACTTGTCACCATAGGAGACGGTTATGTGATCAAGTTTTGGCCGCATCTCCATGATGATCTCCTTGCTTCCGGTCATATGACTCGTGCAACCGCTATCGAGTACCCATTTAGAACCACCAGAAGCATAGCCCTGCAAGAAAATTACTTCTTGGTTTTAGGTACCCATTTTTCAATGGGCCCTCTCATGTTAGTAACAAGGGTCTTGGGAACCCAAATAGACCAAGGAATGTAACAATCATAAGGGCCTACATAACTAGCATAAACATCACCATAATAATCACAATATAGTTAAAAGTTAGGATTGTTAGCCCCTGCAAAACCATCATAATTAGCCTTGTCATTGGTAATGTTGCTAGTCTTCGGTTGAGCAGTCTTGCTCTTCTTCTTCTTCTTCTTGTTTTTCTTGCTCTTTGTCTTGGGTATGTAACCAAGACCTTCTTTACTATTGTTTTCCCTTTGCCTGCTCAGTATCTCATCAATAACTCCTTTACCTTTGTGTTGAGAACTTCTCGCAAGGTCTTCTTTTCTGGAGGATGAAGTGGAGGTACTTGGCACATCATACCATTTCAATTGAGTTTGGAGATGGTCATGAGACTCATTTAAAGTATAATGATCACTCTTCAATGCCTTGTGAGCACTTTCAAGATTATCAAACTTCTCCAAAAGTCTAGCATGAACAGCCCCAAAGTCAATCTTTTCTTTCTTTAGTTTCTTTACCTTCGCAAGAGCATGGTCACGTTCTTTGATGAGCTGAGCTACAGCTTCTTCTTGTGACTCCTCAATGGATTCGAGTCTCTCTTCCAAAGATACTCGAGCTTCCTCTTCCTCTTCCAAGGCATTCTTCAAAGAGGCTATCTCCAAGGCATCTTCTCTTTCAATTCTGCCCTTTTCTTCAAGAAGATCTTCGGCTTGAGCAAGTTGACTCATAAGAGCATCAAAATGGAGTTTGTGCTCACCTTGTAGGTTAGTGAAAAAGGTATCCAAAGCAATAACTTCTTCTTTCATTTTAAGACTATCATGATCATCCATATCCAATATTATGTTAGTCTTAGGAAATGAAGAGCTAGAATTTGATACCTCGGACCCTCTTGCCATTAGGCAAGTGGCGTTGTTGTTGATGACGTTCTCGTTTGGCGAGTCAAAGAGAGATGAAGGAGTCGATGTGGTGGCTATAGCAGCCACCTCGCGTGAACTATCGTCATCCTCTTCATCTTCACTTGCAGAGGAGTATTCTTCTTGTGCAACTAAGACGATCTTGGGTTGCTTCTTGAAGGGGCCATTCTTCTTAATAAATGGCTTCTTCTTAGGTGCTTTAGATTTCTCTTTAAGAATGAGCCTGCCACCATTGTCTTCTCTATTTTGATACGGACACTCGGCTACAAAGTGCATTCTATCTCCACAGTTGTAGCAAGTTCTCAACCTTGGGTCACTTTCTCTTCTTCCATTTGACCTGTTCTTGCGCTCAAGTTCTGACTTGGCTTTGGCAGTGTCCTTCCAAAAGTTCCTTGCATAAAATGCCATGTACTCACCATGAGCATGTTTGACTTCGTCAGGGCAGTCCATGGAGGTCCCCTCAAAAGCTCTTACATCTTCCTCTTGCTCAACAACATTGGCTTTGAGAGCCACATTGACACCCTTTTGCATTCCAATGGCCCGAGCACGGGCATCTTCAGCATTCTTTGCTGCTACTTTGAATGACTCCATTTCTTGCATGACTTCATTGGATGTCATTTGATGATAGTTATGTCTACCCTGCAGGCTCTTCAAGTCCGGATATGTGTTTGTAATAAACGGAGGGGCTGTGAGCTGGAAGAGTTCCAAGCAAGAAATGGTGTCTGCGTCTACAACAGAGGCTGAGTATATTGCTGCCTCGGAGGCGGCAAAAGAAGCCATTTGTATGAGGAATTTCCTCATAGATCTTGGTGTGGTTCAGGGCTCGTCCAATTTAGCGAGTCGGACTGACCCATATTGAGATGCAACGAACAAGTCGTCATTTGCATGTCCCAATCAATGTAATCCTTAGACCTGAGGTTATTGCATAATCCGAGTTGAGGATCACCGACTTAGGTTCTGTCAAACGTTGTTCCGTCACTGGGCAGTTATAAAGGTGGAGTTCGGGTCGACTAAGAATCAAGCTGCGTGATGTGAATAACCAAGACGGGATTTTGCCCCTCCATCTGGAGAGATATTCTCTGGGCCCTCTCGGAAGATATGATTCGGAAAGCATGGCCATGCGCGTCTCGGATAAGTGTTAACCGAGGCAGCCGACTAAGAGTTAGTCGGATGAATCACTCATCTCGGATCGAGAAAGAGAGTCGGACTATTTAAGGGATGACGATCATTCGCCTATAGTCCGACAAGGTATATCGTGAGGCAAAAGGGACTCAGACAAAGTCGCATTGGAAGGTATGTCATCATGACTTATTGGTACTTGGGAGTTGGCACGTACTACTAGGTGCCATTGATCTACAACAGAAAATATGCAAAACACTTAAGACATGTATCCATAAAAGAGCAAGCATATTAAACCTTTTAATATTTATGCTCCCACTAGAACCAACACCCCTACGATGGTTACTTAGTGATTCAGGACCCTAAATAAGCAAGTCGACTAGTGAGCTTTAGCATCACCGCTAGCCGTCAAGTGATCTAGGTAGACAACTCCTTGTCAATCATATCTCATATGACTCATGTTGGATGGGTGGCATCACATGTTTTGTTTTTCTCTGCGTGGCCCAACAGTGATATCAGAGCGTTAGCTTATGGTTTTAGGCTCGAGATCGTGCAGATGTGATATGCAGTTGGCGTTAGATTGGATCTAATTGCAGTTTTGGTGGTCGATCTATGAGATAGATCGGTTTTGTACAAAGTTGATTGGATCAACTGTACTCGGGGGAATGGATGATCTGGTTTCCATGATCTAACTACTAAGGTCGTGGAACGACATACCCCTACCGGTCGGCTTCCGCCATCAGGGTAGACTCTGACACGTAAACCCGGATGCGGTGATCGAAGATCAAAGAGTTTGGTAGAATCGGAGTCCGGATCGGATTTGGGTAAAATTGTTTTATCCGATGACGAAATCCATGTCCGGAATGCAGATGAGATCTGCGCCTTCGATCCCCGCCCGCTATCCGGCTAGCGGGACCGCCGGCTTCGCCCTGTCGTAGCGCCTTAGATGTCATTGCGAGTTTCACAACGCCGGTAGATATCGTATCTATGCATAACTTGTTTTAGCAGGATGATTTTGTGAATGGTATGGCTTATGTGCATGTGATGTGTGTAATCCATACGTGATCTGCGTATCACGGTTTTTGTCAGCCGGCTGGAGCCTAGGTGTTGTCATCTTATTGTATAACGGCATGCGTGTCGGATTTTCTGTGTAATTTGCATTACTAGCTAGTGTAGTTGTTTGGAGAATCCGGATGGCATGCAAGTCGGTGTACAAGTCGGCTACATGGTGTAAGACGGCACGTGACAAGATTTGACACGAGTCAGATTATAGGCTTGATGGAGATGGAGATCGCCATGAAGAGAGCCATACCATTTCACATTATAATTGCCTTATTTTGTGTTATTGTTATGTCTCTGTTTTACCTCTATTAGATAGTTGGTAGAAAGCAATCCCTCAAAGAAGGTCTAGTCGGTTTCCCCGCCAGTTATGCACCATCACAAGTCGGACATTTTTGGTAGTGGGCTCATAAAATTGAGGTGCTATAAATTCTTTCCGACTAGGTGGGTTCGAGTCGGACTCTTACAGCGGAAGCACTTGGTAATCTAGACTGGTCTATCACAACGGTTGTGGGACTTGGGGAAAAGTCGGATGGGAGCCGGGGCATGTGATGCCACCCATCCAACAGGAGTCGTATGAGATACGATTGACAAGGAGTTGTCTACCTAGATCACTTGACGGCTAGCAGTGATGCTAAAGCTCACTAGTCGACTTGCTTATTTAGGGTCCTGAATCACTAAGTAACCATCGGAGGGGTGTTGGTTCTAGTGGGAGCATAAATATTAAAAGGTTTAATATGCTTGCTCTTTTCTGGATACATGTCTTAAGTGTCTTGCATATTTTATGTTGTAGATCAATGGCACCTAGCAGTCTTCCTCAGATTTTCGGTTTTGCTTTGAGAACCATCTTAGAGAAAGATAAGCTGAATGGAACTAACTTCACCAACTGGTATCGTAATCTGAGAATTGTTCTCAAACAAGAAAAGAGGGATTGTGTCCTAGACAACCCACTTCCAGCTGAGCCGGATGAGAATGCGACTGTCGCAGCCACCAATGCCTACCGTCGGATTTGTGATGAATCCATGGAGATTAGCTATCTTATGCTTGCTCACATGGAACCGGACTTGCAGCAGCAGTTCGAGAATGTTGAGGCCTACGATATGATCGAGAGCCTCAAAAGTATTTTCCAGGCTCAGGCAAAGACTGAGAGGTATCAAGTCTCTCAGGCTTTGTTGAGCTGCAAGCTTAAGGATGGCGATCCACTGAGTCCGCATGTGATCAAGATGGTTGGTTATGTGCAGTCTCTGGAAAGACTTGGCTACCCCATTAGCGAAGAGTTCGCTACAGACATAATTCTGAACTCTCTTCCTAGTGCGTATGGCCAGTTCATATCGAACTACCACATGCATGGTATGGATAAGAAGCTCACTGAATTACATGCGATGCTCAAGCAGGCTGAGGCGGATCTCAAGAAAGGTGCCAGTCAAGTGTTGATGGTACAAAACAAGGCTAAGTTCAAGAAGAGTTCTTGGACTAAGAAGAAGAAGGCAAAGTCAGGAGGTAAGGCTGAGGACCCAGTCCAAAGCGCTTCCTCAGGGACTAAGCCATCTCCTGCAGCCGGATCCACTTACTTCTACTGCAAGTCGGATGGCCACTGGAAGAGGAATTGCAGAAAGTATCTGGCTGACAAAGCCAAGAGCGGAGGTGTGACTTCCGGCTCAGGTACGCTTGTTTGCAATGTTATAGACATTTATCTTGCTGATGCACCTGGTAGTTCTTGGGTGTATGATACCGGATCAGTCATTCACATATGCAACTTGTTGCAGGGACTGGTAAGAACTAGGAGCGTGGCAAGAGGCGAGGTTGACATTCGGGTCAGCAACAAAGCAAGAGTTGCTGCGTTGGAAGTCGGCACGATGCAACTTCATTTACCTTCCGGATTCTTAATGGAGCTGAATAATTGTTATTATGTTCCAGTGCTTAGTCGAAACATTATTTCTGCCTCATGTTTGATGAGACAGGGCTATGAGTCAAATATTAAGAATAATGGTTGTTCTTTATATTTGAATGATATGTTTCACGGCTTTGCACCCGTCCAGGACGGATTATTTATTTTGAATCTTGAGGGTGAATCTGTCCTTAACATAAATGTGAAAAGGTTAAAACCAAATGATCTGAATATGACTTACTTTTGGCATTGTCGGCTTGGTCATATAAGTTGGAAACGCATGAAGAAGCTCCATGATGATGGACTCCTAACTTTGTTTGACTTGGAGTCGTTCGAGACATGCGAATCCTGCCTTCTCGGCAAGATGACCAAGACACCTTTTGCAAAGAGTTGTGAAAGGGCGTCCGACTTATTGGGACTAGTACATAGTGATGTATGTGGCCCAATGAGCACGATAGCCAGAGGTGGTTATGAGTACTTCATTACCTTCACTGATGATTTGAGTACATATGGATATATCTACTTGATGAAACATAAGTCGGAAGCCTTTGAAAAGTTCAAGGAATTCCAGAATGAGGTACAAAATCAACTTGGCAAGAAAATAAAGTTTCTTTGGTCGGACCGAGGAGGCGAGCACATGAGCCATGAGTTTGATGACCATCTGAAGAGTTGTGGAATAGTTCCCCAGCTCACTCCTCCAGGAACGCTGCAGAGAAACGGTGTATCGGAAAGGAGGAATCGGACCTTGTTGGACATGGTACGATCAATGATGAGTCGGACAGATCTGCCTTTATCATTTTGGGGATATTGTCTAGAAACTGTAGCGTTCACACTAAACAGAGTACCATCAAAGTCGGTAGAAAAGACACCGCATGAGATGTGGACTGGCAAGAAGCCAAGTTTGTCTTTTCTCAAGATTTGGGGTTGTGAAGCTTTTGTCAAGCGACTTCAGTCGGACAAGCTTACAGCTAAGTCGGATAAGTGTATTTTCATGGGGTATCCGAGGGAAACCTTGGGTTACTACGTCTACAACCGAGAAGAGGGCAAAGTGTTTGTCGCTCGAAACAGTGTCTTCCTTGAGAAAGAGTTTCTCAGTCGGGGAGTTAGTGGAAGTACGGTGCATCTCGAAGAAATTCAAGAAATACCGGCTAGCAGCAAGTCGGCAAAATCCTTAGAGGTTGAGCCGGACGTGGTACCTGAGCCGGAAATTGCACCGACACTGCGAAGATCGGCCAGATTGCGAAGTGTTCGTGATGTGATGCTGTTGGACAGTGATGAGCCGGCAACTTATTCGGAAGCGATGGTGGGTTCTGATTCCGAGTCATGGCTTGGAGCCATGAGATCCGAGTTAAAGTCCATGGATGAAAATCAAGTTTGGAACTTGGTTGATCTGCCAGACGGTGCAAGACCCGTCGAGTGCAAATTGGTCTTTAAGAAGAAAACTGATATGGATGGAAATGTTTCTATCTATAAGGCACGACTTGTCGCGAAAGGGTTTCGACAAGTTCAAGGAGTTGACTACGATGAGACTTTCTCTCCTGTAGTGATGCTTAAATCCGTTCGGATCATGTGAGCTATAGCAGCCTATTTCGATTATGAGATATGGCAGATGGATGTCAAAACGTCTTTCCTTAATGGAAATTTAACCGAGGACGTGTATATGATACAGCCCGAGGGTTTTGTCGATCCGGCTAATGCTGACAAGGTATGCAAGCTTCGGAAATCCATTTATGGGTTGAAGCAAGCATCTCGAAGTTGGAACATTCGCTTTGATGAGGTAGTCAAATCGTTTGGCTTCATCAAAAGTGATCATGATTCTTGTTTATACAAGAAGTTTAGTGGGAGCAAAGTGAACTTTCTGATCTTATATGTGGATGACATATTACTGATTGGAAATGATGTCTAGATGTTGCAAGAGACCAAGGAATCATTGGAAAAGAGTTTTTCGATGAAAGACTTGGGTGAGGCGACTTACATACTAGGAATCCGGATCTATAGAGATAGATCAAGGCGGCTCATTGGATTGAGTCAGAGTACATATTTGGATAAAGTGTTGAAGAAGTTCAACATGGAATCGTCTAAGAAGGGGTTCTTACCGATGTCCCATGGCGTAAAACTTAGCAAGACTCGGTGTCCTTCGACAACTGATGAGCGAAGTCGGATGAGTGCGATTCCGTATGCTTCTGCAGTCAGATCCATCATGTACGCTATGATTTGTACTAGGCTGGATGTTTCCTATGCTCTAAGTGTTGTGAGCAGGTACCAGGCTAACCCTAGAGAAATCCACTGGGCAGCAGCTAAAAATATCCTAAAATACTTGAGAAGGACTAAGGATATGTTCCTGGTTTATGTAGGTGAGGATGAACTCAGTGTAAAGGGTTACACGGATGCGAGTTATCTCACTGACTCGGATGATTCTCGTTCGCAATCCGGATATGTGTTTGTAATAAACGGAGGGGCTGTGAGCTGGAAGAGTTCCAAGCAAGAGACGGTGTCTGCGTCTACAACAGAGGCTGAGTATATTGCTGCCTCGGAGGCGGCAAAAGAAGCCGTTTGGATGAGGAATTTCCTCATAGATCTTGGTGTGGTTCAGGGCTCGTCCAATCCGTTAGACGTGTATTGTGACAACAATGGTGCTATTGCACAAGCCAAGGAACCTAGACAACACCAGAAGAACAAACATATACTCATGCGGTACCACCTTATTCGCCAGTTCATGGATCAAGGTGATATCAAGTTATGCAAGGTACACACGCATGCAAACATTGCGGATCCGTTGACAAAGCCACTTCCACAGCCAAAGCATGAGGCGCACCTGAGAGCTATGGGCATTAGGTGCCTAGACATGTGATGTTGGATGATTGACTCTAGTGCAAGTGGGAGACTGTTGGGAATATGCCCTAGAGGCGATCATGTATGATGTTATTCCCAATGTATTCATAAGGTTATGGTCTATGTATGAACTGATGATATGTATCATCGAATATGTGATTTGATTGTGGAACTATATATTCATGTTATTCATACTAATTGTCCTTGGTCATTGAGGTTGTGCTGGACACACAACTTAGACCAATGTGAAAGTCCGCAGATGACTAGGTTCCACTTGTCATGGGCATGGGGATGCTATTCTGACTTACACGGATTCGGCTAAAGAGTTTAGCGAGTCGGACTGACCCATATTGAGATGCAACGAACAAGTCGTCATTTGCATGTCTCAATCAATGTAATCCTTAGACCTGAGGTTATTGCACAATCCGAGTTAAGGATCACCGACTTAGGTTCTGTCAAACGTTGTTCCGTCACTAGGCAGTTATAAAGGCGGAGTTCGGGTCGACTGAGAATCAAGTTGCGTGATGTGAATAACCAAGACACGATTTTGCCCCTCCATCCGGAGAGATATTCTCTGGGCCCTCTCGGAAGATATGATTCGGAAAGCATGGCCATGCGCGTCTCGGATAAGTGTTAACAGAGGCAGCCGACTAGGAGTTAGCCGGATGAATCACTTATCTCGGATCGAGAAAGAGAGTCGGACTATTTAAGGGATGACGATCATTCGCCTATAGTCCGACAAGGTATATCATGAGGCAAAAGGGACTCAGACAAAGTCGCATTGGAAGGTATGTCATCATGACTTATTGGTACTTGGGAGTTGGCACGTTCTGAAAGGAGCCGCTACCAACTGGTCGATCACGAGTGAGACTCGGAATCGTGTCCGGGTTACCATGAGCCTGTCGGGTCACACACTTAAGAGCGGGAGCAGTTTGGGTTAGACCCAAACAGGAAACCTATTTGGGTTGGACCCAAATAGTGACATGGACTTAGTCAGCAAGTGAGACTTGCAGTGGCAAATATAGGCCTTTTAGTGAATGGGCCACAAGTGAGTGGAGCCCACTTTCACTCCCTATATAAGCTGGGGCACAGGTGCTTAGAGAAAAGGGTTAGGTCACTCCATGTGTTGGAAACCCTAGCTCCAGTCCAGTCTAGTCCTGTCGCTGCTGTACCGGACCTAGCAGTCCATCACCGGCGCTCCTCCTCGGACGTGTGGATACCGGCGGAGGTGATGTACGTTCAGCACTTCGACGATCGTGAAGAAAGAACGGATCGTTGATCGTGGAACCGGAATGGATCGCGAGGACTGCACTGCATCAAGCGACGTGCTTCATCAATTCCTCAACTGCGCGTCTAGTGGTAATCCTCGTGGCCTTCTACCTAAGCTGGATCTTGGGATCACCACGCAGGAAAAAGTTTTGTTTTTCTCTGCGTGGCCCAACAGCTATATCATGTGGAGAGCGGTGGCATTCAAATGGCTGTCCACAACTTCTCTTCTCATTAGGTTGGTTTGATCTCCAATATGAAGACCCTCTTCAATAATCCTCCACAATTCAATAGAGGAGCTGCAAACATGAGATTTCATTAGGAATTGCCATTGATTGAAAGAGGATGCAGTGACCTTGGGTGGATCACCCCTATTGTTTATATGAGGATGATGGATAGGTGGGTTGGGGGAATATACGTGGCGAACTTCACTATATTCCTCCTTACCACTTCCCTTCTTGGAGGTGGAACCATTAAGTTTTTCACCTTCCGCATCATCATCCTTGGATCCAGTGTTACCCTTTTCCTTAGATGATGGTGTGGGAGCCGCAGAGGAGGATGGAGATGGGGCTATGGATGATGTGAGGCGAGCAATCATTTGATTCATCTCCTCCATCTTGGCCTCAAAGGATTTCAACAAGGTTGTTTCCAACGACTTGAGATCATCCATTGTGACCTTATCCACAGCCTCATTCCCATCATCCTTGGTACCCATACTACTCTTAGGCGGTTAAGCCCGAATTAAGAGCCAGGGCTCTGATACCAATTGAAATGGATCGTATGGGCACCTAGAGGGGTGGTGAATAGGTGCTACACCAATTTTTAATACTTTTTCAATTTTAGGCTTAGCACAAAATGTAAATTCTCTAGACGAACTATTAGGTGGAATTTCCCTATATGCAAACCTATCTACTAGCGAGTAAAGAGCGAGTGAAAGAGGAACGGGTAAACCGAAGTGAAGCACGTGGAGACAGAGGATTTGTTTGACCGCAATTCCTTCCTTGTTAAGGGAAGTACGTCTGCGTTGGAGGGGTGGGCGGTACTAAGACCACCACGCCACAATAGGCCTCACCCTGTTCTCCGATGGATCTCGCCACCAAAGGCCTGATCCACCTTTCGACTATAGGTACCCTTCGAGGCGGGCACCAGTGCCTTTACACAACTAGCGGGGCAACAACTCCACAACAACTTGGAGGCTCCCAAAATGACAACAAGCTGCCACAAGAACAAAGTTATCAAATACAATGAACAAGATCTAGGTATTGACAAGAATACTAGATCAAGGATTTCTCCAAGTGAATGGAGAGGAGTTGAAGCGCTTGATTCATGATGATGATGAACTTCTCCTCCTTCAATTCCCCCAAAGATCAAGACCTTCGGGTGGTTGAAGTGGGAGATCAAGAATGAGAGCTCTTGCACAATGTCTGGACAATTTCTAATGAATCAAGAATTCTGAATGTTGGGGAAGAAAGGGTATTTATACCCCCTTCAAAAACCAGCCGTTGGACACTTTGGGGGCTGGATTATTCGGCCCAAGTGATGGCCGGATTATCCGTCCTGGGGAAAACACCGCCCCAGGTCGGAATATCCGGCAGATAATCCGCCCCCTATCTGAGCATCGCGCCGAGCTTGCCCTTGATCAACTTTTGGGGGCCGGATTATCCGGTCCTATGTGAAGGCCAGATTATCCGGCCTGGGGAGGAAAAACTGCCCTAGTTCGGATTTTCCGGGAGAAAATCCGCCTGGGTACTGAGCGAGGCGCCTTGGCTCCCTTTGAGCAATGAGGTAGGCCGGATTATCCGGCCCTTGGTGGGGCGGATATTCCGGCCCCCCTCAAAGCTTCCTACACACTTAGCGCACATGAATAGTCTCCACAGTATTGTTATCTAACATGCAAAACATAGGAAAACATGAAATGTTCTTTCAGAGGAGCCAAGTCATTAGCGCAGTATTTATAAAACAAGACATGCAGATGAATAATGCAATTTATAAAGGAGATACAAAACAGGTAGTAAAAGAGTAGGACAAGTATAGGAATTCGGGAATGGTGGCTTGCCTGTGATCAGCAATAAGTCCCTGGACTTCCTTTGATAACCAAGAATACCCAACAAATAATAATAATAATAAGGAGTCCCTTCCTTCTCGTCGTCAAACAATCACACTATCGCCGTCATCGAGTATACATGCAAGCAGACAATACCACAATCAATACAATGCATACAGGCATCAAACTATATAGCAAACAAACATAAGGAATACTACTTAACTTAGGAGGTTTTGGAGAAGTTGGGTAGTATTAATGGAATTACTAGATTGCCATATAGGTGTTTTTCCCTTGGAAGATAGTTGTCAAGGCTATTTACCAAGAACTTGGAGTGGAGACTTGAGGTATGTAGGATACCAATGTGCAATTATTGTATCCTCGAATAGGTTTTTACAAAACAAGACGAACACAAGTGGTTTTACTGGATTATCACTTACCTAGATTTAGTTATGCTTTTTATAGTGGAATAAACTCTAGTTTGAGGAAATAATTCACCAGAATTAATCTGGAGTCCCAAAAATTATTTTCTTGGGTGGTTAGATAGTGCTTGATGTACTGAACCATCTAGAAGTGGAATCTTGTCAAAATAATTACTAGAATGACCTTAATAAATCATCAAAGGCAGTTCTGCAAGGTTTTTGTATTTTTCACCAGATTTCTTTTACAGAAGGTTTTGGGGTGGTTCCAATTTTACATGGTAGGTACCGAAAGTACCTTTCTATACAAATTGGAATTATCCATTTTGGATAACTAGAACTACTGGAGGGATTTATCTAGTGAAAAAGGGCTACACAGAACAGTTTAATTCACTATAAAATTCAGCCAGAGCTCAATAAAATCTGAGCTGCTGGGGTTTGGTAGGTGCTGATAATACACAACCCTGGAGTTGGAAATAGGTCAATACCTCATTTGGTTTGACCTTGAGAATTTAACCAAGGAAGATGTTCTCTGTTTTTGTTATTTTTGCCAAAGGGTGACCTTAGTTCACCTTGACCTGAGATAAAAGCTAGATGGAAGGTCTATGAATATGCTTCAAAAGAACTTGATTTCATCCATTTTGGAGATCTGTTGGTCACTGAGGAATTTATTTAGTGGAAAGTACACCTTTCTGCAGATTAATTTCCAGTAAATAATGGAAATTAATTTTGACCAGGTATTGCTTCTACATGTTTAAGAAAACATCTAAGGACTATAAAAAATTTAGATCCCGACATTTGTATCTTGTTAACATTTTCAAACGGATTTAATATAACTAGTACATTTCTGGATCTGGAATTTTAAAAGAAAAAGGAAAGGGCAAACAGGTAACTGGGCTGGATCTGGGGGTGTACTAGGTCGTGCAGAGGCGGGCCGAAGGAGCTGGGTTAGCCCACCCGGTGAGGAGAGGCGTGGGAGACTGCGCTTGAACCTGTCAAGCGGGGCCCAGAGGTTAGCGATTGTGGGCGGCGAAGAGGTATCGGGGAGCTGGAGCCTTTCGATCTAGTGTCGATCGATGGCTCCTAGTCGTCGTCTACGACAAAAGGAGAGGCCAGCGCTGGGAACCCTAGGGGACGGCAGGGCTCACCGGGGGAGCTTACCAGGGGCTTGGGAGAGGTCGGGGAGGCGACGGAGCGACGTGATGGACGATGGCGACCTCGGGGTTGGGCAGAAGAAGGGGTTCCTTGCCGGGATCTGGCTCGCACGATGATGACCGATGAGAGCTCGTCGAAGCTCGTCGGTGCGGCTCGAGGGGACTGACCTGGGCCAAAATAAGCGCACGGTTAGGTAGAGGGGGAAGAGGGGATCTTTGTAGAGTGACATGCAGAGGAGGGGGAGCAAGGGAGAGGGAGCCTTGCTCGAATTTCTGAGAGAGGTAGAGAGCTCTCTCTCTCTTCTTCTCGGGCAGGACAAGGCAGGGGAGGAAGAGAGGGTGCTAGGGGAGGTAAGTGAGGAGGAGAGGGGGCAAATGAGCTAGGGAGGGGTGCTGGGGTTGTCCTCTGTCCTTTATACCGAGGGGGAGATCCATAGTGAAAATGCCCACTTTGGACATGGGGGAGGGGTAGTGTTGGCATGTGATTGGCTTAGAGGGTGGTGAGGAGGGGTAAGAGTGGGATTTGGTCGGGCAGAGAGGGGTAGCTGGCCTGCTGCAGCTCTATTGTCTCCAAATGGTAAAGACAACCTCTCTCTCCCTCAAATTAGCTCCAAGTATTAGGGACAAGGGAGAGGGGTTGCTACAGTAACTTGGCTACAGTGCACACGACCAGGACTGAGGGGGTGTGGTGGTGGAGGCTTGTTGGGGAAGATTGATGATATTTGATGGAGGTTTGGTACAAGAAGGGATGAATGCTCAAATCTGCCATAAGTGATGATCAAGGTTTATTTCTTGATTTTTAATCTTGACCAAATGAGATAAATACGCTGGTAGATGGGTAAGGTTGGGAGGCATCTCTAGGATTTATTTGTGATTTTTCAGAGAGTTAGAAGTCCACTTAGATCCATTTATTCAAAAAGGGCAGAAGTAGTTTATAGAAGATCATTTGATATAATTACATTGGACCAGGTTGGTTTCTGATGTGAGAATGTCCCAAATGTGAATACACACTTAGGGGAATTTTCCCAAGATTTATTGGGGCATATAAGTATTTAAAACATTTATTTTGTTGTTTCTGCCATTTAGAAAAAAGGGCAAAAAGAAATAATAAAGAATCTCAAAAATATTTATTTTTGAGGTGGTAAGATAGAGTATGATATATGGATCTCAATTGAGTCAAAATTTGGGGAAGTGTTTTGGCAAAAACCAAACTTTCCTTTGTAGAAGGAGTTTTGAGATTTTGTCTTATTAAAGGAATTAAATAGATTTGGAGCCATAATAATTATGGATAATATTTGATAAATCTTTATGATCAAGGTAGATGATGTAGACCAGGTGTAGCAAGCATTTGCAACCTTGGGAAGTGGGAATCCAGCTTGAATTAGATGAAGAACAAGGAGTTGTGGATCTAGGGTGATATTATTTTTATACCACCAAAACCTTGTTGGATCTTGGAGCTCAGAGCTCACCTTGATGTAAGGGATAGATGTATAGTTACACCAAGTCATATATATGATCATGGAAGAAGGAGTTTGGATTGGTTACATTTGAGGTGGTCTGGAAGTGATGGCAAACTTTGTTGAAAATAAGGCTGTCATACCAAAAGACTCATGATGCCTTATAAACCATGTGGGTTTAAGTAGCACAAGGATCCACTTGGAACAAGTGAAGTAGATGTTGATATACCTATATGAGTATACCACAACCATGCAAAGAGTTGGTCCATAGAAGATTGGATGATGGTGTGAGCTTCTGTCTAAGTAGGCATGATGACTAGATTTGCAGGAAAAGTTATTTTCTTGCCTGCAAAACCATCAAGAACAAGTGGGTTGGAGGATGATCTAACCAAGGGAAATAGTGGGACTTGGTAGTCCTTAGGATGTTTAACAATATGGTTCAGGTGCATTTCCAAAAATGCACAGGGTTTGAGAAAGTAAGGCATTCAAAAAGGTGATGTTGAAACAATTTCTAGACTTAGTCAAATTTGGCAGTTTTGAGGATTTTGACTAGAGTATGAGAGGGAATGTTTTTGGAGGGTTTTCAAGGTACCAAAGCATCATCAAGTGGAAGATATTGAATTGTAGAGGAAGTAGAAGGGCTCCATGCTTGATATTGGTCTCCATTGACTTGGGAGCTTCTAGAATGGATCACTACAGAATTGATCTGGTTAAGGGTTTAGATGATCCCCTAGTAACTAGAGATCAAATCCACCTTGTTTTCTTGCTTAGGTTTTGGGGATTTTAAGGTTTCTTGATCCCAGAGGATGAGCTCCTAGGGTAGCTCATACTACTTCCAAGTCAAACAGCAGGTCAAGGCAACTCATCAGACAGCAGATCAAGGCAACTCATCTTATAAACTAAGCAAGTCCACTACTGGGGGTTACCATCAAGCCTAGATTGAGGTAAGGTTGGGGCATTTTGAAGAGGTTGGATTTTGAATAAGATGAGAGTCCTTGGTACCTCTACCAAGAGTAGGATTCAAAGGCTTAATAAAAGGTTTTGGAGATCCTAGAGGTGGGGATAGTTGAAGGTTCTGTCTTGAAAACATAAGGAGGTTGTAGCTCTCCATAATTTTGTTAAGGGAAGCTATTAAATCAGTTTTGGTTATACAAGCATCTTGGCTCAGGTTTTGAAATGCCGGAACATTTGAGAATATGCAAAATGAGCCAGGATAGTTTTGTTAAATAGCTTTTGTCAACTGAGGGTGAGGTAAGGAGTATCATAATATAAACACTCACATGCACAAGTACAAACAAACAACAAGCGAACATTGCATCAATGAACACGAAAAGTTTTTGTTCCCCCTGATTTTTGCCTTCTGGACAACTAATCAGGATTGCTGAAATTAGGGTGTTACAGACCTTTCCCCCTTAAAAGAATCTCATCCCCAGATTCGGGAGGGTAAGATTAAGGGATTTGTCTTGGAGTTAGTGCTATGTGTTTCCCGTGTACTACCTTGTCAGCTTTGTCTTTGAACAGGGTCACTGCGGCGGTGAAGTTGAACTTCAATCATCCTGAAACACGAGTGTTGGGCTGGGTTCAACTAGGATTGCGAGGAGTGGCCTTCCTGCTGTAAGGATTCATGGCGTCTCTCCTAAGGGATTATCGTATCCTAGTTTGCGTCTTTGGGTCCAACTGTTGGATTGCTTCTGGCAGGGGGTTCTTCTATTTTGCGGGAAAGACCCCTTAGGATTAGACTGGGGCAGATCAGAGAGTTGACATAGTCCTTCCTTCTTGGAGTCGCAGATGGATGTTTTGAATGCTGACATCCATATTTCTGCTGGAGTCGAGATCGTCAGAAGGCGTCCCATTCTGGAGGTCTTCTGAAGTATCCTCGGGTAGACAGTCTTCTGAGGATTGAGTGGAAAGACGCCGTCTTTACACCTTAGAGCTTCATTAAGGCGCTTTAGGAGTGGGGCAGGTCTTTTGTCTGGGAGTGCTGACCTGAGGTTAGCGGAAGGCGGCATCTTCCTGGAGTCTTGAGCTAAGGCCGTCAAGTGATGCCCTATTCTCTACACCTTGGCGAGGGTGGCGGGTTTCCCTACGAAGCCTTATGGAGTGAGATCAGGGCAAGCTAGCGGTTTATGACTCTCCTGGCTAGGGTTTAGTCAGGGTGGATGCAGTCAGCATCGATGAAGAGGTCCTTACTTGAATCTCTTGTGATGCTTCTTTTTGAGGGCGGAGTGGACTCGTTGTATTCATACATCCTCGTCTTCGGGGAACTGAAGTATTGTGGCCTTCTGGTGAGGAACTTCCCGGTGGTGGTAAGCGTTCCGGGTTGGGTCTGATGCAACGTCTTGGGTAAAATACGCAAGAGGGAAAACATCAAAGCACGCATGGCAATCCAAGGAGTTATTACATAACCAACCAGTCTGCACCCGATGGTGCTAATAGTACTTAAACATTTCAATACGCATTCAGGGACGATACATGACTCTACCCTATTGCTAGATGGGCGAGTACAGCAGAGTGGGTGATTACTCAGAGAGTGCATCTATGGAGTCGTGACTGGCTTCTGGAGGAGCAGTGGAGGTTTCCTGCACCTCTTGGATGGGCTTGAACCTACGGAGATACTGACTGGCGGTGATGCACTTCCTGCCACTCTTGGGAGCTGCTTCCTTCGAGGTTCCTTCAGTGGCGGTGGTTCATGCTTGATTCCTTTGCAGGGATTCTAGAGCTTCCTTATGAGTGAGAATGGCTTGTAGGTGACGGAGCTCCATCTAGGAGTGACGGTATTCGTCAACGATTGCTGTTAACACCTCGTTGCTAGATTAGCCGAAGCGGGTTTGGAAAGAGAGAGCAGGGTATGTCAGGTTGGGGTCTTGAGATCCTCCGGTGCAGTCGACATTTCTCTTCATGGGGAGGTAAAAGGTTGCGGGCTGTCTCATCTCTGGGAGGAAACTACGGATGCGTATCAAAGCTTCTCTAGCTACCAAATCAATAGCAAGTACGGGACTGGGCATCTGAGGTCCCGTGGAATAGATAGGGCTTCCATCGGTTCCCGGCTTAGCTAGGATGACAATCTGTCCCACATAATCTCCTGATTCCAGTCCCTTGTGGACGGTGTAGATAGGTTTCTGCTGGTAACCGCAAAGTTGCAGAGAGTCCCATAGGAGTCGGGGAATCCAACCTTCAGCCACTCTTCATCAATAGGTTCCATCTACACAAGTGTTTAGGGCCAGGTTGGGTTAGTGACAAGTGTGCAAAATTTTAAGATTAGAAAATCATATTAGTGCAAGTAGTTTTCAAAATGGAGGGGAAAAGGCATAAGCACTTTTGCAAATAGTCACCTCTTCTCCCTTGTCTTTTAGAAAATAGGTTTGCCGTTTCCTGTCTAACGTCCAGGCTAACTAAGGTCTCCTACAGTCAGGATGGCTCTGATACCAAGTCTATGGGCTCCCCGGATTAACCATCCGAGAAATCCCTATTATGTATATACCCACGTTCCCATGATCAGTGAGCCGTGGAACATAACCGACAAGTATCATTACAACATCCGAAACATAACGAATTTACAAGACTTACATAAATTCCATTATGGATGTACCATCTTTAGCAGCAGAACATCATCACGCGCAGAGCCCAATCGTACCTCAACCTACAGGCGACTGACTGGGAAGACGGCCTAGCTCGCTGGACGTCACCTTAATCTTCCGATGTCGAACCTCTGAAAGCCTGGCCAAGTAAATAGCCAGGGACAATGCCATGAGTACTTTTGAATGTACTCGCAAACCACCAAGATAACTGAATTAAGGAATGCAATTCTGGCTATGGCGAGATAGCTCTATCTTGGGTTGTTTTTGAAAAGCCTAGACTATCTCTTGTAGTTATGGCATCTCCATATCTTTATTGAAAAAGATTTTTGAAACATGCCTCTGTTTTATAAATCAAGATATTCCCATATCCTTGCTGAAAACCTTTTGGAAACAGTTTTGTAGTAAAAACCCTTTTTAAATCTCTTTGACCTCCTCTAGTCAAACAAAACTTTAAACTCAGGTTCCCTCGGAACCTCCATACTTTCATCCATTTTTCCGAAACAACCACCATTTGGGTACTCCTAGCCCTCACCTTTCCAACCGTCCTTGACCACGGACATGGCTATTCGAATGGATTATACTTTGCAGAGTTTGCGCACTTTCCCCACAAGAATCAATACATCCGCCGGGATAAAACCACGGCCCACTACACACGGTAGATGGGGGTTCAGATAATCAAACCTAACCTTTCGCTTGTCGACCCTAGCAAAGGCTGCTTTTCCTTTTGGGTTTGTTCTCCCCGGCAACGAGTATGTGGCTCCCAGCCATTGTCCTGCCTTCCGTACACGCGTATACCCAAACTGCAGCTTGGCGTATACCTTAACTTGGTGACTCCACTTCCTTCCGTACCACCTAAGTCATACCGACACGGGAGACCCAATTGTTGCACCGGCACTCCTGCCAAGACAGGCTCACTCTTGCCGAAGCAAGCTAGCTCCAGATCCGTAGAACTATTAGCGCCTACCTGGAATTCAAGGGATTTTTCCCAATAAGCATAGTACAAGTTGCCTCGGCTAAAGAATACAAACTACGAGCTAAGCCCCAGCACCTAGGGTAATGTGGTTGCACGTATGAAAATTGTTCCGGTAAAGGCGTAGAACATCCCTTCTCTTTCTCTTGTTCATTTTCTCATTTCTCATCAACACCACTTCTTTAGTTAAAACATCCGCTTGGAATGATGCATCTTCCCAAGGGTTTTACAAAGTAGTTTTTAAACAACTGTGGTAGGGTAAATCCCAAAACCATTTATTCAACAGAAATCCGTGGTTTCTTAATGGGGTAGGATGCTAATCATCAAAACCTCGATCTAAAGGGGAGTAAATGGTAGGTACATCAGGGTGGTGCCATGAGGGACACGAAGTCATAACTTGGAGGAGCCATGTCATTAGTGCAGTATTTATAAAACAAGACATGTAGATGAATAATGCAATTTATAAAGGAGATACAAAATAGGTAGTAAAAGAGTAGGACAAGTATCGGAATTCAGGAATGGTGGCTTGCCTGTGATCAGCAATAAGTCCCTGGACTTCCTTTGATAACCAAGAATACCCAACAAATAATAATAATAAGGAGTCCCTTCCTTCTCATCGTCAAACAATCACACTATCGCCGTCATCGAGTATACATGCAAGCAGACAATACCACAATCAATACAAGGCATACAGGCATCAAACCATACAGCAAACAAACATAAGGAATACTACTTAACTTAGTAGGTTTTGGAGAAGTTGGGTAGTATTAATAGAATTACTAGATTGCCATAGAGGTCTTTTTCCCTTGGAAGATAGTTGTCAAGGCTATTTACCAAGAACTTGGAGTGGAGACTTGAGGTATGTAGGATACCAATGTGCAACGATTGTATCCTCAGATAGGTTTTGGCAAAACAAGACCAACACAAGTCGTTTTACTGGATTATCACTTACCTAGATTTAGTTATGCTTTTTATAGTGGAATAAACGCTAGTTTGAGGAAATAATTCACCAGAATTAATCTGGAGTCCCAAAAATTATTTCCTTGGGTGGTTAGATAGTGTTTGATGTATTGAACCATCTAGAACTGGAATCTTGTCAAAAGAATTATCAGAATGCCCTTAATAAATCATCAAAGGCAGTTCTGCAAGGCTTTTGTCTTTTTCACCAGATTTCTTTTAGAGAAGGTTTTAGGGTGGTTCCAATTTGACATGGTAGGTAATGGAAGTACCTTTCTATACAAATTGGAATTATCCATTTTGGATAACTAGAACTACTGGAGGGATTTATCTAGTGAAAAAGGGGTATATAGAACAGTTTAATTCACTATAATTCATCCAGAGCTCACTAAAATCTGAGCTGCTGGAGTTTGATAGATGCTAATAATAAACAACCCTGGGAGTTGAAAATAGGTCAATACCTCATTTGGTTTGACCTTGAGAATTTAACCAAGGAAGATATTCTCTATTTTTGTTATTTTTGCCAAAGGGTGTCCTTAGTTCACCTTGACCTGAGATAAAAGCTAGATGGAAGGCCTATGAATATGCTTTCAAAAGAACTTGATTTCATCCATTTTGGAGATGTTTAGGTCACTGAGGAATTTATTTAGTGGAAAGTATACCTTTCTGCAGATTAATTTCCAGCAATAATGGAAATTAATTTTGACCAGGTGTTGCTTCTGCATGTTTAAGGAAACATTTGAGGACTATCAGAAATTTAGATCCTAGCATTTGGATCTTGTTAACATTTTCAAATGGATTTAATTTAACTAGTACATTTCTGGATCTGGAATTTTAAAAGAAAAAGAAAAGGGCAAACAGGTAACTGGGCTAGATCTGGGGGTGTACTGGGCCGCGCAGAGGCAGACCGGAGGAGCTGGGCCGGCCCACCCGGCGAGGCGACGCGCGGGAGACCGCGCTTGAACCTGTCAAGCGGGGCCCGGAGGTCAGCGTCTGCGGGCGGCGAAGAGGTATCGGGGAGCTAGAGCCGTTCGATCTAGTGTCGTTCGACGGCTCCCAGTCATCGTCTACAACCAAAGGAGAGGTCGGCGGCAAAAACCCTAGGGGACGGCGGGGCTCGCCGGGGGAGCTCACCAGGGGCTCGGGAGAGGTCGGGGAGGTGATGGGGCGACGCGGTGGATGACAGCGACCTCGGGGATGGGCGGAAGAAGGGGTTCCTTGTCGGGATCTGGCTCGCGCGACGACGACCGAGGAGAGCTCGTCGAAGCTCGTCGGTGCGGCTCGAGGGGACTGACCTGGGCCAAAATAAGTGCACGGTTAGGTAGAGGGGGAAGAGGGGATCTCTGTAGAGTGACATGTAGAGGAGGGGAGCAAGGGAGAGGGAGCCTTGCTCGAATTTCTGAGAGAGGCCGAGAGCTCTCTCTCTCTCTTCTTCTTGGGCAGGACAAGGCAGGGAAGGAAGAGAGGGTGCTGGGGGAGGTAAGTGAGGAGGAGAGGGGGAAATGAGCCAGGGAGGGGTGCTGGGGTTGGCCTCTATCCTTTATACTGAGGGGGAGAGATCCATGGTGAAAATGCCCACTTTGTACATGGGGGAGGGGTAGTGCTGGCCTGTGATTGGCTTAGAGGGCAGTGAGGAGGGGTAAGAGTGGGATTTGGTCAGGCAGAGAGGGGTAGCTGGCCTGCTGCAGCTCTATTGTCTCCAAATGTTGCATGACTAGAGGGGTATAGTTATAGACCACCTCTTTACAGAGTAGTTATAATTAGAAGCGAATAGTCATCGCATTAATACACGTACGATATATATATTAAGTTGTTCATCAAATGATGGGTGATAACCTGCACATCTGATCACCTTCTTGCATTTATCATGATCAAATACTATCAGCTTAAAGGAAGTGGTGGAAAGCTTCTTGAATACCATAAAGTATCCTACCTTTAAGTCATGTGCTTTGACAAAATCTAGCCATCCTTCGTTAATGATTACCTTGCCATCTTGCTTTTTCAGGTCGATGTCCTAGCTGTAGGCTTTGCATATCTTTATCTTGATGGCCTCTAGATACTCACCGCCAAACGTTGGAAAAAAGAAGTTGGGTATGCTCCGCACGTCTAACCCTATGGGTATTAACAGCATCTTACAGAACTCGTCACAAGTGTTCTCCATGTGGGTGTTCCTGACCCGCCCCTCCATCCAGACTACACAGGGCTCTCTTGTCATCTTCAATGATTAGTCTCTCCAAGCTTGACCTTCTTGCCCAAACACTGCAAAAAAAATCCCGTGGACAGATAATGTCTCTACCATCTGTCAATAATTGTGAAATAGTATAGTATTAGCTGATAGAGTATAATAAAAGATCGGCTAAGAGAGTAAAGTGGAGCAATTTTCTTATCGAAGTACACAAAATCTTCACTCTAGCTAGCATGAACGCTAGTTATATTAGTACTGCCAAGGTCTAGGCATCACATTAGTGTAGATCATTATCGAGCAGTACAGATACCAAACACCAAGGACTAGACGAACGGACGAACATGATGAGCTCTATCTACTGCCAATGCTAGAGATGCATACATATACTTGAAATTTTGGCAAATATTAGTGGGGCAGCAGTTTCCCTAACTTTCCCAAATTAAAGGGACCTCCTCCCCTGAGACCAATCAAGCAAAACATGTCGAGTGGCCTCCCAAATCATCATCAGCCATGGATCGATCAATATAAAATTTAAACTTATTATTACAGTTTACCATAGATCTAGCCCTAGAACTAGCTTGCATGTGTAAAACTGTATTGTAGTATACAAACGGGTTAAATGCACTAGATGAGAACTACTCAACACCAACCCAATGTTAACCAAGCGCTAATAAAAGCTTGACCATATCTCATCATCAAGGTCAAGGGTTTCGGGGATTATGTACATATCGCACTGCCATCGCGATGTCTAAGGGATGTGACGGCTCTATAGATGAGGCTGCAAGGCCCACCGCCCACAGCCAACCCGCCTAAGACGAGTAAGTTGCGGTGGTGGTCGTCAATGGAGGGAAGCGCAATGGCGGTTAAGGAGTGTTGTGTGAGAGAGAGCTCGGGCTAGGCTGGGGCTGGTGAGGAAATAAATGCGGCGAGGTCAGACGTATGTTGTGGAAAGCAAACTTTGCCTTTATTTCGTGGTAGTTTTGCCGCAATATCCACCATATCGCAAATCCAACAGACACCAATACAGTACTACTAATTGTCAAGCCAAAATTAATAGCCTAGAAAATTAGGCACATCAGCTTGAGTGCTTGAATAAAGAAACACACATACTATGAAAGTATATTATTACGTACATGGTGCCTAGTACACGCAATAGTGGAAATGATGTTGCAAGTGCTGATACTACAATACAGTATGAAAGTACTACCTACGTAGTATTGTACATTACATGGTGACAAGTACTAGCTATAGAAATGATGTTGCGAGTGCTAATAATCAGCTTTTCTGTATTTTGGTCAAACCTCACATAGTTCTAATAAGGCAGGATTGGCACAAACCACAATGGCGTCTCGAACATTTGCTCCCTATTTTCTACTCCAGTGTAGTTAACTGATGAACCTATGGCATCCCCCCAATGACGTGCATGCGTTTCCAATCTGGAACTGGTTGTGGGCGATGTTGGCGGTGCACGTGTGTAGCAAACACACAGTCTGCTCTGAATACTGGCAGAGCTTCGTCAACATCGGCAGCACTAGGTTTGGGGTTTGTAGGGGGCTCGGGGATAAATGGATGGTTGATTCCCACAAATACTGACCTCCCTTCAAGATTATCCCTTCTGATCCAATTCGGTGCTACAGGGTCATCTTGATTAAGGGTCCTCTAGAAAACGTGGCAGCGGAGCGAGGGATAAGAGAGCATCTCTCTACCCATGTATGATACAGGACCACCATGGCTACTGGTTCGTGCACCCCTGCTATAAATCCAGAGGATATCCTAGCCAAGATTTGCCAAGTACCAGCTGCGTAATGCAATATCTTCAGCCTCAGCATCGTCACCACCTTGGATGTTTGCTGGCTCTTCAAATACTGGAGCATGTATGACATGTGGGCCTGCAAGTATACATGTGTGTGCATTTCAGTTAGCAAAAGTATCACGAACAATGCAGTTGTAAGTAATTTATAAATTTTACTTTTAAATAACAGGACTAACTCCACTTACTTGGTTCCAAGACAAGAACATCTCCTCGCGGTTCTGTCATCGCGTATATGTGATCAATAGAACCATCGATTAGACTCGTGGCAATGGCATCAACATACGTTGCTGGTGCAAGATAATCGTTTCGAATGATAATCCAGTCCCTGTGACTAGGAAAATCTGTGGTAGCAATGAATTTGTCAAATACAGCCATCGCGCTATAGTGCTATTCGTTGTCAAATCTCTACGGTTTCTTTGTTATTTGTATCTTCAATAGCTCTATACTCGCGTTCTTGTAGCTATAAGTGCATGGGGGCAGGAAACACTGGTTACCCGATGGATAAATATCAACACGCTGCACACGTGGCAGCTTGATACGTGCCATACTATAGACGTTTTGGAGGTACCGGCACCCTGGGTGCTTTGCAATCGCAATCCATTCTCCGTGAGCACCAACCAAGTGACCCTTGTTTTAAAATCCTTCATCATCCCAAGATCCGCATATGTCATCATCAACTGGTACAAATGCTTCTACTATTTGATTGTCTAGTGGCATCAGCAACGCGTTAATGCCTTGCAATAGATTTTCTTCATATCTAAGGGCATGCAAGGTGTTTGAAAAAGGGGGAGTGCTAGCTAGCTTTGTAGAAAAACTACTATTTGAAAGATGCAGAAACATGATGAATAAATTATGAATGCATGCAGACAAACACACCAAGGAATAAGGTTTTGTTTGCATTAAAGAAAAGGGATTTCCATTTTTGTGCCCCTAGTTCGTTAGTTGTACTTAGTTTTCCCCGGTCGCTTAACTTTTCCTCACTTTTTCCCGTCTCCTTCTCGGAAACCCATCAAAGAGCTTGAACAGAAGCTGCCGTCAGGTTGACCGTTGGCTGACGTGTGGGCCATGCGGTGTGGGACCACGTGGGGTCGTTTGATCAGGAACGGGTTATGTTGATGTGTGGGCCCACGCCATGTGGGACTGCGTGAGGAAGATTTGTTGGGAACGCGTTATGGGGGATGTGGTGTGGGACCATGTGGGGCGTGTTTGGTGGTTACGTGCGCCCTGTCGCCTCAATTGGAAGTTTTATTTTTTTATTTTTATGATTGGCTTTTTTAAGAGCGCCTTCTCTCCTCTATCTCACTAACAGTTGTGTTTTTTGCCTAAAAAGGTAGTGAATCTAGAGCAGCTTCTCTCTTTATTCATTTTTCCTTTTGGCCCTCGTTTTTCCCTAATCTGGTAGCAAATCTAACCAGCACCATAAATAAATTCAGTAAATAGAGCAGATGTACATACATAAGCTAATATAGGTTGTACAGTACGGTATTTAGTTACGTTCGACAATTAGGCTGCTCGGCAGCAGCAGCGGACAAGTTCAACACAGACAAGATAAAAGAAGTTGCTTTACAGCAGCAGTAGCACAAGATTAGTGGCCCATCATGGCCTCATCCACCTCCTCCCTCTGGCGCCTCCTGCATTTCTTGCTGCCCAGTCCCTTGACCTTGGGCGCCTTGGGCTTGATCGGGGGCATGCGGCCCTCCTCGATGGCCACCTTCTCGAGGTTGCAGAGGTGAAGACCGAGTGCCTGGTGCTTGGCTCTGAAGTCATGGATGTTCACGGACTCGCCGTAGGTCCTCACGTCCTTGGTATGCTTCACGAGGGAGTTGAAGTCGGTGGCGTGGAGCCTCCTGGTGGTGCAGAAGGGGAACTTTTAGACATCGCTAGCGAAGAAGTTGTTGTACTAGCCGGACTTCAGCCTCCTCAGCACATGACGAGTCTTGGTATCCTTGGACTCGTCGTCACTTTTATCCTCCTATCGGAAAAAACAATAGAGTGCGATAAGGACATGATTGAGATACTTTGATTATCAAGATTGATTATTTCCATAAATTAACCCTATTGAGATCTCCTGATTATTCCCCAAATCTCAAACCAAATCAAATACTGATCCCAACTACGAGCAGGGGGATTCAAATACGAACACAGGGATTCATCAAAATATGATATCTAACACAAGAGGATTAGCTACTGTAAAAATACAAACAACCGAACCCTAATAACATACGATCTAGCATCCAACGATGGAATAGGGGAAGAACAAAGGAAGGGGAGAAAACCCTGGTTACCTCAGACCATGGATCGGCGATGCTGGTGTCGTAGAGGTTCTCCGACCTTATATAATCAACCTCCTCATAGGGGTCCCAGCCGAGCAGGATCTGCTCCAGACCGGCCGGGGCCTCCTCGCTGGCGGCTAAGGTAGATGCGGGGACGGGGACGGCGGCTGCCTTCGATGCATCAATGGGGGCCTGTACGGGGACGAGCGCCTCCTCGCCGATGGCCTTGGATGCACCGATGGCCACCGTGTGGTTCTTCTCCATCACCAGGGTGGTTGGGGTTTTCTTGGGGGTTTGCAGAAGGTGATGGGACAGTGGAGACGGTTGAGTGAGCAAGTGAGTGAGGAGTCAGAGTGAGGAGGCCTCTATAAAGGAGAAGGGAAGCAACATTTTGTTGCGCCACCGTGCACCGCGTATGCTACTGCACCGTGCATGGCCACACGTGTCCTCTACCGCCCTGTGCACCGCACAGGCGTACCGTCAGTCACGTTTTTCCCTCGTATCTAACCCTAGCGACTTAGTTGTGCTCAGTTTTGCCCTTGAGTGTAACACTGGCAGTTTGGTTATACTCAGTTTTTCCCTCCAGTACTAACACTGATGTGTGCAATATACTCAGTTTTACCCTCCAGTGGCTGGTCAACAGAGAGTCAACGAATGGGGTTTAGCTAGCTAATTGAGTCATTTTATGCACAACAAATTCAAAAAGATCAAAACATAGTGGCATCTACCCAGGGAGTCTTATTATGTGACCTGCCACCATAAAAAATGTATATAAATCAAATTTTAACCTAAATCACCACTTCACATATCACCTACTATCTATGAAGGTTCATGGCTTTCTACTCAAGCCTCTTCCCAAAACATCCCTCCCCAAAACATAGTTTGTCTCAATGAGGCAATAATTGTCAAACTGGTTTATATTTGAATTGCAAATAGTTTGATGTATGCCAAGATGTATTTTATTGTATAAAAGACGCATTTTGTATTTTTTAAATCTTTTTCTATTTTCTATTTGAATCCCTTTGTTAGTCTTGCCCTTGGTTTTTAAGTTCTACTCAGTTTTGCCCTTGGTTCTTAAGTTCTACCCAGTTTTTCCCTCTCTTAGTCACAATCTCTCACACATGTGCTTATCTTGACTTCTATGCTCTGATTGGTTGAGAAAGTTGTCACGCGGATCGTGCCCACCAACCGTTGATCCTCTGTGATCTAGCGGACAGGATAACCCCTATAGTTGTCGGGGGCACTCCTCTAACTCCATAAACAACTAAACTTGAATATAATTTGAAGGGAAAGAGTTCAAAGGTGTATAATTGTGGATTACATTCCACTCTATGAAAATGATAATCTCTCAAGATTTTCTTAGCACAATATTGTCACGTATTAAGTGCGATTTCAAAGAGTTCAAATGTGTATAATTTGCGTATATGCAAGTTTATACATTACATTCCACTCTATGAAAATGGGGGAGAAAATGATAATCTCTCAAAATTTTGCTAGCACATCATTATCTCGTTATTAAGTGCGATTTCACAGTGTTCAAATGTTTAAAATTTTCATATACGCAAGTTTATGCATTATATTTCACTCCATGCAAATGATAAATGATCAGGATTTTATTAGCACAACATTATCATATCCTAAGTGTGATTTCAAAGAGTCCAAAGGTGTATAATTATTGTATATGCAAGTTTATGCATTACATTCCACTATATGAAAATGATAATATCTCAAGATTTTCTTAGCACAACATTATCACATATTAAGTATGATTTCAAAGAGTTCAAATGTGTATAATTTTTGTATATGCAAGTTTATGCATTACATTCCACTCTATGAAAATTGGGGAGAAAATGATAATCTCTCAAATTTTTGTTAGCACATCATTATCACATATTAAGTGCGATTTAAAAGTGTTCAAAGGTTTATAATTTTTGCATATGCAAGTTTGTGCATTACATTCCACTCTATGAAAATGATAATCTCTCAAGATTTTCTTAGCACAACATTATCATGTATTAAGTGCGATTTCAAAGAGTTGAAAGGTGTATAATTTTCGTATATGCAAGTTTATGCATTACATTCGCTCTATAAAAATGGGGGAGAAAATAATAATCTCTCAAAATTTTGTTAGCACATCATTATCACGTATTAAGTGCGATTTCAAAGTGTTCAAAGGTTTATAATTTTCGTATATGCAAGTTTATGCATTATATTTCTCTCTATGGAAATGATAAATGATCAGGATTTTATTAGCACAATATTATCATGTCCTAAGTGTAATTTCAAAGAGTTCAAAGATTTATAATTTTCGTATAATTTTCATATATGAATTACATTTCACTATATGAAAATGAAGCTAGACAAAGGGACATCGTCACCAGAGAAGAAGAAGAAAGGGGAGGCAACGGCACGGGCGTGGGGATGACTCGGGGTCCCATCTTGCAACGCCAACATGGGTAAGCTATGGGTCTGGTGCTCACGTGGATAAGATGTGGGTCCGATACTGATCTAGATAAGTGGAGGCAGATGTCCACTACGGGAACCGACTGAATGCGGCCCCACTTGTTAGCATGTAGCGGTAAGGGTACACTACAGGACCTGACAGAACGTGGCCCTACTTGTTAGCACATAACGGTGAGGGTCCACTACGGGACCCGACTGAACGTGGCCCCACTTGTCAGCATGTAATGACAAGACTGACGAACAGCGAGTTTTCAGATCGTGTGAGAGTTTCGTACACGGAGATGGGAAAAAGGGAGGAAAAGTTAAAGGCTGGGAAAAACTAAGTACAACTAATGAACTGAGGGTACGAAAATAGAAATCCCTAAAGAAAAAGTGCAGGAATAGGAAAGATTCATATGCTGGCACTGTTCAGTCATTTCGTTCAGAGGAATGGACTAGAGGAAAAACGCAGGCAATTTTCCTATTATTGATTAACAAGACTAGGGACCTCTTTCGATCAATGGTTTTTAAAAAATGTAGGAATAGGAAAAACACAGGATTGACATGGCAGGTACAATAAATTCATATTAGGAATTAAAAACGCAGGAGTTTTATAACAGGTGTCTTTGGATGGTGAATAGGAAACAAATACAGGAGTTTTGCAGGAATATAGTGTGAGCGCATTGGAGTCTCAAAGGAGAAATAGAATGAGGTTGGACTCCTTTGGACAACAATAGCCTTACAGCCTCACAGTGCCCTGAAAGCAGAATAAAATAGTTCACGATTCAGATAGATCAAAACCAGAGCCTATACAGGGTATATGTAGGCACAGTAGTAGCGCATAAATCGAACTTTGACATTTGACAGAGAATAATGTGTACGAAGAGAACATATTTTCACCAAGTTAACTGCCTAATAAGGTGTTCCGAGGAAGCAAGATTATTATAACTGATCAAGCATACAAAACTTAGTTGGAGTAAAGGAAATGTACTAGGGACCCTACTGAACAATCGCAAGGCACGTTACATCTACATATTCAATATGTGAAAACTAGTGACAATAATCTTGAAATTTAGTAGAGATAAGGTAATTGTATGACATGACAACATAGAATTTATAGTGCAGACCAAGAACCTTCCATATCATTCAAGCAAAATTAAATGGATAACAAATACAGTAGAGTGTAAAGATATTAAAATCTTTCCTTTGCAATAACAAGATAGTTAGCATCAGGTATACAAGTGAGTTTACAGTAGCAAAGTTAACTGAATATTACTCCTACTAGCAATCATTTCTATTTCATATCTCAATGTCATATGAAGTACAACCCTAATATACCACAAGGATTCACCGCCCGTCCTGGTTCTGCATCAAAAGACAAGGATTGATACCCGCATTAGGAACTCTGGCCAAACAAGAAACTGACTCTTCTACAGATGGAACAAGAAGCGTGCAGCATTTGGAATAATCTGTGCAATACAATATGAGTCTAGACTATAAAGTTGAGCTGCGCCCGCTACCATTTCTGGAGTTGAACAGAAAAATGCGCCAGTAGTAACATACTCAATTAAGAACTATATGTTTGGAATCACACTCAAGCAATAGGAAAGAACTGATTCAAAATAATCACATTCAAGCAACAGGAAAGAACTGATTCGAAATGCATACGCTACCTTCATTGGCCAAGCAAGATTTTCAGCCATCAAAACTTGGCTATGTCATACTTAGTAATTAAGAGAGAGAAAAATAAAGACGAGAACATATGAGTAGACATATTCACCTCCAGACTCGAGAAAAAATGATAGGACATAGGAGTGATGTGCTTACTTTCAGAGACAAGAGTCCCTGCAGACCATAACGAAGGACTAAACCAAGAAAACAGAACCACTCCCTCTGGTTCAGAACCACCTACAGACATGGAACATACTACGAATTATTACTACTCCAATCGAATGCATGGACAACACAGAACACCCGACCTAAATCCCTAGATAAACAAGAAATCCTGTTGCTACAACAGCCCCCAAATCAATTCGTTGGCCGCATGCTCTGAATCAATCCGTGTATAGCTGTGGGTGCCCACCTGATGAATTATCTGGGCTTGGGTAGTGCGCACCTGATCTCTTGTAGAAGTTGTCGGTGTAGAAGTCCTTGTAGAAGCTGGCGGTGCGGAAGCCCGGCAGGTGCTCCCACCAGTGTCGATGAGTAATACCCATGTGGAGGGATCTGGTTGAGGATGGCGCCCGACACGGAGCAACAGGGGCCAGGCAGTGCTCCCACCAGCGTCGGAGCGGAGGCTCGGGTCCCACCCTCGCACCCGGTGGCGACTACAGAGAGATCCCGGACTCCGCCGCTCGTGGTCGTCCGTGCGGAGGAGCTGCCGGCGCTGCTCGCGGTCGTCCATGCGGAGGCGCCGCTCGTGGTCATCCGGTACAGGGCTGCCAGCAGATCTTGTGGGGAGGGAGGAGCAGATCTTGTGGGTGTCGTGGTGGGAGATGGGGGCTGAGGGGGAGCGAGCTCGGTGGCGGGGTCTGATGAGCTAGGGGCATCACGGGATTAGGGTTTAGGGGTGTTTGTTCGACCGCGATCTGGAGTGCTGTGCTGATTTTACGAAACTGCCCCTGATGACTTCTGTGGTGGAAGACTACAGGGAATGTACGTGTTTCAGTCATTTTAAGTCCCAAAAGTGTGGGCGATGGGAAGGCGAGAGAAACTGGTGACTTTGTAGGCCAGAATTTCACACGTTGGATGGAGGCTGTGTGGACGGCCGAGATCTGTTTCTGGGTTGATCCGTGGACAGTCTGATTCTCTATTCTGATTGGTTGTCTCCGATTCGTGGACAAGTTTCATGTTTTCCATTCCAAACGACAAACGTTATGGCCAAAATCCTGACATAGTTTTTGATAATATGTTTATATTGTGCACACATGAGCATCTTAGAATGGCGAACAATATTGTCGGAGAAAGTTTTCCTTTTCGTCGCACAAAAAAGGCACTTTCCATTTTCTGAGTGTCAAAAACGGGACGTTTTGTGAAGCAACCACCAAATGTCCAATTTAAAATGCTACCACCATATTTTTCAAAAATACTAGACCACCTTATATAGACAATATCCTAAGTAGGATATCTCAAACCATTTCGTACATCCCTGATGAAAAAGACAAATGTCTGCCGAATCGGTAGGAAGTGGGTTCGATTTGAACTACAGGTACATGATCTAATGCTCATAATTTTTTTTAAATCATTTTTAGACTCACAATATGATGTTTCTTCATGGATATAATGCAAGTTTAGTGAGACTCACCCCCTAGCTAACAACCTTCATATCCGCCGTTTTGACCATAGTTTGAAACGGGCATAAAAATTTGAAAAACCGTCTGAACAATGTAAAACCTTCGCGTGATGTCATATTATGTGACATATTTTCAAGAAAAAAATACCAAACTTGGTATATTGCGAACATCTCGAAAAAACCTTCACAAAAATGACCTATCATGTTCGAGGTTTTATGGCTTTTGGGTCAAACTACCAATGTTATGGTCAGAATCGCAACATAGTTTGTGATAATGTGCCCATATTGTACACACATGTGCATCTTGGGATGGCGGACAACGTTGTAGGAGGAAGTTTTCCCTTTCGTCGCATAGAAAATGTATTTTCCATTTTCTGAGTGCAAAAAACGGGGCATTTTGTGAAGCAACCACCAAAGTTCTAATTCAAAACTCTACCACCCTATTTTTTAAAAATACTAGACCACTTTACATATACAATGTCCCAAGTAGGATATCTGAAACCTTTCGGTCCACCCCTGGAAAAAAGATAAATTTGTGCCGAATCGGTAGGAAGTGGGTCCGATTTGAACTACAGGTAAATGATCTAATGCTCATGATTTTTGAAAAAATTATTTTAAGACTCACAATATGATGAGAGATCTGATGCAATTTTAGCGTGCATCATCCCGTATCTATGAACCTTCATGCCTGCCGTTTTGGCCATAGTTTGAAACGGGGATGAAAAATTCAAAAACGGTCCAAACAATGTAAAACCTTCACGTGGTGTCATATTATGTGACATATTTGCAAGTAAAAATATCAAACTTGGTATATTGCAAACATCTCGAGAAAACCTTCACAGAAAACCTATCATGTTCGAGGTTTCATGGCTTTTGGGTCAAACTAACAAAGTTATGGCCAGAATCGCGACATAGTTTGTGATAATGTGCCCATATTGTACACACATGTGCATCTTAGGATGGCGAACAATGTTGCAGGAGGAAGTTTTCCCTTTCGTCGCACAGAAAATGTATTTTCCATTTTCGGAGTGCCAAAAACGGGGCATTTTGTGAAGCAACCACCAAAGTTCTAATTCAAAATGCTACCATCCTATTTTTCAAAATAACTAGACCACCTTACATAGACAATGTCCCAAGTAGGATATCTCAAACTTTTCGATCCACCCCTGGAGAAAAAGACAAATTTGTGCCGAATTGGTAGGAAGTGGGTCCGATTTGAACTACAGGTAAATGATCTAATGCTCATGATCTTTTGAAAAATCATTTTCAGACTCACAATATGATGTTTCTTCAAATATCCGATGCAATTTTAGCGAGGATCATCCCGTATCTATGAACCTTCATGCCCGTCGTTTTGACCATAGTTTGAAAAGGGCATGAAAAATTTAAAAAGGTCCAAACAATGTAAAACCTTCACGTGGTATCATATTATGTGACATATTTGCAAGTAAAAATACCAAACTTTGTATATTGTAAACATCTCGAAAAAACTTCACAGAAATGACCTATCATTTTCGAGCTTTCATGGCTTTTGGGTCAAACTACCAATGTTATGGCCAGGATCGTGACATAGTTTGTTATAATGTGCCCATATTGTACACACATGTGCATCTTGGGATGGCGAACAATGTTGTAGGAGAAAGTTTTCCCTTTCGTCGCGCAGAAAATGTATTTTCTATTTTCTAAGTGCTAAAAAGAGGCGTTTTGTGAAGCAACCACCAAAGTTCTAATTCAAAATGCTACCACCCTATTTTTAAAAAATACTAGACCACCTTACATAGACAATGTCCCAAGTAGGGTATCTCAAACCTTTCCATCCACCCCCTGGTGAAAAAGACAAATTTGTGCCGAATCGGTAGGAAGTGGGTCCGATTTGAACTACGGGTACACGATCTAAGGGTCATGATTTTTTGAAAAAATCATTTTCAGACTTACAATATGATGTTATGTTCAGATATCCGATGCAATTTTAGCGAGGATCATCCCGTATCTATGAACCTTCGTGCCCGCCGTATCTGTGAACTATAGGTACATGATTTATTGCTGCTGGATTTTTGAAAAAAACATTTTTAGGTTCCTAATATGCCATTTTATCAAAGATCCACTAAAAATTTAGCAAGAGTCAACCCCTAGACGAGGACAATCATCCCCCAATTTTGGCCTCATTTGAAATCCTCGTTACTCATTAGGAAATCGAAAAATTAGATCATGCATATGTAAAATGAGAAATTCACCAACACTTAAGTTATACATCTATTCGAGATGAACCGAACTGATTTGTGTATTATCTCGGTCCGAGGTATTATTGTGTATTATGTAAAATGACGGGAATTTTTTGTTTATAAACTTTCTAAAAAACAATTAAAATCTTTTCATTCACGTGGACTTAAACTAATAGGAAGCCCATATTTTCCATCTAGATCAGCCTTCTATTTGCCTATGGGCCTTGTCCTTGGCTCGGTCCACGAAGAAAAATTATCAGAAATTTTTTTTCTACTGGCTGGTCTCACCGAGGGCCAGGCCCATTAACGAGAACGTCTTTAGATTCTGCCGCGATGCCCATATCTTATAGGATTGAAGAGGCATCGTGGTGGTTAGTTGTGGAGGGCAAACATATAGAGGTTGCGGGTTCGACTCCCTCATCCCCCCTTTTTTGCTCATTATCCACACAAACTGGATGGAGAAGTTTTAAATAGGGTCGGCGTGGTTTGTTGACACAAAGCACTCGGTGGTGTGGTGGTTCGGTTCTAAGTTAAATGGAGGAGTTCATGGGTTCGAGCTCGCTAGGAGCTTCTTTTTTGCTATATTAATCGAGCGCGCATGAAGTTCCTGATGTTAGTTTGCTTGGTCCACGTGGCAAGTCGATGCTGGGTCCCCAATGTCAGCTTGCTGGTTGGTCCCACTTGTCAGCTTGTTGGAGCCTATACGGCTAACTTGGTCAATATGTCTTATTTGGCTGGTCTGTTGTATGAAAGGTGGGTCCCACACGTCATATATTGGTCCTAGTTAGCATCACATGACACTTCTACAGACACATCGGTAGAAGTTGACACATGGAAATGATACATAGACAAAACTGCTGATGTGGTCAACCAATCTTTTTAAAGCACCAAGAATCAGTGGTCATGACCATTTAAATTGGTCATAATGAGCTAAATATAAGTCCATAAACCAGTGCCATCCATTTATGATCTTTTCGTGTTAGAAAATTATGACCTTCTTAACAAATTAGTCGTAATTTTTCAGGGTTTGGACCCTCCCAAATGCCTTATGACCACTTGATTCAGAATGGTCATAGATCTATGACCAAAATATCGATGGTCGTTAAGAAAAGGTCACTAGTGAGCACATTTCTTGTAGTGCTATCAGCCTATCATATGATCGTAGTTCAAGCTTAACATAATTTTGGTAAATCGATAGAGGGAGTTAAGTGGCAAAATTAGCTAGCTCATAAATTCATGTAACTTGAGAAATTCCCATGAAATTGTGTGCACTATGTGTGAAAAAATGGGTTTGTCATATGGGCCTTATTCCACGTGTGTTTGCTTACAAAAATAGTTACTTGGAAAATTATAACTAGTTTTTCTAGTCATAAAAGTTAGAAAATTACAATTGTAATAAACATTGTTTACCATGCCAAGATGCGCCAATATATCGAATAAGGGGACCTTATCATAAATTACGATGTAAATATGGTCAGACCTTGGTTGTTTGGTTTCAAACCAAGGTATGTGCCTACATGGTAGGCCACTAGGCCATATTGCGAAAGATTTTTTACGAAAGTTACCAAAACTCATATTTATCATTCCTCGTAGCAACCAAGGCAGTATGTTCCTACTACATGGTTGGCCATATTTTATGGTTGTGAAATACCACCTCTTTTAGCCATATAAAATGAGCCATTTATCTCTCATATCATGTTTCTTTCAGCTATAGCTATGCCTTATATGCATGACTTCTAGTTCTCATTTACTTTCATATGAGCTTTGCACATTTAGTAGTTTAGGTAGAATTTTATCACTTTTCTTTGTCTATGTCATGTGTGTAGGTGTTGATGATGATTATGGATAAAACAAAGGCAAAAGAGACAAAGAGAAGATAGTATGGAGGAGCTGCAGGGACCAGACTTAGCCATTTGAGAGGTTGAAAAAGTGAATTTTTTCAACTTCTCAAAATAAATATCCAAGACCAAGGGGTTGCAGACCTCGACGATACGAACTCAACGAGCCCAAGAACAACCAACTAAATGGTGGACAAAATACTAAAGGAGACAGACGGTTTCACGAGCAACTATACGGCCGGAGCTATTTTTTGGTCGTATAGCTGCACCCGTATAGTTGCCAAAAAGGTCGCAAACGACAAGATTTGGCCCCAGAAAAGCTCCAGAACCTTTCCTAAGTCATATGACGGTATTGGAGGAACCCTAGGGCACCCCCAAGGCCTATATAAAGGAGGGAGGACCCAAGAGAGAGCCACCAAGCCATAGCCCTTCAGGGGTGGAGCTCTGCCGCTGCTGCCACCTATCCGATCTCCATTGCGGCGGAGCTCTACCTCAACCGCACCTCCGAGATCTAGATCTCCCTCAACACCATCACCATCAAGGCATCCAAGCAAGAAGAAGGGGAGGAGAAGGAAGACATTGATGGCCCAAGATATCTCAAGCTCGTTGGGGAACCCCAAGAGGAAGGTATGATGAGCACAGCAGCAAGTTTCCCTCAGTTATGAAACCAAGGTTTAATCGAACTAGTAGGAGCAAGGAAACACCCCAAAGGTGTTGCTAGCTGAACTTTGGTAGGGCGCACTACCGGTGCCAGAAGCAACATGGAGACCTGCACAACACAACCACAGAACTCTTCCCCCAACTTACAGTGAGGTTGTCAATATCTCCGGTTTTCCTGAAAACAAAGGATTAAACGTATTGTGTGAAAGAAAGTAATAGTTGTAGAAAGTAAACAGAAAGCAGTAAACAGTTGATTGTAGATTGATAGTAAAAGAAAGGACCGGGGTCCATAGTTCACTAGTGGTGGCTCCCCTTAAGATAGATGACATGTCGGGTGAACAAATTACAGCGGGGCAATTGACAAACATCGAGAAAAAAATCATGCATATACTACTCATCTTGACTCCTTTGAGATTTGATTGGGCATTACAACATTATACATAGACCGTAATCCAACTGCATGTATGATTAATAATCCACCTTCAGGTTATCATCCGAACCCCCTTCAGTATTAAGTTGCAAGCAACAGATAATTGCATCATGCATTGCGTGTAAAGTAAACAATGTGATTGTTCTATGAACAATGTTGTTTTCTCCCTAGTAGCGACAACACATCTAGTACCTTAGAGATTTCTGTCACTTCCCCAGATTACTAGAGGCATGAACCCACTATCGAGCATAAATACTAACTCTTGGAGTTGCTAGCATCTACTTGGCCAATATAGCTACTAACAACGGAAAGCATGCAAGATCACAAATAACAAAGACATGATAGAATCAATAATGAATCTGAAATAGCATCTCAATATCCATCGGATCCCCGCAAACACAACATGCAGAATTACAAATAGATGATCTTGATGATGAACGGAGCTCACAAGATCTAAACATGATAGCACAAAGGAGGAGAACCAGCCATCTAGCTACTACATGGATCCGTAGTCCAAAGATAAACTACTCACGCATCACACCGGAGGCTTGCATGGTGATGAAGAAGGCCTCCAGGGTGAATTCCCCTCTCCGGCAGGGTGCCGGGAAGAGCTTTAGATCCCTCCCGATCTAGGGATGGAGATGATGGCGGCTACAGACTCTTTTGTGGAATTTTGATCGGGTCCTTAGGGTTTTTGTATCGGAGGCATCTTATAGGCAAAAGGGGAGGCCGAGAGGGTACCGACGGTGGCCAGACCACCCCTGGCGCGGGCCAGGCTGGGCCGCGCGGCCAGGTGGTGTGGCAGCCCCCTGGCCCCTCTCCGTCTCGTATTCTAGCTCCTTGTGTCCCTTGGTGAAAAACTGACTTTGCCTTTTGTCCCGTCCAATTCCGAGAATATTCATTTTCTGACTTTCCTGGAACCAAAAACAGCAGAAAACAGGCAGCTGGCACTGTGGCTCTTGTTAATAGGTTAGTCCAAGAAAGTGTATAGAAATTACTCCAAAGTGTGGACAAAACATAAGAAAGTAGATAAAACCAAGCATGGCACATCAAAAATTATGGATACGTTAGCAACATATCAACATCCCCAAGCTTAACTCCTGCTCGTCCTCGAGTAGGTAAGTGATAAAAAGAAAGAATAATTTTTTAGGTGACATGCACCATCATAAACTTGATCAAAGTATTTGTAAAACATTGATAGCTGGGATCATAGTACTTCAATCATAACATGAAAGATAAAGTTCTAACAATAAGACAACGCAACTATGTTGCAACATGAAAAGGCACAAACAAATGATTCATGAATAACAATGCTTTGCAAGACGTTTGTTTGTTTCACATAAAGAATACATAGCATAGTGGCATTCATCTTGTCCCTCATAGAGTAGCAAACATAAATGCATATGACACCTTCAAAGTTCATAAGAGTGACTAGATACAAATAGTTTAAAACAAGCAATATCAAAGCTATGCATCAATCAACAAGTCTTGGGACAATGCACATAGAACTAAGAATGGCCACTATGCTCTCAAAGTAGGTGCATAAAGATAGAAGGTGGAGACTCAACATAAAATTAAAAGAAAAGCCTTCATAGAAGGAAGTAGGGATTCAAGTTTCATAAAGTGCTTCCAAAAATTATGGTACTTATTATCTTTCAACTCTCATTGCCCCTATCATAAGCATCTTGAAGGTGATTAAGGTTAAAGTGACACAACTAAGAGGATATGCTTGACAAGTTATAAGCTCAAATCTCATGCCCCTACTTACGAAGACTGAACCTCATGCTACTCAACTTTAGTCACAAGTAAGCTCTTGTCATTGTAAGTACATATGTATCATAGAGAACCGCCAATGGGGTACCCCTTGCACATGATACAGGAGCTATCCCATAATCAAAATGACAAGGCAAGTAGACAATGAGCATCTTAGCGATCTTTTTATTTGCTATTTGCATAGGTTTTTATTGAGGATGCTTCATAGAGTGCTCATTATGGTTATGCTGCAAGTTTACACCATGATTAGGCATGGCTTAGGCTAGCGGCCCAGGCGTTTCTCTAACACAAATACAAACTCCATGATCTTACAAGTTCCCCTTTTATTTCACACTGCCGGGATCCATAAGCAAAAGAACATGATATCAACGGGGTACAAAGTACAAGTGCAATATTGAAAGCGTTCCCCATGATACATGGTTCTGCTAACTTCAACTTATAAAGCACAATCATATACGCAACAAAGATGAACGCAATGGTTCAAGTTTATTAAATGCAAGAAAGTAAAGTGTGCCATCAAGTTCGTGAGAGCTTTAATCACTAGTTTTCTCATAACAAGTTTAATTCGGAAGGTAGATAAAAACATGAATATACTTGGAATAGCATATGCTAATAGTTAGGTATGGTGGACTCTTTGGAATAACTTGGTTTTAGGAGTTTGATGCATGAGTAGAACTCACACTTGGTTATGGAGGCTAGCAAAAGACTGGGAGTGACCAACTAAGAGAGCAATCATGGCCATAATCATGTAGAGCGACAAAACATCATTAATCAAAGCATTAAGTGATACTACAAGATTAAAACTAAAGGATCATAAAGGCTTATGGTGACTTGGGATAGTCATAACATGGTGTGAGCATGTGCCAAGACAACCCAAATAAAGCATCAAAGGAGAATACCACAATACTATGCTTTAATATGCTAAAACAACGCATGATTCTTCCAAGGCATATTAAGAAATCTCAATTGTTTATAACAAGTCATGCTACAGCAAAGAATACTAAGCATGAAACCAAAACAACATCAAGCATGGCATGACAAAGCATAGGCCACAGTCAAAAACAAGCTCTCTTTACCACTTAAGCATGAACTTTCCTACTCTTTTCCAATCCAAAACAAACTATTTGAAAACCAATGCATGAAAGAGGGGGTTGAACCAATTTATTCAGCAAACTAAAACCAAAATGAAAATTAAAAAGAAGACGCTCCAAGAACAACACAACTATGCATGAAACAATAAAAATAAAGTGTTTGGAAGAAACCTGGGATTTTTATTGATGAAGAAGGGGATGCCTTGGGCATCCCCAAGATTTGACGCTTGTACTTCTTGGATATTTATTGAGGTTACACACGTGGCATCCCTAATCTTGAGATTTAGTCCATTCTTCATCTCATTACTCATTCCTTCCATACACCTGAAATTTTTCCTTCATACAAAACTTCACATAATCTTTATCAGCAACATTAGTGCACTCAAGATAATAAGTCTTTAGGTTCAGTTCCAACACCAATAAAACTTCCATTAAAACACAAGCTACTGTAGCACTTTACTCAAAAAGCTCAATTCCCCAAAAGAACTCAAAGAGGAACCAACAAGAAGCAAATGCAAATAATGGCAGAAATCTGTCAAAACAGACCAGCAGGTAAAGACGAATTTTTTAGAAGACCTTCTATTGCTCAAATCAAAAAGTTTTGAACTAACGAAAGTTAGATAACAACCTGGGGAAGAATCACAAAAATTCACGCCTCAAAATGACGTACAGAGATTTTACACGAATTTTTACGATGAAGCATAGAAATCTGTTTCGAGACAGCAACTTTCCCAATCACTACTTCTCTCTCATTAGAGGTTACTCTTCGGACAAAAAGCAAATAAAAAGGATAAGGAGCGGTTATTACAGAATTAATAACTTCCAAGACTCATCTAAAACTTTTGTGTTATCTCCCAATAAGTACTTCTCTTTAACGCCTTTAAGTTAGGCATAAGAGGCAAGAAAAAGGATCAAGTGTTCTCAAATGAAGAAGCATTAAAATCAAATTTCTTGCCCTTACCTCTCTTACTTTTATTCTTAACCTTGGGGAACATATGATTGTTTGGTGGAGAAGCAAAGTGCATGGTGCCCTTTTCCACATCTATTATTGCTCCAAGGAGTTTCAATAGGGATCTTCCAAGTGTAATTTGTCCTTTCTATACACATTCTATAACAAGATAATCAGTACAAACCATTTTCCCTAGGATCTTTGTAAACACTCCTTCAGCTATTCCAATTGGTGATATTGTGACATTATTAGCAATAAATATTTCTTCTCCTCTTTCGGAAAGTCCCCAAAGATTCAAAGATTCATAGATATCTTTAGGCATAAGATAGAATTCAGACATGATATCATAGCGAGCATGAAAAGTTTCATTATTTATAGCAATCTTTACTATGGGAAGCCATTTTGAGGGTTTAGAATTTATTAGAACATAGTCATGATGCTCTCTAAGTGTATTATAGCAATCTTTCAAACTAGCAGTGTTGGTCTCAAGAGTATTCAATCTAGCAAATATGTTTATGAAGGAAGAATCAGATTTGCTAGGCAAGTTGTAAGTAAGGACCAACTTCTTTATGGCATTAACAGCATCATCCTCATTGCATTGGAGGAAATCTCCTCCTACTACAGCATCCAAAGCATATCTATAGCAAAGAGCAATCCCAAGGTAAAAACTGCTAAGGAACAAGCTTTGAGTCATTTTAGGTTCAGTTTTTTCATGTAGATCAGAGATTCTAGACCAAGCTTCTTTGAAACTCTCTTCAATTCCTTGTTTAAAAGTGAAAATCATTTCCTCAGGTGACATAGTGATTGGAGCAATGCTAGACATAATAGTAACTTAAGATAGGAACTAATTTTTTTGTTGTGTTTTAATAAAGAAAGCAAACTAGTAAAACTAATTTTTTGTGTGTTTTTGATAAAGAAACAAGCAAACAAAGCAAAAATAAACTAAGCAAAACAAAAAATAACAAAGTAAAGAGATTGGTTATGAGGGACTCCCCTTGTGAAGATGTCCTTGACTCCCCGGCAACGGCGCCAGAAAAAGCTTTGATGGCCCAAGATATCTCGAGCTCGTTGGGGAACCCCAAGAGGAAGGTATGATGAGCACAGCAGCAAGTTTCCCTCAGTTATGAAACCAAGTTATAATCGAACCAGTAGGAGCTAGGAAACACCCCAAAGGTGTTGCTAGCTGAACTTTGGCAGGGCGCACTACCGGTGCTAGCAGCAACGTGGAGACCTGCACAACACAACCACAGAACTCTGCCCCCAACTTACAGTGAGGTTGTCAATCTCATCGGTTTTGCTGAAAACAAAGGATTAAACATATTGTGTGGAAGAAAGTAATAGTTTGCAGAAAGTAAACAGAAAGCAGTAAACAGTTGATTGTAGATTGATAGTAAAAGAGAGGACCGGGGTCCATAGTTCACTAGTGGTGGCTCTACTTAAGATAGATGACATGTTGGGTGAAAAATTACAGCGGGGCAATTGACAAACATCGAGAAAGCAATCATGCATATACTACTCATCTTGACTCCTTCGAGATTTGATTGGGAATTACAACATTATACATAAACCATAATCCAACTACATCTATGACTAATAATCCACCTTCAGGTTATCATCCGAACCCCCTCTAGTATTTAGTTGTAAGCAACAAATAATTGCATTACACATCGCGTGTAAAGTAGACAATACGATTGTTCTATGAATAAAGGATTGTTGTTTTCTCCCTAGTAGCGATAGCACATCTAGTACCTTAGAGATTTCTGTCACTTCCCCGGATTACTAGAGGCATGAACCCACTATCGAGCATAAATACTAACTCTTGGAGTTGCTAGCATCTACTTGGCCAAGATAGCTACTAACAATGGAAAGCATGCAAGATCACAAATAACAAAGACATGATAGAATCAATAATCAATCTGAAATAGCATCTCAATATCCATCAGATCCCCGCAAACACAACATGCAGAATTACAAATAGATGATCTTGATCATGAACGGAGCTCACAAGATTTAAACATGATAGCACAAAGGAAGAGAACCAGCCATCTAGCTACTACATGGACTCGTAGTCCAAGGATGAACTACTCACGCATCACACTGGAGGCTTGCATGGTGATGAAAAAGGCCTCCAGGGTGAATTCCCTTCTCCGACAGGGTGCCGGGAAGAGCTTCAGATCCCTTCCGATCTAGGGATGGAGATTACGGTGGCTACAGACTCTTTCATGGAATTTTGATCGGGTCCTTAGGGTTTCTGTATCGGAGGCATCTTATAGGCGAAAGGGGAGGCCGAGGGGGTGCCGGAGGCGGCCAGACCACCCCCTGGCGCGGGTCAGGCTGGGCCACACGGCCAGGTGGTGTGGCGGTCCCCTGGCCCCTCTCCGTCTCGTATTATGGCTCCTTGTGTCCCTCGGTGAAAAACTGACTTTGGCTTTTGTCCCGTCCAATTCCGAGAATATTCATTTTCGGACTTTCCTAGAACCAAAAACAGCAGAAAACAGGAAGCTGGCACTATGGCTCTTGTTAATAGGTTAGTCCAAGAAATCATAGGAAAAGTACTCCAAAGTGTGGACAAAACATAAGAAAGTAGATAAAACCAAGCATGGAACATCAAAAATTATGGATATGTTAGCAACGTATCAGACATCACCACCACCACGCATCGATCTCCATCTCCATCATCATCGCCATCTCCCTCTTTCTCTTGTGTTTAGTAATTGTAAGATTTAACACGGTTGTGATATCGTTATATATTTATATATGTTTTGTTGTTCATCCATGTGTGAGTGATTGATTCAATTCTAGGTTGAGGTATGATCTAGTGCGCTAAGTCAGAATTTATTGTGATCTAAGATGAGTTTATGTGATCCTTTGGTTTGGAAGTGCCTTTTGCCTTGCGGTGACGCGCGAGAACCATGCATAGTGCACACAGTGGGACAACCCGGTAATCAATTGGGGAATGTTTATTTGTTTGAGAAACCTCTTATAGATCACACATATATTTTCGCATCTAGTACTAGTGAGACCGAAGCCTAGAAGCCCTCTCTCATTCCATTCAATCCTACAACTACAATCTCTTTAATTCAGTTCATATTCCTATTTACTTTCCGTCTTAGTTTATTGTGTTCTTGTTAAAAGTTCGTTGTTATTAAATACTTTAAACCTCTCTCAATTATCGTTGTTCTAGTAACTTATAGAATAGGATATTTCCAAACCACGGTTTGGGTACGAAACGTGGACGCATTGACAACGTAGCTGCATGGTCGTGTTGTTTCCGTTCGATGATCTCCCATCGGGACAAACTCTTAAATATTTGCTGCTACAAGTACTGCAATAACCCTGTTGTTGGTGCAGGAATCCAGTCATCAATATTGCTTCAAGGCACTTTGTGAGTATGTGAGGTGGGCCATTTACACATAAAATAGTCATGTGTAAGTATAGTAAAGCTTTAGAGGTAATTAGTGTATTGTACAAGCAAGTTGTTGGATATACTATTGGAATTTCTCTAAGGACTAGTTAGCATTCTATATGTAAAATAGTAGGGCGTGTACACCATGTATTTAGGGTTTGTTCGATTCAAAGGATTTGTAAAACATAGGAAAAGGAGAAGTGCAGGAATATAATGACATGACACTTATAAAAAGATGAAACAGTGCTAGGAGGAACTAGACACTTTTTTGATATAGTAGAAGCGGGTCGGCGTGAGAATTCCAGAAATTCGTCCCTAAAAAGGATCGAACTCTGGTCATTGAGATGTGCCAACTGTGACCCAACCACTAGGCTATTGACTCATTCTCACTTATAATCCTATAGAAATGAAAAATGCAGGAATCGGTAAGATAAGGTGTTTGATTGCACCATAGGAAAAATGCAAGAAATTTTATACGGTTTAGGTACATGTCATAGACACATAGGAATTTTTCCAAGAGGTCTCACCTCTTGTTATAAATCCTAAAGGATTGTAGTGTAGGGAAGAATTGCATAGGAGTTTTGTAGGATTTATTCCTTTGAAACAAAAACATTCTATTGAAAAAATTCTTGTGGATTGGAATCCTATAGAATTCCTTTGGAAATCCTTTGAATCCTATAGATTGTGGTGGATTCGAGTCAACGAAACCAAGTTCCATATGAGCTACTGCTACAACCTAATTAATTAGGCCTTGCATGACACTAGATACATGTTATTACCCAATACTGTGAAGGTAGTAACATGAGAAAGTTTTACTAGTCTAAGTTATTTAGCACTTGAGCAGCCTAAAATATGGAAGAGAAAGAAAACATCCACCTAGAGCTCATTTTGGGTGGAAGCACGAGGAAAACAGAAGGAAAGTTGGGCTGGACCACCAAGGGCCCCAACTTGTGCACTGCTGGGAAGGAAGAGGTGACTATGATTCGCCAAAAAGGAAGAGGTGACTGCTGTGATGCCACCCATGTGAACAAGTCCCATTAAAGTCATAGATTCACCGATGCATGAGAAGAGCAGCCAATGCCGCATTGAAGAGGAGAGAGGGAGGATGATTATCCTTCATCCAGGAGATATGAGCTACTCCTACAAGTAGGCCTAATTAATTAGGCCTTGCATGACACTAGACACATGTTATTACCCAATAAACTTTGAAGGTACTGTAGTAACATGTGAAAGTTTTACTAGCCTAAGTTATTTAGCACTATGAGCAGCCTAATATGGAAGAGAAAGAAAACATCTAGCCAGAGCTCATTTTTGGGTAGAAGCACGAGGCAAACAGAAGGAAAGTTGAGATGGACCACAACGGGCCCCAACTTTCTCTACAGTGTTGCACCTGCATGGTTGTACTCCATTGCACGGAAGCTTACATGGGAAGGAAGAGGTGACTGTTGTGATGCTTCCCACCTGAACAAGTGCCGGGCATAGATGCATGAGCGGAGGATAGCAGCCACTGCTGCATTGAGGAGGAGAGAGGGAGGATGATTATCCTTCATCCAGGATCATTTTCTCTCACGAAAGGCAACAACGAGACATAATTTTGGGTGGAGGAGCCTTTTTTTTTAAACAAGGCAAAAGATTTGCGGTGGAAGGAGCCCTTGCTCACCTTGCCAGCAATACGAGATTGACTAGGCACCAAAAGTTGAGTACTAATAATACAAACATGATTAATACTTGAGTACTACTAGTACTAGTTGCTATAAGTTCCATAGTTCCATCCAGGAGAAATAGTGGCTAGCAGTATAAGTATAGTAGCTTGTTAGGATCCTTCTTTCTTCCTTGAATTCCTTCTGGTCACATTAAGGCTTGAATACAAGATCAATGATATTCATATCAACTTCCAATAAAGTGGGATACCGCTGAACACATTGAGACGAAGTCCATGTGCACGTTCCTTGAACCAGAAGATAGCCATTTCGTGTTCTATGAGCTTCACTTCCCTGACAACATTTCGCCAGCTCGTACCAGTAGTTATCACCGCACTCACATCATCACCCATAGCAATCATGACTTCATGATGACATTTGTACAACTCACTGGTCACACGCATATTTCTTTCTTCACGCGGATGATTCTTCAAGACAATCTGATTATAATCCAGTGAGAAGCACTAAAACCAGAAGAAAACAACTATCAGAAGTTTATGACTTGTTGACTGGTGAAATAGTAGTAAAATAGATGCCTGCTTGATTTGTATGATAGAGAAAATAAATCTAGGATTGCAATGTCATGCCCACTCCAATCCTACGGGAATTCCATATGAACCAAAGTTTGTTTGATTCTATCGTAGTAGGACAAACAGAGGATTCTGAAAAAGAGGTGTGAGTGGATGTTTGATTTCCTACAAAATCTAGTGCAAAGGAATACTTAGGAATAATTCATATGGGAATCAATCCTACAAATGTAAAAACCATCTTGGGAGTAGTCAAATCTTTGGAATCAGACGAGTACTAAAATTTCTTACCTTTTCGAGAGAAAAAACACTAAAATTTCTTACCATCCTGCCCCCTCCTTTGCTGAGTAAAGAAGAGGTGAGCTCGCAGACATAGAAAGGTATGTCAGGTTCGATCTGGAAGACTTTATTCTCGAGAAAATCCCACCTTCTGTATGATAAACACACATTATTGTTGTAAACGATGTACCTTTTGAACCAATTTTTTCGCTCATCAAATCGACCTACATGAAAGAAAAATAAATCTTAGAGAGTAGTATATTTTTCCATAATCTAATTTGATTTTCATAATCCAAGTAAAACTTTACCCCTTATAGCCGCAATTTCTTACTCATCACTATGAGTTACATAATAGTTAGTGTAGCAGCTCTCATCATCGCTCGAACTGTCCATGATTTTCTACCTTGCTTGGAATTGGAACCTATAAATGACATTGCAACATACTTATTATAGCACTAAAATGCATGGAATTATAACTAGTTCAAGTGACAAAATGCTATCCCCAGCAGCAAGCAACATGTTTCGCCAAGGTTTCACTTTGAAAAAGTACATCAATCTCAATATATTCGTATTTATGCAGATTTAAACTATGAGGAATAAATAGAACAGAATGAAAGAGATCCAAAAAATCGGTTTAGAGACAAATAATGGAATCAGTACAAAAAGAGAAACTGTGAATGTTTTCTACAAGGGAGAGATGAAGATTATACCTCGATGTTCTGGGTCGCAGTCCATGTAGCAGTGATAGGAAAATTGATATGCGCAGCGCTAGAGATGACGGTGATGGTGAGAGGAGGCAGCGGCGAGAGGATGAGTGTGTTTTATGGATGATGGTGGATGGATTGGGTAATGCGGAGGTGGGCAGAGTAGAAAAAAGATGATCTATAGCGGTGTCGGGTCCATGTATGTAGTCGTGCTTCCTCAGTGCAGGGTGAGAAATGGAATATATTGAGTAATAAAGTAAAAAATAGGAAGGCTGGCCAGGTCCTGATGAAGTGCATCAAATGCAATGGTAGTAGTAGGGCAGTTCTATAAAAATGTAGAGCACGTGAGACTGAGACAATGGACACCTGGCATATCATCACTATATAAAATTATAATAGGTAAAGCAGAAAAAATATAAATTTGATCAACATCTACAAAGTATGGATGTATATTTCATTCTTGTACTTTGTATATCATGTAGAAGTCAACGATTATTGGCTATCTAAAACTTGAAAATTTTGGTAACATGGTCTAAAGAAATGAGGGAGAAGATTCTAGAATGATGGAGAAGTGAGTTTTGAGTTTTCTGCATAGCATTCATTATGATGAAGACTATCAATAGAATCTTCTAGATGCTAGAATGGAAAAGAAGATCCAACGGCTGGAAATGTTGGGATTCACGTGTCTTGATCCAACGGTCAATATTCAAAGTTATTCATACACTATATAGTGGTAAGATAAGATAAGATGTACGGTAGTTCTAAATTCAAATATATCTATACACTAAACTAAGTCTAGATACATTCGAATCTAGGCAAAACCAAGTCAATTATTTCTTGACGGAGGGAGTACTTCCTCTCCCAAATTAGGACGCATACCGCTTTTGGTCAAAGATAACAAACTTAAAGGTCTTGAAATTTACTCTACTCACTGTACCATGTACCTCGTGTCAGGAACCCATCCAAGCTTTTCTATGACATCGCACCGCCTTCAAATCCTCCTCTTCACAGCTCTCTCGCTGCCTCCTCTGTGCTCATAGTCTCTTCTTTCTCTTTATTTTTAACAGAAAAAAGGAAATAAATTCTTCTTACTTGCTTTTCAGAAAATAAATTCCTATCACTTGGAAATTTGAAATTGATTATTTTTTGTTTTTAATATCTTCGATTGTTTTAAAAAGATGGCCAAATTTATCGGCATGCAAATTCTTGGATATGGGATCATAAGCATAAAGTATGATGTAGATATGGCCTTTACCTTGGTCGTTTGTCTTGAAATCCAAGAATTTTTTGTACTCGTTGACAACTATGCTTAAATTTGTTTAAATTTCACCACTTACTTTAGGTTAGAATTTTACACGGGCGGTGGGAGTACATTTTATATCAAGGACCTAAAAAGGGAGAAATTACCTTGAGGTTCATACATTTAGCACAAAGGACCATAAAATTGAGCAAAGAAAATAGTCGGGTTCGGCTCCTTCTCGAGGGAGCAGCAGATCGAGCCATACGTCTCATACTACTTCCTTTTCGATTGTTTTCAAAATATGGCCGAATCTGTCACCATCCAAATTCTTGGATATGGGATCATCAACATAAAGTATGATGTAGAGATATGGTCTTGACCTTGTGGTCGTTCGGCTTGAAATCCATGAAGTTTTCATACTCATTGACAACTATGCTTAAATTCGTTTAAATTTCACCAGTTACTTTTAGGTTAGCATTTTACCCGGTCGGTGGGAGTACATTCTACATCAAGGACCTAAAAAGGGAAAATTATATCGAGGTCCATACATTTAGCACAAAGGACCCTAATATTGAGCAAACAAAACAAACGGGTTCGACTCCTCGAGAGAGTAGCTGATCGAGCCATACTCTTCATACTACTTCCTCTGCGATTGTTTTCAAAATATGGCCAAATTTGTTGCCATGCAAATTCTTGGATACCCGATCATCAGAATAAAGTATGATATGTAGAGATATGGCCTTGACCTTGTGATTGTTCGGCTTGAAATCCAAGAATGTTCACACTCATTGACAACTATAAGCTGAATTTCGTTTAAATTTTACCACTTACTTTTAGGTTAGAATTTTATACGGTCTTGGGAGTACATTTTACAACAAGGACCTAAAAGGGGGAAATTACATCGAGGTCCATACATTTAGGACAAAGAACCCTAAAATTAAGCAAGGAAAATAGTCGCGTTCGGCTCCTTCTCGAGAGAGTAGCTAGTCGATCCATACTCTTCATACTACTTCATATTGGATTATTTTCAAAATATTGCCAAATCTGTCGGCATGCAAGTTCTTGGATATGGGATCATCAACATAAAGTATGATGTAGATACGGCCTTGACCTTGGTCGTTCATCTTGAAATACAACAATGGTTCATACTCATTGACAACTAAGCTTAAATTCGTTTAAATTTCAACACTTACTTTTAGGTTACAATTTTACATGGTCGATCGGAGTACATTTTACATTAAGGACCTCAAAAAGCAAAAATTATAGCGAGGTCCATAAATTTAGCATAAAGGACTCTAAAAGGAAAAATTTCTGGTTCGTCTCCTTCTCGAGAGATCAGCTGATCTGAGCCAAACTCTTCATACTACTTCCTCTTTGATTGTTATCAAAATATGGCCAAATCTGTCGCCATGCAAATTCTCTCATATGGAATCATCAGAATAAAGTATGATGTTGATATGGCCTTCACCTTGGTCGTTCAGTTTGAAATCCAAGAATGTTCATACTTGTTGACAAGTAAGCTTAAAATCTTCTAAATTTCACCACTTACACTTTTAGGTTAGAATTTTACACGGGCGGTGGAAGTACATTTTATGTCAAGGACCTAAAAAAGGAAAAATTACATCGAGTTCCATACATTTAGCACAAAGCCCCCTAAAATTAAGCAAGGAAATAGTCAGGTTCGGGTCCTTCTAGAGAGAGCATCTAATCAAGCCATATGTTTCATACTACTTCCTCTTTAAATGTTTTCAAAATATGTCCAAATCTATAGCCATGCAAATTCTTGGATATGGGATCATCAACATAAGTATGATGTAGAGATATGGCCTTGACCTTGTGGTCGTTCGGCTAAAATCTAAGAATGTTCATACTCGTTGATTACTAAGCTTAAATTCGTTTAAATTTTACCACTTACTTTTTGGTAAGCATTTTACACGGTTGGTGGGAGTATATTTTACATAAAGGACCGAAAAAGGGGAAAATTAGATCGAGGTCCATACATTTAGCACAAAGGACCCTAAAAGGAAAATTTTGTGGTTCGGCTCCTTCTCAAGAGATCAGCTGATCTGAGCCAAACTCTTCATACTACTTCCTCTTCGATTGTTTTCAAAATATGGCCAAATCTGTCAGCATGCAAATTCTCTAACATGGAATCGTCAACATAAAGTATGATGTTGATATGGCCTTGACCTTGGTCGTTCGGATTGAAATCCAAGAATGTTCATACTCATTGACAAGTAAGCTTAAATTTGTTTAAATTTCACCACTTACACTTTTTGGTTTGAATTTTACACGAATGGTGGGAGTAAATTTTACATCAAGGACCTAAAAAGGGAAAATTACATTGAGGTCTATCCATTTAGCACAAAGGACCCTAAAATTGAGAAAATAAAATAGTCGGGTTTGGCTCCTTCTTGAGAGAGCAGCTGATCGAGCCATACATTTCATACTACTTCCTCTTCATTTTTTTTCAAAACATGGTTGAATCTATCACCATGCAAATTCTTGGATATGGGATCATGAGCATAAAGTATGATTTAGAGATATGGACTTGACCTTGTGGTCGTCCCGCTTGAAATCCAAGAATGTTCATACTCGTTGACAACTAATCTTAAATTTGTTTAAATTTCACCACTAACTTTTAGGTTAGCATTTTACATGGTCGATGGGAGTACATTTTACAAAAAGGACCTAAAAAGGGGGAAATTACATCGAGGTCCATACATTTAGCACAAATGACCCTAAAATTAAGAAAGGAAAACATTCGAGTTCGGATCCTTCTCGAGAGAGTAGCTGATCGAGCCATAATCTTCATACTACTACATCTTCGATTGTTTTCAAAATATGGCCAAATTTGTTGGCATGCAAATTCTTGGATATGGGATCATCGGCATAAAGTATGATGTAGTGATATGGCCTTGACCTTGTGGTCGTTCGGCTTGAAATCCAATAATGTTCATAGTCGTTGACAACTAAGCTTAAATTCATTTCAATTTCACCACTTACTTTTAGGTTAGAATTTTACACGGTCGGTCGGATTACGTTTTACATCAAGGACCTAAAAAAGGGAAAATTACATCGAGGTCCATACATTTAGCACAAAGGATCCTAAAAGTAAAACTTTCTGGTTTGGCTCCTTCTCGAGAGATCAGCTGATCTGAGCCAAAGTCTTCATTCTACTTCCTCTTTGATTGTTTCAAAATCTAGCCAAATCTGTTGCCATGCAAATTCTCTTATATGGGGTCATCAGCATAAAGTATGATGTCGATATGGCCTTGACCACAATAATGTTCATACTTGTTGACAACTAAGCTTAAATTCGTTTAAATTTCACCAATTACTTTTAGGTTAGAATTTTACACGATCGGTCGGAGTACATTTTACATCAAGAACCTAAAAAAGGGAAAATTACATCGAGGTCCATACATTTAGCACGAAGGACCCTAAATTAAGCAATGAAAACAGTCAGGTTCGGCTCCTCCTCGAGAGAGTAGCTGATCGAGCCATACACTTCCTACTACTTCATCTACCATTGTTTTCAAAATATGGCCAAATTTGTCGGCATGCAAATTCTTGGATATAGGATCATGACCTTGCTCGTACATCTTGAAATCCTAGAATGGTTCATACTCATTGACAACTAAGCTTAAATTTGTTTAAATTTCACCATTTACTTTTAGGTTAGATTTTTACACGGTTGGTCGGAGTACATTTTACACCAGGGACCTAAAAAATAAAAAAATAAATCGAGGTCCATACATTTATCATAAAGCTCCCTAAAATGAAAGTTTTCTGGTTCAGCTCCTTCTCGAGGGATCTGAGGATCTGAGCCAAACTCTACATACTACTTCCTCTTCGATTGTTTTCAAAATATGGCCAAATTTGTCTCCATGCGAATTATCTCATATGTGATCATCAAGATAAAGTATGATGTTGATATGGCCTTGACCATGGTCATTCGGCTTGAAATCCAATAATGGTCATGCTCGTTGACAAGTAAGCTTAAAATTGTCTAAATTTCACCACTTACACTTTTAGGTTAGAATTTTACACGGGCGATGGAAGTACATTGTACATCAAAGACCTAAAAAGGGGAAATTACATCTAGGTACATACGTTGAGCACAAAGGACCCTTAGATTAAGCAAGGAAAATAGTCGGGTGCGGCTCCTTCTCTAGAGAGCAGCTGATCGAGCCATACTCTTCAGACTACTTCATCTTCGATTGTTTTCAAAATATGGCCAAATTTGTCGAAATGCAAATTCTTGGATATGGGATCATATGCATAAAGTATGATATAGATATGGCCTTGACCTTGGCCGTTCGTCTTGAAATCCAAGAATGGTTCATACTCATTGACAAATAAGCTTAAATTTGATTAAATTTCACCACTTACTTTTAGGTTAGGATTTTACACGGTCGGTGGGAGTACATTTTACATCAAGGCCCTAAAAAGGTAAAATTACATTGAGGTCCATACATTTAGCACAAAGTACTCTACAACGAAAACTTTCTATTTCGGCTCCTTCTCGAGAGATTAGTTGATCTGAGCCAAACTCTTCATACTACTTCATCTTTGATTGTATTCAAACTATGGCCAAATCTGTTGCCATGCAGATTCTCTGATATGGGATCATCAGCATAAAGTATGATGTATATATGGCCTTGCCCCTAGTCGTTTAGCTAAAATCCAAGAATGTTCATACTCGTTGACAAGTAAGCTTAAAATTGTCTAAATTTCACTACTTACACTTTTAGGTTAGAATTTTACACGCGCGGTGGAATTACATTTTACATCAAGGACCTAAAAAGGAAAAAATTACATCGTTATCCATACATATAGCACCCCCCCCTAAAATTAAGCAAGGAAAATAGTCATGTACGGCTCCTTCTCGAGAGAGAAGCTGATCGACCCATACTCTTAATACTACTTCCTCTTCGATTGTTTTCAAAATATGTCCAAATCTATCGGCATGCAAATTCTTGGACATGGGATCATCACCATAAAGTATGATGTTGATATGACCTTGACCTTGGTCGTTCGGCTTGAAATCCAAGAATGTTCATACTCGTTAACAACTAAGCTTAGATTCGTTTAAATTTCACCACTTACACTTTTTGGTTAGAATTTTACACGGATGGTGGGAGTACATTTACATCAACGACCTAAAAAAGGTAAAATTACACCGAGGTCCATACATTTATCATAAAGGACAATAAAATTGAGCAAAGAAAACAGTCGGGTTCGGCTCCTTCTCGAGAGAGCAGATGATCGAGCCCTACTCTTCGTTCTATTTCCTCTTCAATTGCTTTCAAAATATGGCCAAAATTTTCGCCATGCAAATTCTTGGATATGGGATTATCGGTATAAAATATGATGTAGATATGGCCTTGACCTTGGTCGTTCGGCTTAAAATCCAAAACTGTTCATACTCACGTTTATCTTTAAACAGTTGTCAAAAATCATGTTTATCTTCACGGAAAGTAGTACATGCAGGAGAACTTCGTTTGAATTCTTTTGTTATTAGTACTGATTATTTTTTGTTTGATTGTTTTTAAAACAAGGACAATTTTTTTGGCAGCCTTTCAAAAACCATGTTTCGCAATATGGCCTACTATATGTATTAAATTCCTGTGTTTCAAGCAAGATGACCGATTCCAAATTCCATATATATTTCGTATTTTTGATAATGTGCCCATATTTTGTAGATGGGATCATCGTGGAACGGTAAACAATGTTTTGAGTGTATGGTTGGATCCTTTATGTCCAAAAAATAGCATATTATATTCCCAGGTGCAAAAAAATGTGTTGTTTTGTGAAGTAAGTATTAGTACAAATAAAACACATCGAAATCGCACCGCATATTTTGTTTCGGTCCATATATATGGAAATATTTCTTATAAAATGGCATGGCCATCAATTTGACCAGAAATTACACAAGAGTTTTTTGTTGAAAACTAGTACCAGAAAAGAGCTTGAGAACGGGAAAAATTATTATTACAGGTGGATCACTACTCCTATAGCTACCCCTACATTATACTCAGTAGTACTCCGTTTTCATTTTACAAGAAAGATCTATTATGAAGGGAACTAGAGCAGAGTAGTACTATTCTGAAGGGAGCTGGAGCAGAGGAACATGCATCCGTTTTCATTTTATTCAACCTCGCCTATATGCTCTATCCCTAGTTCCCCATTACCCTACATTTACGCTAAGTGCTGCCATTCTTCTCCTCCACAATGCCGCTTTCCGATCCTATTCACCGCACAGTATGAGAGTGTATGTTCTTCTCCCTATCCCGCTCTCGCCTGCCGCCACCGATCTTACCTCTTTTCCAGAAAACCAAATCAAGCCACTGTCCCAACTTCCATCAGCTCCCTTGCGATGGCAGGACCGAGCAAGGACAGTGATGATTCTGCGCTGTTCCAGGAGGTTTTTACTGAAGGCCCACTTGAATAACTCATAACCAGATGCGACGTCATCATCACCACGAGCCTCGTTGGTTCGTCCAAACATATTGTTGACTCAGCAAAATATAGTGCATCTTTACATGCTTCTTAGCCGTTTGCCCTCCCTTGTGTTCTTCACTCTCACCCGACTAAGAAACCATGGGAATGCAACGAGTACTTCGAGGGCAAGGGCATGACATGCAAGCTGACGCCACTCGACAGGTTCTCCTCTGGCGCTGTGTTCCTGAATTGTATGGGTAAGAAGTGGGTAGGTACGACTGGAGATTGGATCGCCACTGTTGGGTCCGAGTACAAGTGGGAGCTTGTCAATGTGTACACTCATCAACGCGTTCCTCTCCCACAAGTCAATGAGTTTATACCCACCAATGATCTGTTTACATGCATGCATAATGATCGCCCTATTCTCCTCCGGAAGATTGCTATTTACCCAAATCCCACAGATGCGGAGGATTATTTAGATTTCTCTCTTTTCGCTATCTTCGACTACTCAATTGCTACCCTTGATGGCGATGAGAATGCATGGGCAGTTCTTGAGAACCAGTTCCAGTGCTATTTCAAATATAGCGATGCACTTATCCATAAGGATCTGGTGTTTGCAGCCACTGTGAGTGGTAGTGTTTATGTCTGGAATCATGTTTATTTTGGTAAGTTTGATCCATTCCTATCCTAAACACTATCTTCAGTTTTGATAGATGTAAACTAGTGTTGGCTGATTTGGCCATCATTTCCTTTTCAAGGTCCTATTCTGCTCCCGTCACCACCTGGCGCGCATCTCGAGGAGGGCAACCTTGATGCCATAGATGATGATGAGCATGAACCTAGTTTATGGTTCTTAGGAATATCTACAGATGAATCTCACCTTCTTCTTATCCATACTGAGGGTGTTACTGATCAGGAGTTTTATGGCGGTACTTATTATGGTCATGGAAATCCTATTGCTGATCATAGTGTTGATCATTGCGGTCGCACTTATGGCACCTATGATCTTGGGTTTGGCAGCAAGGTTTACTCAAAGGACACTGCTTACTTGTATCCACCTAAGACATGGATAGCGATTGCTGACCTAGGAGCATATTTCCTTTTCCTTGGATTGAACTATTCGATTAACATTGTAGTAGGCGGTGCAGATGTTGCCCCAAGATATCTAACGAGAAGAAACTGTCTCTACATCTCCCACCATGCAATAGGACTTGGATATACGATGTTTCCTAAAATATGTTGCTTCAATCCAAATACCGAAGAAGCAATTGTTGGCCAACATTGCATGGAAATCTCCGGAGACTCCATTATGGTTCATCCCGAGCTTCACCAATGCCTGCGATTGGAACCAAACTACCGTAAGTAATCGTAATACTATGCAATAGGATAACTCAGTTTAGATCAAGTGCAGAAGATGGTTTTGCTTTTCTTTTGTAACTTGGCCTTGTCATAAACTCATAATCTGGATGAGGCTTTGGGCATTTTGAGTTGCCTATGGAGGTCAGACACAGGCATTGATGTGATAAGGAGGCATGCACACAAAAGCAGACTTGATCATCAGTTTTGTTTCTTCCAATGATGAGTGTTCGGAGAAAAGGGAAAACTGAATCTGTCACTTTGAAATGCTGCCAATATGTCCAAGTGTCGCTGAATGTGAACTGGAAATCTATTAATATTTTTATTTCTTATTATGTACCGCTGAATCTTTCAAATGCTACTGAACCTGTGAAAAGTTTTGTTTGGGACTTGTTCAGATCGACCGGCCGAGTGTAGAATATGGTCTCGATTTCCTTTTGAATCAGGCCTTGCTACATCTAATGAATTTCAATGTCCGCATTGCTGAATCTATCAATTCTTTTGGTCACTGTCTATGTGTACTGCCAATTGGTCACTTTGAATGTTGTACTGACTTTGTCAAGTACTGCTGAATATGAACCTGGAATCTGTATGATATTTTCACGGTCTTATTCTGTACTGCTGGATCTTTTAAATTCTACTGGATCTGTCAAATGCTCTGTCGTTACTATTAGTACAATATTTTGTAGAACGAACTGTGATATACTGGTACTTGTTTAGATGAAGTGCATCAGATTGTCTTGCTTTTCTTTCGAAACTTAGCATTGTCACAATTATCTAGATGAGTCTTAGGCAGTTTGAGTTGCATAAGGGTGGTCACACAGACATTAACGTAAGGAGGTATTCACACAGAAGCAGACTTCATCATCAGTTTTGCTTGCTCCGATGATCAAGTATCTTCGGAGAATAGCCAAACTGATCGTGCGCCAAGGTTTTTTTAGCTAGAACAAGAACTGATTCTCTCTGTACTGCTATTGAATTTCAAGCAGGAAAGCTACTGAATCTCTCAAATGTTCTGTCGTTGCTATTACTAAAGAATTTTGTGGAACTAATACTGATGTACTGGTACTTGTTTAAATCAAGGGAAGTAGATAGTCTTGCTTTTCTTTTGAAACATGGCCGTGTCACAATCTAGATGAGACTTGGGCATTTTGGATTACATACGAGGGTCACACATGCATTGATGTGAGAAAAGGTACTCAAAGGAGAGTTCATCATCAGTTTTGCTTGCTCAAATGATCTAGTGTGTTTGGTAAAAAGGACAAACTGATCGCGTGACACGGTTTTAAGAGCTGAAACAAGAACTGGTTCTCTACGTACTGCTATTGTATTTCATTGTCTGTATTGCTGAATTGGTCACTTTTGAAATGCTGCTGAATTGGTCAAGTGCTCCTGAAGTTGAACTTCGAATCTGTTGATAATTTTTCTATCTTACTTTGTACTGCTGAATTTTGACATGAATATCTTCCAGAAAGAATTATCATTTTTATCCCTCCCTCTCTGAGGTGTTTGTTTTGAATCCGGCCGAGCACATCACTATGTAATTTTTATGAACCAGAAGAAGAAATCTAATAGCTCATTCGGCCCCTCTTTAGCCCATATCATTTTTATTTGGTCTTTTCATGGTTAGGGGACTGCTGACCACAGCCCAGTAAATTTTGAGAAAGGAGCTCATGGAGCATAATTGAGAACATATTAATTCGGCCTTTTAGGGGTCAGGGGACTACTGAGCACAACCCAGTGAAATTTGAGAATGAAGCCCATGGAGCATGTTTCCTCCAAAACGTATCTACTTTCTCGAACACTTTTGCTATTGTTTCTCCTCTAAACTTGTATGATTTGGATACAACTAACACGGACTGACGCTGTTTTCAGTAGAATTACCTTGGTGTCTAGTTTTTGTGCAGAAAATCAACTATCAGGAAAAATCCTGAAAAATATGCCAAAAATCCTATTTCACCAGAAGACTCACGGAGCCAGAAGACGAGACGGAGGAGGGCCACGAGGGGCCCACACCATCTGGCTACGCGGGCCAGGCTAGGCCGTGCCTAGGGGTGGTGTGGCCATCTTGATCACCCCCTCGGCCTCCCTCTTCGCCTATAAGTTGCCTCTTGACCTAAAAACCAAAGGGGGTTCGACGTTTTTCGGAAAGAGTTCCACTGTGCCGCCACCACCAGATTCCACGAATCGGAACCAGAAACTCCGTTCTGGCACCCTGCCGGGACGGGGAATTGGAGGAGATCATCGCCATCATCGTCACCATCGCTTCTCCATCAACCATCCACGATTCCCCCATCCATGAGTGAGTAATCCCCCGATGTTGGCTATGGGGATGGTAGGGATTGGATGTGATCGTTCATGTAATTGCATAAGATTGTTAGGGCATGGTGCCTAGTATCTATTATTAGTGCTTTTTGACTTTGTTGCAACTTGTTATGCTTAATGCTTGTCACTAGGGCCCGAGTGCCATGATTTCATATATGAACATGTTATTGATTCATTATGATAGTATTGTTTGTGATCTTACCTGCAATTTGTATACACATATTGTTGTCCGGAACCAAAGGCCCTGAAGTGACAATAATCGGGATAACCAGAGGGAATGGCTTTGATGTGAGGATCACATGTGTTCATGGAGTGTTAATGCTTTGCTCCGGTGCTCTATTAAAAGGAGGACCTTAATTGCCAGTAGTTTCCTTGAGGCCCCGCTGCAAACGGGCTAGCAGGACAAAAGATGTTGAGCAAGTTCTCATTGCGAGCATGTATGACTATATATGGAACACATGCCTATGATTATTTAGTACTTGGATGCTTTACCTTATTTATCTGCAAATGCCCTATGTCTTGATTGCTATATGAATTGTCTTGTCCATGCAATGCCCGTCCATCCATCCCTATGCCTACCGCGTTTTAATCCTACTATTTACTGCAATTGTTACTATTGTCTTTACTTTTACTACTGCTATTACCTTACTATTGCTACTACAAAACTATTGCTACTGATAAACTGTTGTGAGCAAGATTGTTTCCAGGTGCAGCTAAATTGACAACTCAGTTGTTAAGGCTTATAAATATTCTTTGGCTCCCCTTGTGTCGAATCAATAAATTGGGTTTCACTTCCCTCGAAAATACTGCGATACATCCCCTATACTTGTGGGTCATCAAGACTATTTTCTGGCACCGTTGCCGGGGAGCATAGCTCTATTTATCAAGTTCACTTGGAATCACTATTGTTCACTGCCCTCCATTCATCATGGGTAAGTCTCGTGATGGAAAAGTTCCTATATTACCATCCACCACAAGAAGAGGTACGGTTCTGAACACCTCTGTTGCTCTTGATTCACCATCTGTTATGAGTAAGATCCTTACACCACCACATACACATGCTACACATACTGGTACTACTGCTGAATCTGAAACTTCTAATGCTGATGATGATGCTTCTACTGTGCTTGATAAAAGTGGTTCATTAGGTCCTTTCCTAGATGCTAAGATTGCTAGAACTATAGCTGGAAACACTGGAACTGCTAATGAAGATACTACTACACCTGTCAGTTCACCTGAGCCTATAGAGAGCTATGATATTGAAGATGGATATATAGAAATGAATGATGAATTTATTAAAGAATGTCAAAACACTCATGGTAAAAGTGCTATTAAGAGTCTCCTTGAGAGGTGTACTATAAAACCCAAATTGTCCCCTAATGATAAGTTTGCTACATCTCCCATAAACATAAAGATAAGGATTATGATTTCTCTCTTGATTTATCTTACATAAATATTGTTGAGAAAGAACCTTTTTGTGGCACTAAGAATGAAAGTGATGTAGCACATATGACTGAGCTTTCTACCATGAGTGGCCTGTTTTCTGATGACATTAAGATGCGCACCTACTTTGTTGCTAAAATTTTGCCTTTTTCACTGAAAGGAGATGCTAAGGCTTGGTTTAATAATTTACCTCCTAGATCTATTGATAGCCCTGATTGCTTGATTAGTACCTTCCTTCGGAAATATTTCCCTCCTAGTGCTAGACATGCCATTTTGCAGGAAGTTTTTGATTTTAAACAGGGAGAAAAAGAGATATTGCCTAAATCATGGGCAAGGTTTTGTGCTTTGATTCATGCATAGGCTGGATGTCCATTACCTAAAATGAGCTTCTTGATATATATTACAATGGACTAACTGAAGAATCTAGGACATACCTGGATAGTTGTGCTGATTGTGTTTTCAGGAAGAGAACTCCCAAAGAAGCTGAGGAATTAATGGCTAAAATACGCAAGAATTATGATGACTGGAGTTCACCTGAGCCAACTACACCTGAGTCAACTACACTTGAGTTAACTATGCTTGAGCCAACACCAACACCAAAGAAGAGGGGAGTTATTGAACTAAATGATGAAGTCGTGAAGGAAGCTAAGAAATTTCTTAAGGAGAAGGGTATTAAAGCTGAAGAAGTGAAGAATCTACCTCCTATAGAAGAATTATGTAAGCCAATCTCCCACCCATCCACTATTGAGGTACACTCTCTCCAACATTTTGATGAAGGTGATATTCCTGATTCTAAACCTCCTGATCAATGCTTGGAAGAATTTGATATTTTTATTGTTAAGCAAGATAATTTTAATAAAAGGGTGTAGAATCATTTGATGGAAAACTCTAGAGCTATTATTGAGTTAAGGGAAATGGTGGAAAGAACCTCTAGTGATGTTAAAATGCTTGTTAAACATTTCCAAATGGTTCAAACTCAAATTGATCAGCTTATTAAGGTACAAAAAGATTTGCTAGTTAATGATTCTAAGGAAAAACATGCTTATGAAATTAGAACTAGAAGTGGTACTGCCACCCAGGATCCTCTATATCCTGAGGGGCATCCTAAAAGAATTGAGCAAGATTCTCAACAAATTTAAAATAGTGGTACTTCTCCTAAGAAAAGGAAAAAGAAACATAAAACTATTGTAGAGTCTTCTGAACCTACTAAAGATCCTAATAGTATATCTGTCTCTGATGCTGAAACTGAAAGTGGTAATGAAGAAAATGATGCTCCTGATAAAGAAAAAATTAAAGAAGAACCTGAAAGACACACTAAGAATACTAAATACACTAAATAAGATTTTGTTGCTAAGAAACATGGTAGTGAAAGAGAGCCTTGGGTCCAAAAACATATGCCTTTACCTGATAAGAAACACAATCAAAGGAAGATGAACACTATAACAAGTTTTATGAGTGGATGAAACCTTTATTTTTGCAAATACCTTTGACTGATGCTATTAAACTGCCTCCTTATTCAAAGTATATGAAGGATATTGTCTCTAATAAAAGGAACATCCCTAATGAAGAAATTTCTAGTTTGCTTGCTAATTATTCCTTTAATGGTAAGGTTCCAAAGAAACTTGGAGACCCAAGGATTCCAACTATTCCATGTTCTATTAAAAATAGCTATGTTAGAACTGCTTTGTGTGATTTAGGAGCAGGAGTTAGTGTTATGCCTTTTTCTCTCTATATGAGACTTCAATTGGAAAAAACTAATACCAACTAATATATCTTTGCAAATGGCTGATAAATCTACTACTATTCCTGTTGGTATATGTGAGGATGTACCTGTTCAAGTGGCTCATAATTGCTTGATATTAACTGACTTTGTTGTGCTTGAAATGCCTGAAGATGACAATATGTCTATTATTCTTGGGAGACCTTTTCTTAATACTGCAGGAGCTGTTATTAATTGTAATCAAGGAAAGGTGACTTTTAATGTTAATGACAAGGAGAATACTGTCTATTTCTCCAAGAAGATTGGTAGGACATATGGCTTAAATTCAATTGAACATGTTGAGGGTATCCAAGTTGGAGAAATATATTGTCCCATACCACGAGAAAAATATGAAACTATTATGATTGGGACCATTGCTATCAAGGTTGAGGTAACATAATCATTAGTGGAATACAAAGTTGTGTTTCATATAAAATTGTTTTGGTAACAAGACCTGATCAACCTTGTTAACAAAGGGATTTTAATGAACAAAACAATGTTTTCACCATGATTATCTTTGCTTACTTTTATTTTATCCATTTTTGTTTTTTGCTTTCACTTAGTTCAGTTTTCTGTTGCTTGTTGCTCGCATATTAGAGTGTCTTAAACTTCTGAAGTTTTAGTTTTGTTTTTGCATCATCCCAAAGCCATCTTTCTGTCAGAAATTCATTCTTCAATACCTGAAAATTGCTCAAAAAAAAAGTGTCTCAAAAAATTCCAGAAAATTCATATTAAATTTTTACGTGAAAAAAGGGGCAGAGAAGTGCCTGGAGTGACCCAGGAGGGCCCAGCAGGCAGGCACACCATCTGGTGGTGCGTCCATCCCAGGGGCTCGCCTAGCCATGGTGTGGGCCACCCCTGGCCCTCCACTCACTCTCTCACTTGCCACTTCTTTCTCTCTCCCGAGAAAACATCAGTTCATTGCTCAAAATCATGTTCTTGCTGTTCTTGTCCACAATTTTTCGATCTCCTTGCTCAGCCCATCTTTCCTGTTGACATTTGGAGCATTTGTTCTCCAGTATGTGACTCCTCTACTTGTCCAAGTAGATTTGTGTTTAGTGGTATATATCTTGAGTATTTTTCTGCTATAGGTGACAGGTTTTGTGAGCTTGTGAGCTCGTTCAATGCTTAGAGAAATTGTTTTGATGCATGTTTAGGCTTCTTATAAGTCCCTATGAGTAGTTCCCTTCATTATGTATTCACTTTGCAATCACTTGTATAATGGATGTTTAAATTTCAGAATATAAAAGATGAACAACCACACTTTTGGAGAAATATTTGAGAGGGACACACCCAGGAGGGCAAGGCCTTCAAGATCAGCCTCTCAGTCTAGGCCATCATATAATGAAGATCTTATTGCACCACGCTTTGGAAATGAAGAAGATGAGGGAGATGCTCACCCATCTACCTTCCATTGTTTTACCTTTTTGCAAGCTGCAGGGATCCTTGATGATTTCTTACTTCTTGTTCAGAGGGTTGGTTTGACCACTTACATGCAGGATGAGAGTGAGAAATATGTCGTGCTCACCAAAACTTTCATTGAGAGTTTCGTTTTCACTAACACCCCTTATCAGTCAACTGTTTCGTTCAAAATTTATAATCTGCCTATTACCATGTCATTAGAAAGATTTTGCAGCATTATAGGCATATGCATGACTGGGACAGTGAAGAAGATCCAAGGTCGACCCGCTGATTTGCTGGAGCTCTACTGAAGCGTGACAAATGACGATGACCGTGTAGCTCAGCGTGGGAAGATAAGGAACATTCAACTCCCAGCCCTTAGATATTTTGCTTATTATCTTGCCACTAACATTCTTGGTAGGGAGAACACTAGTAATATTTCTAATTATCATTTAGCCTTCCTCGCTGCTGCACTTAATAATGATACCAAGTATAATCTTGGTTCTCTCACTGCTCACCGCCTAGCCGCTAGAGGACCTATTTATGGGGGCATTATTGCCTCACGCATGGTTGCTCCTTTGGAACTCTCTATTGATCCTAATGATACTGTGTTGACACCACAAAGTCTTGATCTTGCTGCTATGAAAACGCATCACTTTGTCACTACTGCCTCTAGTACGGAGGGTTTAGTATACAGGATGTTGTTTACTGATGGAGACGAGAGGGAAATTCCTTTGCCACAATCCACTTTGTTCAGTATTTATAGGATACCATGGTCGCGTTTCAAGGAGGAGGTGGACGAGCAGCTCCGCTTGCTTGGTTTCCACGGGCAGCACTAGGGGGATGTGCCCTCTTACGACTATTCTGTGCACTACGCTGGGGCGTCCTCGAGCTCGTATCAGGACGAGGGCACCTCCTCGCCGTACTATGGAGGCTCTCCATCTTAGCCAGCTTGGGATTGATTCCCACTTAGGCCAAAAGCCTAAGCTTGGGGGAGGTACACCAACACCACCCTCATCTACATATCATGTTTAGTCAGTACTTTGTATATCCATGTTTCGTTCTCTTTTTAGTTTTTGTTCTTTCTTTACTTTTGCTTCCCAAAACACAAAAAAAGACCAAAAATATTTTCGTTGTTTCTCTTTGTTTGCTTCTTTGTGTTTTTAGCCTTGGTTTGCTTCTTCCTTTTTGCTTTGTATTCATTATTCAAAAAGCCCAAAAGATTTTGCTTTGCTTGTTCTTCCTTTTGGTTCTTGCCTTTAAAAATCAAAAACCCAAAAATATTTGTTGTTATTCTTTGCTTTTGTGAAGTTCGTTGCAGGGTTCAGCGGTCCTCAATGGAGTTGGGTTTCATGTTATTATTCAAGCCACACAAGTGAAGGGCAATAATGAAGATTAATGACAACTTGAGGTATGGTAAGATGCTGGTAGCGAACTCTATTTTTTTCATTTTTGTACATATACTCATCATTGTGGGCATGCTTAGTCTGTTCATGTAAGGTGTATGTTATTTATAGATGCTTAGTAGTTCTTGCTTTCCTATGATTAGCTCCAGCTTGCTAATGGTTTGTAGCATGTCATATGAATGTTTGCTTGCATTGTTCTATTCATAACTTGGTATGATAGTGTGGTATCCTCCTCTGAATATTTCACTTGAATTGACTTGGCACATGCTCATGCATGCATATGACTGAAACAATAATCAGTTAAGCCTCGATGAATTATTTTGCCTCAGGGGTCTTGAATCACTTTCATGCCATAATTAGTCATGTTTTGTTGCAAGCATGATTATGACAGTTATTGCTCTCTCGTTTGCCGCTCCCTTACTATTGCTAGCCTTCACTTGCACTAAATATGAGCTCTACTCATGTTTCCAACTCCCCAAAACCAATATTGCCAAAAATGTCCACCATACCTACCTCTTAGCATCATTTGCTAGTCCATGCATATTCAGTATGCCTTGTTTTCTTCTGAATAAAATGTTTGCTTGTTATAAGAAAGTTAGTTAGTAAAGCTCTCACAAACTTGATGGCACACTTTACTTTCGTGCGCTTAATAATCTTGAACCATTGTGTCCGTCTTTGTTGCGTATATGCTTGCGCTTTATGAGTTGAAGTTAGCAGAACCATGTATCATGGGGAACGCTTTCAACATTGCACTTATTATTCCGTTGATATCATGATTCTTTTGCTTATGGATCCCGGCAGTGTGAAATAAAAGGGAAACTTGTAAGATCATGGAGTTTGTATGCGTGTTAGAGAAACACCTAGGCCACTAGCTTAAGCCATGCCTAATCATGGTGGAAACTTGCAGCATAACCATAATGAGCACTCTATGAAGCATCCTCAATAAAAACCTATGCAAATAGCAAATAAAAATATCACGGAGATGCTCATTGTCTGCTTGCCTTGTCATTTTGATAATGGGATAGCTCCTGTATCATGTGCAAGGGGTACCCCGTTGGCGGTTCTCTATGATACATATGTACTTACAATGAAAAGAGCTTACTTGTGACTGAAGTTGAGTAGCATAAGGTTCGGTACTCGTAAGAAAGGGGCATAAGATTTCAACTTATAACTTGTCAAGCATATCCTCTTAGTTATGTCACTTTAACCTTCACCATTTAAAGATGCTTATGATAGGGGCAATGAGAGATCAAAGCTAATGAGTACCATACTTTCAGCATTTGGAAGCCTTTCAAACTTTTTCAAAACCTTTTCATTTCCTTGTTGAGTCTCCACATATTCTATGAGCATTTTCTTGAGAGCATAGTTGTCATTCTTAGTGTAATGTGCTTGTCTCAAAACTTGGTTAATTGTGTCATGACCTTGATGCTTGTATCTCTGATATCTTTACTTCTAGTCTTCACTTGAACTTCAGAGGTGCCTTGGCATTTATGTTTGTTCTACAATCAAAGGCAAGCGAGATACCACTCTATCATACCTTTTTATGAGCATTGCAATGTTGCTTATGTTTATGTTTCATGCTACTTACTATTTTTGAGTTAGAATCTCTTCATAGCTTGCGATGATTATTAAGTAAGCTTAGTTGCATACTCTTTATTATGAATTGCCTGAGTGTTTGATCATATGCTGAGAATATATACATCTGATGAAGTAAATGTGTTCGTGAAAGTTTCTTTTATCGCACTCAGTTTTTAACTGAATTGCTTGAGGACAAGCAATAAGCTAAGCTTGGGGGAGTTGATACGTCCAAAACATATCTACTTTCCCGAACACTTTTGCTATTGTTTCTCCTCTAAACTTGTGTGATTTGGATACAACTAACACAGGCTGACGCTGTTTTCAGCAGAATTACCTTGGTGTCTAGTTTTTGTGCAGAAAATCAACTATCAGGAAAAATCCCGGAAAATATGCCAAAAATCCTATTTCACCAGAAGACTCACGGAGCCAGAAGATGAGACGGAGGAGGGCCATGAGGGGACCACATTACCTGGATGCGCGGGCCAGGCCAGGCCACGCCTGGGGGTGGTCTGTCCGCCTCGGTCACCCCCTTGGACTCCCTCTTCGCCTATAAGTTGCATCTTGATCTAAAAACCAAAGGGGGCTCGACGTTTTTCCAGAAAGAGTTCCGCTGCGCCGCCACCACCAGATTCCGTGAATCGGAACCATCAACTCCGTTCTGGCACCCTGTCGGGACGGGAAATTGTAGGAGATCATCGCCATCATCATCACCATCGCTTTTCCATTGACCATCCATGATTCCCCCATCCATGAGTGAGTAATCCCCCGCTATAGGCTGTGGGGATGGTAGGGATTGGATGAGATCATTCATATAATGGTATCAGATTGTTAGGGCATGGTGCCTAGTATCTATTATTAGTGTTTTTTGACTTTGTTGCAACTTGTTATGCTTAATGCTTGTCACTAGGGCCCGAGTGCCATGATTTCAGATTTGAACATGTTATTGATTCATTATGTTAGTATTGTTTGTGATCTTACCTGCAAGTTGTATACACATATTGTTGTCCGGAACCAAAAGCCCCGAAGTGACAATAATCGGGATTATCAGAGGGGATGGCTTTGATGTGAGGATCACATGTGTTCAGGGAGTGTTAATGCTTTGCTCCGGTGCTCTATTAAAAGGAGCACCTTAATTGCCAGTAGTTCTCTTGAGGCCCTGCTTCAAACGGGCTAGCAGGATAAAAGATGTTGTGCACGTTCTCATTGCGAGCACGTATGACTATATATGGAACACATGCCTATGATTATTTAGTACTTGGATACTTTACCTTATTTATCTGAAAATGCCCTATGTCTTGATTGCTATATGAATTGTCTTGTCCATGCAACACCCGTCTATCCATCCCTATGCCTACCGCGTTTTAATCCTACTATTTACTGCAATTGTTACTACTATCTTTACTTTTACTACTGCTATTACCTTACTATTGCTACTACAAAACTGTTGTTACTGATAAACTGCTGTGAGCAAGATTGTTTTCAGGTGCAGCTAAATTGACAACTCAGTTGTTAAGACTTATAAATATTCTTTGGCTCCCCTTGTGTCGAATCAATAAATTGGGTTTCACTTCCCTCGAAAATACTACGATACACCCCCTATACTTGTGGGTCATCAGAGCATAGCCTACCGACTATAACCCACGTAGAGCAACCTATATAGAATAACCAAACTCTTTTTAATTCATTCTTTTGGGCATTGCCCCCACCTCTCAAAATAAAAATAACTCTGCCTACCCATATTTTTAAGAAAATACTTCATTACTAGATGGACATGCGCACTTCGCCGTGCCGCCTTCTTGAGGTTGCTGCATGGCGCAGCTAGTCGGTGCATCTTTGGACTCTTTTATATGGGAAGCGTGTTGGTATCTTGGCATACCAGCAACTATGTGTGTGCTTTCAGGTACATGTGCAGATAAAAATCGTAGGATAACAGCAGAAGTTTGAGAATAATGTTATAGGATAACACACACTAGGTGGGCAGGCGAGCTTCACCTCGCCTGCGTGCATCCCGTTCTCACACAACATGGCCAAGGTGGAGATTCGCGAGCATTTTCATCTTGTGACCCAACCGGGTGCGACATGTTAGATTCTTTAATGTTTTGTCTCAAAGGCATGCATACATCTAAACCATTCAAATGTAGCCCCGTTGACTGGCTAACAATTATCTCAATTATCATCCAAAAATTGAGCATCAACTTCAGTGTCCAACAATCATAGTTAACAGACATCTACCTCAACTCTACGCACCATAAAATCAACCATGTTGTCTTTAGGATGAACCTCTTATTGAGGCTATCTTACATCTACCCACTGGATATATCATTCATCTTATATTTGTAATTACATCATGTGTTCTTATTTTGTGGGGCGGCCGAATAACTTAAAAGCAATAACCAAACATGAATATTGTATACAAGGACATGAGAAAATAGCCACAAAAGGTTTATATTTGATGTGCTTGACCATAGCAAAAAAGGTTTTATACTTGATGTGCATGATCGCAAGACTACAATTCCATTTTCAAACATAAATGTAGACAAACAGATTATTAAATATTTTCACAACCAAACATAAATGTAGCATAGTAGATTATAGAATGTTTGCATAACCACATTTTCAAACACCACACGTATGGTAGCAGAATGGTACAAAGGGGTGCAGAACGGTACAAAGGGGTCCCTAGTATGCTATAAACGTGGCGAAGTGCCATGCAACAAAATTAGAATGTACATGAACATGAGCATTGTTTCAGAAAAGAGAATGGTTAAAGAAACCAAGAAACTGGAAGCGCGACTGCCACTGTGCATCATAATAAGAAGTTAAGGATCAGCAAGCATTCAGCTAAGTGGGACAACAAATCGATGGACGCTGTGTTATGAAAACCACAAGTAGCTAAGTTCTTCCATGCACATTCACAAATTACTATTTGAATCTTCTCCAGAAATATATATTTGATATGCATTCTGAAATAATCGTCCTGCCAAAAATTGTTGTTCTAGATGCTATTTACATCAGTTTTTTCGTAACGCATTCATTAAAAAGATTATAGGTATGCTATGGTACAGTGCTAACCTTAAAAATAACAACTACATCTACATCCCTTCCTTGAAATAAAATTATGGTTGAGATCTCAATCCACAAAGACTTTTCACTGGAATAATGCAGTGTGCTTGAATTTCATTTTCTATTGCACCTGGAAGCACCAAATATGCATGTAAATTCAAGAGACTCAGCACAAAAAATTAATGCTAATGCATGAAAAAAATGTATGCTTAGTCTATTTCTATTTTGACATAATTATTAGCATACGGTTGTTGTTGGCATGCCTCCATAGCAATAAGAATCTGAAGGTGCAAGTTCTCTAAATAAGTTCTCTAAATAATTTATTGATCCATAAAACGTTACTTCCGGCTTCTCTTTCAAGTTTATTCTGCAAGTTACTTTACTGAATTCTTGCAGAGTATTTCGTACATGAAATGTTGGTAAAAGTATGTTAATATAGTTAGGACCTAAAAAGACCAGATCGCCGCATACTAATTAACATCTCAAATTGCAGATTCTTAATTGTACCTTAGTTAATTGGATATATAGTTCTGTACCACTACTTATAAATTAGTTCTCATTTTAGAACTTCATGCTTTTATCACATATTAATTACACATCACCTATATTTTGGTTTGAGACAAATATGTTCCAAGAAGAAATTATTCGAATACATGAAAGTAATAGCACAGAGATTACTGTTACGGGGAACATCTGATGTTCCTGACCATCTCATACATACAGATTAAAAAAAAGAATGATCCACTTTACCATGTCATACCCAATGTTCATGATGAATTCAGATTAACCCAGAACTTACAAAAAATTCCAAGCATCTTTTCAGATCAGGATCAGAAGTCATATTTATGTTTTTTTATCTATTGTCATAAACATTTTTGCATCTGGAAACAAATCCTCACACAAAATTAGCACGCCGTGAACAGGTCAGGAAAAAGCAAGATGGAAGAAATTGAGAACGGACGGCCAAGTACTAAACCATACCAAGTGAACATCGATGTATCGTCAGTCGTGGGAGTTTTAGAGTGCATATTTCAGATCAGTCATGCAAACCTGCAATTGAAAGCAAGAAGTCTGAAACAAAAAACACAAATCATAAGTCGAGGGAGCAGTTCATGATACCATCCAATTCACCATGGAGAAATAACCAAGTTAGATGTTGGATAGAAGAGAATCAACATCAGAGTTAATTTGGCATGTAAAAGCAGATAATTTATTCTATTTATGTGGTTCATTGAGATAGCGAAAAGGCAAAAGCACACATGGGAAGGGTCGCATGGGGATTTCAGTTAGACTGGACAATATACTTAAGAGAACAGTTTGGTTTCTTCGTTGCTAATATTTTGACTATTCACGTCTAATTTCATAAGAATATTCCGCATAAAAGTAAGAAAGAAATATTAGCCAAAAAAGAATAGGCTCAAACATGCTGTTACTGAATGTTGTAAAACCTTATTAGTGTTAATCAGATCATGATAAGTACATGCATACGTTCTACAAAATATAGGCCACCACATGCCTTTTACCCTTTTTATGTTCAAAAGATTGGAGCTAACAATGATGATGTTGCAAAAATAACAGTAAGACGGGGTGATATCAATAATAGACATTATAAAGTAAGATAGGGAAATCACGTGAAAGAATCCTATTTAGAAATCATGGAACTTCGATTTGTATCAGAGTGTCTGGACTTGCACATGACGTTGTAACCATCTAAATCCAAAAGCAAAATATTTCCCAAACTTAAATCTACATGCAATCTAGCATACATAAACTTAGCAAAGGTAATCTATCAAAGAAAAAAATGCGTTTGAATCAGGAATGATATTATGGGAACTAAAAACACGTAAATACTACCTAATCAAATAAATAAATGGCGTAAGAAAAATTCTTAGCCAAAATAATGACCAAGCGAAAATGTTGTGAAGTTAGGAGAATATACCTTATTCACTCGCTCCAAATCTCGTCAAGTAGCGGAAGTTTCGTTCCCATGGTCATCCACAACAGCTGGTGACAGCCTTGGGAGTACCAAACTGGCCGCGAAAGGGTGGCTTAGATTGTTAGTGAAAAAACACATGGTATGCATTCACTATCCACTAAACATGAGTCTAAGTATCCTTACGTCTTCCTACCTGATACGAATATTGCCAATGGACAGCTTGATGTTTCCATTTACAGTGTCGGTAAAAGACCCAAGCCATAACAAATTCTTTGAGGATGAAAAGTTAAAGTACAAAATTAATAAGTGTAAGCACGCTAACATAGTCAGTCCCAAAACCACACAACAGGACGCAAAACATGATCGACTATGCAAGCCACTCAGTAGGTAATTATCATAAAACAGAAATACTTACACAATTGTAAGAAGGCCAAGAACAAATATGTACCAGTTTTTTGCTCAGTTGTTGCTAGCCCTTCAATAAGTCCATTCCCATTTCCTGTTTTAATAAACAAATTATCATTAATACATGGTTGAAGCAATAACTGTCAAAATAACTTAACTGCCATCACAAATTCCTCACACTAACTCTATTTCGTTTGACTTCTTGGACAATATCCTAGTGTAACCTTCTACATTTGTATCTGGTTCAACTAATATAAAAATTGGATCAAGAAAAACCAAGAACGGCTCTTGGCCACGTCTGCTCCATGGGACCTGATAATCATTGATGCAATCCTCTTTTAACATGTTCAATCATGTCACAGAAAATCATAACATAGTAGATTCAAGAAAAATGTTTCTGCGAACCGAAGCAACTACTACATATTGAGTGTCACTAAACCATGGTAACTAGTTTTGAATTCACATGTATCTCCAAGGAATTGAGCGCCTCTATCTTGAACCGCATGCTTGTGAGTTCTATATGACCATAATTAATATTTAAGAGAACATAATAACAGTAAGGTGCAGATGGTCGATGCATTCATAAAACATGAACCATATCTAGCGGAAGGAAAATAACCTAGCCGGACCACTCCCCCTGTGAGCCAACCTCCGTGCAGCCGTACTCACGAGTGTAGTCTCGTAACAACCTCATCGGACAGCTTTTGCTGCAAGGAAACCGACATCATCATCCACATAATACATATATAATCGCCGCTCAGGTTGCATACCAGAAATCACAAGTGAGAGGTATGAGCGTCCTACAAACTAAGAAAGACATAAATCTATAATAAAAAACACAAAATAATCCAAAGCAGGAATTCTGCTACGTAATATTCAGCTGAGTGTTGAGACTTCTACAAGCATCCTAGAAATATGAAATTATTATGATGATTTACCTTGCAATCATTGTTCAAGAGACGTCACATCCTGCTAGTATGGATGGAGGTTCAAAAAGCAAGAGGCAGAATAACTGATCACAATCTTCTATGTATTTTTATTCGAAAACTAAGCATAACAAAGTGCACTTAATAGCGAGCAGACGTCCAAAAAAAACTATACCATTCCTTTATCTTCTAGGAATAGAAGTCCAACAAGTAGTTGTTAGATCAACTACTTTGTATTCTAGGTATAGAAGCCGTTTAAAACATGCCCAAGGATGATTCCTGGAACTTGAGTCTCATTTCCTCATCGAGCATGGACGGAACCTATATTGAACATGCCCAAGAATTTTGTCCAACGTTATGGTGAGAAGCAACCAAGAGCAATTTGTTGATAACCAGTAATAATGTACGTGCAATGCACGTATTGGCAATGCACAAATAAATTGCACACAATATAAATAATTTACCAAATAACAAATATCTTTATCTGAATTTGTTGCTTCACACCAATAACTGGGCAGAGAAGAAGAGATATAATCATAAAAAATTATCTAAGTCTGCAAGTTATGTTTTTATATTTTATATACTTACTGAGCTACCTAAATATTAAAGTAACAACAATCAACTAATATCGAGCCTACAAATGAGAAGTCACACACAACATCCTAATCATCTTCAAGTTTAGAGGTATCCCCTATATTCACAGATTTGGTACACTGCAGGTTGCTTCACCTTCCCACCGGCGACGACGATAATATCCATGGTGGAAGAACTCACAACTGATCCACATGACTATCTGCATGACGCTAAGCTATTCAAAGCAAAGGAAATCCTAACCGGAGACTTTGGAGTCTTCACTTTTTTAACGGTCATGTCATCGCTCTAGTCAAAGGAAATCCTAGGCTACCGTATTTGGTCCCAGCGCAAGCTATGCTCACCTGCATCAATGAAGGTGACACCCTCATGCCGTTGCCAAAAACCCCGAATGTCGCCATCATGAGGAATATATTGAAGACTAGGATCCTGAAACATAATCAAAAATTAAATCACTTGTTTCAAATTATGCTAGCACTCTCTGCGCTTGACAGTAAACCATTTACAATTTCCTTTTTCGTGTATATATGAGGAATTGGTATTGGTCGAGTGCCAAATTGCACAACACTAATATAATCTTTGTGAGCTGCAGTATAAATAGAGTGCAAGCTAAATTGCGTAGATGATTATGTCAGTAGTCGTTTGGTGGAAAAAATAAAGCTCACATGATACTAATGGTTGTAAGGAAATAAACCAATTATAAAAACTGATGGAAGGCTACAATAACTTGAGAGTACATTGTTATACCATCACCCACGAATCTATGCTTTAAAAGAACATGTATACATGGTGAATGCGCAAGAAATGTATTTGATTGATGGGCTCGCCGGAACCATGACTTTCTACCTACTCTATTGTGAAGTGTCGCCGCATCATCCTGTGTGTAGACACACAGTATTCAGAGGCTTCTCAGTCACCAGAATCAACTCTAAAGAGAAATGGTGGTTTCTTGTATTGCAGGAATTTTCCTCAACAGAGATGGAGGCATGGGATATACTCAGAGCTCTGTCAAACTCGTAATCCAAATATTAGCAGAGATGCACATAAATGCAATAATATTTCCATTTCCTTGTACGTACTTGGCAATAAAGTTGCCATTATCTGAATCTTTGATGGAAGACTTATGTTATTTTCCCCAAACATGTAGGCACAAATAGAACATGAAAAATGCCAGCAAATGACTCTTTGGTAGCAAATCAGTCATGACCAATTTGGGACGGTCCCACAAAAAATAATTCATCAAGCATCATGCAAATAGAGCGTGAACAAATAGCTAAGACAGTCAAAATAATGAAAACACAAATGTGAATTATGATTTTAACTAACATGTTCCACTTCTAATTAGTTGTGTTCGTTTAGTAGATTAAGTGCAGCCTTGCTACCAAATCGAGGAGATAGATGTTGGATTCTGGGAACACCATCTTTTAGACGACATTGTCATCTGAATCTTATGGCAGTCCACTACATAAATAAGATATATATGAGTTGGATTCATCCAGACTTTATTTAAGTACGGAGAAATAAGAGTAAGCTCCATAGAAGAAGTTTTTTTAGTGCAAAAACATTAGGGAAGAAGATAATATGTACAATCTAGCAATCTACAATTCAGTTGAAATAAACTTGCACAAGCATTAGCACATTCTTTGGGACCCAGAGATCTGAACGGTTACTACTTCTTTTACCTATAAAATTACATGACTAAAGTTGTACCAAATCTGCAATACATAATTTTCTAAACAAAACTGCACTCCATCTCCAACCATGGATTAACAAGATAAAAATTATAGTAGACCTCCACTGGATACAGATAACCTCAATTTCTGAAAGAAAATAAGGAGAATAATCATAAAGTAACAGAGACCATTTCTATCCTCGCATCTTAACCCATCTTCTTGAGTGCTAATATGGTTATGTCTTGCAATGGAGTGCGCTTGGTAGATAACATACATTTTTTATGGGAAAAGTAGTAGGTACTAAATAATACCACCTCCCTGCAAATTGTAGCAATATAGCTGAATATGAATATATTGGAGATGAATTTTGTAAATCCCATTAGCATGCCAAATACATCTTAAACACATGAATTTACAATTCCTCAAATAATTGTGGTTAAATCCTATTAACAGAATCTTCACGAGATGACTCAAAATACAATACAAATCAAATTTCATCTATGGCACAAATCACAGGAAAATAAAAATTTAGTATGATATTAAACATGTGTTCATCTTCTGAATACAATCCAGAGTATTCTAAAATACGCAGGTCATTGCCTCTAGCCAAAGCAAGTGTCCCAATTCCTCAAGGCACCATCGTGATTAAGGAATAGTGCAATAAAGTTATCGCTAGATTGTAGAAAGACCTGTTGCAGAATTGTATAGTTTAAAAAATTGGCCTGAACGTAAGCTCATAAAGACTGTGATAGATGATTCCTGGGGATGATTCATGATATGAACTAGAAGTACACCCTGCGCGTTGCAGCAGGAATTTTTTAGGTAACTATATTGTACAAATTGAAGGGTATATAAACACATGACATGGAGTTATCGATAAGAATGTGCAAGATTCAATTGGTCAAGTAGTCAAGAGGTTAATATTAATTGACATGAAATTGTTGCATATTCGACGGCTAATAATTGGTAAGGTGGAAAATTGGATGGAATAAACACCCTCAATGATTCTTATATCAAGATTTAGTACAAATGGTGCAAGAGAAAATTGAAACATTGAGCTGTGTAAAAAAGTCAAAGTTGTTAATTGATTTCGATAAGCTTAGACAAATATCATATTTAAGTACATTTTCTATGTTGTATCCAATAGTTTAAAATCATACGACAACTCAAATGATTTGTTTAGGTGTAAAAGCTAACTTAGAGATGAACTCAACGGGCCTCCAATGAAGCACATACTACCAAGTCTCATGTTAAGTGTCACAACACTTCTATTGTTACTCACGTGTCCCTTGTAGAGTAAGACAAATAGAATAACCCCAAAGGTTTGGCAACCCTACATTTGATGGCATGAATAATATGAACGTACCAAGCCATATTTTGTCAATTCTTTATGTCGAATCCGTTATTGGTCCTCAGCAGAACGAAGCTACTCCACAATGAAATATAAACCCCACAGTGGTTGATGAGACGCCTGTAATAGTCAGCTGAAACTAAGGGAACATAGCGGCCAGTGGTGTACCTTTGGTATTGCGCTGGTGTAGCTAGGGAAAAACGGAAAGAAGAAAAAGAATTTATACAGTAGGAACCAAAAATTCTTAAGCAAAAGTATAAGTATCTTACCCATGTGTCGTGGAAATGGCCACGGCAGTCGCTGCCACCGGCAGCGATTGAGTGTTTCGTGAGAAAGAGTTGGCGGTCATCTACAGTGCGAGATGGGGGCGGATGCACATGGGTTTACCCAGGTTCGTCCCCCCGGAGGGTAAAGACCTACTCCTGCTAGATTAGATTATTGGAGAGCGAGTTACAGGGATGGCGAGCTCGGCGGCTAGGCAGCGAGTCGCTTGAGGCGGTGTATGATGGAACGTAAGTCTCTAGGATACCCTAGGGAGGTTTATATCTGAGGCACCTCGCTAGGGTTTACAAGTTATCACCAAACAAGATAAGAATCCGGAGGTTTTGACCTAATCCGACTGGGCTTCTGTTACGCTTCTGGGCCTCCAGTCGCCAGTCGCTGGGCCTTTCCTTCCTTCGTAGTCCAGTCGCCGTCTTTCGGACGCACTCGCAGGCCCTTCGGCCCATTCAGAACGTCATGTTGGGCATACCCCCTTCGGCATATCCCCATTAGTAGTCCCCGAGGTCATCGTTGATGCAGGCGCAGGCATCCTTTTGGCGTTCGGAGTAGGCGAGCCCAATTTGGGCATCCAGTCGAGTCGGCGATGGACTCCATTAGAGTCAAGGAGAATTTCCCCATGTTTCCATTCGCCGTCCCAATGAATGTTATTGCCGCCAAGTCGTCGTCTTGGCGAATGGAAAAGACTAGCGGGTAGCGGGTGAAATAAAGGAGTTGAACCATCAAATCTGGTCAAACTATTCGTTGGAATTTTCAACGGTAACTTCGGCGCAATTACCGTGAGTAACGGCTATCCCGATTCTGGCGGGTGGCATTTCCCATATAAGGGGAGTGATGGTTCATCTTTGCAAACCTTCTTCGCATCCTTCATTCTTCCTCATTCATTCTTCCTGCCTCCAATCTTCCTGCCTGCGTCCTTCCGACTTGTCCTCTCCGCATCGTGCGATTCCACATCCTACCCGATGGCGCCTCCCAAAGGCTCATGGGGAAAATCCAAGTGTACCACGGCCCAGCTTAAATCTTTCGAGGACGCCGGAGTGCTCCGCAAGGGGAACTGGCGGGTTCCCCCTCCTCCGAGACCGAGCCGAAGCCGCGACCCAGCGAGTTCATCTGCTTCCCCAGTCATCTTGAGAGGGGTCTGGGATTCCCCACCTCACTCTTTTTCCGCCGCTTCTGCGTGTATTACGCGATCAAGCCATCGGATATTGGTCCGCATAGCATCGAGCAGCTGTCGATCTTCGTCGCCTTCTACGAATGCTACCTCGGTTGTAGGCCGTATTTCGCGCTATGGCTGGAGCTCTTCCACGACCGCATCGGGCGCGAGGCGTCCAGCGGCTTGATGCTAGCCGCAGGTGGAGTCACATTTCAACTGAAGGCGAAGGCCAATTTCATCAAGCTCCTCCTGCCGAAAAAGGTCGCTTTCAAGTGGAAGAAGAGCTGGTTCTACGTCAAGGAAGCCACTCCCTCCAGCGAGGTGGCTCTTCCCGAGTTCATCGCCGAGAGGAGCGAGCCCTGTCGGTTGGCGCCGAAGAAGCTTCACGAAGACCAGCAGGTGGCTGTCGCGGAGATGATGGAGCAGATCCAGAAGCTGAAGGTCCAGGGGTTGATTCCGATCAACCTCTACAACTGCTGGCTCGTGCGGCGCCTAGTTCCGCTGGCGGCTCGGCCGCACTGGATGTATGAATACAGCGGGAAGCATGACCCATCCCGAACCAGCAAGGAATCATGGGAGGCCTAGGACTACAAGGCTGCCTTGAAGAAGATCACCGACGCGGAGTTCACCAGTGTGGCGGTCGGGGTCGCCCCGTACACTCCTGTGAAGAATGAAGCCCCCACAGTAAGTTCTCTTCCCAATCGCTACGTCCGTGTTTCAGTTTCCAGTCTCCTCGTTTGGTGTTTTACTCGTAGTGGTTCCCAGCTTTTTCAGGTATTGGAGGGCTGGCTCCCTCCGCTCGATGAGGAGGTTCCCCGGGAATTGGAGGAAGACTCCGAAGGGGACCCTTCTGACAGCGACGGGAAGGAGGAAGAGGTTCCTCCCCCAGCGCCTGTGGCTCGTAAGACCCACATGCAGAAACAACGTGAGGTCGAGGCGAGCCGCAGCCTGGACGAGCACGATGGAGGCGACGGGGTCGCACAGGAGCACACGTCCCGGCGTACTGCTACGCCGTCAAAGCCCGCACGCAGACCCAAGTCGCCAGGGAAAAGGCCCACATCGCCGTCCAAGCCGGCGGTGGTGTTCGAGTCGGATGACGATTCCGATGATGAAGGTTCTCCCGAAGTCTCGCACAAGGTCCCAAAGGATGCAATCCCGACGAAGGGATTGGAGGGCGAGGACACGGAGGTAGTGGTAGAGGTTACCCTGGCGGCGATTGCGCCGACGGCCTCGGGGGTTCCAAGCCAAGAAGCGGCTGAGGCGATGACGTCCAAGTCGCCACAGCCGTCAAGGGCGGCCGCGTCGGAGCCGGAGATCCCGGCGACTGCAGCTTCATCGTCGAGGAAGCCCACGGTTTTGTGGGCTTCAGACGTCTTCGAGAGGGGGCTCACCCGCAAGTTGGGTCCCGAATTGGACAAGCCCACCCACATCAGCACCGGGCTTCGCATCCTCCCAGTCGCTAAGTAAGTACTGCTCCGTCGTCCCGATTCACCTTGCTCTTTTGTACTGTTGTTATATTGATTGCGGGGACTCGTGTAGGTCGGGGGCCAAGAAGATTGGTCGTCCTTCGGTGGCTAAGATTCCACCGGCCATCCCCACGGGAGAGGGCGATCTCCCCAAGAAGAGAAAGGCCACCGGAGATGTGGCGACCGCCGAAGTCGCGAAGAAGCAGAAGGGGGTGATGTCGATGCTGCGGCCAAGGATAGCGTCGCGGAGCCAGATGCTACACCAGTCGCCGAAGAGGTGGTGGCGACGCGATCGGAACCAGTCTTGGCTGCATCCGTGCCAAAAGCGCCGGTCTCGACAACCAGTGCCCCCGCCAGAGCGTCGTTGACGTTCCCGCGTTTCATGGCGAGGGGGTTTCCAGGTGTGGCGGACACACAGTCTCCGCAGAGTCCAGAGATCATGGATGCGGACATTGGGTCCCGTCGCGGGCGCACTTCCTTCATGATCCCGTCGACTGACGCCAGAGAACTTCATAGGATTTTCGACTCTGCTATTCAGGTATGTCCAGTCCCCGAGTTCCTGGTCACTGAATTTCAGCGGCTGGGAACTGAACCTCTTGCTCCTCTCCAGTCCCCGAATTCCTAGTCGCTGAATTTCGGCGGCTAGGAATTTAGTTTCTTTTCTCCTTCTCCAATCCCCGAATTCCTAGTCGCTGAATTTCGGCGGCTAGGAATTTAGTTTCTTTTCTCCTTCTCCAGTCGTCGAGTTCCTAGTCGCTGAATTTCAGTGGCTGGGAACTGAGTTTTATTTTGTCAAATGCTGAGCGAGTTGTTTGTTTGCAGGGATTGCAAAGGGAGTCGACCGATCGGCAGGCCGTGAAAGAGCGCTTGGAGCATGACTTGCGCGAAGCACAAGAGGCAAACCAGCGGCTTCAGGAAACTATTGGGGAGTATCTGTTTGTCTTTATTCTCCTCTTTCGGGTGTGGGCTAGTCGTGTACAGCACGCTGATGGCTTCTCCTGCAGATGGTTTCCCGGCTGAGATCTCCAAGGCCCGTGAGGGGTATGTTCTAGTCGCCGAGCTGGACGCGGCGAATGGACAAATAGCCTCTCTGGTCAAGGACTTGGAGGAGGCGAAAGCAGCCTCAATTTCTTCGGAGGAGCGAGCGAAGGCTGCCGTCGCTGCGGCTGAGGAAGAACGCAAAGCCACGGATTCCATCATCATGGGGCTGCACAACGAGCAAACCGCCTTGGAGAAGCATGTCAAGGAGAACTGCCGCAAACTCCCTGGTGAGTCTCTGTCTTCGCCTAACCGATTGTTGAGTCCCTGATTTGGGGGTTTCATAGTTTCATTGACACCTGACTTTGCAGTTGTGGTAGGCCAAAGCGACCCGTTGGTGCAAACTTACAATGCCTCGCAGTGCGTGACTGCCGTGGTGAACGCGGCCACAACCTCGGCGTTGTGCGTCCAAGCGGCTCTTCAGGGCATGTCCCCCACCGAAGTCATTCCTGGGGGCTTACGGAGGTGTGGCGCTATCTTGAGGAGGTGCCTGCCGTTGTGGAGTGGATGACGCGCTTAGCCTTTAGGCGCGGGGCCACCACAGCGTTAAGCTTGGGTCTCGCACACTTCCCCGACGACTTCGACCTTGACGATGTGACGAGTGGCTATCCATCAGCGACCGACATGGTGGAGATATCAGAGGTGCTAAAGCTGACCGCGAGGGCCGCCCCTTACGCCGATCAGGTCTTAGCAATGGGGGGTCTGCTGCCGTACCAGGAGACGGTGTTGGCGCCTGGCGACCCCGAGCCAGAGCATTGCGACATGAAGTCGGAGCAGCCCTTCCGGTCGTCGTTGTCGAAGTCGCTGATGACGTACCCGATGAACCCGTGCCAGCCTTTTATTCGCGTCAAGGGGGGTGACGCTGCTTCTTCATCAGGGCCTGTGGAGTAAAGAATGTAATTGTCCAAGTTGTGATGTATGCCAAGTGGCGAATGCTGTAAGATATTTTTGCAATATATGCTAAGGGGAGTCAATCGACTCGTATTGCAACTAGGAATGTGTTGTGTGTTTGTTTTTGATTGAGCGAGTCCCCGAGCGCGTCAGCCCTTTAATGGGGTATAACTCGATTGTATACTTGTGTGTGTTGTTTTTTTTATGCATTGTTTTCATCCCTCGCGTTTTCTGAGTGGCGAGTCCCCGAGCACGAGTAGGACTGACTTATGAGCGAGTCCCCGAGCATGGTGCTCGACAACATTGGTCCTGCTCCTGTTGCAGGTTGTGAGTGCGTTGTTTGTAACACGTCTCCTCCCCTGGCTCGAAGGCAGCTCTCTTACTTGGTGTGTTCCCGAGCCGCGTGTAGGTTCCTGTTTTGCGGAGTCCCCGTGCGTGGTACTTAACCGTTCGAGTCGCTTTGCATGAGGATGGGAGGGACAGGTCGCTGTGAGAAGCGTGTACCGGTTGCCTTGGCCCGGTGGGCCAGTCGGGCTAGGCGACTCCAATGGCGGCTCCGGGTTGGTGTTTTCGTGGACGACCCAAGGCCCGAATATTTCTGGTGCCCTTGTGCCGCACTATTTAGCCGTGCCGGTCGCTCGACCAGAGGTTGACTTCCGTAAGTAGCGTATTGCTAGTATGTACGAGTGCGAGTGGCACAAGAATATGGCGAGTGGACACAATTTGTGCGATCCAGATGAATTTCATTATATATTCTGATGGAGTACATTGTGAGGTTCTAAGTATAGAACTTTCTGAGGTGGTTTACATTCCATGGCCTCCCGACCTCCAGTTGGTCGTCGTCCCGTATGTCGATGAGGTAGTAGGCATCATTGCCAAGTACTCGGCCTATGGCGAATGGCCCCTCCCAAGGGGGGGAGAGTTTGTACATGCCCTTCTTGTCTTGGGCCAGTCATAGGACCAGGTCGCCTTCCTGGAAGGTGCGAGTTCGCACTCGGCGGCTGTGGTAGCGGCGGAGTCCTTGATGGTATATGGTGGTGCGGGAGCGAGCCAGGTCGTGTGCCTCGTCGAGTTGATCGATGATGTCTTGGCGGGCAGCCTCGTTGGCCGCCTCGACGTAGTTGGCAACTCGAGGTGAGTCATGCTCCAGGTCGGTTGGCATTACGGCCTCGGCGCCATACACCATGAAGAAGGGCGTGAACCCGGTTGAGCGGTTGACGGAGGTGTGAATCCCCCATATCACAGAGGGGAGCTCGTCGACCCAGCATCCTGGGGTGCGCTCGAGGGGCACCTGGAGTCGCGGCTTGAGCCCATGGAGGATGCTCTGGTTGGCGCGTTCTGCTTGGCCGTTTGACTTTGGGTGAGCGACTGATGCGAGGTCGAGTCGGATGTCATGTTCTTCACAGAATTCCGCCATGGCCCCCTTGGCAAAGTTGGTGCCATTGTCTGTGATGATGCTATGCGGGTAGCCGTACCGGTAGATGAGTTCGTGTAGGAACTTGGTGGCCGTCTTGCCGTCGCACTTTTTTATTGGCTTGGCCTCGACCCATTTGGTAAACTTGTCGACTGCGACAATGGTGGGTGAAGCCATACGGGGCCTTCTTGAACGGGCCTACCATGTCCATGCCCCATACGGCGAATGGCCACGTGATGGGGATGGTCTTGAGTGCCGAGCCAGGGAGGTGCGTCTGGTTGGCGTACTTCTAGCACCCGACGCATCGTTGGACGATGTTGGTGGCGTCGGCGTGTGCGGTGAGCCAGTAGAAACCGTGCTGCATGGCCTTGGTGACTAGCGACTTGGCACCGACGTGATGGCCGCAGTCGCCGGCGTGAATGTCTTGGAGGATCTTGCGGCCTTCCTCTGGCTGTACACAGCGCTGGAACACGCCGGTCACGCTACGTTTGTGGAGCTCGCCGTTGATGATGACGAAGGATTTGCAGCAGCGCACGATCATTAGCGCCTCTGTCTCATTGCTCGGTAGGAGTTTGTGTTCCAGGAAGGCGACGTATGGTGTTGTCCAGTCGCTAGGTTCCACAACCATGGCGGCTAAGGCCGGTTCTGGTTGCAGTGGGATCCCGACGTCGATCTCTTTTGGTGGGCTGACCGATGGTTTGTGGATGCTGTCGAGGAAGACACCTACTGGTGGCGCTTGTCGGGTCGATCCGATGCGGGAGAGGGCGTCTGCCTCCTCGTTTTTGCGCCTGTCGATCCATTCGACGGAGTAGCCGTCGAAGTGTCCCCCCAACTGGTCGACAGCTTGGCGGTACGCGGTCATTGTTGGGGAGACGGCGTCGCACGTCCCGGTGACTTGGCCGGCGACTAGGTCGGAGTCGCCATAGCATCGTAAGCGGTTGACGTTCATCTCCTTAGCGGCTCTCATGCCGTGAAGGAGGGCCTCATATTCTGCCATGTTGTTGGTGTAGGGCTTGAAGTTGAGGTGGAGCACGTAGCGGAGCTTGTCTCCTTTGGGGAGGTTAGGATGACCCCAGCCCCTGTGCCGTCGGCGTTCTTGGAGCCGTCGAAATGAAGCGACCAGTAATGGAGGTACAGGAGCTTTTCTAGCTGCTGTGCTTCTTCCCAGTCTGCAAGGAAATCAGCCAAGGCTTGTGACTTGATTGCTTTGCGAGGCTCGTATTTGATGTTGTGGACGCCGATTTCGACGGCCCACTTGGCGACTCGCCCGGTCGCCTCGTGATTGCGTATGATGTCCTGCAGAGGCGCGGAGGAGACCACCGTGATTGGGTGCTCCTGGAAGTAGTGAGGGAGTCGCCGTTGTGCTCGGAATACCGCGTACACTAGTTTTTGGTATTGCGGGTAGCGTTGTCGTGAGTCTGTTAGGACTTCGCTGATGTAGTAGACGGGGCGCTGTATGGGGCGCTCCTTGCCCTCTTCCGGTCGTTCGACGACCATCACGGTGCTGACGACTCGAGTAGAGGCCGCGACGTAAACGAGCATTGGCTCTTTGTCGAGTGGCGGGGCGAGTAGTGGTGCCGCGAGTAGTACTTATTTGAGCGCTTTGAGTGCGTCGGCGGCCTCCGCGTCCCATTGGAACGTGGGGTTCTTGCGCATCAGGCGGTAGAGGGGCATTGCCTTCTCGCCTAGTCAGGGGATGAAGCGACTGAGGGCCGCGACTCGCCCTGCCAACTTATGGACGTCGCGCAGGCACTCGGGTTTCCCGACTCGCGTGATGGTGTCGATCTTGGTGGGGTTGGCTTCTATGTCTCGCTTGGAGACTACACAACCCAGGAGTTGTCCGGTGGGGACGCCGAAGGTGCATTTTCCGGGGTTCATCTTGATGTTGTACCTCCACAAGTTTGCGAAGGTTTCGGCTAGGTCGGCGAGCAGGTCGTCCTGGCGGGTGGATTTTACCACCACGTCGTCGATGTAGACGTGAATGTTGCGGCCAATTTTGCTCACTAGACAATCCTGCATGCACCTCTGGTATGTGGTGCCTGCGTTCTTGAGGCCGAACGTCATGGCCGTGTAGCAGAACATGCCAAATGGCGTAATGAACGCCGTCTTCTCCTCGTCTTCGACCGTCATCTTGATCTGGTTATAACCAGAGTAAGCATCGAGAAAGCACAGCGACTCTGATCCCGCGGTCGAGTCGATGATCTGATCGATGCGCGGTAGGACGAACTCCTCCTTTGGGCAGGCGCTGTTGAGGTTGGTGTAGTCGATGCACATTCTCCATGTGTTGTTCTTTTTTAGAACCAGGACTGGGTTTGCCAGCCACTTGGAGTACTTGATTGGCCGGATGAAGCCTGCGGCTAGCAGGCGCTGAACTTCTTCGGCGATTGATCGACAGCGCTCTTCATTGAAGGGCCGTAGCGACTGCTTTACTGGTCGCACTTTGGGGTCGGCGTTGAGTTTGTGCTCAGCGAGTTCCCTCGGAACACCTGGCATGTCAGATGGCTTCCATGCGAAGATGTCGTGGTTCTCACGGAGGAACCCAATGAGCGCGCTTTCCTATGCGGGGCTCATGTGCGCCCCAATGGTCACCGTTTGGCTGGAGTCGCCTGGGACAAGCTCGACGGTGCGGGTGTGCGTGGTTGCCTCGAACGTGGAGTTCGCGGCGGTTGGTTTCTTCAAGATGGTGGGGTCGTCCTTGTTGATGTTGCCCGCGTATTTCGCGAGCTCTTCCACGTGGTCGGTCTCCGCGGCGATGACGGCATCGGCAAGCTCGGCGCCTTTGTCCTCGCATTCCACGGCCATGTCGGGGTCGTCGTGGACGGTGATGATGCCGCTTGGCCCGGGGAGCTTCGTCATGTTGTAGGCATAGTGTGGGGTCGCCATGAACTTTGCGAATGCCTGGTGGCCCAGGACGCAGTGGTAGGGGCTGTGGAAGTTCACCAGCTCGAACACGATTCTCTCCGTGTGGTAGTTTGCTAGAGTACCGAAGGTGACTGGTAGCGTCACTTTCCCGATCGGGTACGCCTTCCGACTGAGGACGATGCCGTGGAAGGTCGGCAGTGTTGGCTCAATGGCTGCTTCTGGGAGCTGGAGCCTTTTGAACGTGTCGAGGTACAAGATGTTGATGGAGCTCCCACCGTCCATTAGTGTCTTGGGCAGACAGTAGTCGGCCACCTTGGGCCTGACTACCAGGGCGACTCGCCCTGGGTATTCGATCCTTGATGCATGGTCCTGGAGACTCCAGGTGATGCTCTGCTCGGACCAGTTTAGGAAGCGAGGGATGTCGACCTGTGTCACCGCATTGACAGCGACCGTGCGGGCGAGCACCTTCTTCTCGCGCTTGGTGCCGAGTTCGGTGAAGGTGTGTAGCGATCCGACGGTGGTGCCGAAGCCACCGCCGTTCCCGTTGTCCCGAGGTGGGTTGTTGTTTGGGTCCTCCCTTGCTCGTCTCGCCTTCTCAATCTCTTTGAGAGAGTGGCAATCGGCGGTGGTGTGGGTGGCGGGTTTTCCCTCCCTGCTATGGTAGATGCAGGGCTGATTGAGCAGGGCAGTGGGGTCGAATTTCAGCCTCGTCGCGTTGTTGGCGCGGTAGTTCCCGCTGTCGTGGTAGTTTCCTCCATCGCGGCGGTAGTTCTTGGAGTCGCGTTGGCCATAGCCGGCGTTGGCGACGAAGTAGACTTGCCCATCCATACGGCGCTTGCCGGTGATGCGGATGTTGCTGTAGCGCATGTCGCGTAGGCACCCGCTGTCGTGGATGCTAGTGTGGCGTCTTCCTCCGGACTCGTCGTCGGAGTCTTGGTTGGGGTCCTCCTCCGCATAGCGTTTGGCGATCTCGAGAAGGTCGGGGATGTTGTCGAGCGTCCGGTAGACCCTCTTGATCTTGGTGACTAGGGGTTCGTACCGGCACGCGTTCTTGAGCAGTGTATCGACGTGTCTGGGTGGATGTCGGAGGCGTTTATCCACAGCTCTTGCCATCTCTGTATCCAGTGGCGAGTCGACTCGCGTTGTCCCTGGATGCATCATTCCAGGTCCTCTATGGTGGTGGCGCGGGTATAGGAGCCCTCGAAGTGCCTGACGAAGGCGTCCCGCATTTCTTCCCAGGAATCGATGCTGTCAGCGGGGAGCCTGTTGATCCACTGTCGGGTCACACCTTCCATCATCAGGGGGAGGTAGCGAGCGGCGAGCAGGTCGGTGTGGCCTGCGATTCCTATTGCCATGAGGTATGTGTCCAGCCAGACAGCGGGGTCGTACGTCGGGTCGTACTTCTCGATCTCCTTGAGGGCCTTGAAGTTGGCGGGGTATTTTTCCCCGCGAATCATTGGTCCGAAGCATTGCAGCCCGACTCGGCTGAGCGAGCCTCTTGGTTCCGGGTCGCCGCGGTTGGTGAGGGTGTGCCGCAGGTCGTTGGGCTGGCGCGACCGCCACGCCTGGTTGTTGATGATGTTTGTTCGGGCAACGAGGGCTGCCTGTTGACGGCGACCGTGTTGTTCGCCGGTCGCGGCTCGTTGGTTGATAGCGCGAGATTGGCGGCCCGTGGTTGGTTCACCAGGGGATGGGGCGGTGGGCAAACTAATGCGTTGGCCACGGTGGGGTGGCCGCTTGATGCCGCCCTGCTTGCTGATGAGCGGGAGTACATCTGCCCCCGCGGGTCGACTCCCGTGACTTGTTGCTCGACGGCCCTGATGAGTAGGGCCTTGGCGTACTGGATCTGTAGCACGCCGTCGCCTTGGACGTCAAGGTTGGCAATCGCGGTGTCGGCCGCGACGACGTTGTCCATCGGGGTGGAGTATAATGGTAGCCCGTTGGCGTCGCGGGCTTGAGGCGAGATGATGATCCGCGGTTGGTCCGGCGGGGGCGTGCGGCCCATGGGTGGTGGAGGGGCCCCGGTTGCCGGTGCGCCAGGTGGTGGTCTCGCGGGGTTGCTTCCGCCTGGTGGCGCGTTCTCGCAATATTCGGCGCTCGACGGCACGCGCGGGGTCGCTTTCGTCATTGAAGTTCAGGACGTGGCCCTGGACGTTGGAGTTCAGGCGGGTCCTGATGCGGCGCTGGTGATAGAGCGACAGTTCCCGCGCCGTCTCTCGCTCGAGGCGGTATTTCTCGCGCTCGGCGAGTTCGTTGCGTTGCGCCTCTGCGAGCCACAGGCGGGCTTGCTCCACCTCCGTGGCCGTCGCAGTCGGCGGGATCGGCGTGGCGAACGGATCTGGCGGGGCGGCCGTGCTGCCCGCCATGTAGATCGCGTTGAAGCGATTGGATCTGGCGCGAAAATCCTTGGGGGACTCCGAGCCAGAATTGGAGTCGAAGATCCCCAGGATGGAGGGGTCCTCAAATTCCTCGGGGTTGGAGACTCGCGTGATGGAGTCCTCCCGAGATGCGGCGGTGATGGATCCGTCGACCGATGCAGGGGTCGCGGAGTCGGCGTCGTCGTTTAGGGCGTCGTCGTTGGTGGCGGCGTTAGTCTCGACCGCGTCGTTGGCGGCCGAGTCGTACTCGGTGACGAGGCTCCTAATGGAGTGGACCTGCTCCTCCGAAAGCAGATCGCGGTGTGGCGGCGATCCGCCGATGATCACCGTTGCAGCTGGGTCGATCGCGCCGGTGAAGCCGACGAAGAGGTTGATGGAGCCGACCGGCATCACCGCGTCGTGAGTGACCGGACGTGACGCCCGGATGTAGCTGCTGGGCAGGACGTGATGACCGGTGGCGAGCGGCCGATCGATCGGTGAGTAGGGTCTCGCTGCAGAACTCAGGTCAGTCCCGCTATGCCCCATGGTGGGCGCCACTGTCGTGGAAATGGCCACGGCAGTCGCTGCCACCGACAGCGATTGAGTGTTTCGTGAGGAAGAGTTGGCGGCCATCTGCGGTGCGAGATGGGGGAGGATGCACATGGGTTTACCTAGGTTCAGCCCCCCGGAGGGTAAAGACCTACTCCTGCTAGATTAGATTATTGGAGAGCGAGTTACAGGGATGGCGAGTTCGGTGGCTAGGCAGCAAGTCGCTTGAGGGGGTTTATGATGGAACGTAAGTCTCTAGGATGCCCTAGGGAGGTTTATATATGAGGCACCTCGCTAGGATTTACAAGTTATCACCGAACAAGATAAGAATCCGGAGGTTTTGACCTAATCCGACTGGGCTTCTGTTACGCTTCTAGGCCTCCAGTCGCCGATCGCTGGGCCTTTCCTTCCTTCGTAGTCCAGTCGCCGTCTTTCGGACGCACTCGCAGGCCCTTCGGCCCATTCGGAACGTCCTGCTAGGCATACCCCTTCGGCATATCCCCATCACGATGAGTATCTAGTGTGATAGTATAAATCTCTGGAATAAGAAAGAGTATATCTTTGATATTTGTGACCACACCCTGCTGGTGGGAAGGGTGTACAATACTAAGAGCATCACAATATCATCAGTTGAGAAGGGTAAGGAGTAACAGGAACAAAACATTAGATGGCGTGTTGCCTCTATACGTAAGTATGTAAGCCCTTCCTCTGGTATTAGTAGTTGCGGCGGAAAGATAGGTGTGGGAAAACTTAAGCACGATGGACGTGTGCCTGATCAGCTCATCCTTAAAACTGCACCCGTAGATTTTTTTTCTTCAGAAACAATAGTTGCATTCTAAGCATCCAAGTAGTCCCATTGCCACTGCATCTTAACGAAATCAGCTCTTTCTTATCTCAGCTTGTCAGCGAAGTCATGCCAATGAAGAACCAGACTGGGGAACCGGAGTGTTTTGTAACCTGTAATGTTAGCATAGCTAAATATTATTGGAAGGATTTGGAATTTCATACACAGTATACATAAATGGAGACGGAAGTAATAGAAGTTGTACATAAATCTCGTGAGCTCTATCCTCGTAGTATTAAAATGGTAAATACAGAAAGATCTATCTTTTACCTTGCATCTGATAGAAGCAATTGTCTCATTCTGCTGTAACCTGTATGAAACTCCCTAACAAACAAAGAGAAATCTAAGTGAGACAGATCAATACAAAGAAGAGAGGAGACGGGTGGGAGTAGGACACAACAAAGCAGGAGAAACCAACTACAAAGAGAGTAGAGCAAGCTGGCACTTGCAGGCGGGAATGAAGAGTGGCCTGCAGTGATTGCTGCCGATTGATGTCTTGCCGTGATGGAGAACGACCGGAATAAGCGACCAACAGGTTATTTAATGGCAAAACTGTAAAGGTGATTTCTCAGTTCTGAAGTGTGTGCGTCAGTTTCTTGTGCATTCTTCATGGAGGAGATAAAGAGGTGCAAGGGAAGTCGAAGAGAGTACATGCGGATGTGGCTAAAAAATCGGCTTGTGGCAATGCCACTGTCCTGGTCCGTGCAATAAGAATTAGTGCACCTGAGTGGGCAGGATGTTTCTTTCCTGAAGTGAAAGACTTGCGTACGTTAAATTGGACATGGCCCAGACTTTGTAACGGAGTAGCACAGATCAGTGGACGGTGAGATGCTTCAAATCAAACGGTTCTGAATAAGCGAGGAGGTGGATAGGCTGCATGTGTAGATAGACAAACTTAATGATTTTTAGTGGGGTTCTACTTTATAAGAAGATATAGATAACGTAGCACATCCTAATAATCAAAGAGGTCAATAGGCAGAGGAAGACGTCGAACCTGAAGAAAGTCAAATTATGGGCGGCCGTCAGGGGCAGGGACTCACGGCAGCGGCGGGCAGCATATAAGGCAGCGCGGGGTTGCGGGGCAGCGGCGTAAAGGCTCACGCGGCGGGCTCAAGCGGACCGGTGGTATGGAGGCTCAATCGGTCCGGCGTCGGTGGGCAGGATCTCGTACGGAGAGAGGGCCGCGATGTGGAAGCTGGTGGCAGGGCCGCGACGATGGGGATGTTGGTCGGTTAGAGCAGTGCGCGCATATCAGAGATAACAAAAGCGGATTCCCCAATTTATGTGTTGTTCACTCCTGCGTTGATGAGTCGATAAAGACGGGCCGCCCCCTCAAATCCCAGTGATGTCGCCGTCGGTTAGAGGTTGTGGCCTCTTCCCCTCTGGTCCTCGCCGCCCGCTACCACCAGCGATTGAGTGCGCAGGTGGCCATCGCCGACCAACTTCACCGCGTCGTCGTCAACCTCCCGCGCCGGCTCACCCTGCCGCATGCCCTCGATTCCGGCCATTTGTGGCCGGTCTCTCGACACGGACGACACGACGGGGACGCATGGTGTCGTCCAGGAAAGGCCGCGAGACAGGGAGGAGGAGGCGGATGACGTGGTTGGGTGGGGACCTAGGCTGGCAGTGACCTAATCTTCTCCAACGTGGGGCGGCCGAGGACGGGGAGGAGACCCACGATGGTGAGGATGGGGAGGAGACCCACGATGGTGAGGATGGGGAGAGACCCTAGTTTTGGCTTCCCAAAAAAGTGCCCAAACACTGACAGGTTTGTAAGAAAGGGACGGCCACTTTTACCGAACCATCGCGAGGCAACACTAGAAAAAGGTCCACACTCAGAGACAGCAAACGGCAGCGTGCACCCAAGTGGCCTCAGAGGCGTTCCTTTTGCTCACGCTTAAACAATTAAATAATGTGGCTTCTTCTATATTTAAATAGGAGTCCCCGCTACCTGATTTTTCTGCGTTCTCGTGAAGCCACGTCACTCCTTTTTCCACCCGGTGCGGTCGCTCATGCGGTGTCACTCCTCACTTTGGGTCCCAATTCATTCACGCACCTTCATACGTGGGCTGGTCAACCGACATGGGCTGGAGGTCCGTTAGACTAGTCATAATGAGGAGTATCATATAGTAGTATTACGTATATGATACTAGTATATAATATCATCTCTACAATGTATAGTATCATATAGTAGTACCATAGTTTTAGTATATTTATTGTTTTGTAGAATCTTAATACAAAATTGTGTATAAGATTCATTTGTGATTAGTTTTTCTAGTTCTACGTGGTAGGATACCGTATCTACTATGATACCAACACAACCTCTTTCTTCATTAAATAGCATGACACGTTAAAATTTTGCTACATAACATACATGATACTATCTATGATACCCCTGGACTAGTCTTACTGCGCTCGCGGAATCATCTATACTATACTCGCTAGCCATTCGTTCTTGAAAAAGAAAACAACAAATGTTTATAGAAAAAAAAAGTTGTTTGTATTCACCGAGGCAACGACCAATACCGCATCCCCTTCTCTCCTCTTCGTGATCCGCGATGCACCCTCCTAATCTCCCATACGATCTCCACGAGAATTAACTACACAAGAAGTAATGGAGTATCTTCAACTGAAATTTTACGAATTCCAATTCCAATATCACCCATGTCTTTTCCCCTTGCCCGCATCTTCTTTTCCCCTTCCTATATATATCAGGCTACTAGATCTGTCTATGATGAATCCCATCCTCATCCCAATCCACCTCTACTGCCCCAACGAGAACCGGTTGTTGCCTCGCCCTCAGGCCATTGTCTCACCAAGTTACCTTCGCTCCTTCGTCTACCTGTTGTAGACATTGATGCAGTGGTTAATACTGAGGATTTCTGAGTTAGAAGACCGATTCTCCATCTCTCCCATGTTTTGATTTATTCGTATTTTCATCTGCAAAGATCAAGAATTCGAGAGATTGATTACCAGATGTATATTCCTCCCTTCATCTGCGAAGATCAAGAATTCGAGAGATTGATTACCAGATGTATATTCCTCCCTGCTTAGTTCTTGAAATGTATACCGAATCTGTAGAGCCAGACTGAGTACAAGATTGTATAGTAAGTATGTTTCTCCCTATGGATTTATTTATTTGGTTCAGACAGACTAAACCTCCGCGATCAACAGCGAATGGGATGGTTAGGCTGATCAAAGTGGTAGTATCATTCTGCATATGATACTAGTATATGATACTATTTCCATAGTGCATGGTACAATACTAATATTATATTTAATGATTTGTAGGATCTCAATGCAAAATTGTGTACAAGATTTATTTGTATGAGGATCTTCTAGTTTTACGTGCTATGATACTCTAGCAATCTCTTTCTTCATTAATTATTGTGCCACATTAGATTTTTGCCAACATGGCACGCACGATAGTAGCTATGATACTCCCACTAGGACCAGCCTTATATGTTACTCCATGGTCGATTTGTTCTCTCATTTTATCTCATATTCCTTGCAATAAAACCTCACACACGTCTTATTTTGATGTCAACTGTTCTTTGCTCTTACACAGTTAGATGTAGCATGCAGGTTTGCAATGCTAAACTCAATCTGGCCACTCTCCATCTCATAGAATCTATCCTTCTTATTCTCTCAGAAAAAAAGAATCTATCCTTCTTATTTATCTTTCCTCATGAGTTGTTTTTATAGTAATTAAACACCACTTACTGGTCCATGTCAATATAAATGGATCTTTCACATTTTTTATCTGAAATTAATGGTTGGCCAAGTTCTTTCATTGGCTCCTTCTTTCAGGTAAGTATCTCTCTCTTTTACATGTTTGAGGAAATTGATCACGGTCAATCTTTAATTCCTAGATGCATTATTTTGCACTTCCATGTTCTCTGCTGAATGCAATCATTAGCATGCTAAATGATCCAATTCTTTATGCTTTCGTGTGATTGGTTGATTCTCCTGAAGTATGGTACAATACTACAAGTTACAGTTAAATGGGCATTATGTCTGTATGACTGAGCCTTTTCTTCTGCTGAATCTGATTATTAGCATGCTAAATTATCCAATTCCTTATGCTTTCGTGCGACTGGTTCATTCTCCTGAAATATGGTACAATACTACAAGTTGCAGTCAGATGTGCATTTTTATGTATGACTGGTTGTCAATAGATTTCCTACACTGTGGTTTTTCTTGGATTTGTATATTGAAGACAAAGACATTTAAGAGAGCAATGTGAGGAGAACAAGGTCGTTGTACACTTAGTGCGAAGTTCCAAAGGTGTTTCTGAGAAATCCTTTTTTTGGCACACTTATAATTGTACATCTTGATTGAGTAATCTGGCACGTTTTATTTATAGCTTCACAGTGCAAACTGTAATTATATATCTATTGCTTTGTTCTGTAAGAAATTTTATAAATGAATCACATGCTTATACACACGCAAGCTACCTCTAATCTCCTTTGTGCATTGCTCTATGAGGAATGACCCATTGATTCGCTAGGAAAGGTTCTCTTTCTGCTTGCTCAAATATGTGTTGTTGTTTATTCATTTTTGGATCTCAAATTGTGACACCCTTCTCAAACTTTAGACGAATGTAAAGTGGGACAAAAATCTGTTTTAGTTGACATGGAATGTTTTTTGCCCTGTTAATATATAGTACATATCCAACCTAAAAGTGGTATTCCTGTCATTTCTTTTATATTGTCTATCGTCAGAGGGTGCAACTCTCATTTGTTTCCTATTATCTATCTTGAGAGGACGCAACTCTTATTTGTTCCTATTATCTATCTTGAGAGGGCGCAACTCTCTTATTTACACTAATATCGCACCGCAACATATGGGGTATCATGTAGGTTTATAAATTGAGATGGCAGGAGCGATGTCCTTTTATATTTTAAAAAATATAAACATAGACACACAAAATATTTTTAAGAAGACTAATACATAGGTTAATGATATTTTTTCTATAAATATCATTATTGTAGTGGCAACGGACTCAGTTTACGTTTATTTGATTTGAAGGTCTTTGTTTGTTTCTGTGTGTGTATCTTGGGTTTACATTTTTCTTCTAGCAATATTGCATTACGGAGAGGCTGATATCACGGACCCACCAGCATGCAGTGTCCCTCGAGTTTTTTTTAGGGTTGGTTCGAAAATAAGGTTTAAATACTTGTACAGAGAGGCTAGCATTCGGAACCCACCAGAGAGAACATACAAGGCTGCATCACGGACCCACAAGCCATAACATACCAGAGAGGCTGATATAAGGGCCCAACAGTAAGACCATACACGGCTTCCATAGTGAAAACATAGGACGCGGCCGAAACAAAAAGTCTATCATACACACATTGCACTTAAAGAGAAGCTGACATGTTGGACCCAAACATAGCCCATGAAATTAGTCTATCAGCCCCAAGTATAGTTCAAAACCTTCTATTTTGGCCTTTTCATGGTCCCGTGGCCACCAACCATAGCCCATTCAATTTAGGAGTGAGTCCATGGAATATAAGCCATGACGAATAGGGCATCCGCCCTGAGTTAGCCTAGAATCTTTTTAATTTGGCCTTTATGAGCATTTTTGTACTTTGAGGCTCACATCTGGGATCCAAAAAATAGTCCAACATACACACGTTTCTTTCAAATAGAGGTTGTCGTCTGGGACCCAGCATAGACACGTTTCCTGCATAGAGGATGTTGAGATCTTGGACCCAGCAAATTGCCAAGGTTAAAACAGCAGACATGGCAAAAAAAAGTCCATACGCACGTTTCATTTACAGAGAGGTTGATGTGTGGGACCCAACGACACAACCTTATACAAATGTTGTATCGAGCAACGTTGCCAGTTTGAAACAGGGAGGCGCGAGCGAGAAAAAAGTTCAGCATGCACATGTTTGTTGTAATGAGAGTGAAATGAGGGGCCCAGCAGCATGAGGAAACGACAGAGTCATCGAACACCGCTATCTAGTTCGGAATAGGGTAGCGCTAGAGAAACAAATTCCATCATACCCACGATTCTTCTAATATGAGGCTGACATAAGGGACCCACCAGCCTGAATAAACGGCTGATGCAGCGAGCAACGCTATCAAGTTCGAAACACGAAGGCGCGACCGAGGAAAAAAAATCATCATACACACGTTTCTTCTAATAAGAGGATGACATGTGGGGCCTAGGAGGTTGATTAAGCGGTAGATGCATCGAGCAGCGCTACCAAGTTCGGAACAGGGTAGCGCGAGCGAAGGAAAAAAATCAACCATACACATGTTTTTTCTAATAAGATGATGGCATGTGGGGCCCAGGAGGTTGATTAAATGGTAGATGCATCGAGGAACGCTATCAAGTTCAAAACATGAAGACACGACCGAGGGGAAAAAATTCCATCATACACACGTTTCTTCTAATGAGAGGATGACATGTGGGTCCTAGTAGCCTGATTAAATGATAGATGCATCAAGTAACGCTATCAACTTCGGAAAAGGATAGCGTGAGCGAAGGAAAAAATTCCATCATACACATGATTCTTCTAATGAGAGGCTGGCATGTGGGACCTAGCAGCCTAACTAAATGGCAGACGCATCGAACAACGTTATCGAGTTCAAATCAGGGAGGCGCGACGGAAGAGTATGGTCAGCTAGAGACACTGACGTCTAGGACCCACATGCCTCAAAAGACTTCGGCGAGTCAACATCACGCGAGGAAACGAAAATCTTGCTTCTGCCACGCACTGGCCAATATTCCTCCACATTGTAGCGGTTTTTTCGTAGTAGAGGGCCACGAAACCGGAAAAAATAAGTTTTCCATCGGCCATGGTCGAGCCGAGAAATTCATCACGAAAGACGCGCATTGTACGACAACCGTCGAGCCAAGTCGTTGCAAAAGGAAATATTTCTTGTAGTGAAATAACCTTAAATTCTTTTAAATATTACCACTAACTTTTATGTTTGAATTTTACACGGACAACGGGAGTATATTTTACATTAAGTACCTAAAAGGGGAAAAATTACATGGAGGTCCATACATTTAGCATGAAGTACCCTAAAATGAAGCAAATAAAACAGTCAGGTTCGGATCTTTATCGAGAGAGTAGCTCATCGAGCCATACTCTTCATAGTACTTCATCTTTGTTTGTTTCAAAATATGGCCAATTTTGACGGTATGAAATTCTTGGATATGTGATCATCATCAGCATAAAGTATGATGTAGATATGGTCATGACCTTGTTTGTTCGGCTTGAAATGCAAGAATGTTCATACTCATTGACAACTAATAATCTTAAATACCTTCGAATTTTACCACTTGCTTTTAGGTTCAAATTTAACACCGACGATGGGAGTATATTTTACATAAAGGACCTAAAAAAGGTAAAATTACATCGACATACATACATTTACAACGAAGCACTCTAAAATCAAGCAAGGAAAATAGTCAGGTTTGGCTCCTTCTCGTGAGAGAAGCTGATCAAGCCATACTCTTCATACTATTTCCTTTTCATTTGTTTTAAAAATATGGAAAAATTTGGCATCATTCAAATTCTTGGATATGGGATCATGAATCATCAACATAAAGTATGATGTAGATATGGTCATGACCTTGGTCGTTCGTCTTGAAATCCAAGAATGTCCATAATCATTCACAACTAACCTGAAATTTGTTTAAATTTTACCACTTACTTTTAGTTTCGAATTTTACATGGACGGTGGGAGTACATTTTACATCATTAACCTAAAAAGGGGGAAATTACATCGAGGTCCATACATTTAGCACGAAGCATCCTAAAATTAATCAAAGAAAATAGTCAGGTTCGGCTCCTTCTTGAGAGAGAAGCTGATCGAGCCATACTCTTCATACTACTTTCTCTTTATTAATTTTCAAAATATGGAAAAATATGGCCGGATGCAAATTCTTGGATATGGGATCATCGTCAACGTAAAGTATGATGTAGATATGGCCATGACCTTGTTTGTTCAGCTTGAAATGCAAGAATGTTCATAATCATTGACAACTAATAATCTTAAATACGTTTAAATTTTACCACTTGCTTTTAGGTTCGAATTTTACATGGATGGTGGGAGTATATTTTACAGCAAGGACCTAAAAGGGGGAAAATTACATCGAGGTCCTCCATACATTTAGCATGAAGCAGCCTAAAATTAAGCATGAAAAATAGTCAGGTTTGGCTCCTTCTCGAGAGAGAAGATGATCGAGCCATACTCGTCATACTACTTTCTCTTTGTTTGTTTTCAAAATATAAGGCCAAATTTGGCGGCATGCAAATTCTTAGATATGGGATCATGAATCATTAGCATAAAGTATGATGTAGATTTGACCATGACCTTGGTCGTTCAGCTTGAAATTCAAGATTGTTTATACTCATTCACAACTAACCTTAAATTCGTTTAAATTTTACCACTAACTTTTAGGTTCAAATTTTACACGGATGGTGGGAGTACATCATCAAGGACCTAAAAATCGGGGAAATTACATCGAGGTCCATACATTTAGCACGAAGTACCCTAAAATTAAGCAAATAAAACAATCGGGTTCGGCTCCTTCTCGAGAAAGCAGATGATCGAGCTGTACTCTTCATAGTACTTCCTCTTCGTTTGTTTTCAAAATATCCCCAATTTGGGCGGGATGAAATTTTTGGATATGCGATCATCATCAGCATAAAGTATGATGTAGATATGGCCATGACCTTGGTCATTCGGCTTGAAATGCAAGAATGTTCATACTCATCGATAACTAATAACCTTAAATATGTTTAAATATTACCACTTGCTTTTAGGTTCGAATTTAACATGGACAGTGGGAGTACATTTTACATCAAGGATCTAAAAAAGGTAAAATTCCATCGACATCCATACATTTAGCACGAAACACCCTAAAATTAAGTATGGAAAATAGTCAGGTTTGGCTCCTTCTCGAGAGAGAAGCTGATCGAGCTATACTCTTCATACTACTTCCTCTTCGTTTGTTTTCAAAATATGGCCAAATCTGGCGGTATGAAAATTCTTGGATATGGGATCATGAATCATTAGCATAAAGTATGATGTAGATATGGCCATGACCTTGGTCGTTCGGCTTGAAATGTAAGAATGTTCATACTCATTGACAACTAATAATCTTAATTACATTTAAATTTTACCACTTGCTTTTAGGTTTACATCAAGGACCTAAAAAAGGTAAAATTACATCGACGCTCATACATTTAGCACGAAGCATCCTAAAATTAAGGAAGGAGAACAGTCAGGTTTGGCTCCTTCTCGAGATAGAAGCTGATCGAGCCATACTCTTCATACTACTTTCTCTTTGTTTGTTTTCAAAATATGGCCAAATTTGGCGGCATGCAAATTCTTGGATATGGGATCATCAACATAAACTATTATAGAAACCAAAGAATAAATAATAATGTTTGTATTATACTTTTTATAACATGTGTTTCTAGATACACGTAACATGATGCCACAAAAAATATTATACTTTTTATTCTTTATTTGAAATGTTATCAAAACCGTGTCGACTTTGTCGGTATGCGGATGCATAGCAAGAACATGATTTTTCAGAACTTTTGGTGTTTTCGATGTACCGAATTTCTGCTTAGCTTCAAAAGATTTTTGGAAAATTTTAAGAGCAATCTATCGCGCTTACTTTTAGTTAAAATTTGAGAAGGTCGGTGGGTGCGCAGTTTATATCGAAGACCTCAAAAATAGAAAATTACATAGAGGTTCATACGTTTAGCACAAAGGGCTCTAAAATGAAGCAAGGAAAAGCAGTCGGGTCCGGGTCCTTCTCGAGCGAGTAGCTGAGCCATACCCTTTGTACTACTCCTAATGTACTACTTTCAAACCAGCATGCTGCGGTTGTGCTTGGTGGCTTCCTCTTTGCAGGTGTGAAATGGAACAAGAATGAAGTACTACAGAGTAGTGGTAAAGCTGGCCAGATCATAATGGAGTGCATCGAATGTGATGTGACATATTGCATACAGTATAAACAATCCCTTATGCACAACTATCTTTTTAATAACCTTCCCTCTGGATGTTTAGGAAGGAAGTGAAAATTTTGAAACACGGAAAGTTTGAACTCCGGCTCTAATAGTAATAGTATGAGTACTATACCTTTTGCCGCCAAGCCCTAAAATGGTTCCTTCTTATGCACACCAACAAGGCACGCCTGATACTGACACGGATCCGCTGACAAGGTAGGTCGATACACGTGCACAACGCCACATTTTGGATGAGGGAGAGATCAGTTAGCTGGGGGTGATGAGTGATGTCTACGCACACTTCTATTCTTGTAGACATTGTTGGGCCTCCAAGTACAAGGGTTTGTAGAACAGAGACAAGTTTCCCTTAAGTGGATCACCCAAGGTTTATCGAACTCAAGGAGGAAGTGGTCAAAGGTATCCCTCTCAAGCAACCCTGCAATCAAGATAAAAGAAGTCTCTTGTGTCCCCAACACATCCAATACACTTGTCAGGAGTATAGGTGCACTAGTTCAGCGAAGAGATAGTGAAATACAAGTAATATGGATGATTTTGGTAATTGCAATCGGAAATAAGAGTGGCAGCAAGCAAACATGTAACATGACTGATTGTAAACGATGTTTCAATGCTTAGAAACAAGGCCTAGGGATCATACTTTCACTAGTGGACACTCTCATATAAATATCTTATCTTCATGATGTTACCCTGAACTACTCTCTGGTTCGACGATGTAGGGCTATAACAGCACACCTTAAAGTTCGCATTCCCCATCTAGATAATCCCTCACTGTCACCTTGAGCGCTAGATGGTTCCAACAAACACCACAATCTCATAGAGACATCCAAATCAAATTATACTCATGATAAGTATTTATATAACCTTAGCCAAAGTGCCACATGGTGTGCACACTGTCAACTTCACACACGTGGGGATAAACAGAGATTAATTAAAGCACTTGAGTAGCAGAATAGATCTATAGATTACAAAGCTCATGATCTCATAAGATCACGCATAGAGAGAGAGATAAACACATAGCTGCGGTAGAGCCCTTAGCCTCGAGAGAGAACTACTCCCTCCTCATCATGGGAGTCAGCAACAGCGATGGAGATGGCTTCGGGGGCACTACCCTGTCCCGGTAGGGTGCCAAAACAGAGACTTCTATCCCCCGAATCTCCTCTTTGGTGGCGGCGGTGCTGCAGAACTTTTCGTGGAATTCTGATCTTGTATCTAGGGTTTTCATTTTAGGGGGAATATATAGGCAAGGGGCAAGGTCGGTGGAGGCCTGAGGGTCCCACACCACCTGGTGGCGCGTCTAGGGGGACCCACGCCACTATAGGGTGTAGCCGCCTCGGTGCCCTCCTCCGTCTCTGCTTTGGACTCCGTCTCGTGTCAGAAAAAATAAGAACTTCAGCTTTTGTTTCATCCAATTCCGAGAATATTTCTTTACTAGCTTTTCTGAAACCAAAAATAGCAGAAAACAGGCAACTGGCATGGTGGCATCTTGTCAATAGGTTAGTTCCAGAAAATGTATAAAAATGCCTCAAAGTGTAGACAAAACATAAGATAGTTGATACAAAAGAAGCATGGCGCATCAAAAATTATAGATACGTTTACAACCTATCAAGCATCCCCAAGCTTAACCCCTGATCTTACTCGAGTAGGTAAGTGATAAAAAGAATAATTTTTGAGGTGACATGCACCATCACAATCTTGATTAAGGTATTGTAAAACATTGATAGCTGGGATCATAGTACTCTAACATAAACATGAAACATATAGTTCTAACAATAAGACAAAGTATAACACCCCAAAAATATTAATCAAGATTATCAAGTTCAAATCACCTAAGTTTAGGGTTAACAAAAACTTTTATTATTAAATTTAATATGAGTGTATGTGTGAATTGCATTAGTGTATGAATGAGTGCAATTGCCATGATTGATTACTACAAATGATAAGGAATGGTTTAAATATGAATACTACATCATCTAAGCCATTTACAAACAAAATAAAAATAAAAGAAAATCAAATATGAATCATATAAGCAAATGGTCATTTTGACCAAAATTATCCATTAGACCACTTTGAATGTTTCTAGTCAAAGATTTCTAACAGAAACTTTCCCAATTATTTTCACCCCTTGCTAGACCAAGTATAAATGAATCCAAACAAGCCTTACAAAAAGACAAAAACTAAATTCAAATCTATTTGAGAGACAATTCAAAATTGAATCAAGTGTATGTACTAAGATCACCATTTTTCAAAAACCACCCAAATCAATTCACCTTGGCAAACCCAAGCAACCATAGGCTATCAAGCAAATACTCAGAACACTCACCAAATTTCATCCAAAATTCAATCTTTGAATCCAGGCGGCCATTTGGTCGAGCACCTGGTAGACACTAGCAAATACTTTCCTAACTTCTACTGTTTGGAGCAGTAATTGATTGCCACTAGTGCCTCAATTCTCTCCTCTGGTCACCCAGTGTCCATCAACATAGTGGACAAGCTCCCCTTTGCCGTTCGCACTAGTTTAGTGCCGCCCGAGCTCACCGTGCAGGTCGACCACGCCCCACTAGCCACAGACCGCGCCGCCCTATCCCACTATGTCCAGGAGACAGGCGACACTCCACTGCCACCCTATGCCCACCCCTAGACCAAAGACACGCCATGGACCAGCCGTAATCGCCGCGCCCACTTCTCTGTCCGCCATGCCGAGAGCGCGCCAGAGCGCCGCAGCCGACACACACACACGCTGCGCCTCGCCCTCTCCGCGTGTTCCCGCACTCACCGTGACCCTACCTACCCCCTAGTCACGCCCGTTCGCCGCCACGCGAAACATGGATACTATGCGCCGTCTCGAACGCCGCCGTTCCTGCACAGATGACGGACCGCTCCCGACTGTTCTCGACCGCCCCTTGACGTGCCATCACTCGTATGACGACCGCCCTGAAGCACCACGTCAACCCCTACCCTCAGCCATGTCGATAGCTCAATGCAATGATGTCGCCGACGAGCCCGAGCCATGTCGCTCTGTCCCTCTCGTCGGTGTATAAATAGAGGCCACCCCAGCCCCAATTCTCCACACCAGCTCACTCCCCTCTCTGTCAGAAACCTCCCACACCTCTCCCGGAGCAAGGGGAGCACCACATCGCTGGAATTTCACCGGAGCCCGCCGTTGTAGAGGAGAAGAGGAACTGGAGCTAGGAGTCGCCACAGGAGGCGCCGCGACCACCATTCGACTCGCCATCAACGACAACCTCATTCACCCCCATCGCCGACCTTAGTTGGAGCCCAGGTGAGCCCCCACATACCCCCACCGCCGTGTTAGGGTTCAGTCTCGCCGGAGCAGTTCGACGGAGACGACGAACCACAGCCGTTAGATCCTAGTCTAATCGTAGGGCTGAGATTGAAACTTACAATTTCGGCTTAATTGAGTCGCTGACGAGTAGGACCCGCTTGTCAGCAGCCTGCTGCATGCGTGCCGCATAGCTGGGCCGGCCCAATTAGTTTCCCGCGCAGAGCCCATGGATTCAAATAGACTTTTTCCATTTTAGTTAAAACTAGTTTTTGTCAATGACTTTGAAAATCAATTCACAGAGATCTACTAAACCAAATTGCATGATTTCAATTTTGCTGGAAAGGTATTCAAATTATCTACCCAAGCCCGTTGGATTCAAACCATTTGAAATTATAGATCACCTATAGTAAAAATAATATGGCAGAGACTTTTCAAACTTCAAACATTTTTCAAAAATCAACCATAAATGCTTTTGAGTTGATTCCAACTCTCAAAAATCACATTTGACAAGATCTATCTGAATATGTAAAAATATTTAGGTTTACATGCAGTGATCTTGGACTAGTACCAAAAGAATGCTATATAGGCATTTCTAGTCACTTAAATTGTATTAAATAGTAATTTTGACCTTTATAAAATATGACCACCACTTTAAATCACATTCCCAAGTATTAGAATATGTGGTGATGACATGTGTTAACACGATCCCATATTTTAATTGGAGAATATTAAACCTTAAGTATATTCAATGAGTAGAAATTACTGTTCTAAACTAAGAAAAATAAGACTAGGGCTTTATTTCATGTGATGATTGTGATGATGCTAGATCATCTAGTGTGAGCCTTTATGTGATACATAGAAGTAGTTAAGTATTGTTTGGTGATTGTGTACCTTGTATTCATTTATAGACGATAGTACCGACCCAGGCTACTAGGAGGAGTACTACGAACAAGAAGAAGAGAACTTCAACCACTGCAGTACTCAAGGCAAGCCATCACTAATTGCAAGCTATATCTATGCATATTGTATATGCAAGCCTAACACTACAAGTTTACTATGCAAGCCATCCTTGCAAGATAACCTATGCAAAATGCATTAGGCATGCTTTGGTTATGCAACCTTGATTATACCAATCCCAAGTTTTACTTGCAAGCTTTATTCTTTTACTTTTACCAAAGTTCTTCACCTTTAGTTAGTGATTTGTGAGTATTGGAAAAATAGGATATATGCCATAAAGAGTATAAAACTAGGCCTAGGTAGTTATACTTAGATGCCATAAAAAGCATAAAACTAGATTTGGATAGTTACACTTGATTAGCACCCCTCAATAGTGACACCCTCATTGCTAGTTGTTAGTGCTAAACTACTACTGTTCATTTAGATGGGAATACTTGGAGGAAATGATTATGAAAACCTTGGAATGATGATTCGTTCTATTCAAATGTTTTGACATGTGCTATGAACACCAAATTACTTGATGATCAAACTTCTTGAGTCATGAGCCTTGATTTTAATAAAAACTGATGGTTGGGTTCGGATGCGATACCATTCCAATTTTACCGTACAACCACAATACCTGAATTGGGTAGGGCTTAACTGGCAGTTTATATGCCTTAGTATGTGTTCCCTCGCGGAAAGAGGTTGAGCTGAGGCTATGTCGTGAATGTGAATGTCCACCTATGCAGTGCCTAGGATGGCAGATGGCCATGGATGGGAGGCCAAGCTCATAGGGGAGGTGCCTATACTAGAGTGTGTAATTGAAAGGTTATGATTGATTATCCGCATACTAAGTATGATGATTCAGGGTTATCCCTGACGGATGTATCGAATTTTGTGGTCAAACTATTCGAATAGCCGCGTCCGTGGTCATGGACAGTTGGAATGGCCATACTGTTCCGTTGTCAGATGTTTTCAAAATGACTTGTGAATTGAACTATGACCTTAACTTGACCACAACAGGGTTGTGGACATGAAAACTAGGTTCCCACTTAGGTGATGTAGAAATTTAAATTAGGTTCTTTACTTTTGAACTCCTTATGAAATAAACCTGGCTTTTGCAAATAAACCTAGAGCTTAAGATTCCTACTAGAACTACCTTACTTGTTAGTGATAGTTTGCGAGTACTTAAAGAGTACTCATGGCTTTGTCCCTGGCTATTCCTGTGGCCAGACTATGAGGAGGACTACTAGGAAGATGGATAGCAGGAGGTCTATGACAACTAGGATCATCTCCCATCGCCAGCATTGCCTGTGACCCTGAAGATGGAGCCCCTACTATGTTTACTTTTCGCTGCTTTGATTGTATTAAGACTGGATCATGAGATCCTTTATTTGTAAGACCTTTATTATGGTTTGTAATGGATGATGTACTATGGTACCAATTCTGTTATGTCTCACAAAAATGGTAATCCTGGGATTGTGATGTATGGCATAACAGGCATCTGGGATTAAAAATCCGGGTGTTGACAAGTTGGTATCAGAGCCATCCTGACCATAGGAGACCCTAGTTGGAATGGACGCCTGACCCAAAAACTTAGTTTCAAAACAAAAGAAGTGAGTATTTATGAAAACCTATTCCCACTCTTATCCTTGAGATTCTTTCAAAAAAAATTCATGTTCCTCAAAAATTCTTGCAATCCTACATAAAATTTGACACACTTGATCACTCCACTAACTTGCTCACCGTAAATTCTTATAGATGGAGGTCAAGTATAACAAGTTCTACCAGTTGGGAACGAAGGTCGGCTGATCTTTGAGAGGGATCTAGATGCACTCGCCGAGTATCTTGAGCGCCCGCACCCAGAGTTCTTCGGGGCATAACTCAACAATCACGTAGGAGGAGATCTACAGTGGCTGATAGTTGCAGATCTCAGAGGCAAGATGGAAGCACCCACCTCGGAGAATATCCAATTCATCTTGAGGGAGAAGAACTGGCTAGATGGATTAGCCAGGGCTATGCAGGAAGCTCTTGCCCGTTTGTGTGGACAAAACATCAATCAGATCAATGGCACTCACTTTGCTCACTACGCAAGGCGTGATTCTATGGGACTGCCCTTGGAGATGCCAGGACACCCGGAGCTGAAGCACCAGGTGGATAATATTGACTTCATGTTGTATGATAGACAATAGGAGTTGGACAATGCCTGTGCCTACGCCAACCATAACCATGCCATTGCAGTTAGGAAGGACCAGACCCTCGCCATCCTCACCAAGGAGCACCATTCACTTCGTCGTCGGCGTGACAAGAAGGATCGCATCATCGATCGTCTTTGCAAGAAGGTGGCCACTCTCGAGAAGACCATCCGTGAACAGGAGATCTAGCTTGAAGCAAAGGAGGAGGAAGGTGAATATATCCGTGGAGATCTCTACTCTTACCTCAGTGATGATGACGACTACCTGGAGGACGAGGCCATGGATTTACACACTAAGGATGATGATGCCGCCTTCATTAATGATGATTAGATGCACTTGAGCACGACCGTAGGAGTGAGTTGTACCCGGTCCCACTGTATCGTAGTTTCACAGAATGGTTCTTAAAACCATCTGTTTTCTATTTGTGTTGTGGTGTGTGTTTGTATTGGGTGATATGAATGAATGAATGAAAAGAAAGTTGTTAGTTTGCAAAACCTGAGTCAAACTCCAAGTTTAAAGTTTCCAAAACAAACCCATAAACCCTAGATATTTCCCCCCTCGTCTCATTATCTATCTCAATCTTCAGATGACTCGTGGAAATCCCGGAGGAAGCAATTCATCTCAGGACCCAATGCTACAGATTCTGCAAATGTTAGTTTCTAACCGTGAAGCTAGTAGAGCCGAACGTCAAGACAACTTAGCCACTCTTCAACAGATATCTCAGATGGCCCACAATAATCAAGGCCATGGAAACCAGGATAACCATGGATCCAAGCTCAAGAACTTTCAAAACACCAATCCCCCTATATTTAATAAGTCTGAAGAGCCCTTAGATGCTGATGACTGGCTGCAAACCATGGAGAACAACTTAGAGGTTGCAGGAGTTGAGGCGAATGACAAAGTACTGTTTTCCACCCATTATCTGGCAGGTGATGCAAGAGCCTGGTGGAATAGCACCCGTACCATGAACGAAGGTCAGATGATGACTTGGGATGAGTTCAAAATCAAGTTCAGCCGGACCCATGTGCCCCCAGGTCTGATTAAGAGTATGAGGGATGAGTTCAGAGATTTGAAACATGGAAGGATGAATGTGGTGGAATACCGTGACAAATTCTTATCTTTAGCTAGATATGCCCCTGATGAGATTGACACAGAAGAAAGAAGAAAGAGAGATTCCTGAACGGACTGCATGATGAGATGCAAACCGTGCTAGTCAACATTCCCTTTGATGATCTTGAAGCTCTAGTGTACTCTGCTATCCAGATGGAAGGGAAGATAAACCAAGCCAATGACAATCGCAAGCGCATGATGATGCACCAGCCTGGATCCTGCCATACACAGAAGTATCGCCCCAACCCGTCAGCAGGATATGCCTCGAGAAACAATAGACCCCCTATGTCCCGTCCAAACTATCCCAATCGTGGCGGAGGAAACTCGAGGTCCGGAGGAAACCATAACAATAATCCTGGCAACCTCAATAACTTCAACCGTGCATCACCCAAGTCCAACAACAACAACACCAAAAAAATAATACCGCCACAAGGACTGGAAGCAATGATGTGCCTATTGCAGGAAAAGACAAGTCCCTGATTACTTTCTTTGAATGCGGAGTCAAGGGTCACTACTCCAACGAGTGCCCCAAGAAGCTTGCAGCAACCACCAATGTGAATGCACCCGCTTAGCAGCAAAGCCATGTTCAACCTAGAAAGAGATTTTCCCCAGGGAACCCGCTCAACCACAATGGCCGTCTGTTCCACATGAATGCTGAAGAAGCTCAGGAAGCGCCAGATGTCGTGCTGGGTATGTTTTCTGTTAACTCAGTACTTGCAAGAGTGTTGTTTGATTCTGGAGCATCGCACTCATTTGTTACAGAAGAATTTGCATGCACTAGTAAGATTCAACCAACGAAATTGAAGCATGTTATGATAGTTCAAAGACCTGGTTCAACCACCAAAGCTAGAAAAATTTGCAAGGCCGTACCTATCAGAATCCATGGAATAGATTTTTATGCTAATCTAATAGTACTTGGAACCAAAGGTTTGGAAGTAGTACTAGGAATGGATTGGATGTCGAAACATAAAGGATTAATCGACTGTGCCAAGAAAGCCATAACCATGACCAGTAGCACTGGAGTATCAATAGAGCATGTATCTAAGACGCTGCCCCGTCAATTCAAATGCAACAAGAGTCTAGCCCAACCAACCCTAGACCAAGTCATAGTAGTCTGTGAATACCCCGACGTGTTCCCAGATGAATTTCCTGCTATGCCCCCAGATCGGGATATCGAGTTCATTATTGAACTAATTCCTAGAACTAGACCCATAGCTCAGAGACCTTATAGTATGAACCCATCTGAATTAGTGGAGCTGAAGAAGCAACTTGATGCTATGCTGGAGAAAGATCTGATTCAACCAAGTGTATCGCCATGGAGAGCGCCTGTTTTGTTTATGGATAAGAAAGATGGAGGTAACCGTTTGTGTACGGATTACCGGAAGCTGAACGATGTCACCATCAAGAACAAGTACCCACTACCGAAGATAGAAGATTTGTTTGACCAGTTGAATGGTGCCAGAGTGTTTTCTAAGATTGATCTTAGAACTGGTTATCATCAACTCAAGATTCGTGCAATGGATATCCCAAATACCGCCTTCACCACCAGATATGGATTGTATGAGAACACTGTCATGTCTTTTGGATTAACCAATGCCCCCGCTTATTTCATGAATCTCATGAATAAGATTTTTATGAACTTCCTGGATAAGGTTTTTGTTGTTTTTATCGATGATATTCTGATCTATTCCAAGTCAGAAGAAGACCATGAGCTAAACCTGAGAACCATCCTTGAAACCCTTAGAGAACACCAATTGTATGCCAAGTTTAGCAAATGTGAGTTCTGGTTGAAGGAAGTAGGATTCCTAGGACATATCGTGTTGGCCGGAGGAATTGCTATCGATCCCACCAAGATTAAGGATGTTGAAGAATGGAAAACCCCAACCACTCAAACCCAAGTCCGCGCATTTCTCGGATTAGCCGGGTATTACCGCAAGTTCATAGAAGGATTTTCAAGCATTGCAAGACCGCTGACCCAGCTATTGAAGAAAGATCAAAAGTTTGAATGGATGGACAAATGTGAAGCAAGTTTTCAAGAGCTCATGAAGAGATTGATTTCAGCCCCAATTTTGATTATGCCGGACATCAAGAAGCCTTTTGATGTGTATTGTGATGCATCCAAGATTGGTCTCGGATGTGTGTTGATGCAAGAAGGCAAAGTCATATCCTATCTGTCCTGACAACTGAAGCAGCATGAGCAAAACTACCCTACCCATGACTTAGAACTAGCAGCTATAGTTTTAGCCTTGAAGACCTGGCGTCATTACCTTATGGGTAACCGCTGTGAGATTTATTCGGATCACAAGAGTCTGAAGTATATTTTCACCCAGAAGGAGCTAAATATGAGGCAAATGAGATGTATAGAGTTAATCAAGGATTATGACCTTGACATTCACTATAACCCCGGCAAAGCCAATGTGGTAGCGGATGCTCTTAGCAGACTGCCGTGTAGATTAAACACCCTGATTAAAGAAGCCCAGCCAAGTTTGCATGAAGAGTTGGAGCAGTTTAGAACAGAGCTAGTTAGCGAAGGATTTTTAGCTAGCATAGAACTTCAACCCACTTTGATCAGTCAGATCAAGGAGGCGCAGAATGGAAATGCAAGTATCGACGGAGTCAAGCGTCGTATCGGTACAAGGAAGGTACCTAGATTCACCGAAGATGAAGAAGGAGTTTTGTGGTACAAAGAACGTATCTGTGTACCAGCAGATTTCGAGTTGAAACAAGTCATCATGTAGCAAGCTCATGATACTCTTTATTCTATCCATCCCGGAGGAACGAAGATGTATCAGGATTTGAAGGAGCAATTTTGGTGGACAAGATGAAGAGAGAAATCAGAAGCTACATAGCCAAGTGTGATATCTATCAGAGAGTCAAAGCAGAACATCAGAGACCCGCAGGACTTTTGCAACCATTGCAGATTCTGGAATGGAAATGGGATTCTGTCAGAATGGATTTCATCACCGGTTTGCCTACCTCTAGTAGGGGAAATGACTCTATTTGGGTCATAGTGGATAGACTGTCTAAGGTAACCCATTTTATACCTGTCAAGACCACCTACCAGAGTTCGAAGCTAGCAGAGCTGTACATTGCTAGAATAGTCAGTTTGCATGGAACCCCTAAGACCATAGTATCGGATCGAGGAACCCAGTTTACCTCAAGATTTTGGCAGAAAGTCCAAGAAGGATTAGGAACTAAGCTGAACTTTAGCACAACGTACCACCCGCAAACCGATGGACAAACTAAAAGAGTCAACCAAATTTTAGAAGATATGTTGAGAGCTTGTGTGCTAGAATATGGATCAAAACAGGAATATTATCTGCCTTTCGCAGAATTCTCATGCAACAACAGTTATCAAGCCAGTTTGCAAATGGCCCCATTTGAATTTCTGTATGGAAGGAAGTGTCGTACCCCCTTGAATTGGTCGCAAGTAGGAGAGAGTCAGATTTTCGGACCCGACATCCTACGAGAAGCCGAAGAGAAGGTTCACAAAGTCCGTGAACACCTCAAGACCGCCCAATCCAGACAGAAGAGTTATGCTGACAAAAGACGTCGAGACCTGACCTTTAATGTCGGAGATTTTGTATATCTCAAAGTATCACCCTTGAAAGGAATGCAACGTTTTCAACTGAACGGGAAGTTAGCCCCCAGATATATTGGACCCTTCAAGATTTTGAATCGCCGAGGAGAAGTATCATATCAACTGGAACTGCTAGAGGAGATGTCATCCATACATGATGTGTTCCATATCTCGTTACATCGCAAATGCCTAGAAGTTCTAGAGAAGACCTAAGTGTTCAAGAACATCGATCACCGAGCCATAGATATCAACAAGGACCTAACCTATCGTGAAGTACCCATTCGTATTTTGGAAGAAGCCTTCAGAACCACCAGGACCCGGAGTATTAAGTTTCTCAAGATCCAGTAGAGCAACCAAACTGAAGGAGAAGCTACTTGGGAGCGAGAAGATTACATTAGGACCGAATTTCCAAATCTCTTTAGTTCCTAGTTTTTTCTTAAATCTTGGGATGAGATTTTGTTTAAGGAGGGAAGGTTTGTAACACCCCAAAAATATTAATAAAGATTATCAAGTTCAAATCACCTAAGTTTTGGGTTAACAAAAACTTTTATTATTAAATTTAATATGAGTGTATGTGTGAATTGCATTAGTGTATGAATGAGTGCAATTGCCACGATTGATTGCTACAAATGATAAGGAATGGTTTAAAGATGAATACTACATCATCTAGGCCATTTACAAACAAAATCAAAAGAAAAGAAAATCAAATATGAATCATATAAGCAAATGGTCATTTTGACCAAAATTATCCACTAGACCACTTTGAGTGTTTCTAGTCAAAGATTTCTAACAGAAACTTTACCAATTATTTTCACCCCTTGGTAGACCAAGTAAAAATGAATCCAGGCAAGCCTTACAAAAAGATAGAAACTAAATTCAAATCTATTTGAGAGACAATTCAAAATTGAATCAAGTGTATGTACTAAGATCACCATTTTTCAAAAACCACCCAAATCAATTCTCCTTGGCAAACCCAAGCAACCATAGGCTATCAAGCAAGTACTCAGAACGCTCACGTAATTTCATCCAAAATTCAAACTTTGAATTCATGAGGCCATTTGGTCGAGCACCTGGCCGACACCAATAAACACTTGCCTAACTTCTACTGTTTGGAGCAGTAATTGATCGCCACTAGTGCCTCAATTCTCTCCCCTGGTCGCCCCAGTGTCCAGTAGCACAGCGGACAAGCTTCCCCTTTGCCGTTCGCACCAGTGTAGCGCCGCCCGAGCTTGCTGTGCTGGTCAACCACACCCCACTAGCCACAGACCGCGCTGCCCTCTCCCATGATGTCCAGGAGACAGGAGACACTCCACCGCTACCCTCTGTCCACCCCAAGACCAGAGACACGCCATGGACCAGCCATAACCGCTGCGCCCACTTCTCTGTCCGCCATGCCGAGAGCGCGCCAGAGCGCTGCAGCCGACACGGCACACACGCCGCACCTCACCCTCTCTGCGCATGCCCGCGCTCACCGTAACCCCAGCTACCCCCAGACACGCCCGTTCGCCGCTGCACGAACCGTGGACACTGTGCACCGTCTCGAACGCCGCTGTTCCCGCACAGAGCACGAACCGCTCCCGACCGTTCTTGATCGCCCCCTTGCCACGCCATCACTCGCATGAAGATTGCCCTGAAGCACCGCGTCAACCTCTACCCTCAGCCATGCTGATAGCTCACTGCAACGACGTCGCCGACGAGCCTGAGCCATGTCGCTCTGTCCCTCTCGCCGGTGTATAAATAGAGGCCACCCTAGCCCCAATTCTCTACACCAGCTCACTCCCCTCTCTCTAAGAAACCTCCCACACCTCTCCTCGGAGCAAGGCGAGCACCACATCGCCGGAATTTCACCAGAGCCCGCCGCTGTAAAGAAGAGGAACTAGAGCTAGGAGCCGCCCTAGGAGCCGCCACGACCACCATTCGACTCGCCATCGACGACAACCTCATTCGCCCCCATCACTGACCTTAGCTGGAGCCTAGGTGAGCCCCCACATACCCCCACCGTCGCGTTAGGGTTTAGTCTCGCCGGAGCAGTTCGACCGAGACGACGAACCATAGCCGTTAGATCCTAGTCTAATCGTAGGGCTGAGATTAAAACTTACCGTTTTGGCTTAATTGAGTCGCTGACGAGTAGGACCCGCCTGTCAGCAGTCCGCTGCGCGTGCCGCGTATATGGGCCTGCCCAATTAGTTTCCCGCAGAGAGCACGTGGATTCAAATAGACTTTTCCATTTTAGTTAAAACTAGATTCTGTCAGTGACTTTGAAAATCAATTCATAGGGATCTACTAAACCAAATTGCATGATTCCAATTTTGTTGGAAAGGTATTCAAATTATCTAACCAAGCCCGTTTGATTAAAACCATTTGAAACTATAGATCATCTATAGTAAAAATAACAAGGTAGAGACTTTTCCAACTTCAAACTTTTTAAAAAATCAACCATAAATGCTTTTGAGTTGATTCCAACTCTCAAAAATCACATTTGACAAGACCTATCTGAATATGTAAAAATATTTAGGTTTACATGCAGTGATCTTGGACTAGTACCAAAAGAATGCTATATAGACATTTCTAGTCACTTTAATTGTATTAAATAGTAATTTTAAACTTTATAAAATATGACCACCACTTTAAATCACATTGTTGGGTCCGCAGCATAGAAAACAAAAAATTTCCTACGATGAGAACTATACGCCAAGATCTATCTACTAGATACAGAGCAACGGGTGGACATACATCCATGGAGAACTTACCCTCGAAGACAACGAGTTTTGTTAACGAGTAGGAACTCGTGGTTGATGTAGTCATACGCTTGCCGATCTCAAGATCGTGTGGAAGTCCGAGCGCCGCAAATCAGCAGCGCATCCCTCCTCACACACACGTCCAAGCCATCAGACAAACTCCACCTCCTCGCTCCAGCGAATCAGTGGAAGCAACAACTCCTTCCAGACGCAAGGCCATCGGGAACATCTATCTCGCTAATCCGAGACCATGGGGGAATATCTAGAGGGGGAGAGATATCCTTCACGAGGAGGTGTGGTTTGTGAGAGGGGAGAGGGGGCTTTATATAGGAGGGAGGGAGACCCCTCCCCTCCCATAGCCGGCGCATGAGGGGGACTCCTCCCCTCCTTCATTCATGTGGTCAACCTCCACTCACATAAACATGGCCTCCACCCAAAATCCCACTCACATGTATTTAATTTCCACCAAATTAAATGCAACTCTCAATTTAATAAAACTCTTTTATTAATTTTATTCAGAATATTGTTAATTACTTTAATTAAAAAAAATTCACATAAACCCCTTATAACATTTCAATATCACATGGAGAACGACTTTCTGCAATTTCACCTGAAATAGTTCCAGTTTCTATCGAAACATTTCCTGCGCTTTGCATACCTTTTGTCTGAAACATATGTGCTCCTAAATGGTGTCTGGCAACTCTTAAGTGTGTCACCCTACGGTTCGCGAATAATGCAGACATGATTGATACTCCTCTCAGATCAATAATCAGAAGCGGGACCTGGAGATCCATACTGACTCCTGCACATTCAACGATGACTTCTGTGATCGTGAGAACTTTCAACGCTAGTAATTTAATCCCTTTGTCTCATGATATAAAACATGTCCGAGATTAGATCATCGGTATCCAAATACCTAGTTTGATCTTATTACCGATATGCACTCTTTTCTCGTTCCCGTGATATAACATTCTGGTGATCACATCACTTGCTTGCAAGCTATCTTAATGTGATATCACCGAGAGGGCCCAGAGTATATCTATCCGTCATCGAGATTGACAAATTCCACTCTTGATCCATGAGCCTCAACATAACACCTTCATAGCACTGAACCCACCTTTATAGTCACCCTGTTATGGTGTGACGTTTGATGTTATCAAGATACTTTTCTGGTGTCAGCAATTAACATGATCTCATGGTCTAAGGACTAAGACTACTTCATATGATGTTATAGCAATATAAAAATAATGACTTGATCGTAATGCTATACTTCGGATGAATGTTCATCACATCATTTCACAAATATTGTGACCTTGTTATTAACAACATCCAATGTCCATGATCAGGAAACCTTGATCATCTTGTTAATCAACAAGCTAGTCTATAAGAGAGGCATAACTAGGAACCCTTTTTGTTTATTAAACACACATGTATTGACGTTTCCTATCAATACAATTATAGCATGCAAAATAAACATCTATCATATACAAGGAATACATAATAACAACTTTATTATTGCCTCTCAGGGCATATTTCCTTCAGTCTCCCACTTGCACTAGAGACAATAATCTAGTTTACATAGTGATAAATCTAACTCCCATGGAATTCTGGTGTTGATCATGTTTTGCCCTAGGGAGTACTTTAGTCAACTGATCTGCTACATTCAGGTTCATGTGCACTTTACAAATATTTATATCTCCATCCTTGACATGCTCACGGATGGAGTGAAACCGGTGCTTAATATGCTTGGAATTCTTGTGAGACCTTGGTTCCTTGGCGTTGTCTATGGCTCCATTGTTGTCACAATAGATCACCATTGGGTCCAACGCACTAGGAACCACACCTAGTTCCGTTATGAACTCCTTCATCCAAACCGCTTCCTGCGCCGCTTCTGAAGCAACAACATATTCTACCTCCGTCGTTGATCCAGCCACCACAGGTTGTTTGGAGCTCCTCCAACTAACTGCTGCTCCGTTCAAGAGAAATACGTATCCGGATTGAGACTTAGAGTCATCCGGATCAGTGTCAAAGCTAGCATCGACATAACACTTAGAGACTAGCTCTTCTTCACCTTCGTATACAAGAAACATATCCTTAGTTCTTCTCAAGTACTTAAGGATATTCTTGACCGCTATCTAGTGTTCCGAACCTGGATCAGATTGGTACCTACTAGTCAAACTAATAGCATGTGCCACATCCGGTCTTGTACATAGCATGGCATACATTATAGAGCCTATGGCTGAGGCATAGGGGATCTTATCCATTATCTCTCTTTCTTCCGCCGTAGCCGGACTTTGAGTCTTACTCAATGTCTTGCCTTGCAACATAGGTAAGAACCCCTTCTTACTTCCGTCCATATTAAACTTCTTTAATATCTTATCAAGGTATGTACTCTACGATAGCCCAATTAGGTGTCTTGATCTATCTCTATAGATTTTAATGCCTAATATATATGAAGCTTCACTAAGGTCTTTCATCAAAAATTTGCTGTTTAGATAACTTTTAACACTATTTAAAACATCTATATCATTTCCAATCAGTAATATGTCATCCACATATAATATTAGAAATGCCACATTGATCCCACTCACTTTCTTGTAAATCACCCCATCAAAGCGGAGATTCCAACTCCGGGATGCTTGCTTCAGTTCATAGATGGATCGCTGAAGCTTGCATACCTTATCAGCATCCTTAGGATCGACAAAACCCTTAGGTTGTATCATATACAACTCTTCTTCAATATTACCATTGAGGAACACAGTTTTGACATCCATCTACCATATTTCATAATCGAAATATGCAGCAATTGCTAACATAATCCTAACCGACTTAAACATCGCTACGGGAGAGAATGTCTCATCGTAGTCAACTCCTTGAATTTGTCGAAACCCCTTTGCGACAAGTCGAGCCTTATAGATGGTAACATTACCATCAGCATCAGTTTTTCTTTTGAAAATCCATTTATTCTCAACGGCCTTTCGATCGTGAGGTAAGTCCACCAAGGTCCAAACCTGGTTTTCATACATGGATTCCATCTCGGATTTCATGGCTTCTAGCCATTTGTTGGAATCAGGGCTCATCATCGCTTCTTCATACGTCGCAGGGTCATCTATTCCATCAATCATGAAATTCATAACAGGGTTGTCGTACAGTTCAGGAGCTGCACATGTCCTGCTTGACCTGCGAGGTTCGGTAGTGTCCTCTTTCGGAGTTTCATGATCAATATCATACCTCTCTCCTCATTAGGTGAAGTCAACTCCGAAACAACTTCCGGTGCTGCGCTACTCACCATTTCATGAAGAGAAGGTTCAATAACCTCTTCGATTTCTACCTTACGACTACTCACACCTTTCACGAGAAACTCCTTCTCAAGAAAGGATCCATTCTTGGCAACAAAAACATTGCCCTCGGATCTTTGATAGAAGGTATACCCAATCGTTTCCTTAGGGTATCCTATGAAGACGCATTTTTCCGCTTTGGGTTCGAGTTTATCTGGTTGAAGTTTCTTCACATAAACATCGCATCCCCAAACTTTAAGAAATGACAGCTTAGGTTTGTTTCCAAACCATAATTCATACGGTGTCTTTTCAACGGATTTAGATGGTGCCCTATTTAAATTGAATGCAGCGGTTTCCAGTGCATAACCCCAAAATGACAGTGGCAAGTTAGTCAGAGACATCATAGATCGAACCATATCCAATAAAGTATGATTACGACATTCTGACACACCATTACGTTGTGGTGTTCCGGCAGGCGTAAGTTGTGAAACTATTCCAGAGTCTTTCATATGTGTGCTAAACTCATAACTAAGATACTCTCCTCCACTGTCGGACCGTAGAAATTTTATCTTTCTGTTACGATGATTTTCCACTTCATTCTAAAATTCCTTGAACTTTTCAAAGGTTTCAGACTTATGTTTCATCAAATAGAAATACCCGTATCTACTCAAATCATCCGTGAAAGTAACAAAATAACGATATCCACCTCGTGCTGACACACTCATTGGTCCACACACCTCAGTATGTATGATTTCCAATAAATCTGTCGCCCGTTCCATTGAACCGGAAAACGGCGTTCTAGTCATCTTGCCCATAAGGCATGGCTCACATTTATCAAATGATTCAAAATCAAGTGATTCCAAAAGTCCATCAGAATGGAGTTTCTTCATGCGTTTAACGCCAATATGACCTAGACGGCAGTGCCACATATATGCAGATATATGATTATCAAGTTTAATCCTTTTAGCATCAACATTATGAATATGCGTAATACTACTATCGAGATCCAACCGAAATAAACCATTCAACACAGGTGCATGACCATAAAAGATATTATTCATATAAATCGAACAACCATTGTTTTCAGACTTAAACGAATAACCACTTTGCATCAAACACGATCCAGATACAATGTTCATGCTCAGTGCAGGCACCAAATAACAATTATTCAGGTTTATAACTAATCCCGACGGCATATGGAGAGGCAGTGTTCCGACGGCGATCACATCAACTCTTGATCCATTGCCGACTCGCATCGTGACCTCATCCCTTGCTAGTTGTCGCTTGTTTCGCAGCCCCTGAACCGAGTTACATATATTAGCAACCGATCCCGTATCAAATACCCAGGTGCTACTGCGAGTACTAGTCAAGTACACATTAATAACATGTATATCACATATACCTTTGTTTGCCTTGTCGGCCTTCTTGTCCGCCAAATATTTGGGGCAGTTGCGCTTCCAATGGCCAGTCCCCTTGCAATAGTAACACTCGGTGTCAGACTTAGGGCTAGCTCGGGGTTTCTTTTCAGGTGCGGCAATAGATTTTCCGCCCTTCTTTCCCTTCTGCTTGCCTTTCTTGTCCTTCTTGAAACTGGTGGTCTTATTGATCATCAACACTTGATGTTCTTTCCTAATCTCCACTTCTGCAGTCTTAAGCATTGACAGAAGCTCGAGAAGAGACTCCTTCATGCCCTGCATATTATAGTTCATCACGAAGCTCTTGTAGCTAGGTGGCAGAGATTGGAGAACACGATGTATGCCGAAATCAATGGGAATCATTATTCCCAAGGACACAAGCTTATTGGCATACCCAGACATTTTGAGTACGTGCTCACTAACGGAGCTGTTCTCCTCCATCATGCAGCTAAAGAACTTTTCAGAAGCATTATAACTCTCTATGGCAGCATGGGTATCGAAAATCATTTTCAATTCTCCCATGGTATCAAAGGAATTGCCATTTTCGAAACGTTTTCGAAGTTCTGGCTCTAGCCCATACAGTATGCCGCAATGAACTAAGTTGTGGTCCTCCTGACGAGTTATATAGACATTCTTTTCCTCGTCAGGGGCATCAGGAGCTGGTGGGGGGCCTAGCGGAGCCTCTAGCACATATTGCTTTTGTGCAGTAGTGAGGAGAATCCTCAAATTCATAGCCCAGTTGGTGAAGTTGCTACCATTCGCAGCAAGCTTCTCTTTCTCCATGAACACATTGAAATTAAAAGCAGGTGGTGCCATCTACAACAGAATTTGTAAAGTATATTTAGACTAAGTTTATGATAGATTGAGTTCAACTAATCCAAATTACTAATGAATTCCCACTCAAAAACGACATCCCTCATGTCCTTTTGGGTGATTACATGAACCAAATCCACTACACCAAGTCCGATCATCACGTGAGTTGGTGTATCTTCAAAGGCGAGCATCTATATGGGCATCATATCAACTATATGACTCATGCTTAACCTTTCGGTCCGTGTTCCGAGGCCATGTCTGTACATGCTAGGCTCGCCAAGTAAGAACCTTAGTATTCGCGTGTGTAAAACTGTCTTACACCCGTTGTATGAAAGCGTAGAGTCGAAAACACCCGATCATCACGTGATGCATCAAAACACGATCCACAAAACGGTGCATACTTAAGGAAGAACACATTTTATCTTGATATCTAAATGAGGGATCATCTTATAATGCTACCAAAAGCGCCAAACTAGCAATGTAAGATGCTAACATCTAATGTGTGAAGTGAGATGATACGGTCCATGCATTTGATCTCTATCATTTGCATCGTGGTATGATCTCTATCATTCCTTTGTGTGTAAGGCCAAGGTCTATGGAACTTACACGTTAAGTGAGTTGTAAGAGTATCTATCATACATCTACTTACAACAATACCATATCAAGACACTAGCCCAGCAACGATCTAAACTAGACGCCTCTAATTTATCAATTGCAAGTTTTACGTGGCTTACAGTTTTCGGAGAAAGAACCGGTCTTACCTACGAATATGAACCACAACGATGATAACCAAGTTATTAGCAACTCATTGTAAATCAGATATTGACTATAGTAGGAGATACAGACACCCGCTAGCCACTTATGCAAAACTAGTTGCATGTCAGTCGTGGAACCGGTCTCATGTACGATGACATGTAAGGTTGGTCCGGGCCGCTTCATCCCACTATGCCACCAATATCCAAAATACATAGAAGATGCAATAACATGATCATCATCGCCCACATATAAACATATGTGTACTACCCGTGCAAAGCACCTACGCATAGATCAGGCTCTGATACCACTGTTGGATCCACAGCATAGAAAACAAAAAAATTCCTATGATGAGAACTATACGCCAAGATCTATCTACTAGATACAGAGCAATGAGTGGACATACATCCATGGAGAACTTACCCTCGAAGATAACGAGTTTAGTTAACGAGTAGGAACTCGTGGTTGATGTAGTCGTACGCTTGCCGATCTCAAGATCGTGTGGAAGTCCGAGCGCCGCAAATCAGCAGCGCATCCGTCCTCGCACACACGTCGAAGCCACCAGACAACCTCCACCTCCTCACTCCCACGAATCAGCGGAAGCAGTAACTCCTTCTAGACACAAGGCCACCGGGAACATGTATCTCGCTAATCCGAGACCATGGGGAAATATCTAGAGGGGGAGAGAGATCCTTCACGAGGAGGTGTGGTTTGTGAGAGGGGAGAGGGGGCTTTATATAGGAGGGAGGGAGACCCCTCCCCTCCCATAGCCGGCGCTTGAGGGGGGGGGGACTCCTCCCCTCCTTCATTCATGTGGTGAACCTCCACTCACATAAACATGGCCTCCACCCAAAATCCCACTCACATGTATTTAATTTCCACCAAATTAAATGCAACTCTTTTATTTATTTTATTCAGAATTTTGTTAATTACTTTAATTAACAAACATTCACATAAAACCGCTTGTAACATTTCAATATCACATGCAGAACCACTTTCTGCAATTTCACCTGAAACAGTTTCGGTTTCTATCGAAACATTTCCTGCGCTTTCCAAACCTTTTGTCTGAAACATATGTGCTCCTAAATGGTGTTCGCCAACCCTTAAGTGTGTCACCCTATGGTTCGTGAATAATGAAGACATGATTGAGACTCCTCTCAGATCAATAATCAGAAGCGGGACCTGGAGATCCATACTGACTCCTGCACATTCAACGATGACTTCTGTGATCGTGAGAACCTTCAACGCTAGTAATTTAATCCCTTTGTCTCATGATATAATACATGTCCGAGATTCGACCATCGGTATCCAAATACCTAGTTTGATCTCGTTACCGACATGCACTATTTTCTCATTCCCGTGATATAACATTCTAGTGATCACATCACTTGCTTGCAAGCTATCTTAATGTGATATTACCGAGAGGGCCCAGAGTATATCTATCCGTCATCGGGATTGACAAATTCCACTCTTGATCCATGAGCCTCAACATAACACCTTCATAGCACTAAACCCACCTTTATAGTCACCCGGTTACGGTGTGACGTGTGATGTTATCAAGATACTTTTCTGGTGTCAGCAATTAACATGATCTCATGGTATAAGGACTAAGACTACTTCGTATGATGTTATAGCAATATAAACATAATGACTTGATCGTAATGCTATACTTCAGATGAATGTTCATCACATCATTTCACAAATAATGTGACCTTGTTATTAACAACATCCAATGTCCATGATCAGGAAACTTTGATCATCTTGTTAATCAACAAGCTCGTCTATAAGAGAGGCAAAACTAGGAACCCTTTTTGTTTATTAAACACACATGTATTGACGTTTCCTATCAATACAATTATATTATGCAAAATAAACATCTATCATATACAAGGAATACATAATAACAACTTTATTATTGCGTCTCAGGGCATATTTCCTTCATACATTCCCAAGTATTAGAATATTTGGTGATGACATGTGTAAACATGATCCATATTTTAATTGGAGAATATTAAATCTTAAGTGTTTTCAATGAGTAGAAATTACTTTTCTAAACTAAGAAAAATAAGACTAGGCCTTTATTTCATGTGATGATTGTGATGATGCTAGATCATCTAGTGTGAGCCTTTGTGTGCTACATAGAAGTAGTTATGTATTGTTTGGTGACTGTGTACCTCGTATTCATTTATATACGATAGTACCGACCCAGGCTACGAGGAGGAGGAGTACTACGAAGATGAAGAAGAGAACTTCAACCACTGCACTACTCGAGGCAAGCCCTCACTAATTGCAAGCTAGATCTATGCATACTATATATGCAAGCCTAACACTACAAGTTAACTATGCAAGCCATCCTTGCAAGATAACCTATGCAAAATGCATTAGGCATGCTTTGGTTATGCAACCTTGATTATACCAATCCCAAGTTTTACTTGCAAGCTTTATTCTTTTACTTTTACCAAAGTTCTTCACCTTTAGTTAGTGATTTGTGAGTATTGGAAAAATAGGATAGATGCCATAAAGAGTATAAAACTAGGCCTAGGTAGTTATACTTAGATGCCATAAAAAGCATAAAACTAGATTTGGATAGTTACACTGGATTAGCACCCCTCAATAGTGACACCCTCATTGCTAGTTGCTAGTGCTAAACTACTACTGTTCATTTAGATGTGAATACTTGGAGGAAATGATTATGAAAACCTTGGAATGATGATTCGTTCTATTCAAATGTTTTGACATGTGTTATGAACACCAAATTACTTGATGATGAAACTTCTTGAGTCATGAGCCTTGATTTTAATAAAAACTGATGGTTGGGTTCGGATGCGATACCATTCCAATTTTACCGTACAACCACAATACCTGAATTGGGTAGGGCTTAACTGGCAGTTTATATGCCTTAGTATGTGTTCCCTCGTGGAAAGAAGTTGAGCTGAGGCTACCTCGTGAATGTGAATGTCCACCTATGTAGTGCCCAGGATGGCAGATGGCCATGGCTGGGAGGCCAAGCTCATAGGGGAGGTGCCTATACTAGAGTGTGTAATTGAAAGGTTATGATTGATTATCTGCATACTAAGTATGATGATTCAGGGTTATCCCTGACGGATGTATCGAATTTTGTGGTGGAAGTGTACCACCTCTGCAGAGTGTCAATCTATTCGAATAGCCGCGTCCGCGGTCATGGACAATTGGAGTGGCCATACTGTTCTGTTGTCAGATGTTTTCAAAATGACTTGTGAATTGAACTATGACCTTGACTTGACCACAACAAGGTTGTGGACATGAAAACTAGGTTCCCACTTAGGTGATGTAGAAATTTAAATTAGGTTCTTTACTTTTGAACTCCTTATGAAATAAACCTGGATTTTGCAAATAAACCTAGAGCTTAAGATTCCTACTAGAACTACCTTACTTGTTAGTGATAGTTTGCGAGTACTTAAAGAGTACTCATGGCTTTGTCCCTGGCTATTCCCATGGCCAGACTATGAGGAGAACTACCAGGAAGATGGACAGCAGGAGGTCTATGACAAATAGGATCATCTCCCATCGTCAGCATTGCCTGTGACCCTGAAGATGGAGCCCCTACTACGTTTACTTTTCGCTGCTTTGATTGTATTAAGACTGGATCATGAGATCCTTTATTTGTAAGACCTTTATTATGGTTTGTAATGGATGATGTACTGTGGTACCAATTTTGTTATGTCTCGCAAAAATGGTAATCCTGGGATTGCGATGTATGGCATAACAGGCATCTGGGATTAAAAATCCGGGTGTTGACACAAAGCAACTATGTTGTAACATGAAAAGGTACAAAGAAAAGATCATGAATAACGATGCATTGAAAGACGTTTGCTTGTTTCACATATAGAAAACATAATAAGAGTGGTATTTCGCTTGTCCCTCATGGTATAGCAAAACCTAAATGCATAGGACACCTTCAAAGTTCATAAGGGTGACTAGATACAAATAATTTAAGAACAAGCAATATCAAAGTTATGAATAAATCAACAAGTTTTGGGACAATGCACATTAAACTAAGAATGACCACTATGCTCTCTCAATTGGTGCATAAAGATAGAAGATGGAGACTCAACATAAAAGTAAAAAGAAAGACCTTTCACAGAGGGAAGTAGGGATTTCAAGTTTCATAAAGAGCTTCCAAAAATTATGGTACTTATTAGCTTTCAGCTCTCATTTCCCCTATCATAAGCATCTTGAAGTGATTAAGGTTAAAGTGACACAAATATGAGGATATGCTTGACAAGTTATAAGTTGAAAATCTCATGCCCCTTGCTTACGAGTACCGAACCTCATGCTACTCAACTTTAGTCACAAGTAAGTTCTTGTCATTGTAAGTACATGTGTATCATGGAGAACCGCCAATGGGGTACCCCTTTCCCCATGACACAGGAGTTATCCCATATCAAAATGACAAGGCAACAGACAATGAGCATCTCAGCGATCTTTTTATTTGCTATTTGCATAGGTTTTTATTAAGGATGCTTCACAGAATGCTCACTATGGTTATGCTGCAAGTTTCCACCATGATTAGGCATGTCTTAGGCTAGCCGCCCATGCGTTTCTCTAACACACATACAAACTCCATGAGCTTACAAGCTCCCCTTTTATTTCACACCACCGGGATCCATAAACAAAACAACATGATATCAACTAAATAAGTGCAATGTTGAAAGCGTTCCCCATGATAGCATGGTTCTGCTAATTCACAACTTATAAAGTGCAAGCATATAAGAAACATAGATGGACACAATGGTTCAATTTTATTAAGTGCAAGAAAATAAAGTGTGCCATCAAGTTTGTGAGAGCTTTAATCACTAATTTTCACATAACAAAGTTTAATTTGGAAGGTAGATAAAAATGTGAATATACTTGGAATGGTGTAACATACCATGCATAGGAATTTATAGTGGACTCTTTGGAATAACTTGGTTTTCTTGGAGGTTGGATGCATGAGTGGAACTCACACTTGGTACAGGTGGAGGCTAGCAAAGACTGGGAGCGACCAATTAAGAGAGCAATAATGGCCATAATCATGCAAAGCAATTAAACATTATTAATTAAAGCATAAAGTGATATTACAACTAAAAAACTAAATGATTATAGAGGCTAAGGTGACTGGTTCATAGTCTTAACATGGTGTAAGCATGTGCCAAGTCAACCCAAATAAAGCATCAAAGGAGAATACCACAATATTATGCTTTTGTATGCTAAAACAACGCATGATTCTTTCAAGGCACATTAAGCAATATCAATTGTTTGGAGCAAGTCATGCTACAACAATAATCACTAAGCATAAAGTCAAAGCAACATCAATGATGGCATGATAAAGTCTAAGTCATAGCCAAAACAAGCTTCCTTTTGTACCACTATAAGCATGAAATTTGCTACTCTTTTCTAACACCAATCGACTTATTTGAAACAACTCCCAAAGATAATAATCAATAAATACCAGAGAGCATGTCTCACCCATCTACAAATAAGTTTTTAGTTCTAAGCCAAAAGAATAAGAAAATTAAAGCTAAACGCAGTGCTACCAAAGGAGAACACTCATAGAACAATAAGAGTGAAAACTAGAGTGTTCTAGGCAATGAATAATAGGGTGTGCCTCTCTCCAAAAGAAGTGTATTGGGATCCAACCAACTTATTGCAGCAAAGAAATCAAAAGAAAACTAAAAACAAAGATGCTCCAAGAACAACACATAGTGCATAAGGTACTAAAAATAAAGTGTCTTGAAAGAAGACCTGAGATTATTGATGAAGAAGGGGATGCCTTGGGAATCTTCAAGCTTTGACGCTTGTACTTCTTGAATATTTATTGGGGTGACATGGGTGGCATCCCCAAGCTTGAGGTTTTGTCCATACTTCATCTCATCACACCATTCTCTCCCTACACTTGAAAACTTCCTTCATACAGAACTTCTCACAATCTTCATTAGCAACATTAGTGTATTTCAAATAATAATCCTTTGGGTTCAATTTCAACTCAAGTAAATCATCCATTAAAACATAAGCTACTATAGCAATTTATTTTAAAATCTCAAGTGATCTAAGAGAACTAAAAAATAAACCGATTAAGAGGCAAATACAAATAATGGCAGATGTTTGTCAAAACAGACTAGCAGGTAAAGACCAATTTTTTAGAAAATATTCTGTTGCTCAAATCAGAAAGTGCAAAACTAACTAAAGTTGGGTAATAACCTGGGGCATAAGCACAAAACATTACAGCTCAATCCGACATACTGAGATTTGTCAAGATTTTTTACAGTGACGCACAAAAATCTGTTTCGGGACAACAACTTCCCCATATCTTACTTCCCTCTCATTAGAGGTTATTCTTGGCACAAAAACCAAATAAAAATGATAAGGAGAGGTTATTAAAGAGGCAATAGCTTCCAAGACTCAACAAAACAAAAATAAACTGAAAGTAAAAATATAATGGGTTGTCTCCCAAAAGCTCTTTCTTTATAGCCATTAAGATAGGCATGATAATTTCGATGATGCTCACATAAGAAATATGAATTGAAGTAAAAGAGAGCATAAAGAAGCAAATATGGAACAAATTTAAGTCTAACCCACTTCCTATGAAAAATAATCTTATAAAGAAACAAGTCATGAAATCACAAAGCAACAAGCATAGGAAAGCAAAACAAGTGCAACTTCAAAAATTTCAACATAAAGAGGGGAAACTTAATATTGTTGAGATACATAAAACCATGTTTCCATCTCTCATAATAACTTTCACTAGCATCATGAATAAAATTAACAATATAAATATCACATAAAACATTCTTATCATGAGCCACATGCATAAAATAATTATTACTCTCCATATAAGCATAGTCATTCTTATTAATCATAGTGGGAGCAAATTCAACAAAATAGCTATCATTATTATTCTCATCACCATAGTCATCAAATATAGGAGGCATATTGTAATCATAATTATTTTTCTCCTCAATAGTAGGCGGACTGAAAATATCATATTCATCATTGTAATCATCATATATTGGAGGTATAGTATCATCAAAGTAAATTTTCTCCTTCGTGCTTGGGGGACTAAAAATATCATGCTCATCAAAACCATCTTCCCCAAGCTTAGACTTTTCCATAGCATTAGTAATAATGGTGTTCAAAGAATTCATACTAATAACATTGCTATTAGCATGCAAATAAAGTTCCATAGGTTTTATAATTTTCTCTTCAAACACTTCATGTCCTAACTCAAGATAAATACTATAAAGTTCTCTAATTTTGTTGTTGTTTTCCATTAAGCCTAACTAGAGAAAATAGAAACAAGAAACAAAAAGATATAATTGCAGAATCTAAAGGAAATATCTTCGAGAACTCGCACACCAGCAACAATACTAGAAGATAGCTTAGTAGCCAGAGGACGTGAGTACCTTTTACCTTACCTCCCCGGCAACGGTGCCAGAAAATAGCTTGATGTCTACGCACGCTTCTATTCTTGTAGACAGTGTTGGGCCTCCAAGTGCAGAGGTTTGTAGAACATCAACAAGTTTCCCTTAAGTGGATCACCCAAGGTTTATCGAACTCAGGGAGGAAGTGGTCAAAGGTATCCCTCTCAAGCAACCCTTGAATCAAGATACAAGAAGTCTCTTGTGTCCCCAACACACCCAATACACTTGTCAGGTTTATAGGTGCACTAGTTCGGCAAAGAGATAGTGAAATACAAGTAATATGGATGATTATAAGTGGTAATTGCAATCTGAAATAAGAGTCACAGCAAGCAAACATTTAACATGACTGATTGTAAATGGTGTTTCAATGCTTAGAAACAAGGCCTAGGGATCATACTTTCACTAGCGAACACTCTCATATAAATATCTTGTCTTCATGATGCTACCCTGAACTACTCTCCGGTTGGACGATGTAGGGCTATAATAGCACACCTTAAGTTCACATTCCCCATCTAGATAACCCCTCACTGTCACCTTGAGGGCTAGATGGTTCCAACAAACACCACAATCTCATAGAGACATCGAACTCAAATTATACTCATGATAAGTATTTCTGTAACCTTGCCAAAGTGCCACACGGTGTGCACACTGTCAACTTCACACACGTGGGGATAAGCAGAGATTAATTAAAGCACTTGAGTACCAGAATAGATCTATAGATTACAAAGCTCATGATCTCATAAGATCACGCATAGAGAAAGAGATGAACACATAGCTACTGATACAGCCCTTAGCCTCGAGAGAGAACTACTCCCTCCTCATCATGAGAGTCAGCAACGGTGATGGAGATGGTGGTGGAGTCGATGGAGATGGCTCTGGGGGCACTTCCCCGTCTCGGTAGGGTGCTAGAACAGAGACTTTTGTCCCTCGAATCTCCTCTTTGGTGGTGGCAGCGCTGCGGAACTTTTTGTGGAATTCTGATCTTGTATCTAGGGTTTTCATCTTGGGGGAATATATAGGCGAAGGGGCAAGGTCGATGGAGGCCTGAGGGGCCCACACCACCTGGTGGCACGCCTAGGGGGACCCATGCCACCATAGGGTGTGGCCGCCTCTATGCCCTCCTCCATCTCTGCTTTGGACTCCGTCTCATGTCAGGAAAAATAGGAACTTCGGCTTTTGTTTCGTCCAATTCTGAGAATATTTCTTTTCTAGATTTTCTGAAACCAAAAACAGCAGAAAACAAGCAACTGGCACTATGGCATCTTGTCAATAGGTTAGTTCCACAAAATATATAAAAATGCCTCAAAGTGTAGACAAAACATAAGATAGTTGATACAAAACAAGCATGGATCATCAAAAATTATAGATACATTTACGACGTATGAATGAGGGAGTGAACGAGAGAGAAACCACAATTTGATTTGCATGCATATATAGTAAAGGTCCTGAAATTTACTACTAGTTCCGTACTACTAGTAGTACTAGGTGACTGTACCATGTACCTCGTGTCAAGAAGCCATCACAGCTTTGCTCTGATAACGCACCGCCTTCAACTCCTCCTCTTTGCTACTCTCTCGAGCTGCCTCCTCTATGCTCATAGTTTCTCTTCTTTATATTTGTTTTTTCTATAGAAAATACATATTCTTCCTACTTGCTCTATAGAAAATACACTCCTCTCACTTGGAAAATTGATTTTTTTCTTTTTCTAATTGTTGGAAACTCTGAGTGGAAACATTGTTGCCATGCCATGATTCACCCATTTACTCCAAAATATGGTAACATCATGGATGGTGGGAGTACAATTTACATCAAGGACCTAAAAAGGGAGAAAATTACATCGAGGTTCTTACATTTAGCACGAAGCACCCTAAAATTAAGCAAGGGAAATAGTTGGGTCCGGCTCCTTCTTGAGAGAGCAGCTGATCGAGCCATACTCTTCATACTACTTTCTCTTTGTTTGTTTTCCAAATATATGGCCAAATTTGGCGGCATCCAAATTCTTGGACATGGGATCATCATCAGCATAAAGTATGATGTAGATATGTCCATGACCTTGGTCGTTCATCTTGAAATGCAAGAATGTTCATACTCATCAATAACTAATAATCTTAAATATGTTTAAATTTGACCACTTGCTTTTATGTTCGAATTTTACACGGACGGTGGGAGTATATTTTACATCAACGACCTAAAAGGGGGGAAATTACATCGAGGTACAGAAATTTAGCACGAAGCACCTTAAAATTAAGAAAAGGAAAATAGTCGGGTTCGGCTTCTTCTCGAGAGAGAACCAGACCGAGTCATACACTCCATACTACTTTCTCTTCATTTGTTTTCAAAATATGGCAAAATTTGGCGGCATGTAAATTCTTGGATATGAGATCATCATCAGCATAAAGTATGATGTAGATATGGCAATGACCTTGGTCGTTCGGGTTGAAATCTAAGAATGTTCGTACTCATCAACAACTAATAATCTCAAATACGTTTAAATTTTACCACTTGCTTTTAGGTTCGAATTCTACATGGACGGTGGGAGTACATTTTACATCAAGGACCTAAAAAGGGGAAAATTACATCGAGGTCCTCCACACATTTAGCAAGAAGCACCCTAAAATGAAGCAGTGAAAACAATCAGGTTTAACTCCTTCTCAAGAGAGAAGCTGATCGAGCCATACTCTTCTACTACTTCCTCTTTGTTTGTTTTCAAAATATGGCCAAATTTGGCGGCATGCAAATTCTTGGATATGGGATCATGAATCGTCAGCATAAATAATGATGTAGGTATGGCCATGACCTTGGTCGTTCGGCTTGAAATTCAAGAATGTTCATACTCATTCACAACTAAGCTTAAATATGTTTAAATTTTATCACTTGCTTTTAGGTTCGAATTTTACACCGATGGTGTGAGTAGAGTTTACATCAAGGACCTAAAAAGGGGGAAATTACATCAAGGTCCTTACATTTAGCAAGAAGTACTCTAAAATTAAGAAATTAAAATAGTCAGGTTTGGCTTCTTCTCGAGAGAGAGCAGTTGACCGAGCCATACTCTTCATACTACTTCATCTTTGTTTGTTTTCAAAATATATGGCCACGACATGCAAATTCTTGGATATGAGATCATCATCAACATAAAGTATGATGTAGATATGTCCATGACCTTGGTCATTCGGCATGAAACTCCAAGAATGTTCATACTCATTTACAACTAATAATCTTAAATACTTTTAAATTTTACCACTTGCTTTTAGGTTCAAATTTTACACGGATAGTGGGAGTACATTTTACATCAAGGACCTAAAAAGGTAAAATTACATCGACATCCATACATTTAGCACGAGGCACCCTAAAATTAAGCAAATAAAACAGTTGGCTAGGAAGCTTGAGAACTCATAAAACTTGGTAATCAATCGTAAGTGTATCAAGGTACACACTTTGTCTAAAAACTAGGGTTGTTGTTCTGGTACCCTGAGCCATTTTTCTTCGTACTTGCTTATAGAAAAAATCTTGCTGCTTCGAAAATTGAAAAACTTTTATTGTTTCTATAAGTTGGAAACTGTGGTTGCCACCATTTTTCACCTTGCCAAGATGCACACATCTACCAAATATGGGAATATTACAACACAATATGTTGTGCATATGATTCTTACCTTTGTCGTTCGGCTTGAAACCCAAAAATATTCATACACTATGGGCCATATATTGTGTAACTAATTTTTCATAATTTATGATGACTCACGGTTATTAATTATTTTTCATTGCAAATAGTAGTACACGCAAGAGGACGCCATGAAGAAGGCTTCATTTTTAGGGTTTTCATTATTTTTGTTCATAGCTAGTGAGGATCAAATTGTCAACATGCATATTTATAGCAAGAACTTTAATCCTACAAAACTATTGTTGGTTTTTAAAGTATTGACCGCCTCGGTACCATAAAGACTCAAAGGATGTTTGTAACTTTTTAAGAGCATTCTCTCACATTTACTTGTAGTTCAAATTTTAAAATGATTTTTTTGTTCCTAAATTTTGGAAACTCCCAGTACTGGTAGCATTATTGTTCATCATGCCAAGATGCATGCATCTAGCAAATATGGGAATATTACCATAAAGTATGTTGTACATATATAAGGCCATTTAACTTGTCTTTCAGCCTGAAGCCTAAGGATGTTCATACATGACAGGCCATATTTTCAATTAGTTTGTTTTTTAAATGATGTGAACTCTCTTGATAATAATTATTTTTCACGACAAGTAGTATAAGTTAGAGGACATCATGCAATGTTTTATTGTTTTCAAATAAAACTCAAATTTTCTACATGAAAATTCTTAGCAAGAAGTTGAATTCAACAAATTCACTGGTTTCCAATATATTGATAGCCTAGGCGGGTACCTTCAAAATATACTTGTATAACTTTAAGAGAAATCTACTACTTACTCATAGTTCAAATTTTATCTAACATTGATAATTCAGCTTAAAGTAGTTTAAGAGTGTGAAGTTTTTAAGGAAACCTTGAGAACTCAAAAAACTCCATAATTGTAAGTGAAACATGTATAAACTTTGTCAGGAAGCTGGGCTTGTGGCATTCCGAGCCATATTCACCGTGCTTCCTCTCAAGAAAATAAATCCCGGGAAAATAATTATCTGCTTAAAGTTTATGATAAATCGGGGTTCTTTTTGTATGAGGTGTAATAAACAGACATATATCATTCGATCGACACTTTAAAAGAAACTCTTCGATGGACATTCGGTTATGTGAATGAAACGTCAAATCTTATGTACAAACAAGTTATGTTCAAAAACAAGTTTATTACGACCAAATAAAGCCTTCACAAATTCGTGATGGACAAATATTTTGGTACCTTTGTGTAAACATTGATGTTTCATATAAAATAAGTCTCTTACATCCTAGCTACATGCATCCAAAAAGTATTGTGGGTGATAAATATCGTTAGTATCCAGTTTTTAGCATCATTCAATCTTTGTGCGTGAATGGGAATAATGACATTCGGGGACTACTTGTCAGTATTGCTACCAATGAGGTTAAATCGGTCATTATAGGACTAACTGGCCAAATTTGTACATATTAGGCCAAAAACTATTAAAATGTGCAAAAATAATGTCCACTAAGTGTTTTGTGCAAAAGTGCGATCAAAAGATGGTGGATCGTGCAATTTCCTCTATCTAAAAAATATTTTATACTACCTTGGATGGTATACAAAGTATTGTACTGTACTTACTACTAGCAAAATAGGTACCAGATGGCAGTTTGAAACCTAAAGGCTACCCACTATTTTAGTCGGTTCAAAGAAATGAACTAGTTTGTCAAAAAGTAATGATATGTGAAATGTACTTCTTTTTTTAGCACGCTACCACTAAAGCGGATAGATGGTTACTCACTCCCATTCTCTAACTCCTCCCCCACTGTTCCCTCTCTCACTATCACATTCCCACACTCACCTCTCAACTCTCAGTCGTTAACCTAGTCGTTGCTTCGATGAAATCAATGCCAAAACCTTTGTGTGTGGTTGAGATGGGGTCCTCATCAAGCTCTGCTTCGGAGTGCAGGTTACTTGTTCAATTATGCCGGTCGCATCGCCTTTTCTGAAGCATCCTTCGCCTTTAGCGTGTGTGCCGGTCGCGCCCAATGTGAGGTGTCTATCACTCTTAGGGTTTCGGTCAGCAGCGCCGGAACCCTCATCGCCCCCCCGAGCGATCGTCCAAGCCTCCGACGCTGCATGCAGCGGCGGACGCATCCTTTTTGTCAGCAGGTTGGACTCTCATTCCCAATGTGCCAAATTTCAGAGGGTACGCGGTGAAACCCCTATCGGTGGCTCCCCCTTCATCCGCGATTGTCTATGCTTCTTCAATGTATGTGGCTGGTTCTTCGCTAGTGGCGCCCTGTTCATCTTCTCAACCCATCAACCCCTGTGCAAGTTCGCACCCCCAACTGCAACAAGGTTAGGTCTAGAGGATTGGGGCTTTAACCCAAACCAGATGTGCATCTAGTCAGATTTTTGGAACGTGTACTGCAGGTCGTTTGTTGAACTACTTAGTTATATGTCATATTCTTGATAATTCTCTTTTGTGTTGTTCTTTATATGTCATATTCTTGATAATTGTCTTTTGTGTTGTTCTGCTTAGTTATGGAATATTCTTGATGACGATAATGCAGGGTTCTGTTTTGGTCTTAGATGATGCATTACTGTTTTGGAATTTTCCATGATGCGTTGTGCTGTTTTGGTATTTTTTATGATGCATTGTGTCTTGTCTCCTTACTGTGTTGTTTCATCCATTTTGATCTACATTTTGCTATTTAGGATTAAATGATATGCCTTCTAGTTGTTTAGATGATTTCAATGACCCATCAGTTTAGGTAATTTTGATTATGTAGACACTATTTATTAAATTTAATTACATGATACCTTGTGTTGTTTTGGTATTTTTTGATGATGCACTACATATATGTTGTTTTGTCTATCCAGATAATGCATTGTGCTGTTTTATCCATTCAGATTATGCATTGTGATGTTTAATCAATCTAATTAAGTAGTATGCCTTCTAGTAGTTGTTCAGATAATTTTGATGACCCATCAGGTTAGGTGATTCTAATGATGCATTTTGCTCTGTAGGAAATTTAATTTACCTAATACCTTGTGTTGTTTAGGTAATTTTGATGGTGCAATGATGCATTGTGATCTTTAGTCAATTTATACAATGCATTGTGGTACTTTGGTAATTCTAAAGGACTGACCTAATCGTAATTTTCATGTACAGCGACCCAGTTGTAATGCCAAAATTAGATGACATTCTTGACTGGAGTGCTCTAGCTCCAGGTGGCTAGGAAGATGCTCTCCCATCATACCAAGGGAGTTGAAGCTACCAGGCAGGAGAGTGGAGGTCTTGGCAAGGGCAAGTGCTGACAGGTTGCCAAAACAAGAAGATGCCCTAGGTCGGTTGGACACCATGTCACCGCACATCGTCCTAGGAGCTTCTATATCCAGTCAGTCCAGCATGACTTGTATATGCTTATCATCCCGACTTACTTCAAGCCTTATGTGAAGGGACGCCCCTACCCACAACTAGTGGTGGTCTAAGCATGCGAGGAATGTGAGTGGGTTGTCCATGCCAACCACAACAAAGACCAGATCGTCCTAGACAAAGAGTGGGCTACCTTTGCTTCTTTCCTTGAGTTGAAGGAGGGTGACTACCTTATGTTCAAGGTCACCGCATATGGGTTCAAGATGAAAATCTACGACCGCATCACCTCCTGCCAGAAGGTGTTCGTTTGTCGTGAGCACGCACATCTTGATTAAGGGCCTCTTTGCATCGAAGGATTTCAAAGGAATTTTGGAGGAATTTGACCCGTATGATTTTTTCATAAGGAGGCCCTTTGGATGAAAGGAATCATACCTCCAAAATTCATATGGATTGCATTTCTACACCCCAATCCCATAGGAATTTCAACATTCACTTTTTACACTCATTCGCGTAGGATTGAGGCAATTTTCCTTCGTGTTTCCTATGTTTCATCAAAATGACTTTAAACCTACAGATTTCCTCTGTTTTGTACCTGCGACCCTGTTATCCTGTGTTTTGAAATCCTGTGACCCAAACAAAGCTATTTCCTCTATTTTGCAATCCACTGTTTTGTACTTATGACCCAGTCAAATTCCTATGTTTTCAAATCTTGTTATCCAAAGAAGCCTAAGTTATCTTTAAGTTTGTCATTCGATATTTTGGTGACCGTTTGTGATGATTATGCGTCAAATCCTAAGTATATTCAATGTGAGTACTACTACTATGAGCAAGCACATCGTGAGCCATTACTAGACATGGCTAAGAAATATACGTACAAGACTTTTTTTCAAATCCACTAGTAGAAATTTACTAGACTGGGCGGCAAAAACCAATCCTTAAGATGGGAGCCACTTAGTACAACATAAGTCAATTGATTGCACCACTATGTATCTAGCCAAAAAAAATCATAAGCTAGGACCCAGCTGTCATCTCACACATTGTTATGATTGGAATTTGTTTCTACTCTTATTTGTACCTAATAATAATATGTTAACGATTATGTACTACCCTCAAGGGTTATCTTTATGTTTTTGGGCTTATGAATAGGCTCCACTACGTATGTCAAACTCCTTATCCATTTTCCCCTTATGGATAGCTTGTGGCCAACAAAGTGGATGCACTATACAATAAAATATACTCTAGCGTTTAGACCAGGTAAGGGACTCACTCATCTGAGTAGAAAGAAACAATAAAAAACTTTTTTTATGAGTTACTCCGTCGCGCGTACTAGCTAAACAAGCAAGTAAAAAACACGTCTCTCGTATGGAATCTTGTCCACTGCTTTGACAAGACATTATTACTACTAGTACAGAACATTGGGTGGATCATAAATATTTATCGCTAGTAGCTCGATTCCTAGTATGATGGCCTATCCATAGTCTCGTTTCGAGAATATATCTAGTGATACCACTCGTTATATGATACCATGATATCAGTCCTAAATTTCAAAAAATAGTTTCTAAAAAATTCAAAAATAATTGTGAGTGTTCACATAATGTGTGTTAACACTCTAAATTTTTTAGAACTGAATATGAAACACATGTAGAGAAATAAAAATGACAAATCAATATAAATAGTATCACAAAAAGACAATACCACAAAAAGGCACCACAAATGACACTATTCACCTATCAATTTGTCTTATTCGTTTCTGTTTGTGTATTTCGAATTTGGTTCCAAACATTTTAGAGTATGTTTTTAATTTTTTTTTAAACTTCAAAATTTGATTTCTTAGAACTAGTGTCATGGTATCATATAGAGGATGGTATGACTAGATATTTTCTCGTTTCCTCCGGTACACCTATAGGTTTTCCTTGCTACTGCAGCAGAGCCTTGATCCTGCCTGCTGGGTCTTGGATGGACCAACGAGATTGCTCAAAGGCCAGCGATGAGACCTAGACCTTGACATTTTGCTTCCACTATTCACTCTTCTCTCTCCTTCTACTAGTACTACCTCGCTCCGCCTTCGCATAAACCATTTTATTCCACTGCTCCTCCCCCTTGCTTCTTTACTTCTTCATCTAGCAATGTTACAAAATAACCTGTCTCATCGAAAGAACAGCAAGGTGGCGGTGGTTAGAGCCATGGAGAAATCATCTCGGCAGGGTGACTTGCAGGTTTGGACCGAGAAAGGAGACCAGCCATAGGGAGAGGGCTCGTCTTCGCCCATGTATATGAAGAGCGGCTATCGTGGGGACCAAGAGTCCGGGTAGGTTTGTACTTCCATTGATTCCTAGGCTATCTGCTCCTACTATTGAACCGTATATTTGTACATCTTCTAGGGCAGGTGGCTTGAGCGTCGAAATTTCCACCCCACAGGTCGATAGCACGACGGATATCTCTGACACGTATGATGCCATCATGCCCACTCTCGGTCGAAGAAGAGACGTACCGTACTCAATATACATGTATTGGCATTTTATGTTCTTCTCTACATGCACTCCATGCTCTCTTAACGATGATGCATTTTCCATGCAGGAAGTCAGGGCAAGAATCTCGGCCAAAGTAGATGAAATCAATAGCCATAACATCAACATTCTGCAGAAAAACTTCGAGCTCAACCTAGAGTGTGATCGTCTCCAAGCTGATTTGGCCTTTCAAATGAAGCTCGCGCGATCTTACGAGATTGACTCCTCGATGCTTCGCGCTGAGTGCGGAAATTTGAAGAAGGAAGTCATGGAGCTCCATAGCCAGCAGCTACGATTGCGGAGATCATCCAGGTCACGCCCTGCTAAGTAGGAAGATAGAAGCCATCTCATGTTGGCCGTCGAGGTCGCGACTATTGCGGAGGTCGTCGAGGTCGTGCCTCTGCAGGGCGGGCACAGTGTTGCAATTGCCAAATCTGAGACAGGGTAAAGATTTTGCATTGGAGTAGGAACTAGGAAGGGAAAATACTTCCCGTGGCCTTCTTTTTTTGGGTGCATGGATCATTTTTTCTCATCCGTCTTCATATAATTATATTGCACTCTTAAAAATCGAATGCGCTCTGTGGAGCTTTTGTAACGATATACTTCATGTATAATAGTCACTGTTTAGTGTACATATACATTAAATTTAGTCAAATATGTGACATCCTTTTTAATTAGGTTGGAGGGCATTTTCAGAAAAAATAGGATGGAGGGAGAGTATGTATGATAAATCAAAATAATTAAATCGTCAATGAGTGATCTTTAAATTTGGTCATACTTTCTACTTTGTCAAATGTGTAGGGATCCGGTGTTTAGTAATACTATCAACTGTTCCGCCTCCCCTATATGTGGCCCTTATGTCGATGAGTGAGTTATTGGATGATTTTTTTGCTCTTTCCTATTAAAATATTGTGGTTATGATATAGGGGAGATAATATAGGGTTATTGCTAGAGATAAGAAAAATTTAGGGGAAGAATCTTTTTAGGCTAGTCATAGTGCAAATTGTTGGGTTTGCAGCATAGAAAATAAAAAAATCCTATGATGGGAACTACTAAGTGATGTCTGGAAGTGCACAGATCGTTTGTAGCTAGTTTCGAAGTATAGATATCGATCCCACATGGATCCCAAAGGTAAGTGTTTATGAATAAAGTCTTTGTCACACTCAAAGTTGTCATAGGTCTTCGAGTGAATTAACTTCAAGTGTGGAAATAAGAATGAAATTTGGATTAAACTGGATGTATTTAAATAAAACTAAAATGTAAACTTCAGAAATAAAAAGCATAGAAGTAAAGAACGATTTGATTGTTTGTGGTTTTCTGCAGATGACAAAGAAGGCGCGGGGAGATACAGTTCATGGTGATAGTGATTGTGCCAGGTGGACGAATGATAAGTGTAACAATTATAATCTTATAGGTATATCTGTAGGCAAGCAACCCATAATTAGCCGGAACTCCTCTTGGTAGATTTTAGCCCAACTTCAATAATCCTACTAGTTTGTTACCAAAACCATGGTCACTCACTAGATGATTAAGATCCTTCAGGTTGCTTAACAATTAAGCTCCTTGGATCGGACTAATGCAATAAGCACAGTGGTTCCTCGTGATCCTCGAGTCAAACTAGTTTCCCATTGATATCCTTGTGTCACTCGGGAGGGGTCGCCGGTCTGCTAGCAAACAAGATCCTATCTATGTAGAACAAAGCATCATGTTGTCTGGGCCCTTAATTGGACAACAAGCATTAGGCATCCCACGGATAGTCAAGCACACATAATATAGTAATTAAAATCAATCACAAACTAATGAAAAATATATGGAGGCACATCACATCTCACAAATCCCTTACATCTCGCACGCCCAAGGAACTTACTCACACATGAGAGAAGAAAGCATCATCGATATAATTAAATAAAGGGAGTTCTTCTCGATATTACCATGGAGATCCACAATAAGAATAGAAAACTAATCCAACACAATTCAAGATAGGAAGAAACAATCTCAAACCCTAATCTTGCAAAGTGAAGATCTCTCTCTCAAGTACAAGTAATGGCTATGAGGGTGTGATGGCTAGGAGGTCAAAGATCATGGAGCGAGATGAAGAACGTCTTCCCCTTCTTCTCTAGATCTCTTCTTTCTCCTTTCTGGATGGGATAACGGCTATTGTGTTATGATTGCTCGTCTCGCCTCTACACGAAAGTTGTCCCTTTTGACAAGACGGAGGTGGCGGCAACTATACGGCGGGAACTATACGTCCGGAAAAATATTATCGCCATATAGTTGCTCGTTAAAGCTACTGTATACCTCCCTTAATTGCTTCCAAAAAGAGACTTGCCTATTTTCGCCTGAATATTGTGTTTCTCTTGTTAAAACCTTCTATTGATGTTCAGAACCTGAAACACACATTACAAACCAAGTTTTCTTTGCTACCGAAGTATTAGCGTTAGGTAATGCTAGAAAACGATCAAATCTATAAGAAAACCATCAAAAATATGTTGAATCTCACAGCTATCAACTCCCCCAAGCTTAGATGTTTCTCGCCCTCGAGTGACAAGAAAATAAGGAAGAATAGCGGAGATTCGAGACTGAAATAAAAGAACTTACAAGCTCGAATTAGTGTCAAATTCTTTGCTTCATAATTCTTGCAATCTTAACATGATCATACAAGTATTCACAAGATTGCACTGAGTCCACTTCCTAACCATGTATATCTTGCTAGCAAATAAATCATATGCCCGAGCAAGTGTCAAAAGTTTAGCTAAGAAAGTGAAACAAATTCTTTTGGTGTCTCTCTTTGTTGAGAGATGAAATTTTTTTGCTCTTGTTTCTTTAATCAATTAAGAGTACTCAAGTTGGCACCAAAAACATTCAATTTAAAAACAACTCATATATTCCCATGTCAAAATTTCAAGACTCTCAAAGCACCTTTTTCCTTTCCTTATTTTTCAAAAACTTCAGCCCTTTCATAGAGAAATCATGCCACTGTTTTTAACATGTTAATTGGGACCGTGTTGCGCACTCGTGACCATGCCAATAGATAACTATTGAGAAATAGTGGGTCATAGGAGTACTACAACTTCATTTGGAATGTGAAACCATGAGGAGACTAAAATTTTACCCATCATAGCATTTCAGCTATAGATGCTTACATAACTCAATAGCCGAAATAAAGTGGTTTCCCACATTTAGATCGTTCGTTGGCCAGCGGAGTTAATAGTTCCCCATGGAACACGACAGTGTTGTAATGACACGTGTAAAGCAATATCTTACTGTAATTATTAGAAAAATAAGCGGCATAATCTCTACTGCTTCGAAGCATCCATTTTATCAGACAATTTCATTCAAGAGTGCTATCGAGTCTAATTACATTAAGCTCAAATGGGGTTGAGTAGTTCTGACATGGGTATACCCTACGGGTACTCGAGTTTGGTATATACGACCTGAATACTGCGGAAGCCCACGGTGTTTCCAAGGCCCAAATGGAGAACTCGAGTGGCCCATGGACTCTCAGTTGCTTGCGAGACAAGAAGAAGCCAAAGATAGAAAGTTTAAAGGGAAAACCCTAACCTATAACTGACTTGACCTGCTACCCGAGACCTATCCTATATATATAAAGGCTAGGAGGGGGCAGCAAGGAGAACACACGCAACCCTAGTTTCCACAACTCTCGCCAGATTGCATCTGCGCCCCTGTATTCTTCGATTCCTTCATTAATTCCAAGAGCAGACAAGCAGGAGTAGGGACCTCTACGACGCCTGAACCTCGGTAAACCTTGCGTCCCCGTTTGCTTGTTTGCTAGCTGACTGATGCCTCTAGTGCTCCCTCCTTCTCCAAAACCCAAGTCCATAACAATGGGCATTGATGAGTTAAACCCTCGTCAATTGGTGCCGTCTGTGGGAATTAGGAGTGCTGATGTCGCGGTTTCTTCGGCCCCATCAACCGCGATCTACAACTCCGCAATAATGGAGATTCACCAGCTCTTCGGCGCGTTCAACTTCACCATCCACACGCCAGCCACTCGCCCGGCTTTCGAGTCCGTAGGCGATGGAATCAGCCTGGCGATTGGGAGCTTCCGCTTCCAGGTTGGTTAGATGGGCACGCTTCGCATGCCTGACCAGCCAACTGCACCTGCGATCGCTCTAGCATCGTGGTTCCCGCCACCAATCGGCACCCTCAGCGAGCTCAACACCTCAACAACAGCTGGGAGCACAGACAGTGATAGCAGTCGCGGAGCCGATCCAGGTGACCTAGCAACGAAAGATGGAGTTTGCGGCTCCAGATCCAAAAGTTGCGGAAGCAACAGCTTCCCCAACCACTTCATGTGTGTTGTCATCAACGCTAGCAACACCGTCGCCAATCGTGAAAACGGTGGCAATGGATCTGGCACCGATCCGCCCAATGGTGGCATACCTAATGGAGGACCACCCAACGTCGGCCCCACCAATGGTGGCAATGGCGCGCCCATCAACAACGGAGGGGCAGTCGAACCTCCAACCATGGTAAACGAGCACACTGGTGAACGTGTCGTGATTAGACTCAACGACAACGAGTGGGCCCGCTGCCGAGAAGCTCTGCGAGGCAATCCTCTGCCTCCCGGCACGCCGCAGGACATGATGATGGGCTACAATTGGCTACTAAAAGAGGAGTACAGACGCCAGCTACACGCAATCGTGCAACTCGAAGCGCGTAAAAAGGCGGCGGATGAGTCGAGTCTTCGTCGAGCTGGGCTCTCCTCCCACGGAGGATCCTCCTCCAAGGGTAACGAGTAAGTGGCCAACAAGAGACAATCTCGGATGGCCCATCTCACCGAGCAAGAAACGCATAGAAGCCGCGAAAGTCCTCGACTTCGGCTCTAGGATAGTCGACACGCGGGCAACGTGGTCCCAAAGACACCGCAAGCCGCGGTGACAGCGGCACCATGTACCTTCTCAACAACAAGCCACCAGCTGGAGATCCGCGAGCCGCCATGCACCGATCTACGATCGCGGGCTTGGGATTAGTCGAGGCCGCTCTCGACAAAGAGCGAACACTGGAGCCGAAGAAGGGCAAAGCTCTGGCAAAACTCTATTCCTCACCTTCATCCAGCAAAAACAGTCACGATCTGTCTCGGCGTCGCTGCTCATGGCGGCATGATCGCGATTATGATGCGCGCGATGACCTCATGCAGCGTAAAATCGACAAATCAAGGGCAAGACGCGCTCGTTCGACTGGCTCCGAAGAGGACGAGACTGAACTCTGCGGTGCCAGATGCTTCAGCAGGGCCATTAGGCGGAAGTGAATGCCTAAAGGGTTCAAACTCCCGTCGAAGAATCCAAAATTCGACGGCCTACAAGACCCAAAGATCTAGTTGGAGGACCACATCTCCTCCGTCAGGCTACATGGTGGGAGTCGAAACATGGCCATGCAATGCCTGCAGCTACAGCTGCAGGGCGCCGCCCACGCATGGCTGAACAACCTGCCGCGCGTATCCATTTGCAGCTAGGAAGAGCTGGTTTACAACTTTGTATGAAACTTCAAGGGCACTTACAAAGGGCCCGCATCAATCAAAGAACTGAGGAGCTGCCAGCAAAAGTCGGGCGAGTCACTACGCTCGTACATCCAAAGGTGGTTCATCATCAAGAATTCCACAAAAAACATCTCGGAGGACAATGGCGGTGTTCGCCGCATAAAGCTCAGGGAGGAGCTAGGCCGCTCGAAGCCCAAGACAATCAACCACCTGATGGAAATTGTGAATCGGTGGGCCGATGGAGAGGATTCGGTGATAAACGCACCTACTCTGACGATGACGACGACCTCGGGCACAGACGCGACCGTCGAGGCAAACGGCGAATGCGCGTCTACGATAACCACGATGACGTCAAAATGGTCGTAGCCGACTACGCCGACAAACGCGACGATAACCACAACAGCGGCTATCGCAACGGTAGATACCGCGAGTCTGGGAAAACCACACAGGTGTGGCAGCACCTCACTCGCGAAGAGGCACCCGCAACAACCATCGAGGACAAACTGTCCGGACCATGCAACATGCACTTCTACATCGATAAGCACGACGGCAAGAAAAAATCCATCCACCTTCTCAAAGACTGCCGCTAGTTTCTCAAGATCCACGAGGGTCTGGCTCGGATGAATCGCGACGTAGTCAACAGGGGCTATGGAGTCGCCCCAGGCGCTGTGGCACACGGAGCTCCTCCACCACCGCCCGGAATACCACCACCCGCAGCCGCACCGGTCCAGAACCACGGTGGCGAACTATACCCATGACCCGTGGGCAACATGGAGATGATCCAAAAGGGGCGTCCCTCAAATCGAGTGCATAAGGCCATCACTCGCCAAGTCAACTTGGCGATCAACTCTCCACCTTCCACAACTGAGTACCTTAGTGGAAGTGACTCCTGCATCACCTTTGACCGGCGTGACCACCCGTGCCAAGTCCCTCGTCCAGGCCATTGTCCCCTCGTACTCGAGGCGCAGATTGGGGGCTTCGACATGAGCCGTGTCTTCATGGACGGCGGCAGCTGCATCAACCTAATGTTCGCGAGTACCTTGCGTGCAATGAGGATCCCTCTGACGTGTCTGGAAGTTTCAGATACAACGTTCCATGGCATCGTCCCAGGTAAAGGTGTATATCCCCTGGGAAAAATCAACCTCGACGTCATCTTCGGCACCTCACAAAATTTTCAGCGAGAGCGCATCGACTTCAAGGTCGTCGATTGGCCTTCACAATATCACTGCATCCTCGGACGTGTCGTGTTCACAATGTTCATGGTGGTGCCACACTATGCCTACCTATAGATGAAGATGACGGGCCCAAACGGCGTAATCACAATCAACGGTAACTTCGAGAGGTCCGACAGTTGTGACAGGGAATTCAACAGAATCTCCCAGTCCTTCGGTATGCAGGAGGAACTCGCAAGATTAAAGGAGTCGACAAACAACAGTCTGCCTCCTCTGAGCCGGCCAAGTTCACCCGACCTGTCCTTCGACTCGTCGGTGAACACGAAGAAAGTCTAGGTCCACCCAACGGACCCGACCAAGACGGCCCTCATCGCCAACAACTTGAGTTCCGCATAGGAACTCGTGCTTGTCGAATTCCTCCGTGAGCACTGGGAAATCTTCGCCTGGTGTCCAGCGGACATGCCAGGGGTTCCCAGGGAATTCGCCGAGCACGCACTCAACATCAACCCAGACGCAAGGCCAGTCAAGCAGACAATTCGGCGATTGTCTGAACAAAGGGCAAAGGCGTTTGGAATGGAGATCAACAGACTCCTCGATGCCAAATTCATACGCGAGATCAAGGAAAGCACTTGGCTCACCAACACGGTGCTGGTACCTAAAAAAAACACGGATATCCTGCGGATGTGCGTGGACTTCACCTCCCTGAACAAGCACTGCCCAAAGGATCACTTCCCGCTACCGCGAATCGACCAAATCATTGACTCCACCGCGGGATGTGAGCGTCTATGCTTCCTCGACGCCTACTCAGGCTATAATCAGATTCAAATGAAGGAGGAGGATCAAGAGAAAATGGCGTTTACAATGCCTTTTGGTGTGTTCTGCTACAATACAATGCCCTTCGGGCTCAAAAACGCAGGAGCCACCTATCAGCGGTGCATGCAGGCTTGCCTGAAGAATCAACTCGGTCGCAACATCCAAGTCTATGTTGACGACATCGTCATCAAAACCAAAGAGGAAGCCTCTCTAATCGACGATTTACGCGAGACCTTCGCCAACCTTGACCGCTACCGGATCAAGCTCAATCCGGACAAATGTGCCTTCGGCGTACCATCTGGGCAACTACTAGGGTATCTCATCTCCGCGAGAGGGATTGAGGCGAACCGGAAGAAAATAAAAGCCATACTGGCCATGGAGAAGCCAAAAAACGTAAGAGGCATCCAACAGCTGGCTGGGCGAATCGCGGCGCTCAGTCGATTCATCAGTAGAATGGGCGAAAAGGCACTGCCTTTCTACCAACTTCTCCGCAAAGCTGACAAGTTTGAGTGGACCGACAAGGCGCAGGAAGCATTCGAAGACCTCAAGCGTCTACTATCTACCTCGCCAGTACTAGTGACTCCACGCGAAAAAGAACCATTGTTGCTATACATCTCCGCCACCAACCAGGTGGTCAGCACAGTGCTCGTGGTGGAACGAGCCGAAGAAAACAAAGTCCACGGGGTGCAACGCCCTGTCTACTACCTCAGTGAGGTGCTCACGCCAACAAAGAAGCGGTACCCGCACTATCAGAAGCTGGCATACGGTGTCTTCATGACAGCCAGGCGACTGCGCCACTACTTCCAAGAGCATCCAATCGTGGTGGTCAACGACGCCCCACTTGGTCTTATACTCAACAACCCCGATGCCACCAGACGAGTCGCGCTTTGGGGAATCGAGCTGTCTCCACGAGACATTACATACGAAAAGCGCGACGCGATCAAATCGCAAGTCCTCCCTGACCTCCTCGTGCACTGGATGGAGAACCAGCTCCCCAAAAAGCCAGATATGTCTTACCTCTGGACGATGCACTTCGATGGATCCAAGCGTAAGGACAAGGCTGTTGCAGGTGTCATACTTACATCACCCCAGGGGGATAAGCTGAAATACATTCTGCGAATGTAGTTCACTTCCTCCAACAACAAAGTTGAATACGAGGCCCTGTTACACGGGATGCGGATGGCAAAAGCCTGCGGCGCCAAGAGGCTCATCATCTACGGAGACTCCAAGTTGGTCGTCAACCAGACAATGCACGAGTGCGACGCGCTGAACGACAATATGATCGCCTACCGCGACCTCTATGACACACTCGAAGGGGACTTCGATGGCTGTGAGCTGCGGCACATAGGCCGCGGAAGTAATGAAGAGGCGGACGCACTCACCAACATTGGCTCCACCTGCGCCCCCATACCACCTGGGGTATTTCTCGAGCGTATCTGCGAATGCTCCATCAAGCCAAAGGCCACAAAGAAGTAAACAAGCGCAACAACGGACTCAGGGGCTATGCCACCCAATGAGTCAATGGCACTCGACGACCTGGAGCTTGACACAGGACTCGAGGGACCAATGGGGGTCATGATGATCAAGCCATCTTGGACTCAACCCTACATCACATATCTTCTCAGCAAGAGGCTACCAGCAGAAACCCTACTGGACATGTGGTGCACATCGCGATCGACACGTGGAGAGGCCAAAACACGAACCATCCCTCACTATCTCCATTACACACAGAAATCAAGGAGACGCAGTTAAACCGAAAGATTATGCACACCCTGTCAAATCAAAGTCAGAAAGTGGGACCCATCGCTCGTCATGTCCCGTCAAAGCCGCTCACACGAGCAACTAAGGTCATCACATCGTCAGCACTGATGTCATCAAGATGAGCACTAGAAGACTTCAACTACTTTAGTCCTTGCTCGAGTCTTCGACTCCACCAAACACTCGGGGGCTACTCCCATAGGGAGCGCTGGTCGCGCACCCTACGATTTTATTTTTATGCAGGAATATGAACATTCAAAGCATACCCAACCACTCGAATCTATGATTTGACTATGGATCATGGGTTACTCCCATAGGGAGCGCCGAAAGACAATTCAACTGAAACAAGCAACAAAAGACGACAGCTATCGCAAAATTGTAGTCCCTGCCTGAGTCTTCGACTCAACCAGGCACTCAGGGGCTACTCCCATAGGGAGCGCTGGTCGTGCACCCTATGATTATTTGTACACCGTACTATGTGTTGATAACATCCACACTCGAATGTTGTGGCGACTTCGCCTCATATTTTCCCTACAAAGAGACTGCGTCGCCTGGGCCACCCGAATCATCTCCGCGATGACCAAAAATTCAGATGCCGCGCTTATAGCGTGAAGATAAGACCTGAATAAGGCCTGGCAACGCATCTACTACGCACTACCAGAAACATATCTGTACCTACAGGTACGATGAACATGCCTTGACGAACGCGTTGAGTGCTCACACCCATACACTAGAATTCGACTCTTGTAAAACCTCTGTGGCTTGAGTCGAATTACGCCAGTGAGTCCGGGGACTCGGGTTTGAGTAGATTGCGTTGTTGCACCCTAAGGCAGTTAACGGATACCGATACATCGGTTAAATCAGGCACGCATATCAACAATCCCTATGACATGAACTGAACAGTCGAAAAAAATACTCAATCATGCATTCGAATGTCTTCATAAAGTCCCCAGTCGAATCTACGATTCCGTTGTACACTCGAGGGCTACTAACATGGGTATACCCTACAGGTACTCGAGTTTGGTATATACGGCCTAAATACTGCAGAAGCCCACGGTGTTGCCAAGGCCCAAATGGAGAACTCGAGTGGTCCGCGGACTCTTGGTTGCTTGCGAGACAAGAAGAAGCCAAAGATAGAAAGTTTAAAGGGAAAACCCTATCTTGTAACCGACTCGACCTTCTACCCGAGACCTAGCCTATCTATATAAAGGCTAGGAGGGGGCAGCGAGGAGAACACACGCAACCCTAGTTTCCACAACTCTCGCCAGATTGCATCTACGTGCCCCTATAATCTTCGATTCCTTCGTTAAATCCAAGAGCAGACAAGCAGGAGTAGGGACCTCTATGAGGCCTGAACCTGGGTAAACCTTGTGTCCCTGTGTGCTTGTTTGCTAGCCGACTGATGCCTCCAGCACTCCCTCCTTCTCCAAAACCCATGTCCATAACAATGGGCATTGATGAGTTAAACCCTCGTCAAGTTCTAAAATCAAATCCTTTGGGCTAAACATGGACTCAAGTCATCTTTTGGATACTTTTTCTTGTGGTAAAAATGTCGGAAATATTTTTAACCAAGTTCATTGCTCATTATTTCAAAGCTAAAAAGGAGACACTGGCAAAGGAATAGAATTTATAGGATAACAAGCTAAGTGGGGAATGGCTTAAGTGCAAGCGAGTAAATAATTGTAGGGTCAATTTAAAGTTGCAGAAAAGGTGATGAAAGGAATGTGATACCTCCTCTTGCTTGCTTCATTCTCGTACTTGAGTCGAACCCCCTCTATATTTCCCTATTGCCAAGTCACCTGAAATTGAGCAATCTCCGAAAGAAACAAAGCAACAAATTTGCAATAAAGGTTACAACTAATTTTTGTGTGTTTTTGCTTTAGGAATGCGAACTGAAAGTAAACATGCAATTTTGAAAAAGTAAAATAAATCAAAGGAAGAAATAAAAATATGAATGCAAGGTTTGGAGGTTTTCAAACCTCCCCCAAGCTTAGGCTCTTGCCAGGCTTAGTTGTTGTCATTGTTCAGCGGCGGGTATGGATACTGCTAGTAGTAGCGGGGAAGTGGGTCATGAAGTGGCTGAAGTTGTGAGTTAAGGCACTAACATCCTCATTCACTCCTTGTAGCATGTGGTCAATCTCCCCAACGCGCTGGTTGAGCTGCTGAAAATCTTGATAGGGGACGTTGTTGAACCCATGTTGCTGCTGATTGGGCCATGGGTCCCAGGATCCCTCCCGTTGATGTTGTTGTCCCTCCCATGTAGGGTTGTATTCCTGCTCATCATGCTGCTCTCCATCTTCATCTTATTCTTGATTAGGCTGGAATTCAGCCTTGATCTCCACCACTTGATCCTTGGTGAGGATCTAGTTGTCCTTCGCCACAATCGAGAAGGCTTGTAAACAGGGCAATAGAACCTTCTCAACCTGTGCATCATCAAGATAACCAAACTGATATGATCGGAGCCTCTTGTCAGCTTGGTAAACACCGAGGAAACCACAAGCAGTTATATATTTGACATCCATAAGTTTGGAGCCGTCAACTTGTTGCATCATAGGTAATGGAATGTTCAATGCTAGGACAAGGTGGGTTACCAATCCACCAATGCGGTTGTCACCTTTCTTTTTGTTGCTCTAGTGGCGAAGATGCTGGAGGAGTAGAGCCGTAGGATTGGGGCTTTGCGGTGCATTGGGGAAGAGTGCCTTGGTGATCATGGCCATGTCCGCATTGGCCATGGAACCGATATCTCCTCTTCCCAACAGTGTATTGGCGAGGAACAAGGCGAAGTAGCGAATTGTTAGGTTCTGAATGGTGAACATCATCTTCTGGTAGAAGTCCCTGCCACCATTAACAGAAATAACCTCTCACGTTTCTCCACTTGAGACGCTATATAAATTTGTAACAGTTGACTCCCCATCATGAGCGAAGCCAAAAGCATCACAAAATCATTGGAAAGTTATTTCATATGGCTGCTAGTTTATGGTGAAGCTTATCGTGCACGCATTACATTTCTCCTTGTGGTCATCGTAGAAAGAGGCGAGGAACTCATAGGTGAGCTCGGTGTAGGTATTGTGGCTTGCGTAGGCGAGTAGTGATAGCCCTGCATTTTCACACTTGAGGTCGAAGTCCGCCCTCAACCCTGCCGCGGTGAGAAAGCTATTATCGTCCCAACGTGTGGGCATCACCCTCCTTGATGAAACCATGGCCAACATGTTGTTGAGCTTGGCCCGGAGCTCTGAGCTCTCGCCACGTTGGTGCTTGCTCTTGCGAAAAATGCTACCAATTTTGTTCATCTTGATGCACTAAAAAATTTCACCATGAAACCTTAGGCATATAGTTTCTACATGATATACGAACGATTCTACGTGGAAAAATTTAATCCTAATGTGAGAAATTAAAAGGGAAAAACAAAACAAGCTTGAGTTCATACACTAGATCATTGTGAGAGTTTCAACCATGGAATTCTGAAAATAAAGCATGGATAGGGAGACAAAAATACCGATTTGTTGATTCCCCAACTCAAACGAACGAAATCCGTGAAGAATCAAGAATTCTAGGTGGGTTTTGAGGGGGTTGGAGAGAATATGAGAGAAAAAGTGAGGAGGAGTAAGAACCCTAGCCATCCCGATATGTTTAAGTGGTCACGCCGAACTATACGGTCGCAACTATACGGGCGGGAAAAGTAGTTCCTGTCATATAGTTGCGGCGGCGTTGACAACTAGGGTTTCTTTATGCCAGATTACAACTATACGGGCGCAACTATACGACCGGATCAAAATGGTCCTGCCATTTAGTTGGTCGTCAAACCTTCTGGAACCTCGAGCTAAATTTTCTAAGACAGGCATCGATAACTATACGCCCAAAAAAATTATTCCCGCCGTATAGTTGGTCGTTAAACCTTCGGTATCCTGGAAAAGAAATTTTTACAAAGGAAACGATAACTATACGGCCGGAACTATACGGCTGGAATTTTTATTCCCGCCGTATAGTTGGTCGTCAAACCTTCTGTATCCTGGAAAAGAAATTTTACAAAGGCAACGATAACTATACGGCCGAATCTATATAGCTGGAATTTTTATTCCCATCGTATAGTTGGTCGTTAAACCTTCAGTACCAAGCTTTTTTGCCCAAAATTTTCAGAGATTCACTTTTTAATCTGGACAAAATGATTAAGCTAGTTTTTGTAGATAACACTCAAACTTTTATTTTTTTCCTTATTCTATGCTTGTTAAATCGATATTTCTACTACTTTTTGATAGCTGCATCTTCACAGGCACGCTTCCGCAAGAATGTCTGTGAAAAAGTTGTAGGAATGCGATGAACATTTTATTCTTTAATTTATTTTATTAATGTGATGGGTTGACTCCCATTAAGCATTTTATTAAGAATGGTTGAATAATTCAACCCCTTCTTTGTTCTCGAATTCTTACCATGGGTTGCCCCTTATCAAAGGCACTTACCACATGAACTCGTTTTGCTTGTGGAATCTATCTTTCTCCTGCTTCTAGCTTCCTTGGAAAATACCGGATGATTTCAGCATCATAAACATTGAAGATTATTTTTCTCTCAGCACAATCAATTGATGCTCCTGCAGTACTAAGGAAAGGTCTTCCAAGTAGTATGGATAATTTTTCATCCTCTCGCATTTCAAGAATAATAAAATCAGTAGGAATAACATGCTCATCTGTTCTAAGTAGAACATCCTCAATCATACCAACGGGTTGTTTAGTGGACTTGTCACCCATCTGTAAAGTGATAGTAGTAAAGGAATACTCCCATAATCCTAACCTTTTATAGAGGGAATATGGCATTACACTCACTCCTGCACCTAAATCACACAAGGCATTGTGAATATCTGTTTTGCCAATTGAGCATGAAATAGTCGGTATTCCTGGATCTCCTGATTTAGACAATAGCTTCCCATTAGCAGGATAACTAGTCACCATGGCAACGGTTTTAGTTATTTCTTTCTTTATACTAAGAATATCATGGAGGAATTTAGAATAGGTAGGAACTTTTATTGCATCCGCAAATGGAACTTCTAGACGAAGATCACCAAGTGCCTTTTTGAAAGAATCATAGATTAACTGATCCTGTGCTTTCTTTTTTCGATCTGGATAAGGAAGCTTTTGCTCACCTTTATTATTCTTGTCTTTTACCTTTTGTGGGGGATCAGGCTCTTTTGTTGCTTTCTTTTGTTACTGCTTATCGTTCTTCATTTTTCTACTACAACAACTTCATCTTCATTTCTTATCTCTTTTTCATCTCTTGGATCAACTATCTCTACATCAGAGTCATAACGGTCATCCTGTGCATCATTTTGCTCCTCCATGGTTTGATCTTGTGTTTCTTTTGAAGTTTCATCTTGAGGATCCACTAGTGTATCATATTCTTAGCTTGCTTTGAGTAAGGATTTTTCCTTTTGAGCTTTTTTAGCTTCATATTATAGTGGTCCTAATGGTCCTGTAACAACTACACCTCCCCTTGTAACAACATTAGTAGAAACAGGAATATCTATATCATCTTGAAGAAAAATTTGATAACCAGATGATATTTGTTCACATTGGGTTTCAATCATACTAAGGTACTTGTGAAATAATTTTATTTCTTGACCAATCTCATCATAATTTTTCGTGAGTTCCGCCAAAATCTTCTTATGTCTTTGAAATTGCTTATGTAGGTTATTATGAGATTTTGCTTGTCGATGTTTTAATTCTTGAAAAACTTTTCTAGTTTCATATTCTTCAGTAAAAACTTGTAACAAGTCTACTTTGTTTTCCTTAACAAGTTTAGAAGGTATACCTTTTTATTTCATTATTTTGCATACTTCAGGCATAAGATCAGGAGTTATACGAAGTATCCCTTTTTCTAGCTTAGTGCCAAAATCAGGATTATATAAAGAATCATTCTTAGCCCTAGTAGACATCAATTCCAAACATGCTTTAATAGTTAAAGTATTTATCGATCCTCCTGCTGATAAGTCAAGCAATTCTCTGCATTGAGTATTAAGACCATGGTAAAATAAATGGCAAATAGTTGATTCGGAATAGCCATGATTAGGAATACTATTGATCATTCCAAAGAATCTATCTCAGGCTTGTGGGTAGTTTTCTCCCACATTCTGACTAAAGTTTCCTATATTCTTTCTAATTTCAGTTACCTTTTTAAAAGGATTATACCTGTTTATGAATTTAACAATACAGTTTACCCAACATTTAATGTAATGACAGGGGAGAGAATATAACTAGTCTGGAGCCTTACCTTTAAGAGACCAACGAAATAATTTTAGACGAGAGAAGTCTCTTGGCAAACCTATTGGTCCAAGTGATGTTATCACATCGTCGAACTCTCTAAGATGTCTTCCTGGGTCTTCATCTTCCCTTCCACTGAAAGGTTTTTCCTGCAAAATTTTAATAATCTCACCATCAAATCGATATTCTCTAACTCCAGGATTAGGAAATTCTATTGGTTGTTTAAGAAAAGCAGAACTTGGAGCATTGTATTCTCTGAGAGTTTTTCTCAGGTTTCTTGGGAGTTGTCCTATAAATGGACATGATTTCCATAAAATCAATTAGGTTTTCAACTTCAACCTTATTTGATCTTAAAAGTTTTTCAATTATTTCCTCGCGCCTTTAAATAGGAACGAGCTCAATATAATCTGGTAAATACGTCCTACCAGAGCATGTAGACCCTTTGTCTCCTAGGGAGACCAGTTTGTAGTAGTAACACCTGAAATGTCAAGAGACAAACACTTAGCGCTAAGCTCCCTGGCAACAGCGCTAGAAAATAGCTTGATGTCTACAAGTGCACATATTGTTTGTAGCTAGTTTCGAAGTATAGATATCGATCCCACAGGGAGCCCAAAGGTAAGTGTTTAAGAATGAAGTCTCTATCACACTCAAAATTGTCATAGGTCTTCGAGTGAATTGACTGCAATTGTGGAAATAAGAATGAAATTTGGATTAAACTGGATGTATTTATATAAAACTAAAATGTAAACTTCAGGAATAAAAAACATAGAAGTAAAGAACGATTCGATTGTTTGTGGTTTTCTGCAGATGACAAAGAAGGCGCAGGGAGATACAATTCATGGTGATAGTGACTGTGCCAGGTGGAGGAATGATAAGTGTAACAATTATAATCTTATAAGTATATGTGTAGGCAGGCAACCCATAATTAGTCAGAACTCCTCTTGGTAGATTTCATCCCATCTTCAATAATCCTACTAGTCTGTTACCAAAACCATGGTCAGTCACTAGACGATTAAGATCCTTCAGGCTGCTTAGCAATTAAGCTCCTTGGATCGAACTAATGCAATAAGCACAGTGGTTCCTCGTGATCCTCGAGTCAAACTAGTTTCCCATTGATATCCCTGTGTCACTCGGGGGTCGTCGGTCTGCTAGCAAACAAGATCCTATCTATGTAGAACAAAGCACCATGTTGTCTGGGGCCCTTAATTGAACAACAAGCATTAGGCATCCCACAGATAGTCAAGCACACATAATATAGTAATTAAAATCAATCACAAATGAATGGAAAATATATGGAGGCACATCACATCTCACAAATCCCTTACATCTCCCACGCCCAAGGAACTTACTCACACATGAGAGAAGAAAGCATCATCGATATAATTAAATAAAGGGAGTTCTTCTCGATATTACCATGGAGATCCACAATAAGAATAGAAAGGTTATCCAACACAATTTAAGATAGGAAGAAACAATCTCAAACCCTAATCTTGCAAAGTGAAGATCTCTCTCTCTCTCTCTCTCTCTCTCTCAAGTACAAGTAATGGCTATGAGGGTGTGATGGCTAGGAGGTCGAAGATCGTAGAGCGAGATGATGAACGTCTTCCCCTTCTTCTCTGGATCTCTTATTTCTCCTTTCTGGATGGGATGGCGGCTACTGTGTTATGATTTCGCGTCTTGCCTCTTCACGAAAGTTGTCCCTTTTGACAAGACGGAGGCGACGGCAACTATACGGCGGGAACTATATGGCCGGGAAAATATTCCTGCTGTATAGTTGCTTGTTAAAGCTAATGTATGCCTCCCTTGATTGCTTCCAAAAAGTGACTTGCTTGTTTTCGCCTGAATATTGTGTTTCTCTTGTTAAAACCTTCGGTTGAGGTTTAGAACCCGAAACACATATTAAAAACCAAGTTTTCTTTGCTACCGAACTATAGCGTAAGGTAAAGCTAGATAACGATCAAATCCAGAAGAAAACCATCAAAAATATGTCGAATCTCACAACTATCAACTCCCCCAAGCTTAGATGTTAGTTGCCGTCGAGTGACAAGAAAATAAGGAAGAATATCGGAGATTCGAGACTGAAATAAAAGAACTTACAAGCTCGAATCGGTGTCAAATTCTTTTCTTCACAATTCCTGCAATCTTAAACATGATCATACAAGTATTCACAAGATTGCACTGAGTCCACTTCCTAACCACGTATATCTTGGTAGTAAATCTACTAGATACAAGCAACAGGTCAAATCCAGAAGAAAACCATCAATCAAGCTAGAAAACGATCAAATCCAGAAGAAAACCATCAATAAAAACCATCAAAAATATGTTGAATCTCACAGCTATCACTAAGTACCAAGATCTATCTACTACATACAAGCAACGGGTGGATATACATCCATAGAGAACATACCCTTCTAGACCGACAAAGTGTAACGAGGATCAACTCGTGGATGATGTAGTCAAACGCTTGCCGATCTTAGGATCAAGAAAAGTCCAGCGGCGCAAATCAGCAACGCATCCGTGATCACACACATGTCCGGTCCATCGAACAACCTCCACCTCCTCGCTCTAGCGATGCAGTGGAAGCAGCAACTCCTTCCAGATGAAATGCCATCGGGATCATGTATCTCGCTAATCCGAGACCATGGGGGAATAATTCTAGAGGGGGAGAGAGATACTTCATGAGGAGGTGTGCTTTGCAAGGAGGAGAGGGGGGCAGCCCCCTCCCATGGCCGGCGGCGATGAGGAGGTGTGCCCACCACTTCCACATTCATGTGGTGGAGCTCCCACTCACATAAATTTGCCTCCACTCAAAATTCCACACACATGCATTAAATTTCCACCAAATTTAATGCAACTCTTATTTAATAAAACTCTTTTATTTATTTTATTCAGAATTTTGTTAATTACTTCAATTAACAAACATTCACATAAAACCCCCTGCAATATTTCAATATCACATGCTGAACCAATTTCAGCAATTTCACCTGAAACAATTCCGGTGTCCATTGAAATAATTCCAGTGCTTTGCAATTCTTTCGTTTGGAACACATTTGATCCAAATGGTGTTGGCATCCCTTAAGTGTGTCACCCTATGGTTCGCGAATAATGCAGACATGATCGAGACCCCTGTCCGATCAATAATCAGTAGTGGGACCTAGAGATCCATACTGACTCCCACACATTCAACAATGACTTCTGTGATCGTGAGAACTTTTAATGCTAGTAACTAAATCCCTTTGTTTCACGATATATTACATGTCTGAGATTCGACCATCGGTATATCCATACCTATTTTGATCTCGTTGCCGACATGCACTCTTTTCTTGTTCTCGTGATATAACATTCTAGTGATCATGTCACTTGCTTGCAAGCTATCTCAATGTGATATCACCAAGAGGGCCTAGAGTATATCTATCTATCATCGGGATGGACAAATCCCACTCTTGATTCATGAGCCTCTACATAACACCTTTGTAGCAGTAAACCCACTTTTATAGTCACCTTGTCACGGTGTGATGTTTGATGTTATCAAGATACTCTTCTAGTGTTAGTGATTGACATGATCTCATGGTCTAAGGACTAGGATTACTTCATAAGATGTTATAGCAATATAAACATAATGACTTTGATCATAATGCTATACTTCAGATAAATGATCATCACACCATTCCACCATTGTTGCGACCTTATTATTAACAACATCCAATGTCCATGATCAGGAAACCTTGATCATCTTGTTAATCGACGAGCTAGTTTATAAGAGAGGCATAACTAGGAACCTTCTATTTGTTTATTAAACACACATGTATTAACATTTCCTAATTAATACAATTATAGAATTCAAAATAAACATCTATCATATACTTGGAATACATATAATAACAACTTTATTATTGCCTCCCAAGCATATTCCCTTCAGTCTCCCACTTGCACTAGAGACAATAATATAGTTACATAGTGATAAATATAACACCCATGTAGTTCTAGTGTTGATCATGTTTTGCCCTAGGTAGAACTTTAGTCAATGGATCTGCCACATTGAGATCCGTGTGTACTTTAGAAATCTTTATATCTCCATCCTTGGCATGCTCGTAGATGGAGTGAAACCGGCACTTAATATGCTTGGAATTCTTGTGAGACCTTGGTTCCTTGGCGTTGTCTATGGCTCCATTGTTACCACAATAGATCACCATTGGGTCCAACGCACTAGGAACCACACCAAGTTCAGTTATGAACTCCTTCATCCAAACCGCTTCCTGCGCTGCTTTTGAAGCAGCAATATATTCCGCCTCCGTTGTTGATCTTTTCACCACAGGTTGTTTGGAGCTCCTCCAACTAACTGCTGCTCCGTTCATGATAAATATGTATCTGGATTGAGACTTAGAATCATCCAGATTGGTGTCAAAGCTAGCGTCGACATAACAATTAGCGACCAACTCTTTTTCACCTACATATACAAGAATTATTTTCTTAGTTCTTCTTAAGTACTTAAGGATATTCTTGACCGCTAACCAGTGTTCCGAACCTGGATCAGATTGGTACCTACTAGTCAAACTAATAGCATGTGCCACATCTGGTCTTTTACATAGCATGGCGTACATTATAGAGCCTATGGATGAAGCATAGGGGATCTTATCCATTATCTCTCTTTCTTCCGCCGTAGCCAGACTTTGCGTCTTACTCAATGTCTTGCCTTGCAACATAGGTAACTTCTTTAAAATCTTATCAAGGTATCTACTGTGTGATAGCCCTATTAGACGCCTTGATCTATCTCTATAGATCTTAATGCCTAATATATATGATGCTTCACCAAGGTCCTTCATCGAAAATTTGCTGTTTAGATAACTTTTAACACTGTTTAAAAGATCTATATCATTTCCAATTAGTAATATGTCATCCACATATAATATCAGAAATGCCACATTGCTCCCACTCACTTTCTTCTAAATAGAAGCCTCTCCATATGTTTGGACAAATCCAAACTCTTTGATCACCTCATCAAAGTGGAGATTCCAACTCCAGATGCTTGCTTCAGTCCATAGATGGATCGCTAAAGTTTGCATACCTTGTCAGCATCCTTAGGATCGACAAAACCCTTTGGTTGTATAATATACAACTCTTCTTCAATATTACCACTGAGGAACGCAGTTTTGACATCCATCTGCCATATCTCATAATCAAAATATGTAGCAATTGCTAACATAATCCTATCCGACTTTAGCATCACTACGGGAGAGAATGTCTCATCATAGTCAACTCCTTGAATTTGTCGAAACCCCTTTGCAACAAGTCAAGCTTTATAGATGGTCACATTACCATCAGCATCAGTTTTTTTTGAAAATCCATTTATTCTCGACGGCCTTTTGGTCGTGAGGTAAGTCCACCAAGGTCCAAACCTGATTTTCGTACATGGATTCCATCTCGGATTTCATGGCTTCTAGCCATTTGTTGGAATCCAGGCTCGTCATCGCTTCTTCATACGTTGTAGGGTCATCTATTTCATCAACCATGAAATTCGTAAGAGGATTTCCGTATAGTCCAGGAGTTGCAAGTGTCCTGCTTGACCTTCAAGGTTCGGTAGTATCCTCTTTTGGAGTTTCATGATCATTATCATTAGTTCCTTCTTCATTCGGTGAAGTCAAATCCGGAACAATTTCCGACGCTGCGCCACTCGCCATTTCATGAAGACAAGCTTCAATAACCTCTTCGAGTTGTACCTTCCGACTACACACACCTTTCATGAGAAACTCTTTCTCTAGAAAGGATCCATTCTTGGCAACAAAAAACCTTGCCCTCGGATCTGTGATAGAAGGAATACCCAATTGTTTCTTTAGGGTATCCTATGAAGACGCATTTTTCCTCTTTGGGTTCGACTTTATCAGGCTGGAGTTTCTTCAACTTTAAGAAATAACAGCTTAGGTTTGTTTCCAAACCACAATTCATATGGTGTCGTTTCAACGGATTTAGATGGTGCCTAGTTTAAAGTGAATGCAGCGGTTTCCTGTGCATAACCCCAAATTGACAGTGGCAAGTCAGTTAGAGACATGATAGATTGAACCATATCCAATAAAGTACGATTACGACATTCCGACACACCATTACGTTATGGTGTTCCGGCAGGCATGAGTTGTGAAACTATTCCACAATCTCTCATATGTGTGCTAAGCTCATAACTAAGATACTCTCCTCCATGTTCGGACCGTAGAAATTTGATCTTTCTATTATGATGATTTACCACTTCACTCTGAAATTCCTTGAACTTTTCAAAGGTTTCAGACTTGTGTTTCATCAAATAGATATACCCGTATCTACTCAAATCATCTGTGAGAGTAACAAAATAACGAGATCCACCATGCGGCGACACACTCATTGGACCACATACATTAGTATGTATGATTTCCAATAAATCTGTCGCCCATTCCATTGTACTGGAAAACAGGGTTCTAGTCATCTTGCCCATAAGGCATGGCTCACATGTATCAAATGATTCAAAATCAAGTGATTCCAAAAGTCCATCAGAATGGTGTTTCTTCATGCGTTTAACGGTAATATGACCTAGACGGCAGTGCCACATATATGCAGATATATCATCATCAAGTTTAATCCTTTTAGCATCAACATTATGAATATGTGTATCAGTACTATTGAGATTCAACAGAATTAAACCATTCATCATAGGTGCATGACCATAAAATATATTATCCATATAAATTGAACAACCATTGTTTTCAGATTTAAATGAATAACCACTTTGAAATAAACACTATCCGGATACAATGTTCATGCTCAGTGCAGGCACCAAATAACAATTATTTAGATTTATCACTAATCCCGATGGCATATGGAGAGGTAGCGTCCCGACAGCGATCACATCAACTCTTGATCCATCGCTGACACGCATCGTGACCTCATCCCTTTCTAGCTGTCACTTGTTCCGCAGTCCCTGAATCAAGTTACATATATTAGCAACCGATCTTGTATCAAATACCCAGGTGCTACTGCGAGTACTAGTCAACTACACATCAATAACATGTATATCACATATACCTTTGTTTGCCTTGCCGGCCTTCTTGTCCGCCAAATACTTGGGGCAGTTGCGCTTCCAATGGCCAGTCCTCTTGCAATAATAGTACTCGGTATCAGACTTAGGGCCAGCTCGGGATTTGTTTTTAGGCGCAGCAACATATTTTCTGCCCTTCTTTCCCTTCTATTTACCCTTCTTGTCTTTCTTAAAACCGGTGGTCTCATTGATCATCAACACTTGATGCTATTTCCTGATCTCCACTTCTGTAATCTTAAGCATTGACAGAAGCTCAGGGAGAGACTTATTCATGCCCTGCTGATAGCCGTGAGATTCGACACATTTTTATGGCTTTTATTGATGGTTTCTCCCGGATTTGATCGTTTTCTGGTTTTACCTAACGCTAATCCTTCGGTAGCAAAGAAAACTAGGTTTTTAATGTGTGTTTCAGGTTCTGAATGTCAACAGAAGGATTTAACTAGAGAAATACAATATTCTGGAGGAAACAAGCAAGTCCCACTTGGGAAGCACGCAAGGGGAGCTCACATAAGCTTTAACGAGCAACTATACTGCGGGAATATTTTTCCGGCCGTATAGTTCCCGCCGTATAGTTGTTGCCACCTCTGTCTTATCAAAAGGTATAACTTCTATGATGGGACGGGGAGCGAAAACAGAATGCAGTAGCCGCCACGCCATCTAGAAGGGAGAAAGAAGAGATCTGGAGAAGAAGGAGAAGACGTTCTTCATCTCGCTCCATGATCTTCGACCTCATAGCCAAGACACCCCCATAGCCACTACTTGTACTTGATAGAGAGGGATCTCCACCTTGCAAGACTAGGGTTTGAGATTGTTTCTTCCCATCTTGAATTGTGTTGGATATTTTTCTATTCTTATTGTGGATCTCCACGGTAATACCAAGACAAATTCCCTTTATTTGACTATATTGAAGATCCTTTCTTCTCTCATGTGTGAGTAACTCCCTTGGGCGTGGGAGATGTAGGGGATTGGTGAGATGTGATGTGCCTTCATATATTTTCCATTAGTTTGTGATTGATTCTAATTACTATATTATGTGTGCTTGACTATCCGTGGGATGCCTAATGCGTGTTGTCCAATTAAGGGCCCAGACAACATGATACTTTGTTCTACATAGATAAGATCTTGTACGCTAGTGGACCGGCGACCCCTGGGTGACATGGGGATATCAATGGAAATCTAGTTAACTCGAGGATAGAGAGTAACCACTGTGCTTATTGCATTAGTCCGATCCAAGGAGCTTAATCGCTAAGCGACCTGAGGGGTCTTAATCGTCTAGTGTCTGACCATGGTTTTGGTAGCAGGCTAGTAGGATTATAAAAGTTGGGATGAAATCTACCAAGAGGAGTTCCGGCTAATTATGGGTTGCTCGCATACACATATATCTATAAGATTATAATTATTACATTTACCACTCGTCCACCTGGCAAAGTCACTATCACCATGAACTGAATCTCCCCGCGCCTTCTTTCGCCATCTGCAGGAATCAACAAACAAGCAAAGTCGTTCTTTACTTTTATGCATTATATTTCTGAAGTTTACGTTTTAGTTCTATTTAAATCTATCGCATTTAATCAAAATCCCATTATTATTTCAACACTTGCAGTCAATTCACTCGAAGACCTGTGACAACTTCGGGTGTGACAGAGACTTCACCAATAAACACTTACCTTTGGGCTCCCTGTGGGATTGATATTTGAACTTCGAAGCTAGCTACAAACGATATGTTCTCTTGCAGACATCAAGCTATTTTTTGGCACTGTTATCGGGGAGCTAAGCGCTATGTGTTTGTCTTTTGACATTTCAGGTGTTGCTACTACAAAATGTTCTCCTTAGGAGACAAAGGTTCTACACGCTCTAGTAGGACCTACCTGCCGGATTATATTGAGCACGTGCCTGCTCAGAGGCGTGAAGAAATTATTGAAAAACTTTTAAGATCAAATAAAGTTGAAGTTGAAAACCTGAGTGATATTATGGAAATCATGTCTATTTATAGGACAACTCCTATGAAACCTGAGAAAACTCTCTGGGAATACAGTGCTCCAAGTTCTGAATTCCTTAAACAACCAATAGAGTTCCCTAATCCTTGAGTTAGAGAATATCTATTTGATGGTGGAATTATTAAAAATTTGTAGGAGAAAGCTTTCAGTGGAAGGGAAGATGAAGATCCAGGAAGATATATAAGAGAGTTTGATGATGTGATAACATCGCTTGGAAAAAAAGGTTTGCCGAGAGACTTTTCTCATCTGAAATTATTTTGATGGTCTCTTAAAGGTAAAGCTCTAGACTGGTTATAATCTCTCTGTCGCCATTACATTAAATGCTAGGAAAACTGCATTGTTAAATTCATCAACGGGTTTAATCCTTTTAAAAAGGTAACTGGACTAAGAAAGAACATAGGCAACTTTAGTCAGAACGTGGGAGAAAACTACCCACGAGCCTGGGAAAGATTCTTTGGAATGATCAATAGTATTCCTAATCATTGCTATTCTGAACTAACAATCTGCCATTTATTTTACCATGGTCTCAATACTCAATGTATAGAATTTCTTGACTTCTCAGTAGGAGGATCAATAAATACTTTAACTGTTAAAGAATGTTTGGAATTTATATCTACTAGGGCTAATAATGATTCTTTATATAATCCTGATTTTGGCACTAAGCCGGAAAAAGGGATACTTCGGATAACTCCTGATCTTATGCCTGAGGTACGCAAAACTATGAAAGAAAAAGGTATACCTTCTGAACTTGCTAAGGAAAACAAAGAGGATTTGTTACAAGTTTTAACTGAAGAAGATGAAACTAGAAAAGTTTTTCAAGAACTAAAACATCGACAAGTAAAATCTCATAATAACTTGCATAAGCATTTCCAAAAACATAAAAAGATTTTAGCAGAACTCACAGAAAATTATGATGAGATAGGCCAAGAAATAAAATTATTTCATAAGTATCTTAGTATGATTGAAACCCAGTGTGAACAAATAGCATCTGGTTATCAAATTTTTCTTCGTGATGATAAAGATATTTCTATTTCTACTAATGTTGTCACAAGAAAGGGGTACAGTTGTTACAGGACCCTTAGGACCACCTGAATACGAAGCTGAAAAAGAGCGCAAGGAAAAACCCTTGCTCGAAGCAAGTCAAGAAGATGATATGTTGCTGGATCCTCAAGATGAAATTGAGACGCAAGAGCAAACCAAGGAGGAATACAATGATGCACAGGATGGCCATTATGACTCTTATTGAGAGATAGTTTATCCAAGAGAAGATAGAGAAATAAGTAAAGAAGATGAAGTTGTAAAAGAAGAAAAGCAATAAGCAACAACAAAAGAAAGCAACGAAAGATCCTGACCCCCCCCCCAAAAGGTAAAAGACAAGAGTAAGTTAGGTGAGAAAAATCTTCCTTATCCAGATCGAAAAAAGAAAGCACCGGATGAGGTAATTTATAATTATTTTACTAAGGCACTTAGTGACCTTCGTCTGGAAATCCCATTTGCAGATACAATCAAAGTTCCTACTTATGGTAAATTCTTTAGTAGAAAGAAAGAAATAACTGAAACTGTTGCCATGGTAACTAGTTATCCTGCTAATGGGAAGCTATTGTCTAAGTCTAGAGATCCTGGAATACCAACTATTTCATGCTCAATAGGAAAAATAGATATTCACAATGCCTTATGTGATATAGGAGAAGGAGTTAGTGTAATGCCATACTCCCTCTATAAAAGGTTAGGATTAGGGGAGTATTCTCCTACTGCTATCCCTTTACAGATGGCTGATAAGTTCACTAAACAACCGGTTGGTATGATTGAGGATGTCTTACTTAGAATAGATGAGCATGTTATTCCCACTGATTTTATTATTCTTGAAATGCCAGAAGATGAAAGATTATCTATAATACTTGGAAGACCATTCCTTAGTACTGCAGGTGCGTCAGTAGATTGTGCAGAAGGGAAGATAATCTTCAATGTTTATGATGCTGAAATCATCTGGTATTTTCCAAAGAAGCTAGAAGCAGGAGAAAGATATGTTGCACCGGCAAAATGAATTCATGTGGTAAGTGCCATTGATAAGGGGAAACCAGAGGTAAGAATTCGAGAAGAGAGAAGAGGTTGAATGATTCAACCATTCTTAAATACTTAATGGGAGTCAATCCATTTTCATCAATTTAGAATAGAGAATAAGAAGTTCATCACGTTGCCACCACTTTTTCACAGACATTCTTGAGGAAGCGCGCCCGTGAAGATGCAGCTGCCAAAAAGTACTAGAAATGTTGATTGAATGAGTAGAGAATAATAATAAGAATAATAGTTTGAGTTTTCTATGTATAGAAGCTAAAAGTTTGCTCTTAATATGCTAATGTTGGTCGACAGTTTCTACTATCAATTTTGTGTTAAAAACTTGGTATTTCGCTAAGTTATGGGATCAGAAAGAATCCTCAAAAAATATAATTTTTTTGATGAATACTGATGGTTTAACGACCAACTATACGGCGGAAATAAAAATTTCGGCCGTATAGTTCTGGACGGATAGTTATCTTTGCCATCAACAAATTTTCTTCGAAGGCACAGAGAGTTTAACGACCAACTATACGGCGGGAATAAAAATTCTGGACGTATAGCTCCGGTCTTATAGATATCGATGCCTTCGTAGATTTTATTCCAAAAGTACTAGGAGTTTAATGACCAACTATACGGCTGGAATAAAAATTATGGTTGTACAGTTCTGGTCGTATACATATCGACGCCAGTTTTATAAATTTATCTCGAGGGAAAGACAGTTTAACAACTAACTATATGGTGGGATCATTGTGATCCGACCATATAGTTGTGCTCGTATAGTTGTTTTCTGTATAAAGAAACCCTAGTTGGCGGCGCCGCGGCAACTCGGGCGGAGCAACATCACCCGCCCGTATAGTTCCGGCCGTATAGTTCGGTGCGACCATAAAATCGCACCGGGGCAGCTAGGTCTTCCTCCTATCCTCATTATTTCTCTCCTATTCTCTCTCCAAACCTCTCAAAATCCACCTAGAACTCTTGATTCTTTGCGGATTTCGTTCGTTTGAGTGGGGGAATCAACAGATCGGTATGTTTCTCTCCCTATCCATGCTTTATTTTCAAATTTCCATGGTTGAAACTCTCACATTGATCTAGCGGATGAACTCAAGCTTATTTAGTTTTCTCTATTAATTTCTCACGTTAGGATTGAATTTTTCCATGTAGAATCGTTCATATATCATATAGAAACTATATGCCTAAGGTTTTACAGTGAAATTTTTTAGTGCATCATGATGAACAAAATCGGTAGCCTCTTTCGTTCGAGCAAGCGCCAACGGGGTGAGGGCTCAAGCTTGGGGGCCCGAGCTCCACGCAACTCCAAGTTGGACATTGTCTCTTCGAGGAGGGTGTTGCCCACACGTTAGGGCGACCACAACTTTCTCACCATGGCAGGATTGAAGGCGGACTTTGACCTCATGTGCAATAGGTCGGGGTTGTCGGTACTTGGCTTCGCAAGCCACGACACATACGCCGAGCTCACACATGAGTTCCTTGCCTCCTACGATGACCACATGGAGAAAGGTAACATGTGCACGATAAGCTTCACCATGAACCGGGAGCACTATGAAATAAATTTTGAACAATTTTGCAATGCTTTCAGCTTCCCTCATACTGTGGAGCCCAATGTTACTAACCTCTATAGCGTCACAAGTGGAGAGACTTGGGAGGTTATTTCTGTTAATGGTGGCAGTCATTTTTATCAGAAGAAGATGTCCACCATCCAGAACCCAACCATTCCCTACTATGCTCTGTTCCTCGCCAACACACTGTTGGGAAGTGGTGATACTGGTTCAATGGCTAATGCGGACATGTCAATGATCACCAAGGCTCTCTTCCCCCAATGCACTACAAAGCCCAGTCCTGTAGCTCTACTCATCCAGCACTTTCGCTACCAAAGCAACAAGACCAAAGGTGATATTCACATTGGTGGATTGGTAACCCACCTTGCATATGCATTAAACATTGTACTATCTGTTATGAAACCTGTTGATGGCTCCAAACTTATGGACATCAAGTATTTGACTGCTTGCGGCTTCCTTGGTGTTTAGCATGCTAACCGGAGGCTCCGAGCATATCAATTCAATTATCTTGGTGGTGCACAGGGAGAGCAGGTTCAGTTGTCATGCCCCCAAGCCTTCTCGATTGTGGAGAAGGACGCTTGGAACCTCACTAAGGACCAAGTGACGAAGATCTTGGCCGAGCTCCAGCCTGAGGAAGAGGAAGATGAAGGGCAGCAGGTTGAGCAGTTGTAGGAGCAGGAGGAAGAGCAGGGACACAACCTTGCTTGGGAAGGATAGCAGTAGCAACCAGGAAGAGCGTGGGAACCGTGGCCTGATGACCCACAAGTATATGGGGTGTATCGTAGTACTTTCGATAAATAAGAGTGTCGAACCCAACGAGGAGAAGAAGGTGTTGACAAGTGGTTTGGATCAGGAATTCTCTGTAAATACTTAGCAAACGGATTTCTAGGTTTTTTATAATGCAGATAAATAAAGTGTGAGTAAATAAAAGACAATAATAATAATTGCAGGAAGTGTCCCAATCCTTTCTTTAGCAAAGGACAAGCCGGTTGTATTACTTAAGATGACCAAATGTTCTTGAAGACACATGGGAATATTGTCAAGTGCTTTCGCTTCATATAGTTGGTTAATCTTCTCTGGTTGGATAAGTGTTGTGTGGGTGAACCTATGCTAATGTACTGACCTTACTAGGACTAATACATACTTGTGATTATACCCCTTACAAGCATCCGCAACTACAAGAAAGTAATTAAGATAAAAACCTAACCACAGCCTTAAACTCTGAGATCCTACACTCCCTTATGCAAAGGTTTCCTAATGGGGGTTTAGGTTTCTGTCACTCCGGCAACCCCACAATTAGTAGACAAATACACAATGCATTCCCATAGGCCCATAAAGTTGAAGTATCATGTAGTCTATGTTCACATGACACCACCAGAAGAATAGCACCACAACTTAAATATCAAACCATTCAATCTTTCTCAACACAATTCCACTACTAACAACATGACTTCTCCCATGTCCTCGAGAACTAAACGAACTACTCACGAGACATCATATGGATCAAGATCAGAGATGAAATAATGATAAGTAAGAATCTGAACATGAACAATGATTCAATGGTTCCACTCAATAGCATCAACTACAATAAGTAATCAACACCGGGAAAGTTTCCCCTAAGAACTATGCAAGATTCAACCAAATTGTTACAGAGGTATGGAGTGGTAGTGATGGTGCTGGTGGAGATGATGGTGGATATGATGATGATGATCCCGATGAAGTCTAGCTTGATGGTGGTGTTGATGGCGACGATCTCCCCTCTCTGAGAAGGAATTTCCCCGGCAGATTTCTGCCTGCCGGAGAGCTCTTTCTCTCTCTATAGTTTCCGCCCCGCAGAGGCGGTGGAATGTTTTTGTGGTCGCCCCCCGAACTTTAGGTTTCCGAGGGGAATATATACGTGGAAGGGCGATGCCGGAGGTGGACCAGGGTGGCCACACCACCTAGTGGCGTGACCCAGGGGCTACACCAGGGGGTGGTGTGGGCCCCCTGTGGCCCATCTCCACCTCCCCTTCTGGCATTCTTCATCTTCTGGGAAAATAGGATTTTCCGTATATTTTCTAGGATTTTCTGATCTTCGCAAATATTGCATCTGGACAGTGCTTTTTCCATCAGAATCTTGACTCCGGTGGTTCATCCTCCAAAAGTCATCAATCATGCAAAAATAGATGAAATAACATAAGTATAATCTCTTAATATGAAATATCAATGAATAATAGTAAATTATGATATAAAATAGTGATGCAAAATAGACGTATCAACTCCCCCCAAGCTTAGACCTCGCTTGTCCCCAAGCGAAAACTGAGCTCAATAAACATGACCACAGGTTTATGGAGTGAAGTGTCGATAAAGAGAATATGGACAAGAAGCATCACATTCATCAATACACAAATTGTAATAGAAAACAACTCACTATTATATAACTTAACTTGCAATGATTAAGGGAAACACAATAAAGATACACAAAGTAAATCATAATTGGTAATGGCAAACTTTGTTCTTGGTCAGAGAATGGTTAACAAATTGCAGGAGTCAAACATAATGGGGTTTTCAATGATAGCTTTGAAAGTAATATTCACTTAGATAAGAGCAGTGTGAAAAACAAGGAACATAAGAAACATGATTGAATAAATCATCATATGGATGATTGAATCACAACAACTCAAATGCTTGCTTGAGATAGAAAGGAATAGGTTTATTGACTCAACTAAAAAGTAAAAGATAGGCCCTTTGCAGAGGGAAGTAGGGAATTAAAGTTTCATAAAGAGCTTTCAAAAATATGGTACTTACTAGCTTTGAACCCTCATTGCCCCTATCATAGGCATCTTGAAGTGATTAAGGTTAATGTGAGGGAAAATATGAGTTATATGCTTGACAAATTATAAGTTGAAAATCTCATGCCCCTTGAGTACGAGTACCAGACGTCATGCTACTCAACTTTGGTTTCCGGTAAGTTCTTGTCATTGTAAGTGTATGTGTATCATAGAGAAGCGCCAACGGGGTACCCCTTGCCCCATGACACAGGAGCTATCCCATATCAAAATGACAAGGCAACAGATAGTGAGCATCTTAGCGATCTTTTTATTTGCTATTTGCGAAGGTTTTTATTGAGGATGCTTCATAGAATGCCACTATAGTTATGCTGCAAGTTTCCACCATGATTAGGCATGGCTTAGGCTAGCCGCCCAGGCGTTTCTCTAACACATATACTGTAACACCCCAAAACTTCTAATAAAGATTATCAAGTTTTAATCACCCAATTTAGGGTTAACAAAAACTTTTATTAAGAAAATGAATATGAATGCATGTGTGTTTGCCTTAGTGTAGAATTGAGTGTATATGCCATGCTTGATTGTTGAAAATGTTGTGAAATGGTTTAAAGGTGAATACTACATCATCTAGACCATTTACAAACAAAATCAAAATCAAAAGAAATCAAATATGAATAAATAAAGCAAATGGTCATTTTGACAAAAGTAAACCACTATGCCACTTTGAGTGTTCCTAGAGGAGAAATTCTAACAGAAACATTACTATTTCTTTCCACCCCTTGCTAGACCAAGTAAAAGTGTATCAAAGCCCACTTTACAAACTTACAAAAACATCTTTCAAATCAATTAAATGGACAATGGAAAATTGAATATAGTTCATATGATAAGATCCCACTTTTTCAAAAAAGCTATCAAAACAATTCTCCTTGACCTCTCCAAGGAAACATAGACTCTCAAGTTTAATTTAAGATCACTCAAAAAATTTCATTCAAAAATTCCAAATTTTATTTCATGCAGCCATTTCCACAAACACCTGGCTGACTCTAATTAACCTACTGCCTAACTTCACTATTGTGCATAGTGATCCTCGACCAATTGGTCTCCACTTCGCTCCCCTGTCTCCTTTGAGTCTAACCAAGCCCCATACAATCCCCCCTTTGCCGTTTGCACAGTGGAGCGCTGCCCGATTGAGGTCATCGCCGGCCGACAACAGCCAGCTCATAGCAGACATCGCCGCAGCCAGCCATGATGTCCAGGAAGCACGCCTCGGTCCACCGCCACCCCCTGTCTAGGCCACAACCCCAGCCGAGCCCTAGATCACCCTAGCTACACCGCGCACCGTGTCTCTATGCCATGTCCAGAGCGCGCCAGCTCGCCACGCCCGACCAGCTCACCCAGACCACGCCTTTCCCTCACCATGCACGCGCATGCCCGCCATGATCACAACACCCTAACAGACAACTCCGTTCGCCGCCGCATGACCCGCAACTGCCGCACGCCGCTGCAAACACCTCTGCCTCCGTGCAGAGCGCCGCACGCTCCCGATCGAATCACGCCGCCCCATGCCTCGCCATTAAGTCCATAAGAACCGCCAGGGAACACAGCACCACCCCCTAGCCACCGGCATGCCGATAGCCTCTTGTAGCCTCATCACCGACGAGCTCGCGCCTGCACCGCTTGGTCCCCTCGCCGCACTATAAAAGGAGGCCACCCCTGCCCCATTTCTCCACACCAACACCCTCACCACCTCTCACTAACCCTCCCCCACTTCTTCCCGGAGCAAGGCGAGCCCTCTCTCGCCGGAATTTGGCTGAAGCCCGCCGCTGCTGGAGGAGAAGGGCGTCGTTGATTCCGACCACCCCAAGCCCTGTTGTGACTGCGCCTCGCCTCGCCATCGTCTACCACGTCGATTGCCCCCGTCGCCGACCCTAGCTGGAGCCCAGGTGAGCCCCGCCAGACCCCCACCGCCGCGTTAGGGTTGATTCCTCGCCGGAGCTGTTCGTCGTCGACGATGAACCATGACCGTTGGATTAGAATTAGATCGTAGGGCTCTGGTTGAAAGATACGGTTTCGCGTTAGTTGAGTCACTTACTAGTGGACCCCATCTATCAGCAGCCCGCTGCGCTATGTAGTGTAGCTGGGCCAGCCCGTTTAGCCTTCCCGCTCAGGCCTGGAAATTCAAACAAGGATTTTCCTTTTTAGTTTAAACTAGTTTGTGTCCATAGATTCAAAAATCAATTCAGAGAGTTTCACTTAACCAAATTTCATGATTCATATTTTGCTAGAAAGGTAATTAAATTATCTATCCAAGTCCGCTGGATTTAAATCATTTGGAGTTAGAGATAATCTTAAGTAAAAATACCAAGACAGAGACTTTTGCAACTTCAAACATTTTTCAAAAATCAACCATAATAGCTTTTGAGTTGATTCCAACTCTCAAAAATCACATTTCACAATATCTATCTGAATATGTAAAAATATCTAGGTTTGCATGCAGTGACATTGGACTAGTACTAAAAGGATGCTATTAGGGCATTTCTAGTCACTTTAAATCTATTAAATAATAATCTTAAACTTTATAAAATGTGACCAACCCTTTAAATCACATTCCCATGTATTAGAATATGTGTTGATGACATGTGTCAACATGATCCCATATTTTAATTGGAGAATATTAAATCTTAATTAATTTCAATGAGTAGAAATTACTTTTCTCAGATAAACTAAATAAAACTAGTTCTTTAATTCATGTGATGATTGTGATGATACTAGATCATCAAGTGTGAACCTTAATGTGATAAATAGAATTAGTTAAGTATTGTTTGGTGATTGTGTACCCCGTATTTCTTTATAGACGATAGTATCGACCCAAACTACGAGGAGGAGGAGTTCTACCCTGAAGAAGAGGAGGAAAACTTCAATCCCTGCACCAATCAAGGCAAGCTAGATCTATGCAAGCTATTATTGGCAAGCTAACACTTTCAAGTATTATACCTATGCAAGCCATCACTAATTGCAAGATAACCTAAGCAAGATGCATTAGGCATGCTTTGGTTATATACTTTGATTTATACCCATCCCAAGTTTTACTTGCAAGCTTTACTCTTTTACTTTACCAAAGTTCTTTACTTTTAATTAATGGTTTGTGAGTATTGGAAAGTAGTATAGATAGCATAAAGAGTATAACACTAGGCCTATACTAGATGTCATTCTATGGCATGAGATTGAGATTAGCATCCCTCATTAGTGAACACTCTTAACTTAGTGGCTAGTGCTAAGCATAAAACTTGATCACTTTAGATGGGACTACTTGGTGAAAATGATTATGAAAACCTTGGAATGATGAGTCGTTCTATTGAAATGTTTTGACATGTGTTGAGACACATAAATGGATTTGATGATGCAAATGTTGAGGCATGAGCCTTAGCCCTTTATAAAAGCTGATGGTTGGGTTCGAATGTGATACCATTCCAATTTTACCGTACAACCACAATACCTGAATTGGGTAAGGCTTAGTCGGAAGTTTATATGCATTAGTATGGGTTCCCTCGCGGAGGAGGTTTGAGCTGAGGCTACCTCTTGATGATGTCCACCTATGCAGTGCCCAGGATGGCAGATGGCCATGGCTGGGAGGCCAAGCTCATAGGGGAGGTGCATATACTAGAGTGTGTAATTGAAAGGTTATGATTGATTATCCGCATACTAAGTATGATGATTCAGGGTTAGCCCTGACGGATGTATCGAATCTTGTGGTGAAAGTGTACCACCTCTACAGAGTGTCAAACTATTCGCATAACCATGTCCGCGGTCATGGACAGTTGGAGTGGCCATACTGTTCCGTCGTCAGATGTTTTCAAAATGACTTGTGAAGTGAACTATGATTTTGACTTGACCACAACAGGGTTGTGATTATGAAAACTAGGTTCCCACTTAAGTGATTTAGAACATTTACTTAGTTTTCTTTACTTCTAAACCGAGTTTAGATAAATCTGGCTTTTTGCAAATAAACTTTGAGCTTAGGATACCTACTAGAACTACCTTACTTGTTAGTGATAGTTTGCGAGTACTTAAAGAGTACTCGTGGCTTTGTCCCTTGCTATTCCTGTGGACAGACTATGAGGAGGACTATCAGGATGATGGACAGCAGGACGACTACGACAACTAGGATCATCTCCCATCGTCAGCATTGCATGTGACCCTGAAGATGGAGCCCACTACTACGCTTATTATTCCGCTGCTTGTTTGTATTAAGACTGGATCATGAGATCCTTTATTTGTAAGACCTTATTATGTTTTGTAATGGATGATGTACTGTGATATCCAATCTGTTATATCTCGCAAAAATGGTAATCATGGGATTGTGATGTATGGCATAATAGGCATCTGGGTTTAAAAATCCGGGTGTTGACAAGTTGGTATCAGAGCCATCCTGACAATAGGAGACCCAAGTTAGAATGGATGTCGAAACAAAAACTTGGTTTCAAAACAAAGGAAGTGAGTATTTATGAAAACCTATTCCCACTCTTATCCTTGATTCTTACAAAAAATATTCATGTTCCATCAAAATTCTTACATTCCTACATAAAATTTGACACACTTGATCACCTCACTAACTTACTCATCCTAAATTCTTATATATGGAAGTTCAGTATTGCAAGTTCTACTAGTTGGGCAACGGAAGCCAGCTGATCTTTGAGAGGGATCTTGATGCACTGTCAGAGTATCTTGAGCGACCGCATTCAGAATTCTTCGGGGCACAACTCAAGGATCACCCAGGAGGAGATCTACAATGGCTGATAGTTGCAGATCTCAGAGGCAAGTTGGAAGCACCTTTTCCGAGAAGATTCAATTCACCGTGCGAGAGAACAACTGGCTAGATGGATTAGCCAGGGCTATGCATGAAGCTCTTGCCCGTCTGTGTGGGAAAAACATCAACTTGATCCAGGGAACTCGCTTTGCGCACTTCGCAAGGCGTGATTGTATGGGAAGGCCATTGGAGATGCCAAGCCACCCGGAGTTGAAGCGCCAGGTGGAAAATCTTGACTTCCTATTGTATGATAGGCAGAAGGAATTGGACAATGCTCGAGCCTACACTAACCACAACCTTGCCATTGCTGCCAAGAAGGACCAGACTCTCACCATGCTCGTCAAGGATCGCCAATCAGTTCGTCGTCAACGCGAGAAGAAGGATCGCACCATCGCTCGTCTTCGCAAGAAGGTGGCCGCTCTCGAGAAGACCATCCATGAGCAAGAAGTCCAGCTTGAAGCAAAGGAAGAGGAGGAAGGTGAAGACATCCAGGGAGATCTTCACTCGTACCTCAGTGATGACAATGACTACCTAGAGGATGATGCCATGGATTTCTACACCGATGATGATGATTCCGACTTCATTGATGATGAGTAGATGCACTTGATCACTACCATAGGACTGAGTTGTATCGGTTCCGCTGTATCTTAGTTCACAGAATGATTCTTAAAACCATCTGTTGTCCATTTGTGTTGTGGTGTGTGTTTGTATTGTGTTCTTGAATGAATGAATGAATGAGAAGGAGTTAGTTTGAAAAACTTGAGTCAAACTCAAAGTTTAAAGCTTTTGAAACAAAACCATGAACCTTAGAACTTTCCCTCTTACCTCATTATCTATCTCAATCTTCAGATGACTCGTGGAAACCTCAGAGGAAGCAGCTCATCACAGGACCCAATGTTGCAGATTCTGGAGATGCTAGTTTCCAACTGTGAAGCTAGTAGAGCCGAACGCAAAGCCAACCTAGCCACTCTTCAATAGATAGCTCAGATGGCCCACAATAATCAAGGCCATGGAAATCAGGATCACCATGGATCCAAGCTTAAGAACTTTCAGAATACCAATCCCCCTATCTTCAACAAATCTGAGGATCCCTTAGATGCTGATGACTGGCTGCAAACCATGGAGAATAATCTAGAAGTCGCAGGAGTTGACGCTAACAAGAAGGAACTGTTTGCCACCCATTATCTGGCAGGAGATGTAAGAGCCTGGTGGAATAGGACCCGTACTATGAACCACGGTCAGGTGATGACTTGGGAAGCTTTCAAGATCAAGTTCAGCCGCACCCATGTGCCACAAGGTTTGGTCACCAGAATGAGAGATGAGTTCAGAGAACTGAAGAAAGGAAGGATGACGGTAGTTGAATACCGTGACAAATTTTTGTACCTAGCTAGATATGCCGCTGATGAGATCAACACTGAAGCCAAGAAGGAAAGATTCCTAAATGGATTGCATGATGAGATGCATACTGTGTTAGTCAACATCCATTTTGAAGATCTAGAAGAGCTAGTAGACTCTGCCATCTATATGGAAGGGAAGATAAACCAAGTCAATGACAACCGCAAGCGCAGGATGATGCACCGGACTGGGTCCCACAATACCCAGAAGTATCGCCCTAACCCATCTGCAGGATATGCCCCAAGAAATAATAGACCCCCGATGTCCTATCCAAGCTACCCCAATCGTAGCGGAGGAAACTTGAAGTCTGGAGGAAACCACAACAACCCCGGCAACTCCAACAACTTCAACCGTGCACCGCCTAAGTCTAACAACAACAACAACAACAATACTGCCCCACGGACTGGAAGCAATGTTGTGCCTGTTGCAGCCAAAGACAAGTCCCAGATTACTTGCTTTGAATGTGGAGTCAAGGGTCACTACTCCAACGAGTGTCCCAAGAAGCTTGCAGCAGCCACCAATGTGAATGCACCCGCTCAGCAGCAACGTCGTGTTCATCCTGGAAGGAGATTTGCCCTAGGGAATTCGCTCAACCGCAACGGCCATCTGTTCCACATGAATGTTGAAGAAGCTCAGGAAGCGCCAGATATCATGATGGGTATGTTTTCTGTTAACTCTGTACTTGCAAGAGTGTTGTTTGATTATGGAGCATAGCACCCATTTGTTACAGAAGAATTTGCATGCACTAGTAAGATTCAACCAACCAAATTGAAGCATGTTATGATAGTTCAAATACCTGGTTCAACCACCAAAGCTAGAAAAATTTGCAAGGTTGTACCTATCAGAATCCATGGGATAGATTTTTATGCCAATCTAATAGTACTTGGAACTAAAGGTTTGGAAGTAGTACTCGGAATGGATTGGATGTCGAAACATAAATGATTGATCCATTGTGCCAAGAAAGCCATAACCATGACTAGTAGCTCTAGAGTATCAGTAGAGCATATATCTGAAACCTTGCCCCGTCAGTTGAAATGTAAAAAGAGTCTAGCCCAACTAACCATAGACCAAGTCAAAGTAGTCTGTGAATACCCTGACATATTTCCAGATGAATTGCCCGATATGCCCCTAGATCGGGATATCGAGTTCATTATTGAACTAATTCCTGGAATGGGACCCATAGCTCAGAGACCTTATAGTATGAACCCATCTGAATTAGTGGAGCTGAAGAAGCAACTTGATGATATGCTAGAGAAATGTCTGATTCAACCCAGCGCATCGCCATGGAGATCTCATGTTCTGTTTGTGGACAAGAAATATGGAGGTAACTGTTTGTGCACGGATTACCGGAAGCTGAATGATGTCACCATCAAGAACAAGTACCTACTGCCCAAGATAGAGGATCTGTTTGATCAGTTGACTGGTGCCAGAGTGTTCTCTAAGATTGATCTTAAAATTGGTTATCATCAACTCAAGATTCGTGCAACGGATATTCCAAAGACCACCTTTACCACCAGATATGGATTGTATGAGTATACGGCCATGTCTTTTGGATTAACCAATGCCCCAGCTTATTTTATGAATCTCATGAATAAGATTTTTATGAACTTTCTGGATAAGTTTGTCGTTGTTTTTATCGACGATATTCTAATCTATTCCAAGTCAGAACAAGACATTGAGCAACACCTGAGAACTATCCTTGAAACCCTTAGAGAGCATCAGTTGTATGCCAAGTTTAGCAAATGTGAGTTCTAGTTGAAGGAAGTAGGATTCCTCGGACATATTGTGTCAACAGGAGGAGTCGCTTTTGATCCCGCCAAGATCAAAGATGTTGAAGCATGGGAAGCCCCAACCACTCAAACCCAAGTCCGTGCATTTCTCGGATTAGCAGGATATGACCGCAAGTTTGTTAAAGGATTTTCGAGCATGGCAAGACCGATGACCCAATTGTTGAAGAAAGATAGAAAGTTTGAATGGACCGACAAATGTGAAGCAAGTTTTCAAGACCTCAAGAAGAGATTGATTTCAGCCCCAATATTGATTATGCCAGATATTAAGAAGCCTTTTGATGTGTATTGTGATGCATCCAAGATTGGTCTCGGATGTGTGTTGATGCAAGAAGGCAAAGTCATAGCATATATGTCCCGACAACTGAAGCAGCATGAGCAAAACTACCCTACCCATGATCTTGAACTAGCAGTTGTAGTTTTAGCCTTGAAGACATGGCGTCGTTACCTTATGGGTAACCGCTGTGAGATTTATTCAGATCACAAGAGCCTGACGTATATTTTCACTCAGAAGGAGCTGAATATGAGGCAAATGAGATGGATAGAGTTAATCAAGGATGATGACCTTGACATTCACTACCACCCCGGCAAAGCCAATGTGGTAGTGGATGCTCTTAGCAGATTGCCATGTAGATTAAACACCCTGATCAAAGAAGCCCAGCCAAGTTTGCATGAGGAGTTGGAGCAGTTTAGAACGGATCTAGTTCGCAAAAGATTTTTAGCTAGCATTGAACTTCAACCCACTTTGATTAGTCAGATCAACGAAGCCCAGAAGGGAAATGCAAGTATCGACAGAATCAAACGTCATATTGGTACAGGAAAGGTACCCGGATTCACCGAAGATGAAGAAGGAGTTTTGTGGTATAAAGGACGTATCTGTGTGCCAGCAGATTCGGAGCTGAAGAAAGTTATCATGCAGGAAGCTCATGATACTCTTTATTCTATCCACCCCGAAGGAACGAAGATGTATCAGGATTTGAAGGAGCAATTTTGGTGGCACAAGATGAAGAGAGAAATCGAAAGCTACATAGCCAAGTGTGATATATTTCAGAGAGTCAAAGCGGAACATGAGAGACCCGCAGGACTGTTGCAACCATTGCAGATTCCGGGATGGAAATGGGATTCCGTCGGAATGGACTTTATCACCGGTTTGCCTACATCTAGTAGGGGAATGACTCTATTTGGGTCATAGTTGATAGAATGTCCAAGGTAGCCCATTTTATACCTGTCAAGACAACCTACCAGAGTCTGAAGCTAGTAGAGTTGTACATTGCTAGAATCGTCAGTTTGCATGGAACCCCTAAGACCATAGTGTCGGATCGAGGAACCCAGTTTACCTCAAGATTTTGGCAGAAAGTCCAAGAAGGATTAGGAACCAAGTTGAATTTCAGCACAGCTTATCACCCGCAGACTGATGGACAGACTGAAAGAGTTAACCAAATCTTAGAAGATATGTTGAGAGCTTGTGTGTTAGAGTATGGATCAAAATGGGAAGTTTGTCTGCCTTTCGTAGAATTCTCATACAACAACAGTTATCAAGCCAGTTTGCAAATGGCCCCCTTTGAATTTCTATATGGAAGGAAGTTTTGAACCCCTTGAATTGGTCACAAGTAGGAGAGAGTCAGATTTTCGGACCCAACATCCTACGAGAAGCTGAAGAGAAGGTTCACAAAGTCCGTGAGCACCTCAAGACCGCCCAATCCAGATAGAAGAGTTATGCTGACAAGAGACGTAGAGACCTAACATTCAATGTCAGAGATTTTGTGTATCTCAAAGTTTCGCCATTGAAAGGAATGCAGCGTTTTCAGCTGAAAGGAAATTTGCTCCCAGATATATTGGACCCTTCAAGATTTTGAATCGCAGAGGAGAAGTATCTTATCAACTGGAACTGCCAGAGGAGATGTCCGCCATCCATAATGTCTTCCATATCTCGTTACTTCGCAAATGCTTAGAAGTTCTGGAGAAGACCAGAGTTTTCAAGAACATCGATCACCAAGCCATAGATATCAACAAGGATCTGACATATCGTGAAGTGCCCATCTGTATCTTGGAAGAAGCCATCAGAACCACCAGGACCTGGAGTATCAAGTTTCTCAAGATCCAATGGAGCAACCATACTGAAGAAGAAGCTACTTGGGAGCAAGAAGATTACATTAGGACTGAGTTTCCAGATCTCTTTAGTTCCTCGTTTTTCTTAAATCTCGGGACGAGATTTTGTTTAAGGAGGGAAGGTTTTTAATACCCCAAAACTTCTAATCAATATTATCAAGTTCTAATCACCCAATTTAGGGTTAACACAATCTTTTATTAAGAAAATGAATATGAATGCATGTGTGTTTGCCTTAGTGTAGAATTGAGTGTATATGCCATGCTTGATTGTTGCAAATGTTGTGAACTGGTTTAAAGGTGAATACTACATCATCTAGACCATTTACAAACAAAATCAAAAGAAAAGGAAATCAAATATGAAAATAAAGCAAATGGTCATTGTGACAAAAGTAAACCACTAGGCCACTTTGAGTGTTCCTAGAGGAGAAATTCTAACAGAAACATTTCTATTTCTTTCCACCCCTTGCTAGACCAAGTAAAAGTGTATCAAATCCCACTTTACAAACTTACAAAAACATCTTTCAAATCAATTAAATGGACAATGGAAAATTGAATCTAGTTCATATGATAAGATCCCACTTTTTCAAAAAAGCTATCAAATCAATTCCCCTTGACCTCTCCAAGCAAACATAGACTCTCAAGCTTAATTTAAGATCACTCAAAAAATTTCATTCAAAAATTCCAAACTTCATTTCATGCGGCCATTTCCACAAACACCTGGCTGACACTAATTAACATACTGCCTAACTTCACAGTTGTGCACAATGATCCTCGATCAATTGGTCTCCACTTCACTCCATATCTCCTCTGAGTCTAACCAAGCCCCAGACAATCCCCCCTTTGTCGTTTGCATAGTGGAGCGCCGCCCGATTGAGGTCATCACTGGCCGACCGTGGCCAGCTCACAGCAGACACCATAGAAGCCAGCCATGATGTCCAGGAAGCATGCCTCGGTCTACCGCCACCCCCTGTCCAGGCCACGACCCCAGCCGATCCCTGGACCACCCTAGCTACGCCGCGCACCGTGTCTCGGTGCCATGTCCAAAGAGCGCCAGCTCGCCGCGCCCGACCAGCTTACCCAGACCGCGCCTTGCCCTCACCGCGCATGCGCATGCCCGCCATGATCACAGCACCCCAGCAGACAACCCCGTTTGCTGCTGCACGACCCGTAGTTGCCGCACGCCGCCACAAACACCTTTGCCTCCGTGCGGAGCGCCGCACGCTCCCGACTGAACCACGCCGCCCCACACCTCGCCTTTAAGCCCATAAGAACCGCCAGGGAACACAGCATGCCTCCTAGCCACCACCATGCTGATAGCCACATGTAGCCTCGTCACCGGCGAGCTCGCGCCTGCACCACTCGGTCCCCTCGCCGCACTATAAAAGAAGGCCACCCCTGCCCCATTTCTCCACACCAACACCCTCACCACCTCTCACTGACCCTCCCCCACTTCTTCCCGGAGCAAGGCAAGCCCTCTCTTGCTAGAATTTGGCCGGAGCCCGCCACTGCTAGAGGAGAAGGGCATCGTTGATTCCGACCACCCCAAGCCCTGCTGTGACTGCGCCTCGCCTCGCCGCTGTCTACCACGTCGATTGCCCCTGTCGCCAGCCCTAGCTGGAGCCCAGGTGAACCCCGCTAAACCCCCACCGCCGCGTTAGGGTTGATTCCTCGCCGGAGCTGGTCGTCGATGATGAACCACGGCCATTGGATTAGAATTAGATCGTAGGGCTCTCGTTGAAAGATACCGGTTCGCGTTAGAAGAGTCGCTGACTAGTGGACCCCATCTGTCAGCAGCCCGCTGCGCTGTGTAGTGTAGCTGGGCCAGCCCGTTTAGCCTTCCCGCTCAGGCCTGGAAATTCAAATAAGGATTTTCCTTTTTAGTTTAAACTAGTTTCTATCCATAGATTCAAAAATCAATTCAGACAGTTTCACTTAACCAAATTGCATGATTCAAATTTTGCTAGAAAGGTAATTAAATTATCTATCCAAGCCCGTTGGATTTAAATCATTTTGAGTTAGAGATAATCTTTAGTAAAAATAACAAGACAAAGACTTTTGCAACTTCAAACATTGTTCAAAAATCAACCATAATAGCTTTTGAGTTGATTCCAACTCTCAAAAATCACATTTGACAATATCTATTTGAATATTTAAAAATATCTAGGTTTGCATGCAGTGACATTGGACTAGTACAAAAATAATGCTATTAGGGCATTTCTAGTCACTTTAAATCTATTAAATAATAATGTTAAACTTTATAAAATGTGACCAACCCATTAAATCACATTCCCATGTATTAGAATGTGTGACCAACCCCGTATTTCTTTATAGACGATAGTATCGACCCAAACTACGAGGAGGAGGAGTTCTACCCTGAAGAAGAGGAGGAAAACTTCAATCCCTGCACCAATCAAGGCAAGCTAGATCTATGCAAGCTATTATTGGCAAGCTAACACTTTCAAGTATTATACCTATGCAAGCCATCACTAATTGCAAGATAACCTAAGCAAGATGCATTAGGCATGCTTTGGTTATATACTTTGATTTATACCCATCCCAAGTTTTACTTGCAAGCTTTACTCTTTTACTTTACCAAAGTTCTTTACTTTTAATTAATGGTTTGTGAGTATTGGAAAGTAGTATAGATAGCATAAAGAGTATAACACTAGGCCTATACTAGATGTCATTCTATGGCATGATATTGAGATTAGCATCCCTCATTAGTGAACACTCTTAACTTAGTGGCTAGTGCTAAGCATAAAACTTGATCACTTTAGATGGGACTACTTGGTGAAAATGATTATGAAAACCTTGGAATGATGAGTCGTTCTATTGAAATGTTTTGACATGTGTTGAGACACATAAATGGATTTGATGATGCAAATGTTGAGGCATGAGCCTTAGCCCTTTATAAAAGCTGATGGTTGGGTTCGAATGTGATACCATTCCAATTTTACCGTACAACCACAATACCTGAATTGGGTAAGGCTTAGTCGGAAGTTTATATGCATTAGTATGGGTTCCCTCGTGGAGGAGGTTTGAGCTGAGGCTACCTCTTGATGATGTCCACCTATGCAGTGCCCAGGATGGAAGATGGCCATGGCTGGGAGGCCAAGCTCATAGGGGAGGTGCCTATACTAGAGTGTGTAATTGAAAGGTTATGATTGATTATCCGCATACTAAGTATGATGATTCAGGGTTATCCTTGACAGATGTATCGAATCTTGTGGTGAAAGTGTACCACCTCTGCAGAGTATCAAACTATTCGCATAGCCACATCCGCGGTCATGGACAGTTGGAGTGGCCATACTGTTCCATCGTCAGATGTTTTCAAAATGACTTGTGAAGTGAACTATGATTTTAACTTGACCACAACAGGGTTGTGACTATGAAAACTAGGTTCCCACTTAAGTGATTTAGAACATTTACTTAGTTTTCTTTACTTCTAAACTCAGTTTAGATAAATCTGGCTTTTTGCAAATAAACTTAGAGCTTAGGATTCCTACTAGAACTACCTTACCTGTTAGTGATAGTTTGCGAGTACTTAAAGAGTACTCATGGCTTTTTCCCTGGCTATTCCCATGGCCAAACTATGAGGAGGACTATCAGGGTGATGGACAGCAGGACGGCTACGACAACTAGGATCATCTCCCATCGTCAGCATTGCCTGTGACCCTAAAGATGGAGCCCACTACTACGCTTATTATTCCGCTGCTTGTTTGTATTAAGACTAGATCATGAGATCCTTTATTTGTAAGACCTTATTATGGTTTGTAATGGATGATGTACTGTGATATCCAATCTGTTATGTCTCACAAAAATGGTAATCCTGGGATTGCGATGTATGGCATAACAGGCATCTAGGATTAAAAATCCAGGTGTTGACATATACAAACTCCATGAGCTTAAAAGCTCCCCTTTTATTTCACACCGCTGGCATCCATAAACAAAAGAACATGATATCAACTAAATAATAAGTGCCATATGGAAAGTGGACCGCATGATAACATGGTTTTGCTAACTCCCAACTTATAATTTGCAAGCATACAAGCTTCATAAGCTAGTCACAATGGTTCAAATTTATTAAGTACAAGAAAATAAAGTGTGCCATCAAGTTTGTGAGAGCTTTAATCACTAATTTTCACATAACAAGTTTAATTTGGAAGATAGATAAAACTCGAGAATTTACTTGAAGTAGCAATAATGCTGATAGGTAGATATGGTGGACATAAATGGCATAGGTTTTAGTTCAAGGATTGGATGCACGAGAAGCATTCCCTCTCAGTACAGGTTTTAGGCTAGCAAGGCTGGGTAGCAAGCATAAGAGTTGAAGGAAACAAACAAACATACAAGTGATAGAAACAATCATGCAATCTTCCTTGGAAACACAAAAGATCTTAACTAGAGAATACTAAGCTTATGAGTTAATCAAGAAAGAAAGATAATGAAATTATATTTCTAAAAGTACTTTTCTCTTTTCCATTCAATCCTCAAATAGTTTTGCTACTGACCAGAGCTAGGTTTGCAAAAACCAAATAAATTTACTTAATGATCCCAAAGTGATACCAATACTAACAACAAGGTCAATCATATAACAGAACTTGCAAACTAAAATTAGATGTGCAAAAAGTAAATGATAGAACTTCTCATTAATATTCCATAACGGCAACTCACACCAAGGGATACATAGATAACTAACTAGAGGAGAGATACTTCCACAATGCAAACCATCCTATATGATAACTTCTCTATTCATGATATGACTCTACTAAAAAGGTAAAAAGATGAAAGATAATGATGTGATACCGTGGCACTCCCCCAAGCTTGGAAAAAAAACAAGGGGATGCCAAAACCTGATGACGAATTACTCCTTCAGTGGTGGTGGTGTTTGATGGCTCGTGCATTAACAAGCTCGTTGGGGAACCCCAAGAGGAAGGTATGATGAGCACAGCAGCAAGTTTCCCTCATTTATGAAACCAAGGTTTAATCGAACCAGTAGGAGCAAGGAAACACCCCAAAGGTGTTGCTACCTGAGCCTTGGCAGGGCGCACTACCGGTGCTAGTAGCAACGTGGAGACCTGCACAACACAACCACAGAACTTTGTCCCCAACTTGCGATGAGGTTGTCAATCTCACCGGTTTTGCTGAAAACAAAGGATTAAACATATCGAATGGAAGGAAGTAAAAGTTTGTAGAAAGTAAACACAAAGCAGTAAACAGTTTGTGAAAGGAAAGGACCGGGATCCATAGTTCACTAGAGGTGGCTCTCCTTAAGATAGATAACATGCTGGGTGAACAAATTACAGCGGGGCAATTGACATCGAGAAAGCAATACATGCATATACTAATCATCTTGACTCCTTTGGAACTTGATTGGGCATTACAACATTATACATAGACCGCCCTCCAACTGCATCTATGACTAATAATCCACCTTCAGGTTATCATCCGAACCCCCTCCAATATTAAGTTCCAAGCAACAGATTATTGCTTTACAAAGTGCGTGTAATGTAAACAATATGATTGTTCTATGAACAAAGGATTGTTGTTTTCTCCCTAGTAGCAACAGCACATCTAGTACCTTAGAGATTTCTGTCACTTCCCCAGATTACTAGAGGCATGAACCCACTATCAAGCATAAATACTAACTCTTGGAGTTGCTAGAATCTACTTGTCCAAGATAGCTACTAACAACGGAAAGCATGCAAGATCACAAATAACAAAGACATGATAGAATCAATAATCAATCTGAAATAGCATCTCAATATCCATCGGATCCCTGCAAACACAACATGCAGAATTACAAATAGATGATCTTGATCATGAACGGAGCTCACAAGATCTAAACATGAAAGCACAAAGGAGGAGAACCAGCCATCTAGCTACTACATGGATCCGTAGTCCAAAGATTAACTACTCACGCAACACATCGGAGGCTTGCATGGTGATGAAGAAGGCCTCCAGGGTGAATTCCCCTCTCCAGCAGGGTGCCGGGAAGAGCTTCAGATCCCTCCCGATCTAGGGATGGAGATGGCGGCAGCTACAGACTCTTTCGTGGATTTTTGATCGGGTCCTTAGGGTTTTCGTCCCGAGGGCATCTTATAGGCGGAAGGAGAGGCCGAGGGGGTGCTGGGGTCGGCCAGACCACCCCTGGCGCGGGCCAGGCTTGGCCGCGTGGCCAGGTGGTGTGGCCGGCCCCAGCCCTTCTCCGTCTCGTATTCTGGCATCTGATGACTTCCGGAAAAATAGGCACTTTGGCTTTTGTCCCGTCCAATTCCGAGAATATTCATTTTCTGACTTTCCTGGAACCAAAAACAGCAGAAAACAGGCAGCTGGCACAGTGGCTCTTGTTAATAGGTTAGTCCAATAAATCATATGAAAAGTACTCCAAAGTGTGGACAAAACACAATCAGGTGGATAAAACCAAGCATGGAACATCAAAAATTATAGATACATTTGCAATGTATCAACATACCCAGGCTTAACTCCTGCTCGTCCTCGAGTAGGTAATTGATAAAAATAAAGAATAATGTTTTAGGTGACATGCACCATCAAAGACTTGATGAAAGTATTTATAAAACATTCAAAGTTGGGATAATAGTACTTCAATCATAACATGAAAGACAAAGTTCTAGCAATAAGACAAAGAAACTATGATGCAACATGAAAAGGCACAAACAAAAGATTCATGAATAACAATGCTTTGCAAGACGTTTGTTTGTTTCACATAAAGAAAACATAGCATAATAGTATTTAGCTTGTCCCTCATAGAGTTGTAAATATAATTGCATAGGACACCTTCAAAGTTCATAAGAGTGACTAGATACAGATAGTTTAAAACAAGCAATATCAAGGTATGCATCAATCAACTAGTCTTGGGGCAATGCACATAGAACTAATAATGGCCACTATGCTCTCAAAGTAGGTGCATAAAGGTAGAAGGTGGAGACTCAATATAATGGTGGAAGAAAGGCCTTCACAGAAGGAAGCAGAGATTCAAGTTTCATAAAGAGCTTCCAAAAATTATGGTAATTAATAGCTTTCAGATCTCATTGCCCCTATCATAAGCATCTTGAAGTGATTAAGGTTAAAGTGAACAAACTATGGTGTACATGCTTGACGAAGTATAAGTTAGAAATCTCATGTCCCTTGTATACGAGGGTTGCTCCTCATGCTACTCAAATTTAGTCACCCGTAAGTTCTTGTCATCGTAAATACATGTGTATCATAGAGAACCGCCAACGGGGTACCCCTTGCCCGATGATACGGAAGAATCCCCATATCAAAATGACAAGGCAAGCAGACAACGAGCATCTCAGCAATCTTCTTATTTACCATGGGAATATGGTGCTTTTTTCTCTCTTTCCTCTTTTCATAATCTCTTTTTTTCTTTTCTCTTTTTTCTCAATATAGGACTCTCTTTTTATAAGAAGAATGCTTCATAGACAGCTCATTATGGTTACGCTGCAGGTTTCCACCATGTCAGCATGGATTAGACCAGCGGCCCAGACGTTTCTCTAACACATATACTAACTCCATGGACTTACAAGATCCCCTTTCATTTCACACTGACGACATCCATATACAAAAGAGCATGATATCAACTAGGTACAAGTACCAAGTGCAATGTTGAAAGCGTTCCCCATGACAGCATGGTTCTGCTAATTCCCAACAAATAAGTGCAAGCATATACAACATAGACGACACAATGGTTCAAGTTTATTAAGGGCAAGAATAGTAAAGTGTGCCATCAAGTTCGTGAGACCTTTAATCACTAGTTTTCTCATAACAAGTTTAATTCGGAAGGTAAACAAAAGCATGAATATACTTGGAATAGCATAAGATAGTAGGTAGGTATGGTGGACTCTTTGGAATAACTTGGTTTAGGGAGTTGGATGCATGAGTGGAACTCATACTTAGTTGTGGAGGCTAGCAAAAGACTGGGAGCGACAAACTAAGAGAGGAATAATGGCCATAATCATGTAGAGCCACAAAACATCATTGATCAAAGCATAAAGTGATACTACAAGTTGAAAACTAAAGGATCATAAAGGCTATGGTGACTTGAGATAGTCATAACATGGTGTGAGCATGCGCCAAGTCAACCCAAATAAAGCATCAAAGGAGAATACCACTATACTATGCTTTAATATGCTAAAACAACGCATGATTCATCCAAGGTACATTAAGAAATCCTAATTGTTTATAACAAGTCATGCTACAGCAAAGAATACTAACCATAAAGCCAAAACAATATCAAGCATGGCATGACAAAGCATAGGCTAGAGTCAAAAACAAGCTCTTTTTACCACATAAGCATGAACTTTCCTACTCTTTTCCAATCCAAACCAAAGTATTTGCAAACCAATGTATGAAAGAGGGGGTCCAACCAATTTATTCAGAAAACTAAGCAAACAAAAGCAAAAAAAAGCAAACAAAAGAACAAAATGAAAACAAAAAATAAGACGCTCAAAGAACAACATAACTGTGCATGAAACAATAAAAATGAAGCGTTTGGAAGAAACCTGGGATTTTTATTGATGAAGAAGGGGATGCCTTGGGCATCCCCAAGCTTTGATGCTTGTACTTCTTGGATATTTCTTGGGGTGACACGCATGGCATCCTCAAGCTTGAGATTTAGTCCATCCTTCATCTCATTACTCATTCCTTCCATACACCTGAAATTTTTCCTTCATACAAAACTTCGCACAATCTTTATTAGCAACATTAGTGCACTCAAGATAATAAGTCTTAAGGTTCAGTTACAACACCAAATAAACTTCCATTAGAACACTAGATACTGTAGTACTTCCCTCAAAAAGCTCAATTCCCCAAAAGAACTCAAAAAGGAACCAACAAGAAGCAAATGCAGAAAATGGTAGAAATCTATCCAAACAGACCAGCAGGTAAAGAAGAATTTTTTCGAAGACCTTCTGTTGCTCAAATCAAAAAGTGTTGAACTAACTAAAGTTAGATAAAAACCTGGGGCAGAAGCACAAAAATTCACGCCTCAAAAAGACGTTCAGAGAATTTACAAGAATTTTTACAGTGAAGCACAAAAATCTGTTTCGGGACAGCAACTTTCCCAATCATTACTTCTCTCTCATTAGAGGTTACTCTTGGCACAAAAAGAAAATATAAAGGATAAGGAGCGGTTATTACTGCAGTAATAACTTCCAAGATTCATCTAAAACTTTTGGGTTATCTCCCAATAAGTACTTTTCTTTAACGCCTTTAAGTTAGGCATAAGAAGCAAGAAAAAGGATCAAGTGTTCTCAAATGAAGAAGCATTAAGATTAATACCAGAAATATCTTCAACAAGGCAAGGTATATCATCCAAATAAGTTCTAGAAGATCCTCCCTCAGTGCTCTTAGGTTCACTACTTTCATCAAATGGGTTTTCAGGAACGATCAAATCAAGATTCTTTTCTATGGCATCATGCATTGCTACTAGTTTAAAGGGTATTGGTATCTTAGGTTCCTCCCCATTAGGTTCGGTTTTGTTCATCTTTTCTCTAGTACCAACAACATCTACACATGAGCCTAGCATATTGAAACGTTCAAAGACTTTTCTAGCTTCTTTGGAAACATCATAGAATTCCTTAAACAAAGTTTCTAGAATAAAATCCCTCTTTTTAGGGTCCTCAATTTCTTTAAGCTTAAGAAAAATTACTTGCATTAAGGGGTTGAGGTTAACAAACCTAGCTTCTAACATGTGAATTAAAGAAGCTGCAGCAATCTCATAGTTTGGAGCAAGTTCTGCAAGGGATCTATCCTTAGTATCCTCATGTTTACTAACATGATTAAAGAATTCTTCAATATTATCTTTCCCAATTATAGAACCACTACCAATTGAAAGGTCTTTCAGGGAGAATTTAGGGATCAACATGGTGAGCTAAGGAAGAGGTGACAACTAAAGGAGACTTAATTTTTTTGTGTTTTCAAATAACAAAGCAAACTAGTAAAACTAACTTTTTTGTGTTTTTGATAACAAAACGAGCAAACAAAGCAAAAAGAAACTAAGCAAAACAAAAATAACAAAGTAAAGAGATTGGTTATGTGGGACTCCCCTTGTGAAGATGCCCTTGACTCCCCGGCAACGGCGCCAGAAAAGTGCTTGATGGCTCGTGTATTAACAAGCTCGTTGGGGAACCCCAAGAGGAAGGTATGATGAGCACAGCAGCAATTTTCCCTCAGTTATGAAACCAAGGTTTAATCGAACCAGTAGGAGTAAGGAAACACCCCAAAGGTGTTGCTAGCTGAGCCTTGGCAGGGCGCACTACCGGTGCTAGTAGGAACATGGAGACCTGCACAACACAACCACAGAACTTTGTCCCCAACTTGCGATGAGGTTGTCAATCTCACTGGTTTTGCTGAAAACAAAGGATTAAACGTATCGAATGGAAGGAAGTAAAAGTTTGCAGAAAGTACACACAAAGCAGTAAACAATTTGTAGATTGTATGTAAAGGAAAGGACCAGGATCCATAGTTCACTAGAGGTGGCTCTCCTTAAGATAGATAACATGCTGGGTGAACAAATTATAGAGGGGCAATTGACAAACATCGAGAAAGCAATACATGCATATACTAATCATCTTGACTCCTTTGGAACTTGATTGGGCATTACAACATTATGCATAGACCGCCATCCAACTGCATCTATGACTAATAATCCACCTTCAGGTTATCATCCGAAACCCCTCCAGTATTAAGTTGCAAGCAACAGATTATTGCTTTACGAATTGCGTGTAATGTAAACAATATGATTGTTCTATGAACAAAAGATTGTTTTTTTCTCCCTAGTAGCAACAGCACATCTAGTACCTTAGAGATTTCTGTCACTTCCCCAGATTACCAGAGGCATGAACCCACTATCGAGCATAAATACTAACTCTTGGATTTGCTAGCATATACTTGGCCAAGATAGATACTAACAACGGAAAGCATGCAAGATGACAAATAACAAAGACATGATAGAATCAATAATCAATCTGAAATAGCATCTCAATATCCATCGGATCCCCGCAAACACAACATGCAGAATTAGAAATAGATGATCTTGATCATGAACGGAGCTCACAAGATCTAAACATGAAAGCACAAAGGAGGAGAACCAGCCATCTAGCTACTACATTGATCCGTAGTCCAAAGGTGAACTACTCACGCATCACACCGGAGGCTTGCATGGTGATGAAGAAGGCCTCCAGGGTGAATTCCCCTCTTCGGCAGGGTGCCGGGAAGAGCTTCAGATCCCTCCCGATCTAGGGATGGAGATGGCGGCGGCTACAGACTCTTTCGTGGATTTTTGATTGGGTCCTTAGGGTTTTCGTCCTGAGGGCATCTTATAGGCGGAAGGAGAGGCCGAGGGGGTGCTGGGGTTGGCTAGACCACCCCCTAGCACGGGCCAAGCCTGGCCGCGCGGCCAGGTGGTGTGGCCGGCCCCCAACCCTTCTTTGTCTCGTATTCTGGCATCTGATGACTTCCGAAAAAATAGCACTTTGGTTTTTGTCCCGTCCAATTCCGAGAATATTCATTTTCTGACTTTCCTGGAACCAAAAACAGCAAAAAACAGGCAGCTGGCACAGTGGCTCTTGTTAATAGGTTAGTCCAAGAAATCATATGAAAAGTACTCCAAAGTGTGGACAAAACACAAGAAAGTGGATAAAACCAAGCATGGAATATCAAAAATTATAGATACATTTGCAATGTATCAGTGTTGTCTCGTCATCATAAGAAGTTTTGATTTTGCATGTCATAGAGCTATGCTTGTAGTTGGTTGGTTGTTCGATTGAGTGAGAGAATATCATCCCTAAGCTCAGCAGTCTCCTTCTTGTGCTCGGCGATGAGTTCTGAACTTATCTTTTGGATGATATCCAGTTCGCGTACTGCCATCTTCTTGTACCTAAAGACTTCTTGCTCCAGTGCTTCCATCCTGTCCTCCAGACTACCTTCTCCTTTAGGACCCTGAACCTCTTTTATCTGTACCTTCCCATCTTTGAGCAATAACTCCTTAGGTTGAATCTTCAACTCATACATGTACGGGTTGATGATGTTCGTGGAGGAATCCTCCTTTGGTGATCTAGAGGAAGACATTGTGGCTCAAAAACTGAGAATCTGCCTGTCAGAAACAGATCAAAACGAAAACACGACGAGAACACGATATGCAGACCTCGGGGGATCCGGGGGATTATATATCACGAAGTTTAACAACAAAAGGAAGGTACTGGGAGAAAACGGGTCAGAGACGGGCTCCGGGGTGGCCACACCCCCTGGTGGCGCGGCCAGGTGGCATGTGCCATGAGGTGGTGTGAGCCCCCCGGGCTCCGTTTCTGTCCCATTTTCGACTCATTATCTTCCATGTTAGATAAAAACTGCAAAAATATACCTTTTCTTACTAGAACTGTTACCTATTCGAAAACGGACTCTGCAGGTTTCTGAATTTGGTCTTTAATAAATTCTTCCGGAGTCACCACTTGAATAATATCAATATCTTCATTGTAAGAATCTTCAGAAATATAGTGCTTGAGTCTTTGACCATAAACCACTTGTGTAGTGTTGTCTCTTAAGGAAGAAATTTTTATTGCACCTGAATGATACACCTCTTCAATAACAAAAGGTCCTTCCCATTTTGAAAGTAGTTTTCCTACAAAAAATCTGAGACGAGACCTATACAATAGAACTTTCTCACCAACATTAAACTCTCTCTTAAGAATTCTCCTATCATCCCATATTTTAACTTTTTCTTTAAAGAGTCTAGCATTTTCATAAGCCTCACTTCTCCACTCATCTAAAGAACTCAAGTCAAGCAATCTTTTATTACCAGCAAGTTTAAAATCTCTATTAAGTTCTTTCACTGCCCGATAAGCTTTGTGTTCTAATTCTACAGGCAGGTGACAAGCTTTTCCATAAACCATTTTGTAAGGAGACATTCCCATAGGATTTTTATAAGCAGTTCTATAAGCCCATAAATCATCATTCAACTTTTTAGCCCATTTTTTTCTAGATCTATTAACAATCTTTTGCAAGATAGATTTAATTTCTCTGTTTGATAGTTCTACTTCCCCACTGGTTTGGGGATGATAAGCTGAAGCAATTCTATGATTAACGTCATATTTAGCAAGGGTCTTCATAAAACCACCATGAATGAAATGTGAACCTCCATCAGTCATAAGATATCTAGGCACTCCAAACCTAGGAAAGATAACATCCTTAAGCATTTTAAAGAGGTCTCACCATCAGCACTTTTTGTAGGTATGGCTTCTACCCACTTAGTAACATAATCAACAGTAACAAGAATATGAGTATAACCTTTTGAAGGAGGAAAAGGACCCATAAAGTCAAATCCCCAATAGTTAAATGGTTCAATAACAAGAGAGTAACTCATAGGCATTTCATTGCATCTAGAAATATTACCAACTCATTGACATTCATCACATGATAAGATAAACTTTCTTGCATCTTTAAAAAGCGTAGGCCAATAGAAACTTGATTGTAGAACCTTTTGTGTGGTTCTATCTCCAGCATGATGCCCTTCATAGGCACTACCATGACATTTCCGCAATATCTCTTTTTGTTCATATTCTGGAACACATCTTCGCATAATACCATCCACTCCCTCTTTATATAAATGTGGGTCATCCCAAAAATAATGCATAAAAGAATTTCCTTCTTTGTTGGGCTGTAAAAGTTAAAGAAAATACTTGGAAACAATAAAGTTAGCATAATCAGCATACCAAGGATTCTCTCACGAGCTTACCTCTATTGCAGCCAACTGTTCATTTCGAAAACTATCATTAACAGGCATAGGATCAAAAGAAATGTTTTCCAATCGAGATAAATTATCAGCAATAGGATTTTCAGCACCTTTCCTATCTATAATATGTAGATCGAACTCTTGTAAAAGTAACACCCATCTAATAATCCTAGGCTTAGCATCTTTCTTTATCATAAGGTACTTAATAGCAGCATGATTAGTATGAATGGTAACTTTTGAATCAACAATATAAGGTCTAAACTTATCACAAGCAAAGACAACAACTAAGAAATCTTTTTCAGTAGTAGCATAATTCTTTTGAGCAGCATCAAGAGTCTTACTAGCATAATGGATAACATTCAACTTTTTATCTATTCGTTGTCCAAGAACATCACCTACAGCAAAATCACTAGCATCACACATAATTTCAAAGGGTAAATTCCAGTCAGGTGGTTGGACAATAGGAGCAGTAGTTAAAGCTTTCTTTAGAGTTTCAAAAGCTTCCGTATAATCATCATCAAAAACAAAAAAGGTACATCTTTTTGGAGAAGATTAGTAAGAGGTTTTGATATCTTGGAGAAATCTTTAATAAACCTTCTATAGAAACCAACATGACCAAGGATACTACAAATACCTTTGACATCCCTAGGACAGGGCATTTTCTCAATTTCTTCAAATTTGGCTCTGTCAACTTCAATGCCTCTTTCAGAAATTTTATGTCCAAGGACAATTCCATCATTAACCATGAAGTGGCATGTCTCCCAATTAAGAAAAAGATTAGTTTCTTCGCATCCCTGCAAAACTTTATCAAGGTTGTGCAAACAATTATCATAAGAAGTTCCATAGACAGAAAAATCGTCCATGAATACTTCCACAATTTCCTCACAAAAACCATGAAAGATAGCAGACATGCATCTTTGAAAAGTAGCAGGAGCAGTACACAAACCAAAAGGCATACGCCTATAAGCATAAGTTCCATAAGGACACGTAAAAGTGGTTTTCTCTTGATCTTGTTGTTTAATAGCAATTTGAGAGAACCCAGAGTATCCATCAAGAAAGCAAAAATGAGTCTTCTTAGATAACCTTTCTAACATTTGATCAATAAAAGGAAGCGGGTAATGATCTTTCTTAGTAACTTTGTTAACCTTTATGAAATCAATGCACATCCTATAACCAACTACTACTCTTTGGGGAATAAGCTCATTATTATCATTAGGCACATCAGTAATTCCTCCTTTCTTAGGGACACAATGAACATTACTAACCCATTTGACTATCAACAATAGGATAAATAATACCAGCATCAAGGAGTTTTAATACCTCATTTCTTACCACTTCCTTCGTCTTAGGATTTAAACGACATTGATGTTCTACCACTGGTTTTGCATCAGGTTCTATATTAATAGCATGCTGACATATAATAGGATAAATCCCTTTTAAATCATCAAGAGTATAACCCATAGCTCCTCGGTGTTTCTTTAATACTTCTAATAATCTTTCCTCTTCCTTTCCTGAAAGTTTAGAACTAATAATAACAGGATATATTTTCTTATCATCAATGTAAGCATATTTAAGATCATCAGGTAAAGGTATCAGATCGAAAACCGGATCCTTTTTAGGTGGTAATGTGGTACCCAAATCTTCCACAGGTAAGTTATGCTTAAGCATCTTGGGTTGACGAAGGAGAATCTCGTCAATCTAATTTCTTTCTTCCATGAAGATCTCACTCTCGTGGTCTTCCATATATTACTGCAAAGCATTGTTAGGAGCAAGAGAAATAGAAGCAAGTTGTTCAACTCTAAAATCCTCATCAGGAAATTCATTTTCATAAGGAACTTTAGCAAAATTTTAAAAATTAAAGTCATAAGATTATCCATCCAATTTAGTTAAAATTTTCTCCCTCTTACTATCTATAATGGCTCCACAAGTGTTCAAGAAAGGTCTACCAAAAAATGATAGGACAAGTTTTACTAGCAGCTGAACCAAGTACTAGAAAATCAGCAGGATATTTAATCTAACCACAAAGAACTTCCACATATCTTACAATACCAATTGGAGAGATGGTCTCTATTAGCAAGGTGAATAACCACATCAATTTCTTCTAGTTCACAGGGACCAATTTCATGCATAATTTCTTTGTAAAGCTCATAAAGAATAGCACTTGAACTTGCACCAATATCACATAAACCATAATAGCAATGATCACCAATTCTAATAGAAAGCACATGGACACTAGCTTTCCTAGTACTACTAGGATGTGAAACAATATTAGAAGCATCCTCACAAAAGATAACATGTCCATCTTCTACACTTTTAGTGACAAGGTCTTTCACAATTGCTACTGCAGGTTCAACGTTTATTTGTTCATCGGGTTTTATAGCTTTCTTTGTACTTTTGTTACCCACACTAGTTATGATAGAATGCTCCTTTACCTTAACAGGGAAAGGTATTTTCTCGATGTAAGTTTCAGGTAAAATATGACCAACGGTGCAAACTTCAGTATTTCTAGCAGGAACACAATCAACAATATCTTTATATGGTGCATGATACTTGTTCCATTCCTTTTTGGGAATTTCAATATAAGAGGCAAAGTCCTTAAAACAATTTGCAAGAACTTGAGAATCAAGACCATAAATAGTACTAATATTATGAAAGTCATCAGTTCCCATATAAGATTTAATGCATTCATAATCATAATTTATACCTAACTTTCTTCCTTTATCATTCTCCCATGCTTCAGCATTGTCTTGAATACGGTCTAGAAGATCCCATTTAGCTTCTTATTTCATACGCGTAAATGATCTAGCACCAGAAGCATCCAATAAATCCATATCATGAAGAGAAAGCCTTGCATAAAAGTTATTGACAATAATATTATTGGGGAGCTCATGAATATGACATTTGAGCATTAGTAACTTTAATCTCCCCCAAGCTTGGGCGGTACTCTCTCCATCACGAGGCCAAAAGTTATATATTTGATTATGATCTTTATGAATCTCACTAGGAGGATAAATTTTGGAATAAAAGAGAGGTACAATTTCCTCCCATTCAAGAGATCGGCCATTCTTTAGCAGCTTATACCATTCCTCACCTCTGCCTTTCAATGATACAGAGAATAACTTTTTCTTAACTTGATCGTTTGTAATACCTACACACTTGAACAATCCGCATAATTCATGTATAAAAAGCAAATGATCACCGGGATGGACAGTTCCATCTCCAAAATAGTAGTTATCCATAACACGATCAACAATTTTTGTAGGTATTTTAAAAGGATCAATTTCAGCAGGTGGTGGTTCATCTACTAACTTAGTAGTGGTAGTAGCATTCCGAAATAAGAAACTAAGTGAATTATCAATATTGAAATAAAGTAACAAACAGAAATAAACAATACTCACAGTAGAAGTTTCCTTTACCAGTTCCACTCTTCAATAGCGCTTCACTCCCCGGCAACAGGGCTAGAAAATAGTCTTTATGACCCACAAGTATAGGGGGTGTATCGTAATACTTCAATAAATAAGAGTGTCGAACCCAACGAGGAGCAGAAGGTGTTGACAAGTGGTTTGGATCAGGAATTCTCTGTAAATACTTAGCAAACGGATTTTTAGGGGTTTTTTGATAATGCAGATAAATAAAGTGCGAGTAAATAAAAGACAATAATAATAATTGCAGGAAGTGGCTCAATCCTTTCTTTAGCAAAGGACAAGCTGGTTGTATTACTTAAGATGACCAAACATTCTCGAGGACACATGGGAATATTATCAAGTGCTTTCGCTTCATATAGTTGATTAATCTTCTCTGGTTGGATAAGTGTTGTGTGGGTGAACCTATGCTAATGTACTGACCTTACTAGGACTAATACATATGTGTGATTATACCCCTTGCAAGCATCCGCAACTACAAGAAAGTAATTAAGATAAAAACATAACCACTGCCTTAAACTCTGAGATCCTACACTCCCTTGTGCAAAGGTTTCCTAACAGGGGTTTAGGTTTCTGTCACTCGGCAACCCCATGATTAGTAGCCAAATACACAATGCATTCCCCTAGGCCCATAAAGGTGAAGTATCAGGTAGTCGACTGATACATTGCAAATGTATCTATAATTTTTTATGTTCCATGCTTGGTTTTATCCACTTTCTTGAGTTTTGTCCACACTTTGGAGTACTTTTCATATGATTTCTTGTACTAACCTATTAACAAGAGCCACAGTGCCAGCTTCCTATTTTCTGCTGTTTTTTGGTTCCAGGAAAATCAGAAAATGAATATTCTAGGAATTGGACGGGACAAAAGCCAAAGTGCCTATTTTTCCGGAAGTCATCAGATGCCAGAGTACGAGACGAAGAGGGGCTAGGGGGCCACCACACCACCTGGCCACGCTGCCTAGCCTGGCCCGTACCAGGGGGTGGTGTGGTCGCTCTCGGCACCCCCTCGGCCTCCCCTTCTGACTATAAGATGCCCTCGGGACGTAAACCATAAGTACCCGATCAAAAATCCACGAAAGAGTCTGTAGCCGCCGTCATCTCCATCCCTAGATCGGGAGGGATCTGAAGCTCTTCCTGGCACCCTGCTGGAGAGGGGAATTCACCCTGGAGGCCTTCTTCATCACCATGCAAGCCTCCGGTGTGATGCGTTAGTAGTTCATCCTTGGACTGCGGATCCATGTAGTAGTTAGATGGCTGGTTCTCCTCCTTTGTGCTTTCATGTCTAGATCTTGTGAGCTCCATTCATGATCAAGATCATCTATTTGTAATTCTACATGTTGTGTTTGCGGGGATCCGATGGATATTGAGATACTATTTCAGATTGATTATTGATTCTATCATGTCTTTGTTATTTGTGATCTTGCATGCTTTCCGTTGTTAGTAGCTATCTTGGCCAAGTAGATGCTAGCAACTCCAAGAGTTAGTATTTATGCTCGATAGTGGGTTCATGCCTCTGGTAATCTGGGGAAGTGACAGAAATCTCTAAGGTACTAGATGTGCTGTTGCTACTAGGGAGAAAACAATAATCATTTGTTCATAGAACAATCATATTGTTTACTTTACACGCAGTTCGTAAAGCAATAATCTGTTACTTGCAACTTAATACTGGAGGGGGTTCGGATGATAACCTGAAGGTGGATTATTAGTCATAGATGCAGTTGGATGGCGGTCTATGTATAATGTTGTAATGCCCAATCGAATCTCAAAGGAGTCAAGATGATTAGTATATGCATGTATTGCTTTCTCAATGTTTGTCAATTTCCCCGCTGTAATTTATTCACCCAGCATGTTATCTATCTAAGGAGAGCCACCTCTAGTGAACTATGGATCCCGGTCCTTGTCTTTTACATACAATCTACAACCTTTTTTTGTTTTGTGTTTACTTTCTGCAACCTTTTACTTCTTTCCATTCGATACGTTTAATCCTTTGTTTTCAGCAAAACACGGTGAGATTGACAACCTCATCGCAAGTTGGGGACAGAGTTCTGTGGTTGTGTTGTGCAGGTCTCCATGTTGCTACTAGCACCGATAGTGCGCCCTGCCAAGGCTTAGCTAGCAACACCTTTGGGGTGTTTCCTTGCTCATACTGGTTTGATTAAACCTTGGTTTCATAACTGAGGGAAACTTGCTGCTGTGCTCATCATACCTTCCTCTTGGGGTTCCCAACAAGCTCTACATCAACCATGCACCAGCACTTTTCTGGGCGCCGTGCATTGAGTGATCAAGCATTTTTCTGGCGCCGTTGCCGGGGAGTCAAGGACATCTTCACAAGGGGAGTCCCTCATAACCAATCTCTTTACTTTGTTGTTTTTGTTTTTCTTAGTTTCTTTTTGCTTTGTTTGCTTGTTTTCTTTATCAAAAACACACAAACAATAGTTCTACTAGTTTGCTTTCTTATTTGAAAACCCAAAAAATGACTACTCTTGAAAACACTAAGTTGTGTGACTTCACTAGCACCAACAACAATGATTTTATGAGCACACCTATTGCTCCACCTGTGCCTGAAGATACTTTCTTTGACATAAAACCTGCTTTGCTCAATATTGTTATGACAACAATTTTCTGGTATTGGTAATGAAGATGCTGCTTCCCATCTAAATAATTTTGTTGAACTTTGTGAGATGCAAAAGCATAGGGATATAGATGGTGATATTATTAAGCTGAAATTGTTTCCTTTCTCTTTGAAAGGAAAAGCTAAAGAATGGTTGAATTCCTTAACTAGGAATAGTATTGATTCTTGGACTAAGTGCAAAGATGCTTTTATTGGAAAATACTATCCTCCTGCTAAGATTATATCTATGAGAAGTGAAATAATGAAGTTTAAACAATTTGATAATGAGCATGTTGCTCAAGCTTGGGAAAGAATGAAATCTTTGGTAAAGAATTGTCCCACTCATGGACTGACTGCTTGGATAATCATCCAAACTTTTTATGCAGGATTGAACTATTCTTCAAGGAACCTATTGGACTCTGCTGCTGGAGGTACCTTTATGACCATTACTTTGGGTGCTGCAACAAAACTTCTGGACAATATGATGGTTAATTATTCTGAATGGCATACTGAGAGAGCTTCACAAGGTAGGAAGGTAAATTCTGTTGAGGAAACCTCCTCCTTGAGTGATAAGATCGATATTATTATGTCTATGCTTGTGAATGGGAAAGCCCATATTGATCCAAATAATGTTCCTTTAGCCTCTTTTGTTGCTCAAGAAGAGCAAGTTGATGTGAACTTTATAAGAAATAACAATTTTGGCAATAATGCTTATAGGAGTAATTTTGGTGACAACAATTATAAGCCATATCCTCCCAACAATGGTAATGCTTATGAAAATTCCTACAACAATAATAGGAGTGCTCCCTCTGAACTTGAAGTTATGCTTAAAGAGTTTATTAGTAAACAAACTGCTTTCAATAAAACTATTGAGGAAAAACTCTCTAATGCTGAAAGAAATATAGCATCTTTGGATGAAGCTCAATCTTCTTTGAATAAAATGGCTGCTAAACCTAAAACTAATGAGAATCCCTTTGCAGCTACTAATGCTATACAATTAAGAATTGATGAAAATGTTAGACTATTAGCTGAATTACATGCTAAGTGGGAAAGAGAAGATGAAATTGCTAGAAACATTAGTGTTTCTACTATCACCACCACTAGTGTTGAGGCTAGTGATAGTTCTACTACTTTAGATGGTAAATTTGACTTTGATCTTGATGGTTGCAATATCTCTGAAGTTATTAAGTTCCTACAAAAGCTTGCTAAAAGTCCTAATGCTAGTGCTATGAACATGGCCTTTACAAAACATATTACTGATGCTCTCATAAAGATTAAAGAAGAAAAGATGAAACATAAAGCTTCTATTCCTATAAAACAAGAAGATGGTTGGGAACCCATCATTAATATGAAAGTGAATGACTTTGATTTCAAAGATTTATGTGATCTTGATAGTAGTGTTTCTATTATGCCTAGAAGGATTTATGATATGCTTGATTTGCCTCCACTTGAAGATTGTTATTTGGATGTCCCACTTGATGATAATGCTAAAAAGAAACTCATGGGGAGTCTTAATGATGTTCTTATTATGGTTAACAATGTCTATGTCCCCGTTGATTTCTATGTTTTGGATGTTGAATGCAATGCTTCTTGTGCTATCACTTTGGGAAGACCTTTTCTTAGAACTGTTGGTGCCATTATTGATATGAAAGAAGGCACCATTAAATATCAACTCCCATTAAATAAAGGTATAGAACACTTCCCTAAAAAGAGAGAAAAGATTTCTTTTGATTCTCCTATGAAAACAAAATTTGGTCTTAATGCTTCTTCATTTGAGAACACTTGATTCTTTCTTTGCTTCTTATGCCTAACTTAAAGGCGTTAAAGAAAAGTACTTATTGGGAGATAACCCAAAAGTTTTAGATGAGTCTTGGAAGTTATTACTTCATTAATAACCTATCATTATCCATTTTATTTGCTTTTTGTGCCAAGAGTAACCTCTAATGAGAGAGAAGTAATGATTGGAAAAGTTGCTGTCCCGAAACAGATTTTTGTGCTTCACCATAAAAATTCGTGTAAAATCTCTGAACGTCTTTTTGAGGCGTGAATTTTTGTGATTCTGCCCCAGGTTGTTATCTAACTTTAGTTAGTTCAACACGTTTTGATTTGAGCAACAGAAGGTCTTCGAAAAAATTCGTCTTTACCTGCTGGTCTGTTTTGACAGATTTCTGCCATTTTCTGCATTTGCTTCTTGTTGGTTCCTTTTTGAGTTCTTTTGGGGAATTGAGCTTTTTGAGGGAAGTACTTCAGTATCTAGTGTTATAATGGAAGTTTATTTGGTGTTATAACTGAACCTTAAGACTTATTTATCTTGAGTGCACTAATGTTGCTAATAAAGATTGTGTGAAGTTTGGTTTGAAGGAAAAATTTCAGGTGTATGGAAGGAATGAGTAATGAGATGAAGGATGGACTAAAGCTCAAGCTTGGACATGCCACGCGTGTCACCCCAAGAAATATCCAAGAAGTACAAGCGTCAAAGCTTGGGGATGCCCAAGGCATCCCCCCTTCATCAATAAAAATCCCAGGTTTCTTCTAGACGCTTCATTTTTATTGTTTCATGCACAGTTGTGTTGTTCTTGGAGCGTCTTCTTTTTCGTTTTCGTTTTGGTTTTTCGTTTTCTTTTGTTTTCTTAGTTTTCTGAATAAATTGGTTGGACCCCCTCTTTCATACATTGGTTTGCAAATAGTTTGGTTTGGTTTGGAAAAGAGTAGGAAAGTTCATGCTTATGTGGTAAAAAGAGCTCGTTTTTTACTATGGCATATGCTTTGTCATGCCATGCTTAATATTGTTTTGTCTTTATGCTTAGTATTATTTGTTGTATCATGACTTTTTATAAACAATTGAGATTGCTTAATGTGCCTTGGATGAATCATGCGTTGTTTTAGCATATTAAAGCATAGTATAGTGGTATTCTCCTTTGATGCTTTATTTGGGTTGACTTGGCGCATGCTCACACCATGTTATGACTATCTCAAGTCACCATAGTCTTTATGATCCTTTACTTTTCAACTTGTAGTATCACTTTATGCTTTGATCAATGATGTTTTGTCGCTCTGCATGATTATGGCCATTATTGCTCTCTTAGTTTGTCGCTCCCAGTCTTTTGCTAGCCTCCACAACAAAGTATGAGTTCCACTCATGCATCCAACTCCCTAAACCAAGTTATTCCAAAGAGTCCACCATACCTACCTACTAGCTTATGCTATTCCAAGTATATTCATGCTTTTGTTTACCTTCCAAATTAAACTTGTTATGAGAAAACTAGTGATTAAAGCTCTCACGAACTTGATGGCACACTTTACTTTTTTGCATCTAATAAACTTGAACCATTGGGTCCTTCTTTGTTGCGTATAAGTTGAAATTAGCAAAACCATGTTTCATGGGGAACGCTTTCAACATTGCACTTGTACTTTGTACCCCGTTGATATCATGTTCTTTTGCTTACGGATCCCAGCGGTGTGAAATAAAAGTGGAACTTGTAAGATCATGGGGTTTGTATGTGTGTTAGAGAAATGCCTGGGCCGTTAGCCTAAGCTATGCCTAATCATGGTGGAAACTTGCAGCAGCACCATAATGAGCACTCTATGAAGCATCCTTAATAAAAATTATGCAAATAGCAAATAAAAAGATCACTGAGATGCTCATTATCTGCTTGCCTTGTCATTTTGATTATGGGAAAGCTTCCGTATCATGTGCAAGGGGTACCCCGTTGGTGGTTGTTAATGATACACATATACTTTCAATGACAAGAGCTTACTCGTGACTGAAGTTGAGTAGCATGAGGATCGGTCTTCGTAAGTAAGGGGCATGAGATTTCGGTTTATAACTTGTCAAGCATATCCTCTTAGTTGTGTCACTTTAACCTTAATCACCTTAAAGATGTTTATGATAGGGGCAATGAGAGCTGAAAGCTATAAGTACCATAATTTTTGGAAGCTCTTTATGAGACTAGAACCCCTACTTCCTTTTATAAAAAGGCCTTTCTTCCACCATTATATTGAGTCTCCACCTTCTATCTTTATGCACCTACTTTGAGAGCATAGTGGCCATTCTTATTTCTATGTGCATTGTCCCAAGACTAGTTGATTGATGCATGACTTGATATTGCTTGTTTTAAACTATTGTATCTAGTCACTCTTATGAACTTTGAAGGTGTCCTATGCATTTATATCTGCTACTCTATTGAGGGACAAGCTGAATACTATTATGCTATGTTTCTTTATGTGAAACAAACGTCTTGCAAAGCATTGTTATTCATGAATCTTTTGTTTGTGCCTTTTCATGTTGCATCATAGTTTCTTTGTCTTATTGCTAGAGCCTTGTCTTTCATGTTATGATTGAAGTACTATGATCCCAGCTTTGAATGTTTTGCAAATACTTTGATCAAGTGTTTGATGGTGCATGTCACCTCAAAAATTATTCTTTCTTTTTATCACTTACCTACTCGAGGACGAGCAAGAGTTAAGCTTGGGGATGTTGATACATTGCAAATGTATCTATAATTTTTGATGTTCCTTGCTTGGTTTTATCCACTTGCTTGTGTTTTGTCCACACTTTGTAGTACTTTTCATATGATTTCTTGGACTAACCTATTAACAAGAGCCACAGTGCTAGCTGCCTGTTTTCTGCTGTTTTTGGTTCCAGGAAAGTCAGAAAATGAATATTCTCGGAATTGGACGGGACAAAAGCCAAAGTGCCTATTTTTCCGGAAGTCATCAGATGCCAGAGTACGAGACGGAGAGGGGTCAGGGGGCCACACACCACCTGGCCGCGCGGCCCAGCCTGGCCCGCGCTAGGTGGTGGTGTGGCCGCTCCCGGCACCCCCTTGGCCTCCCCTTCCGACTATAAGATGCCCTTGGGATGTAAACCCTAAGTACCCGATCAAAAATCCACGAAATAGTTTGTAGCCGCCTTCATCTCCATCCCTAGATCGGGAGGGATCTGAAGCTCTTCCCGGCACCCTGCCGGAGAGGGAAATTCACCCTAGAGGCCTTCTTCATGACCATGCAAGCCTCCGGTGTGATGCGTGAGTAGTTCATCCTTGGACTACGGATCCATGTAGTAGCTAGATGGCTGGTTCTCCTCCTTTGTGCTTTCATGTCTAGATCTTGTGAGCTCCATTCATGATCAAGATCATCTATTTGTAATTCTGCATGTTGTCTTTGCGGGGATCCGATGGATATTGAGATACTATTTTAGATTGATTATTGATTCTATCATGTCTTTGTTATTTGTGATCTTGCATGATTTCCGTTGTTAGTAGCTATCTTGGCCAAGTAGATGCTAGCAACTCCAAGAGTTAGTATTTATGCTCGATAGTGGGTTCATGCCTCTGGTAATCTGGGGAAGTGACAGAAATCTCTAAGGTACTAGATGTGCTGTTGCAACTAGGGAGAAAACGACAATCCTTTGTTCATAGAACAATCGTATTGCTTACTTTACACGTAGTTCGTAAAGCAAGAATCTGTTGCTTGCAACTTAATACTGGAGGGGTTTCGGATGATAACCTGAAGGTGGATTATTAGTCATAGATGCAGTTGGATGGTGGTCTATATATAATGTTGTAATGCCCAATCGAATCTCAAAGGAGTCAAGATGATTAGTATATGCATGTATTGCTTTCTCGATGTTTGTCAATTGCCCCGCTGTAATTTGTTCACCCAGCATGTTATCTATCTAAGGAGAGCCGCCTCTACTGAACTATGGATCCCGGTCCTTGTCTTTTACATACAATCTACAATCTTTTTCTGCTTTGTGTTTACTTTCTACAACCTTTTACTTCTTTCCATTCGATACGTTTAATCCTTTGTTTTCAGCAAAACACGGTGAGATTGACAACCTCATCGCAAGTTGGGGACAGAGTTCTGTGGTTGTGTTGTGCAGGTCTCCGCGTCGCTACTAGAACCGGTAGTGCACCCTGCTAAGACTTAGCAAGCAACACCTTTGGGGTGTTTCCTTGCTCCTACTGGTTCGATTAAACCTTGGTTTCATAACTGAGGGAAACTTGCTGCTGTGCTCATCATACCTTCCTCTTGGGGTTCCCAACAAGCTCTACATCAACCATGCACCAGCACTTTTCTGGGTGCCGTCCATTGAGCCATCATCGACGTTCACATGACACCACTAGAAGAATAGCACCACAACTTAAATATCAAACCATTAAATCTTTCTCAACACAATTCCACTACTAACAACATGACTTCTCCCATGTCCTCAAGAACTAAACGAACTACTCACGAGACATCATATGGATCAAGATCAGAGATGAAATAATGATAAGTAACAATCTGAACATGAACAATAATTCAATGGTTCCACTCAATAGCATCAACTACAACAAGTAATCAACACTGGGAAAGTTTCCCCTAAGAACTATGCAAGATTCAACCCAATTGTTACAACAGTATAGAGTGGTGGTGATGGTGCTGGTGGAGATGATGGTGGAGATGATGATGATGATAATCTCGATGAAGTCTAGCTTGATGACGGTGTTGATGGCGACGATCTCCCTCTCCGGGAAGGAATTTCCCTGGCAGAATTCTGCCTGCCGGAGAGCTCTTTCTCTCTATAGTTTCCGCCCTGCAGAGGCAGGGGAATCTTTTTGTGGTCACCCCCCGAACTTTAGGTTTCCGAGGGGAATATATACGCGGAAGGGCGATGCCGGAGGTGGGCCAGGGTGGCCACACCACCTGGTGGCGTGGCCTAGGGGGGCCGTGCCAGGGGGTGGTGTGGGCCCCCTGTGGCCCATCTCCTCCTCCCCTTCTGGCATTCTTCATCTTCTAGAAAAAATAGGATTTTCCGTATATTTTTTGGGATTTTCTAATCTTCGCAAATAGTGCATATGGATAGTGCTTTTTTCCATCAGAATCCTGACTCCGGTGATTCATCCTCCAAAAGTCAACAATCATGCAAAAATAGATGAAATAACATAAGTATCATATCTTAATATGAAATATATCAATGAATAATAGTAAATTATAATATAAAATAGTGATGCAAAATGGACGTATCATGGCCCAACCAGCCACAACAGGGGTATGGCTACGTCCCCTATCAGGAGTTCCAGCAGCTCAACCAGCGTGTTGGGGAGATCGACCACACTCTTCAGGATGTGAATGAAGATGTGAACACTTTGACTCAAAAGTTCAGTCACTTCATGACCCACTTCCCCGACTTCTACCAGCAGTATCCACACCAGCCACCACATGACGGCAACAACTGAGCCTGGCAATCACCTAATCTTGGGGAGGTTTGAAAACCTCCAAAATTTGCATTCATGTTTTTATTTCTTCTTTTGATTTATTTGATTACTTCAAATCCGCATGTTTATTTTTCAGCTTTGCATGACTAAAACAAAAATACAAAAAATTAGTTATAAGTTTTATTTGCAAGTTTGTTTCTTTGTTTCTCTCGGAGATTGCTTAATTTCAGTCGATTTGGCAATATGGAAATATAGGAGAGGTTCGACTCAAATACGAGAACGAAGCAAGCAAGAGGAGGTATCACATTCCTTTTATCACACTCTTTGCAACCTTAAATTGATCCTACAATTATTTACTTGCTTGCACTGGAGTCACTCCCCACTTAGCTTGTTATCCTACAAATTTTATTCCTTTGCTAGTGTCTCCTTTTTATCTTTGAAACAATGAGCAATGAACTTGGTTAAAAATACTTCCTACATTTTTACAACAAGAAAAAGCATCTGAAAGATGACTTGAGTCCATGCTTAGCTCAAAGAATTTGATTTTAGAACTACTCCATCCCATTTGAGCTTAATAAGAATAGACTCGATAGTACCCTTGATTGAAATTGTTTGATTAAATGGATGCTTCGAAGTAGTAGAAATTATTCCACTACTTTTTCTAATAATTACCATAAGATATTGCTTTGCGCGTGTCATTACAACTCTATCGTGCTCCATGGGGAACTATTAACTCCGCTGGCCAACGAACGATCTAAATATGGGAAACCACTTGATTTTGGCTATTGAGTTATGAAGATGTTTGTAGCAGCAATGATATGACATGTAAAATTTTTAGTCTCCTCATGATTTCACGTTCCAAGTGAAGTTGTAGTACTCCTCTAGCCCATTATTGCTCAACATCATTTATTTGCATGGTCACGAGTGCACAACACAACCCCAATTAACATGCTAAAAATAGTGGCATGATTTCTCTATGAAAGAGCTAAAGTTCTTGAAAGACAAAGGAAAGAAAAAGGTGCTTTGAGAGCCTTGAAATTTTGACATGGGAGTAGATGACTTGTTCTTAAATTAAATGGTTTGATGCTAACTTGAGCACTCTTAATTGGTTAAATAAACAAGAAAAAAATGCTTTCATCTCTCAATAAAGAGAGGCACCAAAAGAATTTGTCTCACCTTCCTAGCTAAAACTTTTGACACTTGCTTAAGCATATGATTTATTTGCTAACAAGATATACGTGGTTAGTAAATGGACTTAGTGCAATCTTGTGAATACTTGTATGGTCATATTTAAGATTGTAGGGATTGTGAAGTAACGAATTTGACACCAATTCAAACTTGTGAGTTCCTTTATTTTCAGTCTCGAATATCTCCTATTCTTCCTTATTTCCTTGTCACTCGAGGGCGAGAAACATCTAAGCTTGGGGAGTTGATACTTATGAGATTCAACACATTTTTGATGGCTTTTATTGATGGTTTTCTCCCGGATTTGATCGTTTTCTGATTTACCTAACGCTAATACTTCGGTAGCAAAGAAAACTTGGTTTTTAATGTGTGTTTCAGGTTCTGAACGTCAATAGAAGGATTTAACTAGACAAATACAATATTTTGGAGGAAACAAACAAGTCCCACCATGGAAGCACGCGAGGGGAGCTCACAGAAGGTTTAACGAGCAACTATACGGCGGGAATATTTTCTGGCCTTATAGTTGCCGCCGTATAGTTGCCGCCGCCTCTGTCTTGTCAAAAGGGACAACTTCCATGAAGGGACGGGGAGCAAAAATAGAAAACAGTAGCCGTCACACCATCCAGAAGGGAGAAAGAAGAGATCTGGAGAAGAAGGAGAAGACGTTCTTCATCTCGCTCCACGATCTTCGACCTCCTAGCCAATACACCCCCATAGCCACTACTTGCACTTGAGAGAGAGAGGGATCTCCACCTTGCAAGACTAGGGTTTGAGATTGTTTCTTCCCATCTTGAATTTTGTTGGATATTTTTCTATTCTTATTGTGGATCTCCATAGTAATACCAAGACAAATTCCCTTTATTTGATTATATTGATGATCCTTTCTTCTCTCATGTGTGAGTAATTCCCTTGGGCGTGGGAGATGTAGGGGCTTGGTGAGATGTGATGTGCCTTCATATATTTTCCATTAGTTTGTGATTGATTCTAATTCCTATATTATGTGTGCTTGACTATCTGTGGGGTGCCTAATGCTTGTTGTCCAATTAAGGGCCCAGACAACATGATACTTTGTTCTACATAGATAAGATCGTGTATGCTAGTGGACCGGAGACCCCCGGGTGACACGAGGATATCAATGGAAAGCTAGTTGACTCAAGGATAACGAGTAACCACTTTGCTTATTGCATTAGTCTGATCCAAGGAGCTTAATCGCTAAGCAAACTGAGGGGTCTTAATCGTCTAGTTTCTGACCATGGTTTTGGTAGCAGGCTAGTAGGATTATTGAAGTTGGGATGAAATCTACCAAGAGGAGTTCCAGCTAATTATGGGTTGCTCTCCTACACATATATCTATAAGATTATAATTGTTACATTTACCACTCGTCCACCTGGCACAGTCACTATCACCATGAACTGAATCTCTCCGCGCCTTCTTTCGCCATCTGCAGGAAACAACAAACAAGCAAAGTCGTTCTTTACTTTTATGCATTATATTTTTGAAGTTTACATTTTAGTTATATTTAAATCTATCGCATTTAATCAAAATCACATTCTTATTTCAACACTTGTAGTCAATTCACTCGAAGACCTGTGACACCTTCGGGTGTGACAGAGACTTCACCAATAAACATTTACCTTTGGGCTCCCTGTGGAATCGATATCTGAACTTCGAAGCTAGCTACAAATGATATGTTCTCTTGCAGACATCACCTGCATGTTATAGGTCATCACGAAGCTCTTGTATCTAGGTGGCAGAGATTGGAGAACACGATGTATGCCTAAGTCAATGGGAATCGTTATTCCCAAGAACACAAGCTTATCGGCGTATCTAGACATTTTGAGTATATGCTCACTAACGAGCGGTTCTCTTCCATCATGCTACTAAAGAACTTTTCAGAAGCATTATAAATCTATACGGAAGCATGGGTATCGAAATCATTTTCAATTCACCCATGGTATCAAAGGCATTGCCATTTTCGAAACACTTTCAAAGTTCTAGCTCTAGCCCATACAGTATGTTGCAATGAACTAAGTTGTGGTCCTCCTAACAAGTCAAATAGACGTTCTTTTCCTTGTCAGGGGCATCAGGAGCTGGTGGGGGGCCTAGCGGCGCTTCTAGCACATATTGCTTTTGTGCAGCAGTGAGGAGAATCCTCAAATTCATGCCCTAGTTGGTAAAGTTGCTACCATTCGCCGCAAGTTTCTCTTTCTCCATGAACACATTGAAATTAAAAGTAGGTGGTGCCATCTACAACATAATTTGTAATGTTTATTTAGACTAAGTTTATGATAGATCAAGTTCAACTAATTCAAATCACAAATGAACTCCCACTCAAAAACAGCATCCCTCTTGTCTTTTTGGTGATTACATGAACCAAATCCACTACACCAAGTCCGGTCATCACGTGAGTCGGTGTAGTCTCAAAGGCAAGCATCACCTGTGGTATCAGACTGCAATTATTGCTATCACCACCAACGAGGGGGATGCAAGATCATGTCTCCTCTAATGTATCTCCCACACTCAAAGGAAGATGCATGTGATAGATTGAGAAAGCAAATTGAGGACTCTGCTATAAACTTGATTCTCAACTGAAATACCAAAGTTTCTTTCCCTTGAGTTAATAATATGTAATAATTTTAAGAAGTTTGCAACTAATGTAATATCTAGATAACTCGCATAGGCCATTTAGGCTTTTAGTTGATATCGTCCACACATGCGGTAGGCGGTACCATAACTATGCTAGCTAGGTCAATTAGGGAGCAGTATCGGGCTTTGTTTTTGGCTTGTCTTGTATTCGGCCATCGATGAATAGTAAAAGATGCTCGCTAATTATATACCTTTTATGATATTGGCATGTGCTTTAAAAAGGCCAGAACTATAAAATACAGTAAACGTAATGGGTTGACCCACATGTGGGAACTAGTAATAATAATAGGTCACAGCAGTAACATGCCAGAATCGTAACAGGCCAGGGAGCATCGTGTCAAAACAAAAAACATGCAGAAAAGTAACAGACCATAACAGTAAAAGGCAAGAAACTGTAAAAGGCCAGAATAGTAACAAGCCAGAAGATTAACGTGCCAAAATAGTAGTAGAGACAATAGTAAAGGGCCACAATTGTAAAAGCCACAATAGTAACAGGCCATGGAAATACCAGACAAGAACAGTAACAGGCCGACAAATTTACCAGTGTAGAACAGTAACAGGCTGGTTATGGCCTGAACCGTTAACGGCCCGAAGAGTAAAATGCCAGAACAGTAGCGGACCATCTCAAAGAAGGGTCGTTAGTAGGCGCCCATGACGTGCTGCGAGAATAGTGATGGGTCAACCACAGGCCTTAACAGTATCGGACTGACTAGGCGCAGGCTGCTAATGGGTCGCACAGTGTTGGAACAACTTAGGACTTCTATAGGCCGAAAGAGTACCCTGCCTGAAAGTTCGTGGGCCTCTGCTGGCTGCATAGCAGTGCAGGACAAAATAATAACGGGTCGTCTTCTTATTGGGCTCTTCTCATGGGTCGGCCCACTTAGTAATTAGCAGGCCTTGGTTGGGCCTAGCTTCTTCCACGGTTTTTGTGTCTGTTAACAGCGGTAATCGGCCGTTAACGGCGGCAACCACGTAGCATTTTACATGACGTCGGTAGTCAACACGGCTAGCGAACAGATCTATGACGGGACACGTTTTCGTGGCTGAAGTGTGCGATCCGCCATGGTCAAAAAAAACCGTGGTAGATTGTTTTGTGACGGGGCTTTTACCACGAAGGCTATCCGTTATAGAAGACTTTTTAACCATGAAAAATGATCCTTCAACCATGAAAATCGTCAATTGTAAAAGCCAACTTTTCTTGTAGTGTAGCAAGAGAGGGGGTGGTGGGAGGAGTTGAGTAGCGAAATTTGAGAGTTTTTAGGATAGGAGTGGGTTACCTTTAGGGTACTCTCTATCCTTTTTAGTGTACTACAAAAAATGAACTATACATTTTCACATATCATCACATTTTGACAAAACTAGTTCATTTGTTTTAACTGACTAAAATAGAGGGCACCCTTCCAAACTTCCATCTGGTCCCAAAGCCACTCTTCCCAAAAGAAATCCCGAGCTCTACACGCCTTCTATTGACAAGACCATGTAACTTAATTAGTACTCCCTCCGTCCCAAAATAAGTGACTTGAGTTTGTCTAGATTTGTATGTATCTGTGCCACCATCTTTCATCGCACTTTTGCACAAAACACTGGTTAGACGTCATTCTTGCACATTTTGCTAGCTTTTGGCCTAATATGTACAACTTTGGCCAGTTAGACCTCTAACCAGTTTAACCCGATTGGTAGCAATACCAATAAGTGGTCCCCAGATGTCAATGCTCCCATTCATACACCTGAAGAATACTAAAAACCAGATAGCAACAAAAATTATCATCCACAATATTTCTTAGATGCATCTAGGATGTAAGAGACTCAATTTTATATGAAACATCAAAGTTTACACAAAGGTACCAAAATATTTGTCCATCAAACATTTAATTTGTGGATGCTTTATTTCATTGTATTAAACTTATTTTTGAATATAAGTTGTTTGTACATAAGGTTTGACCTTTCATTCACAGAACCACATGTCCATCAAATTGTTTCTTTTAAATTGTCGGACGGTCAATTTGTGTTTGATTTATTACAACTCTCACAAAAGCACACTAATTTTTAGTAAAATTTAAACAGATAATTTTTTCCCGTGATTTATTTAGTGTGTCACTAGTATTTGTTTTGCGGACAATAAATAGAAAAATATATTTAGTAAATATTTATTTTCTTAAGAGCAAGCACGGCGAATATGGCTCGGAATGCTACAAGTACGGTTTCCAGACAAAGTTTGTACCATATTTCACTAAGGATTACCAAGTTTTATTAGTTCTCATGCTTCCTAGCTAACTTCACACACTTAAACAAATTTAAGCCGATTTGTCAATGTTAGGTAATATTTGAACTAGGGGTAAGTGGTAGATTGCTCTTAAAGTTATACATGTATCTTTTGAATGTATCCACCAGTCTGTCAATATATTAAAAACCAACGAATTTGCTGAAATATTTAACTTGCTAAGAATTTGCATGTAGACAAATTTTACCGTGATATGAAAACGATAAAAAAAATATTGCACGACGTCCTCTGACTTGTACAAATTGCCGTAAAAAATGATTATCATGAGCGTTCAAAACTTTTGAAAAAACAAACTGCCTCAAATAATGCATGCCATGTATGAACATCTGATAATTAGGCTTCAGGTCGAACGATAAGGGTAAATGGCCATATATATAAGTACATAATACTTCATGGTAATGTTCCAATATTTGGTAGATGGATGCATCTTGGCATGGTGAACAATAATGCTACCAATAATAATGGGAGTTTCCAACTTTTAGGAACTAAAAAACCATTTTAAATTTTCGAAGTGAAAAGAATGTTTTCCTTTAAATTAAAGCAAGCACGAAGAATATTACCTAGAATAAGCCTAGTTCGTAGACAAAAGTTTGGACCATGTTTCACTTAGCATTACCAAGTTTTTGAGTTCTTAAGCTAACTTCGCCCATTTAAAAGAATTTAAATTAATTTATCAATGTTAGGTAAAATTTGAATCTAAAATTAAGTGGTAGATTTCTCACAAAGTTCTCTACAAATATCTGCATACCGAAAAAACACATGTTTGCTCTAAAATTTGAGTTCTTGCTATGCATCTGCATCCTGACAAAATTAGCACCATTTTGGAAGCATTTAAATAAAGAATAAAAAGTATAATATTTTTTATGTCGCCTCCTGTTATGTGTATCAAGAAATATGTGTTTTGACAACTTTTGAAACAAATTCTTATTGGACGCTTTCCAATATTGGCTACTACCATGCATGGACACTATTAATTATTCTTTGGTTTCAACCCAAACGATGAAGATTGTGCCCTTATTGATATCATATGTTTATTTATGATACAGTTCCCACTTCTGGTAGATGGGAGGTACTAATCCATTTTGCTAGGGGGAGTTTCCAACTATTAGGAAAAAAATTATGATAATTTTTTGTGTGACATGAGTATTTTTTTGTACAAAGAATGTACAAAGGGTATGACTCTAAATGCCACAACTCTAGTATTTCAGACGGAGTGGACCATGTTATACTTACGATTCCCAAGTTCTATGAGTTTTCAAGCTTCTAAGCCAAACTTCACCCACTTAAATTACTTTATGTCGATTTATCGAGACAATTAGTTCAAATTTTCTAAATGACAAGAATGTTTTTTTCTTTAAATCGTATGGCTCGGAATACCCACAAAGCCCAATTTTCAGACATATCGTGGACCATATTTCACTTAATGTTACCAAGTTTAATTACGCGTTCTCAAGCTTCTTAGCCAACCATGCCATCAAAATTAGGGCAAACTTAAACTACAAGTAAGTATGATAGGTTGCTCATATAATATTACTAACATCCTTTGAGTCTTGATGGTACCGAGGTGGTCAATACACATCAAAAACCAACACGAGTTTTGTAGAATTCAAGTTCTTACTATTAATATGCATGTCGACAATATGATCCTCACTAGATATTAAACAAAATTATGAAAACCCTAAAAATGAAGCCTTCTGCATGGTGTCCTCTCACGTGTACTGCTTGCAATCAAAAATAATTGATAATTGTGAGTCATCATGACTTACAAAAAAACGGTTCCACGATATGGCGTACTGCGTATGAACATTCTTGGGTTTCAAGTCGAACGACAAAGGTAATAGCCATATGTACATCGTACTTTATGGTAATGCTCTCATATTTGGTAGATGGGTACATCTTGGCATTGTGAAAAATGGTATTAACCAGAGTTTCCAACTTATAGGAACAATAAAAACTTTTTCAATTTTCGAAATAACAAGAATGTTTTCCTATAAAGAAGGCATGAAGAAAAATGGCACGGAGTGCCACATCAATCCCAGTTTTTAGATAAAAGTGTGGACCATGATTCACTTGCGATTAATTACCATGTTTTATGAGTTCTGAAAAGCTTCCTAGCTAACTTCACTCACTTAAACGAATTTAAGTTGATTTGTCAATATTAGGTAAAATTTGAACCACGAGTAAATGGTATAGTAAGATTTCTCTTAAAGGTATACAAGTATCTTTTGAAGGTACCAGCCAGACTGTCAATATATCAAAAACCAATCAATTTGCTGAAAGATTCATATTCTTGCACTAATTATTTTGCATGTAGACAAATTTGACCTTGATTTCAAAACAATAAAAAAATTGCATGACGTCGTCCTCTGACATGTACTACTTACTGAAAAAAGATAACCACGAGGGTTAACAACTGTAGAAAAAACAAACTATTTCAGAATATGACATGCCATGTATGAACATTCTTAGGCTTCAGGACGGACGACAAGGGTAAATGGACATACTTTATGGTAATGTTCCCATATTTGGTACTAGATGGGTGCATTTTAGCATGGTAAACAACAATGTTGCCAATAATGGGAGTTTCCAAATTCTTGGAACAAAAAACCATTTTAAATTTTCAAAGTGAAAAGAATGGTTTCTTTAAATTAAAGAAAGCACGAAAAATATGACTCAGAATACCACAAGTCCGGTTACTAGACAAACTGTGGACCATGTTTCACTTGTGATTACTAGGTTTTATGAGTTCTTATAGCTAACTTCGTCCATTTAAAAGAATTTAAGATGGTTTGGCAATGTTGGGTAAAATTTGAAACTAAAAGTAAGTGGTAGATTGTAACATCCCAAAACTTCAATCCAAGTTTATCAAAGATCAAATCATCCAAATTTAGGATTAACAAAAACTTTTCCAAATTTAAAATGAAAGCATTCATATATGTGTGTGCATTTAAAATAGGAGTTGTTTGAATTGCCATGATTGATTGATCCAATGCTTGTAAAATATTTCTTAGGTGATTTAAACATCATCTACACCATTCCCAAACTTTTCCTAAAAGAAATCAAATCAAAAAGAATTAAAATGAAGGAATGGTCATTTGGCAAATTTAACTCTCATGCCTACTTTGGCTATTCCTAGTACTCAATTCTTAACAGAAACAATTCTTGATCTTTGCACCCCTTGCTAGTACACATAATGAGGTACCAAGGCCCACCTTTTGATCTACTAAAAACCTTCTGTAAACTATTTTAAATGACAGTTTAAAGTTGAATCTAATGCATATGCATAGATCACCCCTATTTCAAAAACCATGTATTTGAGCTCCATTTTCAAAACCCTTGCAACCAGAGACTACCTAGCACTAGTGGAGATCACCCAAAAAATTTGAACTCAAAATTCAAAACTTTTTCTCTTGCGGCCATTTCATCAAACACTTGGCAGGCAGATTACAAACTAAACAAATTTCACTATTTTAAATAGTGTTCTGGCCAAACTTGTTCCCCAAATTGCCACCAAAAACCTCTCCACTACTCCCCCTAACCCTCTCTAGCCTAGCCCCACACTGTGCCACGACCAAATGGTCATGGCCATTAAGGCCGAACCCCCACTTGGGCACCCCACCGGTGATAGCAAGCCACAGCCGCCGCCAGCGCCATCCACCGTGTCTTGGAGATAGCCAGTGGTCCACCTCCACCGTCCAGCCAGTCCCAGCCCAAGGACAGCGACCCGACCGACCAGGAACCGCCGTGCCCCGAGCCTGTCGACCATGCCGATGCCGCCCGCAGAGCGCGCACTGTCCCCGCGTGCACAAGCCGCCGCTCGACACCAGCCCGCGCCCACTGCTCTGCCTCGACCTAGAGAACACCCCAGACACCCCCGTTCGCCGCCCAAAGCCCCACAGCCACCGCTCGCCGTGGACACAGCCGCGCAGAGCGCCACCTCACCCCGTCTGCATGCCACCGCCCCTACGGCCGCATTAAAGTCCTAGAGCACCGCCAGGGAACCGCCCACCGATCGCCATCCCCAGCAATGCCGCTAGCTCGCCGTAGCCATGTCGCCACCGTCGACCGCCCATCCCGCTCGGTCTCACTGTCGAGCCTATAAAAGGAGCCCTCCCCAGCACCAAAGACTCACACCATTCCACTCCCCTCACCTCTCTGAACCTCAACCACCCCTCGCCGGAGCAAGTGGAGCAGCAGCTCGCCGGAATTGGAGCCGGAGCCGCCGCCTCTGGAGAAGAAGGGTGTCGTTGATTCCGGCCACCCCAAGCTCCGCCACGACCATGCCTCGCCTCGCCGTTGTCTTCCACTTTGTTCGCCCGCATCGCTGACCCTGTTGGATCCCTGGTACGCCCCCAGTAGACCCCCACCGAGCCGCTAGGGTTCGAGCTCGCCGGCGACCCGTCCGTCGTCGACGACGACCCTCAGCCGTAGATCTAGCCTCTAATCGCACGGCCCACAGCGCGCGTACCATTTCGCGTTTTAAGTGCCGCTGACAAGTGGACCCCTCCTGTCAACTGAGCCCCGTGCCGCGTAGGGCCACAGGGCCGGCCCATTTCCTTTCCCGCGCAAGCCCGTAGATTCAAATCTAGGTTTTTCTTTTTAGTTAGAATATAGTTTCTGTCTAGTGTTTCAAAATTCATTTCGGTGAGTTTGACAAATCCAAATTAAATGAAACTAATTTTGTCTGAAAGGTATTGAAATGCTCTATCCAAGCCCGTTGGATTTAATTCATTTAGAGTTATAGATTTCTCCTAATAAAATAAGAAGACAAAAGCTTTTGCAACTTAAAACATTTTTATAAAATCAACCAAGTTAGCTTTTGAGTTGATTCCAACTCTCAAAAATCACATTTCATCATATCTATCCAAATATGTAATAATATTAAGGTTTACAGGCAGTGACTTTGGACTAGTACCAAAATAATGCTATATAGGCATTTCTAGTCACTTTAAATCATTAAATAATAAACTTAAACCAAAGTAATATTGATCCAACCTTTAAATCTCATTCCCACATGTTAGAATATGTGGTGAGGACATGTGTCAAACTATTCGAATAGCCGCGTCCGCGGTTATGGACAGTTGGAATGGCCATACTGTTTCATTGTCAGATGTTTTCTAAATAACTTGAAATGAATGATGAACCTTGACTTAACCACAACAGGGTTGTGTAGATGAAAATAGCTTCCCAACTTAAGTGATTCTAGACTTTTATTTTATCTTTTCTTGCTTCAGAACTCAGGTTAGGTTTCAAACTTAATTTGATAGTTATTCTTTCAATTCAGTACTTTAACTTAGAATCATAACCCTTGCTAGTAGTAGTTTGCGAGTACTTAAAGAGTACTCATTGCTTTTGTCCCTGGCTATTATCATGGCCAGACTATGAAGGAGATTATCAAGATGATGGTCAGCAGGACGGCTATGATAACTAGGACTATCTGCCTTCGTCAGCATTGCATGTGCCCCTGAAGATGGACCCCACCGCTACGCTATCGTTTAATTCCGCTGCTTGTTGTATTAAAGACTGGATCATGAGATCCTTATTTGTGTAAAACCTTATGTATGGTTTATAATGGATGATGTACTGTGATATCCAAATCCGTTATGTCTCGCAAAAATGGTAATCCTGGGATTGCGAGGTATGGCATAATGGGCATCCGGGATTAAAAATCCGGGTGTTGACAAGTTGGTATCAGAGCCATCCTGACCATAGGAGACCCTAGTTAGAATGGACGTCCAAACCAAAAACTTAGCTTCAAAACCAAAGTGAGTATTTATAAAAAACTATTTCCCCTCTTACCCTTGTGAACTCATTCTTTCTCAAAAATACATGTTCCTCAAAATTCTTACATTACTACTTAAAATTTGACACACTTGATCACTTCACTAATTTCCTCATCCTAAATTCTTGTAGATGGAGACTCAGTTCAGTAAGTTTTACCAGTTGGGAAATGGAGGTCAGCTGATCTTCGAGAGGGATCTGGATTCACTGTCAGAATTATTGGGACGCCCACATCCGGAGTTTCTTGGAGCTCAACTTCCAGGACCCCCAGGAGGAGACCTACAATGGCTAGTCAACGCAGATCTTCGAGGAAGCATTGAAGCACCAACTTCCAGGAGAATTCAGTTCTCTGTGAGAGAGAACAACTGGCTAGATGGATTAGCCAGGGCAATGCATGAAGCTCTCGCACGTCTATGTGCCCTCAGCGTCAACAAGATTCAAGGAACCCGTTTTGCCCACTATGCAAGACGTGACTTCATGGGAATGCCGATGGAGATGCCAAGTCACCCAGAGTTGAGGTGTCAAGTGGAGAACCTTGACTTCTTGCTTCAGGACCGACAGCAGGAACTGTACAATGCCAGAGAGTTAGCCAACCAGAACCGTGCCATTGCCGACCAGAAGGCCCAGACTTTCACACTGCTCGTCCAAGATTGACAGTCTCTTTGTCGCCAGCGTGCAAAGAAGGATCGCACCATCGCCCGTCTTCGCAAGAAGGTGGCCGATCTCGAGAAGACCGTCAAGGAGCAGGAAGCTCAGCTTGCCGCCAAGGAAGAAGATGATGAAGGAGAAGACATCTAGGGAGATATGGATTCCTACCTCAGCAACGATGACGATTTTCTGACAGAGGATGCTGTGGACTTATACACTGATGATGAAGACTCCGACTTCATTGACGATGAGTAGATGCACTAGAGCACTGTCATAGCATGAGATGTATCATCTCATTGTATCGTAGTTTGCAGAATGGTTCTTCAAACCATCTGTTTTCCCCTTTGATTGTTGTGGTGTGTTGTATCGTGTGCTTGCTTGCATGAATGAGAATGAAGTTAGTTGAAAAACCTAAGTCTAACACAAAGTTGTAGCTTTGAAAACCCAAAACCATGAACCTTAGAATTTCCCTCTTACCCCTATATCTATCTCAATCTTCAGATGACTCGTGGAAACCAAGGAGGGAGCAGCTCATCGCAGGACCCAATGTTGCAGATCTTGCAGAATCTCATCGCGGACCGTGAAGCAAGCAGGGCCGAGCGTCAAGCCAACTTAGCAACATTGCAGCAGATCGCCCAAATGGCTCTCAACAACCAAGGACATGGAAATCAGGATCACCATGGATCTAAACTCAAAAAAATTCAGAACACCAATCCCCCAATCTTCAACCAATCTAAAAACCCATTAGATGCTGATGACTGGTTACAGACCATGGAAAACAACCTAGAAGTTGCAGGAGTTGATGAGAATGAGAAAGTTCTCTTCGCCACTCACTATCTGGCGGGAGATGCAAGAGCTTGGTGGAATAGCGTCCGCAACATGAACCATGGCCAGGTGATGACCTGGGAAGCATTCAAGGTCAAGTTCAGCCGCACCCACGTGCCGCAAGGTCTTGTCAATAGGATGAGAGATGAATTCCGTGAACTGAAGCAAGGAAGATTGACTGTAGTAGAGTACCGTGACAAATTCTTGTCACTTGCCAGATATGCATCAGATGAAATCAACACGGAGGCTAAGAAGAAAGAGAGATTCTTAAACGGACTACATGATGAGATGCAGACTGTCCTCGTCAACATTTGTTTCTAGGATCTTGAAGAGCTAGTCGACTCTGCCATTCAGATGGAAGGGAAGATTAACCAGGCAAACGACAACCGCAAGCGTCGTATGGTGCAGCAGTCTGGATCCAGTAGTCACCAGAAGTACCGTCCCAGTCCCTCACCAGGATATGCACCAAGGAACAACCGACCCCCAAATTCTCGCCCAAGCTACCCCAACCGTAGCGGAGGAAATTTGAAGCCCGGAGGAAACAATCACAACTCCGGCAACGCCAACAACTTCAACCGTGCCCCTCCCAAGAGAAACAACAACAACACTGCCCCCAGAACTGGCAGCAATGTTGTACCTGTTGCAGTCAAGGACAAGTCCCAGATCACTTGTTTCGAGTGTGCAGTGAAGGGTCACTACTCCAATGAGTGTCCCAAGAAGACTGCCGCCAATGCCCCTGTGAATGCCCCAGCTTAGCAGCAGCGTCGTGTTCAACCAGGCAGGAGATTTGCCCCAGGAAACCCGCACAACCGCAACGGTCGTCTCTTCCACATGAACGCAGAAGAAGCCCAGGAAGCACCAGATGTAGTGCTGGGTATGTTTTCTGTCAACTCAGTTTTAGCAAGAGTATTGTTTGATTCTGGAGCATCACATTCATTTGTCACCGAAGAATTTGTATGCACTAGTAAGATTCGCCCAACCAACCTGAAGCATGTCATGATAGTTCAAATCCCCGGTTCAACTACAAAAGCTAGAAAAATTTGCAAAGCTGTACCTATCAGAATACATGGGATAGATTTTTATGCCAACCTAATTGTACTTGGAACCAAAGGTTTGGAAGTAGTACTAGGTATGGACTGGATGTCAAGGCATAAAGGACTGATAGACTGTGCTAAGAAAGCCATCACTATGACCAGTAGTTCTGGAGTAACAGTAGAACATATCTCTGAAACCTTACCCCGTCAATTCAAATGCAACAAAAGTGTAGCCCTGCCTACCATTGACCAAGTCAGAGTAGTCTGTGAATACCCTGACGTATTCCCAGATGAATTGCCAGGTATGCCCCCGGATAGGGATATAGAGTTCATTATCGAACTAATCCCCGGAACCGGACCGATAGCCCAGAGACCCTATACCATGAACCCCTCAGAGTTAGTAGAACTGAAGAAGCAGTTCGATGTCATGTTAGCAACCGGCTTGATTCAGCCAAGTGCCTCGCCATGGAGATCACCAGTGTTATTCATCGACAAGAAAGATGGAGGCAACCGTCTGTGTACAGACTACAGAAAGTTGAATGATGTCACCATCAAGAACAAGTACCCCTTGCCAAAGATGGATGATCTATTTGATCAGTTGACTGGAGCTCAGGTATTCTCAAAGATTGATCTTAGGACTGGTTATCACCAACTTAAGATTCATGCAACGGATATTCCGAAGACCGCCTTTACTACTCGCTATGGTTTATACGAGTATACGGTTATGTCTTTTGGATTAACCAATGCCCCTGCTTATTTCATGAATCTCATGAATAAGATCTTTATGAATTTCTTAGATAAGTTTGTAGTTGTGTTTATCGACGACATCCTTATCTACTCCAAGTCAGAAGAAGAGCATGAGCAACATCTGAGAATCATCCTAGAAACCCTGAGAGAGCATCAGTTATATGCCAAGTTCAGCAAGTGTGAGTTTTGGCTGAAAGAAGTAGGATTCCTAGGACATATTGTGTCTGCCGGAGGAGTCTCTATTGATCCCAGCAAGATCAAAGATGTCGAAGAATGGGAAGCCCCAACCAATCAAACCCAAGTTCGTTCATTTCTTGGATTAGCGGGATATTACCGCAAATTCGTAGAAGGATTCTCGAGCATAGCCCGACCAATGACCCAATTATTGAAGAAGGACAAGAAGTTTGAATGGATAGACAAGTGTGAAGCCAGTTTCCAGGAGCTGAAGAAGAGATTGATATCAGCCCCAATTTTGATCATGCCAGACATCAAGAAGCCATTTGATGTATATTGTGAGGCATCGAAGATTGGTCTAGGATGTGTATTGATGCAAGAAGGCAAAGTCATCGCGTATCTGTCTCGACAACTAAAGCAGCATGAGCAGAACTATCCGACCCATGATCTTGAGCTAGCAGCTGTGGTTCTAGCATTGAAGACATGGCGTCATTATTTGATGGGTAATCGCTGTGAGATTTACTCAGATCATAAGAGCTTGAAGTATATCTTCACCCAGAAGGAGTTGAATATGAGGCAAAGAAGATGGATAGAGTTAATCAAGGATTATGACCTTGACATTCACTATCACCCCGGCAAAGCCAATGTGGTAGCGGATGCTCTTAGCAGATTGCCGTGTAGGCTGAACACCATGATCAAAGAGAAGCAACCAAGTTTGTATGAGGAGTTGGAGCAGTTCAGGACTGAGTTAGTTAGCAAAGGATTCCTAGCTAGCATTGAACTTCAACCCACTTTGATTAGCCAAATCAAGGAAGCCCAGAAGGGGAATGAAAGTATCGACGGAATCAAATGTCGTATTGGTACAGGCAAAGTACCTGGATTCACCGAAGACGAAGAAGGTGTACTGTGGTACAAAGGACGTATCTGTGTACCAGCAGATTCGGAGCTGAAGGAAATTATCATGAAGGAAGCTCATGATACTCTTTATTCTATCCACCCCGGAGGAACAAAGATGTATCAGGATTTGAAAGAGCAATTTTGGTGGCACAAGATGAAGAGAGATATCGGAAGCTACATCGCCAAATGTGACATTTGTCAAAGAGTCAAAGCAGAGCATCAGAGACCTGCAGGATTGTTGCAACCATTGCAGATTCCAGAATGGAAATGGGATTCCGTCGGACTGGACTTTATCACCGGTTTACCTACTTCTAGTAGGGGAAATGACTCAATCTGGGTCATAGTTGATAGACTATCCAAGGTAGCCCACTTCATACCAGTCAAGACAACCTACCAGAGTGCAAAACTAGGAGAGCTATACATTGCTAGGATTGTTAGTCTGCATGGAACCCCCAAGACCATCATATCAGATCGAGGGACTTAGTTTACTTCAAGATTTTGGCAGAAAGTTCAGGAAGGTTTAGGAACCAAGTTGAATTTCAGTACCGCTTATCACCCGCAAACAGATGGACAGACTGAGAGAGTCAACCAGATATTGGAGGATATGCTTAGAGCTTGTGTGTTGGAATACGGATCAAAATGGGAAGACTGCCTACCCTTCGCAGAATTCTCATATAACAACAGTTATCAAGCTAGTTTGCAGATGGCACCCTTTAAATTCCTATACGGAAGAAAGTGTCATACCCCTTTGAATTGGTCGCAAGTAGGAGAGAGTCAGATCTTTGGACCCGACATTCTCCGAGAAGCAGAAGAGAAAGTTCACAAAGTTCGTGAGCACCTCAAGACCGCCCAATCCAGACAGAAGAGTTATGCTGACAAGAGAAGAAGAGACCTGACTTTCAATGTCGGAGATTTCGTATATCTCAAGGTTTCACCATTGAAGGGAACTCAACGCTTTAGTCTGAAGGGAAAGTTAGCTCCCAGATATATCGGACCTTTCAAGATTCTGAACCGCCGAGGAGAAGTATCGTATCAACTGCAACTGCCTGAAGAGATGTCATCCATCCACAATGTGTTCCATATCTCGTTACTCTGCAAATGCTTGGAAGTGCCTGAGAAGACTGAAGTTTTCAAGAATATCGATCACAGAGCAGTGGAAATCAACAATGACCTGACCTATCGAGAAGTGCCCATTCATATCTTAGAAGAAACCTACAGAACCACCAGGACCAGGAGTATCAAGTTTCTCAAGATTCAGTGGAGCAACCATACCGAGGAGGAAGCAACTTGGGAGCGCGAGGATTACATTAGCACAGAGTTCCCAGATCTCTTTAGTTCCTAGTTTTCTTGTAAATCTCGGGACGAGATTTTATTTAAGGAGGGAAGGTTTGTAACATCCCAAAACTTCAATCCAAGTTTATCAAAGATCAAATCATCCAAATTTAGGATTAACAAAAACTTTTCCAAATTTAAAATGAAAGCATTCATATATATGTGTGCATTTAAAATAGGAGTTGTTTGAATTGCCATGATTGATTGATCCAATGCTTGTAAAATGTTTCTTAGGTGATTTAAACATCATCTACACCATTCCCAAACTTTTCCTAAAAGAAATCAAATCAAAAATAATTGAAATGAAGGAATGGTCATTTGGACAAATTTAACTCTCATGCCTACTTTGGCTATTCCTAGTACTCAATTCTTAATAGAAACAATTCTTGATCTTTGCACCCCTTGCTAGTACACATAATGAGGTACCAAGGCCCACCTTTTGATCTACTAAAAACCTTTTGTAAACTATTTTAAATGACAGTTTAAAATTGAATCTAATGCATATGCATAGATCACCCATATTTCAAAAACCATGTATTTGAGCTCCATTTTCAAAACCCTTGCAACCAGAGACTACCTAGCACTAGTGGAGATCACCCAAAAATTTTGAACTCAAAATTCAAAACTTTTTCTCTTGCGGCCATTTCATCAAACACTTGGCAGGCAGATTACAAACTAAACAAATTTCACTATTTTAAATAGTGTTCTGGCCAAACTTGTTCCCCAAATTGCCACCAAAAACCTCTCCACTACTCCCCCTAACCCTCTCTAGCCCAGCCCCACACTGTGCCACGACCAAATGGTCATGGCCATTAAGGCCGAACCCCCACTTCGGCACCCCACCGGCGACAGCAAGCCATAGCCGCCGCCAGCGCCATCCACCGTGTCCTGGAGATAGCCAGTGGTACACCTCCACCGTCCAACCAGTCCCAGCCCAAGGACAGCGACCCGAACGACCAGGAACCGCCGCGCCCCGAGCCTGTCAACCATGCCGATGCCGCCCGCAGAGCACGCACTGTCCCCGCGTGCACAAGCCGCCGGTCAACACCAGCCCGCGCCCACCGCTCCGCCTCGACCTAGAGAACACCCCAGACACCCCCGTTCGCCACCCAAAGCCCCACAGCCACCGCTCGCCGTGGACACAGTCGCTTCGGCCGCGCAGAGCGCCACCTCACCCCGACTGCATGCCACCGCCCCTACGGCCGCATTAAAGTACTAGAGCACCGCCAGGGAACCGCCCACCGATCGCCATCCCCAACCATGCCGCTAGCTCGCCGTAGCCATGTCGCCACCGTCGACCGCCCATCCCGCTCGGTCTCACCGTCGAGCCTATAAAAGGAGCCCTCCCGAGCACCAAAGACTCACACCATTCCACTCCCCTCACCTCTCTGAACCTCAACCACCCCTCGTCGGAGCAAGTGGAGCAGCAGCTCGCCGGAATTGGAGCCGGAGCCGCCGCCTCTGGAGAAGAAGGGTGCCATTGATTCCGGCCACCCCAAGCTCCGCCGCGACCACGCCTCGCCTCGCCGTCGTCTTCCAGTTCGTTCGCCCGCATCGCCGACCCCGCTGGAGCCCTGGTACGCCCCCAGTAGACCCCCACCGAGCCGCTAGGGTTCGAGCTCGCCGGCGACCCGTCTGTCGTCGACGACGACCCTCAGCCGCAGATCTAGCCTCTAATCGCACGGCCCACAGCGCGCGTACCGTTTCGCGTTTTAAGTGTCGCTGACAAGTGGACCCCTCCTATCAGCTGAGCCACGTGCCGCGTAGCGCCACTGGGCCGGCCCATTTCCTTTCCCGCGCAAGCCCGTAGATTCAAATCTAGGTTTTTCTTTTTAGTTAGAATATAGTTTCTGTCCAGTGTTTCAAAATTCATTTCGGTGAGTTTAACAAATCCAAATTGCATGAAACTAATTTTGACTGAAAGGTATTGAAATGATATATCCAAGCCCATTGGATTTAATTCATTTAGAGTTATAGATTTCTCCTAATAAAAATAAGAAGACAGAAGCTTTTTGCAACTTAAAACATTTTTATAAAATCAACCAAGTTAGCTTTTGAGTTGATTCCAACTCTCAAAAATCACATTTCATCATATCTATCCAAATATGTAATAATATTAAGGTTTACAGGCAGTGACTTTGGACTAGTACCAAAATAATGCTATATAGGCATTTCTAGTCACTTTAAATCATTAAATAATAAACTTAAACCAAAGTAATATTGATCCAACCTTTAAATCTCATTCCCACATGTTAGAATATGTGGTGAGGACATGTGTCCACATGATCCCATATTTTGGTGGTGAATATTAAAGTGTAGTTAATATTTCAATGAGTAGAAATTACTTTTCCAAAATAAAAAGGTTGAAACTATTGAATTAAAACTTGTGATGTTTGGGATGATAATAGATCATCAATTGTGTGATTTAGAATACTACTTAGCCTAAGTTAAGTATTGTTTGGTGATTGTGCACTCCCTATGTATTTCTAGACGCTAGTACCGACCAAGCCTTCGAGGAGGAGGAGTTCTACCAAGAAGAAGAAGAAGAAAACTTCAACCACTGCACCAACCAAGGCAAGCTATTAGTGGCAAGCTAACCCTTGCAAACATGCTTTAGCAAGCTAGTACTGGCAAGTTAACCCTTGCAAACATGCTTTAGTAAGCTATTGTAGCAAGCTAGAATAAAACTAGATAGTTTAGTAAAGATGCCTTAAGCATACTTTGATCACACCCCCTTAGTCTACACAAAGTTCTTTAATTAATTTTGAAGGTAGCATAAAGAGTATAAACCTTGACCTAATTAGAAACCCTTAGATGTCATTCTATGGCATGAGATTGATCCCACCTTTCCACCTTAGTGAATACTCTTAACCTAGTGTTTTAGAATAGATCAAACTTTAGATGGGAATACTTGGTGAAAATGAGTTATGAAAACCTTGGAATGATGAGTCATTCTATTGAGATGTTTTGACATGTGTTGAGAAACACAATTGGTTTATGATGATGAAAATGATGAGGCATGAGCCTTAACCCTTTTTATAAAACTGATGGTTGAATTCGGATGCGATACCATTCCATATTTACCGTACAACCACATTACCTGAATTGGGTAAGGCTTAGCTGGAAATTTATATGCATTAGTATTAGTTCCCTCACGGGAGAGGGTTGAGCTGAGGCTACCTCTCAATGATGTCCACCTATGCAGTGCCCAAGATGACTGATGGTCATGGTTGGGAGGCCATGCTCATAGGAGAGGTGCTTGTACTAGGGTGTGTAAAGTGAAGGTTATGTTTGATTATCTGCATACCAAGTATGATGATTCAGGGTTATCTCTGACAGATGTATCGAATCTTGTGGTGAAAGTGTACCACCTCTGCAGAGTGTCAAACTATTCGAATAGCCGCGTCCGTGGTTATGGACAGTTGGAATGGCCATACTGTTTCGTTGTCAGATGTTTTCTAAATAACTTGAAATGAATGATGAACCTTGACTTGACCACAACAGGGTTGTGTAGATGAAAATAGCTTCCCAGCTTAAGTGATTCTAGACTTTTATTTTATCTTTTCTTGCTTCAGAACTCAGCTTAGGTTTCAAACTTAACTTGATAGTTATTCTTTCAATTCAGTACTTTAACTTAGAATCATAACCCTTGCTAGTAGTAGTTTGCGAGTACTTAAAAAGTACTCATGGCTTTTGTCCCTGGCTATTATCATGGTCAGACTATGAAGGAGATTATCAAGATGATGGTCAGCAAGACGGCTATGATAACTAGGACTATCTGCCTTCGTCAGCATTGCCTGTGCCCCTGAAGATGGACCCCACCGCTACGCTATCGTTTAATTCCGCTGCTTGTTGTATTAAAGACTGGATCATGAGATCCTTATTTGTGTAAAACCTTATGTATGGTTTGTAATGGATGATGTACTGTGATATCCAAATCCGTTATGTCTCGCAAAAATGGTAATCCTGGGATTGCGAGGTATGGCATAATGGGCATCCGGGATTAAAAATCCGGGTGTTGACATAGATTGCTCTTAAAGTTTTACAAATATCTTTTGAAGATAACCCACTAGGTAGTCAATGTATCGAAAATCACCGAGTTTTTTTTGAAAGATTCAACTTCTTGTTAATAATCTGCATGCTAATAATCTGCATGTAGAAAAATTTGACCTTGTTTTGAAAAGAATCAAACAAATATAATACTAATAATAAAAGAATCCACACGGCGTCCTCTTATGTGTACTGCTTTCCATGAAGAAATAAACATGGGTTTTCACAACTTTTGAAAAAAACATGAGTATGAACATTCTTGGTTTTCAAGCCGAACAACCAAGGTCATGGTCATATCTACATCATACTTTATGCTGATGTTCCCTATCCAAGAATTTGCATGCTGACAAATTTGGCCATGTTTCGAAAACAAATAATAATAATAGTATTATTATTATTATTAATATTAATAATAATAAGAGAGTTGAGCATGAGGTCCTTTTGCGTGTATTAGTTGCCATGAAAAATGATAAACATGAGTTCTGACAACTTATGAGCATTCTTGGATTTCAAGTCGGACGACCAAGGTCATGACCATATCCGCAGCATGGTTTAGGGTGATTTTACCATATTTGGTAGTAGATGGGTGAATCTTGGCATGGTAAATAATGCTGCCACTGGGAGTTTCCAACCATTAGGAAAAGTGAAAACTCCAAGTGACATGAGTGTATTTTCTAGAAAAAAGAAGAGACTATATGAGCACAAAGGAGACAGCACGAGAGACGAGCGAAGAGGAGGATTTGAAGGTGGTGCGATGTCAGAGCAAACCTGTGATGGCTTCCTGACATGAGGTACATGGTACAGTTAACTAGTAGTACTAGTAGATAGTAAATTTCAGGACTTTTACTATATATGCACATAAAACAAATTGTGTTTTATATCTCCTTCGCTACCTCATCACCATCCACACACCTTGGCCAACTGATCTCTCCCTCATCCACAACGTGGCACTGCGCACGTGTATGTGTCGACCTGCACACTATTATGAGCTGGCCAACTTTCCTAGTACTCTATACTACAACATTTCACACCCTGCAAAGAGGAAGTCTCAAGCACACTCGCAGCATACTGGTTCAAAAGTGTCGAGCGTTTTTTCTTTTTTTCTTTGTGAAGAAAGTACAGTAGTACTAAGAGTATAGCTCAGCTGCTCGCTGGAGAAGGAGCTAGAACCTTGCTTAATTTTACGATCATTTGTGCCAAATGTATGGACCTCTATGTAATTTTTTTCTGAGGTGTTCGATATAAATTGTACTCCCACCTACCGTGTCAAATTTTAATAAGTAAGCGCAATAGATTGCTCTTAAAAAATTCAAAAAACTTTTGAAGCTAACCAGCAATTCATTATATAAAAAACCGCTGAAAGTTCTGAAAAATTCAATTTCTTGCTATGGATCCGCATCCCGAATAAATTGGAACTATTTTGGAAACATATAAACAAAGAATAAAAAGTATAATTTTTTATGTGGATCCTCTTAGGTGCACTATTCAAAAAATCGGCCGATATGCCGATTTATCAGCTGATTTATCTCTTATTGTTAGATGACTGATAAGCCGATTAATCAACTTATCGGCCGATCATCCAAAACCCGCTAATTTCAGGCCGACCGAGAAGTTAACGATAAATAATATACTCAACATTGGTGTATCGAGAAACATGTGTTTTGATAGCTTTTGAAAAAAAATCCTTATGCATGGACATTATTAATTATTCTTTTGTTTGAACCCAACCGACAAAGGTCGTGCCCTTATCGACATCATATGTTTATTTATGATACAGTTCCCGCTTCTGATAGATGGGTGCATCTTGTTATACTGATCCATTTTGCTATGGGGAGTTTACAACTATTAGGAAAAAGTTTATGATAATTTTCCATGCGACATGAGTGTTTTTTCTATAAAGAATGTATAAAGAGTATGACTCGAAATACCATAACTTTAGTGTTTTCCTTACGATTCTCAAGTTTTATGAGTTTTCAAACTTCTTAGCCAAACTCCGCCCACTTAAATTACTTTGGATCGATTTATCAAGACGATTAGGTCAAATTTTCTAAGTGACACGATTTTTTTAATTTACAATAAAAGAAAAGGCATTTTCAATTTCCTAAGTGTCACAGATGTTTTTTTCTTTAAAGCGCGCACAAAGAGTATGACCTGGAATGCCACAAATCCCAGTTTTCGGACATTTTGTGGACCATGTTTTATTTAAGATTACCAAGTTTAATTACGAGTTTCAAGCTTGTTAACCAACCATGCCAACTACAAGTAAGCGTGATAGGTTGCTCTTATCAAATTACAAACATCCTTTGAGTCTTTATGGTACCGAGGTGGTCAATAAATATCAAAAATCAACGTGAGTTTTGTAGGATTCAAGTTCTTACTATTAATATGAATGTCGACAATTTGATCCTCACTAAACAAAATTAATGAAAACCCTAAAAAATAAAGCCTTCGGCATGGCATCCTATTACGTGTACTGGTTAAAATAAAAAATAATTGATAACCGCGAGCCATCATAACTTACGAAAAAACTGCTCCACGATTTAGCCTATCATGTATGAACATTCTTGAGTGTCAAGTCGAACGACAAAGGTAATAGCCATATGTACATCGTATTTTATGGTAATGCTCCCATATTTGGTATATGAGTGCATCTTGGCATTGTGAAAAATGGTGTGAACTAAAGTTTCCAACTTATAGAAACAAATAAAACCTTTTCAATTTTTGAAGTGACAGGAATGTTTTCCTGTAAAGCAAGCATGAAGAAAAATAGCATTGGGTGCCACGCAACCCCAGTTTTTGGACAAAGTGTGGACCATGACTCATTTGCGAATAATTACCAAGTTTTATGAGTTCTCAAAAACTTCCTAGCTAACTTCTTCCACTTAAACGAATTTAATTTGATTTTTCAATATTAGGTAAAATTTGAACCACGAAGATTGCTCTTAAAGTTACACAAGTATCTTTTGAAGGTACCCACCAAACTGTTGATATACCGAAAACCAACAAATTTGTTGAAAGATTTAGCTTGTTGCGCTAAGAATTTTGTATGTATAAAAATTTGACCTTGATTTGAAAACAATAAAAAAACTGCACGACGTCTTCCTCTAAATTGTACTACTTTCCACCAAAAAGATAATCATGAGGGTTCACAACTTTTGAAAAAACAAATTATTTCAGAATATGACGTGATATATATGAATATTCTTAGACTTCAAACCGAACAAGTCAATTGACATATTTTATGGTGCATTTTGGCATGGTAAAAACAATGCTGCCAATAGTGGGAGTTTCCACTTACGTAGATATCTAGAATAAAGCTACTGCAATTTAGGTAGATATCATGTCGCAGGCAGGAATCATTGCAAAGGTCGATTTTCTACATTGTGGGAGAGATGCAAATTTAGCAGCTCATGAGATATTTTTTTATTCAAACTCATCTTGTAAGTGGGTCGATGAAACCCCTAGTTTCTTACCTCAAATCCTCCTAAATGATGTAACTGTTGTTTCATCTTAATAAATTTAGCCATGATGATCTTTCCTCAAAATATCACTACTTTGTGATAAATATTGACGAAGTACCACTCCATTGACTTTTTCCATATTCTGTAAAACGCCGGCCTAGAATTCCATGGTAGTTTAGTCGGTTCTTATACCAGGTTTAGGAGGAGTGGTAGTGCGCGTGTGGGGAGCTATTTGTCCAGACTTGGAATGGGCGTGTCTACGATTCGATTGGGAGCAGAGACGGACCTAAAAATTTGTCGAAGCCTTTGCACGTCGAAAGGAAACTAAAAATTTCTTGGATAAATAGAAGTATAATATGGAGCAAATATAGTTTTTATGATATTTTTACTACGGAAACACGCATACAATACAATACACGTTCACAACACAACAAGTTCCAATGTTCACAACACTCGAATGTTCACAAGTTGACAACACATTCAAATGCTCATATATGGACTTAGCAAGAACTCCCGAAAGACTAGAACTCCGATCGATGACAAGAGTTGAAATGTCCAAATTCACCCATATCAAGACTCTACATGATAATAGAAAGAAAGATGGATTAGTAAATCATATTAACATACAAAGAAAATATATTCATCTTGATTCATGAGACAAAGAAATGTCTCGTTGCCCACATTTTTTGGAAAAAAATTGGATGCAAACATCTTGACATTCTATGTGCTCACAATGTCGTTTTGGAGAAAACCGATATGTTTTGTATCATGTATAAAAAAGACAAAGAAATATCTCGTTACCCGCATTTTTTAAGCGCCAAATTTTGTCTTTTTACACACGACACAAAGTATATCTGTTTTCCGTGAAACGACTTTGTGAGAAAATACAATGTCAAGGTGTACGCGCCAAATTTTTTGTTGATTTTTTTTAACATTTTAACTTGTGTTTAAAATTTATTTCAAAAACCGGGAGCATCTCCCGGAAGCCAAAACGTCTCGTCCAACTTCATTTTTGAGTTTGTTACGCAATTTGGACTTGGCGATCTTCGTCGCCAAAAAGCCCTCTCAATCAATACTGTTGACACCGATACTATTAAGACCAACTCAGCAACAATTTTCTGCCACGATCATGGTTGAGAGAGCATTTCCTGCAATGACGTATTTCAGGTCTGATCTACAGAATAGAATAGGCGACGATTTTCTGACCCATTTTTCTTATAACTTATGTTGAAACTGACGTGTTTCAATCAAAAAAAATTTTAATAATAACTGATGGAATTTCAGCAATGGCGAAACCGATTACAAACGACTCCAGAAAAAAAAGAAAATACAACATGGACCCAGAAGACCACACACCGTACTTCCAAATCGCGATCAAGCCCATCGTCCGATCCTCATCGTCACCACCCAAGTACCGGGATTGGACCCAGAAGTAGCACATCTTTCGGCACCATCGAATCACCGCCGCCACCTTCGTCACATTGGGCTTTGAACACCGCAGGAGTGCCCACCCCGAGGGGTGAGAGCTAAGAGACTTTTCCAGACCATCGGGCAGGCAGGAGATGGTGAAGACCAGGCAATACCTCCAATCCAAGATCCCCGAGCAGAAGGTCCCAACCATCGACGCCACGTCGAGTCGCCTCCTCCCCTCGCCACCATGGCCGGCAAGAAGAAGGTTCAAGACGCGACAGTCGTATCTCAAAAAAAGACCATAGAAAACCCTAACAAGGAAGGCGTTTGTACCATCCCCTTCCACTCCCTCGCCACCACGGCCGGCCGAGGGGAAGACAACAGCAGCAACAGCCCTCCGACTCCCGAAGCTCCACAGCAGAGTCGAAAAACGACCGTGTCCGGAGAGACCACCCACCCCAGATCTGTAGATCTGAGAGGAAACCAGGCCAGCAACTCGCCGACGCCGCCACAAGTGGCCTTGCCGAGATGGGGACCGAGCTCCGGCACCCTTATTCTGACGCGACGTCGCCTCCGCCATCCCGACGACGTCTCCCAACACCATAGCAGAGCTCAGGCCGTCACCACCGCCGTCGGGGGCAACCGCCGTCCACACTCCGGCGCAAGGTCTCCACGCAGAGGAGCCGCGCCGACGTGCCCCTCACCGAGCAGGCCGCCCGCCATGGCCACCCGGCCCGCGCCATCGCCTCCATGAGCGGGGGAAGGGGGCCCCCCCGCCGCCAGCGCCCAGGCTTTGCCTGGCGACGCCATCGGCGGCGGCGGGGAGGAGGAGGGAGAGGGGTTGGGGCTGGCCGGCGGCAGCGATTGGAGGTCGTCCCCGTCGCCCGCGCGGGGGGCGACGCGGGACGAGGGCGGCGGCGGCTAGGTTTTGCCCTCTGTCTCTGTTGGATAAAGACTTAACTTAACCAACGTGTTTCAATCAATTAGTACTTATGCCATCATGCATACTTATCAAGGTTTTCATGACAGTGGCAGCCTGTTGCCTTAGTTTTTCTCCTTTTGGACAATGGTTATTGCCGTGGTTATTTGTAATGAAAATTTACTATTTTGCTGATGAGATTTTTTTTGGGTTGCTGACAGAATTTTTGTTGTGCGATTTTTAAGCTTTGACCCTACAGGTTTTTTCCTGGCTCCGTTGTTGTCAACGACAGAGACTTGGCTGGGGAACGGACACGGGAACAAAAAGCTGATTGATGAAAGACCGGGATGGAATCGCTAGCTGCTGACTCTAGCTCGCTGCACAGCCGCACAACCCAGCCCACGTCCTCAAGGCCAGACGTGCTCTAGTCCTAGACCATATTTTGGCCCCGCACAGCCCAGTTAAAAGGTCAATGCCCAGGTTTGTTCGAACGTGCCGAGTTGCCCACGTTTTTGCCCATCGCTACTTTTCCTCTCACGCAGGAGGCAACAGCGATCCAAGACCGGGCAAGCGCCGGGTACGAGGGACGCTGCGTCCGCCCGTGGCTAGGAGCGGCAGGAGTTGCTAGGTGGTCCTTTAAGAATCGTGGTGGCATGCTCTATTGGTGGTGAGCGGTGTCGCGGGGAGTGAGATCAATAGAGGGTGGCATGCTCTATTGGTGGTGAGCGGTGTCGCGGGGAGCGAGATCAATAGAGGGCATGCAGACGAGTGGGGGAGAGCCGGCAGAACCGAGTGCTCATCAGAAACTTGTAGGCGTAGTTGGGTAGGGTAGGAGGGCACCACAACGATGGCATGGGATACGATGACGATGTCTGCGACAGAGCATCATGAGACAGCCTCTCGAAGACGATGGCCAGTTTAGGGAGGCTCTGCGTACACCAAGAAAACGCCATGGAGCTCTAGAGGTCGTTGGGAGGGTCGGAACACGCGAGAGGAGGAGATTGAGCTACATGGCATGACACTGGTGCTAGAGAGGATGAAGTCGGGGATGATGGCACAAATATCCTATCATCGATTGCTTCTTCTAAATCAACCGGGAGGACAAGATGGAGCGAACGGGCAAGGTTTCTGGCGTTGGCAAGATCCACGCCGATGGGGCTACGAGCGACACTGAGGTGGCGGCATGAACCAAACGCCAAACACGTTCTTTGCGCACACAGCACGAGATCGAGCAAAAATGGGGGGAAATGTAGGGCATGTCAAGGTGATCCCAGAGGAGAAGATAAGGGGAGATAATATCGACCAAGGCGGTCGAAATCATCGGTGGACGCAGGGACCATATGGGCGACGCTCGATGTTCCTGCTCCTGTGGTCGACGGCGATGGCGGAGGAGAGCGCGTGGGAGTCGTTGAAGATCACCAGGAGGACCCCGTGTTGAGCTGGTTCAGATGGTGGTAGCGCCACCTATAAAAGGTCGTCGGAGAGTGGCCGGTAACGAGGACATGCGGCGACACAGGCTTGCCGGAGTACGTGTCATACCACGCGTGTTCACGTAGGCACGACTCGTGGGCACGAGATGGAGGCAACGTGGGTAGGAGATGGAGGCGTGACTCGCAAGACTTCACGGAGGCGTAGCTCGTGGGCATGAGTTGAGGGTGGCGCCGGCCACCAGAGTCAGGCACGAGGAGCAGACAACCTTATATCTTTGGCAAATTTGCACTTGAGCCTTTTTTTATTGTATAAAATAGTTTCATGTATGTGCGGTAGAGTTGACACTGCTGGGTCCACTCGATACCACGTCAGCGAATACATAGAGCAAATAAGCTAATGATCATAATGAAACATTCACCGTATTTAATGACGTGTATTCCAAAAATCATATTAAAAACGTGCCTAGTTCAGGTACCCGGCATGGATTTTACTCCAACTTGTTATATGAGTGTTTTCTTATTCGAATAAGAGGACTACAAACTGAGTACCTGACATTAATTTTTTTCATACGTCCAAATAAGAAGAAGATCTAAATATATAGATATAGATATATACTAATAACTCTTTTGTGCATGAATATATATATATATATATGCTATTCAAGAACCGGTTTCTGAATAACTATTCAGGAACCCCTGTTTCCTTTCACGTGAGCAGCAGGAACTTCTTGTTAACTTCCACGCGAACACGAGTTAACTTAATTTTCTTTCAAAGTTAACTTTCAGTCTGTAGCAGTAATAATGAATGTTAACTTCCGTCGATACAAGTTAACTTTCGCAAACTTCTTAACTCCCCTCGTGTGTACAAGTTAACTCCCACTTTCTATGCTAGTTAACTTCCTGACGGAGCACATGTTTTCTTTCACGCGAACACACATAAACCCCTTGTTAACTTTCATGCAAACACGAGTTAACTTTTTTTCTTTTTGTAACATCTCAAAAATATTAAATAAGATTATCAATTTCCAATTAACCAAAATTAGGGTTAACAATTAAGCACTATATGAATGCATATGTGTTTGATAATGATGTATGAATGCTTGTTATGCCATATTTGATTGTTATAGATAATAAGAATTAGCTTGAGGATCAAAACAATATTATCTAGGTCAAATCCAAACAAAATCAAATCAAAAGAAAATCAAATATTAAGGCATATGATCTAATGGTTATTTTTGCCAAAGTTAACACCTAGCCCACTTTGGGCACCTCTATTAAATGATTTCAAACAGAAACAATTATAGTTTTTTTCTCACCTTGCTAGACCAAGTGACAATGAACCCAAGTGAACTTTCAAAACTCACCAGAACATTTTCAAATCCATTTGAGGAAATTTTCAAAATTGAATGAAGTGTATGCATCTAGATAGCCATTTTTCAAAAACCAACCAAACCTTCTCCACTTAACAAACCCTAGCAACCAGAGGCACTCAAGCATATGACCAACACACTCACCAAATATAATTTGAAAATTCAAATATTTCTTTCATGCGGCCATTTAATCAAACACTTAGCAGGCACAGTACAAGTCTACCAACTATCTACTATTGTGATCAATCTAGTGATCACCTTTGTACTCTTTTGAGCCTCTCTCACTCGCCCACGATCACCACCAGTACCAGCCCGTGCAGCTAGCACCGCTCACTCGCTCCAATGACCAGTGTCAGCCCGTAGCCGAGCGTGCCACGCCGGTCGGACATGGACACGACGCTACAAGCCTCGCCGCCCTCTACCACGACCACTGGCAGCTAGGCGTGACCTCACCGCACTCCCCAGTACACGCCTCGGCCAACGATAGCCAGTCGAGACGCCAGGATCGCCACGCCCATTTATCTCTCTGCCATGCCGAGTGCATGCCAGAGCATCGAGCCGCCCCGTGCAGCCACGCCGCGCCTCGCTCTCTCCTTGCGTAAATGCATTCGCCGCGTCACTGATGTCTACGCACGCTTCTATTCTTGTAGACAGTGTTGGGCCTGCAAGTGCAGAGGTTTGTAGAATAGTAGCAAGTTTCCCTTAAGTGGACCACCCAAGGTTTATCGAATTCGGGGAGGAAGTGGTTAAAGGTATCCCTCTCAAGCAACCGTGCAATCAAGATAAAATAAGTCTCTTGTGTTCCCAACACACCCAATACACTTGTCAGGTGTATATGTACACTAGTTTGGCGAAGAGATAGTGAAATAAAAGTAATATGGATGATTATAAGTGGTAATTGTAATCTGAAATAATAGTGGTAACAAGCAAACATGTAACATAACTGATTGTAAACTGTATTTTAATGCTTAGAAACAAGGCATAAGGATCATACTTTCACTAGTGAACACTCTCATATAAATATCTTCTCTTAATGATGCTACCCTGAACTACTCTCCGGTTGGACGATGTAGGACTATAATAGCACACCTTAAAGTTCGCATTCCCCATCTAGATAAACCCTCACTGTCATGTTGAGCGCTAGATGGTTCCAATAAACACCACAATCTCATAGAGACATCTAACTCAAATTATACTCATGATAAGTATTTATGTAATCTTAGCCAAAGTGCCACATGGTGTGCACACTGTCAACTTCACACACGTGGGGATAAGCAGAGATTCATTAAAGCACTTGAGTAGCAGAATAGATCTATAGATTACAAAGCTCATGATCTAATAAGATCACGCATAGAGAGAGATGAACACATAGCTACAGGTAGAGCCCTTAGCCTCGAGAGAGAACTACTCCCTCCTCATCATGGGAGTCAGCAACGGTGATGGAGATGGCGGTGGAGTCGATGGAGATGGATCCGGGGGCACTTCCATGTCCCGACAGGGTGCCGGAACAGAGACTTTTGTCCCCTGAATCTCCTCTTCAGTGGCGGCGGCGCTGCGGAACTTTTCGTGGAATTCTGATCTGGTACCTAGGGTTTTCATCCCGGGACACTTTTATAGGCGAAGAGGCAAGGTCGGTGGGCACCCGAGGGGCCCACACCACCCCTATCATGGCCTGGGATAGCCCGCGCCACCAGGTGGTGTGGCCACCTCGTGGCCCCTCTCCATCTCGTCTTCTGGATCCCTGAGTCTTCCGGTAAAATATTGACTTTGGCTTTTGTCCGGTCCAATTCCGAGAATATTTCTTTTCCAGCTTTTCTGAAACCAAAAACAGCAGAAAACAGGAAACTGGCACTGTGGCATCTTGTTAATAGGTTAGTTCCAGAAAGTGTATAAAAATACCTCAAAGTGTGAACAAAACATAAGAAAGTAGATATAAAACAAGCATGGAACATCAAAAATTATAGATACAATTATGCATGAAACAAAATAAAAATGAAGTGTTTAGAAGAAACCTGAAATTTTAATGATGAAGAAGGGGATGCCTTGGGCATCCCCAAGCTTTGACGCTTGTACTTCTTGAATATTTCTTAGGGTGACACGGGTGGTATCCCCAAGATTGAGCTTTTGTCCATACTTCATCTTATCACATTACTCTTCCCTACACTTTAAATTTTCCTTCATACAAAACTTCACACAATCTTCATTAGCAACATTAGTGTACTCAAGATAATAAGTCTTTTGGTTCAGTTTCAACACAAGTAAAACTTCCCTTAAAACAAAAGCTACTATAGCACTTTCTTTAAAAAGTTCAAATGATCAAAGAGAACTCAAAGAGAAAGAGATTAAGAGGCAAATGCAAATAATGGCAGAAATCTGTCAAAACGGATCAGCAGGTAAAAACCAATTTTTTCAAGACCTTCTGTTGCTCAAATCGAAAAGTGTTGAACTAACGAAAGTTGGATAACAACCTGGGGCAAAAGCACAAATAATTACAGCTCAAACCGACGTATAGATAATTTTCAAGAATGTTTACAGCAAAGCACAAAAATATGTTTCGGGACAACAACTTTCCCAAATCTTACTTCTCTCTCATTAGAGGTTACTCTTGGCACAAAAACCACACAAAAATGATAAGGAGAGGTTATTACTAAAGCAATAACTTCCAAGACTCAACAAAAGAAAAATTTGTTGACTAAAAATTTGGGTTATCTCCCAATAAGTGCTTTTCTTTAACGCCTTTGAGCTAGGCATGATAATTTCGATGATGCTCACATAAGAAATATGAATTGAAGTAAAAGAGAGCATCAAGAAGCAAATATAGAACAAATTTAACTCTAACCCACTTCCTATGAAAAATAATCTTGTAAAGAAACAAGTCTTAAAAGCGCAAAGCAACAAGCATAGGAAAGCAAAACAAGTGCAACTTCAAAATTTTCAACATAAAGAGGGGAAACTTAATATTGTTGAGATACATAAAACCATGTTTCCCTCTCTCATAATAACTTTCAGTAGCATCATGAATAAAATTAATAATATAACTATCACATAAAACATTCTTATCTTGAGCCACATGCATAAAAGAATTAATACTCTCCACATGAACATAGTCATTCTTATTAATTGTAGTGGGATCAAATTCAAGAAAATAGCTATCATTATTATTCTCATCACCATAATCATCAAATATAGGAGGCATATTTTCATAATTAATTTTCTCCTCAATAGTAGGTGGACTGAAAATATCATATTGATCATTGTAATCATCATATATCGGAGGTATAGTATCATCAAAGTAAAATTTCTCCTCCGTGCTTGGGGGACTAAAAATATCATGCTCATCAAAACCAGTTTCCCCAAGCTTAGACTTTTCCATAGCATTAGCAATAATGGTGTTCAAAGAATTCATACTAATAACATTGCTATTAGTATGCAAATAAAGTTCCATAGGTTTTTTAATTTTCTCTTCAAACACTTCATGTCCTAACTCAAGATAAATACTATAAAGCTCTCTAAAAATATTTTCCATTAAGCCTAACTAGTGAAAATAAAAAAAAAGAAACAAAAAGATATAATTGCAGAATCTAAAGGAAATAACTTCAAGCACTCACACACTAGCAACGGCACTAGAAGATAGTTTAGTAGCCAGAAGATGTGAGTACCTTTTACCTTACCTCCCCGGCAACGGCGCCAGAAAATAGCTTAATGTCTATGCATGCTTCTATTCTTGTAGACAGTGTGGGGCCTGCAAGTGCAGAGGTTTGTAGAATAGTAGCAAGTTTCCCTTAAGTGGACCACCCAAGGTTTATCGAATTGGGGGAGGAAGTGGTTAAAGGTATCCCTCTCAAGCAACCTTGCAATCAAGATAAAAGAAGTCTCTTGTGTCCCCAACACACCCAATACACTTGTCAGGTGTATAGGTGCACTAGTTCGGCGAAGAGATAGTGAAATACAAGTAATATGGATGATTATAAGTGGTAATTGCAATCTGAAATAATGGTGGTAGCAAGCAAACATGTAACATAACTGATTGTAAACTGTGTTTCAATGCTTAGAAACAAGGCCTAAGAATCATACTTTCACTAGTGAACACTCTCATATAAATATCTTCTCTTAATGATGCTACCCTGAACTACTCTCCGGTTGGACGATGTAGGACTATAATAGCACACCTTAAAGTTCGCATTCCCCATCTAGATAAACCCTCACTGTCATGTTGAGCGCTAGATGGTTCCAACAAACACCACAATCTCATAGAGACATCCAACTCAAATTATACTCATGATAAGTATTTATGTAATCTTAGCCAAAGTGCCACACGGTGTGCACACTGTCAACTTCACACACGTGGGGATAAGCAGAGATTAATTAAAGCACTTGAGTAGCAGAATAGATCTATAGATTACAAAGCTCATGATCTCATAAGATCACACATAGAGAGAGAGATGAGCACATAGCTACCGGTAGAGCCCTTAGCCTCGAGAGAGAACAACTCCCTTCTCATCATGGGAGTCAGCAACGACGATGGAGATGGTGATGCAGTCAATAGAGATGGATCCGGGGGCACTTCCCCGTCCCGACAGGGTGCCGGAACAGAGACTTCTGTCCCCCAAATCTCCTCTTTGGTGGCGGCGGCGCTGTGGAACTTTTCATGGAATTCTGATCTGGTACCTAGGGTTTTCGTCCTGGGACACTTTTATAGGCGAAGAGGGAAGGCCGGTGGGCGCCCGAGGGGCCCACACCACCCCCTAGCGTGGCCTGGGCTGGCCCGCGCCACCAGGTGGTGTGGCCACCTCGTGGCCCCTCTCCGTCTTGTCTTTTGGCTCTGTGAGTCTTCCGGTAAAATATTGACTTTGGCTTTTGTCTGGTCCAATTCCGAGAACATTTCTTTTCGAGCTTTTCTGAAACCAAAAACAGCAGAAAACATGTAACTGGTAGTGTGGCATCTTGTAAATAGGTTATTTTCAGAAAATGTATAAAAATACCTCAAAGTGTGAACAAAACATAAGAAAGTAGATATAAAACAAGCATGGAACATCAAAAATTATAGATACGTTTCCAACGTATCAGTCACTAGCGACCTCCCAGACACGACCGGTCGACGTCGCGCGCCCCGTGACCACCGTACGAGCGCGAACACCGAATTACCTGAGCAGAGAATGGACGTCTCCCGTCCAATTAAGACCGCGCCTCGTTGTGCCACTATGCGCATGACGATCGCAACAGAGCACCGCGTCGACCTACACCTTCAGCCGTGCCGATAGCGCCCTGTAGCAACGTCGCTGACGAGCCCGAGGCATGCCTCACTGCTCCTCTCGCCGGGGTAGAAATAGACCCCTCCCCTGCCTCCAAATGCACACCACTCGACTCACCTCTCCTCTAGAAACCCCCCTGACCCTTCCCTGGAGCAAGGCGAGCACTACATCGCCGGAATTTCACCGGAGCCCGCCGCTGTTGTGGTGGAACGGAGCCGAAGATTGGAGCCGCTCCAGAAGGTACCGCGACCACCATTCGACTCGCCATTGTCTACCAGTTTGTTCGCCCCCATCGCCAGACCTAGCTGGAGCCCTGGTAAGCCCCTGACGATCCCCGACGTAGTGCTAGGGTTAGAATCTCACGCGCTTAGTGCGACGGAGACGATGACGCTGAGCCGTTGATCGCTCTCTAATCGCGTGGCTGAGATTCGCCCATACCGTTTTGCTTAGACACAGCCGCTGACGTGTGGGACCAGCCTGAGTGCAGCCCGCTGCGCGCGCACCATGCAGTTGGGCCGGCCCAGTACCATTCCCACGCACGCCAAGAGATTCAAACTTAGATTTTCCATTTAATTCAAAACCCTATTCTGTCAGTGATTTCAAAATTGAATTCAAAGAGATTTACTTAACCAAATTGCATGATTCCAATTTTGTTAGAAATGCATTGAAAATCTCTACACATTCCCGTTGGATTCAAACCGTTTGAAATTATATATCACCTATAGTAAAAATAACAAGATAGAGACTATTCTAACTTCAAACATTTTTCTAAAATCAATCATAAATGCTTTTGAGTTGATTCCAACTCTCAAAAATCACATTTGCCATACTCTATCTAAATACGTAAAAATATTTAGTTTTACATGCAGTAATCATGGACTAGTATTAAAAGAATGCTATATAGTCATTTCTAGTTCTTTTAATTATATCAAATAGTAATATTCAACTTTGTAATATATGTCAACCACCTTAAATCACATTCTCAAGTATTGGAATATATGGTGATAACATGTGTCAACATGATCCCATATTTTAATTGGAAAATATTAAATCTTAGATATTTTTCAATGAGTAGAAATTGTATTTCCAATGTCAGGGGGATTGTCCCCGGGTACCCCAAAGAAGCATCCAAAACAGGTCAAAAAGGCAAAATACAAAGGGAAAAGGGCAGCCAAGACAACCTGGGCCGGCGGAGCCTCCCAGCCAGCCCATTGCATCGCTGCCAACCTCCTCTTCCCCGGGTGGGCAGGCTCCAGCGCCCCACCTGGGCCTCCCCGCCTCCGCACCGACTGGGCCGGTCCTCCCCGGGTGGGCCGGCTGCGCCACTAGACCAACCTGCCGGCTGGGCCGCCACCCCTCGCGGGGGTCCGCTTCCGCCTAGCCCGCCACCGGCTGGGGCCTCCACCTCCGCCTCGCCCTAGGGTGGGTCGCGTCACTCGCCTGGGCCGGCTAAGCGCTCCCCCGCTTGGCCTCTGTCTCGCCCCGGGCCGGCTAAGTGCTGCCGGCTGGGCCCCTCCCCTGCGCCTGGGCCGCCTGGTCGCTGCTGATCAATCCCACAGGATCGATCACAGCACCCCTGCCCTGACTCGCCCTGGCGCCTCCTAGCCGGTTCGGCTTCCTCGGTCGGCAGGCTCCCTGCTGCTACTTCCTCAATCGATCAAGACCAGCTGCCTTGGATTCTAGGCACGAGAACGACAACGACAAGACCGAAGACATTACCGCCATGTTGCTCATGTATGCAATAGTAGACACTGTAACTTGCCTCATCAAATGACATATGTACTAGTGTAGCACTATGCATGACACATGCATAGTACTAGTTAGGCCAAGTGGGTCCCACCATGTCCCTTGGGCCACCTTTATAAGGCACCAAGGGAGGGCCTCACTCATTCAGGCTCACTTCCACCCATCGATCGATCACACACAGAGAGCTAGCTCTAGCTCTCTGCTAGCTAGCTCACTCCTAGATGCACACACGCATACACACATAGACTGACAAATAGGTTGATCTCAAGGCATTTAAGGAGGTAGATAGAAGATACAACTCTAGGAGCGATTGTAGCCCGTATACTACTCATAGTCAGATCGGCAGGAGTAGGAGGTTTACCTCACCACGAGGGCTCCGAACCTGGGTACTTCTTGTGTCTTGCTACACTTGCTTGTATCCAATCCCGCCTGTGGACGCCATCGAGAGCTTTCCTGCTAGTGCCCACACCTCATCTAACATGTTTAGGTACTGCCGTTCCTAATACAATGACAGTTGGCGCCCATTGTGGGGCTAGATAGCTTCAGCTTGAGTTCCGTTCTGCACGGGACCACTTCATCATCGTCGACTCCGACACCGTTTCGAGTCGCTCTGGGGCTCGCCGCCTCCGCCTCACCGAGTTTCTCGGGGGCTCGCCGCGGCCGCCACGCCGTCGCCGCCTCTGCCTCGCCGAGTTTCTCGGGGGCTCGCCGCGCCGTTGTCGCCTCCACCTCGCCGAATTTCTCGGGGCTCGCCGAGTCGCCCGGGGGCTCGCCGCCACGCTTGGGGGATTGCCGTCACTCGCCTCGTCTGACTGCGCCGTCGCCCGCACCGTCCGCAGCGGCATCGAGCTGGCACGTTCATCTTCAACCTCTTCGTCCAGCTTCGCAGGCTCGCACCCGTCCGTCTTCAACCTCTTCGTCTAGCTTCGCAGGCTCGCGCCCGTCCGGCTCTCTGTCGCGTGTTGCGTTGTTGCATGTCACTGCCCGTCGCTGCGGCCCTGCCGCACCATCGCGCGCTTCGTCGCGAGGCCCCGCGTGTGCGCCCTGCAGCACCTGCCTGGAGCAAGCCCGCGAGCGTCGTGCGTCCTCGGTCCGCGCGCGTGTCGACCGCCCTCCGCCACTCGCCGCGCCGGCCTCCATCCGCCTCGCGCCACCCCTTCCATACATGGGCTTCCCCAGGGCGCCTCCCAGAGCAGCACCTTCACCCCGCTGCAACCCCCTGCGGTGCCCTTGCGCGCGTCGCCCGCGGTTCCCCGCGCCCGCCGGCGTCGCGCCTCCTCGGCGGCTCCACCCCGCGCGAGCCGCGTCTGTGCCGCGCGTCCCCATCGCATTGCAGTACCGGCACCCCGCTCCTCCGCCCCGCCGCATGCGCGCCACACCAGTTCGGCCCACATGCGCCTGTTCACACCGCCGTGTAGGGGAAGCGCCGCTCTGCCCCGGCCTCCCGCGCGTGTGCTCCGCCGCCCGAGAGCTCCATCCGCACCGCCCCCTACGACAGCGCCCGGCCGCGTCCCCGCCTCGCCGCGGCACCGCGTCGCAGCCCCGTTCGCCGCCGTTGTGGATGCTGCGGGCCCCTCCACTAGGCGTCCGCGCGCCTCCGTGCCGTGGCCCCGCTCCGCCGCGCTCACTGGCGTCTGCCTCTTTCTCTGCTGGCGGAAGGAGCACGAGCCGGTTAGGAGTACGGAGGTGGAAGGCAAGTGCTGGGACCGGCTGAAAAAAAGGAACGTAGGGATCCAATCCGGCTGAGAGAGAAAAAAAGAGTCCGATTGGTGCCAACCGGTTAGAAAAATAGATGAGATAGAAAGGAGAAAAAAGAAAAAGAAAAGAGAGTCAACTATTTGTAGTAGCCGTAAAAAAAAGAGAGACTACTCCGGCTAGAAAAAATCAGAGAGAGAAAAAGGCAATCCGACTAAGCCTAATCCGACTGGAAAAAAGATAGCAAGAAAAATCCACATCTGGCTACATCAGTCTGGCTGACTCTGTTTGTCTGTCCGAGTCATCCGGTTCGGCCCCCGTTCCGACTGAGTCGGGCCGACTTGGAATGACTTCGTCCGTTTGGCTGCCGATTTGACCGGCTAGAAGCGTCTTCGCCCCGTTTGGTTGCCGGTTTGGCCGGCTGGACCCCGTTCCTAAAGAGAATATGCTCGAGAGGCAATAATAAAGTGGTTATTATCTTATTCCATGTTTACGATAAATGTTTATTTTGCATGCTATAATTGTATTAATTGGAAACGTTAATACACGTGTGTTTAATAAACAAAATACAAAGTTCCTAGAAATGCCTCTCATATAAACTAGCTCGTTGATTAACAAGATGATCAAGGTTTCCTGATCATGGACATTGGATGTTGTTAATAACGACGTCACAACATTGGTGAAATAATGTGATGAACATTCATCCGAAGTATAGTATTACGATCAAAGTCATTATGTTTATATTGCTATAACATCATACGAAATAATCTTTATCCTTAGACCATGAGATCATGTTAATTGCTAACATCGGAAGAGTAACTTGATAACATCAATCGTCACACCGTAAAAGGGTGACTATAAAGGTGGGTTCAGATACTCCGAAGGTGTTTTGTTGAGGCTCATGGATCAAGAGTGAATTTGTCAATCCCGATGACAGATAGATATACTCTAGGCCCTCTCGGTGATATCACACTAAGATAGCTTGCAAGCAAGTGATGTGATCACTAGAATGTTATATCACGGGACGAGAAAAGAGTGCATGTCGGTAACGAGATCAAACTAGGTATTGGGATACCGATGATCGAATCTCGGACATGTAATATATCGCGAGATAAAGGGATTTGGTTATGACGTTAAAGGTTCACACGATGATAAGAGTCATCATTGAATATGTGGGAGTCAGTACGGATCTCCAGGTCCCGTTGCTGATTATTGATCGGAGAGGGGTCTCGATCATGTCTACATTATTTGCGAACCGTAGGGTGACACACTTAAGGGATACCGACACCATTTAGAGCAAATATGTTTCAGATAAAGATTTAAGAAAGCGCTGGAATTATTTCGATGGAAACCAGAATTGTTTCAGGTGAAATTGCAGAAACCGGTTCTGCGTGCGATATTGAAATGTTGCAGGCGGTTTTATGTGAATGTTTGTTAATTAAAGTAATTGACAAAATTCTGAATAAAATAAATAAAATATTTTTATTTAATTTGAGCTTGCATTAAATTTAGTGAAAATTTAATGCATGTGAGTGGAAGTGTGAGTGGAGGCATATTTATGTGAGTGGAGCATCCACCACATGAATGATGGAAGAGGTGGGGGCACCACCATGGCTGCCACGCCATGGCCCTTGGCTGCCCCCTCTTCCCTATAAAAGGCCCCCCTCTCCTCCTCACAAGACACACCTTCTCGTGAAGGATGTCTCTCTCCCTCTAGTTATTCCCCATGGTCTCGGATTAGCGAGATACATGTTCCGGTGGCTTTATCTGGAAAGGAGTTGCTGCTTCCGCTGCTTTGCTGGAGCGAGGGACGAAGGTTGTTGGAGTACCAAACGTGTGAGCGATCACGGATGCACCGCTGCTTTGTGGTGTTGGACTTGCTGGAGCTAGATCTGATGGACGTGCTGGAGCTGGACATGCTGGACTTGTTGGACTTCATCACGATCTTGAGATCGGCAAGTGTACGACTATATCATCCACGAGTTCCATCTCATTAACAAAGCTTTATTGTCTTCGAGGGTATGTTCTCTATGGATGTATATCTACCTGTTGCTTGTATCTAGTAGATAAATCTTGGCGTATAGTTCCCATCATAGGAATTTTTTTGTTTTCTATGCTACGAACCGAACAGTGGTATCAGAGCCTAATCTATGCGTAGGTGCTTTGCACGGGTAGTACACATATGTTTATATATGGGCGATGATGATCATGTTATTTCATCTTTCATGTATTTTAGATATTGGTGGCATAGTGGGATGAAGCGGCCCGGACCAACTTTACATGTCATCGCACATGAGGTTCCACGACTAACATGCAACTAGTTTTGCATAAGTGGCTAGCGGGTGTCTGTCTCTCCTACTATAGTCAATATCTGATTTACAACGAGTTGCTAATAACTTAGTTATCATCGTTGTGGTTCCATGTTCGTAGGTAAGACCGGTTCTATCTCCGAAAGCCCTAAGCCACGTAAAACTTGCAATGGATAAATTAGAGTCATCTAGTTTAGATTTTTGCTGGGCTAGTGTCATGATATGGTAATGATGTAAATTGATGTATGGTAGATACCCTTACAACACACTTAACGTGTAAGTTCCATAGATGTAGCACCCTGGTAAAACCACTACTAGAAAATCGCTTGTTATTTCTATTTTGTGCAGTATCATAACCGCATGCTCATGTCATCATGCATTTGTTTGCCTAAAACTATTTTTTCAAAAACCTATCTTTGTTTTCTAACTACCCCCTCTTCAAATATAAAACCCTCAATCCGCCCAGATCTTTTATTTGTCTAAACTATTTTACAAAAGAATATTTCAAACTAAATAAACATATAAACTATTGTTACCTAGGGAGGCCTCCACCGGCCGGGCCCAAAGGCCCAGCTGATAGCAGCCTACTACCTAGATAAAATCTAAACCCTAATCTAGCCAAATCCTAGACTACCTCTCCATCTAACCCTAACCACCTACCCACTCCCTCCACCCGCCGCCACTCACCCAAACCCTGTCGCGTCGACCGGCATGCCCACGCGCGATGCACCACACGCCGTAGTGCGTGCGACCCGACCCCTCTCTCTGCACACGCAGCGACCCAACTAGGTGTTGGGTCCGCAGCATAGAAAATAAAAAATTTCCTACGATGAGAACTACACGCCAAGATCTATATACTAGGTACAAAGCAACGGGTGGACATACATCCATCGAGAACTTACCCTCGAAGACAATGAGTTTTGTTAACGAGTAGGAACTCGTGGTTGATGTAGTCATACACTTGCCGATCTAAGGATCATGAGGAAGTTCGAGCGCCGCAACTCAGCAGCGCATCCGTACTCACACACATGGTCAAGCCACCGGACAACCTCCACCTCCTCGCTCTAGTGATCCAGCGGAAGCAGCAACTCCTTCCAGACGAAATGCCACCAGGAACATGTATCTCTCTAATCCGAGACCATGGGGGAATAATTCTAGAGGGGGAGAGAGATCCTTCACAAGAAGGTGTGAGGATGGAGGAGGGAATGGATGGCCTTTTATAGGAGGAGGGGGGTGCCCCTCCTCTCCATGGCCGACGCATGGGGGGGTGACCCCTCACCTCCCCCATTCATGTGGTGGTAACCCCTCCACATTAAAATGCCTCTTCATATTCCCTTTTAAAGTCTCCACTTTAAATGCATTAAAATTCTCCAAGTTTAATGCTCTCTCATTTAATAAAACTCTTTTATTAAATTTATTCAGAATTTTGTTAATTACTTTAATTAACAAACATACACATATAGCCCCTTGCAATATTTCAATATCACATGCAGAACCACTTTCTGCAATTTCACCCGAAACAATTTCCGGTTTCTATTGAAACAATTCCTGCGCTTTGCAATTCTTTCGTCTGAAACATATGTGCTCCAAAATGGTGTCCGGTAATTCTTAAGTGTGTCCGTTCAGATACGGATTGAGACTTATAGTCATCCAGATCAGTTTCAAAGCTAGCATCGACATAACACTTAGCGACTAGCTCTTCTTCACCTCCGTATATAAGAAACATATCCTTAGTTCTTCTCAAGTACTTGAGGATGTTCTTTACCGCTATCCAGTGTTCCGAACCTAGATCAGATTGGTACCTACTAGTCAAACTAATAGCATGTGCCACATCTGGTCTTGTATATAGCATGGCATACATAATAGAGCCTATGGCCGAGGCATAGGGGATCTTATCCATCATCTCTCTTTCTTCCGTCGTAGCCAGACTTTGTGTCTTACTCAATGTCTTGTCTTGCAACATAGGTAAGAACCCCTTCTTACTTTCGTCCATATTAAACTTCTTTAATATCTTATCAAGGTATGTACTCTGCGATAGCCCAATTAGGCGCCTTGATCTATCTCTATAGATTTTAATGCCTAATATATATGACGCTTCACCAAGGTCTTTCATCGAAAATTTGCTGTTTAGATAACTTTTAACACCGTTTAAAAGATCTATATCATTTCCAATCAATAATATGTCATCCACATATAATATCAAAAATGCCACATTGCTCCCACTCACTTTCTTGTAAATACAAGCCTCTCCATAAGTTTGGCCAAATCCAAACTCTTTGATCACCTCATCAAAGCGGAGATTCCAACTCCGGGATGCTTGCTTTAGTCCATAGATGGATCGCTGAAGTTTGCATACCTTATTAGCATCCTTAGGATCGACAAAACCCTTAGGTTGTATCATATACAACTCTTCTTCAATATTACCATGGAGGAATGCAGTTTTGACATCCATCTGCCATATTTCATAATTGAAATATGCAGCAATTGCTAACATAATCCTAACCGACTTAAGCATCGCTACGGGAGAGAATGTCTCATCGTAGTCAACTCCTTGAATTTGTTGAAATCCCTTTGCGACAAGTCGAGCCTTATAGATGGTCACATTACCATCAGCATCAGTTTTTCTTTTGAAAATCCATTTATTCTCAACGGCCTTTCGATCATGAGGTAAGTCCGCCAAGGTCCAAACTTGGTTCTCGTACATGGATTCCATCTCGGATTTCATGGCTTCTAGCCATTTGTTGGAATCCGGGCTTATCATCGCTTCTTCATACGTCGTAGGGTCATCCATTTCATCAACCATGAAATTCACAACAGGATTGTCGTACAGTTCAGGAGCTGCACGTGTCCTGCTTGACCTGCGAGGTTCGGTAGTGTCCTCTTTCGGAGTTTCATGATCAATATCATTAGCTCTCTCTTCATTAGGTGAAGTCAACCCCAAAACAACTTTCGGTGCTGCGCTACTCGCCATTTCATGAAGAGAAGGTTCAATAACCTCTTCGAGTTCTACCTTCCGACTACTCACACCTTTCGCGAGAAACTCCTTCTCAAGAAAGGATCCATTCTTGGCAACAAAAACCTTGCCCTCGGATCAGTGATAGAAGGTATACCCAATTGTTTCCTTAGGGTATCCTATGAAGACGTATTTTTCCGCTTTGGGTTCGAGTTTATCCAGTTGAAGTTTCTTCACATAAACATCGCATCCCCAAACTTTAAGAAATGACAGCTTAGGTTTGTTTCCAAACCATAATTCATACGGTGTCTTTTCAACGGATTTAGATGGTGCCCGATTTAAAGTGAATGCGGCTGTTTCCAGTGCATAACCCCAAAATGATAGTGGCAAGTCAGTCAGAGACATCATAGATCGAACCATATCCAATAAGGTACGATTACGACGTTCCAACACACCATTACATTGTGGTGTTCCGGCAGGTGTGAGTTGTGAAACTATTCCACACTCTTTCATGTGTGTGCTAAACTCGTAACTTAGATACTCTCCTCCATGGTCAGACCGTAGAAATTTGATCTTTCTATTATGATGATTTTCCACTTCATTCTGAAATTCCTTGAACTTTTCAAAAGTTTCAGATTTGTCTTTCATCAAATAGATATACCCGTATCTACTCAAATCATCCGTGAAAGTAACAAAATAACGATATCCACCTCGCGCCGACACACTCATTGGTCCACACACATCAGTATGTATGATTTCGAATAAATCTGTCGCCCGTTCCATTGAACCGGAAAACGGCGTTCTAGTCATCTTGCCCATAAGGCATGGCTCACATGTATCAAATGATTCAAAATCAAGTGATTCCAAAAGTCCATCAGAATGGAGTTTCTTCATGCGTTTAACACCAATATGACCTAGACGGCAGTGCCACATATATGCAGATATATCATTATCAAGTTTAATCTTTTTAGCATTAACATTATGAATATGCGTAATATTACTATCGAGATCCATCAGAAATAAACCATTCAACTTAGGTGCATGACCATAGAAGATATCATTCTTATAAATCGAACAACCATTCTTTTCATATTTAAAGGAATGACCACTTTGCATCAAACACGATCCGGATACAATGTTCATGCTCAGTGCAGGCACCAAATAACAATTATTTAGGTTTATAACTAATCCCGATGGCATATGGAGAGGTAGCATCCCGACAACGATCACATCAACTTTTGATCCATTGCCGACCCGCATCCTGACCTCATCCCTTGCTAGTTGTCGCTTGTTCCGTAGCCCCTGAACCGAGTTATATATATTAGCAACCGATCCCGTATCAAATACCCAGGTGCTACTGCGAGTACTAGTCAAGTACACATCAATAACATGTATATCACATATACCTTTGTTTGCCTTGCTAGACTTCTTGTCCGCCAAATACTTGGGGCAGTTGTGCTTCCAATGGCCAGTCCCCTTGCAATAGTAGCACTCGGACTTAGGGCCAGCTCGGGGTTTCTTTTCAGGCGCGACAACAGATTTGCCACCCTTCTTTCCCTTGTGCTTGCCTTTCTTGTCCTTCTTGAAACCGGTGGTCCTATTGATCATCAACACTTGATGTTCTTTCCTAATCTCCACTTCTGCAGTCTTAAGCATTGACAGAAGCTCGGGAAGAGTCTTCTTCATGCCCTGCATATTATAGTTCATCACGAAGCTCTTGTAGCTAGGTGGCAGAGATTGGAGAACACGATGTATGCCCAAGTCAATGGGAATCGTTATTCCCAAGGACACAAGCTTATCGGTGTACCCAGACATTTTGAGTACATGCTCACTAACGGAGCTGTTCTCCTCCATCATGCAGCTAAAGAACTTTTTAGTAGAATTATAACTCTCTACGGCAGCATGGGTATCGAAAATCATTTTCAATTCTCCCATGGTATCAAAGGCATTGCCATTTTCGAAACGCTTTTGAAGTTCTGGCTCTAGCCCATACAGTATGCCGCAATGAACTAAGTTGTGGTCCTCCTGACGAGTCACGTAGACATTCTTTTCCTCATCAAGGGCATCAGGAGCTAGTGGGGGGCCTAGCGGCGCATCTAGCACATATTGCTTTTATGCAGCAGTGAGGAGAATCCTCAAATTCATAGCCTAGTTGGTGAAGTTGCTACCATTCGCAGCAAGTTTCTCTTTCTCCATGAACACATTGAAATTAAAAGCAGGTGGTGCCATCTACAACAGAATTTGTAAAGTTTATTTAGACTAAGTTTATGATAGATTGAGTTCATCTAATCCAAATTACTAATGAACTCCCACTCAAAAACGACATCCCTCGTGTCCTTTTGGTGATTACATGAACCAAAAACACTACACCAAGTCCGATCATCACGTGAGTTGATGTAGCTTCAAAGGCGAGCATCTATATGGGCATCATATCAACTATATGACTCATGCTTAACCTTTCGGTCCGTGTTCCGAGGCCATGTCTGTACATGCTAGGCTCGCCAAGTAAGAACCTTAGTATTCGCGTGTGTAAAAATGTCTTACACCCGTTCCTATGAAAGCGTAGATTCGAGTACACCCGATCATCACGTGATGTCTCAAAACACGATCCATAGAACGGTGCATACTCAAGGAAGAACATATTTTATCTTGATATCTAAAAGAGGGATCATCTTACAATACTACCAAAAGCGCCAAACTAGAAGTATAAGATTCTAACATCTAATGTGTAAAGTGAGATGATATGGTCCATGCATTTGATCTCTATCACTTGCATCGTGGTATGATCTCTATCATTCCTTTGTGTGTAAGGCCAAGGTCTATGGAACTTACACGTTGAGTGTGTTGTAAGAGTATCTATCATACATCTACTTACAACAATACCATATCAATACACTATCCCAGCAACGATCTAAACTAGACGCCTCTCATTTATCAATTGCAAGTTTTACGTGGCTTATGGCTTTCAGAGATAGAACCATTCTCACCTACGAACATGAACCACAACGAGGATAACTAAGTTATTAGCAACTCGTTGTAAATCAGATATTGACTATAATAGGAGAGACAGACACCCGCCAGCCACTTACGCAAAACAAGTTTCATGTCAGTCGTGGAACCGGTCTCATGTACGATGACATGTAAGGTTGGTCCGGGCCGCTTCATCCCACAATGCCACCAATATCCAAAGTACATAGAAGATGCAATAACATGATCATCATCGCCCACATATAAACATATGTGTACTTCCCGTGCAAAGCACCTACGCATAAATCAAGCTCTGATAACACTTTTGGGTCCGCAGCATAGAAAACAAAAAATTTCCTACGATGAGAACTACACGCCAAGATCTATCTACTAGGTACAAAGCAATGGGTGGACATACATCCATCGAGAACTTACCCTCGAAGACAACGAGTTTTGTTAACGAGTAAGAACTCGTGGTTGATGTAGTCGTACACTTGTCGGTCTCAAGATCGTGAGGAAGTCTGAGCGCCGCAACTCAGCAGCGCATCCGTACTCGCACACATGTTCAAGCCATCGGACAACCTCCACCTCCTCGCTCCAGCGATCTAGCGAAAGAAGCAACTCCTTCCAGACGAAATGCCACCGGGAACATGTATCTCGCTAATCCGAGACCATGGGGGAATAATTCTAGAGGGGGAGAGAGATCCTTCACAAGGAGGTGTGAGGATGAAGGAGGGAATGGATGGCCTTTTATAGGAGGAGGGGGGTGCCCCTCCTCTCCATGGCAAGCGCATGGGGGGTGACCCCTCATCTCCCCCATTCATGTGGTGGTAACCCCTCCACATTAAAATGCCTCTTCACATTCCCTTTTAAAGTCTCCACTTTAAATGCATTAAAATTCTCCAAGTTTAATGCTCTCTCATTTAATAAAACTCTTTTATTAAATTTATTCAGAATTTTGTTAATTACTTTAATTAACAAACATTCACATATAGCCCCTTGCAATATTTCAATATCACATGCAGAACCACTTTCTACAATTTCACCCGAAACAATTTCCGGTTTCTATTGAAACAATTCCTGCGCTTTGCAATTCTTTCGTCTGAAACATATGTGCTCCAAAATGGTGTCCGGTAAATCTTAAGTGTGTCACCCTACGATTCGCGAATAATGCAGACATGATCGAGACCCTTCTCCGATCAATAATTAGAAGTGGGATCTGGACATCTGTACTGACTCCTACACATTCAACGATGACTTCTGTGATCGTGAGAACCTTTAACGCTTGTAACTAAATCCCTTTGTCTCGCGATATATTACATGTCCGAGATACGATCATCGGTATCTCCATACCTAGTTTGATCTCATTACCGACATGCACTCTTTTCTCGTTCTTGTGATATAACATTCTAGTGATCACATCACTTTCTTGCAAGCTATCTCAATGTGATATCACCGAGAGGGCCAAGAGTATATCTATCTGTCATCGGGATTGATAAATTCCACTCTTGATCCACGAGCCTCAACATAACACCTTCGTAGTACTGAACCCATCATTATAGTCACCCTGTTACGATGTGACGTTTGATGTTATCAAGATACTCTTCCGGTGTTAGCAATTAACATGATCTCATGGTCTAAGGATAAAGATTGCTTCGTATGATGTTATAGCAATATAAACATAATGACTTGATCATAATGCTATACTTCGGATGAGTGTTCATCACATCATTCCACCAATGGTGTGACCTTGTTATTAACAACATTCAATGTCCATGATCAGGAAACCTTGATCATCTTGTTAATCAACAAGGTAGTCTATAAGAGAGGCATAACTAGGAACCCTTTTTGTTTATTAAACACACATGTATTGATGTTTCCGATCAATACAATTCTAGCATGCAAAATAAACATCTATCATATATAAGGAATACATAATAACAACTTTATTATTGCCTCTCAGGGCATATTTCCTTCACTAGGAACCACCGATCGGCCACCCTGCTCCCTCATGCCCCTCTCTCGTTCCCTTTTCCCACGCGACCAACAACGCCCGGCCCCACCGACCATTGTCCCATGATCTCCCCTCATGATGCAAATCCCCACCTACCCCCATCCCTATCGTGCCCGAGCACAGCGGCGCGCATCTAGAGCCCCGCCGCCCTGTGAGTCCCTCCTCGCTGCCCTCGCCCCTCCCGCGTCTTCCTGCGCTCAGCCGCCGCGGCGGTTCCCCTGGCCCGCCCTGTCTCGCCTGCACCAACCCTGCTCCGAGCTCCGTGGTCCAGCATGCCACCGTCGGCCTCCTCTCATCGATTTGCTGCTGCGCCGCGTCGCCTCAAGCTCGCCTTCCCGGCTCCCTGCTCCACCTCCATGAGCCTCCGCTTGAAGCCCCGGCCCTTGCTGCCGTCTCCTACGCCTCCGACGTCGCCCTGCTGCCCTTCCTCGCGGCCACCGTCGAGCTGCCCTCCATCGGAGCTCGCCCTGCCGACCCACGTCGTTGCGACCCTCCTCCTCGCTGTTGTGTCGCTAGCCGTCGCCAGGACCGCCCGTCCCTGCAACCCCTCCATCTGCATCGACTGCCTCCACCGTTCAAGATAACCGCCTCAGTCCCCGCGGGTGGAGACCAGCTCCTCCCTCCCGCGCGAGCACGCCCAAGGGATCCCACAGTAGCATGTTGCAAGGATTCGCGACCAGCGCACTTTGCCCCGCATGCAACATGTCTTCAGGTCTAATTCACCGTCGCCTAGTGACAAAAATTTTCTGTGGCTTTTTGTTAATGTGAACTATCCTAGCAGACGGTGTTCCGTGTCTGATCCCCTTTGTCCAAGTTTGATCTCGGCAAGATCTACATCGGAATCATGTAGTCATGAGGTGACAAGATCATCATAACGGAACAACAAGTCCCCCATCATGGATCCGATGGCGAGACTCCAAAGACCGAACCGAACCCCTCGGAACGCCAAGTTCTTATTCTCGGAGTTCGAAGCCGAATCCGAATCCCGTCGAACCCTCAAGATCTCCAAACCCTCATGTGTGACCCCTATTCGACACCCCTACTTTTATAATATGATATATATACTTGTTGTATATTTAATTGTTCATGCTCGCATACATATTCATTGGGTTGAGGGTATTTTGTCGACTCACCTAATAATTAAATATGGAGTGCATATGCAGGCTACTCTAGTCTTATATTGGCTCTATTTAAATTTGTGTAGCGAACCGATGCCAAGTTTTGCCTTGTTAATACAACATTTAAAATGCGGGGTATCTAAATAACTTGAACCTCCTAATTAATTGTCGGGACCCCGGTTTCGCTTAATATTGCCTAATTACACTGCATCTTTGTCATAGCATGCATCATACATACATCATCCCCGATCTTCTGCTGTAGTATTAAATAGCGCATCCGATGTTTCTTTTAGTGATTTGCTTCTTCGCGGATTAGGCCGTTGAGTGGATGCGAGTATCAACAAGTCCTTCGGATAATGAACCTTCGACAGTGTTTTCTAGGCGAGCAATCTCCCTCTTTCTACCCATTTTGCATTTATAGTCTTTATTTCCTCTTGTTGATCTTTTGCTATCCGTGTCGCGATGCTTTAGTGTTTTGTACCAGATATATTCTGTGCAGCCTTTATATTGCCTTGGAGACCTCCTATTACCTGTTGTTTGGTAGATAGATGGTCTTGCGAGTCGTAGTCGCTTGCTCAGGTGCGATCCCGTGTCGTGAAGTACCACATAGTTGTTGGAATGTTGTCATATGCTTTACGGTGGAGAGGATCATGACTTTAAATACAACTATTAAATTGTCGGGATAACTAATGAAAGAGGCACCGGTGGGCAATATATGCTATTTGGTTTTTCATGTCCACTTGTGTCCCGTAGGCCCCGAGTACTTGATACCTGTTCCTTGACTATTCGCACTAATCCACATTCAGGAGACCCTATGGATCCCCCTTAGCTAGAGCTTGATTCATTTCTTATTTCTTGGGGCCACAAACTAGTTTGGGGCTTTATTACTATCTTGTACCTATGCCATGCTTTACTGCTTTATTTACGATTGTGCGTGGAGCACCTGTACTGTTTTGGATCGTGACACGTTTCCGCTGTATCGACAAGCCCAGTCATACTTTTGGGTTCCCAGTCATTTACCACCATCTACACAAACCCTGGGTCCGTCTCGGAGCCGGCCAACTTCGTCGCGGGTAGCTTAGTGGGGTGGCCTCCTAAAATATTTTATGAATCTTCTGATTGCTTTGTCGTGAAAGCCTCGTTGGGTTTTGATTTGGTTTTTCCGAGGTTGATCGTGCGTGTGTTGCTATTTGTGCACCCCTGCAGGGTAAATCTTTCTGAAAGCCGTGCTCGCGGTTATGGACGACTTGGAGCATAGTATCTCGATCATAGACAAGCATAACTAAAGTTGTGCTATAAATTTGACTTAATATGTGACTAGTAATCAGCTTCACTATAATGGAACGGATAATAAAAGTGCCAATAACTGGTGGAACTGGGGTGTATCGTGTCATGCTATACCTGCCTAGTAAGTATCACGACTCCAATGGAATGAAATAAAAGTGCCAACAACTGCTGGGTTTGGGATGTCACATGCTAATTGTATCTGACTGGTAAGTACTGCAACTACAACTGAATGGTTAACTAAACCTGCGCACTACTTATGCTATCAGGATGACTCATGCTATCTATATCTGACTAGTAAGTGCTTCAACTATAATGATATGAATAAAACTGCCAACTGTGTGAGTTCCTCGGTTTGACTTCCTCGTTTGGTCTCGAGGGGGGGAAATGCCAGGATGGGTATGATTGGTGCTAGTATCAGGTTGGTCCCGAATAGTTCTCTCTTATCCCTCTCTAATAGCCGACAATTGTATCGAGTCTCTATAGGTTGTTTAGTGCATGCTTCGCTGCCGCTTCAGTCCACCATACCTATGTAGGCGAGAGCCGCCGAATTCTAGCCTCGCCGTGTACTGGCCTCAGTACTGACGCTCCTCTTTTTCCTTCACCCTTTGTCGGCACCCCCTTTTGTTTTAGCAGGTTTGCGATCGACGTCGTTAGCAGGGTTACCCTTCCGGCTTGGCCTGGGCAGGGTTATGGACGCCATTGGTTATTCTTCAGGGCTCTTAGCCCCATTTGCATCTTGTCCGTAGTCGGACGCTCTATCGTTTTCAAGGTGATTTGGATCTTTGTATATTATATCTGTATTCTTGACTCATGGAGTCATTGTTGTATATATATGTTCTGTGGGTTCCACCGTGGACTAATGTGTAATGGTATTACTTCATTCTCCACCCGCACGCAAGTGCCTTGTGGGCGTCCTTGAATCGTTTCTATGCAGGTTTGGCAAGAAGCGCTAAAACTTGCATAGGGCCGATTCGAGGGTGTTAGAATAGACCTTGCCCTTACACAAAAAGGAATGATAGAGATCATACCAGGATGCATATGATGGTGATCAAATGCATGGACCATATCATCCCACTTTTCGCATATGATGTTTGCATCTTATATTGCTAGTTTGGCGTTTTAGTAGCATTATAAGATGATCCCTCATTTAAATATCAAGATAAAATGTGTTGTTCCTTAAGTATGCACCGTTATATGGATCATGTTTCGAGACATCAAGTGATGATCGGGTGTACTCGACTCTACACTTTCATACAATGGGTGTACGATAGTTTTACACACGCGAGTACTAAGGTTCTTACTTGGCGAGCCTAGCATGTACAGACATGGCCTCGGAACACGGACCAAAAGGTTAAGCATGAGTCATGTAGTTGATGTGATGCCCATATTGATGCTCGCCTTTGAAGCTACACCAACTCACATGATGATCGGACTTGGTGTAGTGGATTTGGTTCATGTAATCACGAAAAAGGCATGAGGGATGTCGTTTTTGAGTGGGAGTTCATTTCTAATTTAGATTAGTCGAACTCAATTTGTCATAAACTAAATCAAAGTGAATTTGCATAATTTGTTGTAGTCATTGGCATCTCTTCACTACCTTATGCTTAGTTTTAATTGAGATAATAGAACTATAGAATTCTGGATATTTACTTTACGAACTGGTATCGTATTGTTTTGAATGTCAAGTTAAAGTTTAGAAGTCCTATTGCAAACTTTCAGCAAACTCTATTTACTCCATGAAGTTTAATAAGTAATATTAAATGGAGAGTAAGAATTCCAATGTTAGTGTCTAAAGTATCATGTTTGCCTCCATGATTATTGATATTCAAAAGTTGTTTTAATATCAAGATTGTCTAGGAGCTGAAAATTGTTTCAGAAACCATCATGTCTGGAAGATATTGTGATATTTGAAACAATGTTTTTGGTTGCATTATGATAGAGTATAATTTAGCAAAATACATGTTCTCATATTGTATGAGAATTTGTGAAGGATGGAGATGCTAGGCATCCAGATCTCCCAAAAAGGTTTTGGGAACTAACATTATACTCGTGATTCTTCCTTATAGGCTATAGTAGCTTGATCATGAAAGTTGTCATGATAAGGATGAATAGAAGATGTAGGTAAAATGTTTACTACACTAATAGATTACTAAAGAATGGATTTTTGAAAGAAGACCAAACATTTGATGATGGTGATCCACTTCAAAGTGCAAGTCCAAACGTATTAGTATTTGACTATATACACTTTGTACTATGTGTCATGTGAATGACACCACTATTGATGTTGATAGATTCTTTTAAAAGAAAAGGAATTGTTGAAAGAGAATATATAAAATATTTGGTGGAAAATAAAAGGTTGGAGATGTCCAACTTAGGTATATAGAATATATACATGTCATGGCTGTATTCCTTGCTTGTTAAACAATGTGGTTCTTAGGTATTGGATACCGAATTGGTTGGTGTGAAGTGTCATATAGAACAACACAATTCATGAACTGCAACGGCCTAAGTAACTGGCAAGAGAATAAGTGATGATGTTCATCGAAAACAAATAAAGTGTTATTGCGTTTTTGTTGTCGTCAAACCTAGCCTTCAAGATTTGTTTTAATAATTTTTATTTTGTTCCGGTATTACGAGAACAATGGTTGTTCAAATAATTACCGTATTCCGTAAAGGATGGATGAACTTTTACAAATCTAGTTGGAGAAATCACATCCATAAACATTATTGCTAAAATGTCGTAAGAAAAATGATTGAAAGATCACTTATGAAGTGACATCGTTGTTTGAATTATATTGGAAAGTAAACATGAAGAAACTCCATCTTGATGGATTTTTGGAGTCTTTTGATTTTGATCAATTGACGCTTGTGAAACTTTCCTCGAGATAATTGAAACTCTGTCCATAGGCCAAAGAGGAACGGATGACTAACTTATTGGATATTATGCATGTTGATGTATATAGTCCATTATGTGTAGCCATATGCGATGGATCTTTTTGCTTCATATGCTTTCTCTAGAAATTTGGGTGAATATATCTATATATTTACTTAATAAGGAAGAAGTATGAAACATTTGAAAATTGTTCAAAGACTTTCAAGATGAAGTGAAAAATCATTGTAACAAGAAAATAAAAGAGTTTATGATTTGATCATAAAGGAAGATATTTGAGTTACAGGTTTAGCAAAACACCTAAGATTTCAGGAATTGTTCCATGAATTTGCATTTCCCAATAAACCATAGGAGTATGGTATGTTCGAGATATCAAATCAAACCTTGTTTGACATGGTAAGATCAAAGGTATCATTTATATAACTGCCATTATGTTTTAAGGATTAAAGCTTTAGAGACTACCGCTTTTACACTGAAAAGAGCACCATCATGATCCGTTGAAATGACACCATATGAGTTATGGTTTGGGATAAAACCCGAATTGTCTTTTCTTAAATTTTGGTATGCTATGCATAAGTAAAATGTTTACAACCAAAGTCGGATAAGCACGTCTTTGTAGGTTATCCCAAAGAATTTGTTGGGAATTCCTCCATAACACCGAGGACAAAAGAGTTTGTCGCTTGGAACGTCAAGTTTCTTGAGAAGGAATTTTTCGTGAAAAGTTAAGTGGGAGGATGATACATTACAAATGTATCTATAATTTTTGATGTTCCATGCTTGGTTTTATCCACTTTCTTGTGTTTTGTTCCAACTTTGGAGTACTTATCATATGATTTCTTGGACTAACCTATTAACAAGAGCACAGTGCCAGCTGCCTATTTTCTGCTGTTTTTGGTTCCAGGAAAGTCGGAAAATGAATATTCTCGGAATTGGACGGCACAAAAGCCAAAGTGCCTATTTTTCCGGAAGGGATCAAGTGCCAGAATACGAGACAGAGAAGAGCCAGGGAGCCACCACACCACCTGGCCACGCAGCCAGGCCTGGCCCGCGCCAGGGGGTGGTGTGGCCGCTCCCGGCACCCCCTCGGCCTCTCCTTCCGCATATATATTGCCCTTGGGACAAAAACCCTAAGGGCCCGATCAAAAATCCACGAAAGAGTCTATAGCCGTCGTCATCTCCATCCCTAGATCGGGAGGGATCTGAAGCTCTTCCCGGCACCCTTTCGGAGAGGGGAATTCACCCTGGAGGCCTTCTTCATCACCATGCAAGCCTCCGGTGTGATGCGTGAGTAGTTCATCCTTGGACTACGGATCCATGTAGTAGCTAGATGGCTGGATTCTCCTCCTTTGTGCTTTCATGTTTAGATCTTGTGAGTTCCGTTCATGATCAAGATCATCTATTTGTAATTCATACATGTTGTGTTTGCGGGGATCCGATGGATATTGAGATGCTATTTCAGATTGATTATTGATTCTTTCATGTCTTTGTTATTTGAGATCTTGCATGCTTTCTGTTGTTAGTAGCTATCTTGGCCAAGTAGATGCTAGCAACTCCAAGAGTTAGTATTTATGCTTGATAGTGAGTTCATGCCTCTGGTAATCTAGGGAAGTGCCAGAAATCTCTAAGGTACTAGATGTGTTATTGCTACTAGGGAGAAAACAACAATCCTTTGTTCATAGAACAATCGTATTGTTTACTTTACACGCAGTTTGTAAAGCAATAATCTGTTGCTTGCGACTTAATACTGGAGGGGGTTCGGATGATAACCTGAAGGTGGATTATTAGTCATAGATGCAGTTGGATGGCGGTCTATGTATTATGTTGTAATGCCCAATCAAGTCTCAAAGGAGTCAAGATGATTAGTATATGCATGTATTGCTTTCTCGGTGTTTGTCAATTGCCCCGCTGTAATTTGTTCACTCAGCATGTTATCTATCTAAGGAGAGCCACCTCTAGTGAACTATGGATCCCGGTCCTTTTTCTTTACATACAATCTATAAACTGTTTACTGCTTTGTGTTTACTTTCTACAAATTTTTACTTCTTTCCATTTGATACGTTTAATCCTTTGTTTTCCACAAAACACGGTGAGATTGACAACCTCATCAGAAGTTGGGGACAAAGTTCTATGGTTGTGTTGTGCAGGTCTCCACGTTGCTACTAGCACCGGTAGTGTGCCCTACTAAAGCTCGGCTAGTAACACCTTTGGGGTGTTTCCTTGCTCCTACTGGTTCGATTAAACCTTGGTTTCATAACTGAGGGAAACTTGTTGCTGTGCTCATCATACCTTCCTCTTGGGGTCCCCAACCAGCTCTACATCAACCACGAGCCATCAACACATTTTCTGGGCGCCGTGCATTGAGCCATCAGAGGACAATAGAACTTTGATAAGGTTGTTGAACCTTAGCTATATGTTCTAAGTAGCGCAGCGCCGGAAACTGTCCCGGTGGCGGCCACAATGCTCATGGCTCCCGTGATTACAAAGGGTGTGATCTTGGAGATTAGAGTTCCTATTGAACCATGTGGGTCGGTTAGAATCAAATAGTAAGATTTGAAATAGAAGTCGTTATTGTTTTGACAATGATAAACCGACTGCATGCAAAGAAGCGATGATGGGCCCTGACTCCATAAAATGACTAGAAGTCATAGAATCTGTGATAGTATCCATACACGAGAAATCAAGTTTTTGAACCTGGAAGACCCTCCGGAAAGGCATGAAGCCTATCGGTTGTGTTTGGATCTATAAAGAAATAGACATGGATGTTTAACATCTACGAAATAGTCGACATGTCGGAAAGAAGTTTACGGCAATGTTCAAGGAGTTGACTATGACAAGATTTGATCTTTCATAGCGATATTTAGTCTTGACGGATTAATGTACCAACCACTACATATAATTTGGTATATGGTAGTTGAATAAACAAAACAAGGTTCTTCTAATAGAATGGTTACCTAGGACGTGTACATGATACAGTCCGAAGGGTTTTGTTAATTCAAAGGTGCTAAAAGGGCATGCAAACTTCAATAGTTGAAGTGAGCATAGCGGAGTTGGAATCTTCACCATGACGAAAATGTTAAAGGAGTTTAATTTCATCGAAGATGATGAAGATGCTTGCATTTGCAAGAAATTAAGTGGGAGCGCTGAGACAAATTTCCAATACATTATGCAGAGTACATATTGTTGATTGGAAATGATGTATCTTTTATTGACACAAGTTAAGAATTTCATTAAAATAGGATTTGAATGAAAGACTTGGGCAAAACCGGAATATTTGGCATCAATGTCTATATGGATAGATTGAGGTGCTAATATGATTATGCAAGACGTACATATATGAGATATTTAAAGGGTTCAATATGGAAACAACAAGAAAGGTTCTTGCTGCATGGAAAGGATTGTATCAAGATTCAAGTGTTTTAACACTTGGTGAGTAAAATCACATGAATATTTTGATCGATTATACCGTGATATGTATATATCCAAACATGTCCTATGCTCTAAAAGTTATGAGCACATACAAGAATGATTCATAAGATGATCATTGGACGATAGTAAAGATATTCTTATGAGCTTTGGAAGAACTAAGAATATATCATGTATAAGTGACAAATAGTTAAAGGTAGTTCATTGTAAAGTGTTACATTGATACTAGTTTTGTCATAAGATACAAATTAAATTTATCTCAATTTAGACTATGGGTGGCACAATGTAATGGAAAGGATATTCCATGATGGATTTGGATGAGTTCCAAAGTTGAAACATTGTGGTGGATACTACAACAAAAGGCTAAGTATATGACTGCTATAGTAGCAGCAAAGGAGGGCATTTGTGTTAAGTAGTTTGTTATCAAACTAGGTGTGGTTCAAAGTGGGCTAATACTATGAAGATATATTGTATGACAATAATATCAACATATTTTAACCCAAATGAACTAAAGGTCTCACCAAAGGACCAAATTTATACAATGCCATCTCATTCGAGAATGAGTGATGCGTAGAGACGCAAAGACATGCAAATACACACGGACCTGAAACTGTCAGATCCGGAGATTATGTTAACCACTAGAAATCGCGTATATGCAACACCAGAAAGCCATAGATGTTCAATACGCAGTTTTTCAAACTATATTATTGACTCTAGTGCAAGTGGGAGACTGAAGGGAATATGCCCGAGAGGCAATAATAAAGTGGTTATTATCTTATTCCATGTTTACGATAAATGTTTATTTTGCATGCTATAATTTTATTAATTGGGAACGTTAATACATGTGTGTTTAATAAACAAAATACAAAGTTCCTAGAAATGCCTCTCATATAAACTAGCTCGTTGATTAACAAGATGATCAAGGTTTCCTGATCATGGACATTGGATTTTGTTAATAACGAGGTCACAAAATTGGTGGAATGATGTGATGAACATTCATCCGAAGTATAGCATTACGATCAAATTCATTATGTTTATATTGCTATAACATCATACGAAGTAATCTTAGTCCTTAGACCATGAGATCATGTTAATTGCTAACATCGGAAGAGTAACTTGATAACATCAAACGTCACACCGTAAAAGGGTGACTATAAAGGTGGGTTCAGATACTCCGAAGGTGTTATGTTGAGGCTCATGGATCAAGAGTGGAATTTGTCAATCCCGATGATGGATAGATATACTCTGGGCCCTCTCGGTGATATCACATTAAGATAGCTTGCAAGCAAGTAATGTGATCACTAGAATGTTATATCACGGGAACGAGAAAAGAGTGCATGTCGGTAACGAGATCAAACTAGATATTGGGATACCGATGATCAAATCTCGGACATGTAATATATCGCGAGACAAATATATTTGGTTACGACGTTAAAGGTTTACATGATCACAAGAGTCATCGTTGAATATGTGGGAGTCAGTACGGATCTCTAGGTCTCGCTGCTGATTATTGATCGGAGAGGGGTCTCGATCATGTCTGCATTATTTGTGAACCGTAGGGTGACACACTTAAGGGATTCCGACACCATTTGGAGCAAATATGTTTCAGATAAATATTTAAGAAAGCACTGGAATCATTTTGATGGAAACCGGAATTGTTTCGGGTGAAATTGTAGAAACCAGTTCTGCATGTGATATTGAAATGTTGCAGGAGGTTTTATGTGAATGTTTGTTAATTAAAGTAATTGAGAAAATTCTATATAAAATAAATAAAATAGTTTTATTTAATGAGAGCTTGCATTAAATTTGGTGGAAATTTAATGCATGTGAGTGGAAGTGTGAGTGGAGGCATATTTATGTGAGTGGAGCATCCACCACATGAATGATGGAAGAGGTGGGGCACCACCATGGCTACCACGCCATGGCCCTTAGCTGCCCCCCTCTTCCCTATAAAAGGCCCCCTCTCCTCCTCACAAGACACACCTCCTCGTGAAGGATCTCTCTCCCCCTCTAGTTATTTCCCATGGTCTCAGATTAGCGAGATACATGTTCTCGGTGGCTTTATCTGGAAAGGAGTTGCTGCTTCCGCTGCTTTGCTGGAGCGAGGGATAGGGGTTGTTGGGGTACCGGACGTGTGTGTGATCACGGATGCACCGCTGCTTTGCGGTGCTGGACTTGGTGGTGCTGGACTTGCTGGAGCTGGATCTGATGGACGTGCTGGAGCTGGACCTGCTGGACTTGTTGGACTTCATCACGATCTTGAGATCGGCAAGTGTATAACTACATCATCCACGAGTTCCATCTTGTTAACAAAGCTTTGTTGTCTTCGAGGGTATGTTCTCTATGGATGTATATCTACCCGTTGCTTGTATCTAGTAGATAGAACTTGGCGTACAGGTCCCATCGTAGGAAATTTTTTGTTTTCTATGCTGCGAACCCAACAGTTCCGGCTGGGCTAGGCCGGCTCAACGCATCCTGTCACGTTTGGTTGTCTAGCCGGCTAGGGATCGAATCCGTCTACGCCGCGTTTGGTTGCCTGTCCGGCTAGAGCCAGGCCATCTGGCTGGAACACCAGTTGGACCGTTTCAGTACCCGCAACGACTACGGAATCGCGTCTTCAACCCTACCACGCCAACTGTTGCAATGTGAGTGTTTTTCCGACCTCAAGCAACCCTCAAGAGCTCGCCAGATGTTGCTTTACTTCCCGCTTTCAGTTTTCCGGCGCCGGTAACCCCTACCCGGGGGCTCGCCGGTTGGCCCAGCCTGCTAAATCTCTAAACCGACTGAGTAGTGTGCGACGGTGTCAGAGGCCCACTCTTCCTCTCAGCTACAGACCACAACCCGGCTATCCAGCTAGCAAGAGAAAAAGCCCGAGGCATCCCACATGAAAACGGTGAAGGATGCGACAGATCGGACATTCCGGCCTTGTGCCTAGTTGGTATTTTCCCGCTACTAAGCCTCCAGTACCGTGCGCAATGTATTGTCAGCTCCCCCTTCGGTTCTGGCTCCAGACCGCAACCCGGCTGGCCGGCAAGGACACAGCGTAAACAGCAGAGCGCACGAGAAAGCGACTAAGTATTCAGAGAAGGACGAGCTAGTTTTTGAAAAAATAAAACCGTTATCCGGTTGATAGCATGTGTACTATATGTTGATGTACTGACAACAAGTTCATTTTTGTGTGTTTGTTTTGCACGACTACACCGAGTCGGATGTCAAGTATAGATGAAGATTCGAAGCACCTGTCTTCGCCAGCTACTTCGAATCTCGGGGGCTACACCCACGGGGTGCGCTGGCGCGCGGTGTAATCAAGTGCTTCAGTCCGGCTAAAGGCGTTCAGCCGGATAGCAAGTTCGAGGTGTCGAAAAGGGCAAGATAAAGAAGATTGGAAGCACCTGTCTCCGTCAGCTACTTTAAATCTCGGGGGCTACACCCCGCGGGTGCGCTCGCGCGCCCCCACGGGAGTTGTGTTGCTTCCCGGGCTGGAGGTGTCCAACCGGACGCCGTTCATGCACTTCATCTACAACAACAACGTCAAGTTTTTGTGGAGCTCGTGCGAATTTCCCCCTCCGGGTGAAATCAGCACGCGCTCGGGGGCTAGTGTCGGGGGGATTGTCCCCGGGTGACATGGGTATACCCTACAGGTACTCGAGCTTGGTATATACGGCCTGATTACATAGAAGCCCACGGTGTCGCCAAGGCCCAAATGAAGAACTCGAGTAACCCGCGGACTCTCGATTGCTTGAAGAACAAGAAGAAGCTAAAGATAGAAAGTTTAAAGGGGAAAACCCTAACTTGTAACCAACTCGACCTGCTACCCGAGACCTAGCCTATCTATATAAAGGCTAGGAAGGGGTGGCGAGGAGGACACACGCAACCCTAGTTTCCACAACTCTTGCCAGATTGCATCTGCGCACCATTGTAATCTTCGATTCCTTTGATAATTCCACGAGCAGACAAGCAGGAGTAGGGACCTCTACGAGGCCTGAACCTGGGTAAATCTTCGAGTCCCCTGTGTGCTTGTTTGCTAGCCGATAGATGTCTCCAGTGCTCCCTCCTTCTCCAAAACCCAAGTCCATAACAATGGGCATTGATGAGTTAAACCCCCGTCAATTGGCGCCGTCTGTGGGAAGTGGGAGTGTTGATGTTGCGGCTTCTTCGGCCCCATCAACCGTGATGTACAACTCCGCAACAGCAGAGATTCGTCAGCTCTTTGGCGCGTTCAACTTCACCGTCCACACGCCATCCACTCGCCCGGCTTTCGATTCTGTGGGCGACGGAATCGGCCTGGCAATAGGGAGCTTCCGCTTCCAAGTTGGTCAGATGGGCACGCTTCGCATGCCTGATCAGCCGACGGTGCCATCGATTGCCCCAGCATCATGGTTCCCTCCATCGATCGGCACCCTCAGTGAGCTCAACGCCCCAAAAACAGTCGAAAACACGGTCAGCGACAGCAGTCGCGACTACGATCTGAGTGATCTGGCCACTGAAGATGGAACCTACGGTTCCGAATCCGAGAGCTGTGGGAGCAGCAGCTTCCCCAATCACTTCATGTGCACCGTCATCAACGCAGGCGATACCTCCGCCAACCGCGACAAACGGGCAATCGCGGTAACGAAACCGACCCGCCTCTCGGTGGCAATGGCGCCAACGGTGGCAACGGCGGCAACGGTGGCAATCGCATCCCTGTCAACAATGGAGGAGTAGTCGAGCCTCCGACCATAACAAACGAGCAAACCGGCGAACACGTCGCGATTAGGCTCAACGAGCAGGAGTGGGCTCTGTTGGGTCCGCAGCATAGAAAACAAAAAATTTCCTACGGTGTGAACTACACGCCAAGATCTATCTACTAGGTACAAAGCAATAGGTGAACATACATCCAACGAGAACTTACCCTCGAAGACAACGAGTTTTGTTAACGAGTAGGAACTCGTGGTTGATGTAGTCGTACACTTGCCGCTCTCAAGATCATGAGGAAGTCCGAGCGCCGCAACTCAGCAGCGCATCCGTACTCGCACACACGCTCAAGCCACCAAACAACCTACACATCCTCGCTCCAGTAATCCAGCGGAAGCAGCAACTCCTTCCAGACGAAATGCCACCGGGAACATGTATCTCGCTAATCCGAGACCATGGGGGAATAATTCTAGAGGGGGAGAGAGATCCTTCACAAGGAGGTGTGAGGATGAAGGAGGGAATGGGTGGCCTTTTATAGGAGGAGGGGGTGCCCCCTCTCTATGGCTAGCGCATGGGGGGGTGACCCCTCACCTCCCCCATTCATGTGGTGGTAACCCCTCCACATTAAAATGCCTCTTCACATTCCCTTTTAAAGTCTCCACTTTAAATGCATTAAATTTCTCCAAATTTAATGCTCTCTCATTTAATAAAACTCTTTTATTAAATTTATCCAGAATTTTGTTAATTACTTTAATTAACAAACATTCACATATAGCCCCTTGCAATATTTCAATATCACATGCAGAACCACTTTCTGCAATTTCACCCGAAATAATTTCCGGTTTCTATTGAAACAATTCCTGCGCTTTGCAGTTCTTTCGTCTCAAACATATGTGTTCCAAAATAGTGTCCGGTAACTCTTAAGTGTGCCACCCTACGGTTCGCGAATAATGCAGACATGATCGAGACCCTTCTCCGATCAATAATCAGCAGCGGGACCTGGAGATCCGTACTGACTCCTACACATTCAACGAGGACTTCTGTGATCGTGAGAACCTTTAACGCTTGTAACTAAATCCCTTTGTCTCTCGATATATTACATGTCCAAGATTCGATCATCGGTATCTCCATACCTTGTTTGATCTCGTTACCGACATGCACTCTTTTCTTGTTCCCGTGATATAACATTCTAGTGATCACATCACTTGCTTGCAAGCTATCTTAATGTGATAACACCGAGAGGGCCCAGAGTATATCTATCCGTCATCGGGATTGACAAATTCCACTCTTGATCCGTGAGCCTCAACATAACACCTTCGTAGTACTGAACCCATCTTTATAGTCACCCTGTTACGGTGTGACGTTTGATGTTATCAAGATACTCTTCCGGTGTTAGCAATTAACATGATCTCATGGTCTAAGGATAAAGATTACTTCGTATGATGTTATAGCAATATAAACATAATGACTTGATCGTAATGCTATACTTCGGATGAATGTTCATCACATCATTCCACCAATGGTGTGACCTTGTTATTAACAACATCCAATGTCCATGATTAGGAAACCTTGATCATCTTGTTAATCAACAAGCTAGTCTATAAGAGAGGCATAACTAGGAACCCTTTTTGTTTATTAAACACACATGTATTTATGTTTCCTGATCAATACAATTCTAGCATGTAAAATAAACATCTATCATATATAAGGAATATATAATAACAACTTTATTATTGCCTCTCAGGGCATATTTCCTTCAGGCTCACTGCCGCGAGGCCTTACGAGGCACCCCTCTACCCTTCGGATCCCCACAAGAACTGCTAATGGGATACCATTGGCTCTTGAAGGAGGAATTCAAGCACCAAGTGCAAACAATCGCGCAACTCGAGGCACGCAAAAAGGCGGCAGACGAGTCAAGATTTCGACGTGCTGGGCTCTCCTCCCATGGAGGATCCTCCTCAAAGGGCAACGAGTACCTCACAAACAAGAGACGATCTCGGATGGCCCATCTCACCGAGCAAGAATGCATAGAAGCTGCAAAAGTCCTCGAGTTCAGCTCTATGACAGTCGATACACGTGGCAACGTGGTGCCCAAGACGCCACAGGCCCCGGTGACCGCAGCCACCATGTACCTCCTCAACAAGCAGCGCCAGCTGGAGATCCCCGAGCCGCTATGCACCGATCTACAATCGCAGGCTTGGGACTGGTTGAAGCTGCCCTCGACAAGGAGCCAACACCGGAGTCGAAAAAAGGCAAAGCGCTACTCCTCGCCCTCATCTAGCGACGACAGTCATGACCTGTCTTGACGCCGCCGCTCACGGAGACACAACCACGACTATGACGTGCGTGATGACATCACGCAGCGCAAGATCGACAAATCAAGGGCGCGACGTGCCCGGTCGACTGACTCGGAAGAAGAAGATGTGGAGCTCTGCGGCACCAGATGCTTCAGCAGGTCCATCAGGCAAAAGCGAATGCCCAAGGGGTTCAAACTCCCGTTGGAGAACCCGAAGTTCGACGGCCTACAGGACCCGAAGATCTGGCTGGAGGACCACATCTCCTCCGTCAGGCTCCATGGCGGCAGTCGAAGCACGGCCATGCAATGTCTACAGCTGCAGCTGCAAGGCGCCGCCCGAGCATGGCTCAACAACCTCCCACGCGGATCCATTCGCAGTTGGGATGAGCTGGTTTATAGCTTTGTGCGCAACTTCAAGGGCACCTACAAGCGGACTGCATCAATCGAAGAGCTGAGATGCTGCCAGCAAAGATCAGGCGAATCACTACGCTCCTACATCCAAAGGTGGTCCATCATCAAGAACTCCGCAGAGAATATCTCGGAGGATCGTGCGATTGACGCATTCAACGGCGGCGTCCGCCACATAGAGCTCAGGGAGGAGCTGGGCCGCTCAAAGCCAAAGACCATCGACCACCTGATGGAAATCGCGAATCGATGGGCCGATGGAGAAGATTCGGTGAAGAATTGTGTTCACTCCGACGAGGAGGCAGAATTCGAGCGCAGACGCGACCGCCGAGGCAAACGCCGCATGCGCATCTACGATGACCGCGACGACGTCAACATGGTCGCAGCCGGCTACGCCGACAGACGCGATGACAACCGCAACAACAGATACCGCAGCGGTGGATACCGCGACTCCGGGAAGACCACGCAAGTGTGGCAACGCCGCAATCGTGATGAAGCACCCGCGACATCCATTGAAGACAAACTGCCCGGGCCATGTACGGTGCACTTCTACATCGACAAGCATGATGGAAAGAAGAAGTCCAGCCACCTTCTCAAGGACTGCCGCGAGTTCCTCAAACTACATGAGGGATTAGCTCGGATGAACCGCAACGCAGTCGAAAGAGGCTACGGAGCTGCTCCGCCAAGTGAGCAGCCTCCTTCACAAGGAGCTACGGCAAAAGGAAAACAACAAAGGATCAGCAGAAGCCATAAATAGCATCGACTGCAACTTCGAAAATAAGAAATCCTACACTTACATGATCCTCCAATGACTCCGAATTTGATTGGTGTGCAGTCATCCGGGCAACCATTCGATGCTCCCCTTCATGCGGAGAACTGGAAGAGTTGTGCCTGGAGTGGGCCGCCAATGGAGGAGAAGGAGCACACTCGACCTCTTTCTTGGCCCTTGAGGTTGCGACTCCTGATTCTTTCAAAAATTGGATGTCGCCAGAAGATGACGACGCCTCTTGACTACAAGACAAAACTAACATCAAGGACAAGGAAAAAGCCAATGAAGAATCAAAAAGGACAAAATCGAATACTTACCAATCAAACTTATCAAAGTCAAAGGTTGGTTCCCCCAACTCTGACGAGGACTCCTTTGGCAGTCGCATCTTCTTGCGAGAAGATGGCGCCACGGCGCTCACAGGAATGGCAGGGATCGGCGACTCCGCACCAACGCCCGCACCTTCCGGAGTCGAAGGAGACGACGCATCGGAATCCTTGTTGCGTGAACGCTTGCGAGTATCCGGGTTACTCGACTCGGGGGCTTCCTCCTCCACATCAGATAGGATGGTCGACTCTGACTCGTCCTCTTCCAAAGCGTCATGAGGGATAACCCCCTCAGGAAGAGGGGGCATACAGGGTGACACCACCCAATCCTGCATACAGACACAATTCAGCACAAAGCAAAGAAATAGCAAAGAAGCAATCAACAAACTAAGCTACTGCATAGCACAATTGTACCTTAGGAGGAGGATTAGAAGCGTCGAACGGGGGAACAACCGGTTCGCTGGGGAGCACATCCTTGATGGTGTACTTGGTCACTAGTCGAACCCTTTTATCTACCTTACTCGTGGACATGCCATCGGCAGACACGCGAGTGACATCGTTAGCGCCAGCCCACTTGAACATGGGATGGACTCTGGCCTGCAGGGGTTGGACACGACGGTGCAGCCACGTGCGAATGAGGGCGCAGCCTCCTTCCTCTTTGCCTATGCGACTCTCGAGGTCGCAAACACGCTCATACAGCACATCTGTCTCCGCGGACTCGCCGGGCATAACGACATTCTTCCAGGAGCGCCTCCTCTTGCATGGCGTCGAGGGATCAAAGGGCGCGAGTCCGAAGTGGTCTCTGTCGGCCTTCTGGTCGCGAACGTAGAACCACTTGTCCCTCCACCCTTGGACGGACGACATGAGTTTGATGTCGAAGTATGTGGCGGAGGAGTCGACGTGGATTCCGCAGCCACCTACATCGTAGACTACGGAACCAGATGCCGATTGGCGCTTCAATTTGAAGAGGCGTTTGAAGAGACCGAAATGCGGCTCGATCCCGAGCCAACACTCGTAGAGGGTGATGTAGCAAGCTACATGGAGAATGGAATTGGGGACAGCTGATGGAGCTGGAGCCCGTAAAAACAAAGAAGGCCCCTGAAGAAAGGATGCAGGGGCAAAGAGAGTCCACGAATGATGAATGCTAGGAACATCACTCGAAAACCGGCAGGAGGAGAGGGAGTTATCTCGCCGCCGGGGACGCGCGTGTCGGCGACTGCGGCGGACAACACTCCATCTTGGCGAAGAAGACGAAGATCAGAAGACTTGATGATGGATGGACGCCACACGCCATTCGTGACGCGGGTGCCCGTGCCCTTCTTCTTCCCGCCGGTGGCGGTGCTGGTGCCCACAGCGGCGGAGCCGCCCTTCTTCTTCGCCGCAGCAGCGGTAGCCGCGGAATCGGCCGTAGCACCTCCTTTCTTCTTCCCCATTGCGCGGCGGCGATGCGAGCGGAGAAAGTAGCTGGGAAACGTGCGGAGCTGGTCCAGCGCCGCGGAAGGAAAAGAGCGCAGAGAAAGCAGAGGAGCAGCGGCAATGGCGATGAAGGCAAAGGATGAATGAAAGCAGATGAGAAAATTACCGTCGCAGCGTCACTACTTAACCCCTGGAAGATGCAATCCAATGGCTCGAAAAAACCCTACTGGACGCGTGGCATTCATCGTGCTTGACACGTGGAGGAGCAGAAACGCGAACCATCCCCCCACTACTCCCATTACGTGTGGAAATCGAGGAGGCGCAGTTAAAATAAAGATTACACACGCCCAGTCAAATCAGAGTCAGGCAGTGGGACCCACCACTTGTCACGTCCCGTCAAATTCGCTCACGCGGGCAACTGAGGTCACGAAATCATCAGCACTGACATCATCAACAACTACGCAACAGAAGACTTCGATTACTTTAGTCCTTGCTCGAGTCTTCGACTCCACCAAGCACTCGGGGGCTACTCCCATAGGGAGTGCTGGTCGCGCACCCTATGATTTTTCTTCTTCTTTTACAGGAACATGAACAATCAAAGCAAAACCCAATCACTCGAAGGACGGTTCGACTATGGACATGGGTTACTCCCATAGGGAGCGCCGGAAGCAAATTCGACTGAAACAAGCAAATAAAGACGACAGTAGTCACAAAAGTTCTTTAGTCCCTACCTGAGTCTTCGACTCAACCAGGCACTCGGGGGCTACTCCCATAGGGAGCGCTGGTCGTGCACCCTATGATTATTTGTACAAAAGTACTATGTGTTGATAACGTCCACACTCGAAGTTTATGGCGACACCGCCTCATAATTTTTCCCTACAAAGAGACCGCGTCTCCTGGGTCACCCGAATCATCTCCGCGATGATAAAATTTGGATGTCGCGCTTACAGCGTGAAGGTAAGACCTGAATAAGGCCTGGCAACGCATTAAGCTACGCACTACCAGAAATATATCCGTGCCTGCAGGTACGATGAATATGCCTTGATGGACGCGTCAAGTGCTCACACCCATATACTAGAATTCGACTCCTGTAAGACCTCCGCGACTTGAGTTAAATTACACTAGCACTTTTCCGGATTCGAGTCCGAGGACTCGAGTTCGAGTAGATGGCGTTGTTTTACCCTAAGGTAGTTAACTGATACCGATGCATCGGTTAAAATCAGGCACGCACATCAACAATCCCTATGACATAAACAAAGCAGTCGAAAAATGTACTCAGTCATGCACTCGACGGACTTCATAAAGTCTCTAGTCGAATCTGCGATTCCACTGGACACTCGGGGGCTACTAACATGGGTATACCCTACAGGTACTCGAGCTTGGTATATACGACCTGAATACATAGAAGCCCACGGTGTCGCCAAGGCCCAAGTGAAGAACTCGAGTAACCTGCGGACTCTCGATTGCTTGAAGAACAAGAAGAAGCTAAAGATAGAAAGTTTAAAGGGGAAAACCCTAACTTGTAACCGACTTGGCCTGCTACCCGAGACCTAGCCTATCTATATAAAGGCTAGGAAGGGGCGGCGAGGAGGACACACGCAACCCTAGTTTCCACAACCCTTGCCAGATTGCATCTACGCACCATTGTAATCTTAGATTCCTTTGATAATTCCATGAGCAGACAAGCAGGAGTAGGGACCTCTACGAGGCCTGAACCTGGGTAAATCTTCGAGTCCCCTGTGTGCTTGTTTGCTAGCCGATAGATGTCTCCAGTGCTCCCTCCTTCTCCAAAACCCAAGTCCATAACAATGGGCATTGATGAGTTAAAACCCCGTCACCGGGTACCCCAAAGAAGCACCCAAAATAGGTCAAAAAGGCAAAATATAAAGGGAAAGGGGCAGACAAGACAACTTGGGCCGGCTGGAGCCTCCCAGCCAGCCCACTACATCGCTGCCAACCTCCTCTTTCCCGGGTGGGCTGTCTCCAGCGCCCCCGCCTGGGCCTCCCCGCCTTCGCACCGACTGGGCCGGTCCTGGCTGCGCCACCCGGCCACCATGCTGGCTAGGCCACCACCCCCGCGGGGGTCCGCTTCCGCCTAGCCCGCCCCCGGCTGGGGCCTCCACCTCTGCCTCGCCATAGGGTGGGCCGCGTCGCTTGCCCGGGCCGGCTAAGCGCTCTCCCGGCTGGGCCTCTGTCTTGCCTCGGGCCGGCTAAGTGCCACCGGCTGGGCCCCTACCCTGCGCCTGGGCCACTTGGTCGCTGCTAATTGATCCCACGGGATCGATCACAACACCCCTGCCCTGACTCGCCCTGGCGCCTCCTAGCCGGTTCGGCTGCCTCAGTCGGCAGGCTCCCTGCTGCTACTTCCTCAATCGATCAAGACCAGCTGCCTTGGATTCCAAGCACGAGAATGACATCGACAAGACCGAAGACATTACCACCATGCTGCTCATGTATGCAATAGTAGACACTGTAACTTGCCTCATCAGATGACATATGTACTAGTGTAGCACTATGCATGACACATGCATAGTACTAGTTAGGCCAAGTGGGTCCCACCATATCCCTTGGGCCACCTTTATAAGGCACCAAGGGAGGGCCTCACTCATTCAGGCTCACTTCCACCCATCGATTGATCACACACAGAGAGCTAGCTCTCTGCTAGCTAGCTCACTCCCAGATGCACACACGCATACACACATAGACAGACATATAGGTTGGTCTCAAGGAATTTAAGGAGGTAGATAGAAGATACAGTTCCAGGAGCGATTGTAGCCCGTATACTACTTATAGTCAGGTCGGCAGGAGTAGGAGCTTTACCTCACCATGAGGGATCCGAACCTGGGTACTTCTTGTGTCTCACTACACTTGCTCGTATCCAATCCCGCCTACGAACGCCATCAAGAGCTTCCCTGGTAGTCCCCACACCTCTATATAACCTGTTTAGGTACTGCCGTTCCCAATATAACGACATCCAAAATAAGATAAATAAGAATATGTCAAGATTTCATGTGGTGATTGAGATAATGCTAGATCATCTAGTGTGAACCCTTGTGTGCAAAATAGAAGTAGCTAAGTATTGTTTGGTGATTGTATACCTCGTATTTATTTATAGACGATAGTACCGACCCGGGGTACGAGTCGGAGGAGTACTACTACAAAGAAGAAGAGAACTTCAACAACTGCACCAACCAAGACAACCTATCCATGCAAGCTTAGCTATGCAAGCTGACCTATGCAAGATGCACTATGCATGTTTTGGTTATGCAACTTTGATTATACCAATCCCAAGTTTTACTTGCAAGCTTTATTCTTTTACCTTTACCAAGTTTCTCAAATAGTTAATTATTGGTGATTGGTGGAAAAATAGGATATATGCCATCAAGAGCATAGAACTAGTATTGGGTAGTTACACTTGATTAGCACCCCTCAATAGTGATACCCTCATTGATAGTTGCTAGTGCTAAACTAATACTGATCACTTTAGATGGGAACACTTGGAGAAAATGATTATGAAAACCTTGAATGATGAGTCATTCTATTGAAGTATTTTGACATGGGTTATGAAACACAATGATTTGAATATGAAAATGAATGAGGCATGTGCCTTGACTTTGATAAAAACTGATGGTTGGGTTCGGATGCGATACCATTCCAGCTTTTACCGTACAACCACAATACCTGATTTGGGTAGGGCTTAACTAGAAGTTTATATGTCTTAGTATGGGTTCCCTTGCGGAAAGAGGTTAAGCTGAGGCTACCTCGTGAATATGAATGTCCACCTATGCAGTTCCCGGGATGGCAGATGGCCATGGCTAGGAGGCCAAACTCATAGGGGAGGCGCCTATACTAGGGTGTGTAATTGAAAGGTTAGGATTGATTATCCGCATACCAAGTATGATGATTCAGGGTTATCCCTGACGGATGTATCGAATTTTGTGTTGAAAGTGTACCACCTCTACAAAGTGTCAAACTATTCGAATAGTCGCATCCGCGGTCATGGATAGTTGGAGTGGCCATACTGTTCCGTTGTCAGATGTTTTCAAAATGACTTGTGACTTGAAATATAAACTTGACTTGAAAACTAGGTTCCCACCTTAGTAATCTAGATCACTAAAATAGGTATTTACTACTAAGCACTCTTGAAATAAAATTGGCTTATTGCAAATAAGACTAGAGCTTAGGATTCCTACTAGTATTGTCTTACTTGTGTTAGTGATAGTTTGTGAGTACTTTAAGAGTACTTATAGCTTTGTCCCTGGCTATTCCCATGGCTAGACTATGAAGAGGACTATCCGGAGGACGAACAACAGGAGGTGTACGATAACTAGGATCATCTCACATCGTCAGTATTGCCTGTGATAATGAAGATGGAGTCTACTACATTTATTTCTGTTGCTTTGATTGTATTAAGACTTGATCATGAGATCAACTATTTGTAAGACTATTATGGGTTATAATGAATGATGTACTGTGCTACCAATTCTGTTATGTCTCGTAAAAATGGTAATTCTAGGATTGTGATGTATGGCATAACAGGCATCTGGAATTAAAAATCCGGATGTTTACACTTTTCAAGTTAACTTCTACTCTGTAGCAGTAATAATGAATGTTAACTACCACATATGCATGTTAACTTTCGTGAACTTCTTAACTGTCTTGTGTGTACAAGTTAACTCCCTCTTTCTATGCTAGTTCAATTTCTGACGGAGCACCGTTTTTTTTGTTTTTTTTAAGGACTGAATATTAACTTCCGTCTGTGCAAGTTAACTTCCGCGACCCTCTTAACTCCCCCGTCTGTACAAGTTAACTTCCTTTTTTCTATGCTAGTTAACTTCCTGAAGGAGCACCGATTTTTTTGTGTTTTTTCACGGTCTGTGCACCTTAATTTTTGCTTGTGCAACTTAACTTCCGCGACCTCATTAACTTCCCTGTGTTTGCAAGTTAACTTCCGCCAGATGCACTTCTTAACTTTTGCGGCCCTTATTAACTTCCCTATAAATGCAAGTTAACTTCTAGAGAGGAGGCACCGATGGTGTGTCTCGCCCAGAGGTAGCTTTAGGGAAGAGAGGGCTTCACGACAAGGAGAGGAGGAGGACGAAGGTAGTTAGGTGGGGAGGATGGCGCGGCGGCACGCGGGCCGGAGGGTGCGCGGGGCGGAGAAGGCGGTGGCGCGCGGGGATGAGGGTGGTCGGCGGGGCGGAGCGGAGGAGGCCTGCAGGGAGGAGGACGTGGCGGCTGAGGCGGAGGAGGCTGGCGGCGCGCGGAGAGAAGGTTGGCAGGCGGCACGTGCGAAGGAGGCCTGCGGGGAGGAGGGCATGGCGGCACGCGGCCGAAGGGCGCCTGGACGGAGGAGGCCGGCGACCCACGGAGAGGAGGGTGGCCGGCGGCGCGGGACGGAGGAGGCCCACAGCGCGGATCAGAGGAGGTAGGTGGCGTGCGGGGTAGGAGGAGGAGGGCTGACGGCGCGGGAGAGGAGGTAGAAGATAGTTAGGTGGGGGTTGCTGAATAAACTTATTTAGGAATCTCTTGAGGGGAGTTCTTGAATAGTCCTGTTCTCTCTCTCTATATATAAACAATATTTAGCCACAGGCTATAGAATAGTTATTTTGCACTCAGCATATTTTTATGTTGATTGAAAAAATTATGTTTTGTATACGAATAATTATATTCATATATTGACCATAATCAAAAATCGCAAAAAAATGGATTTATGAGTCATTATAGTGTAAAAAAACTTCAAGATACGTATTTTAGTCATATTTTTATACGCCATATAAAAAAAAGGATTATGTCATTTCTAAATTTTCTTGTGTTTTTCTCGACTTACGATGTAAAACAAAATTTGTGTGACGTAAAAATAATATACGGTTCAAAAAATAGAGGGTATTCTACACTCTAGGAGTCAAATAGCGCGGTGTGTTGTATTCCCTCCGTTTTAAAATATAAGATATTTTAGTTTTGTGAATGGAGTATATCTAGCCCTTTTTTAGTATGTAGGTTTATTTTTTTAATCTCAATGAACCTACGCATTAAAAAGAGGCTATATACGTTCTCTTCGTAAAGCTAAAACATCTTATATTTTAAAAATGAGGAAGTATCAAAATATTTGGCCCGGATTTACATTTCCTAATTATGTTACAAAAGTATGCAAGAAAACAAAACATTTGTGATGTTTCCGAGAAGAAGTGCGTGACTTTTGTAAGTACTAAATCAGCACACTTTATTATTGTTCGAGAGTACTCACTCTTTTTAAAAATATAAGATTATTTTAGTTTTGTAAAAACATATGTATTTAAATTTTTTTGTGTGTAGGTTCACTTTAAACCTATATAAATCTACATATTAAAAAGACCTAAATATATTTTCTCCACAAAGCTAAAATATTTTATATTTTGAGCGGTGGGAGTGGTGTATATTGAAAGCTAAGGATCTTAAAGAAACTAGAAACTGAGTTTCTTTTCTGGGTCCGGTCCAGCCCGGCCCATAGCCGGCCATGACGACGAAGCTACCTACAGGCTACGCACAAACGCAAGCCGAATATCCATCGACGCCTTCCTTCTTCCTTCTCCCTTTCCTCCACGAATCCGATCCGACCTCCTCCTCCTCGTCTCCATCCCCTCCTCGTAGATCCGAGCCCGAGTCACGTCTCGGCTCCCTCGCGGTGATATCCCCCGAGATCCACCCGCACGCCAACCGCCGCGTCGCGAGGTTCGGATTTGGGGCAGGGTGTGAAGATGGGGGCGTGGATGTCACGGGTGTGGTTCGTCATGTTCCCTGCCAAAGAGTACAAGATCGTAGTCGTGGGTCTCGATAACGCCGGGAAGACCACCACGCTCTACAAGCTCCACCTCGGCGAGGCCGTCACGGCCGCGCCCACCATCGGCAGCAACGTCGAGGAAGTCGTCTTCAAGAATATACGCTTCGAGGTCAGCGCACTAGCCCTTCTCCTTTCCTTCCTTTCTCCCTGTATGGATGCTAGAATCTGAGTTTACGCGGCTAGATTTGCTCTTGCTGGTGGGCTGCGATGCTGCCTGCTCCCTCCATGATTGACTCTTCCCACTGTATATAGTGCTCGGAAAGCATGGCCGGATCATGCACCTAGTGATGTAGTATGTCTTTCCTTGAGATTATTGTCTCAACACGAGGATTAGGAGATAAGGAGTTATTTTTACTCCTCCTTGATGTACTTCTTAGGATGATTCCAGATAAGATGAGCAGATGTGATCTTGATTGCCCTTGTAGATCTGAGTAGCTAGCAGCGTTCATAGCTCCATTCGCTTGTGAACTTCTAGCGAAATTGTAGCCAACTGCAGATAACAGATTCCTTCTTGTGATGTGTATGCCGTAGCTTAGATTTGTCTATCTTACATGTCACTATGTAAAAGATGGTACATACTGATACTGCATACTGTACCACATACCGCCATCCAGACTAGTAAAAACACCTTCTTTTATGCCCCTTACTTCCGATTTATTATTTATTAGGAACTGGTTCAGAGTTAGATATGAGTAGTGATTTAAATTTCTCCTCTGCTAAAAGCTGTCCAGTTTACTTTTTTTTTGTCTACCTTCTCCCTTGTAAAAAGAACTTTCGCCTATCTGGCCATGGTTTGTTTGTACACTCACCCGAGCACTCATCTTTTGCGCGACCAATACATTGGTTCGGTACAGGAGGGCCAATAAGACAATGGTCTAATTGGATATCAGACAAAATTCAGGCTTCTTGTACATATATTAACACAGCAGTCTAATGATATCACTTAAATACACTGTTAGTGTGTTTGCCTACTAGTTTTTTGACCATGTCCAAAAAATTAACATTGATTTGGATGGTTGCTAAATTTTTGGGATGCCCATTTCTAACTGTACCTGTCAGTATTGGCCAAAACATGGGCAACCAAATGTGTGACCAAGCTTTTGGCTAGCTAGCCAGTTGCGAAGCTTAGCTAGGGCCGACATGGGCCATGGCCTAACACAGTCTGGGCCCAGTTTGACATAATACCTTTGTAGGCCCCTCAACTCTGTTCAAGGCTCATTTAGCCGCCTCTAAAATCTTGTCGAAGCTCCGCCAATGACTAAGAATGTCAATTCTGTCTAGTCTTCAATAACTCACACAAGACCCACAATTTGTGTGTTCATTATCCATTACCCTTTAATCATTCTACTTCCATGTTTATTGCGGTGTGTCGTTGCATACTTATCACTTACCATGAATCCCAGCAATCGGAGCTTCCACTTTCTTCCTGGAAAGATTGGATTATCCGACTCATGGCCACAGCCCTGTTGGAAATTGATGTTACTATGCGTTTTTCTCAAAATTGATGTTACTGTATGCTTTTATTCAGTTGGGCTGCCAGCAAAAAAAATCTTGCCCTGGGAACTTGGGTATAGGCAATGCAGAACATGTCAAATCCTGGTCTGATTTGGACTCATGGCCACAGCCCCGCTGAAAATTGTTATTACTCGCTTTTCTTCAGTTGGACTGCTAGGAAAAAAAATCTTGCCCTGGGAACTTCGGTATACGCAATGCAGAGCATGTCAAATCCTGGTCTGATTTGTGGATTGCAAATGCTTCACCTTTTTTGGCTATAACCCCTATCACCTATAGTTAACTAAGATATTTTTCATGCTCCTGTTTTGTCCATGACCAATTTTTGCTACTGGTAATTGGGCATGCAACCAAACATACATCGGTTTCATGCAAAGTTGCAAATTCTGATTTCACATTACTTCTGGAATTCTAGAGGCTAGCATTCATTGAACAGACCTGTTTTCTAGCAATGCCATTGTATTATTTGTAAATTTATGTTCTATGAACTAGGTGTGGGATCTAGGAGGACAAGAGAGCCTACGCACTTCATGGGCAACATACTATAGAGGAACACATGCTGTGATCGTAGTGATTGACAGTACTGACCGCGCTCGGATCAACATCATCAAAGACGAGCTCTTCCGGTTGATTCAGCATGCGGACCTTGACAACACGGTGGTCCTCGTATTTGCAAACAAGCAGGATCTCAAGGACGCCATGTCGGCTGCTGAGATCACTGATGCCCTGTCGCTCCACAGCATAAAGAACCACGATTGGCACATACAGGCCTCGTGCGCTATCACGGGCGAGGGCCTCTATGATGGCATGGGGTGGATAGCTCAGAAAGTCGCAGGAAAGGCCACGGCGAGCTGACCAGTAAAACAGTGTATTTTGGTGAATTTGGTGGAAGAAGGGAGGCAGGATGGGTTTGTTGTTCCTGCCACTAAAGTGTTTATTTATGTTTTTGCATATCTGAAAACTGTGTCTGTATTCCCACCGATCTGAATATAGAAGGCAAAATTGCACGCCATCTTATATGATTAACTGTGCTTTACCTTACTTTTTCCTTATTCCTATATGAACCTCATGTCTGATAGATCAGGGACAGTACGTACTTCTAAGAGTATCGGTCAGAGAACTCACTTTAAAATAAAGGAAAATGCCCAATATGCGGACTTTAGACCAACCCCTAAAAACGTTTGGGGCCTCTTTCGAAGTTTCGATAGCAGTCTGAAATACTCATGGACAGGACAAACACAGAAATCTCAGATTTAGATGTTCGTTTTTTTTAGGTAAGCAGCTAGGACTCCGTCCTGCTATTCAAATATTTGTTACATCGTTTATCAAAAGATCTAGGGTTTTTATCATTTCTGCCACTATGACCAACCCAAACCTCAATTTTACCATTTGACCGCTCCAAACTCCATTTTTGCCACTGCTCCGTTACAATGTTCCTCGGTTTTGTTATTCTGTCATCTCTTTACCGTTAGTTTATAATGAGATTTGCCATTTGAAGAGTTAGAGGATTGAAGTGGGAATTGAAAAAATATTTTAGAAATATGCATAACAAAAGGAAATTGATAGTGATATTTATCAAAGTGACACAACTTTGTTAGGAAAAGTTAGCACGTACATGTGCATCATATCAATTTGAATCTCATCAATCTAAATTGTAATATACATGTATAGTTCAGTCTAAGTGCTTAGAAAAAGATGTGCATCTGCGGTTCGTTTAGGTTCTTCGAAAAAGTTTACACCATGATTAATATAGAAACAACTTTGAAGTAGACTACGATGTAAGTCGATGCTGATGCATCTATGCAATTCCAAAACATATCACCGATATCTTATAAAATCGTAATTGGAGGAAGAACTGAACTACATATTTTTAGGAATTATATGTTAGGAAACCGTAGATATCAGTGTTAAAAAAGGTATTCCAGGACGGTTAGTGGTTACCGAAACAAACAATAAGAATAAATTAGATTAAAAAAAATGAATTGTCCACATGTAGGCTAGACAGGGTAATGGATATTGAAAATATATTAGATACAGTAAAACTGAACTGCTATAGGACACACAACTTGTTGCATGTCCACAACCAATCAATGAGATATAAAATAATTGAAGAGAAACGATAAAGAACCAAAGAATGGTAAAACTGATTATAGACTAACAATAAAAAGATGATGGAATGGCAAAACTGATGAGCCTTGTAATGGGGACAGTGGCAAAATTGAAGTTTTGAGAGGTCAAATGGCAAAATTGAGGTTGAGGTCGGTCATAGTGGCATAAATGATAAAAATCCAAAGATCTAAAGCAAAATTTGGGAGCTCATCGTCCCAATTACAAGATAATTGATCATTAAAACAAACCCTTGCAATCTCATGAGCTACTTTATTTGGACGAATTCAACATTGCCAGTGATAGAGCCAATGTCTAAGCAATCAGTAAATAACGCTGCTGATTCAGTCCACCAAGCTCCTTATCCTTTGCAAGCTTCGATTACCTTCTGTTGAATCGCCCTTAGCAATAACATTATTACATCCCAGTCTATTTGCCAATTTTAAGCCCTTCCTTCATCACGGTAGCCTTAGCCATTGAAGCTGATGATATATGAGGTAAAAAATTACAATAGAGCCAGAAAAGGAGTCCAAATAAAAAGAAGCATCCACATTCACCTTAACATTTCTCGGGTTAGGACATTGCCAAAGCTGATCTTGGGTGTTGCGGAATAGATAGTTTTCAGTGATTGGCAACTATAGACATAATGGAGAACTTACATTTGAACAAGGGAGGGACTTGTTCGCCGTGTGTTCTTCTCCGTCTTATCCACCACAAGTACCAGGCAGTAACAAAGATGAGTTTTCTTCTACCAATGTTCCCATTATGCTACTTATTAGACAATCGCAGTAAAATTTCTAGAACCACCGAACCTGATCTTTCATCAATCATTGCCTCATCAATCAGATTGGCAAGTCCCAGGGATTGCCAAATATCCCTCGCCATTGTACGCTGGAACAACAAGTGCCTCATGCCCTCAGGTCATTGCGAGCATATCGGATAGACACCCACATCACCTATATAGCAATTAAACAGAATCGACTTTAACGACATTATTCCATGTAAGGCACACCACATGAATGTTTTGATTTTGCTAGGTATCTTTAATTGCCACACTATTTTCCATGCCATATTAGACACTTGAGACCCTTGGATAGCAAGTTGACTCGCTGATGGTCCAAAAGTGTGCCTCCATTGCACATGATACCCTGACCACACCGTGTACATACCATGCTTTGTGTGATTCCAAGATATAAAATCATCAAAGCCATGGTCATTGATAGGTACCTACAAAATACAATTATAATCCATAGGGATAAACAATGATCTAATAAGTTCTTCGTCCCATTATCTCGTGTACGGGTCCAATAGTTTACAAACTTTGGTCAAAATTGCTCCTCCTCTCGGAGTAAATACCATCCTGGTAGGGCTACTCCCAATCCATGGATCCCTCCATGTATCAATTTTTTCTCCCTTGCCCACTCTCCAAATGTATCCTCTCTTAAAAGTGGTCAACTCTGCCTTTGGGCCAGCCTTTAGAATATCACCGTTAAGGTAGTACTTAGCTTAAGACACGTGCACAAAGAGAATCTAGAACAGTGATAATTGTCCATGCCTGTTTAGCTAACATAGCCATGTTAAAAGAGTGAAAATCTCTGAAACCCATACATTACTCACTTTTTGGGTAGCATAGCTTCCACCATACATACAAATGCATTTTTTTGCCATTATCATCATCTCCCCACCAAAACTTTGCTATAGCATCCATCATCCTTTTGCACACTCCTATAGGGATTTGGAACACTGGCATTTCATAAACCGGGATGGCTTGTGCAATCGCCTTAATAAGAATCTCCTTACCCTAATAGATAAGTGTTTCTCCTTCCAACCATTATAAGGTGAATCCATCTTTCATCAAATCCCAACTCCCTCATCATATTTTTTAGAAACACCCACTCCACTCTATCATAAGCCTTGTGCATATCCAATTTCATTGCACAAGTGCCAACAACTCCTTTCCTCTTGTTTTTAATAGCATGGACACTTTCGTAGGCTATCAAGACATTATCAGTAATAAGGCATCCAAGAACAAACACACATCTTTGTAATATTTTTATAAATAACGTTATAGAGGCTTATTGGGCAAAAATGAGTAATCAACTCCGGATCATCGGTTTTTGGGATCAGCACCACTGTCCACCCCTCAATAATAACACATGCAACACCTCCGAAGTGACATGTTCTCCAAAAATATCGTAGAACTTCTTGTAGAAAATAGCATTTAGGCCATTAGGCCCTGGAGCTTTGAAATCACCAATACTAAACACAACCTTCTTAACATCCTCAACAGAAAATGGAGCAGCCAGTTTTTCGTTCATGTCACTCATTACTTTTGGAAGGATTTTATCTAAGAAATTTGGATATGTGTCCTGCACCTCAATAGTAAAGAGGTTATAAAAATACTGAAACACCAATGGTTTTAGTGATTCTGTACCTTCAACCCAATCATTATTATTGTTTCTCAGCTTCTTAATATAATTCCTTTTTCGATGGGCCGATGCAAAGTTGTGATGAAAATAGGCATTGCGATCTTATTGTTGCAACCAATTAGCTCTAGATCGTTGTAGCCACCGAACTTCCTCTTGTTCCAATAAGAGCTCAATTAGTTCTGCCATCTCCTTAACTTTTGCCTCGCTGTCATTGTTAATAATCCTGCTGATATCCATTTCGAACTTACACTACACCTTCTGTAGCCTCCTCCTTGGTTGCTTCAAGATGGACTGGTCCCACTCAGGCAACGTGACGTGCACGTGTCCCAGCCTCGCTAGCACATTGCTGCTCGGTATCACATGTGGGGCCGATTCTCAGGCTTTTAGAACCACCTCCCGATTTTTTTTCTCCTTGAGCCACATCTCCTCAAAACTTTTTGGGCCAGATCAGTTCAAGGCTTCGGCCCCTATGTAGTCAGTATCAAGAAATATTGGCATGTAATCCAATTTGAAGTATCCAAGATGTTGCAACGACCACGAGTTTGTAGCAACCGCCCTATACAATCTCTCACATAGACGTCCATGCTCCCAAGTATAATTATCTCCTGAGAAACCCAGATCTTCAAGCTCACAGTCATCAAGTGAATCGCTGAAAGCTTGCATATAGTAGTGAGTACGATTCCTAGCACCATCTTTCTCACTTGAGAACATAATCTCATTGAAATCACCAATAATAACTCGTGGAAGGTATGATGCCCCTTCAATTCTCTCAACTTATCCTAGGTTGTACTTTTCATGCCATCTAGGTTCTCCATAAATGACAGTAAATCTCCAAATATTGTTCGCTTCCATAAATGCTAGTCAATCTTTAAATATTGTTCGCTTCCAAAACCTTCACATCAATATATTTAGGTGCTGCAAAAATCTATTGAATAACAACTTCTCACTTCCATAAAAGCATGACACCACCACTCCTTCCATCGCTAGGACTAACGATATTGAAATCCATCTTCAGTTTCCTCAAAGATTCCACCGGATAAGTATCAAGGTGTGTCTCCGACAAAAAAAACACCTCGGGGTTAACTCGTCTCTGGACATCCTGAAGCGAAAGAACTGTCAGGGCATTACCCAATACCTGACAGTTCAAGGATAATATTTCCATTGCGCCCGGATGAGCTCCTCACGGGAACCCGCCGATCCTAGTGAAGAGGAGTCAACTACAATCTTGTTTGGTCTTTTGTTGCTATCCTTCTCCTTACCTACAGATGGTACATCAACCGTGGGTGGAGTCATACCATCAGTAATCATTGTTGTAGGTAGATTACCATCAGCAACATAAATATCCATCACCACGGCTGCCTTTTCGAACTCGTCATTAAGTCCTCGTTTAGCGCTCGAATTTGAGTTACCCTTATCATCCAGATCCATGTATCTTTCTTTGATCGAACTTGTAGCTGTATCTTTAATAGAGTCATGGAGCATAGCCGCATCAGCCACATTAGATAGTGCATTTTGCCTCCAGTTAACATGCACATAAGCTCCTCAGACAGCTGGTTCTTACCCGCTTCCACAACCAGAGAGACAGTCGCCACGTCCACCGTGACCACCACGGCCTCCACCTCGATTACCACTAAAACCCCGTCTATAAAAGGTGTACCAGTTAGCTTTAAGACAATCCCTCCACTTTAGACATTCTTCATCATGTTCACCGGGGCCGCACTCCAGATGCCCATGACCAATAAACCCACATGCTCCACAAAACCTATGCATATTCTCATATTTCAGCTGATAAACATCTCTCTTACCTCCACGAGACATGGAGACAAACCTAGCCAAGGTATTACAAACATCTAGTCTAACTATGACTCTTACAAAATTTCCAGCACCCAAAACATCAGTTTGAACCTCTCGACTTTCCCAACCTTCTTCTTAGTCAAATTTGTCAACAAGGTTTTCTCACGAGAGCTGACAGGTACCTTATGGATCTGTATCCATGTTGAAAAGAAATTGAGATCATACTTATCAGTAGGAGATAGACCATCATAAGGTTTGATGCATACAACAGCATCTCTGAACAACCAAGGTCCTCCTTTTCCCACCTTCAGCCAATCACCTAGGCAGAAACATTGAACCATAAATAAGTTCCCCTCTAAGTGCTGGAACTTTACCTCTCGTGTCGAGTTCCATGCAACACACATATGTTGTTCGAAGGTTTGGGGACTAAAAAAGTTCGGGGTATGAACTCTTACCGACGCCATCCACTTGATGACCTCAATCAAAGCACCTTCCTCTTCCTCAAATATGAGATCATAAAATTCATCATCCCCAATTCCTAGCCTCTGAATCAAGTCATCGATTGCCTCGTACTTCTTAGCCCCTGATCCTCCTAGTCGCGTCCTTGATTGCGCTGAAAATGACGACGTGATTGCCAAGAACGAGAACCCTTACCAAACCCTAGAGGCAGTACAAGGCAAAACGGAAATAAGAGCAGCTGAATCGCACGTACCCTTAAGGATCTAGGAATTAGATCATAACTTAAAAAGAAAATCCGGCACATAATCAATCTAGAGGTGGAGGATGAGAAACCCTAGTCACTCGGATGCCGCCAGAGTGCTAGGTAAAAAAGTCCTAACACGATGAGTGACGAGGGGTAACCTCGACAATATCTATAGTTATGGACTTGGGTTTGATGGAAACGAGAGCGTTGGTGATTTTGTCAGCCTATCAGACAAACAAGGGAGTCGAATCCTGTTTGAGCTTACAAATAGATGATTACAAAGTCGTCAATTCGCTAGATGTCACTCACAGCGGGTTGTGTCTACTCCAAGCTATGGTGGTCTTTCCATTGGCTCCTCCCAGCGCTTATATGAGAGGTTGGGTCTCGGATTCCAATACGGATCATTTACAAGTTTAATTACAGCTACTCGACTATGTCGGTTTTGTATCTCTATCTTGATTAACATGTCTGGTTCCTAGGCGTCGAATGCTTTCTAGGACTCTTTATTTATTTCTGGGCCTTGGGCTATATCTTTAGTATGTACCAGGTATACTAATTATAGGAACCCGATAAGTCATACCCATGTCAGTAGCCCCCGAGACTCCATCCAAATTGTAGATTCGGGTTGAGTCTCAAAGACATTTCGATGTATGAACCTGAAGATTTATTCGAGTAGAACTTTTTATTTATAGATATCTATGTCATGGGGATTTTGGTAACACAAGTTTGGTGCATCCAACAAATCGGGAACCAGTTAATTTCTGTTGGGCAAAAACATCATGAACCTACTTCAAACTCAAGTACTCGGACTCGAATTCGGTATGTACTGGCGTAATTCATCTCAAGCCGCGGAGGTCTTATCGAGTACTAAATTCTAGGCTCATATTTTATGGGTACCTAACACGTCCGTCGAGATTTTTCATCATATCATGGATATAGATAATAACTAGCAGAGCGCATTCTGGTGCATTTACTAGGTCTCACAGGACGGATCATGGGGTCCTACCTTCATGTCGAGAGACACAACATTCAGACATATTATGACCATGGACGCGGTCCAAGAATTTTTGAGAATTTATCGACTGTCTTGTTTGGCTGCTGGAATTGCTAAAGTTGTTAGCTTGTTGATATTATTGTTTAATGCTCCCGATGGGAGTAACCGTCTGAGGGTACACTTGTGTAATGCTCATAGGGTTTTTATCGTCTTCGTTGGAGGATTTTTGTTGTTTATTCCATCGAGTGCGTGACTTGTGCTCCCGATGGGAGTAGCCCCTGGGGCTATAGTCGAATATTTGTATTCGAGTGTAGGCTCAAAGTATCTTCATCCAAGGAGGTACTCGACTTGGATCTTGTTTGTATTGATATGAGTGTACTTTTTTATTGGTTCCATCCATATTTTTTCATTGGGTGCACGGCCAGCGCTCTCGATGGGAGTAGTCCCCGAGGCTATGTTCAAATACTTGTGTTCGAGCATAGGCTCAAGTCTTTATCATCTCAGGAAATTTTGGATTGAACCTTTCCTTTTCTTAATAATATCGGGTGCACGGCCAGCGCTCTCGATGAGAGTAGCCCCCGAGGCTATGTTTGAATGCTTGTGTTCAAGCATAGGCTCAAGTCTTTATCATCTGAGGAATGCTTATCGAGTATGAAGGAACATGTTTTTGGCACAAGTGCCTGGCCGTTGGCCTTATTCCCTAGAGACGTAGTTTGTTCGGCTGAATAGCCTGGCCGTCGCCTTATTATAAGTAAATTGCGCAGAATAAATGTCCTAGGTGTAGAAGCATCACAGCTACACAATGTTCCACGAGTTGGAGTATTTGACTCTGGTCTTCTTGTCTTGGAGGTGATATGCTCCGCCAGGGATTCTGTGATGATGTAGGGTCCTTCCCATGGCGACTCGAGTTTGCGGTGTCCATCTTATTTGAGGCGAAGGACCAGGTCCTCCACAAGGAAGGACCTAGGATGAAGCCGATGGCTATGATAGTTGCGTAGGTTTTGCTAGTACATGGTTGCTCTTGCAAGGGTGACATATTGATCTTCATCGAGTGCATCCACATCATCTTCTAGTGCCTTTGTAGAGGTTTCTTCATTATATGCGATGACTCACAAAGCGTCATTAGTTATTTCTACTAGAAGCACGGCTTTGGCTCCGTGGACCAGGAAAAAAGTAGTCTCTTGTGTAGCTATATTTGGGGTTGTTCGTAAAATCCATAGGACATAGGGTAACTCATCGACCCAGGCGCCTTTTTCTCTTTCGAGTGGCGCTAATAGCCTTTTCTCGATCCTGTTAGTCACAAGACCATTGAATTTTTCCACTTGGCCATTGGTTTGTGGGTGGGAGACCGACGCGTAGCTCACTTGTATGCCCATCTCCTTACAATACTCGTTGAATTCTCCAGAAGTAAAGTTTGACGCATTGTCAGTAATGATGCTATAAGGCACCTCAAAACAGAAAATTATTGACTTGTTGAAATTCACAGCCGAAGTGGTATCTTGGCTAGTAACAGACATTGCTTCGATCCACTTGGTGAATTTTTTGACTACAACAAGCAGAAGACATGTTCTCTAGGTGATGATTTGTGGAGTTTGACCACCAGGTCAAGCCCCCATTGGGCGGATGGCCAGGCCAGAGGTATCGGAGACAATTCACCATGGGTGCGTTGGGTTTTGTAGCAAATCTCTGGCAACCTTCATATGTTCGCACTATATCCTTTGCATCCTAGACCGTGGTCATCCAGTAGAATCATGTGCGGAAGGCCTTTGCTGCTATTGCTCATCCGCTGGCGTGGTTGCCACATATCCCTTCGTGGATGTCCTTGAGGATGAGCTTTCCTTCCTCAGGTGTCACGCATCACTAGAGCACACCCGAGATACCTCTTTTGTAGAGTTCTCCCTTTATTACCTGGAAGGCCCTGGACTGGTGGGTGATGCGTCGTGGTCCGACTATGTCTTCTAGGAGTTATCCATTTATCATGTATGTTAGATACGGCTGCATCCATGTGGTCTTTATCATCATGACATCTTTGGGTTCTTCCTCGTATTCTAGGGCAAGTGTGGGTTCAGGTGATGGTGTAGCCCTAGAGTCCATTTGCGGCTTTGCTCCCTTGCATACCTTAGGTTCTGTGGCTTCAGTGGCTTTTTTGATCTTGATAGAGCGCTCACCAATCTCTTCCTAGAAAACCACGGGTGGTACAGTTAAGCAAAGGGACCCAATATTTGCAAAATTGTCGATTTCCTCGTTGCTTGCTCTACTAATATAGGAGACCTCACACCCGTCAAAGTAACCCTCCATAATGTTTTACATGTCACGATGCACGATCATGTTGTCACTGATGGCATCACATTTATTCATTACTTGTTGTGCAATGAGGTTTGAATCTCCAAAAAATTTGAGACAAGTTGCGCCGCAGGATTTTGCCATCCACATACCATGCAACAGGGCCTCGTACTCCGCTTCATTGTTTGATGCGTTGGGAAACTCATCCAAAGTATGTAGCTCATCTTGTCTCCTTAGGGTGATACCAGTATAACACCAGCTCCTGCTCCTTCAATTCTTTTGGACCCGTCGAAATACATTGTCCAAGCACTCGGCAAATCTGGGAGATTTGCGCTTTGGAATTCCATCCACTCTATGATGAAGTCAGGGAGAACTTGAGATTTTATTGTTTTTCGCTTTTCATACGCGATATCTTGAGGGAACAATTTGAGTCCCCAAAGAGAGATACACCCCGTGGCTTCGGGAAAGGGGAGACTCATTTACCACCACTATCGAATGCTTGAAAAATTAGTGGCACAGTTTTCACACCATCATGAAAACACCATATGCAAGCTTTTGATAGTGCGGGTATCTTTGTTTGGACGAAGATAATACCTCACTAAGGTAGTGGACCGGTCGTTGCATGTCGTGGGTTTCCCTTCTTCGAGTCGTTCGCCGACTAGTACCACGTTGACCACTTGATTGGTGGCGACGATGTATAGTAGCAGTGGTTCCTTTTACTTGGGTGACACCAAGACAGGTGATGTCGAGAATGTTTTCTTTAGTTTTTAAAGGCTTGTTGGGATTCGTCGGTCCACTCGAAGGTGTCCGATTTCTTCAGAAGTGCATAAAATGATAGTGCTTTTCCCCCCAGCCGAGCGATGAATCGGCTTAGTGCCGCCACGCGCACACCCAGTTCTTGTCTTGGTCTTCTTCTTTCATCTGGATCTGGTGGTATCTAGAGTATGCGTCTAGGAAAGATAGACATTCGAACCCAGCGGTTGCATCAATGATTTGATTGATTCGCAGGAGTGGAAAGTGATCCTTCTAACAATGCTGGTTCAATGTGGTGAAGTCGATACAAATACAGAGTTCCACCATATTTTCTTCTGCACACACACTGGGTTGGCGACCCATGTTGCTTTTTTGATTTCCTTGATGAATTTTGCATCGAGTAGACGATGAAATTCTTTTCCAATGGCCTTGTGTATTGGTTCTGTGAAACGGCAAAGCGATTATTTTACTGGTCTTGCATTGGGGTAAATATTGAACGCATGCTCAGCGAGTTCCTCGGGAATTCTTTGTATGTCAGATGGGGCCCATGCAAAAATTTCCCAGCACTCACGGAGGAACTCGATGAGGGCGCTTTCCTATACGGGACTGATATTAGAAGCCACATAAGTTGTTTTCTTTGGGTCCATCGGCGCTTTCCTATACGGCGCTTTCCTATACGGGACTGCACTTCCTTTGTGTCTTTTGTTGCATCGAAGGATTGGTCTGGTATGGGACTTCCTGCCTCTGGCATAAATCGTGTTCGCCAGTGTTTTTGAGCTGGGCGAACTCCATTTCCATGCCGAAGGACTCGGAGATCTTGTTGAACTCTCGACTGCAGTTGTCTGAGCGAGCAAAACTTCCTCTAACGGATATGCTTCCATTGGGTGCTGGCATATTCATCATGAGATATGCATAATGTGGTACCACCATGAATCTTGCAAATGTTGGTCATCTTAGGATTGCGTGGTACTGTGATGGCCAGTACATAACCTCGAACTCGATTTTTCTCGCCTGAAATTTTCTCAGGTTGCAAAGACAACATCAAGGTAAATCTTGCCTAGAGGAACCTCGGCTTTGCCGGGGACGATGACGTGGAAAGAGGTGTCGGTTGGAGCCAGGTTGGTGAGAGAGCTATTCATTGCGCGTAGTGTTTTGGCGCAAATGAGGTTGATACCGCTTCCTGTGTCCATGAAGACCTTGCTCATGTCGAACCCACCTATTTGTTCTTCAACTATCAATGCCGAATGACCCGGTCGGGGAACCCGACGGGGGTGATCGGCTCTACTAAAGGTGATTTCCTACTCAGTCTAGTGGAGGTACTCTGGTGTTGGTGGCAGTTGATGACCCACAAGTATAGGGGGTGTATCACAGTATTTTTGAGGGAAGTGAAACCCAATTTATTGATTCGGCACAAGGGGAGCCAAAGAATATTTATAAGCCTTAACAACTGATTTGTCAATTCAGCTACACCTGGAAACAATCTTGCTCACAGCAGTTTATCAGTAGCAACAGTTTTGTAGTAGCAATAGTAAAGTAACAACAGTAGTAAAGTAAAGATAGCAGTAACAATATCAGTAAATAGTGGGATTCGAGTGCGGTAGGCATAGGGATGGATGGACGAGCGTTGCATGGACAAGACAATTTACATAGCAATCAGAACATAGGGCAATTGCAGATAAATAAGATAAAGCATCCAAGTACTAGATAATCCTAGGCATGTGTTCCATATATAGTCATACGTGCTCACAATGAGAACTTGCACAACATCTTTTGTCCTGCCAGCCCGTTTGTAGCGGGGCCTCAAGGGAACTACTGGCAATTAAGGTGCTCCTTTTAATAGAGCACCGGAGCAAAGCATTAACACTCCGTGAACACATGTGATCCTCACATCAAAGCCATTTTCTCCGGTTATCCCGATTTCTGTCACTTTGGGGCCATTGGTTCCAGACAACAACGTGTGTATACAACTTGTAGATAAGACCAAAAGCAATACTATCATAATGAATCAATAACATGTTCAGATCTGAAATCATGGCACTCGGGCCCTAGTGACAAGCATTAAGCATAACAAGTTGCAACAAAGTCAAAAAGCACTAATAGAAGATACTAGGCACCATGCCCTAACAATCTGATGCCATTACATGAACGATCTCATCCAATCCCTACCATCCCCATAGCCTACAGCGGGGGATTACTCACTCATAGATGGGGGAAACATGGATGGTCGATGGAGAAGCGATGGTGATGATGATGGCGATGATCTCCTCCAATTCCCCGTCCCGACAGGGTGCCAGAACGGAGTTTTTGGTGCTGTTTCATGGAATCTGGTGGTGGCGGCAGAGCGGAACTCCTTCTAGAAAATCGTCGACCCCCCCTGAGTTTTTAGGTCAGAAGGCAACTTATAGGCGAAGAGGGAGACCGAGGGGGAGTCTGGGGCGGCCAGACCACCCCTGGCGTGGCCTGGGCTAGCTCGCGCGGCCAGGTGGTGTGGTCTGGGCCCAGCCCCCCTCCGTCTCGTATTCTGGCTCCGGGAGTCTTCTGGTGAAATAGGATTTTTGGCATATTTTCCGGGATTTTTCCTGATAGTTGATTTTCTGCACAAAAAGTAGACACCATGGCAATTCTGCTGAAAACAGCGTCAGTCCGCGTTAGTTGCATCCAAATCACACAAGTTTAGAGGAGAAACAATAGCAAAAGTGTTCGGGAAAGTAGATACGTTTTGGATGTATCAACTCCCCCCAAGCTTAGCTTATTGCTTGTCCTCAAGCAATTCAGTTGAAAACTGAGTGCGATAAAAGAACTTTCACGAACACATTTGATTCATATGATGTATATATTCTCAGCATGTGATCAACTACTTAGGCAATTCATAATAAAGAGTATGCAACTAAGTTTACTTAATAGGCTTTGCAAGCTATGAAGAGATTCCAACTCAAAAATAATAAGTAGCATGAAGCATAAACATAAGCAACATTACAATGCTCATAACAATGTATGATAGAGTGGTATCTCGCTTGCCTTTGATTATGAATGCCAATGCACCTCTGAAATCCAAGTGAATACTAGAAGTAAAGATGTCAAAGATACAAGCATCAAAGTCATAACACAAATAATCAAGTAATGAGACAAGCACAAAGAATGACAACTATGCTCTCAAGAAGGTGCTCAAGGAATATATGGAGACTCAACAAGTAAAAGAAAAAGGTTTTGAATAGTTTGAAAAGCTTCCAAATGCTGAAAGTATGGTACTCATTAGCTTTGAGCTCTCACTGCCCCTGTCATAAGCATCTTTAATGTGGTTAAGGTGAAAGTGAGGTCCAATCTGAGTTATATGCTTGACAGACTATAAACTGAAAATCCCATGTCCCTTGAGTACGAGGGCCGCTCCTCATGCTACTCAACTTTAGTTACCGGTAAGTTCTTGTCATCGTAAATATGTGCGTATCATAGAGAACCGCCAACGGGATACCCCTTGCCCGATGATACGGAAGAATCCCCATATCAAAATGACAAGGCAAGCAGACAATGAGTATCTCAGCAATCTTCTTATTTACCATGGGAAAATGGTGCTTTTTTCTCTCTTTCCTCTTTTCATAAATCTCTTTTTTTTCTTTTTCTCAATAGCTATCTCTCTTTTTTTATAAGAAGAATGCTTCATAGATATCATTATGGTTATGCTGCAGGTTTCCACCATGTCAGCATGGATTAGACCAGCGGCCCAGGCGTTTCTCTAACACACATACATAACTCCATGGACTTACAAGTTCCTCTTTTATTTCACACCGACGACATCCGCAAACAAAAGAGCATGGTATCAACTGGGTATATATTTACAAGTGTTGAAAGCGTTTCCCGTGACAACACGGTTCTGCTAATCCCCAGCCTATAATTTGCAAGCATATAACTTTCATGGCCAGTCACAATGGTTCAGGTTTATTAAGTGCAGAAAATAAAGTGTGCCATCAAGTTCGTGAGAGCTTTACTAACTAACTTTCTCATAACAAGCAAACATTTTATTCGGAAGAAAACAAGGTGTAACACCCTCGAATCGACCCTATGCAAGTTTTAGTGCTTCCCGCCAAACCCGCATAGAAACGATTCAAAGACGCCCACCAGGCACTTTCATGCGGGTGGAAAACGAAGTAATAACATTACACAACAGTCCTCGATGGGACCCACAGAACAGATATATATATACAACACGACTCCATGAGTCAAGAATACAAATATACAAGACAAAGATCCAAATCACCTTGAAACGATAGAGCGTCCGAGTACGGACAAGATGCAAATTGAGCTAAGAGCCCTGAAGAATAGCCAATGGCGTCCATAACCCTGCCCAGGCCAAGCCGGAAGGGTAACCCTGCTAACGACGTCGATCTCAAAGCCTGCTTAAACAAAAGGGGTGCCGACAAAGGGCAAAGGAAAAAGAGAGAGCGGTCAGTACTGAGGCCAGTACACGGCGAGGCTAGAATTCGGCGGTCCTCGCCTACATAGGTATGGTGGACTGAAGCGGCAGCGCAGCATGTACTCAACAACCTATAGAGACTCGATATAACTGTCGGCTATCAGAGAGAGATAAGAAAGACCTATTCGGAACCATCCTGATACTACCACCAAACATACCCATCCTGGTATTTCCCCCTCGACACCAAACGAGGAAGTCAACCAAGGAACTCACACAGTTGGCAGTTTTAGTTATTCAGTTATCGTTGTAGCAATTACTAGTCAAGTATAGATAGTCATCCTGATAAAATAAGCAGTGGGCAGTTTTATTTAACCAATCCGTTGTAGTTGCGACACTTACTAGTCAAATACAATTAGCATGAGATATCCCAAAACCCAGCAGTTGTTGATACTTTTATTTAGCCATTCCGTTGTAGTTGAGCTGATTACTAGTCACATCGGATACAAGTCAAATTATAACAGTAAACTTTAGTTATAGTTGTCTATGATCGAGAACTGTGCTCCAAGTCGTCCATAACCGTGGACACGGCTTTTCGAAAAGATTTAACCCTGCAGGGGTGCACCAAAGTATCCACACGCACTTCGACCCTTTTTGCCAGATCAATTAACATACACCCATCGGTATGTCGGCGGGGCCTAAGTCATGACGTTTCCCAGACCCAAAGCAAGTACATGGGGGCCACCCCACTAAGTCTACCCGCAACGAAGTCGGCCGGTCTCCGAGACAGACTCAGGGTTTGCGCCAATGGCGGTAAACGACTGGGAACCCGAAAGTGTGACTGGGCTTGTCGATACCGCGAAAACACTCCGCAATCCTAAACAGTATAGTGTGCAGTACCTCGCACAATTTAAATAAAGCAGTAAAGCATGGCATAAGTACAGAATAGTAAATAAAACCTCAAACTAGTTGTGGCCCCCAGTACAATACTTTGAAATCAGGTACTAATCGATGGGGTGCCCACACATCCCACATGTGGTTAGCGCGCTCGATCTCGGAACAGGTGTCAAGAACTCGGGGTCCTACGGGACACCAGTGAGCGGTCGGAAACCAAATATTGTCTATCACCCACCGGTGCCTCTGCATTACCTACTTCAATTTTAGTTATTAAACAGTAATTAAAGTCTTGATCAACTCCAACATTAAACATGCGGCCATACTCCAACAACTGTGGTACTTGGCGACACACAACAACACTTGAGCAAGCGGCTACGACGCGCAAGTCCAACTATCTACCAAACAACAGGTAATAGGATGTGTCCATGGCAATATAAGGCTGCAAGGAATATCACGGGCACGAAAACTAGAGCATCGCAACACAGATAGCAATAGATCAACAGGAGGGAATAAATACTATAAAAGTAAGATAGGTAGAAAGGGGGGAGATGCTCGCCTAAAAACATTGCCGAAGGTTCACCGGGAATCAGGTCGACACTCGCATCAACTCATCGGCCTAATCCGTGAAGAAGCAAAGCACTAGCAAAAACACCGGATGCAATATTTAATACTACGGCAGAAGATCGGGCATGATGCATGTATGATGTATGACATGGCAGGCATGCGATGCAATTAGGTCATATTAAGCGGAACCGGGGTCCCGACAATTAATCAATAGGTTCATGTTGTTTAGATGCCCCCAATTTAATGTTGTATTAACAAGGCAAAATTATATCATCGGTTCGCTACACAAATTTAAATGAGGCCAATATTAGGCCAGATTCGCCCGCATATGGCCCCATATTTAATTATAAGGTGAATCGGCATAATGCCCCCAAACCACACACAAAAATGTGTGCAAACATGAACAATTTACTATGCATCAGCGGATAATGTCATATTATAAAAATAATGGGGGCTTGGATAGGGAATCACATTAGGGTTCGGATCTGGGGTTCGGTCTCGGCGGGATCGCTCTCGGGTAACGGAGGTAGGTCTTGTCGCAACCGAGGTCTTCGGGTCCCTGTAGACGGTCATGGCGTGCAAGGTGGAGAACTTGGCGTTCCGCGGCGATCTTGGCGGCCTTCGGAACATCAACTCCGGGAAGGAGATCTTGGAGCGGCGCCGGGTTCGGTTGTCGATGACGATCATGGCGTATCGGGAGGGCGACCTTGTTGTTCCGTGTCCGAGTAGGAGAACTAGAGGTCTTGCGGCTACGATTGTCGATGCTGGGCTCGGTTCTCGGCGCGGGTAGAAGCAAGGGTTCATCCGAGCATCATCAATATCATTGCCAAAACTTGGTACTTCTCCACATCGATATCTAGATCAACACCACAGACATCTCCAAGGCATCCTCCCTACACCAACAGTGCACTGATGCCCCTTGCGTCACTGCAATACTTCAGACTCAAACACGGGGGCCTCACATAACACATCGAACATGGCCTTGTAGGAGACACGGATGATGGCGGCCTTCGGCGGCGGCGACGGGGAACCACAGGGGAGGCCGAGGCAGGGCACGGGGCGAGCACCGACGCGGTTTAGGGGCCACGAGGACGGTCCACCAGAGGACGGCGAGCGAGGGCGCGCGCTCGGGAAGGCCGGCCAGCAGGGCTTGCAGGAGGGAAGGCGGCGAGGTCGGCCCTGGCGGCGGCTTCGCGGAATATCAAGGGGGCAGCGGCAGGCAGCTGGGGAAGGGAGGGGCTCCGGTGGCGGCCTGAGCTCCACGGCCGGTGGCAGCGCGAGAGGAACAGAGGAGGGCGACGGTCGCGCGGGAGGTGGGCCGCGAGGGAGGCCCTGGCGGAGGAGGAACAGGGGCGGCGGGGACCGGGTCGGCGCGCGGGGCCGAGGGAGGACGGCGGAGGGAAGGCGAAGCGGAGGCGGCGGCGAGCCCAGGCGGGTCGAAGGAGAGCCGCGGCGGCGGCTCGGGGCCGGAGGCGACGGTGACCGGAGCGAGGGGGACGGCGACGTGCGCGGTGGAGGGCGGGGGTCGTCGACGAGGCGGGCGGTGGACGGCGCCAAGGGGACGGCGGGAGGCGCACGACACGGGGCCACGGGAGAGGGGGTCTGGGCAGCGGCGCGGCTTGGTGGCCGATGGGATCGCGGGGGAGCAGGAGATGGCGACGCGGTGGGAAGGAGAGAGAGGCTGCGAGGACAGGTGGGCCAGGGGTGGGGTCCGGCAGGTCGGTGTGGGGTGAGGCAGAGTGGAGAGGTGGCAGGGGTGTTGGGGCAGGTGTGGGTCGGTCGGTGGACTGGGTCGGTGGGGTCGGTGGGACCCGGGTGGAAGGGAGAGGAAGGTTGGGGAGTTGGGCCAGCGGGGTGGGTGGTAGATGAGGTGGCAGATGGCGGTTGGGGGATGGAGGGAGGAGAGATGAGGTGGCGAGAGGGGATTGGACGGGGTGATGTGGAGGCAGGGTGGGTAGATTAGGTTGGGGTAGGAAAAGATTTAGGTAGATCGGTTTTATACTAGGGGTGGCCGACTGGGTCGGATCGGCCCGGTATGGCTGCCCCTAAAAAAAATAAAAAAATATTTTATTATTTAAAACGGGGCTTTTGAAAACCATTGGTAGACGAAACAAATAATCCGGACAAGCCCGGGTTTTGTAGTTTGAATAAAAGATGAGGTGTTTAGAAAACAAAATATGTTTTTCGAAAAATAGTTTCAGACAAACAAAATGCAAGATGACATGATGATGCTCAAATGCAAAGTGGCATGATGACATGAGCATGAGGTCATGATGATGCAATGCACAAAAATGACGCGATTTTCTAGTAGTGGTTTTGGCGGGGCGCCACACAAGGCATATTGAATATGCACGGAAATAGCAAATGATGCTAATAGGTAGGTATGGTGGACACTTTGGCAATATTTGGTTTAAGGGAGTTGGAAACATGAGTAAAATACTCAGTGAAAGTGAAGGCTAGCAATAGTAAGGGAGCGACAAACGAGAGAGCAATAGCTATCATAAACATGCTTGCAACAAAACATGACTAAATATGGCATGAAAGTGATTCAAGATCCTCAAGGCAAAATAATTCATCGAGGCTTAACTGATTATTTCAGTCATATGCATGCGTGAGCATGTGCCAAGTCAATTCAAATGAAACATTCAGAGGAGGATACCACGGTGTCATACCAAGTTATGAATAGAGTAATGCAAGCAAACATTCATAAGACATGCTACAAACTATTAGCAAGCTGGAACTAATCATACGAAAGCAAGAACTACTAAGCATCCAAAGATAACATACACCCTACACGAATAGACTAAGCATGCCCACAATGATGAGTATATGTACAAAAATGAAAACAAATAGAGTTTGTTACCAACCTCTTACCACGCCTCAAGTTGTCATTAATCCTCATTATTGCTCTTCACTTGTGTGGCTTGAATAATAATATGAAACCAATATCCACTGAGGACTGCTGAACCTTGTAGCAAACTCACAAAACCAAAGAAGGACGACAAATATTTTTGTTGTTTTCGATTTTTAAAACAAGAACCAAAAGGAAAAACAAGCAAAGCAAAATCTTTTTGTTTTTTTTGAAAAGTTCAAATAAAGCAAAAAGGGAAAAGCAAACCAAGGCAAAAAGAAGAAGAAGCAAACAAAGAGAAACAATAGAAATATTTTTGGTCTTTATGTGTTTTAGAAAGCAAAAGCAAAGAAAGAACGAAAACTAAAAAGAGAATGAAACAAGAATATACAGAGTACCGACGCAACATGATATGGAGATGAGTGCGGTGTCGGCGTACCTCCCCCAAGCTTAGGCTTTTGGCCTAAGTGGGTATCAATCCCAAGCCGGCCAGGATGACGTGTCACCGTAGTATGACGAGTACGTCCCTCCGTAGTGAGCGGAGTGATCATAGGAGGGTACATACTCCTGGTGCTGCTCGTGGAAGCCCAGTAAGCGAATCTGCTCGTCCACCTCCTCCTTGGAGCGCGACCACGGTCTCCTGTGAACACTAAACAAAGAAGACTGCGGCAAAGGGATCTCCCTCTCATCCCCGTCAGTAAACAACATCCTATATACTAGACAGTCCAAATCAGAAGTAGCAGTGACAAAGTGATGAGTTTTCATAGCAACAAGGTCAAGCCTCTATGGTGCCAGTACAGTATCATTGGGGTCCACTAAAAGACCTAATGCATTGACCATACGCAAGGCAATGATGCCCCCATAGATAGGCCCCTAGCAGCTAGGCGGCGAGCAATAAGCGAGCCAAGGTTCTACTGAGTATCATTGTTAAGCGCAGCAGCAAGGAAGGCTAAATGATAGTTAGAGATATTACTTGTGTTCTCCCTACCAAGTATGCTAGTAGCAAGATAATATGTGAAGTATCTGAGAGCAGGGAGTTGGATGTTTCTTATCTTTCTGCGTTGCTCCACGCGGTCATCATCATTGGTCACCCCTCGGTAAATCTCCAGCAAATCAGCGGGTCGCCGTTGAATTTTCTTCACGGTCCCTGTCATGCTTACACCTACAATACTGCAAAATCTCTCCAATGGCATGGTAAAGGGCAGATTATAAATTTTGAAACAGACAGTTGACCGATAAGACGTGTTAGTAAACATGAAGCTCTCAACAAAGGTTTTAGTGAGCATAGCGTATTGCTCACTCTCATCTTGCATATATGAGGTCAAACCAACCCTCTCAATCAGTAGCAAGAAATCATCAAGAATCCCTGCATCTTGTAAGAAAGTAAAACAAGGAAAAGTAGATGGGTGAGCATCCCCATCATCCCTTTCATTACCAATACGAGTTGCAATGAGATCTTTGTTGTATGATGGCCTGAACTGAGAGGCTGATCTTGAGGGCCTCGACCTCCTAGGTGCATCACTCTCAAATATCTCTCCAAAGGTATGGTTGTTCATGCTTGGTATTCTGAAATTTAAACACCTATTAAACAAGTGATTGCAAAGTAAATATAATGAAGGATTCTACTCATAGGGACTTGTAAGAGGCCTAAACATGCATCAAAACTATATCTCTAAGCATCAAACAAGCTTACAAGCTCTCATAACCTGTCACCTACAGCAGCAAAATACTCAAGATATAATCCACTAAACACAAATCTACTTGGACAAGGGGAGGAGTCACATACCAGAGAACAAGTGCTCCAAATTTCAGCAACAAAGATGGGCTGAGCAAGGAGATCGAAAAAATTGAGAGCAAGCACAGCAAGAACGCGATTTTGAGCAATGAACTGGAGCTTACTCGAGAGAGAGAAGAAAGTGGCAGGTGAGAGAGTTAGTGGAGGGCCAGGGGTGGCCCACACCATGGCATGGCGCCACCCAGGGCAGGCCGCGCCCCTAGGTGGTGAGCCTGCCTGCTGGGTCCCCCTGGCACCTCCCAGGCACTCCTCTGCCCCTTTTTTCACATAAAAATTTAATATGAATTTTCTGGAATTTTTCGAGACACTTTATTTTGGGGCATTTTTTAGGCATAGAAGAATGATTTTCTGACAGATAGATTTTTTTTTGAATGATGCAATGACAAAACAAGGATAGAACCACAGGAGTTCTAAGACACTCTAACATGCAAGCAAATAACAACAAAGAAAACTAAACGAAAACAAAAACTAAAATGGATAGAATAGAAGTAAACGGAGATAATCATAGTGAAAACATTGTTTTGTTCAAGGAAATCCTTTTGTTAACAAGGTTGATCAAGTCTTGTTACCAAAACAATTTCATATGAGACAAAACTTTGTATTCCACTAATGATTATGTTACCTCAACCTTGATAGCAATGGTCCCAATCATAATAGTTTCAATTTTTCTCTTGGTACGGGACAATATATTTCTCCAACTTGAATGCCCTCAACATGTTCAATTGAATTCAAACCATAAGTCCTTTTAATCTTCTTGGGGAAATAGACAGTATGTTCCTTGTCATTAACATTGAAAGTCACATTTCCTTGATTACAATTAATAATAGCTCCTGCAGTATTAAGAAAAGGTCTCCCAAGAATAATAGACATATTATCATCTTCAAGCATTTCAAGCACAACAAAATCAGTTAATATCAAGCAATTATGAGCCACTTAAACAGGTACATCCTCACATATACCCACAGGAATAGTGGTAGATTTATCAGCCATTTGCAAAGATATATTAGTTGGTATTAGTTTTTTCAAGTTGAAGTCTCTTATAGAGAGAGAAAGGCATAACACTAACTCCAGCTCCCAAATCACACAAAGCAGTTCTAACATAATTATTCTTAATAGAGCAAGGGATAGTTGGAATCCCTGGGTCTCCAAGTTTCTTTGGAACCTTACCATTAAAGGAATAATTAGCAAGCAAAGTAGAGATTTCTTCATTAGGGATCTTCCTTTTATTCAAGACAATATCCTTCATATACTTTGAATAAGGAGGCAATTTAATAGCATCAGCCAAAGGAATTTGCAAGAATAAAGGTTTCATCCACTCACAAAACTTATTATAGTGTTCATCTTCCTTTGACTTGTGTTTCTTATCAGGGAAAGGCATAGGTTTTTGGACCTAAGGTTCTCTTTCACTACCATGTTTCTTAGAAATAAAATCTTCTTTAGTGTATTTAGTATTCTTAGTGTGCTTTTCAGGTTCTTCTTCAACTTTTTCTTCATTACGAGCTTCATTTTCTTCATTACCACTTTTAGTTTCAGCATCAGAGGTAGATATAGTATTAGGATCTATAGCAGGTTTAGAGGGTTCTACAACAGTTTTATGTTTCTTTTTCCTTTCTTACGAGTAGAACCACTATTTTTAGCTTGTTGAGAATCCTGCTCAATTCTTTTGGGATGCCCCTCAGGATATAGAGGATCCTGGGTAGCAGCTCCAGTTCTAGTTCTAATTTCATAAGCATGTTTTTCTTTAGCGGCATTAATTAGCAAGTCTTTTTGCACTTTAATGAGTTGATCTATTTGAGTTTGAACCATTTGAAAGTGTTTAACAATCATTTTAACATCATTAGAGGTTCTTTCCACAATATCTTTCAACTCAACAATAGCTCTAGTGTTTTCCATTAGATGATTTTGCACCCTTTTATTAAAATTATCTTGCTTAACAATAAAGATATCAAATTCTTCTAAGCATTGACCAGGAGGTTTAGAGTAAGGGATATCACCTTCATCAAAGTGTTGGAGAGAGTGTACCTCAATAGTGGGTGAGTAGGGAATAGGCTTACATAATTATTCTATAGGAGGTAAATTCTTGACATCTGCAGCTTTAATTCCATTCTCCTTAAGACATTTCTTAGCTTCCTTCATCACTTCATCATTTAATTCAATAACTCCCCTCTTCTTTGATGTTGGAAAAGGCACCGGAATAGTAGGTTCAGGTACAATTACTTCAGGTATAACTTGTTTAGGAGGAGTCCAATCTTCATAGTTCTTACTTATTTTAGCCATTAATTCCTCAGCTTCCTTAGGAGTCCTATTCCTGAAAACACAATCAGCACACCTATCTAGGTATGTCCTAGATTCTTCGGTTAGTCCATTATAAAATATATCAAGAAGCTCATTCTTAGGTAATGGACTTCCAGCCTGTGCATGAATCAAAGCACAAAACCTTGCCCAAGATTCGGACAATACCTCTTTTTCTCCCTGTTTAAAATCAAAAGGTTCCTACAAAATAGCATGTCTAGCACTAGGAGGAAAATATTTCTGCAGGAAAGTACTAATCAAGCAATCAGGGCTATCAATAGATCCAGGAGGTAAATTACTAAACCAAGTTTTAGCTTATCCTTTCAGTGAAAAGGGGAAAATCTTAGCAACAAAGTAAGTACGCATCTTAATATCATCAGAAAACAAGCCACTCATGGTAGAAAGTTCATTCATATGTGCTACCGCACTTTCATTCTTAGTCCCACAAAAAGGTTCTTTCTCAACAATAGCTATGTAAGATAGATCGAGAGAGAAATCATAATCTTTATCTATAATGGTTATGGGTGAGGCAGCAAACTTAGCAATAGGGGATAATTTGGGTCTAATAGTACGCCTCTCAAGGAGACTCTTAGCAGCGCTCCTATCATGGGTGTTTTTACATTCTTTGATAATTTCATCGGTCATCTCAACATAACCATCTTCAATGTCATAACTCTCACTAGACTCAGGTGAACTAACAGGTGTAGTAGTGTCTTCATTAGGAGTTTCAGTATTTCCAGCTATAGTTCTAGCAATCGTAGCATCTAGGAAAGGACCTAATGAACCACTCTTATCAAGCACAGTAGAAGCAGCATCATAAGCATCAGAAGTTTCAGATTCAGCAGTAGTAGCAGTGTGTGTAGCATGTGTATGTGGTGGTGTAACGAGCTTACTCATAACAGATGGTAAATTAAGAGCAATAGAGGTGTTCAGAACCGTACCTCTTCTTGTAGTGGATGGTAAAATAGGAACCTTGCCATCACGAGACTTACCCATGATGGATGGATAGCAGTGAACAATAGAGAATCCAAGTGAACTTGATAAATAAAGCTATGCTCCCTAGCAACGGCGCCAGAAAATAGTCTTGATGACCCACAAGTATAGGGGGTGTATCGCAGTATTTTTGAGGGAAGTGAAACCCAATTTATTGATTCGACACAAGGGGAGCCAAAGAATATTTATAAGCCTTAACAACTGAGTTGTCAATTCAGCTGCACCTGGAAACAATCTTGCTCACAGCAGTTTATCAGTAGCAATAGTTTTGTAGTAGCAATAGTAAAGTAACAGCAGTAGTAAAGTAAAGAGAGCAGTAACAATAGCAGTAAACAGTGGGATTCGAGTGTGGTAGGCATAGGGATGGATGGACGGGCGTTGCATGGACAAGACAATTCACATAACAATCAGAACATAGGGCAATTGTAGATAAATAAGATAAAGCATCCAAGTACTAGATAATCCTAGGCATGTGTTCCATATATAGTCATACGTGCTCGCAATGAGAACTTTCACAACATCTTTTGTCCTGCCAGCCCAGCGGGGCCTCAAGGGAACTACTTCTAGAAAATCGTTCTGAAAAATCATCGCCCCCCTGAGTTTTTAGGTCAGAAGGCAACTTATAGGCGAAGAGGGAGACCGAGGGGGAGTCTGGGGCGGCCAGACCACCCCTGGCGTGGCCTGGGCTAGCCCGCGCGGCCAGGTGGTGTGGCCTGGGCCCAGCCCCCCTCCGTCTCGTATTCTAGCTCTGGGAGTCTTCTGGTGAAATAGGATTTTTGGCATATTTTCCGGGATTTTTCCTGATAGTTGATTTTCTGCACAAAAAGTAGACACCAGGGCAATTCTGCTGAAAACAGCGCCAGTCCGCGTTAGTTGCATCCAAATCACACAAGTTTAGAGGAGAAACAATAGCAAAAGTGTTCGAGAAAGTACATACGTTTTGGACGTATCAGCAGTGTCCTTACTGCCATGTTGACTTTGGGTGATAATTTTTTGTGTTCTGATAGATGGTTGCCCTTTCTGGATCATATTCATTGTTCCCCTAGATCTCGGGTACTCATTGTTCTGCCCTCTATTTTCTTCGGGTTGTTGCTGGATTGTTACGGTTTCTAGAGGTGGTCCTGGTGGTGGTGGTGCATTGATTGCCAGGGTGCCAAGTACAGGGTTGTATCCTTGATTTCTTGCATCGGCCATCTTGCTACTGAAAGCTCGATTGAGCCCCAAAAAAGTGTAGAAGTCCCTCATGAGGTGAATTGATCGCTTCCTTCCTTCTGAGTCGACGTAGTAGTGCATGTGGCATGGTCCGTATATCATATGCATAACTGGTGTTGGAGCTTCCCTCGGATGCCTCAGTCGATACTGCTGCACCATCTCGCTTGGTCCTCCTTCGCCTCGATTGCTTCGGTATCCCCTACTATGGTTATCACTTTTGTGGTTGTACTTGTTAACGTAACCAGTCGCGACCTGGCTTGGCCCTCGGTAGCCATTGTAGTTGTGTCGTCTTATATTGTCATTTTTTCACTTGTCACAATCTGTAGGGGTTCCGCTTATGAAAACAATAATTTTTACCCTATGTCCCTGAACCCCTGATGTTGCCAGGACCTATCTATTAGTAATGCACTAACGGGAGGGGCTTTTCGCGAACTTACCCTTGAAGAACGAAAAGCGTTGTCAACGCTCAGGAGAGCGTGGTTGATGCAGACAAGCCGAAGCCGACCTCAAGGTCGTGATGAAGTCCTTGCGCTCCTGCGGATCCAACAACTTGAGTGCCTCAAGTGTGACACCTCGCGGGGAGTTACACACGTCTGGTGCCTAACGATGACTCCCGCTTCCCTGATCCACCAGCTGCAGAAGTAGAGCTCCTGGATCCGAATCCCGCAGTGCGACGACGCTCCGCAGTGAAGATGTCTCTCATTCGCGCAGTCCGAACTTGGGACCACGGTCACGAGAGAGAGAGAGAGAGAGAGAGAGAGAGTATCAATTGGAGGTCTCCCCAAAAGTGAGGAAACCTTTATTGAATATTGTGTGTATTTATCTGGCCAAATACGCCCACTATATATAGGGGATGGGAGATACTACCTCCCTCAAATTCTCGGGGTGGGACTAAAGGAGAGGAGAGGGGGAGGCTCCGCCGGCCACCCCCATGGGCCCCGCACGGGGGTCTGCTCCACTAGGGCGCCGGCCACCCCCTTGGCCCTTCTCCCCTCTTGCCTTTCCCTAATGGGCCCTCTTCTCCACGGAATTGGCCCATTAAGCCTTTTGACCTTTAAATTGATTTTCTCTTTTATTAAATAATTATGAATAAATTATTAAATCAATATTTAACATTCATTCACATATTATTCAATCTCCGTGGCTATGGAACACCTTCCACCTCCACTCCGGACATCCTCCGGACTTACCAAAACCCTTCCGGTTTTCTCTCTTCTATTCTTCGGTGATTCTACCAATCCTATAAACACTCTCTAAGAATCATCAAACCCTTATGCGTGATACCCCACGGTTCGGGAACACTCCATACATGGCCGGGACACTCCCGGACTAATGATCAACACAGGGACCTGGATGGCCATGTGACCCCTGTGCATTCCACGAAGATCTTTTATCGTTTGAATTGGGACAGTCATGTCTTATTCCCTTTGTCTCTCGACACTCACATTGCCCGAGATCTGATCAATGACATCACCATGTTGTGTTTGATCTCGTTACCGAACAATGCTACTTGACTCGTTCGACAAGTGATATCCCTGTGATCAAATCACACGCTGTGCAACTATTGGATATAACTTCTCTGAGTGGGCCCTTGAGTATCTTTCCGTCACGTGGACGGACAAATCCCGCTCTTGGCATATATTGCCTCTACGGTTCCTCCGAAAACCTGAACACACCTTTATTGTCACTGTATTACCAAGTGACGTTTGATGCTATCTAAGCATTCTCGGGAGACAGTGATTGATATAGCCTCACGGTCTAAGGAAGAGTCTACGAGGATCCATTTCTAATTATCGTAACTTGAACTTCGTGACATGATCAGGTCACGATGTTTAGGTTGCGTATTGGTTCATCATCTCATTCTCAGAATGAGTTGACTCCATTTCTAACTGGCATAAATGCCACATGATCAGGAAACTTGATCATCTGTTGACCAATGAACCAGTGACTAGAGTTTCACTGGGAACCCTTGGTTGTTTATATATCACACGTGTATTGATGTTTCCTCTCAATACCTTTATAGCATGATATAAAACTTAATCATAAAATTTATGAAATATGATAATAATCCTTATTATTATTTGTCTCTAGGGCATATTTCCAACAGTCTCCCACTTGCACTAGAGTACAAATAAACTAGCTGCATTTGTTCTTAATCATTGGCACCATATATCCGGTACCTAAACATGCTTGCTCATGGAAGAGGTTGAGTCTTGGGTCTGTACTTTACAGTCCCAAATCCTTTGCAACTTACTAATGTCACCTTGATTAACATTAATACTTTATCATCACATCATAACATCTTTGTGTATGCATCGTCGCTATGGCAGCAGAACGAGGCCGGATTCCAGGAGCCTACAGTGACTTTAGATCAACCTCGAGGGCTTTCTCATGGGCACTGTGCCCTGGGACACATCATTCTACATTAAAAGCGAACTAGCCCCACCATAACATTATACAACACTTTAGATGGTACCCTTATCTATTATTATAAATGTAATCATTGAAACACGAGTGCACTCTGTGAAACTTTCGATGTTTTGTTCACCTCACTTCCTACTTGACTTTAGTCGGTATTACAGGAGTTTCCAACATATTCCCTTATAACATAACCCTTTATGCTTTAAGATATGTCATTCTTTATGGATTTGGAAAATATGTCTGCAGTTCTTTAATAGACACTGTGGACAAACTTAGCTCAATGTTCCGTGATTTGAACATAATCACCTTTTAAACATTCCTTATTGGATCATATATTATGTTAAATTATCATCATGGTTTTCTAAGATAGAACCTATGTCTCAACATAGTGGATGATGATCATCCTTTTCTTTCTTTCAACCATTGATGTTAAACTTAATACTATTCCTAACTTGAGTTATTAAGGACCAGTTCCTTAATTAACTTCTATTCTGAAACCCTTTTCAGAATCCCTTAAGGAATACTACATAATATCATAATACTCTTATTATCAACTTCCACCCCTTATAAATCATTATTTATTGGTACTTGCGCTTTTATTCTTAACACACTTAGGAATCACTCCTATAAGCTCCCACTCAAAATATGTTCCTAACATATTTGGGTATGAGTCACTACTCTTACTCAAACTATGGTCCTACATATTTGAATTTGAGACTTATATTGCTCCCACTCAAAAATATGTCATTCACATATTGTTTTAGGAAGACTTTCATAGCTCCCACTCAATTTCATGCAAATTTCATATCTACTCACTATTTTGAACGATTTCAAAATCCTTTGATCAAGTATCAAACTTGGATATTTACTATGAGATACTAGTACTTTACCAGTTCTAAATCCACCAGACTTTCAACACACTCAAATCAAATTCATTTGAATTCATCCAATACTTGACAAATTGTGCTTTTGTCATTCACCCCCTTTTCCACTATGGCTTTGCAGTCATTTGGGAAAATCCAAGTAACTCCTTTACTTGTAAGATTCAGCAATGAATTTTAATCTCAAGGGAATTTTGCTTCTAGGATTTATCATAATTCTAGTTTACCATTATTTCCTTAGTAGTTCGTAGATATGTCATATTTTGGTAATCATGACAAATGATTCACAAATGTTTCCATACAAGATATGGGATACATTTTGAATCCTACTATATGTAGTGAAAACACCAGTGGGGAAAACACAATGATCATTATCATTGATTCTTTCCTTTGTGAAGAGAATCGTTCAGGAACGTTTTCCGTTGCACTTCTCAACACTCTGATGCAGGGTTTTGAATCCCCATCGTGTTTTTCACTATCTTCTATTTGCTTCATAATCGAGAAATATCACTGAATGTAAACTTTCTCAAGAATGCACCAAAATCCAAGCAATACTAGTTTTGCTTCCCTTTTGGTTTTAGCTATGAATTTCGTATTCAAAGTTTCCAGTGAATACTCTACAAGGACTTATTCGCTATTGTTTTGGTTATATCAAATAACCCCAAAACTTCCACAACGACCCATACTAGATATGGAGCCAATCTCACGAATTCATATGGTTCACTATATATTCCAATTGAGTGCTAACTATTTCTAACTAATGGTCTCTACATCTACACTACAACGATTTATTTGGCGCCATCTATTCACCCACTTTGATATCTAATATCACATTGTGATGCTTTGCATTTTGACGTTTCAAAACGCTTTGCATTCCACAATTTCTTTTATGTCATTCTTATAAAGTCGAATTTCATTACTATTGATCAAATCGTAGTAATTGGATTCTCTTTTATATCTATACCCTTGGTTGATGAAGCACTTTGATCATATCAAATAGTTTCATATTCATGTTTCCTTTGGTAAACTTATTTACACATTTAAACAATCATATAATGATAATTACCATTCTGTCAAAACATAATACATTGAATATGTATTTACTTTTAACAATTCATTAAACACTTTGTATTCAAGTAATACACAATGTTCAAGTTATTTTTCCGAACTTAGGCATGATTCATATGTGATAAGAAATCAAATGTCTTTCACATATTATCACATAACTTTGAATTTAAACAATGGTTTCATTCATTAATGAATATATCATTAAGTTGGGTATTTTAAGGCATTTCAATATTTTACAAATGTTCATGTATAATCAATTAGTTTCAGACAACAAGGATAATTCACATATAATCAAACAAGATATGAACACAAATAGAAATCATTCATAAAAGTGGAACAATTGTTTGTTACAAACTGATATGAATAACCGTCTCACAAAGTGTGACACACACTAAAGAAGTTCACAATCTTTCGATTACAATAACTATCCAAAACATAAACTAAGTGATAAATATCGAGAGAGAGTGTCATTGGCCATCATCATCATGCTCGACATCAACACGCAACGCTACCTCCTCTCCAGCAAGCACCTTTATGCAGAAGGACATATTTTTAGCAAAACAGAACAAGTATCAGATATACTTAACACTGCAAATGTGTTTGCAAGATTATAACATTTATAAAATTGTATATCAAATATATACTTTTGTCATTGACGACCTCAACGACAATGGGTTCAACCATCACATCCCCAAGATGTGATATGAACCTGTGGAAATCCTGTGTTTTTGCGTCGCCTCTCATAATGCAAGTCCTGACTTGTGCTCGGTAGCTTAGTGGCAGCGACTACAACACAACGCCGTTTGCAAAAGAGCCTGTCATCCAGCTATCCAGGAAGTATGCTGGCCTCATTTACGCAGCATGCATGCGCTCCAAGTGGTCGTCAAGTGATGAGTTCTCCTCCATCTTAATGGAGAGGAAGTCTCCCATCAGCTCATGCTTCCATATGCGTGCTTGTTGCATGAAATGTGTCCTAAGCTGTAGCATTACCGTACGAGGGTTGACATTACTCATGACAGGCCACAGCTCGTCCACCATTCCGAAACGCATTGTAACTAAAATGAAGGAGGCCATCTCCCGACGGTTATAGCGGTCTTCCCGCTGCTCTGGGGTCTCTATATCACTAGGCTGATCCAAATCCATCTCGTCGAGTATGTAGTCGACCATGTTATTCTCGCTAAGGAGAATATGGAGACGCGCAACTCATATAGAGAAGTTTGATCTGTGTAGCCTGAGCTTTTCTCCTTCCAACCAATCGATTGTCAACAGGAAAGGTTGCATCGGGGAGAACCTTCTTTTATTTTTTTATTTTTTTATTTTTACATTTATAATTGTAAAAGGAATTTAGACTAAGTTTATAATTAAATGAGTTAATAATAACTCCACTTAGAAACACCTATCCCCTGAAGGGTTCTACTGATAACACGACCCTTTTTTCCCCACATCTCCCTTGATCATCACGACCATCAATGTGGGTTCTAGGGTGGACGCTAAACGTCGGTCATATCATTCATGCGACTCGTGCTCGATCTTTAGACCATCCGTGTTCCGAGGCCACGTCTCTGTAACATGCTAGGCTCGCCAACTGAACATTAGTGTATTCGCTGTGCAACATGGCTTACACCCACTGTATGCGAATGTAGATATGTCTGACACCCGCTCATCATGGCCTGCCTCATATCGAAGAACTTTCTTGGTGGTGCACACTAAGGGGGAACACAATCATTGGTAATTTTAACAGGGATCATCTTATTAGGCTACCATCGAGTATCTAATACTAGCACACAATAAGATATACAAACAATAACATTGAATGTAAATGCGATGTGATATGTTCCTTTACGTCGTGAACTCCATCTGTCGTCACCAGATTCCGGCGCCAGGGTTCCGGCACCGTAGACACCAGGGTACCAGTGTCTTTCCGGTATGATAGTCTGTCACCTCTGTGACTATCTACTACTACATAACATAAGGTAATCACTTTACCTTTGCCACAACCATATTACAAAGCAACGCCCCCTGCAAAACAAATTTAGATGCCTCTACTTTATCTTTGCATATTTTACGTGGCTGAATGGGCTTTCGCACAAGAACCATTCTTACCTACGAACTTTCACCACAATGCTGATCAAGTAGTTGTCTATACTACACCCCTTTCAGGGCCCTCTGTTGCAAATGGCATACCAACTAATGCAGAGAGACAGACACCCCCGAAGCCACTTTATATGGTACAAGCCGTATGTCAAGCATGGACCAGTCTCGCGAATGAACGCGTAAAGTCGGTTGGGGGATGCTTCATCAAGCATTACTGCAGTATACACAAGTACACGTGGGAGGGTAACAACTAAAAGATCAATGCCCACATGCTACATCTCGTGTGTTCTACCCGTACTAGCATTACTACGCATAGATCTAGCTCTGATACCACTGTAGGGGTTCCGCGTATGAAAATAATAAGTTTTACCCTATGCCCCTGAACCCCTGATGTTGCCAGGACTTATCTACTAGTAATCCAGGGAGGGGCTTTTCGCAAACTTACCCTTGAAGACCGAAAAGCATTGTCAACGCTTAGGAGAGCGTGGTTGATGCAGACAAGCCAAAGCTGACCTCAAGGTCGTGATGAAGTCCTTGCGCTCCTGCGGCTCCAACGACTTGAGTGCCTCAAGTGTGACACCTCGCGGGGAGTTACACACGTCCGGTGCCTGACGATGACTCCCGCTTCCCTGATCCAGCAGCAGTTGCGGAATTAGAGCTCCTAGATCCGAATCCCATAGCGCGATGGCGCTCCACGATGAAGATGTCTCTCGTTCGTGCAGTCCGAACTTGGGACCACGGCCACGAGAGAGAGACAAAGAGAGAGACAGAATATCAATTGGAGGTCTTCCCAAAAGTGAGGAAACCTTTATTGAACATTGTGTGTATTTATTTGGCCAAATACCCCCACTATATATAGGGGGAGGGGAGGTACTACCTCCCTCAAAGTCCTGGGGTGGGACTAAAGGAGAGGAGAAGGGGAGGGAGAGGTGCCGCCGGCCACCCCCATGGGCCCCACGCGGGGGGCTTGCCCACTAGGGCGCCGGCCACCCCCTTGGCCCTTCTCCCCTCTTGCCTTTCCCTAATGGGCCCTCTTCCCCACGGAATTGGCCCATTAATCCTTTTGACCTTCAAATTGATTTTCTCTTTTATTAAATAATTATGAATAAATGATTAAAACAATATTTAACATTCATTCACATATTATTCAAGCTCCGTGGATATGGAACACATTCCACCTCCACTCCGGACATCCTCCAGACTTACCGAAACCCTTCTGGTTTTCTCTCTTCTATTCTTCAGCAATTCTACCGATCCTATAAACACTCTCTAAGCATCATCAAACCCTTAAGGGTGATACCCCATGATTCGAAAACACTCCAGACATGGTCGGGACACTCCCAGACCAATGATCGACAGAGGGACCTAGATGGCCATGTGACCCCTATGCATTCCACGAAGATCTTTCGTCGTTTAAACTGGGACAGTCGTGTCTTATTCCCTTTGTCTCTCGACACTCGCATTGCCCGAGATCTGATCAATGACATCACCATGTCGTGTTCGATCTCGTTACCGAACAATGCTACTTGACTCGTTCGACAAGTGATATCCCTGTGATCAAATCACACGCTACGCAGCTATTGGATATCACTTCTCCGAGTGGGCCCTTGAGTATCTTTCCGTCACGTGGACGGATAAATCCCGCTCTTGGCATATATTGCCTCTACGGTTCCTCCGAATACCTGAACACACATTTATTGTCATTGTATTACCAAGTGACGTTTGATGCTATCTAAGCATTCTCGGGAGACAGTGATTGATATAGCCTCACAGTCTAAGGAACAGTCTACGAGGATCCATTTCTAATCATCATAACTTGAACTTCGTGACATGATCGGGTCACGATGTTTAGGTTGGGTATAGGTTCATCATCTCATTCTTAGAATGAGTTGACTCCATTTCCAACCGGCATAAATGGCACATGATCAGGAAACTTGATCATCTGTTGACCACTGAACCAGTGACTAGAGTTTCACTGGGAACCCCTGGTTGTTTATATATCACATGTGTATTGATGTTTCCTCTCAATATAGTTATAGCATGATATAAAACTTAATCATAAACTTTATAAAATATGATAATAATCCTTATTATTATTTGTCTCTAGGGCATATTTCCAACACGATCTTCTTTGGGTGAGCGTCCTCGCTTGTTGTTTACTGCATCCGCACCGTCGGCCCATCGATTTGCCATGTCCATCAGCTGGTAAATTGTTTTCAGCTTGACCCGGCCTGTCTCCAACATGAATTCTTTTTGATGCAGACCATCATTGAAAGCATCGATCGCCCTCTCGTCGAAGATGTTCTCGGCTGAGTTTTTGATGTTGCTCCATCACTGTATGAGTAAGCGTATTGATTCTCCCAATCTTTGCTTGCACTCCCGCAACTCCTCAATGGATGTAGGTCGCTTAAATGTGGAGTTGAAGTTTCGGATGGATTATTCCTCCAGGTCACCCTAACTGCTGATTGATTTTCGGGTAACTGTCGTAGCCAGGACTTTGTGGATCCGGTTAAGTGTAACTGCAAGCACTACATAGCCGTGGCCTTTGATTCCCCTAGAAGTTTCACTGTTTGCAGATAATCAGCCAGCATGGTTTTGGCTCTTGAAGGCCATCGTACTTTTGGTGATCGTGCGACAACTTGAAATCCTTGGGTATTGGCGTCTTGCGAACCCGATGAGTAAAGCAAATCGTGCCACATGCTTCAGGTCATTTTAACTTTCCTCGTCTAAGTACCTTATGCGTCTTTCTCGGGCTTTATCGATTTTATTTGGCGTAATTTCATCTCTTGCATCGCGGCTGCACGGAGAGCGTGTGGTATGGTGACCTGTATCTTTGGGTGTTTACCACCTGCCGAGGGCTGCCGCTACGGCGTGGTTATTTGTTGGATTGTGGGACAATTTCCTGGTCCGCTTTCGTGAGTGTTGCCCCGACCATACCGAGGCCCATAAGGGCGGAGCAATAGATAGCTGCTCGCGAATCGTCGGCTATCGGTTGAGTTGTAAGCAGGTATATTTGAGCTATGATGAGGGAAGGTTGCGCTGTTTTGCCCCTGATATGGCCTGCTGGATACACGGACATGAATGACAGGTTCAGATCTTGGGTGATTCGTGCCTATCGGCTTCGCATATATTGTTCAGCCGAGAACCACCTCTTCATGGCTGTGATCGCCCTACAATGCTTCCAGAGTTGCGGGTGGAGCTAAGATGCGCCTGTTGCATGCTTGACTCATCGACCCTTCTTTTCCGTCCTTCCAGGTCCATTTGCATCTTGATCAATTGCCTTATTTGCTTGTGAAGGATATACTGGTATGCCATCAAATAGTCTTTTGTCTGTCGTCATGGGTATGACACCCGAGATAGCGTTTCTTGCTCTTTCCCAGGAAGCTGCGGGTAGCTGGATAGCTAAACATTCTCTGTCATGTTCTCTGCTTCCTCCTTGGACGACACGATTTTCCACGGGTGTTTCCGCTCCATTCCTGTCTGCAATTGCATCATTTCGGACATAAAATATCATTAGGATGGATAATCAGGTTAGCGTTTTCATCGCATGGTGCTGAGGTTCCTTTGTGTACTCCTGTTGCTCCTATGATCACGCACACCTGGTGGCGCCCCATGTATGATTTGCTTCCGCGGTTGTCGAAGCTGGAGGAGACACTGTCTTGAGGATGAGTGAGATCCTGCAGGTTTTGCTCTGGGTATGAATCTGCTTTTTTAATTCTAGAGTCGATGCTTTTCTCAGATTCGCCATTTGTCAGGTTTGAAGGAGAGTTCGTCACAGAGATCGGTCAAGTCCCCTAGATTGGCGATGTAGCCACTATTGTCTTCGACACTTGTCGGATGCGAGGTGGTCCTTTTAGTGGAGCTGATAGAAGATGCTGATGTTGCTTCGGGTGCTATTATTGGAGCCAACGGGCCCGAAAAGATAGGATCCGAAAGACAAAGAACTTCTTCTGTTCCGATGCGAAAGTGGAGGTTTCTGATCATAAGATCTGTCTCCTCATCGAAATTTTCCGGCAGAGGGGTGGGTGGGCGGGGATCGAGATTGACGGGATCGTGAAAAATCTTGCCGACCTCAATCGTCGGGTTGTTGCTTGGTGAAGTTGAAGCCGCCAAATTCATGACTCTAGCACTCAGACCTCCCACAGATGACGCCAATTGACGAGGGGTAACCTCGACAATGTCCATAGTTATGGACTTGAGTTTGATGGAAACGAGAGCGCTGGTGATTTTGTCGACCCTGTCTGACAAACAAGGGGGTCGAATCCTGTCTGAGCTTTGTTGCAAAGAGATGATTACAAAGTCGCTGATTCGCTGGATGTGATCTAACTCACAATAGGTTGTGTCTACTCCAAGCTATGGTGGTCTTTTCGTTGGCTCCTCCCATCCCATATATGAGAGGCAGGATCTCAGAGTCTAATACAGATCGGTTACAAGTTTGATTATAGCTACCTGACTGTGTCGGTTTTGTGTCTCTATCTTGATTAACACGTCTGGTTACTGGGCTTCGGATGGTTTTGAGGAATCTTTATTTCTTTGTGGGCCTTGGGCTGTATCTTTAGTATGTACCAGGTATACTAACTATAGGAACACGATAAGTTATACCCATGTCAATGAGTGATCTCCGATGGACGCACATAGTCGAGAAAAGGTTGGATTAGACTGTTTTGAGGTTCGCCTGTTTAAAATAGAGGATCGTAGAACATGAAAACTACAGGATTACTCGCTTGGATTAGACATAGGAAAAATACTACACCTTGTCTAAAGAAAAGGTTGGCATGGATGTTTAAATTTCTATGAAACTGCGGCATTGGAATCCAATCCATAGGAATTTGGGATCCATTATACTTAGGAATTCCGGTAGTGTCATTCCTTTGATCCAAAGGCAATCCAGTAAATAATCCTAAGTATTGATATCCCACATAAGTCCTAGGAAATTCCTATAGTCCAAACGTGCCTCAAGTTCCAAACAACTATTATTGGTAATAGAGCACTTAACTGATCTTACATAATTTCGTAACTGCCAAAAATACTTTCGAAGCTCCCAGAAAACATTCTTGACGTTCCCGTAGTTTATAGATAGAGTGTTTTTACTCACTCGACCAAAAACCATTCTAACAACGCAAGTTCAGTGGGCGAATTTTCACTACGCTATATGTTTCCTTTTTTGAGAAACACATTCCAGATACATACGCTAACAAATACTCCTATGTGCATACACTCATTCCTATGAATGCACACGCACATCCTACCCCTATGAGCACATCCGAAAGACTAAGCCATCGGGTCTTGAAATTGACGAAGTCACCATAGACACCTCATTGTCGACGGGAACATCGTCTCCCACTGAAAGAATATTCCACCTTTATGGGATTTGATCCCCGGTGGGTTAAGATACCACTTCCCTCATGACCATCCAACCACTGGTTTGTTCTCGCTAATGGCTTCATGTGTCACGTACATTTCTCTATTGGCGCATTCTATCACCGCCTCATCGGTGGAGTTGACAGCCTCCTCCCCTTTACGTTACCTTTCGACAATTCTTATTTCCCCCTACGACGTCGTTGAGAATATTCGTGGCTGTCCAGCGCCACCTCCAGATCGCCCGTGCCTAGCGCAGCTCCTGTGTTTTTAAGGACAACCTCTGCCCGCTTTCGGCTCCAGCCTCCTCCTTCACAGGATACCAACCACAACCAAGAAGAGGGGGGATCTAGCAAATTTGACACCAGACTGGAGGGAGTAGGCGGCAACCATCTCGAATCTTCTCCTCCTGTTATGCCTTCATTGATAACCAGTGTAGTTTTTAATATATTGTTGGTCATGTTCATCGTGGTTCTCAATTAGCACCAGATGGACTCTTATGTGGATATAGTGGATGACAATATTGGCATCTATGACATTGTGATGACATCATGACCTAGGGCTTGATAGAATTGATAGGATACTTGACGTGGGGTTAACCCGTCAATGTCCATGGTTGATGGACTTGGGTTTTGAGGAAGAGGGGAGTGCTGGAAGCTTCGTTCGGCTAACAAGCAAGCTAATTGGGGACACGAGGTTTACCTAGGTTCAGGACCCCAGAGGTAACCTTACTCCTGCTTGTTTGCTCTTGATTAACAATGGAACCGAGGGTTACAAGGGTGCACAGATGCAATCTGGCGGTGTATGAACTAGGGTTTGTGGTGGTCCTTCTTGCTGCCCCCTCCATGCCTTTATATAGGGAGGTCGGGTCTCGGGATAGCAATGTGAGTCGGTTACAGATTAGGGTTTTTCTCTTTAAACTTTATATCTATTGTTTGCCGTGTTTCCCAAGGAGTCACGTCTCTTTGGACTTGGGCCACCCGAATCCTCATGGGCTTCATTTATGCTGTGGGATTCTCTTGGGATGAACCATCTAGGATAATCCTGGGTACCCGTAGGGCATATGCATGTCAGTAGCCCCCGAGTGTCCATCCAAATTATAGATTCTGAGGGAGACTATGAAGTCTTTGAGTGTGCAGAAGTGCCTCCTTTATCATCCGAAAGTTTTACTGGGTGTTATTACTTATGTAATAGGGATAGTTGATACTCAAACTCGAGTCCCCAGACTCGAATTTAGAAACTTGCTTTCGTAATTCGACTCAAGCTGTTGAGGCCTTATGTAGCCAAATTCCAGTGTTCTAGGTGTGCACTCGACGCGTCCGTCGAGGCATTCTCATCATGCCTGTAGGGATGACATGTTTTTGGCAGAGCATAGAAGGTGCGTTGCCAGTCCTTTAGATTGTATATGCAGGTCTTATCTTCATGTTGTAAGCACGACATCAGAATGTGTTATCACTGCGGAGGTGATTCAGGTGGCCAAGGAGATGCACTAGTGGAGAATTGCTTACCAGTGGAGCATATTTTTTGCTATCAATGGCGCATATGGAATGCGCCACTAGTATTGCGCCACTGATAATTAAGTATCAATGGTGCATATTCAATATGTGCCTTTGATAGTGGGATAGCTAGTGGCGCATCCTCAATATGCGCCATTGATATTTTACCAGTGGAGCATATATCCAGATGCGCCAGTGATGTTAGATGCGCCACTGGCTGAATAAAAGATGCTCCACTGATGTTTCATACAAGTATATAGAATACAGGGCTCTCAGGTATTTATACAGGTACATATACAGGTATTTATATAGGTATTTATATAGGTACACAGCAGTATAGAAACAGAGATAATAGTACAAATAGAATTATACATCATCACATCAATTAGAACCCGACATAGTGACAAGTGACCGAATATTATACAAGTCTACAACAAGTTGATCGTCATCTCATATATTACACATTATAACAAGTTGATCATCATCGTTAGCCAAGTCCTAAACTACTAAAGGACGGAGTAGAGTACAACCAAACTGGAATGTAGCATCGACATCATCCAAAGTAAACAAGTCAAAGTTTGCAACTTGCTGCAAAAGAGACATTAAAATGGTAAGAGTCCTCCATGATCAGTGAAGAGCAACAAATGACAATTGAGGTGAATCTTTATTTGGTCCCACACAAACATACAAGGAGGATATGTGAAACTGGAAATGCATCTGGTTAGACAAGTACAAGAAATTACGAATTACAACAATGGGCGCTAAGAAAGCTTACCCATCGAGATAGAAAGTAACCATACATGGTCAGAAGGCCAAGCCTAAACATAGGTTCTGTCGCATATACTGGTGTAGATAATCCAAGATGTTTCATAGCTTAGTACAGGGGATAAACTACAGGGGACACATGTTATTTCGAAGAAACATGAAAGTGATTAATACAAGACATTTGTCTAGCTTAGTAATTTTACTAGACATTTTCCTATGGCGGTCAATTTAGTCACATAATGCCAGATGGTGAAGTGTTAGAACTCTCTAGCTGGACACTGTGCCAGGTACATGTGGCTGGCTAGAAAAGGAACATGGCAAGCTCTGCCCGTAATTCCTAAATGCCAAGATTTTAAATACATTATCATAACTACCAGAGCAATATCAATTTTAGGAGATGGCCTTATGGTGTAACAGTTTAGCAAGTTTCGGTGGATACATGATTAACAACAACCATAAAACATTCGTTAGATATACCTAAAAGACACATGGGATAAGCTCAGACTGGAATAAGTTCAGGGCCAAGAATTATTCTTTGCATATTACTTCCAACCTATCAAGGAAAGCTCACAAAGTCACAACCAGTGAAGGCATCAAAAATAGTACTATATTTAAGCAGAAAGTTTGAGACACCACTATAACCAAGAAAAGGAATGTTACATAGTAACATGGAAACATAAATTCAGAGGAATAGCTAATTAATCAAACAAGGAGCAGTGCAGTGTACTTACCAATCTTAGTTGAAGATGAAATCCAGAGGAAGTAGTCCACTCCAGCTGCAATATAATTAAACCTGACCAAGTAAACACTTTTCATCTCAGCAAGATAGTAAGAACAAGATTTCAAACCAATAATAAAAATGAATTTTATATCAGTAGTTATAACTTTTTTTCAAATGTTCAGATTAGAACATGATAGTTCAAGTTTCTGTAGCATTTTGATATTAATTTTCTAACAAAATATAGTCAGATGCAACAATCTGAAAATAAATAATGGTAGCCAATAAGAATTCCCTTCCCCAATCCTTTTTGTAACTTATATTTTACAAGAAACAAAGATCATCGACTGCGAAGTAAATATAACTGAAGATCCTTTAGAATTTGTACTGTTTGGAAGCAGCAAACAATATCATGTATATACTGAAAATAAAACCTATAAGGACTCTTAAGCAGTCAGATTTGGACAAGAAAATGTAGTGTGTGAAGTACTTGGGAGAGAGCATGTCCATCCTCCTTCTCTTGACTTTTCTTGCAACGAATACTCTACTGCACCGTGCCTCTAGCATCAATCGGAGAAGAGGAGCTGCTGCTATGTGAACTCTTTCCATTGCCCTCAGGGGAAAATCAATCTCCCGAAAAACAGCAGAGAGATACAGAGCAGTGGCGAAAAATGTATCGCGGTAGGTACCTGCGGATTCGACCGGGGAAGATATGCTGGAACGCTTCGACGGATTCGAACTCGAGGCTCACCGAGGTCCGACACGGCGGCGGATGACAACCACTGGCCCTCCACGTATAAGAATAACGAACTTCAAGTATAAGAATAACGAGCTTCGATGTGTATCAAGAGAAACGAACAAAATGAATTTTTTCGCTTAGAGAAATCAAGTATAAGAATAACGGACTGAGAGCACAGGCCAGCGCTTATCTATCGAGATTATGACTAGCAGAGAGGCCAATTTTCCATGTAATTGCCTGAAGGTACATATTCACCATGTAAGCAAACCCAAGCGGTTACAAAGGTTGCTTGCATAACCACGTGAAACGGTCAGAGCACATAAACACCATGTATACTATGGCAAGCTGGGATATATTTTTTGGCGAAAAATTCATACATGATACACAAAAAATTATTGAAATGAACACACATTCATGCACACTGGCAGAACTACGTATATGATTCACTTCAAAAGATGTCAGACAATGCAGCAAGCAAAACCCTAAGACATGCAAAGCCACTACATATATGATTCTACTTGTCGGGAAGGGTCCAAGCAACCAATGCCCTCCCCTCCCCACCAATGCATGCAATTGACCGAGCAGGTGATGCGCACGGCTGCATGTGGCGCCCTAGCTAGCGCAATTTGTCGAGCAGGTGGTGGGCGTTTGGCGAGGCGACTGACCACAACCGCGAGCAAGCACGCGCCGAGACAACTGAGTGGACGAGCAAGTCGCGGGGGGAGGAATGTCTGAAGGAGCAGCTAGCTCGTGGGCAGCGATGGTGGGTACCTTGCGAGGGGATGGAGGAGGGCGGGGTCGCAGTGGTCAGTCCAGCCGTAGTCGAGGAGGAAGCAGAAGTCGTCGATGACGAGCAGGTAGCAGAGCGGCCCCTCCCCGTAGGCGCCGCTCCATGGCGTCAGCTGCACCGATGTCCCCATCTAGTACCGCTTCGCCGGCGGCGGCGATGGCGAGGTGGATATCGGGAGGGTTTGATGGAAGTTGGGAACCAGGCCAGCAGTGTAGGCCTCTCGAGATGGAGGGGAGGGGAGGGGTAGGGGTTGGTGAGGCTCACCGGCGGTGACAAGGCGCGCTCTAGCTAGGGTTCCGCACGCGTGAGAGTGAGAAGAAAGGGAGAGGCCGATCGGTATTTTTGGCTAAGCGTCGAACATTGATACCAGGCACTTAGCTAAATATGACGATGCCCTTATATTTGACAACAACACCTCCCTGCTGCAGTGGTTGTCCACCGAGCTGTGCTAGCAAAACCTGGGGCATCTAGGTTCAAATCCTGGTTGCCTCATAATTTTTTTTTCATTTTTTAGTATTTAATTTTATTTCATTTTTTTAATATTTAACAAATTAAATATGTTTTAAAATACTTGTGAAAGTAATTAAGTTTAACATTGATATATTTTTTAATATTTTACAAATTAAATAGGTTCAAAAATACTTATGGAAGTAATTAAGTTTAACATTAATATTTTGTAATATTTTAAAAAATATGTTCCAAAATACTTGTGGAAGTAATAAAGTTTAATATTAATATTTTTTAATATGTTCAAAATTAATTCTCATTAATTTTTTTTAATATTTTAATACTTTTCATTAATTTTTTTTAATGCTATCTAGTATATTTTGTAACAAATAGTAATTAAGTTTAACATTCACAAATCTATTTAAAACAAGGACATCCATTTGCAAGTTCATTTATTTAAAATAAATCTATTATTTTATTTAAAAAATATTAGTCACATGAACTTCAATGTCCATATACACGAATTTATCGGTGGATCATATTTTGCAAAATGCGCCATTGGTAAAAAAATCAGTGGCACATCTCTAATATGCGCCATCAATAATCCTGTCACCTTTCTGAGTGGTAGGGTCCAGGTTGGGCCCACAATTTATCAATGGCGCATTTTGAGAAAGATGCGCCATTGGCGTGGATATATCAATGGTGCATGTGGGCATATGCACCATTGATATGTGGTCCATATCCCTCCAGGGTGCCGGGCCCACATTATTAGTGGCGCATTTTTGTCAATATGCGCTATTGGTTAAACAAAATATCAGTGGAGCATATCTATAAATGCGTCACTGATAATTATCTGTGGAGCATATTCAAAAAAATGCTCCACTGATAATAAATCTATCCATAAGCCTTTCTCCACTAGTGATGTTGTCTCTGTACAAGGCAATTATTGTTTAAAAGGCAAGGTCGTTGAGATCTTCGATTTCTTGTGATGATATGATGCAGACATAGTCAACGCACTTTTCCTGAGGATTCTATTTCAATTTTCATCTTTTCATAGGGTGTCGACCAGCGCTCCCTATGGGAGTAGGTCCCGAATGCCTATTCGAGTCGTAGACTCGAGTGGGGACTTTGAACTTTTACGACTGCTATTGATAGTCGTATGTTGTCGAATGTGCTTCCAACGCTCCCTATGGGAGTAGCCCCCGAGTCCATAATTGAATCGTGGATTCTAAGAAGGAATCAAGGCGTAGTACGCTTGTACCTGCATTTGGTGGGGTAACACTGGGCCCAAAAAATCTTCAGATGCGCAACCAGCGCTCCTGTTAGGAGTAGCCCCCGAGTGTTTGGTCAAGTCATAGACTCAAGCAAAAACTTAGTGAGTCGAAGAAAAGTTACTATTACTCACTTCTAGCTTGTGTTGATAGTGTGAATATTGACGACGTCATTGCTGACGACCTAGTGAGCTCAGCCGTCAGCGTGAGCGGTGCTGATGGGACTGGACGGGTGTGAGCCCCAAAATCTAACCGGGATTTGACTAGTCATGCGTAAATTGGGGTTTTTAACTGGGTCTGCTCGATTTCCATGCTGAGTGGGGATCGTGCGATGATGGTTCATTATACGTGTCGCCATGTGTCTGTGCTGATGCGTGCCACACGTTAGAGGAGGGAACTTATGGCAGTCAGATGGCATCTCTTAAGTTCTTAAGTAGCAATCTACAGCAATAATTTTGGTGCTCTGCCTCTTCTTCCTCCTTGTGTCGCTGCCATTGTCTTCTCTGCTTCTCACCGTTGTTCATGGCTTGTTCTTTATGCTAGAAGTGCTCAAATCATTTCTCATTTACTTCTTGTGATCTCTTTGTCGGAGAAGGATGGGGAAGAAGAAGGCCATTGGTGCTGGGTCCGACGCCACCGTCGCTGCCCCTAAGAAGAAGGGTATAGGAACTCGCGTCACCAATGGATCCTGGCAGCGTTCCATGCTGAGGGATCATGAGCTGCGTCCTCTTCGCCAAGCCGGCATTATTACGACGAATGAGGTTGATTGCCTGGTTCCTGGAATAGAGGTAATTCCCGATCCTCCCACTGGGTTCCGGGTTATGTTTCTTGCTTTCCTCCTTCGTGGTCTGTCTCTCCCCCTTCATGATTTCGTTCATGGATTACTTTGTTTCTACGGGATTCAACTTCACCAACTGACTCCCAATTCTGTTCTCCACATTGCCTGCTTCATCACATTATGCGAGTGTTGGCTCGGTATCGAGCCACACTTCACCCTCTTCAAAAATCTTTTTAGTGTGAAGAGGTAATCAGGGTCGAAATTCATAGTGTACGACATTGGCGGATGCGGTATATCCGTGAGCCCCAATGTGAAGTACTTTAGCCTCAAATTCTTCAATACTTCCCAAGGATGGAGGGACAAATGGTTCTACATCCAAGACAAGAAGGTGGGGGAGAAGAGATTCGGCCTTGCTCCCTTTGACTCGAAGGCGGAGCTGAAGAGGAAGAGGTCCTGGAAGAATGTAGTTATGCCATGTGAAACGGACAAGGTCAAAACCTTGTACCAGCGGGTGTAGGATCTTCAGCTCATTTGTGGCAAGGAGGTCTCTGGTGTAGACCTCATTCGAACCTGGTCGCGGCGTCGGGTGCAGCCATTACAGGTCAGGGGCTACCTGATGTTCCTCTAGTCTAGCCTGTCAGATCCAACATGCATTTGTGCGGAGTACATGATGTTCGTGAAGCTCGAAAATAAGATTAGGTTGTTGACCAAGCTCTCGGCGAATGAACCTCTTCCTACGGAGTCAAAGACCAAACCGTTCCATGCCACCAATCCTGCACCAGTGGTAATGTTCTATCGCATATTTCCTTGCCTGTAGGACAATTTTGGTAGAGGCCTGATGATGTTATCTTCTTTGGCTGCAGGAGTGGAAAGTTGGAGGCTCAATTCCTCCCCAACCGGAGGGTGTAATCCCTCCCGAGGCTGGAGAGGAAGATGAATCGAACTTGACTGTGCCTATTATAGAGGTACAAGGAGCCCCCAAGTCCAGCGAGTGGGGGCGGAGCAAAGATTGAGATGCCTCCATGTCTGAGACGATGAAGGATCTTGCTCCAAAGGCGGGTACCGTGAGTCTGTTCCATGTGGTACCCATCCGCGTCATGCCTCCCAAGCCAGAGAAGAAGCAGAAGCAGGAGGAAATTTTTGACCTTGATAGATTCGACGGGTACGCCTTTGCACTTTTGCAATGTTTAGAGTACTTTTTTGTTGTTCTTCTTAGACGGACTATCTTTGCTTTTGCTGAAGTGTCACGACGTCATTCTCGTCCTAAAGTGGCAAGGACATGGAAGATGAGGGAGTCGTGGACTCCAAGGGCAAGGGCGTCGAGATAACCAAGCCTTGTCCAAAGATGGTGGCCACCTCCGACGATAGCTCCTCGAGCTCCTCCAAGCTGGGGGAGCACAGGGTTCTTGCTCGGACGACTAGAAAAGAACCTTCGGAGTCTTCAGGTGATCATGTAAGTATGTTTTTGTTCATTCAAGGGAGCCCCCAAGTATCTTTATAGTTCTAACCTAGAGAGCCACCCCAGCCCTTCCTGTAGAACATGGTTCGCCTAGGCCAACAACATGTGCAATAGGATGCCGACTTCCGACAACTTCAAGGTAAAATCTTTTGTTCTTTTGCTTAATCCATCCGAATATGTAGTCGGCTTTTGATTGATGCACCATTCCTTGCACCAAATGATAACAATCAAGTTCTTCATCGGCTAAGCTCTCTCAAAAAGAGTCTCAGCCCAGTGGAGCCCAAGAGAAAAGACGCAGTCTAGGCCCTCAAGCGCTATAAGATAGAGTCAAGACAGTGCGAGGAAGACTTGACGGTGGCCGTAGTAGAGAGAGAGAAGGGATTCACGGACCAGCTCATGACAGCTGCCCAGGTCCTCTCCCGTAAGTTTTCTGGTGTGAGTTTTTCTTATGTCCCTACCTCCTTTGGCTTCTTTCTGCCTGAGTGATAATTGTTCTGATTATCCAGATGCAACCGGTCTTGATTTTGATCATCAACTGCTGACTCGCGATGACCTCTTGGCTGGTGCCGTAGCTGCAATCGAAGACCGCAACATTTCTACCAAGGATGCACTCTAGAAGGCAAAGGTCATGCTTGGTCGTCTCCGAGAGGAGATGATGACGAAGGCCAAGGCCGTTGAAGACGTTGGCGGTCTTGCTGAAGCCTTCACCGAGGGCATGCCTATGGAGTATAAGCAAATGCAGAAAGGAGCGGGTGTTGCCTCCCTTGGGCTAGCAATGGCACAGGCTTGCAGCGCTGGGCTGAACGTTAGCAGGATTACTTCCAAGATGTCGGTGACCGCCGAAGGCAAAGAGGTAGCATTTGCGCCCTTTGCCATTGATGACCCACAAGTATAGGGGTGTATCGCAGTATTTTCGATAAGTAAGAGTGTCGAACCCAACGAGGAGCAGAATGTGCTGGCTAGTGGTATGGATCAGGAATTCTCTGCAAATACTTAGCAAACGGATTTTTAGGGGTTTTCGATAAAGCAAGTAAACAAAGTACGAGTAAATAAAAGACAGTAGGAATAAATGAAGCAAGTGGCCCAATCCTTTATGCAGCAAAGGACAAGCCGGTTGTATTTCTATAGATGACCAAACATTCTCGAGGACACATGGGAAGACTGTCAAGTGCTTTCGCTTCATATAGTCGATTAATCTTTTTTAGCTTGCTAAGTGTTGTGTGGGTGAACCTATGCTAATGTACCGCCCCATCCAAGACTAATACATACTTGTGATTATACCCCTTGCAAACATCCGTAAGTACAAGAAAGTAATTAAGGTAGAAACCTAACCACAGGTTTAAACTCTAAGACCCTTACGTCCCTTGTGCAATGGTTTCCTAACGGGGGTTCAGGTTTCTGTCACTCCGGCAACCCCTACGATTAGTAGCCAAATACACAATGCATTCCCCTAGGCCCATATAGGTGAAGTGTCATGTAGTCGACGTTCACATGACACCACTAGAAGAAGTACACCACAACTTAAATAACAATCTATTGAATCTTTCTCAACGCAACTCCACTACTAACAACAAGACTTCTCCCATGTCCTCAAGAACAAAACGAACTACTCACAAGATATCATATGGATCATGATCAGAGATGGAATAATGATGTATAACAATCTGAACATAAACAATAATTCAAAGGTTCACTCAATAGCATCAACTACAAAGAGTAATCAACACCGGGAAAGTTTCCCCTATGAACTATGCAAGATTCAACGCAATTGTTACAACAATATGGAGATGGTGATGAGGGTGCTGATGGTGATGATGGTGGTGATGATGGTGATGACGATCCCGATGAAGTCCAGCTTGATGGTGGTGTTGATGGCGACGATCTCCCCTCTCTGGGAAGGAATTCCCCCGGTAGAAATCTGTCTGCCGGAGAGATCTTTCTCTCTCGGTGTTTTCCGCCCCATAGAGGCGGCAAAATCTTTTTGTGGTTGCTCCCTGAGTCTTAGGGTTTCGTGCGGATGATATACGCTAGAGGGGAGAGGCTGGAGTGGGCCAGGGCGGCCACACCACTCCCAGGCGCCATGGGGTGGTGTGGGCCCCATGTGGCCCACCTCCACTCCATCTTCTGGCATCCTTAGTCTTCTGGAAAAATAGGATTTTCCGTATATTTTCCCGGATTTTCTGATCTTCGCGAATTTTGCCTCCAAACAGCACCTTTTTCATTAGAATCCTGACTGCAGCGATCCATGCTCCAAGAGTCATCAACCATGCAAAAATGGATGAAATAACATAAGTATCACCTCTCAATACGAAATATATCAATGAATAATAGTGAATTAAGACATAGAATAGTGATGCAAAATGGACGTATCAGCCATTCGCTATCAGAAGTATGGACCTCGGCTCATTGAAACGCTCACGAAGTATTCCATGGAGCAGAAATGGCTGACCGCAGCGAAGGCCATGGCATGGAAGGTTGTCGCCACAAAGGCCATGGCGTCGGAGGCTGCCACGGACTCCGCGAAGCCTGCAAATGCTTCTACATAGGCCTTGCCGTGCATATCAAGTGCTTTTTTTGTTGTACAGTGCTCGTAGGAATTTGTAGTTACTTCGAACGCTTTTGTGGAATTGAGCCACTAGAACTTGTCCTTGATCTTGGCATTAAGTATGTGTATATTTTTCGTTCGCCATTTCTTGTTCCCCTTTGACTTGTTGCCTCATGAACAAAGATCCTTATCCTTCCATTGTTTGTTTGACTAGGGCCCTGCAACTGGTACACATGACATGTCATTGTCTTCTACTCCTTTAGCTCCGTCGCGCCCGAGGGTGGACAAACTGTCTCATCTTCCTCTCCGACACGACCATGTGAAGGAGTTGGAGAAAAATCTGGTGATCACCCGTGGCAACGCTGATGTGTGGAGGTCGAAGGCGGAGATAGCTGCTGAGAAGGAAACGTATCTGCTTGGCGAAGTCACGCAGATCAGTGAACAACTGCGACGAGCTTTGTCCGATTGTCCGATACTCTTCTTGGTTTGCTATGATGTCGACTGACGTGTCCTTATTTGTATGTGTAGTTATCAATCTCTTTCCATAGGAAGAGAAAGATCGCATCAACATTTGACTGAGTTGCCTGACTCAAGCGAAGCTGGAAGCTGGCGGGTTTTCTGGACCAATCGAAATCGAGCGACCGTGCTGGTGATACTGCAGTATCGCATTGCGCAAGTACTGCACTACTTGAAGAAGGCTCAATCCTCCTTTTAGCATATTTTAGGGTGATGTTTTTCCTGGATGTAGTCCTTGTGAGCCTATTAGCATTGTTGTGGAAGTTCCATGATGCCGGTTGTTGGGGATATACTTTCCGGGTATACCCACTATGACTCACTGACCAGGGTGGCCCACTTCGGGTTAGATCTTTGCTTCACGGGCGACCCAGTCAGGGAGAGAAGATGGAGGTCCATCCGGCAACGGGAAGGCCCAAACGATTACCGACTTAGGCCTATTTAGTTACTTGTAGTCCAAGATGTACTTTGTAGCCGACTTTGTATCGTAGCCAGATAGATCTCTCCTGTAACCCTAGTCTACATATCTATATAAGCCGTCCTAGGGACCAGCCTTTAGGGCACCCACAATCTACAACCTCAACTCGCACAGGAGAACCTCTCTTGTAATCTGTACTTCCTACTGCGCCGTATTACTGGATTGCTAGCAGGAGTAGGATTTGTCCACAGCCGGCGGATTCGAACCTGGATAAAGCTTGTGTGCTCACCATCCCAGAATACCGTCGACTCACACCCCCTTTATCCACACGCCTCGAGGACCCCCTATCGGCATACATGTCTTCAATCCGATGACAGTTGGTGCCCACCGTGGGGTAGGTGAGTTTCAAATCTTCGTTCCGGGTGGAATCTGCGTGAATCATAATCGGTGAGACAATCGCCGTTGGCCGGGTCCTCTATGCCAGCGACGTCCCTCTTGTCCTTCTCGACGAGACTTGGATTCTGGCTAGGGAACCTGTGAGCACCTACACCATCATGTCTTTTCGGCGAGATCGATGTTTACCTTGGTTTCGTTGAACCCGCCCAACCCACCCCAGCGGTGATAATAGAGGTGGAAGAGGTTTTTGGATCCACTTTGTCCGTGAAAGCGACAGAGTTCCGGGTCTTACAAAACCCTAATCCCACCCATCTCGCACCTGAAGTGAAGATCATGGAGAAGATCGGATCTAAAGAGGATCTCCCCAAGGAGGTTCAACCTAAAGCAGATCTCCCCATGCCGATGCTAGAGACGACAACGACTCAGTGCTGGAGGCAATCAGAACAAACATCGACTTACCGGCATCTTCGGATGACTCCATGACATCAACAGATTTCTGAAAGTTCTTCGCAAAGTATGAAGAGGAATTCAACTCCAAGACTGCGGAAGAAGGAGAAGCTATGGACCAAAGCCCTCACATAAGGATCCAGAGAAAACTCTCTCGAACTGGAGGACAATATGGATCTCGGAGATAATCCTGACGTCCAGATGTCCGAGAGTACTGATAGAAGCTTGACTCCAGGAATCAGACCCAAAGCCGTCTTTTCTACCGGCACAGCCAAGAAGGCAAAGAAGAAGAAGGCTTTGGCTAAGGATCTTCCAACTGATGAGGTAATAGCCGAAGAATATGAAGAAGACTCAGATGGAGCTTTGATCCCTGATGAACCAAAAGGCACACTGTTGGATGGACACGTGGTTACTCCTGGTGCCCGTAAACTCCCCAGAGAGGCGATTACCACACCTATCTTGACAGCTGCAGAACTTACACCTGCGGAGTTGGAGGACAGGGCCCAAGCCCTAGAAGCACATCATCAAGTACTCCTAGAGGAAACTGCAAATATCCTTGAAGAGAAGCAGCGCATCGCAGCTGTGGAGTAGCCTAGCACCCGACATCATCAAAAGACCCGGAATGGCCCTGAGTTGGCTAATAAAAATCTGGATGTTCACAAAACCCATTTCGAAGGAGACATAGCCGTAGGGAAACCTAGTATCGGTAGCAAGGGTAGCCGGGTGTATGGCACGCCTGTAGAAAATGATGCTGCGGCTCGAGATCTATTGGCAAACAATCCAAGTCCAGACCAGATTCGACTAAGTGTGAAGCTACTCACCAATGGCCTAGAACAGCAAAAGGTCGCCATGTCCAGCAGCGGAAAGCTGGTCTCCAGATCTGGCCAATGCCGCACGGATACGGGTCGATAGAAAGATGAACGGCCCCGAGGGGAACCGGAATGGCGCTACCATCCCAACCCTCGAGAGGACAACTATTCAAGAACCGGATCGTTAGGACACCGACACAGACCCGCACAAAGCTAGAACAACGTTGCTTCAGCCGTAGAGCGAGACGCTGTTGTAGCAATGGTCCAACCTCCCTGGCGACAGTTGAACGCTCGTAGGGAAGATGAACAAGCTCAACATCGGGAGCAGTACCGGCAAAGAATGCCCCCTCCTAGACATACAAGCCATCCGGATGAGCCACGTCACAATGACGGCAATGACGGACAAAGGAACGACGAACATCGTGCCGGATCAAGTCGGCATGATGGCCGTCATCATGAAGCCCCAGCTGGGGGTAATAATCCGCTAGCACCACCATCTCCACCAAGTAGCCACCATAACGTCTCCAATGGAGGCTAGGGGCACTGTGGCGGAGGGGGTGGCAGGAGAAGCAGAAGTCTGGCTCATGGGCACTGTATCCGCAGTTAACAACCAAGATGACACGCCCTGTCACCAAGTGATGCGAGGCACCGGATCAATTCAAACATTGAGGCGCGGTGCTATGAGTCGGATAACATCTATGTGGGTCCAAAATGCTTGGGACCGTGCATGTGACAAAAAAACTTTCCAGAAGGGTTTGCTATCTCAAGGCACATCCAGCCCTACGACAGTGCGGCTCGGCTAAATACCTGGCTCCAGGACTTCTTCCAGGCCTGCCGCATCGCCAAAGGAGGAAATAGCTTGGTCGCGACCCGGTATCTCCCGCTTATGCTGAGGAAGACGTCTCGATCATGGCTCAATGAACTCCAGGAAAACACCATCCGCAACTGGTATGATATGTGATACCTTCGATCCGGATTACGGATGTAGTATAGCTCTTTTTCCCTAGTAGACCTAGGTTTATCGAATCCTCGGGAAGCAGAAGCATAGTGAAGTTACTTTAACGGGCCTTCAGGAGTTTAAGAATTCCTTTTGTGTTTTTATCGGACCAAGAGTTTGCTGTCTTTCGTTGTTGTCGATGATGTAGAGAGAGGGCCTAGAGCGTTCGGTTTCACCTGTAGCTGTGCAAAACATCTGATAGGAATAAAAGATAATAATAAAGGGTGCATGTAATTGTTAGAGCAAGATAAATTATATGTGAGCAGTGCATCCATAATTGCTATTGCATCCGCAACCGCTTATAGAAATAACCTACTAGTCTCATCCATATAAGAAATAGAACGAATGATATGCATAGTGACGTCACCGTTAATCCCTCACATACAGCCGTACTACCCCTTCTCTCACTAGGGTTCCCAACCTACAGATTAGTCATTACTCATACTCCCTATACCTGGCTCAATCCCCAGGGTCTTGGGTACCTGACAAGTCCTTAGATTGAGGCAAGAAAGGATACAATAATCATCATGTCATACAAACTGATACATGGCTAGGCAGAAGCCCTTAGCCCAAGGAGAATTACTCACACATAGAGATGAGATCAACAATCATAAACATTATAATGGAAATCATGAGATTGATAGCAAATAGTCTTACAATGTCGCCAATCGAAGATGAGATCTACTATTACAAGTGGTAGAATATGGCTATGGTGATGCAGAAGGGTTTGTAGATTAGATCTAAGTCTATTCCTCCGGCGGCTCTTCGGTGTTGTGGATGGTGATCTGGGGGCGGCTGATGATTGGAAAGGAGCTCTATTTCTCATCGCTCGAGGCCTCTTTATATAGGGGTACCTTCACGAAAGTTGTTCTGTTTGACCTAGCAGTGTCGATAGCAACTATACGACCGTAACTATATGATTGGAATTTTATTCTCGATGTACAGTTGGTCGTTAAAGCGTCTGTCTCCACTTCACGACTCCTGGTTTCTTCGGGTTGTTGGAAATCTCGTATCTTTGACTTTAATGTAGTGATTCCCATCATCAAACATCATTATCTGCGCAGGGAAAAATAGAAAGAAAGGATTGTATACCCCTTTGATCATTAGGCATTAGTGGCAGGGTTTAGAGAGATATTTCATCAAAAATATGAATAATATCCAGTTTAAATGTGGATGTAGATGGCTATATTTCAGAGCCATCAATATGCAAAGTGCTTTCTTTCGAAACTTCGAGGGAACATACAGGAGGCCCTGCACGGTCGGAGATCTGCAGCGATGCACCCAAAAACCTAGAGAAACTTGTCGGGACTACCTAGGACGATGGATCGACATGAAGAACTCATGCGAGAGAGTAAATGATCAAACCGTGATTGAAGCATTCATTGTAGGTCTTCCATTTGGTTTACTGCGTCATCGCTTAAAGTGTGCCAAAGTGATTGATTTGGGAGAGATGATAGAGACGACAAGCAAATACGCTGATGCCGATGATGATTCACAGGGACTGCTAAACGTACTAGCTGTACCACAGTCGAAAAATAGCCGAAGCGACACCTCGGAGGAAAAACCCAATCCAGAAACCGCTACAGTCAATGCAACTTTCGGATCTGGAGGACGAGCAGGTCGCGGAGTGTCAGCGTAATGGGATTGAGGGTCCCTCGCATTGTGCCTCAGCATGTGGTCCAAGACCCACTGGTCAGCGACCAGCAGACGTGTGGTTTGGCTGGCAAGGGAGTTGCGAGGATACGAGCACCATGTGCTCCAAGCAGGTATGGTCACTAGCGGAGCTCTCGGTAGGGCGAGGTCGGGCGCCCTCCCTACCTTCGCTCGCGACCGAACAGGGTATATGCGTATCCTGTGTAGCTATGATATGACGACGATCGTACCATTATAGACTGGGTTGTGCAAAAATAGAAAAACGTGCGCGTGTTGGCTGTTGGGCCATATAGTCTCTAGGCTGGGCCTGATGCGCGTGATCGAGCTAAGGCAGCCCTGGCCTATATACTCCCTCCATTGGCGTCGTCTTCGCTTCTGATCGAGGCATCGATCGAGAAACCGAACGAGGGCACGGGCGCACGGCCGCAGGTGCGTGGATGGAAGTAGGTAATCTTTACCCTCTACTCTCTTTAGCTAAAAAAGTGAATTATATTTTCTTAAATCATCACTTTTTGGCATAACTATTTGTTGAACTAGACTAAAAAATAGGGTACGCTAAAGTTTTGAACTTCCATTTCTAGATGCGTCGGGGAGACGGATCATGCACAACTGGGAAGTGGGAACTGCTCCTGGCGGCAGCGTGATCTTCATGTCGAATAGAACTGGGGTAAGACTGAGCAGGAACGTCAGGGGGCCATTGGTTGATCGTCCACTCGCCAGTGGGCGGCTGATCCTAGGTAACACTGCTTCGCGCGGCTAGGCGCGCGGTGAAAGGTCTCGGCAACTCGGTAGTTTGACACTAGGAACCGATCTACAACTCTGGATAAGATGAAAAGGAACGGGAAGGGGAGGCAAAGGGGAGGAAAGGTATAATTTTTTCAAGAATTTTGCATATGGCAACAAATTTATATCTTATTTGATGAATTTCCAAACAGTGAATTGCAGCGAGAGTAGCTCTAAAATTCTTTATAAGTAAGTTCTACTTCTATTTAAATATTTTGCTATTTTCACTGATTTATGCTAAGGATCATATAAATTATTATCATTTCTAGATAATTTTTGTTTTCTTGAAAAAAATTATGCTTTATATTTCGCCCGACCTCAATTGTTTTCCGTCCTCCGCCACTGGGTATGGTTTTGTCATGATGAGCCTATGGAGACTGTCATCTATGATATAGGTGCCTATGGGTGCGACAAACGCTACAATACGTGCCTCGATCCGCCATCCGGGGAGGAAAGGACAACGATGAGCGCAAGGCGGTCCTGCCCCTCCTTCCGGGGTGCCCCAGAAGGAGGGCGAGGACACTATTGGAGGTAGCGAGGCCGAGTTGCGGCCTCGACCGAGCCCCGGAAGGACCATGGGAGCACCTCTCTTGGGCCAGGCGCGACCAAGGAACCGGAGTCGACTGTTCTTGACAAGGCGTGTCCACTTTAGCATGCCACCAACATGAGTGACAACTCGGAGCCTGAGCTATCATTTGGCCATCAAGTGCATCTAAGCACCGCCCCTGGCCATCCATTGGCCACAGGTGCTGCCTATCTGCCTGAAGACCGTGTGGCACCCCGCGATTGAGCCCAAGAACGCCCCGGATGGTGCTCCACGCCGGCCCTGTGGTGACCCCTTGGTGTATAAAATGAGATACTTGGCTGAGAATTAGGAGGAAAGAAGGGTTTTCTAGAGGCATAGAGGGTCAGAAGGAGGGTTTTTGGGAAGGAGAGAGGTTCAGTGGGCTTTTTAGTAGCCAAGTGGAGAGGTCTTTGGGAGAGGTCTCGGAAGGGATCTAGGGCGGGATTGTTGGAGTCCTGAGCTGGAGGGAGAAAGAAGGGAAGTGAGAAAGAAAGAAAGAGGAAGCCCTGGGAGTGTAGAAGCTAGAGAGAAAGTGTCTCCCTGGCACCATAGGGATCATCTTCTTGTACCTTGATCCACCCTAGATAATCCACCGAAGCAGGACGTAGGGCTATTAGCCCAAGTGCGGTCCGAATCTGGGTAAAAATGCCTGTGTGTGTGTGCTCTGTGTGTGATGTATGCTCGTATCAGTAGGTTCCTTCGCCGATGTTGAGGTGATGGCTCCGATTTTTGCCATCTTACACTGCATTTAAACGTTGTTTTTGGTCAAGCAATTGCAAAGAAACTCTCAACTTTTGCCATTGGCCATCCATTGGCCACAGGTGTTGGCTATCTGCCTTAAGACCGTGTGGCACCCCGCGATTGAGCCCAAGAACGCCCCGGATGGTGCTCCACGCCGGCCCCGTGGTGACCCCTAGGTGTATAAAATGAGACACTTGGCTGAGAATTAGGAGGAAAGAAGGGTTTTCTAGAGGCATAGAGGGTCAGAAGGAGGTTTTTTTTGGAAGGAGAGAGGTTCAGAGGGCTTTTTAGTAGCCAAGTGGAGAGGTCTTTTGGAGAGGTCTCGGAAGGGATCTAGGGCAGGATTGTTGGAGTCCTAAGCTGGAGGGAGAAAGCAGGGAAGTGAGAAAGAAAGAAAGAGGAAGCCCGGGGAATGTAGAAGCTAGAGAGAAAGTGTCTCCCCGACACCATAGAGATCATCTTCGTGTACCTTGATCCACCCCAGATAATCCACCGAAGCAGGACGTAGGGCTATTAGCCCAAGGGCGGTCCGAATCTGGGTAAAAATGCTTGTGTGTGCTCTATGCGTGATGTATGCTCGTATCAGTAGGTTCCTTCGCCGATGTTGAGGTGATGGCTCCGATTTTTGCCATCTTCCACTGCATTTAAACGTTGTTTTTGGTCAAGCAATTGCAAAGAAACTCTCAAGTTTTGCCACTAATGACTAATAATTGCAAAGATATGCAAATCCCTTCTTTGATTTATGTTGTGTAGGAAATCACTTCTTTTAAGGCGAAATAAGGAGTCATAATGAAGGATTTTGAGGAAGTACACACGGCCAAGTAATTGGAGAAGCTTTCCAGGGTGTCAGCACGCTTAACGACCACTGGTACGAGCGTGGTCCGCCCAAACCGCCCGCCCGTACCATGTGGCCACGACTTCGTCTCGTCAAACCCTACAACTTTCATGAAGACGCCTATATATTTCGAGGCTCCAACCGCCGGCCAGAGGGCCGCCATTCTCAGATTACATCACAACACCACCAAAGGAGATCCACACCATTGTTCATCACTTCCACCATCCATCCCTCCACTATTCATAGCCATTGCTTTGTACTTTTAGATCTCCATGTGATTTGGCGACCATTGTAAAAATATTTGATTTCAATCTAAGTATTTGCATGATGTTTTCTATCTCCGATCTATTTGTTATGAGTGAGTAGTCCTCACGGGGAGAAACCTCATAGCAATTATGTGCATCTAGATCATGGGAGAATTGTATTTTGTTTGGATTCGTGATTTGTATCTTTTGTTTCTTCATCTCTCGTCTCGATCTGTGGACTTGTAGGTACCCAAGATCCCATAGATTGATTTAGGTTTGAGGTGAGATACTTGGCTAGCGGCGATCTCATAGGAAACCCAGTGACAAAAAAGGGAAGTACGGTCTTCACTTAGCACCCCATTCGGGATCAACAACAACATCACCACTTAAAGCTTTGATCTGTGTTTACACTTAATAATCATTTGTAACCTGTTGCTTCGGTGTACTCTCGGTTGGATTAAAAGTCTATTGCTATGCCCGTTGCATCACGGGGGCTCTACAATATTAGGATGTGTTCCCCACAAAAGATTATCTCAATACAAACATTATACAATATTAGGACGTGTCCTTTTTATTATCATTTAGCAGTGCTTTCCAAGGTTTGATTAAACCTAGGTCTTCTAGGGAAAAAGCTATTATACTACATCCGTGAATCCGGATCGAAGGTATCAACTCTTTTTCTAGCGCCGTTGCCGGGGAAGCAATTTCACTATCCTAGTGAGGTCATTAGAGACCTTGTTTTAGTTTTATTATTAGTTGTAGTTTAATTCTTGTTATTAGTTTACTTTCTTGTTATCTATTTGAAAACCCAAAAAAATTAGTTACTTGTTATAAGTTTTCATTACTTAAAAATTACCAAAAAGATAAGAGCCATGGCTCAAAAGAGATTAGGGGAGTATCCTACTCCCACCGATGATTTTATTCATGCACCTATCACTCAACCCGCAGTTGATGCGGAAACATATGAGATAAAACCTAACCTTTTAAGTTTGGTTCAACAAAACCAATTTGGGGGTTCATCTTCTGAGGATTCAGGATTGCACTTAAATACTTTTACTGAAATTTGTGACATGATGTGTATTAAAGATGTAGATCCAAATGTTGTTAAACTAAGATTATTCCCTTTCTCTCTTAGAGGAAAGGCTAAGGATTGGTTGCTAGATCTACCAAAGGGCACTATTAAATCTTGGGAGGAATGCACTAATTTGTTTATGACTAATTTTTCCCCCAGCTAAGACTATGCAGCTAAGATCCAACATTACAAGCTTTAGACAAGAAGACCGTGATCCACTAGCGCTTGCGTGGGAAAGGATGAAACAAGCCGTGATGAACTGTCCTAATCATGGGATGGAAGAATGGCTTATATTACATTTATTTTATAATGGTCTTAACCTAATGTCTAAGTCTATGCTAGATACTGCAGCAGGAGCAACGATCACGGGAAAACATGTAAGTGTTGCAAAGAATTTACTTGATGATATGCGAAATAACCATGCCCAATGGCATGTAGAAAGAACCTCTAAGAGAGTAAGTTCAATTACCGAGGTAAGCAATGAGGATCTTACATCTAAGGTAGATGAGTTGCTTAGCTTAGTAAAGGGTAAGGAAGATACCCAAGTTAATTCTATCACTACCGATGTCAATGATGTTAATTTTATAGCTCACACTCCTTTTAATCCTGCATGGAAAAATAATTATGCTTCTAATGTTCAAAAATATCATGCTAATCCTACAGGAGATCCTTATAATTATTATGATAATACTAATGGAGCAAATCATGGCAATCTCCCATTTGAGGAAACTGTTAGAACATTTATGCAAGCTCAAACTGAACAAAACAATATGCTTATTAAGATTACGGAGAACCATGAAAGTATTTTAGGAAGATTATCTAACCAGGCCGTTGAAATTAGAAATGATGTGCATGATCTACATGAAAGAACAAAGACCATGGAGGCTCAGCTGGGTAAGGTAGCCGAGAGCCAAGCTCTCATTCTATCAAAGTTCGCTGGCAAACCCGAGCCAAATCTGGTAGAAGACCTCAAAATGATAAGGGTGGTAACCAATGATGAAAAGCCTGGAGAGATGGATTATAGCAACACGCCAACACCGGGATATACGATGGAAGATCTATTGAAGATGATCACCGTTAAGAATCCAGGTATAGAACAAGGTAATGATGCTATGTACCGATAATTTATACAACAAGTAGCATCTATGGTTCGTTATTTAGAGATGAAGTAAAAAAGACTAGCTGATAAGATTCTGGCTAAGCTGGATGATATATTTGAGCCCAGTATTAAAATTAAGTTAGGATTTAATGAGATATATGCACTTTGTGATCTTAGTGCAAGTGTCTCAATGATTTCCAAAAGCCTATTCGATAAGTTAAACTTGGGGCCATTTGTTACAACTGAATTAAGACTCCATCTAGCCGATTCAACTTATAAACAAGTTGTTGGGATCAAAGAAAATATAGTTGTTGAAATTAAAGGTAGTCCCGCTCTTATTGATGTTGTTATTGTGGACATGCCTGAAGATCCCATAGCACCTATAAATCTAGGTAGGCATTCCTAAGAACTATTAAATCTTTGATTAATTTACATGAAGGGAATGTAAGAATAGGGCTACCATCTAGAGATCCTTTTGCAGTCCACTTCCCTAGGAAAAAGAAGGCCAAGCCTAATGATGATGATGGTGTAATTACTTTAAAAGAAAACTATTTTGGAGTGGGCATTCCACTCCCCAAATCTAAGTGATTGCCATCAATATCAAGCTAATTGAGCTTAACTAGAAGCGCTTCATGGGAGGCAACCCATGTGAAATAAAGTTTCTCTATTTTTTATTTATTATGTTTTATTTCGTGTTAGTTTGTTTTGTTTTCGTTTTTGGTTTTGTTTTTAATAAAGAGTGTTCAAGAAGACCTATGGAAAGAGGAGAAGAAATAAGGTGATCCTATATATATTTTACTAACACATGGCCTAAGAAGTATTGCTGGATCATTACTTAGTGTTTTTGCTGCTATCTAACCTTTTGATAAGATGTGCAAAGGCGCACAGAGCTACTAATCAAATTATTTGAGTTTTTGTAGTTCATTGTGTTGATAACGACTACTGGTACTGCCAGAGTGGCCCGTACCGTGCACCCGTACCACCTCAAGGCAAAGGGAGATAGGAATTTTGATGTTTGCCAAAGGAATCAGTGTCGATAATGACCACTGGTACGACCGGACGCGCCCATAACACGCGCCTATACCGTACCCCCGAGCAAACATCAGATTTTAAGCAAACTCACCGCATCGTTAACAACCAGCAGTACGGGAGCGCACGATCGTACCGTGCGCCCGTACCGAGTGCACTGCCTGGGAGCAACCGTCGCCCCCAAGGTAAGACACCCGATACGGGCGGGCTCCGGCCTTACCGTCCGGCCGTACCGAGTACGTGGACGCCATAAACACCCCGAGGAGGTAACCAAAAATCCCCAGATCTATTTTTCTCTTTCTTCTTCCTCCAAACTTCAAACCACCTCCATTGGGTCTTAAAATTTACTCAATCTTTCTTTGATTCTTCGCACTCACACGATCTAAGGTATGATTCTCCTCCGATCCCCAACTTATTTGTGCAAAAGCTTCGCTTTATCATTCATCATTGTCAATCTAGACATAGGTCTTATTCTTGATTCAATCTTGGTACTAAGTATGCTTAACATTGTTTTTAGAGGAGTTTCTTTTGTAGTTAGTGTAGAGAATCACTTATGCTATGTTTCTGTTGGACTAAAATTTTATTAGCAATCTTTATTTACTGTGTCTTATTTATTAGATGAACACAAGGAGTCATACACGTGAGATGGCTTTGGAGTCCTCCGTGCCACCCGTTGATACGTTAACCCCCGATTCACTTGGTATCGAGTTCACCGAGGAGTTCCATCTTACCCATTTTGATAGTCTCAAGATTTGACAGATTAAGTCCACCAAGTGGGCGTGTCCTTATATCCTAAACCAACTTGGCATTCGTGAAAATTTCGATTTACTTTGCAGCAATGTTAGTTTGTACAATTTTGTCTTTCAGGATGTTGCGATATACCACCGCTTAACACTTGAGTTATCCAGCACCTTGACACACACGGTGGATCCTTATGGTTGTTCCAAGGAACAAAGGCCCGGAGTTGATCGAATTAAAATTCTGCCTTATGAACTATGAGAATACTTTAACACTCAGCCAATAGGCTCAATGCTTTGGGTTAACCAACAACACCACAGATGTACGCACAACTACCTTTGTTTTAGATCATTCCCCTTCACAATATTTTAACTTGATGAGAATTCATGGACACACACCAAAGGGGAACCAAATTGATCATCCTGCTATTTGATATTTGTTTTATGTTATTGCTAACACATTGCAGGCACGTGGTGAGTTTACTAGAGTTAATGAGGAGGACATGTTGATCCTTGCAAAAGCTGCACTTATCAATTGTAACTTAACACCAAATTTGGGCGCTTTACTTGTGTTTTATCTTAAGCATCAAGCTCTTCAATCTCGTGGACCCATATGTGGAGGAGGAATTTTGACCGTTCTTGCACGCGCACTTCACATCAACCTAGGTAACATCCAACCATTGGCTGGAGGTAACCGTCTCGGTCTATCTACTCTAAGAGCATGTGGTATGATTTCTAAAAATCATGGTAGATATTTCTTCAATATACCTGGAGCGGATCACTTGATCCTGGCTCCTTTGCCTAACGGTTTATTCTCTATCGAGGATGGACATTTGCATTATGAAACGCAGGTTGAAGCTAATCTACCCCAACAAGAAATACACGTGGGAGGAGGAGAAGATGAATAAGTAGAACAAGAAGGACCCGAACAAGATGTGCAGCCACCAAACTACTACACCACCTATGAAGATATTTATGCACTCGAAGTAAATATTCAAAACATGAACAACCTCTCCATCAACCTTCGAGATGCCATTGCAAGCCTTGCCACCCTGTTCCATGATTGGAGCAGCCAATGGAACATGGGGGATTATCCACCGCCACCACAATGAGCAACAAAAGGGCTTGCAAAAGCCTGAGCTTGGGGATGTGTTCCCTTAGCAAATTTATTTGTGTAATAATGATGTTGTACTCCAGATCCTTGAGAGCTTTGAAACACTCGTGTTGGATTGTTCCAACACTTTGCTTTTTTCCTTTGCTTTTTAATTTGCTTTCGTTTTAGTTTATTCGTTTTGCTTTGCTTTTATTTTCTTAAACCCTTGCTTGGTCACAAGTTCTTTTCTATTCTTTAATCTCTATCCTCAAAAATACAAAAAGTTTTTTCTGTTTATCATTTTTTCGTAAATGTGGATTCATACTTTGCCTCTTTGCTTTAATATCATTTCGAGAGTAATCGTGTTTGAGTTTTGAAGGAACACATCCCTATAAGGAAGAGGATCATGAAGTTATTTATGAGAGGTATGTCCTATGTCTCCCACTTATGAAGTTTGAGTTGTTTATCTTAGTTGGTTGATTTGCTAAGATTCCATGCTAGTGGGAAGTAATTTAATATGGTTAGAGTAAGGCTTTTTATTGGTATGATAATTAGTTGTTGAAGATCTTGCTCTAGTTCTTTTAGTTAACCGAGTCTTGCCTTTAAAATAATAATGCCAAACAAGTACAATAAGAAAAAGTCTGAAATTTACGACTTGTTTGATGAATGATTTTCTTGAGAGTATACCCTTGATTACACTTAACCCCATATATATTTTGACAGTCTCGACGGCACTCATGAAAGGAATTGTTTGATTGAAATAAAGTCTTGGTAATTGACATGGGTATACCCTATAGGTACTCGAGCTTGGTATATATGGTCCAAATACGTACAGGCCCACGGTGTCGCCAAGGCCTAGATGAAAGGACTCGAGTAACCTGTGGACTCTTGATTGGTTGAAGGACAAGAAGAAGCTAAAGATAGAAAGTTTGAAGGGGAAAACCCTAACTTGTAACCGACTCGACCTGCTACCCGAGACCTAGCCTATCTATATAAGGGCTAGGAGGGGGCGGCGAGGAGGACACAAGCAACTCTAGTTTCCACAACCCTTGCCAGATTGCATGTAACTTTCGACTCCTTCGATAATTCCACGAGTAGACAAGCAGGAGTAGGGACCTCTACGAGGCCTGAACCTGGGTAAATCCTTTGTCCCATGTGTGCTTGTTTGCTAGCCGATAGATGTCTCCAGCACTCCCTCCTTCTCCAAAACCCAAGTCCATAACAATGGGCATTAACGAGTTAAACCCTCGTCAATTGGCACCGTCTGTGGGAATTGGGAGTGCTGATGTTGCGGCTTCTTTGGCCCCATCAAACGCGATCTACAACTCTGCAACAGCGGAGATTCGCCAGCTTTTCGGCGCCTTCGACTTCACCGTGCACACGCCGGCTACTCGCCCGGCCTTCGAGTCCGTGGGCGACGGAATCAACCTCGTGATTGGGAGCTTCCGCTTCCAAGTTGGTCAGATGGGCATGCTTTGCATGCCCGATCAGCCGACGGCACCGGCAATTGCCCCAGCATCATGGTTCCCTCCATCGATCGGCACCCTCAGTGAGCTCAATGCTCCGGCGGCAGTTGGGAACATGGTCAGCGACAACAGTCGCGACTCCGATCTAAGCGATCTGGCCACTGAAGATGGAACCTACGTTTCCGGATCTGAAAGTTGTGGAAGCAACAGCTTCCCAAATCACTTCATGTGCGCCGTCATCAACGCGGGCGACACCTCTGCCAACCGCGGTAACGGTGGCAACACCGGCAACGGCACCGATCCACCCAATCGCGGCAACGGTGGTAACACCGGCAACAGCACCGACCCGCCCAACGCTGGCAACGGCGGTAACGGTGGCAACGGAGGAGCAGTCAAACCTCCTAGCATAATCAACGAGCAAACCGGCGAACGCGTCGTGATCAGGCTCAACGAGCAAGAGTGGGAACACTGCCGCGAAGCCCTAAGAGGAGCACCTCTACCCTTCGGGTCCCCGCAGGAGCTACTGATGGGCTATCACTGTCTCCTAAAAGAGGAATTCAAGCGCCAAAAACAAGCAATCGCGCAACTTGAGGTGCGTAAAAAGGCGGCGGACGAGTCAAGCCTTCGTCGCGCCGGGCTCTCCTTCTACGGAGGATCCTCCTCAAGAGGCAACGAGCACCTCGCCAGGAAAAGGCAATCGCGGATGGCTCACCTCACCGAACAAGAACACATAGACGCCACGAAAGTCCTCGACTTTGGCTCTATGACAGTCGACACGAGAGGCAACGTGGTTCCCAGGACACCACAGGCCGCGGTGACAGCAGACACCATGTACCTTCTCAATAACCAGCCACCGGCGGGAGATCCCCGAACGGCCATGCACCAATCTAGGATCGCGGGCCTGGGGCTAATCGAGGCCGCCCTCGACAAAGAACCGGTACCAGACCCGAAAAAGGGCAAAGCATTAGCAAAGCGCTACTCCTCGCCCTCGTCCAGCGATGACAGTCACGACCTGTCTAGGCGCCGCCGTTCACGGCGACACGATCGTGACTATGATGCACGCGATGAACTCACGCAGCGCAAGATCGACAAGTCAAGGGCACGACGTGCTCGGTTGACTGACTCGGAAGAAGAAGATGGGGAGCTCTGCGGCGCCAGATGCTTCAGCAGATCCATCAGGCAAAAGCGAATGCCTAAAGGGTTCAAACTCCAATTGGAGAACCCGAAATTTGACGGTCTGCAGGACCCCAAGATCTGGCTGGAGGATCACATCTCCTCCGTCATACTACATGGAGGCAGTCGAAGTACTGCCATGCAATGCATGCAGCTACAACTGCAGGGCGCCGCCCGGGCATGGCTCAATAACCTCCCACGCGGACCATTCACAGCTGGGATGAGCTGGTCTACAGCTTCGTGCGCAACTTTAAGGGCACGTACAAACGCCCCGCCTCAATCGAAGAACTGAGATGCTGCCAGCAAAGATCTGGCGAATCGCTGCGCTCCTACATCCAAAGGTGGTCCATCATCAAGAACTCCGCGGAGAACATCTCGGAAGACCACGCGATTGATGCATTCAACGGTGGTGTCCGCCGCATGGAAATCAGGGAGGAGCTAGGCCGCTCAAAGCCCCAGACCATCGACCACCTGATGGAGATCGCGAATTGGTGGGCTGATGGAGAAGATTCGGTGAAGAACCACGTTCACTCTGACGAGGAGGCAGAACTCGAACGAAGACGCGACCGCCAGAGTAAGCGTCGCATGCGCGTCTACGACGATCGCGACGATGTCAACATGGTCGCAGCCGGCTACGCCGATAGACGCGACGATAACCCCAACAGCGGATACCGCAGCGGCGGATACCGTGACTCCGGAAAAACCACGCAAGTGTGGCAACGTCGCACTCACGATGAAGCACCCGCGACCTCCATCGAGGACAAACTGTCCGGGCCATGCACGGTACACTTCTACATCGACAAGCATGATGGCAAGAGAAAGTCCAGCCACCTCCTCAAGGACTGCCGCGAGTTCCTCAAGCTACATGAGGGATTGGTTCGGATGAACCGCAATGCAGTCGAAAGAGGCTACGGAGCCGCTCCAGGCGCCGTGGCACATGGCACACCACCACCACCACCTGGGCCACCCCCGAACGGAGCTGCACCGGACCAACACCACGGAGGCGAACCGTACCCACGGGCCATGGGTACCATGATGATCCAAAAGGGGCGCCCCTCCAATAGGGTGCAGAAGGCCATCACTCGCCAAGTCAACTTGGCCACGCACTCACCACCATCCACCACTGAGTACCTCAGTGGCAGTGAGTCGTGCATTACTTTCGACAAACGCGACCACCCGCCTCAAGTACCTCACCCAGGTTATTGCCCCCTCGTACTCGAGGCGCAAATTGGAGGCTTCGACATGAGTCGCGTCTTCATGGATGGCGGAAGCGGTATCAACCTCATATTCGCGAGTACCTTGCGAGCAATGAGGATCCCTCTAACCTGCTTGGAGGCATCGGACACAACGTTCCACAACATCGTTCCAGGAAAAGGCGTATACCCCTGGGCAAAATCAACCTCGACGTCGTATTCGGCACGCCGAAGAACTTCTGGCGCGAGCACATCGACTTTGAAGTTGTCGACTAGCCCTCACAATACCACTACATCCTCGGACGCGTCGCGTTCGCTAGGTTCATGGCGGTACCCCACTACGCCTACCTGCAGATGAAGATGCCAGGTCCCAACGGTGCCATCACGATCAACGGGAGCTTTGAGCGATCTGACAGTTGCGACAGGGAATTCAACAGAATCTCCCAGTCCTTCGGCATGCAGGAGGAGCTCACGCGATTGAAGGAAACGATAGACAACAGTCTGCCACCCCTGAGTAGGCCAAGCTCACCAGACCTCTCCTTCGACTCATCTGTGCACACAAAGAAGGTGCAGGTCCATCCATCAGATCCCGCCAAAACGGCCCTCATCGCCAACAACTTGAGTCCCGCATAGGAACTCGTGCTCGTCGAATTCCTCCATGAGCACTGGGAAATTTTTGCCTGGTGTCCTGCGGACATGCCAGGAGTTCCCAGGGAATTTGCCGAGCACGCACTCAACGTCAACCCCGACGCAAGGCCAGTCAAGCAAACAATCAGGCGACTGTCTGAGCCACGGGCACAGGCAGTCGGAATGGAGATCAACAGACTCCTCGAGGCCAAATTCATACGCGAGATCAAGGAAAGCACCCGGCTCGCCAATACGGTGCTGGTACCAAAAAAGGACACGGATATCCTACGGATGTGCGTCGACTTCACTTCTTTAAACAAAGCACTGCCCAAAAGATCACTTCCCGCTACCACGGATCGATCAAATCATTGACTTCACCGCTAGATGCGAGCGCCTCTGCTTCCTCGATGCCTACTCGGGCTATAACCAAATTCGAATGAAGGAGGAAGACCAGGAGAAGACCGCGTTTACAACGCCCTTCGGCGTGTTCTGCTACAACACAATGCCCTTCGGGCTAAAAAACGCAGGAGCTATGTACCAGCGGTGCATGAAGGCTTGCCTCAAAGAGCAACTAGGTCGCAACATCCAAGTATATGTCGACGGCATAGTAATCAAAACCAAGGAAGAAGCCTCTCTAATCGACGACTTGTGCGAAACCTTCGTCAATGTCGATCGTTATCGGATAAAGCTCAATCCAGACAAATGCGCCTTCGGCGTACCATCTGGGCAGCTGCTCGGGTATCTCATCTCCGCGAGAAGGATTGAGGCAAACCCAAAAAAGATAAAGGCCATACTGGCCATGGAGAAGCCAAAGAACATAAGAGGCGTTCAACAACTAGCCGGACGAATCGCAGCCCTCAGTCGATTTATCAGTCGAATGGGAGAAAAGGCGCTGCCCTTCTATCAGCTCCTCCGCAAAGCTGACAAATTCAAGTGGACCAATGAAGCGCAAGAAGCATTCGAAGACCTCAAACACCTGCTATCCACCTCGCCAGTATTGGTAACTCCACGAGAAAGGGAACCACTACTGCTGTACATCTCCGCGACCAACCAAGTTGTTAGCACAGTGCTCGTCGTCGAGCGGGCCGAGGAAAACAAGGTCCACGGCATACAACGCCCGGTATACTACCTAAGCGAGGTCCTCACGCCAACAAAACAGCGGTACCCGCACTACCAGAAGCTGGTGTACGGTGTCTTTATGACCGCCCGGCGACTGCGCCATTACTTCCAGGAACACCCAATCGTGGTAGTCAATGACGCCCCATTGGGACATATCCTCAATAACCCTGACGCCACAGGGTGAGTCGCGCTTTGGGGAATCGAACTGTCTCCACGAGACATCACATACGAAAAGCGCGACGCAATCAAGTCACAAGTTCTCCCTGACTTCCTCGTACATTGGATGGAAAACCAACTCCCGGACAAGCCAGACATGTCCTACCTCTGGACAATGCACTTCGATGGGTCCAAGAGGAAAGATGGAGAAGGAGAAGGTGTCATACTGACATCACCTCAAGGAGACAAGCTGAAATACATCCTGCGAATGCAGTTCATAGCCTCAAACAACAAAGCTGAATACGAGGCCCTGTTGCACGGGATGAGGATGGCAAAAGCCTGCGGCGCAAAAAGGCTCATCATATACGGCGACTCCAAGCTGGTCGTCAACCAAACAATGCACGAGTGCGACGCACTGAACGACAACATGATCGCGTACCGCGACCTCTACGATACACTCGAAGGGGACTTTGATGGTTGCGAGTTGCGACACATAGGTCGCGAAAGCAATGAGGAGGCGGACGCACTCGCCAACATAGGATCCACCTGCGCACCCATACCACCTGAGGTATTTCTCGAGCGCATATGCGAATGCTCCATCAAGCCAAAGGCCACAGAGAAGAAAACAAGCGCAGCAACAGACTCGGGGGCTACGCCACCCAATGAGCCAATGACACTCGATGACTTGGAGCTCGACACAGGACTCGAGGGACCAATAAGCGTCATGATGATCGAACAATCCTGGACACAGCCGTACATTACGTACCTCCTCAGCAAGCGCCTACCGGACGACCTAACAGACGCACGATACATCGCGCGATGCTCCAAGGCATTCGCCGTTATCAACGGCGAACTGTATAAATGCAGCAACACAGGCGTGTTACAACGATGCGTCTCCCTAGCCGATGGAAGAGCAGTCCTCCTCGACATCCATGAAGGGACCTGCGGGCACCACGCCGGCAGTTGCACCCTCGTTGCCAAAGCTCTACGAGCTGGATTTTACTGGCCCACGGCCATGCGCGACGCCAAGGATATAGTCCAAAAGTGCAACGCTTGTCAGCGATTCGTGGACAAGCCACATGCACCAGGCCATGCCAGTGAGGACTCGACATGGTTGGCAAACTTCCAAGGTCCTCGCAAGGATGCTACGTCTACCTCTTGGTCGCAGTCGATAAATTCACCAAGTGGATTGAGGCCATGCCAGTGACCAAGCAATCAGGGCACAGCGCAGTCAAGTTTTTCGAGTCCATCGTCTACCGCTTCGGCGTGCCGCACAGCATCATCACCGACAACGGAACAAACTTCACATCCAAGGAGTTCCAAGAATTCTGCAAGAACCTGGGGATCAACATCAGCTGCGCCTCAGTAGCACACCCACAGACCAACGGTTAGGTGGAAAAAGCAAACGGGCTCGTCTGCAGCGGCATCAAGAAGCGACTCCTTCGACCACTCGAGCAAGCTGAGGGTTGCTGGCCAGATGAGCTCTAATCCGTACTCTAGAGTCTACGAATAACTCCAAACAGCGCCACGGGCTACACGCCATTCTTTATGGTGCACGGAGCAGAAGCAGTACTGCCCGCCGAAGTGCGATACAAGGCGCCGCGTGTAGTCGCTTACAGCGAACAAGAATCATCTCTTGCACTCGAAGACTCCGCCGACCTCCTCGACGAGGCAAGAGAAAGCACCGCGGAAAGATCCACGATCTACCAGCAGAACCTGCGCAACTACCACAGCAGAAGGCTTCGCCCCAGATCCTTCGTCGAAGGTGACCTGGTCCTGCGACTGAAGCAGCAGGGGCATCTCAAGCTCGAGTCCCCCTGGGAAGGACCGTACGTGATTACAGAAGTAATCCCAGGTGGCGCCTACCGCCTTCAAGATTTAAAGACAGGAGTCGCATACTCCAACCCTTGGAACGTCGCACAACTGCGACGCTTCTACCCCTAGTTGTTTTACTTTTTACATCTCAAATAAGGCTACTCAGCCAAGGCTACTTAGCCACACATTGTTCCTCGTACTGCCCTTCAAATAAATAAAAGGTAAGTGCCCCAAAACTCTGTGTTTTTCTTTCACTTTTGTCAATTTTATACTCGGGGGCTACGCCACCCTACCTACATCTGTTCTTCGAACCAATAAACGCGATATCCTGAGTAGCTGGCACATCAATCAAACCCCTTAACGCAAACTCAACCCAGCCGCAACGTGCCTGGCAGGTTGACAAAGGGATGGCCAGGCTAACAAAAAGGAATCGCATAGTGCAATGCACCTGACGCTGACAAAGCTGTTTGTACACATTCAACAACAAATTATCTACAAATATATATGAACTTTACAACACAAGTACACTTATGTGTAGAATACAAATCTAGCTACTGCTGCAACAGAAGAACATTGGTTTGTTCCTCGAAGAAGTCGACAATCTCCTCTACTGGACGGTCCACCGCCTGATAGTGCGGCACCATATTCCAGGAAGATCCTGCTGGTGGCACCAGTGGCCCAGAGGCAATGGCGGCGACATCCACGTCAGGCCTGTGCAAACGCACCATGGAGAGGGCAGCCTTGGCACCAGCCACCAACTGCTGCCTCACGCACTCGCGAACCGCAGACATATCTTGAAATTTGGTCAGGAGAGCCAGCAGGCTTGATGGAGTATCATCTAGCGGGAACATCGCCCGATAGATGTTCTTCAAACACGACTGCGACTTCTTCAGAAAGAGCAGCACTCGTGGGGCGTGATCCTGCAGGGTCGCCAACGCAGTCGCACGATCATTATCTACCCAGAAGTATCCACTCTCCTGAAGTTGCTCCTGGGTGAGATCATGAAGGCGGATGGCAATCCTATCCCTCTCCTCCTGCGGATGGCGTGCGCTAACAACTACACGAAGCAGCATCAACAGCATGAGTACAACGTACCATTGCGATTAACTACAAAGGAAAAGACGAGGATGAGCAAACTAACACTTAAACTGGTCGCCCAGCTGCGTCACCTCGTCAAGCAGATATTGCTCGCGGGCGGCGGCTTTTCAGCCTTTGACTTCCACACGTCCGCTCTTAACGTGATCACGAAGTCGCGAAAGCAAGGACAACTCCTCTACCCTGGAGCATGGTGGTGCCATTGTATCCTCAAGAGATGGCGAGTCCGGGGTTCCCCCCACAGGACCACTTGATGTACCCTACCAAAAATCAAGCCAGAGGCAAATAAGGCGACCAACTCAAAAGTCAAAAGTAACAGATGCATTTAGGATCAATAAAAGTATCTACAAACACATTCGCCAACAGGCATGTTCTCCAATCAAAAGAGCAAGTTCATCAGCTATTACAAGAAACTAACTACAGAGCAGCTGGCTTCTTCGACTTTGATGACCTCGGGGGCTTCATCAAGTCTGTGGCAGTATCAGATGCCACTGACTTTCCGCCGGCCCCTGAGGCTGAAGTTTTCGCCGCCTTCTTCGCACGATTGAGCTCCTCGGAATACTTGGCAACAGTGTTTATCAAGGAATGGCCATATTTGGCACAGGCAGTCGCAAAGGGAGCAAATACTACCTGCTGACCATCCGTGCCAACAGGCATCATCTTCGACACCGCAGAAGGATCTACTTCGACTCCGTGGGCTTGCACCATGGCAAGCGACATAGTCGCCCCAGCTGCGCGGAGGGAGTTCTTGTACGTGGCAGGCACACCCCCAGCAAGCGACTCCACGAGCTCTTCCACATTGCCGACCAGCTCCGCCTTCGGCATCAACTCCTCTCGGAGGCGATTCAGGGTGGCCTTGGTCTTGGACAACATATTTTGGACAGCGGCGCTACGATCCTTGACCGCAGATACCGCGTCCGCCAGAGCGTCCTCGCGACAAAGGGCTTGTGGATCAAAACTCAAGCCGCCAGCATCTACACCAAAATACACACATGGATCAAACTTCTAGTGCCATCGGCACTACAGATGCAGAGAAGAACAATAACATATCTACCAGTAAAGGTACCTGAGAGGGCCTTGGCGACTGAGAACAGTTGCTCTTCGAACAACTTCTCCCTGGCCGCAAAGGAGGCGCGCAGATCCTCTTCGCACTTCTGGGCTTCACCACGAGCCGCGATTGCCTCGTCGTGCCCCTTCACAGCTGTGGCTAGCGTCTTCTCCAACGTGGCGACATCGCGTAGTAAAGCGTTATGCTCAGCTACATGGCAGTCAATAATTGGCTGTCATTCGATTATACCAAAACAGAGAGAAGACGAAAAGAATAAGTATAGAACACTCACTTTCAACAACGCGATGACGCGTCTCCAGCATTGCATGCTGGCGACCCATCGCCATCACCTGCTCCGCCACTTGTGCGGCCTCCCTTACAAGGAGTTGTTGCAGAAAGCAAGGAATCAGAGAGGGCAACAAAAGGCGATTGACTACCACATTAAAAAAGAAGGAAAGCTATACTTACATGGTCCTCCAGCGACTCTGAAGAAGTTTGCTGAACCGTCATCCGAGCAACTACTCGATGCTCCCCTACGTGAGGAGAGCTCGAAGAATTGTGCCCAGAGGGGGCAACCGCTGGAGAAGGAGCGCGCTCGACCTCTACCTTGGCCCTTGAAGTCGTGACTCCCGATTCCTTCAAAAATTCGACGTCGCCCGAAGATGACGACGCCTCTTGACTGCAAGACAAAATCCACATTGAGAAAAGGGCAAACTCCAGGGCAAAAACCAGCAAGAAGAAAACAGAGAAGAATGAATGCATTAGCAAACTTACCAGTCAAATTTGTCAAGATCAAACATGGCTTCCGCCGACTCCGACGAAGACTCCTTGGGAAATCGCATCTTCTTGCGAGAAGATGGTGCCACAGCCCTCACAGGAACAGCTGAAATTGGCGACTCCGCGCCAATAGCCGCGCCTCCTGGAGTTGATGGAGTCGACGCATCGGAATCCCCGCTACGCGAACGCTTGCGAGTATTCGGGCTCTCGGACTCGGGGGACAGCCGACTCAGACTCGTCCTCTTCCAAAGCTTCACGAGGAATAATCCCCTCAGAGAGGGGAGGCATACAAGGCGACACCGCCCACTCCTGCATACAAATAGTAAAAATCAGCAAACATAACAGGTAAGCAACAGAAAATGTAATCGAGAAAATAAGCTACTACGTGGCACAACTGTACCTCGGGAGGAGGATTCGAAGCATCGAAGGGAGGAACGACTGGCTCATTTGGAAGCACATCCTTGAAGGTCTACTTCGTGACCAGTCGCACCCTCTTATCTACCTCACTCGCGGACATGCCATCGGCAGACACGCGAGTGGCATCATCAGCGCCACCCCATTGAAACATGGGATGGACTCTGGCCTGGAGAGGCTGGACGCGACGACGCAGCCAAGTCCTGACAAGGGCGCAGCCTCCCTCTTCCACGCCTATGCGGCTCTCAAGGTCGCAGACGCGTTGATATAGCACGTCTGTCTCTGCGAGTTCGGAGGGCATGATCACGTTCTTCCAAGAATGCATCTTCTTGCATGGAGTCGCAGGATCAAAAGGCGTGAGTCCAAAGTGCTCGTCCTTGGCCTTCTGGTCGCGAACATAGAACCATCTGTCCCTCCATCCCTGGACGGACTTGGCGAGCTTAATGTCGAAGTAGGTGGCGGATGGGTCGACGTGGATTCCGCAACCACCTACGTCATAAACTAAAGAGACAGATGCGGACTGACGCTTCAATTTAAAGATGTGCTTGAAAATACCAAAGTGTGGCTCGATTCCAAGCCAGCACTCGCAGAGAGTGATGAAACAGGTGATGTGGAGGAGCAAATTTGGGGACAGCTGATGGAGCTGGAGCCCATAGAAACAAAGAAGACCCCTAAGAAAGGGGTGAAGAGGCAAGGAAAGACTGCGAATGATGAATGCAAGAAACATCACTCAAAAACCAGTGGGAGGGGCAGGAATGGCCTCACCATTGGGGACGCGCGCATCGGCGACTGCCGCAGAGATAACTCCATCTTGGCGAAGAAGACGGAGATCCGACGCCTTGATGATAGAGGGGCGCCATGCGCCATTGGTCACGCGGGTGCCCGCGACCTTCTTCTTCCCGCCGGTGGCGGTGCTGGTGCCCGCAGCAGCGGAGCCACCTTTCTTCTTCACCGCAGCAACGGTGGCCGTGGAATCAACGGCAGCGCCTCCCTTCTTCTTCCCCATTGCGCGGCGGCGATGTGAGCGAAGGAAGTAGCTCGGGAACGAATGGAGCTGGTCCAGCGTCGTGGAGAAGATGGGCGCAGGGGAAAGCAAAAAAGCAGCAGCAATGGCGATGGCAGCAAGGAAGAAAGAGCGCAGATGGGAAATTACCACCGCAGCACCGCTACTTAACCCCTGGGAGATGAAATCCAACGGCTGAAAAAAACCCTATTGGACGCGTGGCACGCATCGCGTTGGACACGTGGAGAAGAGGAAGCGCGAACCGTCCCCTCACTTCTACCATTACGCGTGGAAATCGAGGAGGCGCAGTTAAAAATAAGATTACGCACGCCCAGTCAAATGAAAGTCAGAAAGTGGGACCCACCGCTCGTCACGTCCCGTAAAAATCGCTCACGTGGGCAACTAAGGTCATACAAGCGTCAGCACTGACGTCACCTAGGCTACGCAGTGGAAAACTTCGACTACTTTTAGTCCTTGCTGGAGTCTTCGACTCCACCAAGCACTCGGGGGCTACTCCCATAGGGAGCGCTGGCTGCGCACCCTACGACTTTTCTTTTTCTTGTTGCAGGAACATGGACAATCACAAAGGCAAACCCAACTACTCGAAACACAGTTCGATTATGGACATGGGTTACTCCCATAGGGAGCGCCAGAAACAAATTCGACTGAAACAAACAGGTAGAAGACGACAGCAGTCGCAAAAGTTTTTTAGTACCTGCCTGAGTCATCGACTGAAACAAACAGGCAGAAGACGAAGCAGTCGCAAAGTGTTTTAGTACATGTCTGAGTCATCGACTGAAACAAGCAAGCAAAGGACGACAGCAGTCGCAAAAGTTCTTTAGTCCCTGCCTGAGTCTTCGACTCAACCAGGCACTCGGGGGCTACTCCCATAGGGAGCGCTGGTCGCGCACCCTATGATTATTTGTACAAAAAACTGTGTGTTGATAACATCCACACTCGAAACTCATGGCGACACTGCCTCATAATTTTCCCCCTACAAAGAGACTACGTCTCCTGGGTCACCCGAATCGTCTCCGCGATGATAAAATTCGGATGTCGCGCCTACGGCGTGAAGGTAAGACCTGAATAAGGCCTGGCAACGCATTTAACTGCGCACTACCAGAAACATATCCGTGCCTACAGGCATGATGAACATGCCTTGACGGACGCGTCAAGTGCTCACACCCACGTAACTGGAATTCGACTCCTGTAAGACCTCCACGGCCTGAGTCGAATTACACCAGCACTTTTCCGGATTCGAGTCTGGGGACTCGAATTTGAGTAGATTGCGTTGTTTCACCCTAAGGTGGTTAACTGATACCGATACTTCGGTTATATCAGGCACGTATATCAACAATCCCTATGACACGAATAAAAGCAATCAAAATGTACTCATTTAGGCACTCGAAAGCTTCAAAAGTCCCTAGTCGAATCTGCGATTCCACTGGACACTCGGGGGCTACTGACATGGGTATACCCTATAGGTACTCGAGCTTGGTATATACGGTCCAAATACGTACAGGCCCACGGTGTCGCCAAGGCCCAGATGAAAGGACTCGAGTAACCTGTGGACTCTCGATTGCTTGAAGGACAAGAAGAAGCTAAAGATAGAAAGTTTGAAGGGGAAAACCCTAACTTGTAACCGACTCGACCTGCTACCCGAGACCTAGCCTATCTATATAAGGGCTAGGAGGGGGCGGAGAGGAGGACACACGCAACCTTAGTTTCCACAACCCTTGCCAGATTGCATCTGCGCATCATTGTAACTTTCGACTCCTTCGATAATTCCACGAGCAGACAAGCAGGAGTAGGGACCTCTACGAGGCCTGAACCTGGGTAAATCCTTTGTCCCCTGTGTGCTTGTTTGCTAGCCGATAGATGTCTCCAGCGCTCCCTCCTTCTCCAAAACCCAAGTCCATAACAATGGGCATTGACGAGTTAAACCCTCGTTAGTAATTGTGATGCATGCCAAATCTAACCTTGTGGATCAAACCGCGGTTCTAGCTCAAAAAAAGAGAGAAAGATGTGAGACAACTTTGTTCTATGTCTCTAATTCACACCTTTGGGATGCCAATAAGCCGCTAGCTTTTGAACGATCTATGGTAAACCCCGGATTTCGGCTATGAGTTGATGACATGATTGGCATCCGTGTCAATGTATGGGCAAAAGTATTGGTACTCTCAAAGTTTGTGCAAACACTAGCAAAAAGAAACAAACAACGATCCTTGAAAAATGAGAGGAAAACGAAAGAAAGGAAAAAGATATCTATGAGGATCCACATAAGAAGTCCTTGGCATGGTATCATTACTACTTTACGAATTTTTCTTGAAAGACAATGATTGGATTAGAAGTGTTTTAGATTGACTTGATTTATTGATGTGGGTGTAAATAAGACACTTCATTGTTATACTACTTGGGACTTGAAACCCTCTTACTGAATTATGCTATTTAAACATCCTAGTGTTCCTTGGAAAGCTGAGAGTTAATTAGAGGAATTGGATTGATTGCTACACTTGTAGTTATTTATACTTATATTAAACTTTACTTTGATTATCTTGACTTACCGAAGCTTGTATAGTATTCTTGTCATCTCTCTAACTTTGATAAGCTTCGCAAATGAATGAAGTGTTGAGCACATACGACTACGGACTGTAAGTGAACTCTTATTCTTGTTGTTTCAAGTTAAAACGCTGAATTCCTTATAGTTCTTTTTGGTTCTTCTTGCTCGAGGACGATCAAGATTTGAGCTTTGGGGAAGTTGATGGCTCCAATTTTTGCCATCTTCCACTGTGTTTAAATGTTGTTTTTGGTCAAGCAATTGCCAAAGAAACTCTCAACTTTTGCCACTAATGACTAATAATTGCAAAGATACGCAAATACCTTCTTTGATTTATGTTGTGCAGGAAACCACTGCTTTTAAGACGAAATAAGGAGTCATAATGAAGGATTTTGAGGAAGTACACACGACCAAGTAATTGGAGAAGCTTTCCAGGGTGTCAGCATGCTGAACGACCACTAGTACGAGCACGGTACGCCGTACCGCCCGCTCATACCAGGTGGCAACAACTTCGTATCGTTGAACCCTACAAATTTCGTGAAGACGCCTATATATTTCGAGGCTCTAGCCGCCGGCTAGAGGGCCGCCATTCTCAAATTGCATCACAACACCACCAAAGGAGATCCACACCATTGTTCATCACTTCCACCATCCATCCCTCCACTAGACATAGCCATTGCTTTGTACTTTTAGATCTCCTTGTGATTTGGCAACCATTGTAAGAATATTTGATTTCAATCTAAGTATTTGCATGATGTTTTCTATCTCCGATCTATTTGTTATGAGTGAGTAGTACTCACGGGCTACGAGTGAGTAGTCCTCATGATCTATTTGTAAGTGATGACCCATGAGGCCTTGTAGCATACTTCAGCTGGTACTACTGCCTAAGCGCCATGCACCATGAAGAAAGGTGTGTAGCCGGTGGTGTTGTTCAGGGTTGTTCGCAGGCTCCATAGCACGAAGGGTAGCTCATCTGCCCATGCTCCAGGCGCTTGCTCGAGAGGCCAAAGTAGGCACTTCTTGATACCCTTGAAGACTAGGCCGTTGGCCTTTTCGACTTGTCCGTTGGTATGAGGGTGTGCCACAGAAGCGTTGTTGATGTTGATGCCCAAGTTTTCACACAAAACCTGGAACTCGTTTAAGGTGAAGTTTGTCTCGTTGTAAGTGATGATGTTGTGCGGCACCCTGAATCTAAAGACAATGGACTCAAAGAACTTGATGGTAGTGGCTCCAGTTTGGTTCGTGACAGGCATGGCCTCGATCCATTTGGTGAATTTGTCAACTACGACGAGGAACAAAACATATCCTCTAGGCGATCACTTCTGCAGCTTGTCGACCATGTCGAGTCCCCATTGCGTGAAGGGCCAAGCCATGGGTATTGTCCTAGCTTCGTGCCTGGTGCGTGCGGCTTACCCACGAATCTCTGACAGACACTTCTCGACGATGGTTTTAACGTCACGCATATCGGTTGGCCAGTAGAATCTAGCTCGTAGAGCCTTGACGACGAGGGCGCGACTGCCGGCATGATGTTCGTAGGTGCCTTCATGGATTTCTAGGAGGATTCACTTGCCAGCACCATTGGTGATGCATCGTTGGAGGACACCCGTGATGCTTCGCTTGTACAGCTCGCCATTGATGATGGTGAAGGCCTTGGATCGCTGAGTGATGTGTCCTGCGTCCATCGGGACATCCGACAGCTTCTTGGTGAGCAGGTACGTGATGTACGGCTGGGTCTAGGATGGCTCGATCGAGGAGCATGGGGACTTCAGGTGGAGGTTCTTACTCTGCTTCGGTGGATCCTTCGACCTCTTCGGGTGGCGCAACCCCCGAGTGCGTTGCTTCTTCTGGTGGGACTTTGGTAGGCTTCAGCTTGATGGACCATTCGCATATTTGCTCCAGGAATACGCCTGGTGGTACCGGGGAGCATGTGGTGCCTATGTTGGCGAGCGTGTCAGCCTCCTCGTTTCTTTCGCAGCTGACATGCTGAAGTTCGCAGCCGTCGAAGTCTCCTTCGAGTGCATTGTAGAGGTCGCGATACGCGATCATGTTGTCACTTATGGCATCATACCTGTTCATGGTCTGTGATACCATGAGGTTGGAGTCACCGTAAATGACGAGTCGAGTTGCGCCGTAGGCATTGGCCATTCGCATCCCATGGAGCAGAGCCTCGTAACCTGCTTCGTTGTTGGATGTGTGGAACTTCATCTGTAGTACATACTGCATATTTCCGCCCTTTGGAGATGTCAGGATGACGCTGTCGCTGGCTCCCTCTTGACGCTTGGATCCATCGAAATGCATTGTCTATAGACTAGACATGTCTGGTGTATATGGGAGCTGGTTCTCCATCCAGTGAACGAGGAAATCTGGTAGTACTTGTGACTTAATCACCGTTCGCCATTCCTAGGTGATGTATCGTGGAGACAGTTTGAGGCCCTAGAGGGCGACCCGTCCTGTTGCATCGAGGTTGTTGACGATGTGGTTTAGCGGGGCTTTGTTCACCATGATTATCGGGTGCTCTTGCAAGTAGTGGAGCAACCGCCATGAAGTCATGAAGACATCGTAGGCCAGCTTTTGGTAATGCAGGTACCGCTATTTTGTGGGTGTGAGCACCTCGCTGAGGTAGTAGACGTTGCACCCCATGGACCTTGTTTTCTTTGGCTTGTTAGACCATAAGTACGGTGCTAACCACCTGGTTAGTGGTGGCTATGTATAGCAGCATTGGTTCCTTTTCCTTGGGGGTCACCAGGACGGGCGAGGTTGAGAGCGTACGCTTGAGATCTTCGAATGCTTCTTGGGCTTTGCTCGTCCCCTCAAACTGCTCCGTCTTACGGAGGAGTTGGTAGAAAGGTAGCGCCTTCTCGCCCATTCGACTGATGAATCGGCTGAGTGTCGCGATCCGCCCAGCTAGCTGCTAGACGCCCTTGATGTTCTTTGGCTTCTCCATGGCCAGTATGCCCAGATTCCCCTTGCGGAGATGAGGTACTCGAGTAGTTGCCCAGATGGGATGCCAAAGACGCACTTCTCCGGATTCATCTTGATCCTATAGCGATCGAGGTTGTCGAAGGTCTCACAGAGATCGTCGATGAGTGTAGCTTCCTCCTCTGTCTTGACCACTATGTCATCGACACAGACTTGGGCATTGCGGCCAATCTGGTTCTTTAGGCAGGCTTGCATGAATCGTTGGTAGGTGGCTCATGCGTTCTTTAGCCCGAAGGGCATCATGTTGTAGCAGTAGACTCCGAAAGGAGTGATGAAGGCCGTCTTTCCTTGGTCCTCCACTTTCATTCATATCGGGTGGTAGCCTGAGTAGGCGTCGAGGAAGCATAGGCATTCACATCATGCGGCAGAGTCGATTATTTGATCCATCCACGATAATGGGAAGTGGTCCTTCGGGCGGTATTTGTTGAGACAGGTGAAGTCCACGCACATCCACAGGATGCCCATGTCCTTTTTTGGAACAAGAATAGGGTTAGATACCTAGGTGCTTTCCTTGATCTCGTGGATCAAGTTGGTGTCAAGTAGTCTATTGACTTTCATGCCGACCACATTTACCCTTGGTTCTGACAGTCGATGCATAGACTGCTTGACAGATATTGCATCTGGGAACACGTTGAGTGCATACTCGGCAAATTCCCTGGGAACTCCTGGCATGTCTGCATGACAACAGGTGAATATCTCCTAGCACTCATAGAGGAATCCGATGAGCACGGGTTCCTATGCGGGACTCAGGTTGTTGGCGATAAGGGCCGTTTTGGTCGGGTCCGTCGAGTGGACCTAGACCGCCTTGGTGTTCACCATGGAGTCGAAGGACTGGTCTAGTGCGTTCTGCTTGCTCATAGGAGGCAGACTGTTGTCCGTCGACTCCTTCATCCTTGCCAGCTCCTCTTGCATGCTGAAAGACTGGGAGATTCTGTTGAATTCCCTATCGTAGTTGTCAGACCTGGTGAAGCTCCTGTGGACAGTGATGATGCAGTTAGGTCGTGGCATCTTCATCAGGAGGTATGCGTAGTGGGGCACCGCCAGGAACCTTGCGAATGCTACGCGCTCGAGGATAGTGTGGTACTGAGATGGCCAGTTAACCACCTCGAACTCAAGGTGCTCATGTCGGAAGTTTTTGGGTGTGCCGAAGATCACGTCCAACCAGACTTTGACCAGGGGTAGATTCCCTTTCCTGGTACGATGTCGTGGAAGGTCGTCTTCGATGATTCTAGGCTCGAAATGGGGATTCACATGGCGTAGGGTACTGGCGAACATGAGGTTGATGCCACTAACACTGTCCATGAAGACTTTTCTCATCTCAAAGCTATCGATCTGCGCCTTGAGCCCTAGGGCAGAATGTCCTGGACGAGGGACCTGACGCGGGTGATCGGTCCTGTCAAAGGTGATGCAGGACTCAGACCCGCTGAGGTACTCAGGGGTTATAGGTGGAGCGGTTACTGCCAAGTTGATTTGGTAAGTGATTGTCTTCTGAGCCATGTTGGAGGGGCGTCCTTTCTAGATCATACCCATGATACCCAGCGGGCGTGGGTTTTGCTCTGCCCTGCCGTTTGGCACCGGTGCAACCGCAGGCTGCGGGGGTCCTCCCAGTGGTGGTGGTGGTGCCCAATATGCTATGGGTCCAGGTGCGGTTCCGTACCCCTGGTTTGTCGCGTCGCGATGCAGTTGGGTGTATGCTTCTTGGAGCTTCCGGAACTCACGACAGTCTTTGAGGAGGTGGCTGGATTTCTTCTTACCGTTGTGTTTGTTGACGTAAAAGTAGACGTTGCAAGGTCCCGACAGCCTCTCCATGGTGCTAGGTGCGTCGTCGCGGGTGCGGTGTTGCCACACTTGTGTTGTTTTGCTGCTATCGTGTTAGCTGCTGCCGAGGTATCTGTTGTTGCAGTGGCTGTCAGCGTAGCCGGCTGCGACCATGTCGACCTCTTCGTGGTCCTCGTAGCCATACATTCGACGTTTCCCTCGGCGATCTCGCCTACGGCTGAGGTCATCCTTGTCGTCTGAACAAGCGCTGATGTTGTGGATGGAGTCTTCACCGTCCACCCACCGGTTCGCGATATCCATCAGGTGGTCAATGGTTTTGGGCTTGGTGTGACCCAGCTCCTCCCTGATCTCTCGGCGACGTACACCGTCGTTGAACGTGTCGATTGCGCTCCTCGGAGATGTCCTCCGCTGAGTTCTTGATGATAGTCCACTGCTGGATGTAGGCGCAAAGGGATTCACTAGGCTTTTGGCAGCTGACCCAGATCTCTTCGATTGATGCGGGTCGCTTGTAGGGTCCCTTGAAGTTGCGGACGATGTTGTATACTAGCTCATCCTAGCTACGAATTGAACCGCGCGGAAGATTATTGAGCCAGGCTCGGGTGGCGCCCTTCAGCTGTAGCTGGAGGCACTGCATGGCTATGTCCTTGATCCCGCCATGCAACTTGACTGAGGTAATATGGTCATCCAGCCAAATCTTCGGCTCTTGGAGACCGTCAAACTTCGGGTTATCAGAAGGAACCTTGAAGCCTTTCGGCATCCGAGTTTGCTGTATGGCTCTGCTGAAGCAGCTAGCGCCACAGAGCTTTGTTTCTTCGTCCTCCGACTCTGTTGAGTAGGCATGCTTGGCGCACATCTTGTCTACCTTATGCCGCGTGATTTCATCACGAGCATTGTAGTTGAGGCTTCTTCGCCGCGGGCTGTGGCGTCACCGCGACAGAGCATGTTCCTCCTTGCTGGAGGATGGCGAGTGATACCTCGTGAATGTCTCCTTTTTGTTCGGCTATGGCGTTGGGTCCTTGTCCAGCGCGGCTTCTACCAAACTGAGCCCAGCGATGGCGGATTGGTGTACAGTAGATCGCGGATCTCCAGTCGGAGGCTAGTTAGTTAGCAGGCACGTAGTAGCTGCGATTACCGCAGCTTGTGGTGTTTTTGGGATCATGTGACCCCGAGAGTCTATCGACATGAACGAGAAGTCGAGGGCTTGGCGGCCTCTTGTCTATCTTTGTCATCGAGGTGGTCGAGCTGAGAGCGTCTTTTGGCGGCTACATCGCCATTGCCATTCGAGGAGGATCCGCCGATGGAGGAGAGTGCTGCCCGTCAGGCGCTTGATTCATCGACTGATTTCTTGCGTGTCGCAAGCTCAGCGTTCACCGCCTGTTGGCGGTTGAACTCCTTTATGAGGATCTAGTGGTATCCCATCAGCTTGTCGCGGGATACATCGTCTGGAAGGGGTTACCTCGCAGGGCTTCCCTGACTCGCTCCCACTGTTGTTCCGAAAGGTGGATCTCTAGACGACCTAGCCCGCCTCCGCCATGGGCATTGCGGTTTGGGGGTTGGGATGGTCGTGACTGCCATTGGTGGGTTCGTGGTTGCCGGTGTCGATGGGGCCGTTGGTGGGGCCTTCATTGCTGGTGTTTCCTTGAGTGTCTCCACCGCCATTGGTGATGACGATGCACATGTAGCGGTTGGAGAAGATGTTGCTCCCGCAACTCACCGACCTGGAGACATAGATGCCGTCCTCCAACGATAAACCGCACAGATCGGAGTCGCAACTGTTGTTGCTATCCGTATCGTAGGCTGATGCCGAAGCGTTGAGCTCACTCAGGGTGCCAATCGGTGGTGGAAACCACGAGGCATGCGCAATCAAAAGTGCTGGCGAGTGATCGGGGAAGCGAAGCGTGCCAATCTTGCCGGCCTGGCAGCATAAGATCCCGATCGTCATGCTGGTTCCATCTCCCACGAACTCAAAGGCTGGGCGAGTTGTCGGCGAGTGGACGGTGAAGTCGAAGGTGCTGAAGCGGAGAGGGTTCTCTGCTGCAGCGGAGTTGTAGATCACGGGTGATGGGGTCGTCGAAGCCGCAACATCATTGCTCCCAGTTCCCACATACGGCACCAATTGACGTGGGGTTAACACGTTAATGCCCATGGTTGATGGACTTGGGTTTTTAGAAAGAGGGAAGTACTGGAAGTTTCGTTCGACTAATAGGCAAGCAAATCGGGGACACGAGGTTTACCCAGGTTCCGGACCTCGGAAGGAACTTTACTCCTGCTTGTCTTCTCTTGATTAACAATGAAACCAAGGGTTACAAGGGTGCGCAGATGCAATCTGGATGTATGAACTAGAGTTTGTGGTGGTCGTTCTCGTTGCCCCTCCTGGCCTTTATATAGGAAAGCTAGATCTCGAGATAGTAATGTGAGTCAGTTAAAGACTAGGGCTTTTCCCTTTAAACTTTCTATATATTGTTTGCTATGTTTCTCAAGGAGTCGCGTCTCTTTGGACTTGGGCCACCCGAATCCTCATGGGCTTCATTTACGCTGTGGGCTTCTCTTGGGCCGAATTATATAGGATAATCCTGGGTACCCATAGGACATACCCATGTCAATACTCCTCCCGACATGGTCAATCTTCTTTTGCGGAAAATCATCAACCTCCAGGTTAAGCATGCTTGATCTGCGTTATTTGAGTATGGGTGAGCGTCTAGAAAGTTCTTTCCTGTTGCGCATAAGTGAGGACAAAATGCGTAGTCTAAAAATCCTATTGAGCTACTAGGGCTAACAAAAGTTGGCCTGGGAGAGACCCGAGTGTTACATTTGTATTCATCTTGGTATCCTCTCCCGATACAAACTGGTTCTTGCCGCTTGATCTCCTTATCTTGGTCAAATCTGCGTTGTTGTTCCTTTCGAGTTGCTCTTGTCAGGTCAGGTTTCTTCCATATGTCGGCGGATTTTCTTTATGTGGTCCTCATCCCTCGTACCATGTGGGCTTGGACATGAGTGAGCATCCCATATATCGATATGACACGTGAGAATCCCATATATTATGGGAAATGATCCGTATCCCCGGACGACCATCGTCCGGGTCGCGATCGGCTCCGCACGTAGGCAGTTATTTTGTCGCATGGCCTAGGACCCACCCACGGTTCCCTTTCCTTATACCCTCCCGAGCAATTTCCTGTAACTCTCGCCGGCGCCGCGAGCAAGCGATGGGTGCGCCCCGCTGCTCCGCCTCCACCCTGCACCAGCGTCGCGCTGTCGGAGATGGAGCCCCCCGCCGCCACTCCTCCCTTGTAGCCGCTTCGCCCGCTCGAGCTCCGCCTCGCCCGCCCCTCATCTGGCTCCGTGCTCGGCACGCCGGCAAGGTCCTCCCACGTGCCGACCGATCTCCGTCGCTGCGCCACTCCCTCGCGTGTCACCGGCCCTCCAACCACCGCCATGCTAGGCCTCCGTAGCACCAGCGCCGACGACAACCTCGTCGCGCCCTCCATCTCTCCGGCCAGCCAAGCTCCCTACGGCGGCCGGGGTTGGTCCCTGCGGCAACCGAAGTTGCTTCCTGCGGGTGTGGTCACTGCTGCCGACGTTAGGCGCCCGTGCTACAAGGGGCGAGAGGGGCTGCTACGATCGGTGGCCGTCGATGCTACATAGGGCTGCTACCATTGTGGAGGCGACTTGCTACAACGACATGTCGGAGCAAAATTTCTTTGCTACATATGTTCTTTGCTACAATGGCATAGTTTCTTTGCTATGTACGTTATGTGCTTTTGCTACAATTATACAAAATGTTTGCTCCAATGTTTTTGGCGAGGTCTCCCAGCAAAAGTCTCCGGCGAAGTCGGTTTTTTGCTACATTAGCACATTTTGTTTGCTACCACTGTTTTGTGGGTTTGCTACAATTGCGCAAAATTTTTGCTACGATGTCTCCTGCGAGGTCTCCGGCGAGAGTTTTCCGGCGATGTCTCCGGCGAAGTCGGTTTTGCTACATTAGCATATTTTTTTTTGCTGCATGGTCTAGGCGAGGTCTTCGGCGAGGTCTCCAGCGGGATGTTCTATTTTCTGGAACGAACCATGTTTTTGCTTCGGAAGCAAAAGCGGAAACATTTATAGCAAAAAGGAGTGTTTTACAGCAAAACCGGATTTTGGAACATTTTGGGGGACACGTGGCGCGTGGGAGAGCAGGACCATGGGAAGCCCCCATCGTCCGGGGGACGCCTAGCGCGATCCATATATCATTGACATGAGTGTACAAGGAAGAACTTTAAGATATGATCACCACAAGGAGTTGGCAGTTTAATACTACCTTTGTCTGAACAAGGTGTATAGTTTTTTAGCAGAAGTCCAATCATATAAATTTTGGGCAAACTTTAAAAAAACTATCAACCCTCTACAATGTAAGTAAATCTTATTAGATACACCTTTATATTTGTTTTCATATTATATATATATGGTACTCTCTCCGATCCAAATTAATTGACTTGGATTTGTCTAGATTTAGATGTATCTAGATATGTTTTAGTGCTAGATACATCTGAACATAGGCAGATCCAAGTCAATTAATTTAGATCGGAGGGAGTATTATAACTATAGATAATTTTCTATAAACATTGTCAAACTTTATGTTGTTTGACTTTAGAAAAAGTTGATACGCCTTGTTTTAGGAGGTGGAGGTAGTAGTAAGCAAGAGAAGGCACTACGGTGGAATGAGCTCAAGGAGACCAATTAAGGAGCCCAAGGCCAAGATTGAGGTGAGGAAGCTTGCTCTTGTGAAGGAGAGGACGACGGTCAAGGCAAAAAAAGAAATGAACGAGAAGAAGAATCAAGAGGCAAAGGCTCATGTTCATTGACGCGATGGACTGGATGAGGAGACACGAGCCTAATCGTGGGGAGATGTTGTCTCGCAAGATACCATGGTGGGTTTGGGGGGGGGGGGGGGGGGGGGGGGTTCGTTGCTCTTTGTGTTCCGTTTCGGATAAACTTTGTTTTCGGATGATCTCTCCTTTTGAATGGTCATTCATCTTGAGTGTACCATGTATTTTTCTCATTTGAATTCATTTTTTGAAGTTATGAATTTCAAATGTTGTTGAATTGTGTGCAATTAAGATATAGAGGTTTGCATTAATCGTCCACGACGTACGGCCTGCATCTTCCCGCACACCACTGAGGTGGATGACGCGGACCGAGCTCTTCAGTAAGTGCTGGTGGGAAGGTTCGTGGGCGAGCGTGTGGACGCCTCGCCGACCAAGGTTGTAGATGCGATCGAGTCCGGCTATGGCCTTCCGTCTCAGGTTTTTTCCGTCCACCACCACGGCGGAGGCACCATCCTCATCTACTTCGTTGTCATGGAGGACCGAGACATCATCTTCAACACAAAGATCATTCAGTCGCTGTTCTTTAGACTCATGGTCGAGCCCTGGTCTCGCCGGACCAACACCATCGCCGGCGGACTAGGGGTTCATGTGAACCTGGAAATCGAGGGGGTGCCGGCAAATGCTTGGAGCATGGCGGCGGCGGAGGCGGTCCTGTCGCTGAACTTATGGGTGGAGCATCTCGATCCCCTGACTCGCTCGCGTGCTGACATGGAGGTTTTCTGCCTCTCCGCTTGGTGCCTCGATCCCTCTCTCATCCCCGACAAGGTGGACTTCCACGTGGTTGAGCCCGACGCGACGCCGTCCGCAGAGACAATGGCGGCACCGGAATCTGCGGTCACCCCGCTACAAGTATCGACCCTCATCCACCCCCTCATCGTGCACGTAACCAGCTTCACCGACTTCCGGCGGCGTCCTCCGAGATCGGGCGTCGCGGGCGGTAACGGGCCAACGCTGGACTACCCGACAACGCGGCGCTACTCCTACGAGCGGGGCACGCCAGACTTGCTGCCTCATGGTGGTGCAGGCGGCGAGACGGCTGTCGGCGGTACGCGCCACCGTGGAGGGCAGGGTGGGCCGGGCGATGGACCCAGGCGCTACCAAACAGGTGTTGTGCTGGCGCCTGGTGATGGGGCCACCACTTCCTCGTCGCAACGCCGCAGGAGGGCTGCGCTAGTCGTAAAGAGACCGCCTCGGTCGTGGCTGACGTGCGGGCTAGGCAGGGTATCGGCTCCACGTCGCGCCAGCTGGAGATAGGGCGCCAGGCGCGCAAAGGTTCCTCCACCCTTCAAACGGGGGAGGGCAGTGGCGTGGGAGGCGCTCTGGAATTGTCTCGACACCAGAAGCAGTGTCAGCAGAAGCAGAGGAGCAGGAGGGCAAAGCGGCTGGCCAAAATGGCTTTGTTGGCCCAGTGTGTAGCAGAGAGAGAGGTTTTGCATGGGAACGAACGGGCGGACGCTTCCCTGCTGCTGCTGACGAGCACGGAGGGGAGTGGACCCGAGGAGGAGGCAGCTGCTTGTAGAGGGGAAGATGAGTTGCGCGTCTCTGTCGCGGCGGAAGATGGGTTAGCGCATGTCAGAGTCATGGAGGAGGAACGAGAGATACTAAGGGACAGGGTCATGGATAAGTACCCCACGCCACCTACCACGCTGGTTGGGTCAGGTGCTAGTGGGTTGTTGTCCGCTGCCTCGAACACGGGCAACCTGGTGGGCCAATCCTTGGGGACTGGGCTTCCTTCCCATACGGGCCAGGATGGCAGGGATGATGTGGTCATCACGCCGTAGCCCAGTTCAATCCCATTGGGTGGGGGTCTAGGCCATCAGTCGTCGGTGGCCACCCCTCGATCCACTTCTTCAGAGATTGTGATTTTCGAGCAGTGGGATGCTGTTTCTGAGACCCAGGGTGCTGAGCCATTGAGTGATACTACTCCTTCAGCGCATGCCGGTGATAGGTAGTTGGGTATGCCGCGATGGCTCTTCGATGTTGACAAGCAAGGTTGCTCCCGCTCAGGACCTATCGATGGGACACCCCCCAGGACCTATCCACAACACCTTCCCACACCACCGCTATTCGGCTGGCTGCCAGACTCACCTCACCCCCGATACAGTTCTACAGTCGGCATGTTGCAGCCTCTGGTGTAGTGGGCCTAGCACCCCGCCACCGGCGAGACTATGCACTCTGGGTGAGTTCATGGCCACGGCTAAGTTACGTTCGGATGCACTGCTGCTGGCACCACCTGTGCAGCGCAAACTGATGGCCCTTAACTTCCAGCCCCGCAGGAGCACAAGGATCGCTAAGCATCCAGGTAGGCTCAACTCGAGGCAGAGGGTGATCCACAACCTGACGAGGAAGCTGGGGCTCATTGCCGAGGACGAGGCGCCATCGGAGGCTACCTTAGAGGCTTTCCATAGGATGTTTGATACACCGCTCACTAATGACATGATCGAGGCAGTGGGTGAGCTCTACGAGTGGACTCTCTCGGTGATCAAGGGCTGCGCGACGCCCATGGGCGAGTCCCCGGGTGGCCACCTAGTGGTGGTCTGACCTATAGGTCATTTTGGGTATACGTGACGGTCCCAATGTTGTACGAACCTATGATTTTGGTGTCCAACATGCATGGTCTCAATGACCGTTTGTGTCGCACCGGGGTGAGGAGTGTCGTCACTATGATGAATGTGTCCATTGTATGTAAGAGATTAAACTTCCCATTGTAACTCTCCCTATTGTTATAGAAACCCTGGACGCGGATTTTGATGCTTACTTCTGCTTGTCGGTGATCGATACTAGAGGGGGTATTACAGTGGCTGCGAAGAGCAGGGTGGTGTTGCTCGATAGCGCACATGTTGACGTGAACAGTGTACACTACAAGAAAAGTTGGCTTTTACAACGGACGATTTTCGTGGTTGAAGGCCCGTTTTTCGTGACCAAAGAGTCTTCCACGATGGATGGCCTTCATGGTAAAAGCCCCGTCACAATAATTAACCACGATTTTTTTCTGACCATGGCGGATTGCACCCTTCAGCCACGAAAACTTGTTCCATTGTAGATATGTTCGCCAGCCGCGCTGACGGCTGACGTCATGCAAACTACCACGTGGCAGCCGCCATTAGCGGCCAATTACCGTCGTTAACGGTCATAGAAACCGTGGCAGAAGCCAGGCCCAGCCAAGGCCTGCTAAATACTAACTGGGTCGGCCCATCAGGGGAGCCTAATAAGAAGATGACCCGTTACTGTTTTGTCCTGCACTATTTGAAATGGACCCAAAAATGCAGCCAGCAGCGACCCGCGAACTTTCAGGTACGATTCTTTTTCGGCCTACAGAAGGCCCATGTTGGTCCAATACTTTTCTGCCACTTGAGGCCTGCACAAATACGACCCGACACTGTTCAAGCATGTTGTCAATCTAGCCTTTTATTGTTCAGTCATGTTACTGTTCCAGCCTTTTAGGAATTTCGACCGGTTACTGTTTAGGCCCTTTAGTGTTTGGACTTTTGCCTGTTCAGGCCGGCACTGTTCGCCATGTTATTGTACTGGCCTGCCACCGTACTAGCCTTTTGTTGTTGATACCTTTCGCGGTTCCGTCCTTTCACTGTTCCGGCCTTTTCTCTGCTCGGCCTTCTTACTGTTCTGGCCTTTTACTGTTCTGGCCTTTTACTAGTATGTCCTTTTACTGTACCGGCATTTTATTGTACTGTCCTTTTACTATATTGGCCATTTACTATTATGGCCTTCTATTGTTCTAGCCTTCTACTGTTCTGGCCTTTTCCTGTTCTGGCCTTTTACTGTTCTGGCATTTTACTGTTTTGGTCGTTTTGGGCCGTCCATGTCCATGTCGTTTCAACGTTCGACATGCTACTCCTCCGGCCAGTTACTGTTTCGGACTTTTTTGCTAGCGCCTACTTTTCACAGAATAGGTGAATACCAAGACATCAATTAATACACACAGAGAAATTAAAACTACTTATTATACAACAATAAAAGTTGGTTACAACAGGTTATACAACAAGATTGTAATTCCGACAGATTACAACGTGTCAGTACCATCAATAAGAGATCGGTACATGGCGATTCGCTTCAATGTATCATCTGTCCACTTCTTCAACATTTCAGCTATAGATCTAAGAGCAGCTACACCCTTTCGTTCTGCATGCAATAGAACATTTATATATTTATCACCTGCAGGAGTTGTTCTAGGTGGACTGTTAAGTAAGTTGTTTGCTTCGGAAATGCAATGGAGGATGAATGGGACGAGGGATCACAACTTTCAGTCCTGCCTTCCAAGGACTCCTGCTGGGTTTTAACTACAGTCTGCTAAAATATGGTGAAAGAGGTTAAAACAAACAACAAGGGAAACAAGTAGTATTATATAAAATAGAGACATTTAAAGTAAGTATGAGCTTACAATAGCACGTTCAGGCTAACAATAGCTTCTTCTCGAGCGGATGCGACTCCTAGTCAATCTGCCAGAAGAATCTGAGTAGAGCAGTTGGAACTCTGGTCCTTGTACTTCATTGTCATTTCTCTACATGACAATTGAAACCAAGTTGGTTAGTTTGGAAGGATGAAAACTCTTGAAAAACATCAAAAAGATAGCATTAAAAATTACCAGATGTATGTTTCAAACTAGATAGCTGGTTTGGACGGATGAAAGCAGGTGAAAACACCAACATGTAGCATTAAAAATGACTAGATATATCATCCAAACTAGATGGACATTTTCCGAATTAAGCATTCTCACATATATTCACAATTAAACATAAATGCAAATGTCATGGCAAGTTCTTAGGTAGAATGACTTATTAACTTATTAGGCATGCAGGTTATACAACTAATTAACATGACAAGAAACTGGCCTAAGTAACACAAGGAAACCTCACGATTCAGCCTTGCTGGGCATCAGATTGCCAGTGTTAGATCCTCTATGAGCTGTTTGCATGACCCGTGCGAGTGCTCGGAAATAATAGAATCTATGAGTTGGTGTTGGAGGATTAAACCGATAGCGTGAGAATGTAAGAAAGGTAATAAAAGCGAGAAGCTAATGATGTGGATAGGACCTACAAGATGAAGGGTGCAAACGAAATGGCAATATCATCCAGGATATTGAGCAACATCCTAACGATTTCGTAGCTTACAAGTACCAAAAATATAGCAAACGGACAAGAGAAATTACCACTGCGTGGCGAGGACAGGTGGGACGGGCAACAGGGCGGTGGGGACGGCGGCTCAGTATTTTAGGGTCAGCAACAAATGATTCAGTGAAGCAGCCCCGGTAGGGTAGACGACGGTGTTGGCGAAGCAAATCCGGTGCAGCGAGGGAGTCGGTGAAATAGTTCTGGTGAAGAGCGCCTATAGTGGAAGAGCTCCGGTGTGGAAGAGAGGGCCCGCGGTGAAGCATCTAGAGGAAGGTCGAGGTTGGAGGGGTGTGGGCGGGGAAGATGTGATGGGGGAATATAGGTGGGATGATGCACATTTACCACCTATACCCCTCTATTAGGGTTGTACTCCCACGGTCCTTGTTTCCGGAGCAGGGATAGAAGAGGAATTTTGCATTTGCAAAAAGCGGGCGGGATTTTTGAATAGATGCACGGGATATTTTAATAGATGTGCGCGGGATGTTTCGGCACCATGCGGAAATTTTGAGATTGAAGCTCCCGACGTATGCTACTCCGACGCGGCCACTCTAGACCCCGTCTAGACCCACACGCCAGCGACAGTATGCTTACCAACATATAAATGAGTTTCCACACATTTTCCGAAATTGATAAACAACATATTTTGAAGGCTTTCATACAAGATGACCAAGGTCACGGTCATATCTCTTTTATAGTTTATAATAGCGTGTCCATATCTGGTAGATAGCTGCATCTTGGCATTTGAAAAGAAGATTCTAGATTTGATGGACAATGCCCAACTTTCATGAATTTCTAAACTTTCTAGCTAAATCTATGCAATAAAATGACTTTTTGACAATCTGAAGTAAGTATGTCTAATTTTGAACTAGAAAGTGTGTGATATACCTTGCTCTTGTGTCAACACCCGGATTTTTAATCCTAGATGCCCGTTATGCCATACCTCGCAATCCCAGGATTACCATTTTTGCGAGACATAACGGATTGGATATCACAGTACATCATCCATTACAAACCATACATAAGGTTTTACACAAATAAGGATCTCATGATCCAGTCTTTAATACAACAAGCAGCGGAAATAAACGATAGCGTAGCGGTGGGGTCCATCTTCAGGGGCACAGGCAATGCTGACGAAGGCAGATAGTCCTAGTTATCATAGTTGTCCTGCTGACCATCATCTTGGTAATCTCCTTCATAGTCTGGCCATGATAATAGCCAGGGACAAAAGCCATGAGTACTCTTTAAGTACTCGCAAACTACTACTAACAAGGGTTATAATTCTAAATTAAAGTGCTGGATTTAAAGAATAACTATCAAGTTAAGTTTGAAACCTAAACTGAGTTCTGAAGCAAGAAAAGATAAAGTAAAGTTCTAAAATCACTTAAGTTGGGAAGCTAATTTCATTAACACAACCCTATTGTGGTCAAGTCAAAGTTCATCATTCATTTCAAGTCATTTAGAAAACATCTGACAACGAAACAGTATGGCCATTCCAACTGTCCATAACCACGGACGCGGCTATTCGAATAGTTTGACACTCTGGAGAGGTGGTACACTTTCACCACAAGATTCGATACATCTGTCAGGGATAACCCTGAATCATCATACTTAGTATGCAGATAATCAAACATAACCTTCCCTTTACACACCCTAGTATAAGCACCTCTCCTATGAGCATGGCCTCCCAACCATGACCATCAGTCATCTTGGGCACTGCATAGGTGGACATCATTGAGAGGTAGCCTCAGCTCAAACCTCTCCCGTGAGGGAACTAATACTAATGCATATAAATTTCCAGCTAAGCCTTACCCAATTCGGTAATGTGGTTGTACGGTAAATTTGGAATGGTATCGCATCCGAATCCAACCATCAGTTTTATAAAAGGGTTAAGGCTCATGCCTTATCTTTTTCATCATCATAAACCCATTGTGTTTCTCAACACATGTCAAAACATCTCAATAGAATGACTCATCATTCCAAGGTTTTCATAACTCATTTCACCAAGTGTTCCCATCTAAAGTGACTCAAGTTTTTGAGCTATTCTAAAGTACTAAGTTAAGAGTGTTCACTAATGTGGAAAGATGGGATCAATCTCATGCCATAGAATGACATCTAAAGGTTTCTAAGTAGGTCAAGTTTTATACTCTTTATGCTACCTTCAAAATTAATTAAAGAACTTTGTGTAAGCTAAGGGAGGTAAAAAAATTCAATAAGACTTGGGGTACTAATAGTTAAAGGAGGTGTGATCAAAGTATGCTTAAGGCATCTTTACTAAACCATCTAGTTTTGTTCTAGCTTGCTAACAATAGCTTACTAAAGCATGTTTGCAAGGGTTAGCTTGCCACTAGTAGCTTGCCTTGGTTGGTGCAGTGGTTGAAGTTTTCTTCTTCTTCTTCTTGGTGGAACTCCTCCTCCTCGAAGGCTTGGTCGGTACTATCGTCTAGAAATACATAGGGAGTGCACAATCACCAAACAATACTTAACTAGGCTAAATAGTATTCTAAACCACACAATTGACGATCTATTATCATCCCAAGCATCACAAGTTTAATTCAATAGTTTCAACCTTTTTATTTTGGAAAAGTAATTTCTACTCATTGAAAAATTAACTACAATTTAATATTCACCACTAAAACATGGGATCATGTGGACACATGTCCTCACCACATATTCTAACATGTGGGAATGAGTTTTAAAGGTTGGATCAATATTACTTTGGTTTAAGTTCATTATTTAATGATTTAAAGTGACTAGAAATGCCTATATAGCATTATTTTGGTACTAGTCCAAAGTCACTGCCTGTAAACCTTAATATTATTACATATTTGGATAGATATGATGAAATGTGATTTTTGAGAGTTGGAATCAACTCAAAAGCTAACTTGGTTGATTTTATAAAAATGTTTCAAGTTGCAAACGCTTCTGTCTTCTTATTTTTATTAGGAGAAATCTATAACTCTAAATGACTTAAATCTAACGGGCTTGGATAGAGCATTTCAATACCTTTCAGAAAAAAATAGTTTCATGTAATTTGGATTTGTCAAACTCACAGAATTGAATTTTGAAACACTGGACAGAAACTATATTCTAACTAAAAAGAAAAATCTAGATTTGAATCTACGGGCTTGCGCGGGAAAGGAAATGGGCCGGCCCAGTGGCGCTACACGGCACGGGGCTCAGCTGACAGGGGGGTCCACTTGTCAGCGGCATTTAAAACGTGAAACGGTACGCGCGCTATGGGCCGTGCGATTAGAGGCTAGATCTACGGCTGAGGGTCGTCGTCGACGACGGATAGGTCGCCGGCGAGCTCGAACCCTAGCGGCTCGGTGGGGGTCTACTGGGGGTGTACCAGGGCTCCAGCAGGGTCGGCGATGTGGGCGAACGAAGTGGAAGACGACGGCGAGGTGAGGCGTGGTCGCGGCGGAGCTTGGGCTGGCCGGAATCAACGACACCCTTCTTCTCCAGAGGCGGCGGCTCCGGCTCCAATTCCGGCGAACTGTTGCTCCACTTGCTCCGGCGAGAGGTGGGTGAGGTTCAGAGAGGTGAGGGGAGTGGAATGGTGTGAGTCTTGGGTGCTGGGGAGGGCTCCTTTTATAGGCTCGACGTTGAGACCGAGCGGGATGGGCGGTCGACGGTGGCGACATGGCTACGGCGAGCTAGCGGCATGGCTGGGGATGGCGATCGATGGGCGGTCCCCTGGCAGTGCTCTAGTGCTTCAATGCGGTCGTAGGGGCGGTGGCATGCGGTCGGGGCGACGTGGCGCTCTGCGCGGCCGAAGCGGCTGTGTCCATGGCGAGCGGTGGCTGTGGGGCTTTGGGCGGCGAACAGGGGTGTCTGGGGTGTTCTCCAGGTCGAGGCGGAGCGGTGGGCGCGGGCTGGTGCCAAGGGGCAGTCGGTGCGAGCGGGGACAGTGCGCGCTCTGCGGGCGGCGTCGGCATGGTTCGGTGGCACTGGGCGCGGGTTCTCCTCTGTGGTCCACGGCGGCTCTTGGCTCGGGCAAGGGACAGAGAGGGGAGGTGCGGTGCTGGCTACCTCCTAGACATGGAGGGGAACGAGGAGGTGGTCTGCTGCAGCGGGGCAAGTTTGGCCGGCCAGGGTGGTGCTCGGCATGGCATGGCACTGCTACTAGGGTGTAGGGGATGGGTTGCAAATGGCATGGTTTGATCAGAGGGGGACATAGAGATTAAATGGAGATCAATTGGGGGCATACTCTGTTCAAAACAGTGAGCTAGGATTAGAGGTGTGATTCTGCCTGCCAAGTGTTTGATGAAATGGCCGCAAGAGAAAAAGTTTTGAATTTGGAGTTCAAATTTTTTGGGTGATCTCCACTAGTGATAGGTAGTCTCTGGTTGCAAGGGTTTTGAAAATGGTGCTCAATTTGATGGTTTTTGAAATAGGGGTGATCTATGCATATGCATTAGATTCAATTTTAAACTGTTATTTAAATTAGTTTACAGAATGTTTTTAGTAGATCAAAAGGTGGGACTTGGTACCTCATTATGTGTACTAGCAAGGGGTGCAAAGATCAAGAATTGTTTCTGTTAAGAATTGAGTACTAGGAATATCCAAAGTAGGCATGAGAGTTAAATTTGTCAAAATGACCATTCTTTCATTTTAATTCTTTTTTGATTTGATTTTCTTTAGGAAAAGTTTGGGAATGATGTAGATGATGTTTAAATCACCTAAGAAACATTTTACAAGCATTGGATAAATCAATCATGGCAATTCAAACAACTCCTATTTTTAAATGCACACATATATGAATGCTTTCATGTTAAATTTGGAAAAGTTTTTGTTAACCCTAATTTTGGATGATTTGATCTTGATAAGCTTGGATTGAAGTTTTGGGATGTTACAAACCTTCCCCCTTAAATAAAATCTCGTCCCGAGATTTACAAGAAAACTAGGAACTAAAGAGATCTGGGAACTCTGTCCTAATGTAGTCCTCGTGCTCCCAAGTGGCTTCCTCCTCAGTATGGTTGCTCCACTGAATCTTGAGAAACTTGATACTCCTGGTCCTGGTGGTTCTGTAGGCTTCTTCTAAGATACGAATGGGCACTTCCCGATAGGTCAGGTCATTGTTGATTTCCACTGTCCTGTGATCGATATTCTTGAAAACTTCGGTCTTCTCAGGCACTTCCAAGCATTTGCGAAGTAACGAGATATGGAACACATTGTGGATGGCTGACATATCTTCAGGCAATTCCAGCTGATACGATACTTCTCCTCGGCGGTTCAGAATCTTGAAAGGTCCGATATATCTGGGAGCTAACTTTCCCTTCAGACTAAAGCGTTGGGTTCCCTTTAATGGTGAAACTTTGAGATATACGAAATCTCCGACATTGAAAGTCGGGTCTCTCCTTCTCTTGTCAGCATAACTCTTCTGTCTGGATTGGGTGGTCTTGAGGTGCTCACGAACTTTGTGAACTTTCTCTTCTGCTTCTCGGAGAATGTCGGGTCCAAAGATCTGACTCTCTCCTACTTGCGACCAATTCAAAGGGCAGGCAGTCTTCCCATTTTGATCCGTATTCCAACACACAAGCTCTAAGCATATCCTCCAAGATCGGGTTGACTCTCTCAGTCTGTCCATCTGTTTGTGGGTGATACACGGTACTGAAGTTCAACTTGGTTCCTAATCCTTCCTGAACTTTCTGCCAAAATCTTGAAGTAAACTGAGTTCCTCGATCTGATACGATGGTCTTGGGGGTTCCATGCAGACTAACAATCCTAGCAATGTACAGCTCTGCTAGTTTTGCACTCTGGTAGGTTGTCTTGATTGGTATGAAGTGGGATACCTTGGATAGTCTATCAACTATGACCCAGATTGAGTCATTTCCCCTACTAGAAGTAGGTAAACCGGTGATAAAGTCTGTTCCGACGGAATCCCATTTCCATTCCGGAATCTGCAATGGTTGCAACAATCCTGCAGGTCTCTGATGCTCTGCTTTGACTCGTTGACAGATGTCACATTTGGCGATGTAGCTTCCGATCTCTCTCTTCATCTTGTGCCACCAAAATTGCTCTTTCAAATTCTGATACATCTTTGTTCCTCCGGGGTGGATAGAATAAAGAGTATCATGAGCTTCTTTCATGATAATTTCCTTCAGCTCCGAATCTGCTGGCACACATATACGTCCCTTGTACCACAGTACACCTTCTTCGTCTTCAGTGAATCCAGGTACTTTGCTTGTACCAATACGACGTTTGATTCCGTCGATACTTTCATTCCCCTTCTGGGCTTCCTTGATTTGGCTAATCAAAGTGGGTTGAAGTTCAATGCTAGCTAGGAATCCTTTGCTAACTAACTCAGTCATGAACTTCTCCAACTACTCATACAAACTTGGTTGCTTCTCTTTGATCATGGTGTTTAGCCTACACGGCAATCTGCTAAGAGCATCCGCTACCACATTGGCTTTACCGGGGTGATAGTGAATGTCAAGGTCATAATCCTTGATTAACTCTATCCATCTTCTTTGCCTCATATTCAACTCCTTCTGGGTGAAGATATACTTCAAGCTCTTATGATCTGAGTAAATCTCACAGCGATTACCCATCAAATAATGACGCCATGTCTTCAATGCTAGAACCACGGCTGCTAGCTCAAGATCATGGGTCGGATAGTTCTGCTCATGCTGCTTCAGTTGTCGAGACAGATACGCAATGATTTTGCCTTCTTGCATCAATACACATCCTAAACCAATCTTGGATGCATCACAATACACATCAAATGGCTTCTTGATGTCGGGCATGATCAAAATTGGGGCTGATATCAATCTCTTCTTCAGCTCCTGGAAACTGGCTTCGCACTTGTCTGTCCATTCAAACTTCTTGTCCTTCTTCAACAATTGGGTCATTGGTTGGGCTATGCTCGAGAATCCTTCTACGAACTTGCGGTAATATCCCGCTAATCCGAGAAATGAACAAACTTGGGTTTGATTGGTTGGGGCTTCCCATTCTTCGACATCTTTGATCTTGCTGGGATCAATAGAGACTCCTCCGGCAGACACAATATGTCCTAGGAATCCTACTTCCTTCAGCCAAAACTCACACTTGCTGAACTTGGCATATAACTGATGCTCCCTTAGGGTTTCTAGGATGATTCTCAGATGTTGCTCATGCTCTTCTTCTGACTTGGAGTAGATAAGGATGTCGTCGATAAACACAACTACAAACTTATCTAGGAAATTCATAAAGATCTTATTCATGAGATTCATGAAATAAGCAGGGGCATTGGTTAATCCAAAAGGCATAACCGTATACTCGTATAAACCATAACGAGTAGTAAAGGCGGTCTTCGGAATATCCATTGCACGAATCTTAAGTTGGTGATAACCAGTCCTAAGATCAATCTTTGAGAATACCTGAGCTCCAGTCAACTGATCAAATAGATCCTCTATCTTTGGCAAGGGGTACTTGTTCTTGATGGTGACATCATTCAACTTTCTGTAGTCGGTACACAGACGGTTGCCTCCATCCTTCTTGTCGACGAATAGCACCGGTGATCTCCATGGTGATGCACTTGGCTGAATCAAGCCGGTTGCTAACATGGCATCCAACTGCTTCTTCAGTTCTACTAACTCTGAGGGGTTCATGGTATAGGGTCTCTGGGATATAGGTCCGGTTCTGGGGATTAGTTCGATAATGAACTCTATATCCCTATCCGGGGGCATACCTGGCAATTCATCTGGGAATACGTCGGGGTATTCACAGACTACTCTGACTTGGTCAATGGTAGGCAGGGGCTACACTTTTGTTGCATTTGAATTGACGGGGTAGGGTTTCAGAGATATGTTCTACAGTTACTCCAGAGCTACTGGTCATGGTGATGGATTTCTTAGCACAGTCTATCAGTCCTTTATGCCTTGACATCCAGTCCATACCTAGTACTACTTCCAATCCTTTGGTTCCAAGTACAATTAGGTTGGTATAAAAATCTATCCCATGAAGTCTGATAGGTACAGCTTTGCAAATTTTCCTAGCTTTTGTGGTTGAACCGGGGATTTGAACTATCATGACATGCTTCAGGTTGGTTGGACGAATCTTACTAGTGCATACAAATTCTTCGGTGACAAATGAATGCGATGCTCCAGAATTAAACAATACTCTGGCTAAAACTGAGTTGACAGAAAACATACCCAACACTACATCTGGTGCTTCCTGGGCTTCTTCTGCGTTCATGTGGAAGAGACGACCGTTGCGGTTGTGCGGGTTCCCTGGGGCAAATCTCCTTCCTGGTTGAACACGACGCTGCTGCTGAGCTGGGGCATTCACAGGGGCATTAGCGGCAGTCTTCTTGGGACACTCATTGGAGTAGTGACCCTTCACTCCACACTCGAATCACGTGATCTGGGACTTGTCCTTGACTGCGACAGGTACAACATTGCTGCCAGTTCTGGGGGCAATGTTGTTGTTGCTCTTGGGAGGGGCACGGTTGAAGTTGTTGGCGTTGCTAGAGTTGTGATTGTTTCCTCCGGGCTTCACATTTCCTTTGCTATGGTTGGGGTAGCTTGGGCGAGAATTGGGGGGTCGGTTGTTCCTTGGTGCATATCCTGGTGAGGGGTTAGGACGGTACTTCTGGTGACTACTGGATCCAGACTGCTGCATCATACGACGCTTGCGATTGTCGTTTGCCTGGTTAATCTTCCCTTCCATCTGAATGGCAAAGTCGACTAGCTCTTCAAGATCCTGGAAACGGATGTTGACGAGGACAGTCTACATCTCATCGTGCAGTCCGTTTAAGAATCCCTCTTTCTTCTTGGCCTCCATGTTGATTTCATCCGGTGCATATCTGGCAAGTGACAAGAATTTGTCACGGTACTCTACTACAGTCAATCTTCCTTGCTTTAGTTCACGGAATTCATCTCTCATCCTGTTGACAAGACCTTGCGGCACGTGGGTGCGGCTGAACTTGACCTTGAATGCTTCCCAGGTCATCACCTGGCCATGGTTCATAGTGCGGATGCTATTCCACTAAGCTCTTGCATCTCCCGCCAGATAGTGGGTGGAAAAGAGAACTTTCTCATTCTCCTCAACTCCTGAAACTTCGAGGTTGTTTTCCATGGTCTGTAACCAGTCATCAGCATCTAATGGGTTTTCAGATTGGTGGATTGGTGTTCTGAAAATTTTTGAGTTTAGATCCATGGTGATCCTGATTTCCATGTCCTTGGTTGTTGAGAGCCATTTGGGCGATCTGCTGCAATGTTGCTAAGTTGGCTTGACGCTCGGCCCTGCTTGCTTCACGGTCCGCGATGAGATTCTGCAAGATCTGCAGCATTGGGTCCTGCGATGAGCTGCTCCCTCCTTGGTTTCCACGAGTCATCTAAAGATTGAGATAGATATAGGGGTAAGAGGGAAATTCTATGGTTCATGGTTTTGGGTTTTCAAAGCTACAACTTCGAGTTAGGCTTAGGTTTTTCAACTAACTTCATTTTCATTCATGCAAGCAAGCACACGATACAACACACACCACAACAAGCAAAAAGGGAAAAACAGATGGTTTGAAGAACCATTCTGCAAACTACGATACAATGAGATGATACATCTCATGCTACGATAGTGCTCTAGTGCATCTACTCATCGTCGATGAAGTCGGAGTCTTCATCATCAGTGTAGAAGTCCACAGCATCCTCTGCCAGAAAATCGTCATCGTTGCTAAGGTAAGAATCCATATCTCCCTGGATGTCTTCTCCCTCATCATCTTCTTCCTTGGCGGCAAGCTGAGCTTCCTGCTCCTTGACGGTCTTCTCGAGGTCGGCCACCTTCTTGCGAAGACGAGCGATGGTGCGATCCTTCTTTGCACGCTGGTGACGAAGAGACTGGCGATCTTGGACGAGCAGTGTGAAAGTCTGGGCCTTCTAGTCGGCAATTGCACGGTTCTGGTTGGCTAACTCTCTGGCATTGTCCAGTTCCTGCTGTCGGTCCTGAAGCAAGAAGTCAAGGTTCTCCACTTGACACCTCAACTCTAGGTGACTTGGCATCTCCATCGGCATTCCCATGAAGTCACGTCTTGCATAGTGGGCAAAACGGGTTCCTTGAATCTTGTTGATGCTGAGGGCACATAGACGTGCGAGAGCTTCATGCATTGCCCTGGCTAATCCATCTAGCCAGTTGTTCTCTCTCACGGAGAACTAAATTCTCCCGGAAGTTAGTGCTTCAATGCTTCCTCGAAGATCTACGGTGACTAGCCATTGTAGGTCTCCTCCTGGGGGTCCTGGAAGTTGAGCTCCAAGAAACTCCGGATGCGGGCGTCTGAGTAACTCCGACAGTGAATCCAGATCCCTCTCGAAGATCAGGTGACCTCCGTTTCCCAATTGGTAAAACTTGCTGAACTGAGTCTCCATCTACAAGAATTTAGGATGAGGAAATTAGTGAAGTGATCAAGTGTGTCAAATTTTAAGTAGTAATGTAAGAATTTTGAGGAACATGTATTTTTCAGAAAGAATGAGTTCACAAGGGTAAGAGGGGAAATAGTTTTTCATAAATACTCACTTTGGTTTTGAAGCTAAGTTTTTGGTTTGGACGTCCATTCTAACTAGGGTTTCCTATGGTCAGGATGGCTCTGATACCAACTTGTCAACACCCGGATTTTTTATCCCAGATGCCCGTTATGCCATACCTCGCAATCCCAGGATTACCATTTTTGCGAGACATAACGGATTGGATATCACAGTACATCATCCATTACAAACCATACATAAGGTTCTACACAAATAAGGATCTCATGATCTAGTCTTTAATACAACAAGCAGCGGAAATAAACGATAGCATAGCGGTGGGGTCCATCTTCACGGGCACAGGCAATGCTGACGAAGGCAGATAGTCCTAGTTATCATAGCCGTCCTGCTGACCATCATCTTGGTAATCTCCTTCATAGTCTGGCCATGATAATAGCCAGGGACAAAAGCCATGAGTACTCTTTAAGTACTCGCAAACTACTACTAACAAGGGTTATAGTTCTAAATTAAAGTGCTGGATTTAAAGAATAACTATCAAGTTAAGTTTGAGACCTAAATTGAGTTCTGAAGCAAGAAAAGATAAAGTAAAGTTCTAAAATCACTTAAGTTGGGAAGCTAATTTCATTAACACAACCCTGTTATGGTCAAGTCAAAGTTCATCATTCATTTCAAGTCATTTAGAAAACATCTGACAACGAAACAGTATGGCCATTCCAACTGTCCATAACCGCGGACGCGGCTATTCGAATAGTTTGACACTCTGCAGAGGTGGTACACTTTCACCACAAGATTCGATACATCTGTCAGGGATAACCCTGAATCATCATACTTAGTATGCAGATAATCAAACATAACCTTCCCTTTACACACCCTAGTATAAGCACCTCTCCTATGAGCATGGCCTCCCAACCATGACCATCAGTCATCTTGGGCACTGCATAGGTGGACATCATTGAGAGGTAGCCTCAGCTCAAACCTCTCCCGTGAGGGAACTAATACTAATGCATATAAATTTCCAGCTAAGCCATACCCAATTCGGTAATGTGGTTGTACGGTAAATTTGGAATGGTATCGCATCTGAATCCAACCATCAGTTTTATAAAAGGGTTAAGGCTCATTCCTTATCTTTTTCATCATCATAAACCCATTGTGTTTCTCAACACATGTCAAAACATCTCAATAGAATGACTCATCATTCCAGGGTTTTCATAACTCATTTCACCAAGTGTTCCCATCTAAAGTGACTCATGTTTTTGAGCTATTCTAAAGTACTAAGTTAAGAGTGTTCACTAATGTGGAAAGATGGGATCAATCTCATGCCATAGAATGACATCTAAAGGTTTCTAAGTAGGTCAAGTTTTATACTCTTTATGCTACCTTCAAAATTAATTAAAGAACTTTGTGTAAGCCAAGGGAGGTAAAATTTGTCAATAAGACTTGGGGTACTAATAGTTAAAGGAGGTGTGATCAAAGTATGCTTAAGGCATCTTTACTAAACCATCTAGTTTTGTTCTAGCTTGCTAACAATAGCTTACTAAAGCATGTTTGCAAGGGTTAGCTTGCCACTAGTAGCTTGCCTTGGTTGGTGCAGTGGTTGAAGTTTTCTTCTTCTTCTTCTTCTTGGTAGAACTCCTCCTCCTCGAAGACTTGGTCGGTACTATCATCTAGAAATACATAGGGAGTGCACAATCACCAAACAATACTTAACTAGGCTAAATAGTATTCTAAACCACACAATTGACGATCTAGTATCATCCCAAGCATCACAAGTTTAATTCAATAGTTTCAACCTTTTTATTTTGGAAAAGTAATTTCTACTCATTGAAAAATTAACTACAATTTAATATTCACCACTAAAACATGGGATCATGTGGACACATGTCCTCACCACATATTGTAACATGTGGGAATGAGATTTAAAGGTTGGATCAATATTACTTTGGTTTAAGTTCATTATTTAATGATTTAAAGTGACTAGAAATGCCTATATAGCATTATTTTGGTACTTGTCCAAAGTCACTGCCTGTAAACCTTAATATTATTACATATTTGGATAGATATGATGAAATGTGATTTTTGAGAGTTGGAATCAACTCAAAAGCTAACTTGGTTGATTTTATAAAAATGTTTCAAGTTGCAAAAGCTTATGTCTTCTTATTTTTATTAGGAGAAATCTATAACTCTAAATGACTTAAATCCAATGGGCTTGGATAGAGAATTTCAATACCTTTCAGACAAAATTAGTTTCATGTAATTTAGATTTGTCAAACCCACAGAATTGAATTTTCAAACACTGGACAGAAACTATATTCTAACTAAAAAGAAAAATCTAGATTTGAATCTACGGGCTTGCGCGGGAAAGGAAATGGGCCGGCCCAGTGGCGCTACGCGGCACGGGGCTCAGCTGACAGGGGGGTCCACTTGTCAGCAGCACTTAAAACGCGAAATGGTACGCGCGCTATGGGCCGTGCGATTAGAGGCTAGATCTACGGCTGAGGGTCGTCGTCGACGACGGACAGGTCGTCGGCGAGCTCTAACCCTAGCGGCTCGGTGGGGGTCTACTGGGGGCATACCAGGGCTCCAGCGGGGTCGGCGATGCGGGCGAACGAAGTGGAAGACGACGGCGAGGTGAGGCGTGGTCGCGGCGGAGCTTGGGGTGGCCGGAATCAACGGCACCCTTCTTCTCCAGAGGCGGCGGCTCTGGCTCCAATTCCGGCGAACTGCTGCTCCACTTGCTCCGACGAGAGGCGGGTGAGGTTCAGAGAGGTTAGGAGAGTGGAATGGTGTGAGTCTTTGGTGCTGGGGAGGGCTCCTTTTATAGGCTCGACGTTGAGACCAAGCGGGATGGGCGGTCGACGGTGACGACATGGCTACGGCGAGCTAGCAGCATGGCTGGGGATGGCGATCGATGGGCGATCCCCTGGCGGTGCTCTAGTGCTTCAATGCGGCTATAGGGGCGGTGGCATGCGGTCGGGGCGAGGTGGCGCTCTGCGCGGCCGAAGCGGCTGTGTCCACGGCGAGTGGTGGCTGTGGTGCTTTGGGCGGCGAACGGGGGTGTCTGGGGTGTTCTCCAGGTCGAGGAGGAGCGGTGGGCGCGGGCTGGTGCCAAGGGGCGGTCGGTGCGAGCGGGGACAGTGCGCGCTCTGCGGGCGGTGTCGGCATGGTTCGGTGGCACTGGGTGCGGGTTCTCCTCTGTGGTCCACGGCGGCTCTTTGCTCGGGCAAGGGACAGAGAGGGGCGGTGCGGTGCTGGCTACCTCCTAGACATGGAGGGGAACGAGGAGGTGGTCTGCTGCATCGGGGCAAGTTTGGCCGGCCAGGATGGTGCTCGGCATGGCATGGCATTGCTACTAGGGTGTAGGGGATGGGTTGCAAATGGCATGGTTTGATCAGAGGGGGACATAGAGATTAAATGGAGATCAATTGGGGGCAAAACTCTGTTCGAAACAGTGAGCTAGGATTAGAGGTGTGATTCTGCCTGCCAAGTGTTTGATGAAATGGCCGCAAGAGAAAAAGTTTTGAATTTGGAGTTCAAAATTTTTGGGTGATCTCCACTAGTGATAGGTTGTCTCTGGTTGCAAGGGTTTTGAAAATGGTGCTCAATTTGATGGTTTTTGAAATAGGGGTGATCTATGCATATGCATTAGATTCAATTTTAAACTGTTATTTAAATTAGTTTACAGAATGTTTTTAGTAGTTCAAAAGGTGGGCCCTAGTACCTCATTATGTGTACTAGCAAGGGGTGCAAAGATCAAGAATTGTTTCTGTTAAGAATTGAGTACTAGGAATAGCCAAAGTAGGCATGAGAGTTAAATTTGTCAAAATGACCATTCTTTCATTTTAATTCTTTTTTTATTTGATTTTCTTTAGGAAAAGTTTGGGAATGATGTAGATGATGTTTAAATCACCTAAGAAACATTTTACAAGCATTGGATAAATCAATCATGGCAATTCAAACAACTCCTATTTTTAAATGCACACATATATGAATGCTTTCATGTTAAATTTGGAAAAGTTTTTGTTAACCCTAATTTTGGATGATTTGATCTTGATAAGCTTGGATTGAAGTTTTGGGATGTTACATCTTGACTTTTTAAAATAATTCAAAGATATCAAGTAGTCAAATATTGGAGAACCACCAAGAGTTTCGCAAAATTCAACTTTTTGATATGAATGGTAACGACACCTAATTTCGGCCATTTTAAAAAAATACAAAGAAACAAAATATAAAAATAAATGCATCCCTTATTTTCTCTCTTCGTGTCTCACTATGTCCACTAGCTAGTTTCCATGGGAAAATATAATCTTGAAATTTGATAACTTCTGAGAAAAAATTGTATCACAATATATGGAGTACCATGTAAGAATATGCATGGCTTTCAAACCAGATGACCAAGGTCATGGCCATATCTTTTATATAGTTTATAATAACCTATCCATATTCGCTAGTTGGTGTGTATTGACATTTAAAATATTATTTACAAAGGAAGCTTCCGAATTGGAAGTTATTTGAATTTTCTAAGGCACAACAGTGGCTTTAGTCATGAAGCTACTGCAAAACATGCTTAAAATCTCACTGCCCTGGTTTTCACTCAAAGTATATATAGCCTAGGGTTAAGTTTAGGGTTCGGGGTTTTATTTTGGGTTGAGGGTTTAAGGGTTCATGGTTTATGGTTTAGGATTTTAGGGCTTAGGATTTTAGGGTTTAGTGGTTTAGGGTTCATGATTTAGGTTTTAGCGTTGTTCAGGGTTTTAGGGTTTATGATTGTTTAGGTTTTAGGGTTTAGGGAATTTTCAATAATAATGTTCAAGCTTTATATATGGTTATAGTTATGGAATAGAATGGCGTTATCGCAATTTAATAAAAGTATTTCAAAATTTGATCTATAAGTGCATTATACCTCCTTGGTAAGGGTTTAGGGTTCTAGGGTTAGGAATTTAGGCTTCTAGGGTTAGGAGGTTATTAGGGTTTATGGTTAATGGTTTTTGATTTTCAATAATGTTCAAGCTTTATGCTTATATTCATGTAATAAAATGGCATTACCGCAATTTAACGAAAGTATCTCAAATTTAGATCTATAAGTGCACGATACCTGCTTGGTTTAGGGTTTATGGGTCGATGATTTAGGGTTTTACGGTTTAGGTTTTCTGGGTTGTTTAGGGTTTAGGGATTAGTGATTTTTCAGTAATGCTCAAAGATTTATGCTTATATTTGTCGAATAGAATGGCGTTACCTGCTTTAATGAAAGTATCACAAATGTTGATCTATAAGTGCATGATACCTGCTTGGTTAGGGTTTACGAGTCGTGGGTTTTGGGTTTTAGGGTTTTACAGCTTAGGTTTTATGGTTGTAGAGGGTTTAGAGTTTAGCAAATTTAGAATAATGCTCAAGCTTTATTGTTATATTCGTCGAATAGAATGACGTTACCTAATTTATTGAAAGTATCACAAATTTTGATCTATAAAGTGCATTGTACCTGCTTGGTTAATGTTTATGGGTTGAGGGTTAGGGGTTTTAGGGTTTAGGTTTTAGGGGTTGTTTAGGGTTTAGGTAATTTTTGATAATGCTCAAGATTTATGCTTATATTTATCGAATAAAATGGCGTTACCAAATTAAATGAAAGTATATCAAATTTTGATCTATAAGTGCATGCTACGTGCTTGGTAAGGGTTTAGAGTTTCGGGTTTTACGGGTTTAGGGTTTTAGGAATTTTCAATAATTTTCAAGTTGCTTAATGCTTATATTCGTGGAATAGAATGGCATTACATCAATTTATTGAAAGTATCTCAAATTTTGATGTATAAGTGCACGATACCTGCTTTGGTTAGGGTTTATGGGTCGAGGGTTTCGGGTTATAGGTTTTTACGGTTTAGTTTTATGGGTTGTTTAGGGTTTAGGGTTTAGCGAATTTTCAATAATTCTCAAGATTTATGCTTATACTCGTAGAACAGAATGGGTGTTAGCTAATTTAATGAAAGTATCTCAAATTTTGATCAATGTGTGCATGACACCTGCTTCGTTAGGGTTTATGGCTGAGGGTTTTAGGCTTTATGGTTTAGGGTTTAAGTTTTAGGGGTTGTTTAGGGTTTAGGGAATTTTTTATATTACTCAGGATTTATGTTTATATTCGTCAAATAGAATGGCGTCACCCAATTTAACGAAATTATCATAAATTTTGATCTATAAATGCATGGTACGTGCTTCGTGAGGGTTTAGGGTTATAGGGTTTAGGGGTTTAGGATTTGGGTTTTAGGGGTTTAGGTTAACGGGAATTTTCAATAATGTTCAAGATTTATGCTTATATTCATGGAATAGAATGGTGTCACCCAATTTAACGAAAGTATCTCAACTTTTGATCTATAGTTGCACGATATCTACTTGGTCAAGGTTTAGGGGTTTAGATTTTATGGTTTATGATTCCCTGAATTCTCAATAATATTTTCAAACTTTATGGTTATATATATTCATGGAACAGAATGGTGTTACCGCAATTTAATGAAAGTATCTCAAAAATTGATATACAAGTCGATGATACCCTGCTTGGTCATATTTTTTGTTAAATAAAATTGAAGGTACCCAAGTACTAAAACAAGGGAGAAACACGAAGAATTCCTTGAGATTTAGGCACTGTTTGGTTGGGCTCTGATGTCTACGCACTTCTATTCTTGTAGACAGTTGTTGGGTCTCCAAGTGTAGAGGTTTGTAGAATAGCAGCAAGTTTTCCCTTAAGTGGATCACCCAAGGTTTATCGAACTTAGGGAGGAAGTGGTCAAAGGTATCCCCTCTCAAACAACCCTGCAATCAAAATACAAGAAGTCTCTTGTGTCCCCAACACACCCAATATACTTGTCAGGTGTATAGGTGCACTAGTTCGGCGAACAGATAGTGAAATACAAGTGGTATGGATATAAGATAACGGTGCTAGAAAATACTTTGATGGCGTGGAAAAGACTAAAGTAAAACTGAAATAAAGATGGAAGCAAGCAAACATGTAACAGATCTAATAGCAAACAATGTTTCAGTGCTTAGAAACAAGGCCTAGGGATCATACTTTCACTAGTGAACACTCTCATATAAATATATTCTTCTTTATGATACTATGCTGAACTACTCTCCGGTTGAACACTCTAATCGATGGTAGGGCTATAACAGCACACCTCAAAATAAGCCTTTCCCATCTAGATAACCCCACACTATCACCTTGAGTACTAGATGAGTCCAACAAACATCACAATTTCATAAAGACATCCAACTCCAAATATAACTCATAACAAGTATTTGTAATCTCTAGCCTAAGTGCCACCATGGTGTGCACGCTGTCACTTTCACACACATGGGGAGAGCAGAGATCTATTAAAGCACTTGAGTAGAAATGTAGATCTATAGATTACAAGCTCATGATCTCAATAAGATCATGCATAGAGAGAGATGAACACATAGCTACCGGTAGAACCCTTAGCCTCGAGGAAGAACTACTCCCTCCTTATCATGGGAATCGGCAATGGTGATGGAGATGGCAGTGGAGATCGATGGAGATGGCTCCGGGGGCACTTCCCCGTCCCGGCAGGGTGCCGGAACAGAGACTTTCTATCCCCCGAATCTCCCCTTCGGTGGCGGCAGCGCAGCGGAACTTTTTGTGGCAGGAGGATTGACGATTTAGGGTTTTTGCTCGGGAGGCTCTTATAGGCGAGAGGGGAGACCGAGGGGGTGCTGGAGGGGCCCACACCACCCCCTGGCGCAGCCTGGCCTGGCCCGCGCCACCAGGTGGTGTGGCCACCCTCTGGCCCTTCTCCATCTCGTATTCTGGCTCCAAGTGTCCCCCGGTAAAATAATAACTTTGGCTTTTGTCCCGTCCAATTCTGAGAATATTCATTTTCTGACTTCCTGGAACCAAATACAGCAGAAAACAGGCAGCTGGCACTGTGGCATCTTGTTAATAGATTAGTCCAAGAAATCATATGAAAAGTACTCCAAAGTGTGGACAAAACACAAGAAAGTAGATAAAACCAAGCATGGAACATCAAAAATTATAGATACATTTGCAATGTATCAGGCTCTAATTCTGGCTTTTGATTTTTGGCTTATAAAGCTATGAACATGTTTTTGGCTTTGTTTTTTTAGCTTTTACTCTGACATAGTGGAATGATAGTATAAGCCAGGTTGGATGATTTTAACGATATTATCTCGGTTTAGCGAAAAATGTTCGAATTTTGAACAACAAGTGATGGGAATCTCCACTTCCCGTAATTCTGGCTCACTGACATGTGGGTCACTTGCATAGTGCGTCCAAATAGTCAGTGTAGGTCGGAGTGGGCAGGCAGGTAAATATTGAAGAAGGTCTAGGAAACGTCGATGGGGTGATGCACTTGGTAGAACGCAAATGTACCACCTATATCCCTCTGTTATTACAGTGCTCCCTCGGATTCTTGTTTCCGGAGCAGGGATAGAAGAAGAATTGTGTATTCTAAAAAGAGGTGAAGCATGTTTGAATGGATGCGCGGGATATTTCAATGGATGGGTGCGATGTTTGGGTGTCGTACCAAATCTTGAGGTCGAAGCTTCTAGCATACGCTACTCCAGCGTGGGGCGTCCCAGACGTGTTGTCACCGTCTAGGCCCACACGCCAGCAAGAGTTGCTTCCCAGCATTTAAACGAGTTTCTAGGCATTTTCTAAAATTTTATTTAAGGCTTTTAAGAAGATGACCATCATCCAAAAAAAGGTGACCAAGGTCATGGAAATAGTTTATGATGACGTATCTGTATTTGGTAGATCGATGCATCTTTGCAAATCAACCAATATGTCTGCTTCCAAATTTGAAGTTTATTTTCGAATTTCCAAGTAACAACAATGTGTTTTGTTGTGAAGAAACTGCAAAGACGATGGCTCAAAATGCCACCGCCCCCTTTTTTCACACAATGTATATAGCCCTTTCAAGCTCCCAGGCTAAATTTGTGCAATAAAATAATTTTTGGGGCTAGATGTTTGAATGGATGGGCGGGATGTTTGAATGGGTGGGAGGAATATTTCGGCGCTTTGCCGAAATTTTGAAGTTGAAGCTTCTAAGGTACGCTACTCCCACTTGGGATGTTGTCCCCGTCAGATAGACCCACAGGTCTGTATGCTTTCCAGCATTTAATGAGTTTATAGACATCTGCCGAAATTAATGAACATTAGTTCAAGGCTTTCAAACAAGAGGAGCAAGGTCACAGACATAGTTTTTGTACCTTTTTCATGTTTTGTACTACTCCGTACATTGAAGCATCTTCGCCAACCAAGCTTACAAACATGTCCATATTTGGTAAATTGGTGCATCTTGGCATTTCAAGCAATTTTTTACAAAGGTTTCAAAAAAAGCAATTGTTTACAAAGGAGGTTCCATATTTGATGGATAATGCCCTACTTTCATGAGTTTCCAAGCTTCCTAGCTGATGCTAAAATTAAATAACTTTTTGATGATTGAAAGTAAGTATGTATATTTATGAACTACAAAGTGTGCGATATAGCTTGCTCTTGACTTTTTAAAAATAGTTTAAAGGTACCAAATTAGTCAAATATTGGAGAAACACCGAGAGTTTTGCAAGATTTCAATTTTTTGATATGAATAGTAATGACACCAAATTTTGGCCAGTTTTTTATAAAATAAAGAAACAAAATATAAAACGAAATACAACCATTAGTTTCTCTATTGGTGTGTCGCTGTGTGCATTGGCTAATTTCCATGAAAATATATAAAATTTTGATAACTCTTGAAAAACTCGTTTCACAATATGGCGTACCATGTTTAAACATTCATGGCTTTCAAAAACTAGATGACCAATGTCAAGGCCATATGTGTGACCATACTTTATGCTAATGTAACATGTTTGGTAGATTGGTGCATATTGGTATTTCAACATTGTTCAGAAAAAGAGCTTCCATATTTGGAGTTATTTTAAAAGCTCCAATCGATAATAATGGCTTTAATTTTGTCATAAGATATATGGCATACCATGTATGAATTTGCATGGCTTTCAAACCAGGTGACCAAGGTCATGGCCATATCTTTGCTATAGTTTATAACAACATGTTTGTATTTGGTAGATTGGTCCGTATAATTAGCATTTAAAATATTATTTACAAAGGAAGCTTCTGAATTTGAAGTTATTTTCAATTTTTCAAGCGACGACAGTGGATTTTGTCATGAAGAAACTATAAATAAGTATGTCTCAAAATCCCATTGCCCTAGTTTCCACACAAGATATATATATAGCCTGGGGTTTAGGGTTCGTGTTTTTTGGGTTGAGGGTTTAGGGGTTTAGGGTTTATGGTATATGATTAGGATTTTAGGGTTTAGGGCTTAGGAGTTTAAGGTTGGTATTTAGGGTTTAGGGTTTTAGGGTTTAGGATTTTCTAGGTTTTAGAGTTTATGAATTTTCAATAATAATGTTCAAGCTTTTATATATATATGCTTATATATATTCGTGGAATAGACTGATGTTATCGCAATTTAATGGATGTATCTCGGATTTTGATCTATAAGTGCATCATACATGCTTGTAAGTGGTTGAGGGGATGAGGGTTTATGGTTTTGGAGTTTAGGTGTTTAGGGTTTAGGTTTTTTGGGAATTTTTGCAAGCTCCTTTATATATGCTTATATTCATGGAATTGAATGGTGTTAGCACAATTTGAGGGAAGTATATCTGAAATTTTGATCTACAAGTGCATGTGATACCTCATTTGCCAATGTCATTTAGGCGGGGTTGAGGGTTTAGGGTTTAGGGCATTTTCAATAACGTTCAAACTTTATTGTTATATTCATGGAATAGAATGGCGTTACCGCAATTTAATGAAAGATCGAATATCAGATTTTGATTTATAAGTCCATGGTACCTGCTTGGTTAGGGTTTATATGGGTCGAGGGTTTAGGGTTTTGGGGTTTTATGGTTTAGGTTTTATGGACTGAATAGGGTTTAGGGGGTTTATCGAATTTTCAATAATACTCAAGCTTTATGCTTATATTCGTCGAATAGAATATGGCATTACCTAACTCATTGAAAGTATCTCAAAATTTGATCTATAAGTGCACGATACCTGATTGGTTAGGGTTTATGGGTTGAGGTTTGGGGTTTTAGGTATAGGTTTTATTAGGGGTTCTTTAGGGTTTAGGGTACTTTCGATAATGCTCAAGATTTATGCTTATATTCATCGACTAGAATGGAGTTCCAGTTTAATGAAACTATATCAATTTTTGATCGATAACTGCATTGTATGTGTTTGGTAACGATTTAGGGTGTAGTCTTTAGATTTTAGGGTTTCAGGAATTTTAAATAATGTTCAAGTTTTATGCTTATATTCATGGAATAGAATGGCGTTACCGCAATTTAATGAAAATGTCCCAAATTTTGATATATAAGTGCATGGTACCTGCTTGGTTAGGGTTTAGGGTTTTACAGTTTAGTTTTATGGGTTGTTTCCGGTTTAGGCTTAAGAGAATTTTTGGTAATGCTCATGATTTATGCTTATATTTGTCTAATAGAATGGCGTTACCTGATTTAATGAAAGTATCTCACATTTTGATCTATCAGTGCATGACACACCTGCTTGGTTAGTGTTTTTGGGCTGAGGGTTTTAAGGTTTAGGGTTTAGGGAATTTTCGATAATGCTCAGGATTTATGCTTATATTCGTCAAATAGAATAGCGTTACCCAATTTAACGAAAGTATCTCAAATTTTGATCTATAAGTGCATGCTACGTGCTTGGTCAAGTTTTGGGGTATAGGGGTTTAGGGTTTATTTGGGTTTTAGGGGTTTAGCTAGGGATTACGTTTTCGGGAATTTTCAATAATGTTCGAGCTTTATGCTTATATTCGTGGAATAGAATGGTGTTACCCAATTTAATGAAAGTATCTCAATTTTTGATCTATAGTTGCACGATACCTGCTTGGTTAGGGCTTAGGGGTTTAGATTTTATGGTTTAGGATTCCGTGAATTCTAAATAATACTTTCAAACTTTATGGTTATATATATTCGTGGAACAGAATGGTGTTACCGCAATTTATTGAAAGTATCTCAAAAATTGATCTACAAGTCGATGATATCCTGCTTGGTCATATTTTTTGTTAAATAAAATTGAAGGTACCCAAGTAGTAAAACAAGGGAGAAACAGGAAGAGTTCCTTGAGATTTAGGCACTGTTTGGTTGGGCTCTAACTCTTGCTTTTAATTTTTGGCTTATAAAGCTACGAACGTGTTTTTGGCTTTTTTTAGCTTTTACTCTAACAGAGTGGAATGATAGTATAAGCTAGGTTGCATGATTTTAACGATTTTATCTCGGCTTAGCAAAAAATGGTCGAATTTTGAACAACAAGCGATGGGAATCTCTACTTTCCGTAACTCTGGCTCACTAACATGTGGGTCACTTGCATAGTGGCTCCAAAAAGTCAACGTAGGTCGGAGTGGGCGCGCAGGTAAATATTGAAGAAGGGTTGGGAAACGTCGATGGGGTGATGCACTTGGGAGAACGCAAATTTACCACCTATATCTCTCTGTTATTGCAGTGCTCCCTCAGATTTTTGTTTCCAAAGCAGGGATAGAAGAGGAATTTTGCATTCTTGAAATAGGTGAAGCATGTTTGAATGGATGCGCTGGATATTTTAATGGATGGGTGCGATGTTTGGGCGCCGTACCAAATTTTGAGGTCAAAGCTTCTAGCATACGCTACTCCGGCGTGGGGCCTCTCAGACGCACTGTCACCGTCTAGGCCCACACGCCAGCGAGAGTTGCTTCCCAGCATTTAAATAAGTTTCTAGGCATTTGCTGAAATTTTCGAACAATTTAAGGCTTTTAAGAAGATGACCATCATCCAAAAAAAAGATGACCAAGGTCATGGAAATAGTTTATGATGACATGTCCATATTTGGTAGATCGGTGCATCTTTGCAAATCAACCAATATGTCTGCTTCCAAATTTGAAGTTTGTTTTTGAATATTCAAGTAACTACAATGTGTTTTGTTGTGAAGCAAGCAACTACAAATATGATGGCTCAAAATGCCACCACCCCCTTTTTCACACAATGTATAACGCCCTTTCAAGCTTCCAGGCTAAATTTGTGCAATAAAATAATTTTTGAGGCTAGATGTTTGAATGGATGGGCGGGATGTTTGAATGTGTGGGCGGGATATTTTGGCGCTCTGCCGAAATTTTGAAGTTGAAGCTTCTAAGGTACGCTACTCCCACTTGGGATGTTGTCCCCGTCAAATAGACCCATAGGCCTATATGCTTTTCAGCATTTAATGAGTTTATAGACATCTGCCGAAATTAATGAACATTAATTCAAGGCTTTCAAACAAGAGGAGCAAGGCCACAACCATAGTTTCTGTACCTTTTTCATGTTTTGTATTACTCCGTACATTGAAGCATCTTCACCAACCAAGCTTACAAACGTGTCCATATTTGGTAGATCGGTGCATCTTGGCATTTTAAGCAATTGTTTACAAATGAGATTCCAAATTTGATGGATAATGCCCTACTTTCATGAGTTTCCAAGCTTCCTAGCTGAAGATGCTGAAATTAAATAACTTTTTGACATAAAGCCATTCGTTCGCAAAGTGCAATGCTATGTGCATTAGTTTCCATGGTAAAACATAAACTTGTATTTTGACAAGTTTTGGATCAATTTTGATCTATGGTGACAGGCAGGTGGGCCACGTATATGGTGGTCCCCAAAGTAGGGTAGGTCAGAATTTCCAAAGTTATCCCTCCGCACCCCTTCACGTTGTGTATTAACTTCCACCCTCCGCCGCCTAGGCCCTCACCCCTTCCCCACAAAACAGACGCACTTACGGCCGCTCCTCATCACCAACGTGCGTGAAGAAGCTTTCCCTACCCGTCGGTCTTCTTGAGACGCACCGGTGGGCACGTCAATCCCACGGTAGTCCTTCTATCTATAGCTTGATCTGGTTGGCATTTTATTGCCCTTTCAAATACGTAGTTTAATTTTTTATCAATCTGCATGGTCATAGTTTATTCTGCGCTAGATCTATGTTCCTAAATACCTTCGGCGATTTTTGTTGTCAATATGTTTGCTAAAACGCATAGGCATATATAGTTTTTGTACTCCGTCTATATGTTTCCTGCTTTTCTTTTAATAATAACCAACCTTGTATGTCATAATTAAACAGATGGGCGGATTTCGGATAGAGATTGCTCTATTAGGCAGTGCTAAACGTATCCTTGATGTTCTACGATTTATGGGATTTGTTAGATCTCATTGTGACAACTCAAAAGTACATTGCCCCTTCCGGTTGTGTGCGAATCGTAGGGTGCTACCTCAAAGTATAGTGGAAGACCATATTTTTACATTTGGGATGCTAAGCACATATGTTAGATGGGTATTTCATGGTGAACCATATGATCCTCCATATGAACCGGGGCAAGCACATCTTTATCATCAATATCAAGTAGGGGAAGCAGATATTGATCAACTAGATCAACTGATAGAGGCAGCTCCTGAGCATCTAGATCAAATTGGAGAAGGGGGAGGAGAGAAAAAACGCAAGCTGCATGAAACAGGTTTCATTTCTAGTACTACCGCTATGCCAGATGACAAGGTATATCTGTAGAACGACAAATGTTCAGGTTGTGTATCTTTGATATTTCTCTATAAACGTATCTGTTAATCTACTAATCGCAGAAGCAGACGACCGGAGAGGATTTTGATGGTAATGACGATGACTTGTTCATTGATGAGCCTGTAACTGAGGCTGTGGATCGGGTACACTGCTTATGGATGGAATCAGGGGTGTACTTTTGGTGTTGTTTGGGTAGTCTCATGACCACTAGCCTAGCTGCAAAACTCTTGGGGTGTAGAGCTATCCCATGATTGGTTCGCTACTGTCGTAGTTCTGTAATATGGAGCTACCTTATTATGATTTCTAGGACTTTGTTAGCAGAACTGTAATTGGAAACTATTCTGTATATTAGTATATACGGAGTATATGTGTGTTTGTGTGTGTTTCTAGTCTGAAATCCGATCTTATCATTTTATCTGTTCCTAAACTGTTTTTGAGGCCCCAGCGCTGGTGCCCTATGTTGCAACTACCACCGATTTTTCCACTGCTCCGTGAGACGAATCAGCAAAAGGATAATAAGCTGGGATCAATTTGATTCGAAGAGGGGCGATTTTCTCTGTCCTTGGAGAGGAACCCGGGAGAATTAGTACTGGTACCAAGGGAAGGAGGAGGTTGGCTCGGTCAATTATCTCACCTAGTTGATGTGGGACCTGATTTAACTCACCCCTAACGTGGGTCCCGCTTGAAACAGTTGTAGGCCACCACGTGATAGCTGGGATAAAAAATTCGGGATTCTCTCCCGGCAAAATGTTCCCTCCACTACCACTTAAAAATACTTACTGTAGAAAAAAGTGTACTGCCCAACCCTACTACTACTAGTACTACTACTCCCCTGCCTTTCTACCGACGACAAGACATGAAACCATCACTACCTAGCTCCCATCCAGCAATCAACGGTTGAAACTGGTGCAACCTCCAATTGGGGAGTTCTTGTTGAAATAGGTAGGTGTATTTGCTCACCTCGAAATCCGGCTTTGCTTAATTTGCTTCCGATTGGTCCATTGGGGCTACTATTAGTACTAGGAGTAGTAGTATTCGGTATGCTTTGATTGTGGAGTTCTTGCTTATTGCTCACCTCGGAATCACCTAATCAGGATATTTTTCCTCTTCTCTAATCGATTGGGTCATTTGGGTGGGGTGGGGGTGGTGGTGGGGATGGGGGTGGTACTGATTTCATATGGATTCTGGATCAGGGCATGGTCACCGCTGTTCTGATTGGGGCATTTGGTCGAGTTTGATTTTAGTGTTCTTCACTTCTGTAACCTTTAATTGCTACTCGTAATGTGCAATGGATTTTGCATCAGATTTTGTATGGAGAACTATGGGTCAGTGGCGTGCACGCCCACTACGAAGAGGGATGGTCCCGTCAGTTCCCTTAGTTGCCTAAAAAGGTAATGTAGCAGTATATTCATTGTGTTCTTCCATTCTTTCCAATGCTAAAAGTGGTTAGCTGCAACCTGGATGTATCCTTGTGCTAAAAGTTGTCTCTACCTGCATCCTGTTTTTGTGGAAGCCTCTGTGACACCATCTCTTCTTTATTTACTGTAGCACGGTGGTACATACATGCGAACGTGCGGTGCTCCAGGTGCGGCAAACAGGATGGTACCCCCACATGCCGTAGGATCTGGCCAGTACCACTACTCACCAAACAAGTGCAAGGCCACCGACCAGCTGGGAGGGCCCAGCTTAAAGAGAAAGGTACTTGTTCTTAATACCCTTATTACCATGGTACAGTCAGATTTAAGTATTACCCACTTGGTGTCATGCATGCTTATCAAATGTTCAGAAACATATGTGTGATTTTATTAATTCTGGCACTATGTTTATGTGAATCCAGATCTGGATCTGTCAAACTGTCTCATACAGTCAGTATATGACTACTGATGAGTTGCAAACGTATCCATAATTTTTGATGTTCCATGCTTGGTTTTTATCTACTTTCTTATGTTTTTTCCACACTTTGGAGTACTATTTATACACTTTCTTGGACTAACCTATTAACAAGATGCCATAGTGTCAGCTGCCTATTTTCTGCTATTTTTGGTTCTAGGAAAGTCAGAAAATGAATATTCTCGAAATTGGACAGGACAAAAGCCAAAGTCAGTTTTTCATCGAGGGGGACACGGAGCCAGAATACGAGACGGAGAGGGGCCAGAGGGCCGCCACACCACCTGGCCGCGTGGCCAGGCCTGGCCTATGCTAGGGGATGGTGTGGCCGCTTAGGGCACCCCCTCGGCCTCCCCTTTCGCCTATAAGATGCCTCCGATATAGAAACCCTAAGTACCCGATCAAAATTCCACGAAAGAGTCTATAGCCACCGTCATCTCCATCCCTAGATCGGGAGGGATCTGAAGCTCTTCCCGGCACCCCGCCGGAGGGGAGAATGCACCCTGGAGGCCTTCTTCATCACCATGCAAGCCTCCGGTGTGATGCGTGAGTAGTTCATCCTTGGACTACGGGTCCATGTAGTAGCTAGATGGTTGGTTCTTGTAGCACCCCGATAAAATCACTACTAGAAAATCGCTCGTTGTTTTGTTTGTGCATCACCATAACCGCATGCTCATGTTCATCATGCCGCATTGCATGGAACATATAATTAAATTATTGCATTTAATTTTTTCTCACTTGAATTTGGTTCTTCATATTTGTATCTGTCTCTCTATTTTACCCTCTCTCTCTATATCCTACCTCTAGTTGGTGCCATGTGTGATGGAACCATAATGTCAATTTACACTATTGAGTCTTGCTATTTTCTATTTGCTAAAATGCCCAAATTGAGTTGGGGGCATCATCTCTTCAATCCATTCCTTCTATCTCTAACTTGTGATCTTAATCTTGCCATTCTACCTCTCTTTCTAAATTCATGTGATCATGTGTCCTTCCTCTATTCCATATCCCTCCTATTTTATCTACTCTCTCTTTGTGTTTGGTCTCCCTCTTATTCAATCTTGATGATATCTATTTCTTGTAACCATTTGGTCTTCTCTATCTCTATTGTCTATATCAACCAAATGGTGTCTTGTGACCTCCTTATCTATCCTTTGGTCCCACTTGATCATCTAGTTTCTTCCATATGTCTAAGCTTTTTCTAAAACCACATTCATGCGTACCCATGCCATCATACCATCATATCTTGCCACATGACATCTTTGCTAGCCATGCCACCACACTCCTTATATCTAAACATGTTTTCTTTTAATAAAATAGTCGTACAGTTTCATATATATAAAGTCTTTAATATACATAAAGCCATCCTCCTTTTTCTAAATTTAAATTAAAGAAAATAATATTTTCAGTGGTTATAAGTCTACAAAAGAGTTTTTCTTATTATACTAATAATAAAAATAGACAAAACCCCGTCTAAAATTTTGGCCTAAAATTAGTCTCATCTAGTCTACTTTGGACTATATAAATACTCCAATCTACCCATTCTTTCTCCACAAACCCTACCCCCAAATCAGTCCAAATCTAGATCTAAAACAAATCCTCTTCTTCGTCCACCTCTCTCCAAAAATTTCGCTGTCGGCAAGTTTGTTTTCTCCGTGGCCGTCGGTCCCTTTGTTCAGTTGGAGAGCAGCATATACAACGATCCATTGATTCGCTGCCACTTCTGCTTGGTTCCCGTGCAAATTAGGCAAGATCCAATCACCACACACCACCACGCCTTCATACTCCAAACTCCATCTGCTGCCTCCACATCTCGTCAAGCAGCAACAGCAGCTACGGCTCCACCGAGATTCGCTGCCATGCCTCCAGAAGAGCTGCTCCACTTCTCCCGTGCGTGCGCACGCGCCAGCATCCAGCTTATGCCCCTGTGCCTATGTAATTTGCTCTCGGGATACCGTGCGACGCCCAGGCCTACTCCGCTGGTTCCCTAGACGGAACAGCAGCCCAGCTCCACGCCACTACAGCATCTCGCCGACAGTCGGCTGGCCCTGCAGCTCCAACCGCCTCGGTTCTTTGCCCCTTCGAAGCAGCCAGGAGGCCCGCTTCATGTTGATGCCAGCCTTGCCTCGGGGCCTCCTCTCTTTTGTCCCAGTGCGTCTCCAGTGACAGCGCGCGGACGCGAACCCGCATGTCGGCCGATCGTAGCCAGGCGTCCAAGCGCTCTGCTTCAGTTTCTTCGTTTCTGCCGCCAAACAAGTTAACTCTAGACAATCTCTAGGTAGTGTATCGGCTAGTTCCGGTCGTCAGTGAAGCCGTGCCTAATTTCTGTGTTTTTCTGGTCGCTTGTAACCTATTTGATAAAACTCCTGCAGGAGATCAGACTGGTTTTCTTCTCACCGGCGTTTGTTTGGCTACTTCAACCCGGGAATATATAGACGGTGTCCATGTGACTATTTTCCGGTGTCCATCACTTCGACTATAATCCGAAGATCGTCTCTCCGTATCCGATCTAAATCGTGAGCCCACCCATATTCCTATTTTTGTAATATACCATATATCTTGTTGCATATAATTTGTTCATACTGCATACATATTGTGTGGTTTGGGGGTATTAGTTGATTTACCTAAATTAAATATGAAGTCCATATGTGGGCTATTCTAGTCTTATATCGGCTCCATTTAAATTTGCGTAGCGAACCGATGCCATACTTTGCCTTGTTAATACAAAAATTAAATTGCGGGGTAGCTAAATAACTTGAACCGTTTAATTAATTGTCGGGACCCCGGTTCCGCTTAATACTGCCTAATTGCACCGCATCTGTGTTATGTCATGCATCATATCATAATCATGCCGGATCTTCTGCCGTAGTATTAAATAGTGCATCCGGTGTTTCTTTTAGTGCTTTGCTTCTTCGCGGATTAGGCCGTTGAGTGGATGCGAGTATCAACAAGTTCTTCGGATATGAACCTTCGGCAGTGTTTCCCAGGCGAGCATTCTCTCCCTTTCTACCTATTTTGCATTTATAGTCTTTATTTCCTCTTGTTGATCTATTGCTATCCGTGTCGTGATGCTTTAGTTTCCGTACACCAGTTATATCCCGTGCAGCCTCTATATTGCCTTGGACACCTTCTATTACCTGTGTTTGATAGATAGCTGACCTTGCGAGTCGTAGTTGCTTGCTCAGGTGCGATCTCGTGTTGTCAAGTACCACAGTTGTTGGAATGCTGGCGGATGTTTGCGGTGGAGTTGATCATGACCTTAAGTACAACTAATAAATTGCTGGGACAACTAATGAAAGAGGCACCGGTGGGCAATATATGCTATTTTGTTTTTCTGCCCACTTGTGTCCTGTAGGCCCCGAGTACTTGATACCTGTTCCTTGATTTTTCGCACTATCCACATCCGGGAGGCCTTATGGACCCCCCTGAGCCAGAGCTTGATTCATTTCTATTTCTTGGGGCCACAAACTAGTTTGGGGCTTTATTACTATCTTGTACTTATGCCATGCTTTACTGCTTTATTTACGATTGTGCGTGGGGCACCTGTACTGTTTAGGATCGTGACACGTTTTCGCTGTATCGACAAGCCCAGTCACACTTTCGGGTTCCCAGTCGTTTACAGCCGTCCACACAAACCCTGGGTCCGTTCCGGAGCCAGCCAACTTCATTGCGGGTAGCTTAGTGGGGTGGCCCCCTGAAATATTTATGAATCATGTGATTTCTTTGTCGTGAAAGCCTCGTTGGGTTTTGAGTTGGTTTTTCCGAGGTTGATCGAGTGTGTGTTGCTATTTGTGCACCCCTGCAGGGTAAAACTTTCTAAAAGCCGTGTCCGCGGTTATGGACGACTTGGAGCATAGTATCTCGATCATAGACAAGCATAACTAAAGTAGTGTTATAAATTTGACTTAATATGTGACTAGTAATTCAGCTTCACTACAATGGAATGGAAAATAAAAAATCCAACAACTGGTGGATCTGTGGTGATCTGTGTCACACTATACCTGCTAGTAAGTATTGAAACTCCAATGGAATGTGATAAAAGTGCCAACAACTGCTGGGTTTTGGGATTCCTCAGGACAAATATATCTGACTAGTAAATGTTCCAACTACAACGGAATGTTAACTAAAACTGCCCACTACTTATGCTATCAGGATGACTCATGCTATCTATATCTGATTAGTAATTGCTGCAACTATAACGGAATGAGTAGAATTGCCAACCGTGTGAGTTCCTCAGTTTGACTTCCTCGTTTGGTCTCGAGGGGGAATACCAGGATGGGTATGATTGTTGTTAGTATAAGGTTGGTTCCGAATAGGTCTTTCTTATCTCTCTCTAATAGCCGACAATTGTATCGAGTCTCTATAGGTTGTTTAGTGCATGCTGCGCTGCCGCTTCAGTCCACCATACCTATGTAGGCAAGAGCCGCCAAATTCTAGCATCGCCGTGTACTGGCCTCAGTACTAACGCTCCTCTTTTTCCTTTGCCCTTTGTCGGCACCCCCTTTTGTTTTAGCAGGTTTGCGATCGACGTCGTTAGCAGGGTTACCCTTCCGGCTTGGCCTGGGCAGGGTTATGGACGCCATTGGTTATTCTTCAGGGCTCTTAGCCCCATTTGCATCTTGTCCGTACTCGGACGCTGTAACGTTTTCAAGGTGATTTGGATCTTTGTACTGTATATCGGTATTCTTGACTCATGGAGTCATGTTGTATATATATCTATTCTGTGGGTCCCATCGAGGACTGTTGTGTAATGGTATTACTTTGTTTTCCACCCGCACGAAAGTGCCTGGTGGGCGTCCTTGAATCGTTTCTATGCGGGTTTGGCGGAAAGGGCTAAAACTTGCATAGGACCGATTCGAGGGTGTTACAGTTCTTCTCCTTTGTGCTACCATGTTTAGATCTTGTGAGCTCCGTTCATGATCAAGATCATCTATTTGTAATCATACATGTTGTGTTTGCGGGGATTCGATGGATATTGAGATGCTATTTCAGATTGATTATTGATTCTATGATGTCTTTGTTATTTGTGATCTTGCATGCTCTCTGTTGTTAGTAGATATCTTGGCCGAGTAGATGCTAGCAACTCCAAGAGGGAGTATTTATGCTCGATAATGGGTTCATGCCTCTAGTAATCTGGGGAAGTGACAGAAATCTCTAAGGTACTAGATGTGCTGTTGCTACTAGGGAGAAAACAACAATCCTTTGTTCATAGAACAATCGTATTGTTTACTTTACACGCAATGCGTAATGCAATTATCTATTGCTTGCAACTTAATACTGGAGGGGGTTCGGATGATAACCTAAAGGTGGATTATTAGTCATAGATGCAGTTGGATTACGGTCTATGTATAATGTTGTAATGCCCAATCAAATCTCATAGGAGTCAAGATGATTAGTATATGCATGTATGCTTTCTCGATGTTTGTCAATTGCCCCACTGTAATTTGTTCACCCAACATGTCACCTATCTTAAGGAGAACCACCACTAGTGAACTATGGACCCCGGTCCTTTCTTTTACCATCAATCTACAATTGTTTACCGCTTTCTATTTACTTTCTGCAAGATTTTACTTTCTTCCACACAATATGTTTAATCCTTTGTTTTCAGCAAAACCGGTGAGATTGACAACCTCACTGTAAGTTGGGGGCAAAATTCTGTGGTTGTGTTGTGCAGGATTCCAAGTTGGCAACAACACCTTGGAGGTGTTTCCTTGCTCCTACTGGTTCGATAACCTTGGTTTCATAACTGAGGGAAAACTTGCTGTTGTGCTCATCATACCTTCCTCTTGGGGTTCCCCAACGAGCTCGATATATTTTGGGCCATCAAGCTATTTTTCTGGCGCCATTGCCGGGGAGTCAAGGACATCTTCACAAGGGGAGTCCCTCATAACCAATCTCTTTACTTTGTTTTATTTGTTTTGCTTAGTTTATTTCTGCTTTGTTTGCTTGTTTCTTTATCAAAAACACAAAAAAATTAGTTTTACTAGTTTGCTTTCTTTATTAAAAACACACAAAAAAATCATTAGTTCCTATCTTAAGTCGCCATTATGTCTAGCATTGCTCCAATCACTATGTCACCTGAGGAAATGATTTTCACTTTTAAACAAGGAATTGAAGAGAGTTTCAAAGAAGCTTGGTCTAGAATCTCTGATCTACATGAAAAAACTGAATCTAAATGACTCAAAGCTTGTTCCTTAGCAGTTTTTACCTTGGAATTACTCTTTGCTATAGATATTCTTTGGATGCTGTAGTGGGAGGAGATTTCCTCCAATGCAATGAGGATGATGTTTTTGATGCCATAACGAAGTTGATCTTTACTTATAACTTGCCTAGCAAATCTGATTCTTCCTTTATAAACATATTTGCTAGATTGAACACTCTTGAGACCAGCACTGCTAGATTTTAAAAGATTGCTATAATACACTTAGAAAGCATCATGACTATGTTCCAATAAATTCTGAACCCTCAAAGTGGCTTCCCACAGTAAAAGATTGTTATAAATAATGAAACTTTTCATGCTCGCTGTGATATCATGTCTGAATTCTGTCTTATGCCTAAAGATATCTATGAACCTTTGAATCTTTGGGGACTTTCTGAGGGAGGAGAAGAAATATTTCTTGCTAATAATGCCACAATATCACCAATTGGAATAGTTGAAGGTGTGTTCATAAAGATCCTAGGGAAAATGGTTTCTACTGATTATCTTGTTATTGAATGTGTAGGAAAAGGACAAATTACACTTGGAAGATCCCTATTGAAACTCCTTAGAGCAATAATAGATGTGGAAAAGGGCACCATGCACTTTGCTTCTCCACCAAACAATCATATGTTCCCCAAGGTTAAGAATAAAAGTAAGAGAGTCAAGGGCAAGAAATTTGGTTTTAATGCTTCTTCATTTGAGAACACTTGATGCATTTCTTGCTTCTTATGCCTAACTTAAAGGTGTTAAAGAAAAGTACTTATTGGGAGATAACCCAAAAGTTTTAGATGAGTCTTGGAAGTTATTACTTCAGTAATAACCACTCCTTATCCTTTTTATTTGCTTTTTGTGCCAAGAGTAACCTCTAATGAGAGAGAAGTAATGCTTGGGAAAGTTGATGTCCCGAAACAGATTTTTGTGCTTCACCATAAACATTCGTGTAAAATCTCTATATGTAGGCGCGAATTTTTGTGCTTCTGCCCCAGGTTGTTATCTAACTTTTGTTAGTTCAACACTTTTCGATTTGAGCAATAGAAGGTCTTTGAAAAAATTGGTTTTTACCTGCTGGTCTGTTTTGACAGATTTCTGCCATTATTTGCATTTGCTTCTTGTTGGTTCCTTTTTGGGTTCTCTTTGGGCAATTGAGCTTTTTGAGGGAAGTGCTTCAGTAGCTTGTGTTTTAATGGAAGTTTTATTGGTGTGGAAACTGAACCAAAAGACTTATTATCTTGATTGCACTAATGTTGCTAATAAAGATTGTGTGAAGTTTTGTATGAAGGAAAAATTTCAGGTGTATGGAGAGAATGATGTAATGAGATGAAGAATGGACTAAAGCTCAAGCTTGGGGATGCCACTACGTGTCACGCCAAGAAATATCCAAGAGGTACAAGCGTTAAAGCTTGGGGATACCTAAGGCACTTCTTCATCAATAAAAATCCCAGGTTTCTTCCAAACACTTCATTTTTATTGTTTCATGCACAGTTGTGTTGTTCTTGGAGCGTCTTTGTTTTTTTTTTTGGTTTTCGTTTGCTTGGTTTGCTTAGTTTTCTGAATAAATTGGTTGGACCCCCTCTTTCATGCATTGGTTTTCAAATAGTTTGATTTGGATTGGAAAAGAGTAGGAAAGTTCATGCTTAAGTGGTAAAAGGAGTTTGTTTTTTACTGTGGCCTATGCTTTGTCATGCCATGCTTGATATTGTTTTGGCTTTATGCTTAGTGATCTTTGTTGTAGCATGACATGTTATAAACAATTGAGATTGCTTAATGTACCTTTGAAGAATCGTGCGTTGTTTTAGCATATTAAAGCGTAGTATTATGGTATTCTCCTTTGATGCTTTATTTGGGATGACTTGGCGCACGCTCACACCATGTTATGACTATCTCAAGTCGCCATAGCCTTTATGATCCTTTAGTTTTCAACTTGTAATATCACTTTATGCTTTGATTAATGATGTTTTGTCGCTCTGCATGATTATGGCCATTATTGCTCTCTTAGTTGGTCGCTCCCAGTCTTTTGCTAGCCTCCATAACCAAGTATGAGTTTCACTCATGCATCCAACTCCAAATAAAACCAAGTTGTTCCAAAGAGTCCACCATACCTACCTATTAGCATTTGCTATTCCAAGTATATTCATGTTTTTATCTACCTTCTGAATTAAACTTATATGTGAAAACTAGTGATTAAAGCTCTCACAAACTTGATGGCACACTTTACTTTTTTGCATTTAATAATCTTGAACCATTGCGTACATCTTTGTTGCGTATATGCTTGCGCTTTATAAGTTGAAGTTAGCAGAACCATGTATCATGGGGAACACTTTCAACATTGCACTTATTATTCCGTTGATATCATGATTCTTTTGCTTATGGATCTCGGCGGTATGAAATAAAAGGGGAACTTGTAAGATCATGGAGTTTGTATGTGTGTTAGAGAAACGCCTGGGCCGCTAGCCTAAGCCATGCCTAATCATGGTGGAAACTTGCAGCATAACCATAATGATCACTCTATGAAGCATCCTCAATAAAATCTATGCAAATAGCAAATAAAAAGATCACTGAGATGCTCATTGTCCGCTTGTCTTATCATTTTGATTATGGGATAGCTCCTGTATCATGTGCAAGGGGTACACGTTGGTGGTTCTCTATGATACATATGTACTTACAATGACAAGAGCTTACTTGTGACTGAAGTTGAGTAGCATGAGGTTCGGTACTAGTAAGTAAGGGACATAAGATTTCAACTTATAACTTGTCAAGAATGTCCTCTTAGTTGTGTCACTTTAACATTAATCACCTAAAGATGCTTATGATAGGGGCAATGAGAGCTGAAAGCTAATAAGTACCATAATTTTTGGGAGCTCTTTATGAAACTTGAATCCCTACTTCCTTCTATGAAGGCCTTCCTTTTACTTTTATGTTGAGTCTCCACCTTCTATCTTTATGCACCTATTTTGAGAGCATAGTGGTCATTCTTAGTTCTATGTGCATTGTCCCAAGACTTGTTGATTGATGCATAACTTTGATATTGCTTGTTCTTAAACTATTTATATCTAGTCACCCTTATGAACTTTGAAGGTGTCCTATGCATTTATGTTTGCTACTCTATGAGGGACGAGATGAATGCCACTATGCTATGTTTTCTTTATGTGAAACAAACAAACGTCTTGCAAAGAATTGTTATTCATGAATCTTTTGTTTGTGCCTTTTCATGTTACAACATAGTTTCTATGTCTTATTGTTAGAACTTTATCTTTCATGCTATGTTCAAGTACTATGATCCTAGCTATCAATGTTTTACAAATACTTTGATCAAGTTTATGATGGTGCATGTCACCTCAAAAATTATTCTTTCTTTTTACCACTTACCTACTCGAGGACGAGCAGGAGTTAAGCTTGGGGATGTTGATACGTTGCAAACGTATCCATAATTTTTGATGTTCCATGCTTGGTTTTTATCTACTTTCTTATGTTTTGTCCACACTTTGGAGTACTTTTTATACACCTTCTTGGACTAACCTATTAACAAGATGCCACACTGCCAGCTGCCTATTTTCTGTTGTTCTTGGTTCCAGGAAAGTCAGAAAATGAATATTCTCGGAATTGGATGGGATAACAGCCAAAGTCAGTTTTTCACCGAGGGGGACACGGAGCCAGAATACGAGACGGAGAGGGGCCAGAGGGCCGCCACACCACCTGGCCCGCGCCAGGGGTGGTGTGGCCGCCTAGGGCACCCCCTCGGCCTCCCCTTTCGCCTATAAGATGCCTCCGATACAGAAACCCTAAGTATCCAATGAAAATTCCACGAAAGAGTATATAGCCGCCGTCATCTCCATCCCTAGATCGGGAGGGATCTGAAGCTCTTCTCGGCACCCTTCCGGAGGGGAGAATTCACCCTGGAGGCCTTCTTCATCACCATGTAAGCCTTCGGTGTGATGCATGAGTAGTTCATCCTTGGACTACGGGTCCATGTAGTAGCTAGATGGTTGGTTCTTCTCCTTTGTGCTACCATGTTTATATCTTGTGAGCTCCATTCATGATCAAGATCATCTATTTGTAATCATACATGTTGTGTTTGCAGGGATCCGATGGATATTGAGATTCTATTTCAGATTGATTATTGATTCTATCATGTCTTTGTTATTTGTGATCTTGCATGCTCTCCGTTGTTAGTAGATATCTTGGCCGAGTAGATGCTAGCAACTCCAAGAGGGGGTATTTATGCTCGTAGTGGGTTCATGCCTCTAGTAATCTGGGGAAGTGACAGGAATCTCTAAGGTACTAGATGTGTTGTTGCTACTAGGGAGAAAACAGCAATCCTTTGTTCATAGAACAATCGTATTGTTTACTTTACACGCAATGCGTAATGCAATTATCTATTGCTTGCAACTTAATACTGGAGGGGGTTCGGATGATAACCTAAAGGTAGATTATTAGTCATAGATGCAGTTGGATTACGGTCTATGTATAATGTTGTAATGCCTAATCAAATCTCATAGGAGTCAAGATGATTAGTATATGCATGTATGCTTTCTCGATGTTTGACAATTGCCCTGCTATAATTTGTTCACCCAACATGTCACCTATCTTAAGGAGAACCACCACTAGTGAACTATGGACCCCGGTCCTTTCTTTTACCATCAATCTACAACTGTTTTATGATTTCTGTTTACTTTCTGCAAGCTTTTACTTTCTTCCACACAATATGTTTAATCCTTTGTTTTCAGCAAAACCGGTGAGATTGACAACCTCACTGTAAGTTGGGGGCAAAGTTCTGTGGTTGTGTTGTGCAGGATTCCAAGTTGGCAACAACACCTTGGAGGTGTTTCCTTGCTCCTACTGGTTCGATAACCTTGGTTTCATAACTGAGAGAAAACTTGCTGCTGTGCTCATCATACCTTCCTCTTAGGGTTCCCCAATAAGCTCGATATATTTTGGGCCATCAACTACTATGTACTGTACTCCCTCCGTCCCAAGGCTTAGGCATATACTATATTTTTTGAAAAGTCAAGCGATGGACAGTTTGACCAAACTTTTGAAAAAAAGTCAAAAACTATCAAGAACTATGATATTATATAGATACGACATGAATATATGTTTGATGATGTATCCAAGGATATATAATTCATATTATATTTTTTTTCTAAAAACATGGTCAAACTTTACATAGTATTGAACTGTTGAGCTATGTTGCTATTTATGTAGATTGAAGGTGCTGTTGTGGAGGCTGAGGCTGCTGTAGAGGCTAGTAGATTTTTGATGCCCGTACCAAAAGAGGACATCCTCTACACAACAAGGAAGCGCCAACACAATACCTAGGTGGACAGTGACGTCTCTAAGAAGTGTGTATAATTTGGAAATCCACAATTTCACATGTTATGATTTTCCATATTATTGTTATCAGCTAGTACTATATGTTTACGCTGATTAGAAGTTCACAAAAATAAAATTTGTGCTTTATAGGCAATGGTTTTGTATTCTATTATTAGATTTACTTGCTCTTTACATAATTTAACGTTTCCACTTAATTTCAATCAGTACCACGTATCAGCTGCTCAGCCCTTTCTGCTACCCTCCTCTTATCAAGCTTGTGGATTGAAAGGGGCCCTTGTATGCCATTCCAAAGGCAGAGGGATGAAAAATGGTGCATGTCCACCCTTCGCAAAGGGTACCCATGGTATCAGGTATGGATTCCAAGTGGTTTAGACTGACTTGATGTAAGATCTTGTATCTCACTTTTTTTGCTATCTCCTTACTTCTCTATCAATTTTCTTATGAAAGTTGTCCCTTGTGTCGCTCGCCCCAGTATAAACAAGATGTTCGGAAACGACAAGTTTCTAACTCTATATAGCGAGGGCCCTAAAGGCATGCGGCAACTATATGATGTGGATGTCTCCCATACGATGGCCACCACCTATTTGGGTGGCTTAGGTTTGTCCAAGTATGTCTGTGAGAATGGTCTGAAGTAGGGGGACGAGGTATCATTCGATTTTAGCAAGCATGGACAGATACTTGCACGCCATCATACACCTATTGACCGAAGGACCAAGAACAGAGGTAGTAATAATTAATTTGGTTATGTACTCATCACAACCTCTAATGATTTTCTTGCGACTAACTATTATGCACCATTGTCTTTACTCATCATATGACCCTGACCACTTCTGCAGTCTGCTTCCCCTTATGTACCACCTAGAAGGGTGCCAGCATCAAGCTGCTGGCACCGGCACTGGCCCCAGTTCCTGCAACGGCACCTGTTGACCTTAGTAGGAGAAAGAATAGAGGTAGTAACTTAATTCGCGTGTATACTCTCATCTCTGTCTAGGAGTTACTGTTGTATAAGAAACCATTTTGCTTGTCCACATCTCATATGCCTCTCTGAACACTCCTGCAGTCCCCTTACCTACCCCTCAGAAGGTAACTAGCACCAAGCTGCTGGCACTCCCAACGGCACTGGCCCTAGTTCCTACTCCAGCACCTGTTGACCTAAGGAGAAAGAATGGAGGTAGTAACTTAATTTGCTTGTATACTCATCATATCCTCTGATCACTGTCTTGTGAGTAACTGTTGTATAAGAGACCATTTTGCTTGTACACTTGTCATCTACCTCTACCATCCCTGCAGTCAGCTTAGCTACCCCTCAGAAGGAATCTAGCATCAAGCTGCTGGCGCCGACACCGATTTTGGGCCTTCTGGCTCCTGCACCAGCCCCTCTACAATTAGTGGCACCATCTCCTGCACCAGCCCCAGCACAAGCACCGACACAAGCTCCTTCATCACCCCGGGCAGCACTTGACAGACCATATCCTACACATGTGTCATCACAAGGTCGCACCAGATTATGTTTGTGAGTATATGGCGACAGATAAACTGCTCTAAATGTCTTCTCAAGTTTCACATGATTCAGTGCATTGCTCTTAGTAATTATGCGTATATCTCTTGCTTTGACTCAGAAATTGCCTAAGAGTGCCACAAAGCAACTCCAGGCCAGACGAAAGGGCACAATAGTCTTCACGATACAGAGCGAAGGATTGCGAAAAGAGGGACGCTACGCCATTAACTCGACTGATGGGCGCTTGGCAGTTACCTTTAGGTGGATCAAGTTCCGGAAAGCAGCCAAACTTACTATTGGAAGAACGGTCAAGGTCGATGTATCTGGCTGCCTTGAATGCCGCATGTTGTTCATGAACTTCCCAAATTTCTAGCTCTTTGGGCGCATGCTATTGTAATTAATAATGAGGTTGTCTTATCTGCACTGATCATATATGGATGGTAAACTATGATAACCTTTTGCTGGATTGGAGCTATGACTAGTACGTACTGGTATAGTATATATGTACCTATATGACGGTTCCCTATATGACCAAATATTATGACAATGATTGTGTTCCAGTGATCAAGTGTGTTTGGAGAAAAGGGCAAACTGATCACTTAGCATGGTTTTTAGAGCTAAAACGAGAATTGTCTCTCTCTGTAGTGATATTTAATTTCAGTGTCTGTATTGCTGAATCAGTCACTTTGAAATGCTTCTGAATTGGTCAAGTGCTGCTGAATATAAACTAGGAATCTGTCGATTTTTTATGTCTTATTATTCTGTACTCCTTAATATTTCAAATGGTATTGAATTTGTCAAAAGTTTTGTCGCTGTTGCTGGCTGCTTGCTCTAGAGCTTTTGCCTTTATGTCATCGGAACCGTTGAATGCATTTTGGACAGAGATGAGAGGGTAAAGATATACAGCATGATTTCACCAAGTGAAGTCATTGGATACCAGCCCTGTTTTGGCGCACGTGGTGTGTGTTCATTAGATATTTTTACATGAATATCTGTCAAAGGAATTATCGCTTTTTTTCCTCCCTCGAAGAGGTCTGTGTTTGAGTCTAGCGAGCCACAACCCAGTGAAATTTGAGATAGGAGCCCATTGACCATAGCCCAAAAACTTTTTAATTTGGCCTTTTTGGCATTGCCCTCCACCTCTAAAAAAACTCTGTCTACCCATGTTTTTAAGAAACTAATCCATTATGTGGCTTTTTATAAATCGAGATTCCACTAGCACTGCTCTTTTATTTTAAGAGAAATAACATGGACACACAAAATATTTTTTAGAAGACTGATATATAAGTTGTAGTACTAATACATGTTTAATGATTCAATTTCTATTAGTATCTTTGGTATAGTGGCAAAACACTCAGTTTATGTCTATTTGATTTGATTTGAAAGTCTTTAGTTCGAATCCCCTGTGCGTAAATATTTATATATACCTTGGGTTTACTTTTTTTGAGAAAGGGTTTACTTTTTAATATCGCATTACGGAAAGGCTGACATCGCGGACCCACCAGCCTGCAGCATCCCTCGAGTTTAATGGTCGGGTTTGAAAAAAAGTTAAATACTTATACAGAGAGGCTAACATCAGGGACCCACCCGCCAGAACATACCAGAGAGGCTGACATGGGGGCCTTAGCAGCAAGACCATACACGGCTTCCACATCGAGCAACGTTGCCAAAGTCAAAATAGCGGACGCGGCCGAAAAAAAAGTCCATCATATGCAGGTTTGATATATAGAGAGACCGGCATGTGGGACCTAGTAGCGCGGCCTTATACAGGTTATGCCTCGAGCGACATTGCCAAGTTCGAAAAAGGGAGGTGCGAGCGAGAAAAAAGTCTACCATGCATATGTTTCTTCTAATGAGAGGCTCACATGGGGGACTCAGCAGTCTAGAAAAATGGTTGATGTATCAAGCAACGCTATCAAGTTCGAAACACGAAGGCGTGACCGAGAGCAAAAATTCCATCATACACACGTTTTTTCTAATGAGTGGATGACATGTGGAGCCCTGCATCATGATTAAATGGTAGATGCAACGAGCAACCCTATCAAGTTCGGAACACGGAGGCGCGACCGAGGGAAAAATTCTATCATACATACGTTTCTTCTAATGAGAGGATGACATGTGGGGTCTAGGAGTTTGATTAAATAGTAGATGCATCGAGCAGCACTATGAAGCTCGGAATAGGGTAGCATGAGTGAAGAAAAAATTCCATCATACACACGATTCTTAAAATGTGAGGCTGACATGGAGGACCCACCAACGTGACTAGATGGCAGATAGATCGAGCAACGTTATCAAGTTGAAATCAGGGAGGCAATAGCCAAGGGAAAAAATCCATTATGCACATGTTTCTTCTAATAAGAGGATGACATGTGGGTCCCAAGAGGTTGATTAAACGGTAGATGCATTGAGCAGCGTTATCAACTTCAGAACAGGGTAGCGCGGGCGAAGAAAAAAAATTCCATCATACACACGATCCTTCTAATGAGAGGCTGACATGTGGGACCTAGCAGCATGACTAAACGGTAGATGCATCGAGCAACGTTATCGAGTTCAAATTAGGAAGGCGCGGCCAAAAAGTATGGTCCGCTAGAGACACCGACGTCCGGGACCCACACACCTTAAAAGACTTCGACGAGTCAACATCGCGCGAGGAAACGAAAATCTTGCTTCTACCACGCGCTGGCCGAGCTTCCTCTATGTTTTTAGCAGATCCGTCATAGTAGAAGGCCGTGAAACCAGAAAAAAAGTTTTCCATTGACCACGGCCGAGCCGAGAATTTCGTCATGGAAGACGCGCCTTCTACGACGACCGTCGGGCCAAGTCGTTGCGGAAGGAAACTTTTCTTGTAGTGGTAACCTCTAGGGTGGCCCCGTGGGGGCACGCCTTGGTGCCTAACATGCGTTTATGGACCACAAGGTGATGCAGACAAGGTGGCCTTCCTCTCGGAGCTTCGCGAGCTCAGGAGGGTGCGCCCTGGACCCTGAGTGGTCTGGGGAGACTTTAACATGATATATCGCGACGAGGACAAAAACAACGATAACCTGAACCGCCGCATGATGGGTCGCTTTCGGAGATTCCTAAACAACTGCGTGCTGAAGGAGATTTACCTATATGGTAGAAGGTACACGTGGTCCAACAAGCAGGAATCACCCACACTTGTTCGCCTCGACAGGGTGCTCTACTCGGCAAACTGGGACGAGATGCATAGCAACTTCTCTTTGTGTTGTCTCTCAACGGTCATCCCAGACCACTGCCCCTTGCTCCTGGACTGTACCTCGGTTGCTGCCGGGCGTGGACTGTTCCAGTTTGAGAAATTCTGGCTGAAACTTGATGGCTTTAATGAAGTGGTTACTATGTGGCCTGGATGGCCATCGATGGTGACCCCGATCCCTTCTAGAGACTTGTTTCCAAGCTCAAACGCACTGCCTGTCAGCTGATGAGCTAGCCGGACAAGAAGGTGGGATTGGTAAAACTGCAGCTTTCTCTAGCGAGGCTATCGTATACCGCTTCATCGTGGCCATGGAGTCTAGGCCTCTCTCCGGATGAGCTCGCCCTCCGCGCAATGCTGAAACGCACCTACCTCGGACTTGCCTCACTCGAGCGAACAATGGCGCGCCAGCGGGCCAAGGTGAGGTGGCTGAGCGAGGGGATGCCAATATGACGTTCTTCCACCAGCACGCGACCTATCATCGATAGAGGAATGTGATCCGTAGCCTGCAGGTGAATGGCACGGTTATCGTTGACCATGTTTCCATGGCTAAGGCTACGTTTGATCACTTCCAGGAGCTGCTTGGTACGGGTAGAGAGCGGCAATTCTCACTGGACCTGGACTTTCTTGGATACACTCCGACGAACCTCTCATATTTGGATGCCCCATTCTTCGAGGAGAAGGTGTGAGAGGTGATTAAGCGACTACCTCATGGTAAGGCGCCTAGACTGAATGGTTTGACAGCGGAATTCCTATAGGCCTGCTAGGGAGTGGTGAAAGAAGACCTAATGTCCATCTTCGCCAAGATGTACACCTTGAACGGGCACTATTTCCAAGGCCTCAATCAGGCACTGGTAGTACTGCTGCCCAAGCAGAGTGACGTGGCCTCCTTGGGTGGCTACTGACCGATCAGTCTGATCCATACCTTTGCCAAGCTTGGGGCAAAGGTACTGGCTTCACGACTCGCTCCTAAGCTTGGGGCCCTTGTAGACCTGAACCAATGCGCCTTCATCCAGAAGCTCTGCATTCATGATAATTTCATGTTGGTTCAGTAGACAGCACGCCTACTACATAGGTTGAAGGAGCCAAGGGTCATGCTAAAGCTCGACATAGCCAAAGCCTTTGACTCGGTATCCAGGGCGTTGTTGCTGGAGGTGCTGCGTGAGGTAGGGTTTGTCCCCAGATTTCGCGAGCTGGTGGTTATCCTACTCTCGACAGCAAGCACGAGGGTGATGCTCAATGGTGAGCCAGGACCCCCGATCTAGCATCGGAGGGGACTAAGGTAGGGTGACCCCCTTTCACCAATGTTGTTCGTGTTCTTCATTAACACGCTCAATAGGGTGATGGCTAAGGCCCTGGAGTTTGGTATGCTCAAGCGCATCGCTTCCCGGGAAGTGGTGACGACGGTCTCCCTTTATGCGGATGACGTCGTGGTTTTCTGCCACCCAGATAAGACGGAGTTGTGCACGGTGCACGCACTCCTGGCACACTTTGGGGAGGCATCGGGGCTTCATAGCAACTTTGCCAAGTGCTCGGTATCCCCGATCGCCTTCTCCAAGGAGGAGGCCCAACGGGTGGCAACGATTATGGGATGCCAGTTGGCACCTTCTGTCAAATACCTAGGGATCCCCTTATCGCTGTGCTGGCTTTCAGCTTTGGCCCTCCAACCCCTGGTTGACAATATTGCTAATAGGGTACCATCCTAGAAGGCATCCATGATGATGAAGGTTGGGCGCCTAGCCTTAGTCAAATTCGTGCTCCTGGTGATACCCCTTCATCAGATCATTGTGCTAGGGCTCAACAAGCAAACGCTCCATCACATACAGAAGATAGTGAGAGGCTTCCTATGGGTCGGGCGAGCGGAAGCCAATGGAGGGCATTTCCAAGTCAACTAGGGGAAGGTGAGTAGGCCTAAGTGCTTTGGGGGCTTGGGCGTCCCTGACCTAGGCCGCATGACGATCAGCCTTCGGATTCGCTGGATTTGGAGGATGCGAACGGATCCACTGCGCCCTTGGTGCGGTCTAGACATGACATTCTCCAACACGGAGCTCCAGGTCTTTAGAGCATCCTGTAGGATGACGGTAGGTGACTGAGCTATGGCTCTCTTATGGATGGATCGATGGCTGGACGGGAAAGCCATCGAGGAGTTGGCGCCTGAACTCATCGTGCTAATCTCAAAACGCGCTAGGAGGCGCCGCACGGTGAGAAAGGCGATGTTGGAGCGCCGTTGGATTGCTGACATCCAGGGCACGCTGAGTGTAACACCCTCGAATCGTCCCTATGCAAGCTTTAGCGCTTCCCGCCAAACCCGCATAGAAACGATTCAAGGACGCCCACCAGGCACTTTCGTGCGGGTGGAAAACGAATTAATATCATTACACAATAGTCCACGATGGGACCCACAGAACATATATATACAACAACGACTCATCGAGTCAAGGATACAGATATACAGTACAAAGATCCAAATCACCTCGAAAACGACATCCGAGTACGGATAAGATGCAAATGGGGCTAAGAGCCCTGAAGAATAACCAATGGCGTCCATAACCCTGCCCAGGACAAGCCGGAAGGTAACCCTGCTAACGACGTCGAACTCGTACCTGCTAAACAAAAGGGGTGCCGACAAAGGGCGAAGGGAAAAAGAGGAGCGTCAGTACTGAGGTCAGTACACGACGAGGCTAGAATTCGGCGGCTCTCGCTTACATAGGTATGGTGGACTGAAGCGGCAGCGCAACATGCACTAAACATCCTATAGAGACTTGATTAACTAACGGCTATTAGAGAGACGTGAGAAAGACCTATTCGGAACCAACCTTATACTAACACCAATCATACCCATCCTGGTATTCCCCCTCGAGACCAAACGAGGAAGTCAAACCAAGGAACTCACACAGTTGGCAGTTTTATTCATTCCATTATAGTTGTAGCACTTACTAGTCAGATATAAATAGCATGAGTCATCCTGATAGCATAAGTAGTGGGCAGTTTTAGTTAATCATTCAGTTGTAATTGCAATACTTACTAGCCAGATACAATTAGCATGTGACATCCCAAACCTAGTAGTTGTTGGCACTTTTATTTCATTCCATTGGAGTTGCAATACTTGCTAGGCAGGTATAACATGACACGATACACCCCAGTTCCACCAGTTGTTGGCACTTTTATTATCCATTCCATTGTAGTGAAGTTGATTACTAGTCACATATTAAGTCAGATTTATAGCACTACTTTAGTTATGCTTGTCTATGATCGAGATACTATGCTCCAAGTCGTCCATAACCGCGGAAACGGCTTTCAGAAAGATTTACCCTGCAGGGGTGCACAAATAGCAACACACACACGATCAACCTCGGAAAAACCAAATCAAAACCCAACGAGGCTTTCACGACAAAGCAATCACAGGATTCATAAACTATTTCAGGGGGCCACCCCACTAAGCTACCCGCAACGAAGTTGGCCGGCTCCGGAACGGACCCAGGGTTTGCAAGAACGGCTGTAAATGACTGGGAACCCGAACGTGTGATTGGGCTTGTCGATACCGTGAAATCGTGCCGCGATCCAAAACAGTACAGGTGCTCCACGCACAATCATAAATAAAGCAGTAAAGCATGGCATAAGTACAGGATAGTAATAAAACCCCAAACTAGTTTGTGGCCCCAAGAAATAAGAAATGAATCAAGCTCTGGCTAAGGGGGATTCATAGAGTCTCCCGTATGTGGATAGTGCGAATAATCAAGGAACAGGTATCAAGTACTCGGGGCCTATGGGACACAAGTGGACATGAAAAACCAAATAGCATATATTGCCCACCGGTGCCTCTTTCATTAGTTATCCCAGCAATTTAATAGTTGTATTTAAAGTCATGATCACCTCCACCATTAAGCATCTCCACCATTTATCATGTGACAACTTGCCGTCAACGGTGGAACGACAACAACGCGAAGCAACACATAAGCAAGCAACTACGACTCGCAAGGCTGACTATCTATCAAACAACAGGCAATAGGATGTGTCCATGGCAATATAGAGACAGCAAGGAGTATAAATGGAGCACGGAAACTAAAGCATCGCAATACGGATAGCAATAGATCAACAGGAGGAAGTAAAGACTATAAATGCAAAATAGGTAGAAAGAGGGAGGATGCTCGCCTGGGAAACACTGTCGAAGGATCATATCTAGAGAACTTGTCGATACTCGCATCAACTCATCGGCCTAATCCGCGACGAAGCAAACACCAGAAGAAACACCGGATGCAATATTTAATACTACGGCAGAAGATCCGGCATGCTTATGATATGATGCATGGCATGGCACAGATGCGGTGCAATTAGGCAATATTAAGTGGAACCGGGTCCCGACAATTAATTAATAGGTTCGAATTATTTATAAACCCCACAATTTAAATGTTGTCTTAACAATGCAAAACATGGCATCGGTTCGCTACACAAATTAAATGGAGCCAATATAAGACTAAAAAAGCCCGCATATGGTCTCCATATTTAATTATGAGCGAATCGGCATAATGCCCCCAAACCCCACAATATGCATGCAAGTATGAACAATTATATGAGACATGTGGATATCATATATTATAAAAATATGGGTCTCGGAAAAAAGGGGTCACACATGGGGGACTTGGCGATCTTGGGTCCGAGGGTTTGGGGTTCAGTCTCGCACTCCGGGATCGGGCTTCGGATCGAGGCTTCGGGGCAACGGCCTTCGGATTCCATGAAGGAGATCTTGAGGTTCCGACGGCGGTTCCTGTTGCTGGCCGACCTTGGCATCTCCTGGTGGCAAACCTGCAGCACGACACAAGTGTACATGCTCAGACGTGGCTTCTGGCATAACGTCAAACACCCTTGACCCGTGCCGCAGCACGAGGAAAACTGTCTTACTGAGAAATACCATCGATGGGAGGTCACAAGTGAGCCAACCCGAAACATGCCCACTAGTCACTGTATTGAACAACAACGGCATAACGCACACGCCGGGCTGTAGGAATAAAGGGCAAGGAGGCATCGGCAGAAGGTGGAAGCGGGAATCGGCGCGGCCGGAGAAAAGGGGCATGCAGGCGGCGCGGGGTCACGTGCGGGGTCAGTGGAGGTGGCTACGCGCTGCATCGCGTGCGGATGGGAGCGGTGTACCGCGCCGTGTAGTATGCGTGCTTGTGCTGTGTTGGGCGGGGTGCTCAGCGGCGTCGGGTGGAGGGATGGGGCGGCTGGGGATTAGGGTTAGGGTTTGACCAGACTGGTGTGGGTGAGGGCTTGGGCTAGATTAGGTGGGGTGGTAGGCTGGCTGGCTGGGCCTTTGGCCTGGCCGGCTGCCTCCCCCTAAAAAATACTTTTATTTATTTTTCTTTTAAAAGACTTTTGCAAAAAAAAATAGATAAATAAAAGATCCGGGAAAGACCGAGTTTTGATTTCAAATAAAGACAGGAGATATCTAGAAAACAAAGATAGGCTTTTCGAAAATAGTTTTGCAAAATATGCATGATGACATGACGATACTCAAATGAAATGTGACATGATGACATGAGCATGTAGTCATGATGATGCGCAACACAAAAACATAGCGATTTTCTAGTAGTGGTTTTAGCGGGGTGCTATAATTCGACACCACTAACAATGGATCTCGCCCTCGAGATCCGCCTCATGGTACGGGGAAGAAGGCCGACAGTCTGAATCTTCTCACTTCGTGTAGATCCTCGCGACACCACTAACAAAGATTTTTTCTCCATCTTGGAATCGGCGACACCACCAACAAGAGGTCATAGCTCACATTCGTTGAGAGAACACTCCGGAGAACAAAGGACGAAAGTAAAGGCATCAAAAGATAAGGCCACCTCTAACTTTTAGGAAAAGAGTAAAGTTGCTTGATCCATCGATTCAATGTACAAGAGCTAATGATAAGAGTAGTCGGATGGTGATCAGTCCATCGCGCACCCAAAGCATTACTCCATACATGAATCGAAGAATTATGCAACCAACTCTCGAATTTAGACTGAAGATCTTTACAAGGAATGTTTGGAAAAGAAAGGAGTGATGCAGTCTCTTCATCGGATCTAATGTAGAAGATGTCGTCGTGTTGGAAAACACTAGAAGGCACAAGAAGGAACAAAGATATGTCCAACAGATGAAGGATTCCTCAGATAGCATGAAGACTGGATATAGAAGCACCATTACCCAAAGAGGAAGCGAAACCCTGAAGGTACGACGAAAACCCAACCACGAGAAATCCTGGACTTGAGGAAAGGTAAGAGAGAAGATTTAAAACACGCAGAGGTAAGAGGAGAATAGCAGAGGGATAAGGAGTAAAAGCAGACCTAATCAGATCTATCCAACCAATTTTTGTAAAATAGTTTTGACACTCTACAACGTCCGTTAGCTAGGTTATCCTAAAGGCTGGACTAGTGGGGTATCGTAACTGCCGAGCTCTGATACCACTCTGTAACACCCTCGAATCGACCCTATGCAAGTTTTAGCGCTTCCCGCCAAACCCGCATAGAAACGATTCAAGGACGCCCACCAGGCACTTTCGTGCGGGTGGAAAACAAAGTAATATCATTACACAATAGTCCATGATGGGACCCATAGAACATATATATACAACAACGACTCATCGAGTCAAGGATATAGATATACAGTACAAAGATCCAAATCATCTCGAAAACGATACAACATCCAAGTACGGATAAGATGCAAATGGGGCTAAGAGCCCTGAAGAATAACCAATGGCGTCCATAACCCTGCCCAGGCCAAGCCCGAAGGTAACCCTGCTAACGACGTCGAACTCGTACCTGCTAAACAAAAGGGGTGTCGACAAAGGGCGAAGGGAAAAAGAGGAGCGTCAGTACTGAGGCCAGTACACGACGAGGCTAGAATTCGGCGGCTCTCGCCTACATAGGTATGGTGGATTGAAGCGGCAGCGCAGCATGCACTAAACATCCTATAGAGACTCGATTAACTGACGGCTATTAGAGAGAGGTGAGAAAGACCTATTCGGAACAAACCTTATACTAACACCAATCATACCCATCCTGGTATTCCCCCTCGAGACCAAACGAGGAAGTCAAACCAAGGAACTCACACACTTGGCAGTTTTATTCATTCCATTATAGTTGAAGCACTTACTAGTCAGATATAAATAGCATGAGTCATCCTGATAGCATAAGTAGTGGGCAGTTTTAGTTAATCATTCAGTTGTAATTGCAGTACTTACTAGTCAGATTTATAGCACTACTTTAGTTATGCTTGTCTATGATCGAGATACTGTGCTCCAAGTCGTCCATAACCACGGACACGGCTTTCAGAAAGATTTACCCTGCAGGGGTGCACAAATAGCAACACACACACGATCAACCTCGGAAAAACCAAATCAAAACCCAACGAGGCTTTCACGACAAAGCAATCACATGATTCATAAAATATTTCAGGGGGCCACCCCACTAAGCTACCCGCAATGAAGTTGGCCGGCTCCGGAACATACCCAGGGTTTGCGAGAACAGTTGTAAACGACTGGGAACCCGAAAGTGTGACTGGCATTGTCGATACCGTGAAATCGTGCCGCGATCCAAAACAGTACAGGTGCTCCACGCACAATCGTAAATAAAGCAGTAAAGCATGGCATAAGTACAGGATAGTAATAAAACCCCAAACTAGTTTGTGGGCCCAAGAAAGAAGAAATGAATCAAGCTCTGGCTAAGGGGGATTCATAGAGTCTCCCGTATGTGGATAGTGCGAATAATCAAGGAACAGGTATCAAGTACTCGGGGCCTACGGGACACAAGTGGACATGATAAACCAAATAGCATATATTGCCCACCGGTGCCTCTTTCATTAGTTATCCCAGAAATTTAATAGTTGTATTTAAAGTCATGATCATCTCCACCATTAAGCATCTCCACCATTTATCATGTGCCAACTTGCCGTCAACGGTGGAACGACAACAACGAAAAGCAACACATAGGCAAGCAACTACGACTCGCAAGGCTGACTATCTATCAAACAACAGGCAATAGGATGTGTCCATGGCAATATAGAGGCTGCAAGGAGTATAAATGGTGCACGGAAATTAAAGCATCGCAATATGGATAGCAATAGATCAACAGGAGGAAGTAAAGACTATAAATGCAAAATAGGTAGAAAGAGGGAGGATGCTCGCCTGGGAAACACTGCCGAAGGATCATATCCGGAGAACTTGTCGATACTCGCATCAACTCATCGGCCTAATCCGCGACGAAGCAAACACTAGAAGAAACACCGGATGCAATATTTAATACTACGGCAGAAGATCCGGCATGCTTATGATATGATGCATGGCATGGCACAGATGCGGTGCAATTAGGCAATATTAAGTGGAACCGGGGTCCCGACAATTAATTAATTGGTTCGAGTTATTTATAAACCCCATAATTTAAATGTTGTCTTAACAATGCAAAACATGGCATCGGTTCACTACACAAATTAAATGGATCCAATATAAGACTAGAAAAGCCCGCATATGGTCTCCGTATTTAATTATGAGTGAATCGGCATAATGCCCCCAAACCCCACAGTATGCATGCAAGTATGAACAATTATATGAGACATGTGGATATCATATATTATAAAAATATGGGTCTCGGAAAAAAGGGGTCACACATGGGGACTTGGCGATCTTGGGTCCGAGGGTTTGGGGTTCAGTCTCGTACTCCGGGATCGGGCTTCGGATCGAGGCTTCGGGGCAACGGCCTTCAGATTCCATGAAGGAGATCTTGAGGTTCCGGCGGCGGTTCCTGTTGATGGACGACCTTGGCATCTCCCGGTGGCAAACCTGCAGCACGACACAAGTGTACATGCTCAGACGTGGCTTCTGGCATAACGACAAACACCCTTGACCCATGCCGCAGCACGAGGAAAACTGTCTTACCGAGAAATACCATCGATGGGAGGTCACAAGCGAGCCAACCCGAAACATGCCCACTAGTCACTGTATTGAACAACAACGGCATAATGCACACGCCGGGCTGCAGGAATAAAGGGCAAGGAGCCATCGGCAGAAGGTAGAAGCAGGAATCGGCGCGGCCGGAGAAAAGGGGCACGCAGGCGGCGAGGGGTCGCGTGCAGGGTCAGTGGAGGTGGCTGCGTGCTGCATCGCGTGCGGATGGGAGCGGTATATCGTGCCGCGTAGTGTGCGTGCTTGTGCTGTGTTGGGCGGGGTGCTCAGCAGCGACGGGTGGAGGGATGGGGCGGCTAGGGATTAGGGTTAGGGTTTGACCAGATTGGTGTGGGTGAGGGCTTGGGCTAGATTAGGTGGGGTTGTAGGCTGGCTGGCTGGGCCTTTGGCCTGGCCAGCTGCCTCCCCCTAAAAAATACTTTTATTTATTTATTTTTCTTTTAAAAGACTTTTGCAAATACTTTTTTTAGATAAATAAAAGATCCGGGAAAGACCGAGTTTTGATTTGAAATAAAGATAGGGGATATCTAGAAAACAAAGATAGGCTTTTCGAAAATAGTTTTGCAAAATATGCATGATGACATGACGATACTCAAATGCAATGTGACATGATGACATGAGCATGCAGTCATGATGATGCGCAACACAAAAACATAGCGATTTTCTAGTAGTGGTTTTAGCGGGGTGCTACAATTCGACACCACTAACAATGGATCTCGCCCTCGAGATCCGCCTCATGGTACGGGGAAGAAGGCCGACAGTCTGAATCCTCTCACTTCGTGTAGATCCTCGCGACACCACTAACAAAGATTCTTTCTCCATCTTGGAATCGGCGACACCACCAACAAGAGGTCATAGCTTACATTCGTTGAGAGAACACTCCGTAGAACAAAGGACGAAGGTAAAGGCATCAAAAGATAAGGCCACCTCTAACTTTCGAGGAAAGAGTAAAGTTGCTTGATCCACCGATTCAATGTACAAGAGCAGATGATAAGAGTAGTCGGATGGTGATCAGTCCATCACGCACCCAAAGCATTACTCCATACATGAATCGAAGAATTATGCAACCAACTCTCGAATTTAGACTGAAGATCTTTACAAGGAATGTTTGGAAAATAAAGGAGTGATGCAGTCTCTTCATCGGATCTAATGTAGAAGATCTCGTCATGTTGGAAAACACTAGAAGGCACAAGAAGGAACAAAGAGAAGTCCAACAGATGAAGGATTCCTTAGATAGCATGAAGACCGGATATAGAAGCACCGTTACCCAAAGAGGAAGCAAAACCCTGAAGGTACGACGAAAACCCAACCACGAGAAATCCTGGACTTGAAGAAAGGTAAGAGAGCAGATTTAAAACACGCAGAGGTAAGAGGAGAATAGCAGAGGGATAAGGAGTAAAAGCAGACCTAATCAGATCTATCCAACCGATTTTTGTAAAATAGTTTTGACACTCTATAACGTCCGTTAGCTAGGTTATCCTAAAGGCTGGACCAGTGGGGTATCGTAACTGCTGAGCTCTGATACCACTCTGTAACACCCTCGAATCGGCCCTATGCAAGTTTTAGCGCTTCCCGCCAAACCCGCATAGAAACGATTCAAGGACGCCCACCAGGCACTTTCGTGCGGGTGAAAAACGAAGTAATATCATTACACAATAGTCCATGATGGGACCCATAGAACATATATATACAACAACGACTCATCGAGTCAAGGATACAGATATACAGTACAAAGATCCAAATCATCTCGAAAACGATACAACATCTGAGTACGGATAAGATGCAAATGGGGCTAAGAGCCCTGAAGAATAACCAATGGCGTCAATAACCCTGCCCAGGCCAAGCCGGAAGGTAACCCTGCTAACGACGTCGAACTCGTACCTGCTAAACAAAAGGGGTGCCGACCAAGGGCGAAGGGAAAAAGAGGAGCGTCAGTACTGAGGCCAGTACACGGCGAGGCTAGAATTCGGCGGCTCTCGCCTACATAGGTATGGTGGATTGAAGCGGCAGCGCAGCATGCACTAAACATCCTATAGAGACTCGATTAACTGACGGCTATTAGAGAGAGGTGAGAAAGACCTATTCGGAACAAACCTTATACTAACACCAATCATACCCATCCTGGTATTCCCCCTCGAGACCAAACGAGGAAGTCAAACCAAGGAACTCACACAGTTGGCAGTTTTATTCATTCCATTATAGTTGAAGCACTTACTAGTCAGATATAAATAGCATGAGTCATCCTGATAGCATAAGTAGTGGGCAGTTTTAGTTAATCATTCAGTTGTAATTGCGGTACTTACTAGTCAGATACAATTAGCATGTGATATCCCAAACCTAGTAATTGTTGGCACTTTTATTTCATTCCATTGGAGTTGCAATACTTACTAGGCAGGTATAACATGACACGATACACCCCAGTTCCACCAGTTGTTGGCACTTTTATTATCGATTCCGTTGTAGTGAAGCTGATTACTAGTCACATATTAAGTCAAATTTATAGCACTACTTTAGTTATGCTTGTCTATGATCGAGATACTGTGCTCCAAGTCGTCCATAACCGCGGACACGGCTTTCAGAAAGATTTACCCTGCAGGGGTGCACAAATAGCAACACACACACAATCAACCTCGGAAAAACTAAATCAAAACCCAACGAGGCTTTCACGAGAAAGCAATGACAGGATTCATAAAATATTTCAGGGGGCCACCCCACTAAGCTATCCGCAACGAAGTTGGCTGGCTCCGGAACGGACCCAGGGTTTACGAGAACGACTGTAAACGACTGGGAACCCGAAAGTGTGACTGGGCTTATCGATACCGCGAAATCGTGCCGCGATCCAAAACAGTACAGGTACTCCACGCACAATCGTAAATAAAGCAGTAAAGCATGGCATAAGTACAGGATAGTAATAAAAACCCAAACTAGTTTGTGGCCCCAAGAAATAAGAAATGAATCAAGCTCTGGCTAAGGGGGATTCATAGAGTCTCCCGTATGTGGATAGTGCGAATAATCAAGGAACAGGTATCAAGTACTCGGGGCCTACGGGACACAAGTGGACATGAAAAACCAAATAGCATATATTGCCCACCGGTGCCTCTTTCATTAGTTATTCCAGCAATTTAATAGTTGTATTTAAAGTCATGATCATCTCCACCATTAAGCATCTCCACCATTTATCATGTGCCAACTTGTCGTCAATGGTGGAACAACAACAACGCAAAGCAACACATAAGCAAGCAACTACGACTCGCAACACTGAGTCCGCTTGCCCTATGGCAGTACGTTCAACTCTGGTGAGGATGCGTGACGTCATGCTGACGGATGAGCCGGACACCCTGATCTGAAGGTGGACCACGGATGGGCACTACTCTGCCAAATCATGTTATGAGTTCCTTTTCCAGGGATCGATTACGTCCAGGTCGTGGAAGTTGAACTGGCATACTTGGGCTCCACCCAAAATCAAGTTCTTCATTTGGTTGGCCTGCCAAGACCGAACTAGCATACTTGGGCTCCACCCAAAGTCAACTTCTTGATTTGGTTGGGCTACCAAGACCGGTGTTGGACTGCCGAGCGGCTTGCAAGACGAGGCCTTGCCCACCCCTCGCGCTGCCCCTTGTGCGACCAATCGGCTGAGACCATGACTCACCTTCTGGTAGGTTGCCCCTTCTCCAGGGCAGTCTAGCATGAGGTGCTCTCCTGGATCCGAGCCACGGCCACGCCTCCGGATGCAGAGGATGATTCGTGGATTGGTGGTTGCAGACCTCGCTTTCTACCCCGTGCCACTCGCAAGGGGACGTCCTCGCTGATCATGCTGACAGTGTGGTAGATTTAGAAGCAGCGTAATGCGATCGTCTTTGACAACGTGTCGCCAAACATGAGTAGCCTTCTTGTTACAATACGCTCTGAAGCTCGATCGTGGGCTGCTGCCGGTGCGACTGGCCTCCGGGCCATGATACCCGCAGCCCCGTAGGTCTAGTGGGTTGAGTTGTATGGGGTGTTGCCTTTTCTGAGCCGCTTGTATATAATTTGTACAAAACTCTATTTTTCTATCAATGAAAAACGCAAGGCTCGCGAAGAAAAAACGATAGTTGAAATGGAGTTTATGCGCATAATAGATGAGAAATATGAAAGAAAGTTTATAGGGAGTTAAGCTATTCGGATATGTTAGGGTTGCTGTTAGCTACTTTGGTGGTGTGCGAGTTCCAGAACCGAAGAGACAAGTGTCTAAACTGCAAAAGGTTATTTACCCCTGATCCTGAGAGTCTGAGACTAAATCAACCCAAAGGGAATTCAGAACAGCTCTGTATTACGACCAATTCAAGCAGGACAAATTCGAATCGAATGGAGCCGTTTCTTCATGTATCCACAGGGATACCAAAACCTGACAGATTCCTCCTGAGACCAATTCAGCAAGGAATTTCGCCTTTTGAGTGGGTGATTGGTACGTGACCCCTTTGCAAAATTTGGCCGGCAGCTGCGTCGACTCAATCAATCAACGCCATCTGCTGCTGAATCCTTGCGCAGGAGAAACGTCTGATGACACCAACTCCCTGTTGCCACTTCCATCGGTGCGGAAACATGCACGTCGTTTCAGAGTAGCGGTGCGCGCTTATGCGAGAAACGCCAGGCAGGAAGGTCGAGCAGAAACGGAGGCACAGAGACCGCGATGCTACGCCGGCTGCTGCTGCATGCGTCTAGGATCCACCACATATGTAGCTCTAGCCCAGCGCGTCGACGCGACCTGAGACGAAACCGCGTCAGCGTACGTAGTAGCGTGTGGATCTGCCCCCACATGACGTCGGCGATTGTTTCGTCACTGATGATGGTGGAAGGAGGGACATGTTCCGAGGAGAGTTGTGTTACATTCTCGGTTCCACAGACTCATATTAGTTGACTTGAATTTATCTAGATATTAAATACATATGTAGTAGATCCTAGGCGCATGCAGAATTTGTATTTATTTTTTGCCAAATCTGATATTTTCACGAAACTTCAACCAAATCTAACCTATTGGCAAAACTAATTCGGAATGCGACCTCCTTTGCCCGGTTCCCAGCTGCTATGTGTTGGCGCGATCTGCACAACTTTGACGCCGTTTTAAATGGTATCGACCTCAGGGTCAGATTCCGAATTAGTTTTGCCCAAGGGTCAGATTTGGTTGAAGTTATTCAGTTTGGTCAGATTTGACAAAAAATACGTAGAATTTATCTTTTGGATTTTGATGTAGGAGGACTAGTCTCTGTTCCTAAATAAACCTCTGATGATACTACTCCTTCCATCCTAAAAAGGATGTCGCGAAGTTGTCTCTCTTGAACTAGGCTTTCGCTTTATAAATAAATCCACATCGGCCGAAAGATACAAGGTGGAGGGGAGACCCCTTTTACAAGCCAAATCAAAATAAACATGAAAACCGCGGAAGCCTAAACTTGCCACCGAGGACAACGAGCCAATATCGGGGTGACCCGGGGCTCCACAACGACGCCCCAAGAGGGTCACGACACACCGCGCCGCCGCCACCGAGACCAAAGGTCAAGGGTTTTCACCCGGAGCCCTGTCGCGCGGGAGGTAGCCGCACCGACGCCCCCAAGAAGGTAACGATACCCACATGCACCGCCGCCGATGGTGCCGAAGCACAGAGCTTTCGCCTAGAAAAACCTCTGACCGCTCCCCGGTGTCTGCCATGCTCGTTGACCCCAAGATAGGCTGCCAACACGCGATCTGGGAATTGCCTTAGCCGAAGCGCCGCCAACACCAAAGCCTCCCATCGCCCTCTCCTCGCCATCCACATGACCGGGGGAGGAGCCACCACCACTGCCACCGTGCTCGCCGAAGAGACACCCGCGCAGTCCACCTTCTAGGGCTGCCACCCGGCATCCCTGAGCTCTAGCCAAAGCTCCGACCAACACCGCATCATGCCACCAACGATAGGGTCGGGTCGGGCTCACGGACGTGCAGGTACCGAGGCACGGGCGGCTTGGGGGAGGGGCCCTTCCCTCCATCACCCGCGGTGGGAGCCGTCCGGACACAGCAGCAGAACCAGACAGGGCCGGAACAGGCCCAGATCAGGCCCGGCATGCCAGCTAGGCCCAGATCGGGCCTAGATCGGGGCCCTCCGCTCCGCCGCTGCGCTGCTGCCAAGTCGTCGTTGCCGTCGTTCCCCTGCGTCCCGAGCAACCCTGCGCCCCGTCGCCGCTGCGAGCGCCATGGACGCTGCCAGATCTCGGGCCGAGCTCGCGCCTAAAGCCCGGGCCAGAGCCGCCCCGCCGCAGAGAGGGAAGGAGGCGTCGCCGCGCCGCCCGTCCGCGCCTCACCGCCAGGAAAATGGACCCCGCCGCCCGAGCTCCAGCGCCGCCGTGGGGCACTGCCGTCGGGTCGGGGAAACCATCCCCGACGTTGAGCCTCGCCGCCTCCAGCACTCTGCTCCACCCCGGCCGCGGCGTGCTGGCCCGCCGCGTCGGGAAGGGCTGGAGTAGAGCCGCAGTTCGTCGCCGCCGCATGGAGCTGCCCCCGCCGCCCGACGCGCCAGCGCGAACTAGGAGAGGCCGTCGCCGCCGGCACCGCACAGGCTTTGCCCGGCGGTGGCAGCGTGAGGGGGTGGAGAAGAGGGGGGCCGGAGGCCGGCGGCTAGGGTTTGGCTCCTGGTCACCCGCGGGGGACGACCGAGGAGCGGGGGTTTCTGGGGCCACTGCTCAAAAAAAAAGTTCTTCTCCGTCGCAAAGTTGTCTAATTTCGAATGTATCTATATATTAAATATTCGATTTCAGACAAATCCGCGACATCTTTTTCATGACGGAGGGAGTACACAAGATTTGTGCCCTGCTAAGAACATTCGTCTTGGTTTTGGATGTAGCGTAAGGACGAACAGACATATAGACATCCTTGTGAGCAGAGTCCCATGTAGATGTAGCTCTCTCCCTCGAGACTCGCGGCAAACAAAATTACGTTCGAGGTTGGATGAAACCTTGCGTTCCTGTCTGATCTGATTATTACAGCTTGCTAGTAGTAGTTGGGATGTTCGATCCAAGTGTAGATTTGGACTGGATTGCCTTGGACGCTCCGGAAACTAGTTGGATCTTGTGATGTGCCAAATGGGAGAGAGGGGAGACGTCGGAGTCCTGATTGGGCATCGCGGGTCACGTGGCTAACAATCTAGTATCGCTCTGAATATTTATTTATTTATTTATTTATTAAGGGATAAAAAGCAGTCACCATACTACAACCACCATATAGCCTTCCAGTGCTACTATTTCCATTCATAAAGTTTTCAGCTCTGAAAAGTTAGATCAGGAAGTGTCTACAATTCATGCCATTGCACAAAATACGTGTTTCTCTAGGAGTTCTCTCCGTGTGGGTCTTAATTTTCACCCCAGACACGATACAGTAGCATCATTTTCAATCCATGTGATTTCCGGTGTGAAAAAGTTATTTATATATATATATATATATATATATATATATATATATATATATATATATATATATATGCAAAATAGCCAGCTACACACCGCGTAGCTGCGCATAGCCTATCCACCGTTGATTCTCTCCACTTTTGATATAGAGAGCATATATTTCCATAGCCAAAATGGTGTATCATTTAGTTCGGCTGTTAGCTCCGTTAGTTGATGGACCGCAGAAAGTAGCCACCCTAAACAAGCGTTGTTTTTTTTCCATGGCTATGGCTGCCGGAACAACCTTTGTTTCGTATTCTTCATATTCGCATGGATGCATGCGGCCACATACCAAAACAACCTTTTGTTAGGGCACTCTTTTGTATGGCACATAGTCTAAAGCTTTTGCATGCAAAACCTGTTTTAATCCTTGTTCTCAATCCCTTCTCATTTTAGATGCTAAAACTTTTGCAATCAAAACAATGTGCTAAATTGGAACCCATGCCAAACCCTAGATTCTTGCATGCATGCACAAAACTAAGCTTCTCAGATTATGGTGGTTTTGTTACTTTAGTTATAGTAGCGAAAACGCAAAACGAGGACACTAGCTACTGCATATAGACAATAACTTCTTTTTATTTTTATCTCTTGTTTTACGAGCTGCAAGGCCATAGCATCACTTATTCATTCTTTCATCAAATTTCCTTGATCATTGGATAAACAAGGTGGAATCGGCGATTGCTTTCTTTGTTCTACTTCATCCGTCATCGTGCACGCTGCTGCCATCGGCTAACTATTTTTTATAGAGCAGTATAGTAGCATGTAGCGCGCGCGAAAACACAAAAAGACCCAACAGGGCCGCGCGAGAATTAATTCTCTCCCGCCAAAAATAGTAGAAATAAGCAACCCTAATCAAAACAAGCTTTGTTTTGCTTCCATACCTATGGCTTTCGCAATAAACAAAACAACCTTTGTTTCATTTTCCTCGTATTCTCATGGATGCATGCGGCCACCAAGTACATACCAAAACAAGTGTTGTTTTATAGTGAAAACAATGTGCTAAATTGAAACCCTTGCAAACCCTAGATTCATGCAGCATGCACAAAACTAACACCGTTATCTCAGCCATGTTCCACCCCACTTCCATCTAGAGATTGCATGCATTTGATCCCTAAATCTAACGGTGCTCTGCCTATGCACAGCTACGCCTGTGTGTAGCAAATCCGTGTCGATATATATATATATATATATACTACACTCGGGTGTAAAAGTTATTTGTAATAGGAAAAATACTTCTTACTCCCGGGTGTAACTGCGTCCACCTTGCGTATGTTCATATACTATATCTAAGTACTTACAAGCAAGTTAGGTGAAAAAATTGTAAGTGCACTCATAGTTTGAACTATATATGTAAAATACCGTCATATTTGTACGTATAAAAGGAATATATATTATATATATATATGCTCAGAGCATGTATAATAAATCCTAGTTATAAGGCTATATTATGTTAGCAAAAACACATCTGGAAGAGAGAAGGGAGGAGAGAGAAATGAGCCGCTACAACACAAAAAATCAAAAAGCTGCAGCTTGCATGCAGGGGCGGTAAGCCGGCTACTCTCCTTTCCTATGTCTTGCATGCAAGCATATGGACATGCAAATATTTAGTACTTAAATATTTTATAGAGCTAAACTAATAGCCAGCTTATTGTATGAGTATATACGTATGAAGACTTTAGGTGAGTTGGCATGGGTATATAGCCAGCAACATCTATATTATTGCACTTGCTCTTATAATCAATGACGAAGTAGGAGATGGACGAGCCTGCAGCTAGCCCGTCTTCTCACCTGAGTCTAGTCTCTCATTTTCACTAGTAATTTCTTAAGCAAACTTTATTATATAGACCTAATAACTAACGTCAATAAGTTTTACTTGTAATTCATAATACTATATAGTCTACACTGAAATTGGTGACTAGTAATGCTAGTATGTGTGAGTATATATGGCTACAGATAGACCTAGTAGACACTGCGGATCAGATTTGCCCAACAATGTAGTACAATATATACAATAGCAACATGGGGCAGCAAAAATGGACTAGCTGATGCTAGTAGGCTGAAGGAGCGCATCTAGTCATATCAAAGACTATAATTTCAACATACTCCAAAGTAGTACTACATCAACTCCTTAATGTAAGACATTTTGGCAGTTCAAATAAACCGCCAAGATGTACGTCTTGTATAAACGGAGGAAGTATATTTTGAGCCACTAATTATATTTATATTGATTTTAAAATATAGGCAGGTTATTATTACATTAGAAATGTACATTTGAAGATAAATATGCATATGACTTCCAACCAAGCAGTTATTAAAAAATCGATAGTCAACCCATGAAATGAAAGCCTAACTAGGGCGTGTTTGAAGAGTCATTATTTTTTTCTTATTACTATTGTAAGTGCAGAGAGCAATTAGTATTATGTAAAATACTAGTTATAAGTTTTTCAAGACGGCTCAAGAAGTGTCTAAAAATAGCAGTATTCCAAAAGATTATTCCTCTAGGAAAACGTTACTACTACTATTTAGCTCTTAATAATTCTTATTTTATTGTATTCAAGTCCGGAGTAGTATGTACAGTATGTATACTCCGTTTGTCCATTCCAAGGCGAGAATCGTGTGAATAGCCAAAGACCATTAAAAACCGACACAGCCCCGTTGTCCATTCCAAGGTGAGAATCGTGTGAAACATGATGATTCCCTGATCCCACCACACCAAGATGCCCCTCCCTGCCATTTGGGCGCTTCCTACTCTTTGCACCTCTCTCAAGTACCGTCTCTCTCTCTCTCTCTACAAATATACCTCTCTCTCAAAGACTGACGCACACGCACACAAACCCACACGCTAGCTAAACCATGGAGGCCACCGCGCTCGTGCTCCTTCCTCAAGGTGGGCTCACCATCAGAGCACCTCCTCGCCTGCGTGAAAGAGGTGTGTCCTGCGTGATGAAGCAGAGCTACGCGAGGAGGATCAAGCGCTGCTCCACCGTGCGATCGGTCATGGTGAGGCCACAAGCAGAGGCAACGCTAGCGCCGGTGAGAGAGACGGTGGCAGGGACGACGGGAACGACGGTGTACCACGACAGCTGGTTCGACAACCTGGCCATTGGATTCCTGTCCAGGAAACTTCAGGAAGCTTCTGGTTCGTGCCTAGTATATATATACATTTGCAAGCTTTGGAATGATCATCGACTCTACACATGCATGTTGTTCTAGGCTTGTAGCCATGTGAGTCATGGTCGATCGCGATCGCTTATGCCGCTGCACCAGAGAACGGACCCGTAGTTCTGGTGAATAAGCCATTTTTTGGGGGGGGGGGGGGGGGGGGGGGGTGGTTCAGATTTTCTTAACGATAGCTGAGTTCATATATAATCGCAGGCTTAATTAATCTGGTAGTAATATACTAGTATATGGCCACCATTCCTTTGCCACCAGCTCGATCCTTGTCTCAACGAGGAAGACGGCCATGTGCCTCCGACACTTGTGTCCCACACATCTTGGAAAGTAGAGATGGTCGGCCTCCGTGTAAAAACCCAGACGAGACCACTCATAATTACGGTTGCAAAATCACTCATAGTACTGTAGTACAACTTGTCTCGAATCGTATGGATCGAGTACTACTCCCTCCGTTTTAAAATATAAGATGTTTTAGTTTTATAAATAAAATGTTTAATGTGTAGGTTCATCTAGATTTAGAGTAAACCTACACACTAAAAGGGATATAGATACACTCCTTTCACAAAGCTAAAACATTTTATATTTTGAAAAGGAAGGAGTACTGTCTCGTAGTCTTACAAGTTTAGTTTGCGATTAAGTAGTAGTACAAAAATCGAGTTTGATGTTAGATGCCTCACAAGAATATACATAAAACGGAGCTTTCCAAGCACTGTTTCCAAGATGCTTGTTTTCGTCGTTACTACAGTTGCTTGTCTTGCCACCCGACGGGTGCTCCTATGGTCTACATGTGCCATTTTTGTCACTAACACGGATTGATCTAGTAGTATTATTTTAATTAGCTAATAATTGACTGCTGATGCTCACGTAATGTTATGCATGCTGTGAATGTGACGTCTTGCTCTCCGTGCACGTTTTCTACGGAGTACTACTACAAATGGCTACGAGTGTTGTATTTGTACAGCCATTTTAACGGTACTACTCATTATAATTCCATTTCTGAAGCGAGAGAACAAAAGCCACTACAGATCAACAAGCACTAGCTTGCTCTGATACCATTATTAGATCTATTAGGATCGCTAGGCGTCGATCTAATGAGAGTACGTGAGAGACATACCGTCGGTCTTGGTGGTTGACGTGGAGCTCGCCATCGAGCTTGACGGAGTGGTGGCGGCGGTGAGATGGGTTGTTCCCGCCGCTGCAGCGCTAGCCAGATCGGTGACTTTAGGGTTTAGAGTTTTTGGTGGGGTGAGTGGGCACGACGAACCTTAGCCTTCGTGCCCCTGGCCCCCACCTCTTTTTATATGCGCTGTGCGACGGGGCCCACCAATGATAGTGACGTTGGGCACCCCCGATCAGGCCGCGAGACCAAGTTTTATCGTCCGTTGGGACGACCGTGGAGAGATCAAACTAACAATTGAAAAGTACTCATATAAATGTATAATTCTCCCTCAAAATGAAAGGTGTATCAGCTCCGTGAGCCAGTTTCATATGCACAAGAGTAACATATTACTACTGCAAAACAAGCACAAGTGCATGAGCCCATATACTATATATATACCTAGGCAACTAAGAGAGGTTCATAACTTGCCGGTCGTATAAAAATGTGAGGTGCACATTCTAGGAATCTTTTTAGTGGTGCGTATGTCCTTTATGCTGTTCCTCTCCCTCTTCCAAAAAAAAAAGTAACCTAAGTGATCCAGAAGCGTTCCCGCCAAAAAAAAAGGGTGTAAACGGGGGCTAATGGAGAAGTCAACCATCACGCAGCACATGGTTTTCTTCTACTCTAGGAGTTAGCCTCCTAATTAGTGTGTCCACTGCCACTGTGCATGCGTAAATTCCTGTGTTTGGTCTTCCGTATCCCTCGGATTTTCCGTGACTAGACAGGCGAGTAAGTAGCATCCAGCTGCAACCATGACGTACTCCTCTTCTTATTTCTTCGCCCTGTTGATGGTAAACATGTTTTTTTCTGTATAGAGGACTGACTTGAACGTGAATGTACCACAGGGATAAAGAATGCAACGCCTGGCTACCAGGGCTTGATAGAGGCCGCCGTCGCAATCTCCAGAATCTTCAAGCTTGAAACACAGGGCGAGATTGTGGCCAAGGCGCTCGAACAAGCGATGCCAAGCTATATCGTCACAATGGCAAGTACACTTTACAACATTTCTATTATTCACTTGCATTGCTAGAAACCAATGAAGCTATCCTTTTTAAATGGAGGGAAACAACAGTACTTGCCTTAGGAGTTCCTCTATTTCTTTACCTGGATTTGGGCTGACAGAATTCTGTTTTGGCAGATAAAGGTGATGATGCCGCCTTCAAAATTTTCCAGGGAGTACTTTGCTGCCTTCACCACCATATTCTTCCCTTGGCTGGTTGGACCGTGTGAGGTACATACACAATTTTTCACTTGTTAAAATGTTCTTGCTGTTGCTCCATGTAAATATGTAATACTTCAAGTCATAAAAGGGATAGCCTCAACCTCACGCAGGGCATTATTCACAAAGAGTTCATGCTAGAGCTTCTGTTGAGCCCTGAACAAAATTAATTAATGATATAAAGCCACATGCCAAGTTAATAAATATTACTACAAGAGTAGAGACAATTGATGTAGGATTGACACCTATAAGAGTATCGTTCTTTTTATGAAGCAAAATCCTAGGTGTTTTTTGCTGTCTGCGAGGCATATTTTGTGCATATCCTAATTTGAAATGGAGTCACGCATGGAGTACACTACCTACTTTGGATAAGCTGTCTGAGTAATCATTATGTCATTGAACAAGGTAAAGGAATCTAAAGTCAATGGAACCAAGGAGAAGAATGTGGTGTTCATCCCCAAATGCAGGTAATTCCATCATAACCGACAAACTCTTTCATTGAGTAGTCAATACCAGAACAAATTTGTTGAATGAGTTTTACTAGGTTGAATATAAGGTATCCAAAACATATTGGTCCAAATTGTTTTTTGGTAGGCATGATTCTGCAACCATCAATAGGTTCTGAATAATTTTATTTGCTGTATGTCAACCTTTACTTGAGTATCCCCACTTAAAAGTAAACACATCAAAGTACCAAGGTTCACATGCAACTTCTATTGCCAATGTCGTAACTGCAGCAAACTGACGATCCTACTCACACTCCACAAACTGCCTACAAGAATAGATGAACAAATATATAAGAGGGCAATGCACCTTACCAGTACTGAGACGATATCCCGATTATCACTGGGTTAAGGATGAGATTTGTAAGGCGCAGAGTACAGATATGCCACCAAATCTTGAGACAAGTGATACTGATCTTTCTCAATTTCTTGTCTTACTCTGTGACAGATTTCTGGAAAGCACCAACTGTGTCGGTATGTGCACGAATCTTTGCAAGATTCCATCCCAGAAGTTTATGCAAGATTCGCTTGGAGTTGCTGTCTACATGTCACCCAGTAAGCTTCCTTTTGCTTCAATCCATGAGACTATCCTGAATAGTGAGTAGATCAGTGGGTAAGCTATAACTTGTTTGAATACCAGTTCAATGACCAAACAGAGAACTCTGGCCCACTGAATGAAGCCAGCAGGAAATTAATGGATTGTCATTGAAGATGTGTTAAAAACCTGAAAGTGTATCCCTAGCTACCTGGTCAGTGACCTAATTATAATGTAGCGCAACAATATTACTAACGTTGACTTGAGTGAACTTAGAATATTACCTTTCCGCTTCAAGTAGTGGTATAATAGGTCCATAGCCATCCATGTGTTTCAACTAGCTCTCTAAGTGAAAGTTAACTCAAAGCATCCATGATATCAAGATTCTCATGTGAATAATACAGAACTTAACTTTATACATAAACCTTAAGATCTTGCCACCTATATCCACTGAGGTTCTTTACCTTTTCTTTTACGGGAACCACATGCTAACATTTGGGGGACAAAAAGGGTTGGGGTGGGACCAACATGTTTGCAAGTTAGTATAAAGCAATTGCAAGCATAGCACAGAAATAGGGCTAGCCCCTATGTGTTATTCTTAGTGAGTGGCGGCAAAGAGCAGAAACAAGTTGCCTGCCAGGCAAATACAGTACAGGCACCTTCACCTCACAGTGCAGAGCCAACATATTTCAATTATCAGAGCAACATGGTTCATCCTCACTTATGAGAAGCACCCGTTGTGAGTGTTGGGTCTTCCAGGGTGACTCGTAATGTATTTCAGCTGCGACAATCATTGTTTCTAGGTCATATGATTTTGATATTTTATGACGGCAGTCCACCGAATGAGAGATAAATTTGAGTTGGGATATGCAAGGTGTGATTTTCCTTAATGTTTTCAAGTACCTAGCTCTGGGGGCGGCCGATGAATGTTAGTTTACTGGCAGTGCATATCATCTTAGCCCTTGGGGATTATCCTCATCACTCATTCCATGTATATTGCAATGGAATGTTTCCAACTCAATGGATGATGCCAACAAAACAAAGCCATCTGTTATTTCCCCTAAAAAGAAAAGCCATCTGTTATTTATCTACTTCTCACTTGGAATTAAAGACTAATAGAGGGAGGCGTATCATGTTAAGTGACAAACCCTAAAGGCTGTTCATAGTTAATTAGGAACTAGAGGAGATAAAATATATGCACTTACGCCAATCACATTATTACTGTTTAGATTTTGAAGACATGAGCTGCGAGATGATCTTTGGACAGCCACCTCCTGAAGATGACCCAGCACTGAAGCAACCCTGCTTCCGCACAAAATGTATGGAAGTCACTGGAAGAGACATTTCAACAGGTTCAACCAAAATTCCTCTAAGTTCTCATGCCCTTTTACTTTTATATGCAGGTATAGCAAAGCAGAGCTATGGTGTGAATTGCTAGCATATCTGGTCAGAAGAAAATTATTAATGACTAGACACCCCCTAAATACCAGTGAAACGCCTACAGCTCCATGATCTTCATTTTATTCTTTTGGGAAGCAGCACTAGATCCATAGTTGTATTTTTCTAGAGAAACTTGCAGAAGGCATTTTGAATACATTCAATTATTATGTCAAATTGTTACCCGGAACAGTCTAAGATGAAATGAGGAGCAACAGAAAATTACCATGTTACTCAGAGCAAGAAATATATACTATCACGTGGTGGGTCGTGTTTATACCTGTATTTTGCGGACACATGTTGTGGAAAACTTGCCAGTTACCACCGATGCGTGTCAACATCAAGTCGGGTTCAGTAACAGAAGATTAATAGTTCTGATTGTTAGTTCAATCTTTATACTGCGAAGACAAAGTCCGCTTGGATTGTGAGGAGACAAAGTCCGCTTGGATTGTGAGGGTAAAAGAGTGTAATCATTTTTGTCAAAAAAAAAAGAGTGTAATCATCAATGTGCTCTGGCGAAATAAAAAGACATTCAGAACTGATTTTTGGCAGCATGGGGAGCACCTACCAGCAATCCAAGACAAGACAATCCAATACGAGGCTGGTATTTGCTAGGTGGCATGAGCAAAAAATTTGCCAGATCGGTGCGCATGAACAAAAGCACAAGTTTCAACATGACAACCTTCTTAGTACTAGTCTGGTTTGTTGTTTCATCTGATCCTGAACAATTTCTTTTGTGCACAGCCTTGTAAGCTTTCAGGCCTCTAATATATTCCCAGCTAAGGTTAGTGTTTCATAAAAAAGGTTATTTGCTTTATCTCTTTGTTGCATATTTTATTTAAACTCTTTTTGTGAGCAGCATACCTTATCGCTTGTGTAATTGAGTTTGCAAGAGAGGCTCTACATAAACACAGGACCTCATACATTTAGTTGAAGCAAAAGACAAACAAAAATTGCCACCCAAACCTTGTGTCATGGCCATGGATGAGCGTAGCCGTGCAGCCGACTCAAGTTAAGTTCCCATAAAACTACTGTAGGCGATCACACCTGGAAATTCGCCTCCTATGTACACCTCTGTCAGTTAACCAATCCTGCACATACCAGATAAATTTGTAACTTCATGAGATTTACTCTTGTAATATAAAAATAAAATGTGCAGGAACACAAAGAAAAGGGAAAATCAAGACTTCACTTCGGGGAGTAAAAGAAACTCGCTTTACATTATGGACCCAAATTATAACACACATATTCCTCTAATAAACATGAGAAGTTCAAACAGTCACTCACACACAGGCTCAGAGCCTCAGACTACACCTGCAGTAAGTGTAGCAAGTAAAAGTTTCGTTTTGCTTTTGTGAAATATAATATATTTTAGCTCAGAGTTTCTGACAATAGATTGTGCAATCACATAAGATTTTTACCAATTAATTACATACTAAAACAGGATATTACTTTTACTTGTGATGAAGTGCACCAATGCATATATCAATCTCATACTTCTACGTATTTGCTGTTATGTTGTACAAAAAATATCCTCCAGAATTTGGATTACAAAGACAAACAATCATATCTATTAAGGGAAAGAATTGTCTCAAAAAGGAGGGGAAATAGTTTAGCACCTTGCTAGATTTTGGGACATATCTCCAGAGAAGATGTTCTTGGTCCTAGAGTCCAAGAGAAAGGAAAAAGGTTTTCCGCATCCTGATTCTAGAGACACTGGCAAATAAATCATGACTGATTTGACCAAAAGGGTATAAAGTATCACAGCTTCAACATTATTACGGAGAAGAATAGTTAGGATCTACCATCCTGAAGATGCCACTTTCTGGGACCTGGAGCACTTGCAGAATATGTTCACCTAAAGAATTCATACAACACGACAAAGTCAAGGTAGGGATAATCATCATTCATCACTACCAACACGGCTTGCACTTCTGACGTGTTTGGCTGCAGAGTTATTTCTGTAGCCTGCTTTGATAATTTCTCCTAAATACACAGAGCAGATCCTGATTCCTGACAGAATATGCTACTCCCTCCGTTTCAAAATATAAGATGTTTTACCTTCGTGAAGCTAATGTATCTAGACCTCTTTTAGTATGTAGGTTCGGAGAGGTTTGGAGTGAACCTACTCACTAAAAGTGGTCTAGATTCATTAGCTTCACAAAGCTAAAACATCTTATATTTTGAAACAGAGGGAGTACACAATAATATGTGTTTTCTGTAATAACCACACAATAATATGTTAAAGAGAATGAAGCCTTCACATTACCAGATTAAAAACCTTTTCTGTTTATTTCTCTGGCACTTATTTTCCTCCAAATGCATGTGAGCTGTATGATTCCATAGTACTTAGTACAGCAAATGCTGCACAGAGAATTTTAATATTCCCTCCATCCCAAATTAATTAACTCAACTTTATCCAAATACGCATGTATCTAGACACTAAAACGCGTCTAGATACATGCGTATCTAGACAAAGTTGAGTTAATTAATTTGGGACGGAGGGAGTAACAAACATATCAGCAGATCACTGTACATGATTCTATTTACTAATACTGAATATCATTAGAGGTGCAAATCATTAATATCAGCCTTAAAGAAGCTCCCTGGTTGTCCCAATTATAGGTAGTCCGTTAAAGATAAAATCTCACGGCAATTTTGAAATTTTAGTTTAACAAAGAAATAAAATCATATCCCATAGTCAGTTCATGGTCCATGCAGATATGCTTGCTTTTCTTGGCTGGTTAAGTTCAAGCAATCCATGTTGGCATGTTATCCAGCATTCCAGAAGAGACTGATATTTGACACCGTGTATGCAAATATGTACAGAACTAAACAGAATGCCATGAGCCCCAAACGGCATAAGCTCCAGAACTCACTAGAGTTCTCGTATCTAAATTTCTTTTTGAAGCATTCTGGGGTCCACAAAAATTTCAACGATTACATTGTTTGTTTGTCTGAGCTAGATAAGAGCTAGCTAAACAATCGTGACAATGTAGCATCACATTAATAAACACAGACAAAGGTACCTAAAGAATATGCTTTGTGACATGGGGATTGTTGTGCACCATGTTCGTTGAGATGGTGATCACCGGTCAGCACTGAAGGATTGTGAAATAGAAGGCTAATACTACATTACCATAGGCAGCTGTACAAAATTACTTAGCGGAGGGACTAAGATAGGAAGTCTAGGAACTCTCATAGAAACGTGTGTGTTCCATTTACTTCAGAAACAAAATATAAGACGAAATGCCAAAATGTTAACAAAAGTATATTACTTCTGTAAGTACTTGAAAATACTCAATCTTGAGTTTTTAGTATCACAATCAATCTCCCTCCGAATTTTTGTCCTCCGAACTTCTTGTCCGCAACAGCCAAAATGCATTCGTTGCCGGGAGAGGCTTGCATGACAACTTCATATTGGTTAAACAATCTGCGAAGCTGCTTCACCACCTGGGAGCCCCAAGAGTGCTGCTCGAGCTCGATCAAACAAAGGCATTCGATTCCATCGCCTTGCCATTCCTCTTTGAGGTGCTACGGCAGTATGGTTTCGGAGACCGCTTCCTGGAGTGGCTTGCCATACTTGTGTCTTCAGCAAGCACTCGCATCCTGCTGAATGGAGAGCCAGGGCCGCCAATCTGGCACCGTCGAGGCCTCCGGCAAGGTGACCCATTGTCTCCGCAGCTGATTGTGCTCGCCGTCGATGTCCTGGGAAGGCTAATCCGGCGAGCCATAGACACTGGAATCATGCAGCCTCTACACCCTTGGCGGACGATCCCCTCCATCTCCTTGTATGCCGACGACGTCGTCCTCTTCTGCCACCCGCAGCCAAGTGACATTGAGGCGGTGCGAGAAATCCTCTAGCTCTTCGGCAACGTCTCCGGCCTCAAGGTGAACTTCACCAAGAGCTCGGCAACGCTAATCCGACGCGGCACAGATGATATTGCTCCGATGCTCCAGACGCTGGGATGCCCAATCGTCGATTTCCCTATCACCTATCTTGGGATTCCCCTCACAATGCGTCGCCCTACCACTGCGCAGCTACAGCCACTAGTGGACACGATCCCAGGACGGCTGCCAACATGGATCTCCTGGCTGATGAGCAAGACCGGGCGCCTCGCTATGGTGAAAGCAGTGCTGAGTGCGATACTGATCCACCAGATGCTCGTCCTTGCGCCATCAAAGAAGACCATCAAGCAGATCGAAAGGATTGAGCGAGGCTTCCTCTGGGAAGGGCGTGCCAAGGCCAAAGGAGGCCACTGCCACGTCAGGTGGCAGCGCGTCTGTCACCCATGGAGCATGGCGGCCTGGGGGTCCGTGATTTGGAGTGAACTGGACTCGCCCTAAGGTTGCGATGGATGTGGCTAGCTCGCACTGATGAGGACAGAGCATGGAGCGGCCTGGACCTGCATTTCTCCACAGAGGAACGCCAACTGTTCTTCGCCTCGACAGCCATGTCGCTGGGCAATGGCCAAAAAGCACTATTCTGGGAAGATCGCTGGCTCAACGGCCGTGCCATAAGCGAAATTGCGCCTCTGCTCTACAATTGCATATCTAAGAGGCGCCGCAAGACCAGAACAGTTGCTGAAGCACTACACGGCAATAGCTGGGCACGGGAGATCCAAGGCATTATTGGCCTGCACGAGATCGGCCAGTACCTCAGGATCTGGGACCTGATACAGGGCACAATCTTCACGGACGACCCTGACACACTGCAATGGAAATGGACCACGGACGGTACCTACACAGTGAGCTCCTGCTACCTAGCCACCTTTCATGGATCGACGTCTTGCCGTGCCTGGAAGCTGATCTGGAAGACATGGGCACCAGCATGGCTGAAGTTTTTCCATTGGCTGGCCATTCAGGACAGATGTTGGACTGCCGAGCGACTAGCATGGCACGGCTTACAACACCATCCTCGATGCCTACTGTGCGACCAGGAACCGGAGATGATCTAGCACTTGCTGTTGACATGTCCATTCACCAAAGTGACTTGGCACGAAATCCTCGCCTGGCTGCGAATGACAGCAATGGCATCTAACCAAGAGACTACACTCATGGACTGGTGGCACAAGGCTAAGCAGGATACACCCAAGCAATTCCAAAGCGTGCTCGCCTCTGCAATCCTTTTGATCCCTTGGATGATTTGGAAACATCGAAACGACTGCGTCTTCAATGGCACCCAGCCATCGGTTTCCTCTCTCCTGCAAAGATCAAGGAAGAGATCAGTTTGTGGGCTAGAGCCAGAGCCAAAGGGCTCAGAGTAGTTCTGTCATCCACTTGGGATGTGCACTGATGTGCTAGGATCACCTTGCAATCCGCCTCCTAGGAGGATGTAACCAAAACTGTATCTGTTCAATGCAATGAAACACAAAGGTCCTTTGCGTTTTCTTGAAAAAAAAATCATGTTTTAGCTGTGAATTTGATGTTGTTAAAGTAGTTTATTACTTAAAAAGTGTTGTGGACGCTAGTAAGATGGATATGGCCGGCGGAACGGCAAGAAAACCAAGATGTTCATATTGGAGTAGGAGACAACAAGAGTCCTTTAGGAAAGTATAGGATTAGGAAAGAGTCCAATTGTATTAGGAAAGGTCTAGATCTAATCATATTAGGAGAGGGCAAGGGCCTAAACATTCATTTTTATAAGGATGGCACGTATCCACGTTTGAGACAAGCAAGAACAATCAATCCAATCTCTCCCTAGCAATTCTCTCTTCTCAACCTATGTCTACCCAATCCCTCGCAGCCACGCCGACTGGCTATCTTTACACTAGTAGGGAAAACCTTATAGCCGGATTCGTCACCGCCGGCGGTAATGCCGTCCAGGCCTTCCTCGCGTTACTGCCGGCGAAACAGAATAAGGTGCGCTGGGGCTAGTCCAATTATCACAGGCGAACTGTGGTTGCGCGCACCGGAGCTATGGTGGGCGCCTCCGGCGAAACAAGTACATATGCGCCGGGGCTATGTCCCCTTACCACCGGATGGGCCCATCTGACCAAAAGTTTTCCGCCGGCGCCATCCTCCTAGACTCGCCGGCGATAGGAACTACCACCGACATGTAGGGTTGTGGTCGCCGAGGGTACTTACCTCCATCTGACCGCCCACTTCACGTCTCTTTACCGCCGGCGTTTATTGGTTTCATTCGCCGAGGTAATCTGGGACTTAAATTCAAGTCGAACCAGCCACCTACCCCCACCCCCTCACTCACTCTCTAGCTCTCTTTTCATGGCAACTCCACCCAAAGCTTTGCTAGCTCATTCCCCCACTTATCCTGACCCATTTTAGCTAATTGAACCAACCAAGTTTGTTATATTTCACCTCAAAGCATGCATGCGCACTAGTAGATCTAGCTTGCAAGATCTAGATATATTTCCCCCCACCACCTTTTTGTAGATCTAGATCTCGAGCATAAGGTCCAGACAACACACTCTTCGGTTGCCGTGTGGCATCTCTCCGGTGCTCTTGGAGCTCGCGTCAACTAATAGGTATAATGTGGTGAATGTGCGCATGAGTTGGTGACAAGTCGCGGTGATGTCACTTGTTGTAACACCCCGTCCACTCCTGGGCCCGGGGGGTGTCACTCCTGGCAGCTTAATAGGATTTCTAGACTGGCCCCACAGACCAACACTAGTCTTTTCTACGCACTTTGTCCTCACTCGTGCGCACCCGGTTACCCACTTCCCGGTCGGTCACCCATCCTAGAATTGCTCTAGGCCAAGCACGCTTAACCTTAGAGTTCTTTTCGAATGAGCTTCCGGAAAAGAAGTTGCAACTTGTTGATATGGGTATCCTATCAATCCTATTAAGCCATGTGCCTGGATCTCACACTTGTGATGGCGAAAAGCGGTTCCATTCATATGTGGACCGTTTTGCATTTTCTTTTCATGTGCAGGTACAATGAGTTGCCAATGTTTCGCCGGAATGTCGATTGACTTCCGTTTCGGCGAATTTCTGGCACTCCGCCATGACCATTTTTAGCAAAGGTCATGCCGGATTTTTCATTGAAAGCCTAGACGATTGTTCTAATCAATGCTCTTATCGTGCAGGCTAGCTACGATGATCATCGAGATGAAGGAAAGCGTCGTGGATAGATACGTGCAACGCGCGACGGCCGACATGTATCGAAATAACCGCATGGAAATAAGATGTCAATGTCAAAGATGCAAACTATCATCATTGTTCGACCTTTTTCTCAGGCACAGTGAATCAGCACCTGCTCAGGTATAGTTTCATGGAGGGCCACACTCAGTGGACGGGTGATGATGAAGATGATTTAGAAGAGGATGCCAATCAACACGAAAATGAAGATGAGGAGGAAGATCAGGACATCGCACACAACGACGGTGATGAAGAAGGCAGGGAAGAAGTACAAACGGACGACGAGGACTGGAGTAGGAGTACCCTGCTAACCGCGGCCATGCATGACCCTCATGTTCAAGAAATTCTTCTCGGCAACGCATAGACCGACCCTAGATTCGCCGGTAGACGGAAGTCTAAGCTGGATCAACTGGAGTTAGACTCGAGAACTCCGTTGTACGACGTAGGTCACAGGCCGAAGGAGAGCCGCCTGAGAGTAACTCTCGATCTTCTAGAGATGAAGGCAAAACACGGATGGACCGACGCTGGCACGGACGATCTCTTCCGATACTTGAAGAAGCGCTTTCCTAAAGATAACACGTTGGCCGGTAGCCTACAGGAGGCCAAGAAAGTCGTGCGCCCTCTTGATTTACCGCACGAAAAATACCACGCCTGCATCAGTGACTGCGTGATTTACCGGAACGAGCACAAGGACAAGACCACATGCCCAGTCTGTGAGGAACCTCGATACAAGAGAGGGACGAGAAAAGCTCCTCGTAAAGTTGCGTGGTACTTCCCGCTCAGGCCCCGTCTTCAGCGGTACTTCGCGGACCGCAAGGAAGCAAAACTCATGCGCTGGCATATGGAAAGGAAGGAAGCGGTGCTCAAGGATCCTATACGGGTTGAAAACCCAGTGCTAACACACCCTTCAGATGCAAGCCAGTGGAAAGCATTAGACAATGAGTACGAAGAATTTGGGAAAGACCCAAGAAACACCAGGCTTGGTGTGAGCACCGACGGGATGAACCCGTTCGGCAACCAGAGCAGCAAGCACAACACTTGGCCCGTGTTTGTGTGGATGTACAACCTCCCCCCATGGTTGTGCCTGAAGAAGAAGTACATACACATGAGTATGCTAATCCAAGGGCCGACACAGCCAGGGAGCGATCTCAACCTGTATCTTGAGCTATTGAAGGAGCTAGCCATCTTGTGGGAGGAAGGGGTAGAAACATGGGACGCCCACCTCGAAGAACCATTCCGTCTGAAAGCCGCGGTTATCGTCACGGTGCAGGACTATCTTAGATACGGATATATTGTGTGCCAGGTGTGCCATGAACACAAGGCTTGTGTGCGGTGCATGGAAAAGACGTCGCCTCTACAGCTGGGTAAGGATCTCGGGTCTTCAAAAACCGTCTACATGAGGACTCGAATGTGGCTACCCGAGAATGACCCGTGGAGGAAGCGTGGAGATCTATTCAACGGTGAGGATGAGCTCGAAGGACCTCCACCTAAGCGTAGCGGCAAGGAGATCGATACTTTGTTGAAAAACTGGAAACACATCCCTCCGGCATGTAAGATACAAAAGCAGAAGGGGAAGCGAGGAGACAAGAAAAAGGAACCTGGGCCGCTCATGGGGGTATGCAAAAGGAGGTCCGTGTTTTGGGACTTGCCGTACTAGAAGATCCACGGTACGCCCCATAGCCTCGATGTCATGCATATTACGAAGAACGTGTGCGAGAGCTTGCTTTCCACTCTGTTCAACATGCCGGATAGGACCAAAGGCAGGCCGAAAGCAAGACACGACCTGATGGCCCTGAATATCAGAGAAGAGCTTCACCCTCCACCTCCGTCTAGGGTTGAGGAGACGGACGATCGCAAGCGCAAGAGGGCGGGGAAGCAGCCGGTTCAGGAGGAGACGAAAGATCCGAAGGGCAAAAGGGCTAAGCAGAGCAAAACTCCGCACCCCTCCTGCTTCACTCTAAATCCTGACGAGCTCGAACAAATCTTCAATTGCCTTCTAGGAGTCAGATTTCCCTTAGGCTATGCGGGGCTGATACGCCGATGGCTGGACCCAACGAAAAGAATCTTCAGCGGGATGAAGTCTCATGACTGTCACGTCATGATGACGCAGATACTTCCGATGGCAATCCGAGGGATAATGGAGCCGCACGTCTGTGCAACTTGACCGGCCCCTGTAACTTCTTTGACGTCATCACTCGAAAGTCGATAACCGTCAAGAAACTCGGGAGGCTGCAGGAAGAGATCGTCACCATCATATGCGAGATGGAGATGTACTTTCCGCCTGCATTCATTGACGTCATGGTCCACCTGCTGCTGCATATAGTGGACGATATCGAGGATCTCGGGCCTCCGTTCCTTCACAACATGATGGCGTTAGAAAGAATGAACGGGATCATCAAAGGATACGTCCGTAACAGGAAACATCCGAATGGAAGCATCGTCCAGGGCTTTCTCACCGAGGAGTGCGTCTCTTTCTGCAAGAATTATCTAAACAAGGATAACCCACGTCCGGTTGGTTTGCCCGCAAACAAGCACCTCGGCAGGTTCGAGGGAGTAGGCCACAACACCGGCAATAGGGAAATGGACGTGGATCAATCTGGTAGGAGAGCCGACTTTAATAGGGCCCACTTAGTTGCACTACAGCACATGGATGTTGTCGGGCCTTGGGTGGATCAGCACATAACCATGATCAAGAACAGTGTTGACAGGCCGATTACGGAAGAAGAGGTATTCAGAGCGCACAACTCCTCTTTCGCGCGCTGGTTTAAAGACCAGATTGATGCCAATCCCCCGCCAATGACAAGCGATACAGACAACATCATAGTGGCCTTGTCTTACGGGCCCGCGCCCAACCTCAAGACGTATCAAGCATATGACATCAGCGGATACACATTCTACACGGAGGAGAGAGACAAAAGGAGTGACTATCAAAACTCGGGTGTGACGATGGAATCTTACATGGGTGAAGAGAAGAAAAGATACTATGGAACGATCGAAGAATCTGGGAGCTCGACTACGTCGGGGAGAAGCTGTCGATGTTCCATGTCAGATGGGCTACAGACGTCACAAAAGAAGACGAGTATTTCACCACCATGCGTATGCCTAAGAAATCCAAGACCAAGAACCCCACCGCGCAAAATGAGCCATGGGTACTGGCTAAGCACGTCGAGCAATGCTTCTTCATTACCAACCCGTCAAGGCCCGGCCGTGTCGTCGTAAGGAGAGGCAAAAGGGCCCTCGTCGGAATGGATGGAGTCGCCGACGAGAAAGACTTCGACGGCCTCGTCGAAGACCCGATGGTGGAAGAACCCGATGAAGACGATGCAACATACATAAAAAGAAGATCAAGGACCACGCTACATAGGTCGTCTGCTCTTCCTCCGTACATCCGTGGGGTCAAGTCAACAAAGACCAAGCAGAAGAGCAAGAAGAAGAGAGATCGGAGTGTGAAATAAAGAAATAACACTAAACCATAAAACCCTAATTGTGTGTATCTCTCTAATTAATGATGTATAAGTGTACTACATATATGCAAACTCTTTAATTTGGATGGCGACGCGGAAGAACCATCATTTTATGTGTGTCGTCTTCAATGACATATGTGTGTGTATCAATCGACTATCTCTCCCATCATTTAAATGTAGTTATCCCACTCACACACTCCTTGCCGACATAATATATAGTCGATGGTCCACGAGGGCCAAAAAGTGCGGGTCCCACTTGTATAAGTGGGTGTAAATTTATCGCCGGCGAATTCATACTAAGGCGCCAGGGGTATGTGCGGGTCCCACCTGTAAGTGGGTGTAAGTTTATCGCCGGCGAATACAGACTAAGGCGTCGGGGGTACGTACGGGTCCCACCTGTAAGTGGGTGTAAAGTTATCGCCGGCGAATCCCTCTAAGGCGCCGGGGGTACGTGCGGGTCTCACGTGTAAGAGGGACTGCCTCACCATCCAAGCGGCCCGAGAAAAATCCCCAATAGATCCCCAACAGAGTGCACGAACCGTAGCCTCGATCTGGCGACCCGCCCCGCCGCCCCCTCACAGTCCGCCGCCCGCTGCAGTCCATGGAGGAGCAGAGCCGTGCAGGAGCAGCCTGTGCCGGAGCCGGCCGTGGAGGAGCAAGCCGTGGAAGAGTCGGCCGTCGTCGTCCGCGCGCTCATCGTCGTCGTCACGGTGGTATCGCCCTCTGTCTCTGCTCTCTGCACTATGTTAGTACTAGTGTTCATTCAGTTAGTACTAGTCTCTGATCTCTGCACTCTGTCTCGCGTGAGATCGCTTGTTGGTTGTGAGATCTCGTGAGAACGCTTGTTGGCTGTGAGATCGCTTGTTCATTCAGTTAGTACCGATGGCGTATATATATTGCTTGTTGGCTGTGAGATCGCGTGAGATCGTGTGACTGAGTTTAGCTTGGCAATGTCATATATATTGTGCAGGTACAATTAATTAGTTGCCAATGTTTCGCCGGAATTGAAATGGATCGTATGGGCACCTAGAGGGGGGGTGAATAGGTGCTAACCAATTTTTAATACTTTTTCAATTTTAGGCTTGACACAAAGTAAATTCTCTAGATATGCAACTACGAGAATTTTCCTATATGTAGCCCTAACTACTAAGCACGTAAAAGAGGAGCGAGGAAACCGTAGTGGAGCACGCGGAGACACAGGGATTTGTTTTACCGCAGTTCCTTCCTTGTTAAGGGAAGTACATCTGCGTTGGAGGGGTGGGCGGTTCTAAGACCACCACGCCACAATAGGCCTCACCCTATTCTCCGATGGATCTCGCCACGAGAGGCCTGATCCACCTTCTCCACTATTGGATCCCTTCGAGGCGGGAACCGATGCCTTTTACAACACTATCGGGGCACACACCCACAACCGAATTGGGGGCTCCCGGGATGACAAGCTGCCACAAGAACAAGGTTTATCAATATAAACAAAAACGAGGATCTAGATATTTGCAAGAAATACTAGATCGGAGGTTCTCCAAATGAATGGAGAGGAGATGAAGCGCTTGATTGCTGATGATGAAGATCGAGTTCTCCTCCTTTGATTCCCCAAGGGATGGGGCCTTTGGGTGGATCTAGGTGGAGCACTCTTGTATGAAGCTTTTAGATCTGATATGTTCTTTTTCGAGATGAATCAAGAGTTCTGGCAGGAGGGGGATGGCTGGATTAAATACCCCCTCCCCAGATCTGACCGTTGCACAACTTTGGGGGCGGATTATCCGCCCCTGGGAAAACTCCGCCCCCTCTCTGGGGCTTGCGCCTTTGGTGAAGTTTGGTGAAGATCTTGGGGGGCGGATAATCCGGCCCCCCTGAGGGGCGGATTATCCGGCCTAGCCGGAAAGTCTGGCCAAAACTCCGCCCCCTCTCTGGGGCTTGCGCCTTGGCGATGAGCAAGGGGGTCGGATTATCCGGCTGGGCCGGAAAATCCGGCCAAAATTCCGCCCCCCTTCTGGGGCTTGCGCCTGCTTGGGCAGAGGGAGGGGCGGATTATCCGCCCCTGGTGGGGCCGAATTATCCGCCCCCAAAGGCAGAGTTCTTTTCCCTTTATTCTTAAATAGAGCTGCAACACTTCAACACACATTAAATGATCCTTGGTATTGTTATCTAACACACAAAACACTAGGGATTAAGAAATGTTCTTTCAATCTCCCCCTTTTTGGTGTTAGATGACAATACTAGGATTTGCAATGAAACCGGCAAATGCCACCTTAAATAATGAAAGACGCTCCCCCTAGATGTGTGCATATTTAAGATTTGCATTTGAATACAAATACACACACTAGAGAGAACACTACTTTAAGGTTTTGGAAAAAATGCCATACCACCGGAATGAGAATATAGCCAAGGCATACATAGATAATCCCATGAATCCATATGCCATCAAATATGCTCCATAATTCCAGAATTCCATGGGGTCCATGATAGATAAGTCCATAAATCCATGAATACCAACCATAGTACCAAACTGTGGAGTACGACATAGTCTTACACAAATAGCAAACAAGTTCACGCTAGAAAAAGGCACAAGCAAGCAAATAAAAACGACGAAAATCGAAAAGCTTGTGCCCACCCTTGCAAATCCACGAGACCTAATAGAACTACTTCTCCCCCTTTGGCATCGAAACGCCAAAAAGGAAGAAGAGCGATGCTAACGTCCCTGGAGATCACTCAAATTTGCAAGAAGCAAATCAACCAAAAGCCAAAGTTGAGTGTGTTTTCCATAAGAACAAAAGGTATGCAAGAAAATCCAATGAGACCCATGAAAAACCAACTCTTCTCGAGAAAGAGGGCGGTGGCCGAAGCCATCATGTTGGAGCGCATGGCATGACACCGCAAAGATGTATCTTGAGTTCAAAACCAATACTCATCGATGACCCACATATCACAAAATGATATTAAGGGAAATGATTTTACTTGCTTTCGGCATTATGGGGGGAGGGTTGGCCCAATCAATTAGGACCACACTCCCCCTATGTCTATGCCCGCATCTAAACCAAATACATGAATAACAGCAAGTGAGTGTGCAAGGGTAGTCAAGCCAAGCTCCTTGAATCTATGATATTTAGCTCATTCCGCAAATAACAAAATCTTGCTTCATCGAGGGGCTTCGTGAAAATATCAGCAAGTTGGTTCTTCGTGCTCACAAAGGATAGAGCAATATCTCCACGAGCAACATGATCCCGAATAAAGTGGTTGCGAATCTCTATATGTTTTGTTCTCGTATGCTGCACGGGATTGTAAGCAATTTTGATAGCACTTTCATTGTCGCATAAAAGAGGCACTTTGTCACAATTGACACCATATTCCTTTAAAGTTTGCCTCATCCATAACAATTGAGTACAAGCACTTGCAGCAGCAACATATTCAGCTTCGGCGGTTGAGAGTGAAATACAATTCTGTTTCTTTGATGACCAACACACTAGAGACCTGCCCAAGAATTGGCATGCACCAGAGGTTGATTTCCTATCATCTTTGTCACCAGCCCAATCTGAATCGGTGTAACCACATAGAGAGAAACTTGAACCCTTGAGATACCATAACCCAAAATTTGGGGAATGAACCAAATATCGGAAGATTCGCTTGACTGCCACTAAGTGGCTTTCTTTAGGAGCGGCTTGGTACCTTGCACACACTCCTACACTTAACACGATATCGGGCCTAGATGCGCAGAGGTAAAGGAGAGAGCCGATCATGGATCGGTATACCTTTTGATCCACATCTTTACCCTTGGGATTGAGCTCAAGATGACACTTTGTTTGCATTGGGGTAGCAACGCCATTGAGATCCGTCATCTTGAACCTTTTGAGCATGTCTTGGATGTACTTAGCTTGATTAATAACCCATCATGGACATCTCAAACCTGTCAGTCATAAGCTTTGAAAATTCATCGTTAAAAGCTTGGTTAGTAGAGCCAAAAATAATGTCATCTACATAAAGTTGGCATACAAAAAGCTCCCCATTAACCTTCTTAGTAAAAAGAGTGGGATCGATTTGCCCAACTTCGAATCCACGGCTAGCAAAAGCTCTTTAAGGTGCTCATACCACGCACGTGGGGCTTGTTTAAGGCCATAGAGCGTCTTATCGAGTTTGTAAACATGGTTCAGAAATTTGGGGTCCTCAAACCCCGGGGGCTGCTTGACGTATACTAACTCATGTAGAGGATCATTAAGGAAAGCGCTCTTAACATCCATTTGTTGTAATTTAAAATTATGATGGGCTGCATATGCAAGAAGGATACGGATGGACTCAAGGCGAGCCACAGGAGCGTAGGTCTCGCCAAAATCAATTCCTTCTACTTGAGAGAATCCTTGAGCCACGAGTCGTGCTTTATTCCTCACAACAATGCCATTTTCATCCTGTTTGTTCTTGAAGATCCACTTGGTGCCGATAACATTGCGGCAATCCTTTGGCTTTTCTACGAGCTTCCAAACTTTGTTGCGTTCGAAGTTGTTTAATTCTTCATGCATTGCAACAACCCAATCGGGGTCTTCAAGAGCATCAAAAACCTTCTTTGGTTCAACCATGGAAATGTGAGCTTGATGATCACAGAAGCTAGCAAGCTCACTTCGAGTGGATACCCTTCGTCGTAGATCACAAACAACCTTGTCAAGAGTGTGACCTCTTAGTTCAAGGTTGCGATCAGCACGAGCCTTGCGACGAGCCTCAATGTCCTTATTGTTTCTAGGAGGAGTGGATTCAATTGTTGTATCCTTGTCTTGATTACTGCCTTGCCCTTGATCTTGGTCACCGTTACTGCCAGAAGATTGTTGCTGAACATTTTCTTCAGGCCCGGATAATCCGCCCCTTGGAGGGGCCGGACTATCCGGCCTGGGAGGTGAAGTACCAGAGCCATCTTCCTGAGAGAGCCTGACTGGAGTTGGAGACCCATGGTCGGATACTCCGCCCCTGGGGGCCGGAGAATCCGGCCTGGGAGCTTCAGAGATGTTGATTTCTCCTTCGGATCCCCTGGTACGAGATGTAGTGCCAGGGGCGGATTGTCCGCCCCTTGGAGGGGGCGGATAGTCCGGCCTGGGACTACAAGCTTGTCCAGTGGACAGATGGTCTTCAGCAGATTGTGGTGTTGGTGCAGGATTATCTCCAACAGTAGGAGCTTGTTGATCTTGTGTAGATGAGGGCTCCACATGTGTGGAGCATTGTCCTTCCCGATCCGCCACAAGGGGTTCCTCAATGGGGCGGAAAAATCCCACGCCCATTCTTCTTATGGCATCTTGGGGTATTTCAACATCTGCATCACAAACATCAACTTGCCCTACAAAGGAGCCGTTATTTTCATCGAACTCCACACTACAAGATTCTACAACAATCCCAGTGAGCTTGTTGTAGACTCTATAAGTGTGGGATTCGGCACCGTAACCAACAAAAATACCTTCTAAAGCCTTGGATTCAAATTTTGACAAACGGACACCTTTAATAAGAAAGAAACACTTACACCCGAATACCCTGAAGTATGAGATGTTGGGTTTGTTGCCGGTAAGTATTTCATATGGGGTCTTGTCCAAGATCTTCCGAAGGTAGAGCCGGTTTGATGACTGACAAGCAGTGGATATGGCTTCAGCCCAAAAATTATAAGGAGACTTGAATTCAGCTAGCATAGATCTTGCCATATCCATTAAAGTCCGGTTCTTCCTCTCGGCTACACCATTTTGTTGAGGGGTGTACGCAGCGGAATATTGGTGTCTAATCCCCTCTTCGCTAAGAAACTCGTTTAAAGTGTAGTTCTTGAATTCTGTGCCGTTGTCACTTCTAATTGCCAAGATGGGAACATTGTGTTGACGTTGAACTTCATTGGCAAAGTCGATGACAATTTGTTGAGTCTCACTTTTAAGCTTGAAGAAATATACCCATGTATATCTTGAGTAATCATCGACGATGACCAAGCAATATTTCTTCCCACCAAGACTTGCATGAGAAGGAGGACCAAATAAATCCACATGGAGTAATTCCAAGATCCTCTTTGATGACACAATAGTCTTCCTCTTGTGGGGAGAATCATGCATTTTTCCTTCAACACAAGCCCTGCAAACACGATCTTTGGCAAAGGAGACATTGTCTTTTAGTCCAAGAATGTGGCCACCCTTTTGGAGACTTTGCAAAGTTCTCATGTTGACATGGGCTAAACGGCGATGCCATAGCCAGCCCACGTCGGCCTTTCCGAATAGACACATCGGACCCGAAGTGGTTTTCCCCGAGAAGTCCACCACATACAGGTCATTTTCGACGTATCCAACGAAAGCGACCTTTAGAGACTTGCTCCATAAGAGTACCACCAAATCATCATCGATAAAAACAGCAAAACCCATCTTGCCAAGGGCACGAACAGAAAGAAGGTTGTAGCCAAGGGTCTCAACAAGCATGACGTCTACGAGAGAGATATCGTGGGCAACCACAACCTTGCCAAGACCCAATACCTGAGATTTAGACTTATCACCATAGGAGACTGTGATATTATCATGATTTGGACGCATCTCCGTGATGATCTCCTTGCTTCCGGTCATATGACTAGTGCAGCCACTATCCAGCACCCATTTCGACCCACCGGAAGCATAGCCCTGCAAGAAAATTACTTCTTGGTTTTGGGTACCCATTTTTCAATGGATCCTTTCATGTTAGTAACAAGGGTCTTTGGGACCCAAATAGACCAAGCAATATATTCATCAAAAGGACCAACATAATAAGCATAAACATCGCCATAATCATCACAAAAGAGTTCATAATTCGGATTGTGAGACCCTGCAAAACCAATATTATTAGTTTTGTCTTTTGTGACAACCTTCTCAGCAGTGCTTGTCTTTAATTGCACATTCTTGGTCTTGTTCTTCTTGGTTTTCTTCTTCTTGGACTTGGTGAAATACCCAAGTCCCTCTTTACCATGATTTGACCTTTGCTTGCCAAGAACTTCATCAAGCACATCTTTGTCCTTTGTAGTGATGTCCTTGATCACTCCTTTTTCCACACTAGCATTTTTCTTGTTACTATATGTTGAGTTGGACGAGCTAGGAGTATCATATTCGGCCAATCGACTTTGAAGCTGATCATGTGACTCATTGAGAATAGAGAACTCGTTTTTCAACGCCTTGTGAGCATTGTCAAGTTTCTCCAATTCCTCGGAGAGTCTATCATGAGCAGCCCCAAAGTCAATCCTTTCCTTCTTTAACTTCTTTGCCTTGGTGACAGCATTGTCACGTTCCTTAACGAGTTTAGTCACAATTTCTTCATGTGACTCTTCCATAGACTCAAGCCTCTCTTCAAGAGAGACCCGAGCTTCTTCTTCTTCTTCTTCAAGAGCATGTTTTAGGGATGTAATTTCCATTGCATCCTCCCTTTCAATTCTGCCCTTTTCTTCGAGGAGTGCTTCGTTTTGGGCCAGCTGATCCATAAGAGCCTCAAAACGAACTTTGTGCTCACCTTGCAAGTTAGTATAGAAATAATCCAAAGCAATAATCTCTTCTTTAACCTTAAGACTAGCAGGATCATCCATGTCTATCATAGCCTTGGAAAAAGAAGAGTTAGAAGAAGTTACCTCGGAGCTTCTTGCCATGAGGCAAGTAGCATTCTTGTTGATGATGTTTTCGTTCGGAGAGTCGAAGAGAGATGTTGATGTAGATGTGGTGGCTATAGCAGCCACCTCTTGAGAGCTATCGTCCTCGTCCTCATCTTCACTCCCCGATGAATATTCTTCTTGAGCTACTAGAACAATCTTTGGTTGCTTCTTGAAAGGAGCATTCTTTTTTACAAACTGTTTCTTACGTGGAGCTTTTGATTTGTCCTTGAAAATGAGTCTTCCTCCATTATCCTCTCTACTTTGATATGGACACTCAGCTACGAAGTGCAGCCGGTCACCACAATTAAAGCATGTTCTCAGCTTGGGACCATTTTCTTTTCTTCCATAGGCTCCACTTTTGCGATCTAGTTCAGCTTTAGCCTTGGCTAGATCTTTCCAAAAGTTTCTTGCATAAAGAGCCAAGTATTGTCCGTGGATCCTTTTTATATCTTCGGGACAGTCCAGACCTTCTACCGCATATTCATCATGATCAATCACACTAGTCTTCAAAGCCATGTTGACCCCCTTTTGCATCCCCATAGCTCGAGCACGAGCATCTTCGGCATTCTTGGCAGCCACTTTGAAGGCGGCCATTTCTTGCATTACCTCATTGGATGACATGAGGTGATAATTATGCCTACCTTGGAGACTTTTCAAATCTGTGGGCTCAAATGGCATAAGAGCACTGACATACTTGCGCTTGATCCAAGCATCATCAACATGAGCTGCACCGTGGTTTCTGAAGGTTGTAGCTATTGCCTTGAGCCTCCTATACATGTCCTCATGGTCTTCTCCATCTAGCATATAAAATCCTTCAGCTTCATTGCTCAAGGCATCATATCTATTCCTTCTCATACTTTCATTTCCGATGAAGAGCTCGGTGAGAGCATCCCAAGCTTCTTTAGCTGTGCTAAGATGCTGAATGTGTGGCATGTCTTTATCACCCACACCAAGCTGTATCATGTGTAGAGCTGTAGCATTGAGTTGGCTATCGACCACTTCTCTCCTTGTGAGATTGTTAGGATTTCCAACGTGAAGACCATTTTCGATGATCTTCCACAACTCTATGGAGGAACTGCACACATGAGATTTCATCAAAAATTGCCATTGAGAGAAAGTAGAAGCTGACAGTTTGGGTGGATCACCCTTATTATGTATATGTGGGTGAGGAATAGGCGGATCAGGGGAATACACATGAGAAACCTCATTGTATCCATCCTTACCGATATCCTTTTTCGAGGAGGAGCTCTTACTAGTATCATCACCTACCACTTCGTTATCTTTGGAAACAGTTTTACCCGTTTCCTTGGATTGCGGAGTGGTATCCTCAGAGTTAGATGGAGGTGATGCTGCGGATGTGGAGAGACGCATTATCAATTGACGCATCTCTTCCATCTTAGCCTCCATTGAACTCACCAAGGTTGTTTCCAACGTCTTGATATCGTTCATGGTGACTACCTCCGGAGCATCACTCCCATCTCCCTTGGAACCCATACTTCTCTTAGGCGGTTAAGCCCGAAATAAGAGCCGAGGCTCTGATACCAATTGAAATGGATCGTATGGACACCTAGAGGGGGGGTGAATAGGTGCTAACCAATTTTTAATACTTTTTCAATTTTAGGCTTGACACAAAGTAAATTCTCTAGATATGCAACTACGAGAATTTTCCTATATGTAGCCCTAACTACTAAGCACGTAAAAGAGGAGCGAGGAAACCGTAGTGAAGCACGCGGAGACACAGGGATTTGTTTTACCGCAGTTCCTTCCTTGTTAAGGGAAGTACATCTGCGTTGGAGGGGTGGGCGGTTCTAAGACCACCACGCCACAATAGGCCTCACCCTATTCTCCGATGGATCTCGCCACGAGAGGCCTGATCCACCTTCTCCACTATTGGATCCCTTCGAGGCGGGAACCGGTGCCTTTTACAACACTATCGGGGCACACACCCACAACCGAATTGGGGGCTCCCGGGATGACAACAAGCTGCCACAAGAACAAGGTTTATCAATATAAACAAAAACGAGGATCTAGATATTTGCAAGAAATACTAGATCGGAGGTTCTCCAAATGAATGGAGAGGAGATGAAGCGCTTGATTGCTGATGATGAAGATCGAGTTCTCCTCCTTTGATTCCCCAAGGGATGGGGCCTTTGGGTGGATCTAGGTGGAGCACTCTTGTATGAAGCTTTTAGATCTGATATGTTCTTTTTCGAGATGAATCAAGAGTTCTGGCAGGAGGGGGATGGCTGGATTAAATACCCCCTCCCCAGATCTGACCGTTGCACAACTTTGGGGGCGGATTATCCGCCCCCCACTAGGGGCGGATTATCCGCCCCTGGGAAAACTCCGCCCCAAGGACGGATTCTCCGGGGGAAACTCCGCCCCCTCTCTGGGGCTTGCGTCTTTGGTGAAGCTTGGTGAAGATCTTGGGGGGCGGATAATCCGGCCCCCCTGAGGGGCGGATTATCCGGCCTAGCCGGAAAGTCCGGCCAAAACTCCGCCCCCTCTCTGGGGCTTGCGCCTTGGCGATGAGCAAGGGGGGCGGATTATCCGGCCCCCTGGAGGGGAGGATTATCCGGCTGGGCCGGAAAATCCGGCCAAAATTCCGCCCCCCTTCTGGGGCTTGCGCCTGCTTGGGCAGAGGGAGGGGCGGATTATCCGCCCCCAAAGGCAGAGTTCTTTTCCCTTTATTCTCAAATAGAGCTGCAACACTTCAACACACATTAAATGATCCTTGGTATTGTTATCTAACACACAAAACACTAGGGATTAAGAAATGTTCTTTCAGGAATGTTGATTAACTTCCGTTCTGGCGAATTTCTGGCACTACGGCATGACCATTTTTAGCAATGGTCATGCCGGATTTTCGCCGTGAATTTAAGTGTCCTAAATCTTTTCTTTTTGCTTGTGTAGTGCTAGGTATAGGCACCATGTCGTCTTCTCATCCAAACTTGGACAAAGACAACCCCGCCGAGTCTTCTTAGCGAGACTTGGATGAGCACTACAGGCTCATGGAGAAGGAGATAGAACTGGAGGAGATGGCAAGGGCAAAGAAGACGATGAGACCACCGATGATGCCCTTGATGGCGATGACGAGAGGGGAGAAGAAGATGACGAGACCACCGATAGTGGCATCCCTAGGGGTGGCTTGGAGAGTACTACTGATGCAGCACAAAGGTTGTGGAGGAGCAGCTCCACCTTGCTGCTATAATATGAACAGCACAAGTGTTGAAGGAACCACTTCAACGTGCTGTGCTAGATGCTAGATATCACTCTAGGGGCGTGAGCTAGATATCGCTCTAGGGGCGGGGCTGTCAAGAGTTCAATCCAAAACTCTCAACATACTAGATCTAATCCAAGATCCAAAAGAAGAACACAAAGTTCTCTTTATTGATAGGTAGAGGATACATAGCCTGGTTACATAGATAGAGGTGAGGGCCTCTATTTATAGGCTGCATAAGCCTTCACTACTTATAGCTCTACTCATAGCTAGAAGGTTCCAGAGAACACTACTTAAAGCTAGGAGATAAGGGTAAACAACCTAGTTACAACTCATAGTAGAACACTCTAGAAACTAGTACAATACCTATGACTAAAGGACCATATTACCTAGAATATAGTAGAAGTGTGTAGAAGCTAGTACTGGATTTTTCTTCTATTTTATTTTCTCTATTGTCCCTCATCATCCTCCCCTGGTTATTTAGAACTCGACCTCGAGTTACCTTCACAGAGTGCTTGTTCTGGATGATAAAGAGCCAAGTCTACCACATTGAATGTGTCGGATATTCCCATCTCAGCTGGAAGATCTTATCACCAACTTGGAATAATTTCAGCCTCCGTTTATAGTCAGCCAACTGTTTGTCCTTCTGATTTTGTGCCCCCGCTTCTTCCTTTAGTATAGCATGCTCTTTTGGGCTCATTCGGTGGTGTGGAAGGTTAGGAAGATTTGCTGCCTTCGCTGAAATTTGAACAGTCGGGTTCTCTTCACCTTTAACAATAAGTGCAACACACATATTTGCCTCCTTCAGGTCCTCCATAAACTCATTAGATGTGTGAGAAATAGTTAACATACTTTTCCCCTCCTCATTAGAGGTACTACCATTTGGCTGGTTTGGTAGGATGGTGATCTTTCTTTTGTTCCAAGTGAAAGAGTAAGAATTTTCTTTTCCTTTGTGTGTAGCATCCACATCGAATTGCCACGGCCTCCCAAGAAGAACATGGCTTGCATCCATATCAACGACATCACACAACACATTTGAGCGATAATACTTACCCAAAGAGAGTGGCAGGTTGCATTGTTTGGTGATTCTTATATTCGCCCCTTTCTTGATCCATCCAACAGTGTAGGGATTTGGATGATCATGAGTCTCCAACTTTAGATGGTTCACCAAATTCTGAGAGATAAGATTCTCACAGCTGCAACTATCAATCAATAATTTGCATACCTTGCCATTCACCGTGCACTTGCTCTCAAATATTTTCTTCCGTTGTGTGTTGTCAGTTTGTGGTGTCGAGCACAAGAGACGCTGAATCACGCATACCACCTCTTCACATTTTTCTTCACAAATATCTTGTCCTTCTTTATCTTCAGATTCATACTCTTTGTCATCTTCGCCATCATGGATTGTTGTGTTGACAAATTTCCTCAATGGGCAGTCGCTGGATACATGTCCCTCTTCACCACATTTATAGCATTTTATCACAGGGTTGCCCTTACTCTTACCCCCAGTTTGCTTTGGGACAAGTTGTTTTGCCTTAGGTTGAGTGGTCTCCTCTTCTACTCTATGGGAGTAACTCCTAGATGAGTCTTCTGTATGCGGATATGGAGTCTTACCTGCTTTTCTTGTTCTCAACATCCTCTCGGCTTTTAAGGCTAGAACTTGTGCTTGATCAAGGGACCAAATTTGTTGCATCATCAAACAATCCTGGATAGCATCATTGAGACCATTGATGTACCTTGCAACTTGTTGTTCTTCAGTTTCAGCAAGGTTGCACCTCACTTGTAGCCTTAGAAACTCCTCTGTGTACTCTAAGACAGTCCCATTTCTTTGAGCACAATTATGAAACTGGATAAATAGGATCTGATCATAATCTGCAGGCAAAAATCTTCCTTTCAAAAGGTTCTTCATTTGCCTCCAAGATCTCACACGACGTTCTCCCCGTAGTCTTCGATCTACTTGCAGGCGATGCCACCATGCACCAGCTCCTCCTTTCAGCTTGTATGCGACCAAAGTAACTCTCCGATCTTCCGGAATATTCATGACCTCAAAGAAAGTCTCTACCTTATACAACCAATCAAGGCACCCTTCAATATCAACATTTCCATTGAAAGTAGGGATTTCAGCTTTCACCTTGTATGTATCTCTCGCATATGTAGCGTTGGGTACTCTCGGGTATGTATAGAGATCGGGTTCTTCAAGGGCATCATCATATTCTTCGCCTTCGGAAGCTTCAGCGTAAGTTGGCCTTCTTAAGGTATGTTGAACATGTCGTTGAGGTGTTTTTGCTTCAAGATGACCTATCCTCCTTCGACGACGAACGTATTCTTCCCCCTTTGATGAATCTTCTTCATTGATAGCAGGAGGAACACCCTTTCTTATCATCTCAACCAGCTGATCAAATCTCTGGTTAAGATCTTCACGTAGCGCTTGGATTTGCTGTTCTGCAGCATCCATTCTCTTTCCCAAATCCTCCATTTCTTGCTGCAGCTTGCTCTCAGTGAGGAAACCAACAGCTAGAACGGATCAGCAGGGCTCTGATACCACCTGATGCAGCACAAAGGTTGTGGAGGAGCAGCTCCACCTTGCTGCTATAATATGAACAACACAAGTGTTGAAGGAACCACTTCAACGTGTTATGCTAGATGCTAGATATCGCTCTAGGGGCGTGAGCTAGATATCGCTCTAGGGGCGGGGCTGTCAAGAGTTCAATCCAAAACTCTCAACATACTAGATCTAATCCAAGATCTAAAAGAAGAACACAAAGTTCTCTTTATTGATAGGTAGAGGATACATAGCCTGGTTACATAGATAGAGGTGAGGGCCTCTATTTATAGGCTGCATAAGCCTTCACTACTTATAGCTCTACTCATAGCTAGAAGGTTCTAGAGAACACTACTTAAAGCTAGGAGATAAGGGTAAACAACCTAGTTACAACTCATAGTAGAACACTCTAGAAACTAGTACAATACCTATGACTAAAGGACCATATTACCTAGAATATAGTAGAAGTGTGTAGAAGCTAGTACTGGATTTTTCTTCTATTTTATTTTCTCTACTGTCCCTCATCAACTACAGAGGCCAATCAGCGACGGAAGAAGCGGCGCCCAAACATGGTCGACACCACAAAGGAAACATTCACCGTTGTGGACCCCGAAACCGGTATTCCTATGGAGCCGAAGTGGCTCGCGAAGGGGTACGGCCTCCAGCTGGGAGCTATCCTTCGGGACGTTGTCAATGTCAAGGAGACGAAACTCCAAACGAAGAACAAGAAGCATCTGCAGGACCAACTCCTTTTGCGGCTACACGCGCGGTACCAGTTTCCTGAGGGCTACATGAGTCTGGTTCCCAAGGAGAACATCGTGAACAGGCTAGCCCTCTCTAGGTTCACCAAGAACCTTAGCGGTTATAAAACCATGTTGAGGGGGGTGATTGCTGACAACAAGAGCTTCGAAGAGATCAAGCGCCACTTCCCGCGGATTATGCCAGAGGACTACACGCTCTTCCTGCAAAACGAGGAACTAGCGTACACCAAGTCGCAGTCGATCTGGGGAAGGAGCTGGCGGAGAAGAACGTCAGTCGCCATCGTCTCGGTTGTCGTGGCTATGACGGCAAGCAGGAGAAGTGGCAGAAGGAGGACAGACACCTACGTAGACAAGGGCATCGAGAACCCTTGGGACAAGAACAAAGACCCTCTCTTTAGGGCATTTGTCAGGTCCCGGTACCATAAAGAAAAGGATGGGAAACTTGTCACGAGCCCGGAAGTGGTTGAGGGTGTTGTCTTGGTCACCGACCCGAAGGTGGTGAAAGTTGAGAAAGCAGTGGTAAGCAATTTTACCAGCTTATTAGTTTGATACTGCTCACCAACTTTATCTAAAAAATTGTTCATGCTACTTCTTGCAGTTCGTAGAAGCGGCCGAATCTGCCTCCTCGTCCCAGACATCGACGGGCAAAGTCCCGTGGGACAACCCTTTTATCAGAGGCATGAACATCGTGAAGGACCAGCCGCCGTTGATGAGGCCGCACTTAAGCCGTGTCCCCGGCGCCGGAGGAGGTCGCAAGCATGTCAACCATGGCTTGGCCGTGCCCAGCACCAAGGAGTCGCGGCAGGCGGAGAAGGAGCGGGAGCATGTGGCTCTATTGGAAAAGGTGGCCAACTTGGAAGCAACCATGGACCAGCGCGTCCAAGACGCGGTAGAAAGCAGGGTCCAAGCAGAGGTGGCCAGCAAGGTCGATGACGCGGTGTCTAGCCGGGTCAATGAAATCATCCCTGGAATGGTGCAGTCGATCTCCAATTTTTTCGCCAACGGCCAAAAGGGACCGCTCCCGATGATCAGCCTAGGCGGCAGCAACTCGGGCAACCTGCCTTCTGCAGCTATATTGGCGGCCGCCGACGCCAATGCAGGTGCTAGGGAGGATTCGCCGGCCGTGGGGGCCGGCAGCAGCCCCTCAGTCACTTGCATGCCCTACCTCGGTCCCTCGACGCGAGCCGAGCTCGACGCCCTCACGGTATAATTAGTTGACCCTCTCAAAGTCTCTGCAAATTAATTACTTCATCCTCTCTAACCTAAATATTTTCACAGGAGCAAACGACTACTTGCACCTTGCTCATGAACGTGGACAACGAGTTAAAGGATGTTGCGAAGGGAAACGTCATCATGCCACTCAACCGGTCGTACCACTTCAAGTCTATGGACGATAGCGTGCACCAGGTTCAAGTGGATTGGTCGTTACCAGGATGCGGAGACTTGGATCCTCCTTCTCAACCCGCGGATGCCGCTTGCATGCTGAAGGTCGGACAACTCAAGAATCATATCCTTCTATGGCCAAAAGCCCTAATTCGGCTGAACACCGCCAAGGGGTCGGAGGGAAGCCAAGCCAGGGTCACTCCGATTGCGTCGGGGGAGCCGAGACAATCCAGGGTCACTCCAGCATCTGTGACTGCGGCAGGCCAAGACAGGAAAGGACCTCGATCGGCTAATGATCCTCCTGAGACACATGATGACCACGACAACGCGTTGGACATCGGTTTGGCTCCCATCGATTCGTTCATCGCTGATTTGGAGGTCGACGCTCTTCCTTTCGAGGCACCCGCCCATGATACCCTAAAGAAGAAGCTCTTCCCTTCTCAAGAAACGCCCGAGCAGGGCGACGGTACCGCCTTCACCGCTCTGGCGCAAGCTCAGGTTACCCCGAGGACACTCCTTGGTGTGACCCTGCAGGCAATGAGAGAAACCGGCACCCCCCGTGCAATAAGAAGGGCATGAGGAAGCGGAAGAATAAGTCGGGGAAAAACGATGCCGCAAGCAAGAAAGTGGTTCTCGACAGGCTGCCGACCTAGTGGAGGACGATGCATTACATTGGTGAATCGATGCTGCCGGAACACATTGTCAAGACGCTGACGCCGGACATGAGGAGCCTGCATGAGTTTATTCTGTATGCGGAGCGGGCACTGCTCAAAGATAAAAATCCCTCGTACCCGGTCTTCACGGTCAGGGTGCCCACTAACTGTGGCTTCGTCACCACCAGCCCCACGGATTTGTTCTTCATTAGGTATGAAGACGTCTTCAGGCTCTTCCACATGTTCCGGCTCGAGCGAAACTTGGTTCGCCTAATATCGCTTAGCATGGCGCACGATATCATTGTGGAGAAGACCCCGCACATCGCTATCATGGACCCCTTCAACATGACTGCACACAACAACGAGAAGGAACAGGCATTTGTCGCGAGGTATATCCAGGATTTCTTGGTGGCGAATAAGGATAGGAGTTGCTTTCTCAATTACCCGCTATTACATTTCTTTCATGAATTTCCTTAATAGCCGAGGATGATGGTGTACTCCAACTGTTTTGCGCAGACACAAGTACTGCGTCCTCATCATCTTTCAACCGTATTATTCCAATGTCGTGTATCTTGACTTCGGGAGAGACGTCGTGCAGAAAGACTACACCGACGTCAAGTCTACTCTTGATAAAGCCCTCAACGGCTTCAGAACCACGGTTGGCCCACTCAAGTATGAGAAGAAAGTTAAAGGCTGCTATGTGTGCTCCCACATAACCAATTTCCCCTGCCTCAAGCAATCGTCGGGTGGGACGGATGCCTGGTTCACCGTCCTACAGATGAGGGAGTTCGTAAAGGATCAAGAGCTTCTCTTGATGCCATCTGGTCTCGAGAAAAGGGGCATAGACATGGCGAATACCACTGATGCAAACATCAGAGCCGAGTTCCGTGCCATCCAACGGAAGATTGGCACGGTACTCATGAGGGATGTCTTGAAAAGGGGTGCCTTGTTCAACTACAACGGTATCCCGCTGAGTAAGGCAGAGATAGAAACCCGCTTAGAAGCATGCTTTGACGTGAGGACATTCAGGACGCTCGATGGCATCCATCCCTTCCCGCCGAATGCATATGACGGGAGTCGTGGTCCTTGCATCGAGTCACGGTAGGCCTTTAGTATATTTGATGCTTTTCTTTTTGCATATTATCTCTCCCTGCAAATAAATGTTAGTCATATAGAATTACTTTAGTATATTTGATGTTTTTCTTTTTGCACAGATGTTATCTCTCAATTATGAATGTGCTAACAACTAACATTTCATTCTTGTGTGTGTGTGCGTAGATGACGTGGTATGTCGTGTTCAAGGGCAAGGTTCCCGGAGTCTACGACGACTGGGAAGATTGTAGGAGGCAGGTCCACGGTTTCAGCGGCAACAGCTACAAGGGCTACACCACTTTGGAGGAGGCGGAAACTCGATACGCCAACTTTCTAGCGCGACAGAGGAGAGAGATGTGGAGGACTCGGATGACCCCCTTTGTCGTGATGATGCTAGCAGCCATCGTCACCTCTCTTGTCTATTATGTCATTGTTGTTTAGCTAGTTGGAGTCGGAGTTTTAACCATATATGGTCGACTTTCAACACTCGTGTTATCTATTTGTGTTATTGATGCATGCTGTGAACATTTGGGTACTTTCTGTATACGTTGTGTCACAGATGTGTACATTTTGCTGTAATTCTGCTATTTTAGTGCATATTATTGGGTATGCCGTGTGTAATTCTGCTGTATATGCTGCGTATTCCGAGCCCTTTTTTACTCCTGTTAACAGTATCACCGGCGAACAGATTCAGTACCCCTGGCGAGTAGGTGTTCCCCTGTGGTAGTGGCACTATCCCCGGCGAGTTTTAAAGGGCGTCCGTGGTACTGGACTATCTCCGGCGAATGCATTCGTTCGCCAGCGATAACTAATATTACCCCCGGCGAATTGGTGAACGGGCCGGCGATGTGGCATTACCACCAGCGAGATGGTCGCTGGCGAGCGAAGACTCGCCGGTGGTAGGGCATTTTGGTGCGCCGGGGATGAGGTTTTCCCTACTAGTGTTAGCACGGTAGTTATCCCGTTGTGGATCTAAGTCCACAACATTTGGTATCAGAGCCGACCACCATGGCTTTTGCTGCTAAGAAGATGTCGCGACGGATACTCCGCGTTACGATTCAGCATGTTCTCTACCCTATCATCGAGAGTTTGCTTCATCAGGTCTTTGATCCTTATGGGGCCATAGAGACGATTGAAATTTTTCCAGCAAATTCAAGGGTCGTGGTCTTCATCAAATATGGTTCACACCATGATGCACCACGAGCTTTCAGGAGTTTACAAGGTCGCAACATATACGATGGCTGTTGTCAGCTTGGTATCGAGTTGCTCCCTATATCGCCTGGCTCAGATGCAACCATGTTAACGGTGATGACACAGCAAGCTACAGTAATGGTAGAGGCACCACAGCAGGAGACAGAAGCAAAGGCGCAACAGGAACAAGAGGAAGCGCAGACACGTGCGAGTACATCGACGGCCGACGGAAAGCGCAATCAGAGGAACAACGACCGGACAACCAAGCGCGGCAGAGCTGCTAGCGGCGGCCGTGGCGCAGCCAGGAATAAAAACATTGGAGTCGCAAGCTAGAACAGAGCAGCTAGGTGCTGATGTAAAAATCGGCGGCAGAATCCTCAACAGTCACGGCGTCAAATGGGAAAAGCTTTTGTGCTTCGCATATGGAGAGTGTTGAAGATGTCCACGAAATTGATCTGATCTATGCATGTTTGCTGGTCGACTCAAACATGAGTTTGGTTCTATGTCCATATGCGCAATCAGGAAAGGACAGTTTGGTGCATTCAATATCTAGAAGTTGCCTCTCATGTTTGGAAGAGAAGTACAAGAATTACTCTGCATGCATGAGAACGAACTCAGATGAGATTCATGCTGGCTCCAGCTATTCCTCTTTTCGTACAGAAAAAAATCGCTTCCATAAAACAGCAAATAGCTTCAGGTGGTTTGCATGGCGTCCACCAGATGAACTAGTCTGCAGGAAAAGCAAGCGTCTAGACATGGTTGGTGCACTTTGTTTTCAGACCGAAGACAGCATGGAGACAAATTTGCAGATCATCCCTGAAGATACTTTTGGAGACAATAGAACATCTGTTCAGTACAGGAACCTAGCAGATCAGCAAGACCTAGAGATAGATAAGTGCTGCATGAGAGGATTGGGCAAGATCGCTAGCAAAACTGGGAGCTTGAATCACGCTATCACATCAATGTGGGGATATGGAGGACTTCAACCCTGGCCGCCACCCTGCAGCTTGAGGACAAGCTGCTTGTCCGGGAGGGGTGTAGTGTTGTGGACGCTAGTAAGATGGATGCGGCCGGCCGGATGGCAAGGAGACTAGGATGTTCATACTGGAGCAGGAGACGGCAAGAGTCCTTTAGGAAAGTATAGGATTAGGAAAGAGTCCAATTATATTGGGAAAGGTCTAGATCGTATTAGGAGAGGTCAAGGGCCTGAACATCCTTTATATAAGGATGGCATGTATCCATGTTTGAGACAAGCAAGAACTAATCTCTCCCTAGCAATTATCTCTTCTCAACCTATGTCTACCCCATTGTGGATCTAAGTCCACAAGTGTATATATTTCAAGACATCCCAAGCAAAGTTTAACATTAATTCAGTCTAAGATTGTGTTGGATTCACAAATCACAACTTATGGTTGTATCAGTTCATGTATTTGTGATCAAAGCATAAATGAAAATACTTAATTCCTCACATAGCAGTTCCAAACTGCCCAAGTAATTTGCATGCCCTAACTGGTGTCGCACCAGTAGCATTCTTCACATGTATAAATAACTGTGCTTAAGGTTGATGCCTTGATGGTTTGAACTTTGAAAAAGTAAGTAGAAGCAATTCAGCAAGGCAAGCAGTTGTAAGTTGGAACATTTGAAATTTTAAACATTGCTTATACTACAAAAAATACTGAAATGCAACAATAAAATGGTAAGAAAATGATACATCTAGACAACAATATCACAGCCTGCTTTAGAATTGAAAACATGATAGATAAAATATGAACAAAATTGGTGAAAAAAGAGGAAGATTTAACAATATTTGATTCATACCTTCTAGCATGTATTTGCAACATTTAGCCACCTTCGGTCCAGCTGCTGCCTGGTATCAAGTTCACTCCTATTGACAAAGATAGTCTAAGGATATCATCAGCACTATCCCTTCTCCCCAGCGAGACATAAATATCAGCAAGCATTTTATAGTTGGCTCGATTTTCTGGATCCAGAGACAAGAGATGTCTGGCTGCTGCTTCACCAATCACCAAATTTCCACATGAATGGGAAGCACTTAGCAATATCCCCCATAAGATAGTATTGTCTACATGTTCCGAAATAGCATTTCTAATCAGATCATATGCATCAGTCAAGCGTCCAGTATGACAGAGCATATCAACAACACATGATATATGCTCAACATCTGGCTCAAGACCGTACTGCTCTTCCATGCACTTGAGCAAAGATATTCCATCTTCAACAAGACCTGTGTTTTTACATGCAGACAACACAGCATGAAAAGTGTAGCGGTTCGGTTTCACTTCTGTTTTCTTCATCTGCTCAAAAAGCTCGACAACTCCAGCAGCATGTCCATTCCAGGCATATACCTGAATCATAGAGGTCCAAGAGATTACATCCTTGTTCACAATTCCACTGAAGGCATCAGCTGAATGTCTAAGACTCCCGCATCGACCATACATGCTAATAAGTGAATTAGCAATTGTCCTTTCATTCTGGAAACCTCTTTTAACAATCTGACCATGTGCTTCCATCCCCTTTTTCAGTGACGGGATCGAAGAGATCATAGGTAGGATCTCCAAGAATGTGACATCATCTGGGTCTATGCCTACCCTCTGCATTTCTACTGTAAATCCTATTGCTTTTTGCACTTCTCCAGAAACTCCACAGCCTTTGATCATAGCATTCCATGCAACTACATCATCTCTAATTTCTTCGACTCCATGTACAAGACTGACTGAGGAATCTAACTGTTCACACTTCGCGTACATATATATCAGTGCAGTTACCAAAGAGGGGTCTCTATTGAATTCACTAGAATTAGCCAGCACAAAGCTTTGTTCGATCCATTTTCCTTCTTTCCAATCACCCAGCTCAGTGCAGGCCATAATGACATTAAGCAAGATGGACCTGGTGGGCGACACGGCTGAATTTGACAGCATCCAACGGAAAACCTTAAGAGCAGAATCAGGTCGTCCATTCCGAACAAGCCCACCAATCATCGTACTCCAAGTGATGGAATCTTTCACCTCCATCTAACGAAACAACATCACAGCCTCGCTCAAACAGCAAAACTCAACATACATCTCTAGGAGAGCATTGCAAACAAAATGGCTAAGGTGGAAACCAGACCTAATTACAACAGCGTGCATCATATTGTGAACCTTCCAAGAACCAGAACTTGCGAACCCAGAAACCAAGCTCACCAATGTCGACTCAGTCGAAGCCAATCCATCCACCGACCTCATTCTTTTGAACGACAATAAAGCCTGTCCCAACTGACCCTCTCGTGCATAGCCAGCAATCAACGCATTCCACACCACATCATCTTGGTGCCGCATTCCATCAAACACCTTGCGAGCAGCCTCCGTATCACCCGCTTCAGAATACATCACGACCAGAGCCGTCCCAACCAGGAGGTCAGACGCAAAGCCTTTCTCGGCGGCGTTGCTCCCGATACGCCGACCGATCTCAAACTCCGACGCACGGGCGCACGCCATCACGGCAAGGTGGTACGTGTGGTGGTCGGGCGAGCACGCCATCTCTTGAAAGAGCTCGATCGCCAGGCGCGGGAGTCCGTGCGCGAGGTACCCTCGGAGCATGGAGTTGTAGAGGAGCGGTTTGGGCCGCACGACGGAGGCCGAACCGGGGAGGGATACTGCACTGGGCACGGCGTCGAACGCCTTACGCGCAGCATCGGTGGCGCCGAGGCGGAAGTAGCTGGAGACGAGGAGGGAGGCGACGTATCCGTTTCCATCGAGGCCCGATACGATGGCGAGCGCGTGGGGGCGGCGGACGTCGCCGGCAGCGGAGATGGCTGCGGCGAGGGCCTCTTTGAGCGCTTGGTACCCGTAGGTCGCGGCTCGCATTTTGACAGGAAGCAGAGCTCGTGTTTAATTATTATTTTTTATTAGTGGAGGAGTTCGTGTTTGAATAAACCGGTGAAATTAAAGGCTAAATAAATAATGGGCTGTGGTGATGCCTTTTGAGATTCCACGTCGAGCCCGTGCGAGCATACCAACGACAGCCTGCAGGCCACATACGGCCCATTTAGGCCTCGTTCGCTTTGATGGGATTGAAACCAAACATGGAATTAATCCAGGTATGGATTGGGTTGATCCAATCCCTTCACCCAAACCCCACTGACCCCGTTAATCCCGTACCCATATTCCCTCCGTATCTTTCAGCCATTCGGTTAATCCATGGCATGCTACAAGCCTACAAGTGCAATCCATGCTTAACCATACGATCGCCCATTCTTTCTCTATGCAACCCTGGTATAATAATAGCAAATTTGACAAAAAAAATAAAAATGTTCAAATTAGAACTGAGAGAAACATTAAAATGCTCATCACATATATTCATTACTCCCTCTGTCCTAAAAATGATGTCGCGCATTTTCCTAGATTTACACTAGAACATGTCTAGATGCGGCTAGAAAGATGCATATCTAGACAACTCTGCGACATGCTTTTCGGGATGGAGGGAGTACTAACTATCAAAAGACAGCACAATATAGCTTGATCAAATAACTTGCAGACATCTGCCGAACATAATTTCATCAAAATTAATTTACTAGACATAGATTTGGCACTTCATGGACATCCCAAGATTAACCAAAAGTAAAAACAAAGGTTTTTTTCGAACACATAAATCTTCATCTAGTATTTCTCATCGATTCATCATAAATCTCGCATCATCTGAGCTTGACATCCAAACAAGTATAGAAGAGCCTAATTATCATATCCTACCTCCCTCCTGCATTGAAGAAAATAAAAAGGCATTTCAGATTTCGTATATGAATGTAAACAATGCATCTTACAACTCTTGAAATAAATAGGAACGAAAAAAAGGAACAAGATAAAGAAACTAAGAAGTTCGAGAGACTTGTTAAGACAGATCAATTAAGTAAAGTATGGTAGACAATCGAGTTCAGCCAGGGATGCAATACACAGGTATAACACAACTAATATATGTACTATCATGCTTGGTTGCTATTGTTCTTTATCAACAACATTAAAATTTATGAGCCTATGGAGCTACTATTAGCTAGACAATTGCAACTGATTGTTACTAGCTCCAGAGACTCAACAAAAGGCAAGCTGCGCATACAAATAATATCAGGAATCAAACATGAATAACACACGGGAAAGCTCCTTATCATATACTGATTTCGCATGACAAATTCAAAATATGGTAGAATGAAGGAACCCATCCTAGTTCAGATTTGCCGTACAAGCAAACAAACTCTGATTTTGTACTATTTGTCCACTAAACACGGTTTACTAACCAACTTCTACTAGAACCCCAACAGACTTAATTATGATATTGTTTCATACTTTACCATCCCTGAAATTTCATTACTAAATATGACTGATTAGGTGAGTCACAAGTGATAACTAGTTACTCCTCCATTCTCTAAAAACCAATTAACCATCAGTTGTCTAGAAAGCATGGTTGTTATATTATATGAAGTACCAGCACATATGCTGCACCAACTGATGGTTCAGTGAGCACTTCTTCCGGTGGCGAGCTAGCCGTAAGATCAGTATAACCAAGTACACACCAAATATCTATCCACATACTGAACCATACCATAACCAAGCACACACCACTCTCCGACATGTACATACATTCACTGTCACTTAATCTAAGCAATATTATTTTGAACCTGAACTTTGGAGTAAAAAATACTTCACTAGGGGCTACATGAAGAAGGATATATAGAGAAAAGGTGACATAGGCAAGCTAATACAAGATTTTTTTTTGCCAGTTCATGGTAACATAGAAGATGTGACATATGCAATACACATATATTTCCACATTCGAATGTACATGTTGGATAACAGGAAAAGTCTCCTCGGAAACACTCAAAAGATTTGCACAAGAAGCTTTCTACTCCAAGTTTTAAGATTGAAATTTCTTAGAATTTGTATTGTGTTGGAACCTGATAAGAAATTGACACCACTTAACTACCGTAAATCCTGAACCTTTCAACTACTTTTTTTTCTTCGATCAATCATTCAGACGCAGAAATAATGTACTCTGGTGTAAGAAGCAAGAAGAAAGAGCCCATCGCACTATCTCCATTTCCTATTCAGCCCACGACGGTACCAAACCATAACGTTTCACCTGTATGTCTTCTTCTTCGTTCCTTTTCTCCACCACAAAGACGAGTAACAGAGGAAGATTTTCATGGTGGTGCTGCAAATTCTACTCGAATTGACTAAATATACAGGGTAGAAGCAAAACAATCAAGGTAGGGCGCCCTACTGGGTCCTCCGCCTCTGATTGAGAAGATGCAGGCTGCGGCAACAAAGATTTCGTCTACCTCCCTGTCTTCCTACCTCCCCGCCAGCCTCCTTCCGACAGGGTCCTTCTCCCTGCGTCGATTTCCGCCATCTTTCCCCAAGATTTCGACTCAGGGAAGAACCCTACTGAGCCCTAGCTACGAGATGGGAAGGATGAGAAGCAGGAGGGGGACGTACAGGGGAGAACGTTTCCGATGGAGGGGAGAGCCAGCGGTGGAGGAGATGGCTCCGCGTGCCCGTCGCCGTCGCCGTCGCCGTGCCGCCGCCCCGTCCTCGCGTCGCCCGTCGCTCTCTCTCAGGGCTCGTTTGGTTGCAGGCTCTCCCCAGCGGATCCACGCGTTTTCTCGGGCCAAGGAAACCACGGACTAAAATTGGCCTGGGGCAGCCCACCGCGCCATTTGGTTGCACACGCGGCGACGCAACCCGGCCTTTCCCCGGCCTTTCCCAGGGAAGTACTCCCACCAGTCGGCACTAGTGGAACCCTCGCCTCGCTCTCGTCTCGTGCGACAGGGAGCCGGAGGCGCTGGGGTCGACGTCTCCGGTCACCGATCTCTGCGACCGTCTCTCTCCGCCGGGCTTCCTAATCCTTCCTCTCTCCCTCTCCGGCCTCTCCCTCTACGTTCTCCAAAATCCGCTCTGCTAGATCTCCGGTCCCCTCCGCTCGATCTACGCCCTCTTCCGGCGTCGACGACGGCCCGACGGTGGCGCCCGTCTTCCTTCTCGGATGGTTAGCCCCTAGTACTTCTCCCCACCTTGTTTTTTCTCTAGCTCGTGACTTTCATCCCCGAGCTGATGAGTTGCTTCTCTTAGATCTTGTAGGCTGCCGATGGTCATCATATTTTGAAAGCTTCTTGAATAAAATCAGAAGAAGGTTAGTCCCCTACTCCTCCCACACAGTTTATTTTCGAGTTGGTATGATAGGAGACATCTGTCTGTTTGAACTGCTAGGAACAAGCTTTATTTTCTGATTCACTTCTTTTCTAGCTACTGGCCCAGCTCAATTCATGGGTATTCAGATGAATACCCAATCTTTTTTGGCAAAAGATTACATGTATATAACGTATATATGGGATAGATACTTAAGTATTCAGCTATGTGCAAACTTGAAATGAGGTCAGATGCCAATGCAAACAAATTTCATACTTCTGAACATAGAACTGGAAGCCTTTTACTCCTCAGATTGTGAGGTATCTTGGAAACACATAGCAGCATAGCATCCCTCTTATATATATAATTTTTGTGTAAATACTCGTTGCACATGTTGGATTATTAATCAATTATTAACTAGTATTGTTAGCCTTGTATCTGTGTGTGTGTGTCTCTCCCCGTGTTCTTGGCTGTGGCTGTGTGTGCCTTTTGTTGGTTCCCATTAGTGGGGAGAGATGCTGATTTCCATTTGGGGATGGATTTGTTTGGGATCCAGCATCCATCCATGGAAGGCAGGCGAGGCGACCATACGCTGTTGGGCATGATTGAGTGCAGAAAGGATACTAGAAGAATTGTTCATGAGGATGCATGACATGATGTAGCCTCCCCAACTGTCGGAAGGGGACAACTCTGTCCATCCACCCATGCATATCCCGATCCTGTCCATTCCTCTCTCCTATATCTCCTGCAACTTGCATCCGTGTCATGCGTGTGAGGCTGCCGATTCACGCACGTGCATCCACCAAGCAACAAATTGTGCTGTGGAGGGAAGATATATAGATAGGCAGCCAGGCAACCAACCAAGTACTAGCCACATAGTAGAAATCTGAGGTAAAAATAAACACATAGTAGCACTTGATCTAATATTAAGAACAACTATCATATACACTTATATTACAACAGCTGATTTCCATGGTGCAACTTGATCCACTATTAACAAGGTTATTACAATAGAAGACATCGCTGGAATACTCAGCCTACATACAGTAATTAAGAATCCACTATATCTCTGTTTCGAGGTCCAAAGGCACGCTGCTTATCAAGAAATCTAGATGATTGTTAGCTGATTCTATATTTTATAACTCTAGCCTCTAGTCCTTGCATCCAACTCAAACTTCACCCACGCAGACTGGAACACCACCATCTTCCGCATACAACATTAAACATCTGATTCTGTCTTTTCTTTGATTGTTTCAGGAGTCATCTTGACATTAAACATATTTTAATTGTTTCAGGAGTCATCTCGACAATAATCTTGGAGGAAGAAGAGTTAACTGATCCGAAGTGGCAGGTATGCTTGTTGTATCCTTGTCCAATGTTATCTTATACCTAAATAAGGACCATGATCTCGACAATGAGCATGGATTCAGACCCTGGTGCAATCATATAACTTGTATAAATATGAGTATGAATCAGTCTCTTATGAGTATAAATATGAGTATGAATCAGTCTCTTACTAAAATATGAGTTGAGCTTGCTAGCATGTATTCTCACACACATGATTCTAATCGGTATCTTTTTAAATATTTCATTAATTTATTTCTTGTTGAAATAATAGTGATGGGTTCTAGAAGGGAAAAATCAGGAAGTTTATATTGCAAGAACAAGAGGAAGACGATGAACTCTTCTTTGCTTTGGTGCCTACTATATACTCATCTCTTTACGAGGAAAAACGATTAGTACACACATCGTCTTTACCCGGTGCTAAATTGGTTAAAGAGATACTAGAAGGACATGAGAGTTGGTGTAGGGTCGTATTTCGGATGGAGCCTGCGATTTTTAGGTCCATCTCAAATTATCTTAGAAGAGAGCATCTACTGGAAGGCACGCCGAGGGTGAGTGCTGAAGAGCAGCTGGGCATGTTCATGTATATGATTTCACATAATGCTACCAATCAAGATCTCCAAAAAAAATTCCAACATAGCGCCGAAACAGTTCATAGGAAGATGAATGAGATTTTCAACTTAATACCAACTCTAGTCCAGCGATTCGTAAAGGTTCCAAGTTCTCTCCAGCCCCACCCGAAGATCATGTCGAACCCTCGCTTTTGGCCGTATTTCCAGGTGAACCACTATACACATATTTACTTTTCCAAACGTACCCATATATATTTCTAAGCAACTATTGTTGTTTTTAAATATGCAGAATTGCATTGGGGCTATCGACGGGACACATATCCCCATAACTATTGCCGAAGAAAAAGCCGCTCCATATAGGAATAGGAAAGGAACCCTTTCTCAAAACGTGATGATAGCATGTGACTTCGATCTGAATTTCACATTCATTTCATGCGGGTGGGAAGGGTCTGCATCTGATGCTGGAGTTCTTCGTTCTGCTATTAGCAAGGGGTTTCATGTGCCTCCTGGAAAATTCTATCTTGTGGATGGTGGATATGGAAAATTATATACTTTGCACAGACCTGCAGTTCTATTCATATTACATGCCTTCTGCTATCCAGCATTTTAATCTTATATTACTTCTCCAAAAGCACATGCTTCAGTAGCACTACCCGATAACATTGTCGTTTCTCTATTAGGTAAATATTATAGAAGATTGCGACTTGCAAACAATCTGTTTCTCTATTTGGTAAATCAGATTAAAACTTCATTTTGATTCTACAAAACTGCATAGTACATACATGTCAAGAACTGCAGATTGCATCTTCATTTTCAACCATAGATACTCCGGTAGCACCGTTCAGGCGTCATGTAGTATAACAGATTCGGAAAACGAACTTCAGGTTGTGCAAAAGGACCAATTAAACATACTAGTGCCTTTACCAACTTTGTAGGCCATGTTAACAAATCACTTATGACTTAATCTGATAAGTAGCAAAGACTGATACACTGAGAAATCATTTATTATTTATGCATGACATAGTTCTTTTGGAGTTTTAGTCAGAATGTTATCATGTTGTTCTTGTACACAGCTAGCTGCATATAGGTGGCATGGTGCATATTGGAAGTATCTTAGTAGCAGTATTGTAGTAGCGTGCTATGATCAATCATCCGAGTAGCTCCAGATTTGTGCAAAGATCCGCCTTTTTCTGCTGAAAATCGGATGGTATGATGCACACTTGAGATCTGCCTATGCTGCTTCTGTAATTTCTATTGCCAGGCGATTATTGCAGTTGTTGAAGAACTAGTAATAATCATGCTTGAAACATACTTTCTCTTGCTTATATTCAATTTCGTTTGCTCTGCAGGTTCTATACATCAAAGTTGATGGAATGTTCTTTATGGATCAGTCAAATAATTGTTGGATAGTTGACCATAAGATTTCCATGTTTTAAACATCATTAGCACAATAAATTTATCATTGTTGCGTTATTTGTATAACTTGACATGTAAGACTAGTTGTATGTATGTGCTGATGTGCGCCAATATGTTGTTGTTATGTTAATCATCTATTTCTGTAAAATTTATTGATATATATCCTTGAAATTTTTGTTACTCCTGATTGTTTGAAATATATTCCTGATTTTTTGAAATAAATATGATATACTTTAGATTCTGGAATTGACGAAATTTTGATTTGGAAAAAAAGTTGACTGGCATTTTTATGGAAAGGTATAGCTTCCGTGTAACTTTTCTAGTATGATGGTGTATTTTCATTTTTTTTTCCTCTTCCCTTTCTTTCCCCTACGTCCAAACAGTAGCTGGGGAATTTTCCAACCACCCGTGATGACACGGGGATCCCATGTGTCAAGGGAAACTCTCCCGGGGGCTTAGTTCCCTGGAATTTTCACCCCTAGCATCCAAATTAGCCCTCAGTGTCGTGTTCTGGCGTGGATAATCTTCCACGGGTCGGATGGGGAGAATATTTTTCCAGGCCGTGTTAGTGCAAGATGGACGGGATGGGTTGGGCTATTTTTCCAGTCGTGGAGTAAACGAAAACCTTTTTTTATGGGCTGGATAAAATATCTACCCGGGCTGGATCTGGACACGATCCAGATCAATTCATGTCTCACATGGATTAAACGAACGAGGTCTTACTTGGCACCGCAAACATTTCCGTGCGACTTGGATTTGTGAAGGTGATGAGGAAGTAACCATTTATTGAGGATACCCTAAAAAAACAGTTGGGAAACAAGTTTAAGATTCCACACCATCTTAACTTTCTCTGCCGACCTAGAGCTCTGGCTATAGCCAGGCCACCGGGTCTCTCCGGCACGGAGTTCTCTTCTAGTCCGGATCGATCTCCCCCGGTGGCCTCGGGGTATAAGAGGGGTTTGCCTACTCCTGTCCAAGTTTTCAATCACCCTCTCTAGTACTTCGCTAGGGTTTTTCTGGTGACATTTGAAGAAAGATCGTGATGGCTGCTACGTCAGCGAATTCGGCTACCCGACCGGGTGGATAGGGAACTAAGAAGGGTGAAGCAATTGATGACATGCTACAACGCCTAGGGATTGAGGAGGATGAGTTTGATGATCTGGTTTTTGAGGATGTGGAGGGTGCGCCAACGAAGGACATCAAGTGGATGGTGTTGCGGAACGTGCTACGCAAAACAAAAAAATCCAGCGCATAATCAGGATCATATGAAAGGGGAGAGACAATTGATCATACCCTCGAAGATCAAACTAGCGGAAATTCTCGATGACGAGGTTGAACGAGCATCGATCCCCGCAACAAGCCTTAGCTAGTTGCGAGGAGATGTATTATCCCACGGACGGCTTCCATTAACGTGCACCGATGAAGATGTTGTTGTCGAAGTAGTCAATGAATTGATTCCCACAACTAGTCGATTAGCCGCGAGAACATTTCTCCTTTGCGAAGATCCACACGATCAAGTGCTCCAAGTGTAGCATCTCCACCGGTATCCACACGTACAAGATCAGTGGCACCATGTCGAGGTGTGATCAAGCACGCGGTCGAAGCGGGAACGTGTCGATGAATATCCAGCAGCACTTCAGCAGTCCTGTTTAGATAGCATCTAAATGGAGGTAGAACTCGGACAGTGCTTCGACGATGAAGTAGAAGAAGACCTAGGGCACGTCGGCCCTAGGGTATGGTCCACTCCATGGAGGTGGCGGAGAAGATAGGGCGGCGGCGAGCGGGGCGCACGGTGGCGGCGCACGGCGGCTAGGGTTTCGACCGGGAGGAGGTGGTGGCAGCTTGGGGACTTGGGGTTGTGACTTAAAGCACTCTTGAGGCGCCCTTGTTGCCATTTTATGGGTGGCAAGACCCCTTGGTTCATCCTTGACCCAGCCCCCAAGTTTGGAGGAGTTTTGGTAGGTTTCCAACAATTGAAACCTACTCCAAAACTGCTTCCTTTTGCAAGTCCAAATTTGACTTGTGAAATATTTCCTTGGCCATTAAGCCAACCTGGTTGCACTAATTATAGAACCTTCCGGACATACTAAGATTACCCAGGTCACCACGATACCTTCCAGAACCTTCCATAACCTTCCAGGCCCTTCTAGTCCTTCCGGTCCTTCCAAAACCTTCCATATATGCCCGGAAACATTCCGGACACTCCCGGGACCAATTTGGACACTTATGGGACCTCTCGGGCCATTACGATTCGATACACTCTTGGAACCCTTATCTCATCTCATTAATGCTCAAAACTTATTTCGAACACTCTCGACAATATGCCAGACACCTCTGATATATTTCGAGACACTCGGAACACCTTTGGAATTACTTATTATGAGATCCTAGTGCATGGCTTAATAGGATTGATAGGATACACATATCAACAAGTTGCAACTTCTTTTCTGGAAGCTTGTCTAAAAAGAACTCTGAGGTTAAGTGTTTTTGGCCTAGAGAAATTTGAGGATGGGTGACTGACCGGGAAGTGGGACCCAGGTGCGCACAAGTGAGGACAAAGTGCGTAGAAAAGACAAATGTTGGTTTGTGGAACCAGTCTAGAGATCCTAGTAAGCTGCCATGAGTGACAGCCTAGGCACGGAGAGTCCGGGGTGTTACAAGTGGTATTAGAGCTGATCCTCGCAGTTACACGGGTGTGTGCGGGTCAGTGTCGGACATGTGGAGCATGGCGCGTGTGGCCCAGAGTGGACACGACATGACACATGTGCCAACATAGGACGCATAGATGTGTGCCAAGAGGGGGCATTCTTAGCTTGTGGTTGATCGATGAGGGCGCCAATCTTCTAAGGGTGGGTGTATGTGAGATTCTAACGCATGGCTTAATAGGATTGATAGGATACCCATATCAATAAGTTGTAACTTCTTTTCTGGAAGCTCTTCTTAAAAGAACTCGGAGGTTAAGCATGCTTGGCATGGACCAATTTGAGGATGGGTGACCGACCGGGAAGTGGGTCCTGGGTGCGCACAAGTGAGGACAAAGTGCGCATAAAAGATTTTTTTTTGATCTGTGGGGCCAGTCTAGAGATCCTAGTAAGCTGCCAGGAGTGACAACATGGGCGTGGAGAGTCCAGGGTGTTACACTTCTCTACTAAATCTTCATTCGCACTCACATTCTAAATACCATTGAACTCTTAAGTGTGTGACCCTGTGGGTTCGAATATATGCGGACATGTCCGGAACTCATTCCTCGCAATGATCACTATTAGCACCTTGATGCACATAGTAACCTCCGCATATAACATGGAGATATTTATCGTGTGAACCTTTTGTATTTGTCTGATACTTGTCATATTGCTTCATCGATATTTTATATTACCCGAGGTGAAACACTAGGTTATCCTCGTTACCCGCCATGTACTCTTTACTCATATTGTACTATCGATGTTCTTGCAATCAACAACTTGATCACGTGTCTGGCCAGACGATGACGAACATCATAATACATGAGTGGGACCAAAGTGTATCACTCCATCGTCAAGGGTAACAATTCCCATAACCACACTATATGAACCATTGGCATACTATCGGGTAAGAGCAAGGATCGAATTTATAATTACTCTTATTCAGAGCAACATTTGAATAATCCCGCCGTGTCCATGTCGTACCCAAGTACATATGTGTCTTGTGGTCAAGCGATCTTTTAGTAAAGGCAATACTTGTTTATGAGAAACTACTGATAACAATATTGACGATGTGTTTCACGATATATCATATTAGTCTATCCATCGTCGTTGTTCTCCAACAACTCCAATCTCATACTAGATCATGGTGGCGCGTGTTGCTGCCGCCCTTCTATTTGGATGCTAGAATGGTAGTGACATAGAGAAGTATAAATAAAAGTTCTAAATTTCCCCGGAGGCAAGTAACATATACAGAGGTTAATATGCCACGCCCTTCTTAAGATATGGAAATGTACATATCAACTTACTACATAACACTGGACATGCATAAACAGAGGAAGTGTAATCCTTATCAGTGTTTTGGTGACGAATTCCAGCTCAACTTCTCAAGTAAAAATAGCTATATTTTATTAAATCGTCAAATAGAAGCATGCACGAGTGCATCCTCTTTTTGCCAAAACATCATTATTTTTAAATTTCTCACAAATGCTTAAAACCAGAATATGAGAGGAGTATGTCTACAACATAATTATGTCCAGGGATCGTAATGTTGGAGACATATAACCCAACTAAAGTAGTTGCAAAGAAAAACATTGTTTAATATAGGGTGATCAAATTTATCACCTGAAAAGATCAACAATTTAATACAGGTCAGCTCTTCCCTTCAAGTTTGAAAGATGAACTTGTGATCCTTCTCAGCAGTAGGAAATACAACATTTGGAACCTTCAAGTTTAAATACAGGTTAGCTCTTCCCTTCAGGTATTTAAAGAAAACCTGTGCTCATTCTTAGTAGGAAATACAATCTTTTGAGATCGATGTACAAAAACCAGAGCAATATCTATCTAAAAATGGGCTGACAAACGCTATATGAAAAAAACATGGCATATTATCAATAAGGAATCAGCATATAAAACTAATGTGACAATATAATTTTACAGACATAGCCACAATCGCTTTCCTCGAATTCTTCATACGTCCTCTTTGTATGGTATGGCTGCCGGCGGATGGGGGTCGTCAGCGGCCCATCCGGCGTCAGATCAAGGGAGCTCCTAGGGGACGAGGACGGCCGGGCTGGCAGAACCAAACGTTTCCGCCTGTCCTGGCTGTTTTCACTCTCTCCCTTTCCCTACACGGCAGTCCCTCTCCCTCTTCCTACACAGCAGCAGCGGCCACGCATCCAGGTTTCATTCTAGCCAAGCTAGAGATGGGTGGTTGCGGGAATGTCGGAGCCGAGTTACCACTGTTTTTTTATGCACATATTTTCCTCTCACAAGTTCTCTGAAATAACATGAATACAGCAGATGAAATTCATTATTTATTATAAGATGCGGACCCAATTTCAAGGAAGAAGGGAAAGAAAAAGAGCCAGAAGTTTAGGCAAGACTACCCTGAAAATGGACATACCTTTAATTTGCTTTCTCATACATTCAACGAAAACTTTGTAAGTCAAAGTACTGCATTGCTCTTAAGATATAACTTCAAGGTGCAAGAACAACAATGCATATACAGACAAAGAAAATAGAATGAGAAAATAATATCAGATTTGCAGGAACAAAAACAACACTAATTGTTGGATTTACAATAATTATGCAGGTAGGAAAAGTTACAATAAAGTGCTGATATAGTGGTAGTATGATAAAAAAACAAATGTATATATAATTTGAATCGTAGCCGTGGGTGCATAATAGGAAGAAGATAGCTAGTGGGGTAGCAAAATTGTAATCAACAATGGCTAAATACCCTAATAACTAACCTCCCGTGCTTATGCAGGAACTTTTTTTGTTTCTAGCTATAGCTTCTAAGTGCGCAGCTCTCCTTCTCGCTTGGACTGCATCTTCTGAAATGAATCTGGAGGAGAAGGGACATTGATTAATTGTTCAGTCGGTGATTGGGATGAGATCGTTGAGGAAATGGGCTCACCGAGCGGTGGAAATGGAAACGACGGGCCATGGTCAACAAATTCAAGCGCTCGCCCGCTGTGGGCATCGACATCGATGCGAGGATAGCGACGACTCGCCCGAGAGTGGCGTTGCACAACCCTGCTGCTCTCGCCGGTGCGGAGGCCAAGGATTGGGCTCTCCCCTCCTTCCCGCTACTCTCTTTGACTTCTGTCACTGATGCTAGACGAAGGAACACGGACCACACGCTAGCTAGGTTTTCCTAGAGGCCATGGATGAACGGAAAACGGCGAGAAATGCTTGGGGGTTGAGGTCAGATAAGGGGCAACGCCGCTCGTCGTAGAGGTCGGAGAAGGGAATCCGCCGTTCTCTCTCCTCCTGTCATCTCCTTCCCCCTCTCTATATCTCTCTCTGCGGCGCCAATAGCAGAGCAGCGGCAGCGGCGCACAAGGCTTCGCCCAAGGCCGAGGTCGATGGAGTGGGATTGCGCTTACCACATTGTGCGGGGATGCGATCGTACCCAGAACAAGAAAATATTTGTTGATGAAAACGTGGCCATATCGCAGCCGTCAGTCTTGGATTAAACGAGAGACCTTCCATTTGTTTTGTAGAGTAGCTTGCCTTGAGACAGTCAGCCCAGAGCAACCCGTGAAGAGATCTGAAGGCTAGGAACGACCTTGAGACATTCAGCCCAGAGCAGCCCGTGAAGGGATCTGAAGGCTAGGAACGACATGGAACGGTGATCGGACGGTCAAAATCGTTAATGGTCTGAGAAAGCTTCCTTTTGGCTCAGTTTTAATGTCTCTAATATCACCAGCAACTTCACAACACATTGTTGTTTTGCTCATAGTCAGGAAACCGGGACTATGAATAATACATGAAGTAGTCTTAGAGACGAGACTAGGGATATCTTGATGGTGTTTATAGTTCCACACATGTATTTGGGTTTTCCTCAAAATACTCATTATCCGGAACCAATACAATTATAGCATAGAATAATAAACTTAATCATGAACATGAAATATATAATGATACAACTTACTATCATCTAGGGCATATTTCCATCAGTATCCCACTTGCACTAGGGTCAATAATCTAGTCAATATCTTAGCACTTATCACATATGGCATACCGGTGTCTGGCATGCTTTGCATGTGGTAAACATACTCAACGGATCTGACAAGTTCAGGTCCATGTGTATTTGCACGTCTTTGTGTCTTCACCACATCACTCATTTTCAATGATATGCCATTGTATATATTTGGCCAACTAGTGGGACATAAGTTCCTCGGCTGAAACTATGTTGCCTCTATTGTCACACAATAGATCTTCATAGTACTAGCATGCTCTAAACTACACCAAGTTCAATGATGAACTTCTTGAATCATAACTCCCTCTTTTGCCGGTGTCATGACAACGATATACTCAGCCTTTTGTAGTAGCATCTGTCATAGTGTTTAATTTTGGAACTCATCCAAATCCAACATGGAATTTACCTCCAGCCCACTGCGCCACCTTCTATAAAACACATAGCCTAATTGAGATAAAATTATTTGTATATGTGATAGAACTAGTATCAATGTAACACTTTATAATGAATTGTTTGTCACTTCAACATACAAAATATATTCTTAGTACTTCTGAAGCACACAAGAATATTCATACTATTGTCCAATGATCAGCATATGCATCACTCTGGTATATGCTCATAAAAATTATAGCATGGGTCATATGTGGTTGTGTAAATATCATGGTTTACATGATTGATAAAATCATTTATGCGGTTTAACTCACCAAGTTTCATAACACTTGATTCTTGCTCCAACCTCTTCCATGTGGCAAGAACTCTTTCTTGTCGTTTTCATATTAAACTAGTTCAATATTTCATCTATGTACTTTGGAATATACTATATTAGGCTCCTCAATCTATCCATATTGATGCCCAATATTCCAGTTTTATGTAAGACTTTGACATAAAATTTAATTTTAGTGAAAGTTTACTTGTGTTAAGAAAGGATACATCATTTTCAATCAACGATATGTCGTCCATATAAAGTATTAGAAATAAGTCTTAGCACTCCCACTTAATTTCTTGTAAACATACAAGCATATTCATCATTCCTGATGAAGCTAAACTCTTTCAATTTCATCAAAGTGAAGATTCCAACTTCGTGATGCTAACTTCTACCATTGAGGTTTGCACTCATTTCTAGCATACTTTGAACTAACAAAACCCTTGGGTCATGTCAATACATGTTCTAGGTTACACTCCTTGAAAGGAACTTTGTTTTGTTATTCAACTACCATATTTTCAGAATATATAGTGGTTACTAGAATAATCCCAACAGACTTAAGCATCGCTACGGAAGATCCAATGTTATTGTAGTCAACTCTTTGAACTTTGTCATAAACTCCTTTTCGACAAGTCGAGCTTCTATGGATGTGAACATCCATGTTGTTTCTTTATAGATCCATTTACATTCGATAGGCTTCATGCCTTTTGGAGGGTCTACCAAGTTTCAAACTTGATTCTCGTATATGGATACCATCCTAGATTTAATGGCATCTAGCCATTTAACAGAGTCAGGGCCCATCATCGATTCTTTGTATGTAGTTGGTCCATCAGTTTCCAACAATAATACTTCATTCTCAAATCAGCATATTTGAGTATGAACATTACCCAACCTACTTGGTTCAATAGGAACTTCGATTTCCGGGACTATAACATTTTGTAGGCATGGGAGCATCAAGTGCCATAGCCATCTTTGGAATGATTTCTAGTGTTGTGCTACTTTACTCATCTTGTTCAGTTTCAACAACCTCGTCAAGTTCTATTGTCCTTCCACTTAAACCTTTTACGGGAAACTCCTTCTCAAGAAAAATGTCGTACTTGGCAACAAACACTTTTGTCTTCGGTTTTAAGCTAGAAGGAATACCCAGATGTTACGCTGGGATAACCTACAAATACGCACTCATTCAATTTTGGTTTGTAAACAATTTGCATATGCTTAGCATACAAAATTTAAGAAAAGACAACTTGGGTTTCTTCCCATGCCATAACTCATATGGTGTCATTTCAGCAGATTATGACGAAGCACTATTCAGTGTAAAAGTGATAGTCTCTAATGCATAATCTAAAAAAAATTAATGGTAGTTTTATTAACTACATAATAGATCCAACCATGTCCACCAAGGTTATTACATCTCACGAACACTCCACACTCTTGTGGTGTTTCGAGAGGTGCAAGTTGTGGAACAATTATGCAACTCTTAGATGCTTGCTAAATTCATAACTCAAATATTTTTCTCTATGATCTAATCATAGATTCTTGATTTTCTTGTTATGGTGATTTTCTACTTGATGCAAAAAATACTTTGAACATTTTCAAATGTCTCACACTTCTTTCTCATCAAATAAATATACCCATATATATCCACTCAAATCATCGGTGAAAGTATATGAAGTAGAAGAATCCATCACGCGTGGCTACACATAATGGACTACACACATCAATATGTATGATCTCCAACAAGTTGAACGGAGTTTTGGTCTTTTAGATAAGTCTCACAAGCGTCAATTAATTCAAAGTCAAAGGACTCCAAAAGTCCATCATCATGGATTTTCTTCATGTGTTTCTTTCTAATATGACCTAAACAGTGGTGTCACAATTAAGTGAAATTCAATCATCATCTTACAACATTTAGTGTCAATGTTATGATGTGTGTATCACCATTAAGATTTATAATAACTAATCCATCCACTATAGATCACAACTTTAAGTTGAATAACTATTGTTCTCATAAAGTCGGAGCTATGTAACAATTAATAAGCTAGGTTAGATGCCAAAGGTGAACACAATAACACTTTATTTCGTTCCTGGCGTGCATCATCACCATATCCTTTTGCTAGTTACTTATCCCACTGTAGTTCTTGCATTGTGTTGCTTTGTATGACATACCAACCAATCCGGTATCCAATACCCAAGAATTACATCATTCACTAGCAAAGAACACATCTATAACTTGTATATCTTCTATATACTCCTGAGCTGGATCTTTCCAAACTTTTTTCTGCCATACAAGTTTTGTAATTTTCCTTACAGTTTTCCTCTCTTTGTAGAAGAATCACTCAACATCAATAGTGGTGCCATCTTCACTAGCACATGATCCTAGCATGTTAGTCATGTACTAGCAACCTTGGATTGACACTTTTTGAAGTTGATGTTTTATTCTCTATTATCACATTATTAGCATTCTTCAAGATTCTAATCTTAGCATTTTCAACTATAGAAAACAATTTACCCATAATTTTATCCATCTCATCTTGACTACTTCATGAGGAATCTATTATACCTCGGAGGAGGGATACAATAATAAGATCAGTGCATCTAGGTGATCAAGGTGCCTAGCATCTTCAATCTTATCATACACTCATACAATATGAGCACATGTTGTTGCACTAAATAATTATCAATCATCTTGAAATCAAGCAAGGTTTTAGATATCAAATATCTCTCACTCCTTGCTTGTTTCTGAAACAAACCTTTCAGCTCCTAGAGAACTTCGATTCTCAAAACAATCTTTTGAAGATCATATTCCATGGAGGCAAGTATGATAGTAGATACTAAGTTGGAATTATTTCTCTTGAATTGATACAACTTATTAAATCACATGGAGCACGAGAGAGTTTACCGAAAGTTTTAAATAGGACTCAATCTTTAATTGTCACTTTAATATTACGGTACGGGTCCATAAAGAAATTACCAGATATCTACAGTATTTCTATATCAATTAACAAGCTAAGTGTAAGGTATACAATGGATTCCAATGACTACTACGAACTATCTATCGTGGTGTTGTTGACAAGTACGCCATGGAGGGTTCCTCATAGAGTGTGTTTAGAAAGGTGGGTTAAGGCGGTGAGTTGGCGGGTACGAGGTTACACAGCTTACCCAGGTTCAGATCCCACAACAGTGGCGGAATCCTACTCCTACTATAAATCACTATAATGGCAATACACCAAGTTACAAAGATCGTAGGGTTCGCTATGCGAGATTGTGTTATGCCCTAAAGGCTCCCAAAGGTACGACTTATAAAGGCACCAAAACCTAGGGTTACAGGGTAAAGTCCATATCGGGCAGGTTATAGAGTCTTACACTAACACTAACTACTCTTCGTGTCTTGTACTCCAAGGCTCTGGCTTCATCTATGTCGGTGTCGTAGCCTTCCTGTATCAGGCATGGACCTTCCTTCCGGATCCACCTAACTAGGCCGCCCAGCAGGTCATAGGCCTTGCTACCAACTATGGACCACTCGGGTTAGCCGGATTAGATCTATGCTATGGTGATACCCATTATGTATATCCCCAACAGTAGACCCCAGAGAACTTTAAGATCTTGCATCGTCTTGATACTTTAAGTCTTGAATGCTCTGTCCAGGTGATCTCGGCAATCTTGGCAAGCAACATCTTGAAGTCCTCCCAAAGAACACTTTAAATCTTTTTCTCCGTCTTCAACTTGTAAGTCAGAGAATCATTGAGTTTTGATCATCTCTTCGATAGTCGGTAATCTTCTGGTTTCACCAAAGATTCTTCAGACATGACATATCCACAACATCTATTAGCAAGATGACGTAGTGCACCGCCTATGCTTCCTCGGAACTCACAACGACTAGTGAATAATCATTACGATTTTCCCACGCGAGAAACCCGAAACATTAACGGCAGTTATGGGGGCGTGGCGAAATTACCTCACACGTTCTCACACACGTTGCCCACGTATGTTCCATTGCATTTCCACTTACACGAATCTTAATGATAGGGCTATATAGGTTACTGTGCCAGTAATTAATCCCATATGATGTGCAGCTACTGGTGAATCTTCAATCCTAGCCTATCTCCATCCATTGAAACAACCCACGATATAAAGTAAACTAGATTGGTCCGTTAAACAAAGGTAAACCGAAAAAATAAAGTCTTGCAGATGTGTCCCCTTTAATTCCTTTTAGCATTGTTTCCCAAGGTTCGATTAAACTTAGGTCTACTAGGGAAAAGACTAGTATATTACATCGGTGAATCCGGATCGAAGGTATCAGTGGTGGTGCTAAAGGAGGGGCTGGTTCTTCCGGCCACTGTCGTGGTGGAACAGACCACCGATGGTGACCACAAAGTGGCGGCGCACAACCTTATATAAAAGGAAGAGGATGCAGATTCTCAATGTAGTGTGTGGAGGGGGTCAAAGCTCACTCCCACGGAGCTCAAGGACCTCGTCACCGAGGGGTACCTCCCGTTGACGGAGGGACTAAACTAGCGATTGGCACCGGCTGGCGAGGTCACTCATTCTCCCCATGTTGGGGAAAAGGTGTACCTCAAAGCTCAACTGGTACGCGGTGTTTCCCTTCTAGTATCTGACTTCTTCCTCGAGGTACTGGATTACTTCCGAGTTCTTCCCCATCACCTCTCTCCGAATAGAATCCTCGTCCTTAGAAACTAGATAGCTTTATTTGAGGGATATGTTGGGGTGAAGCCTAGGTTAGACATCTTCATTTACTTCACTATAAAGAGGGAGTTGGACATTAGCAAGGATGAACTTGCTAACTACAAGACCATTAGCTTTAAGATTCGTCCGAATCAGAGGTTTCCCGACATCGTCAGCTACGAGTCCGTCAAGAATTGGAAGGAGACCTAATTTTATGGCCCAGACGTTCCTCTAGAGAACCATGACTCATACATATCCCGACTTTGTCGAAGATGCTACTGCTGAGTTCCCCACCGGGAGGACCAAAGCTGTTATTCCCTCTAGCAACAAAACTTCACGCATTGTAAGGCAGATAGAATGGCTCGTTGAAAGGGGTTTGACTAGCCTGGACCTAGCCATATGCTGGTTTACAAGACGGATCCAGCCTCTACAGAACCATGCCGACTTGATGCACAAGTACACTAGAGACATGAAGGATCCAATCTGTATTTCTCAGGATAACTTCTCAAGTGACTCCATAAAGATCCGCATGAAGGACATGGTCAAGGTGAAGGATAGGAAGCGTGGCTTCATACCACCTTCGACATGTTCAAGAATGACAAATGTCCAGAGGTAATCTTCTCCATATGTTATTTATTCTCCAGAGTTCCTCTGACTTGGTTCCATCAATCACACTTCTAACAGAACCCGTTGTAAGCTTATGGGCCTAAACGAGATAGATATGGCTCCAAAAGTATATGACCCCAAGCTTAAGGAGGCAATGGTCTTATTGGATGACGAGGCCTCCAAGGATCAACCTTCTCCAGCAACAAGAATGTGTAAGGGCTCTACCCCTGAAGTTGTTGTCGAGGGCAAGAAGAAGAAGAAAATGGAGGGCGGAGCCTCCAAGAAGTCTACCACCTCCCTAGAGGCAGAGAAAAGAAGGAAGAGCATCGACATTCCTTTAGCCAAGGCGTCTGCTGCTATGTAAGCATTTCTTTACTATGACTTTGTTATTTCTCTAACTTCATTCCAATACTTATACTTTTTACTCGTATGTCTCAAGAAGAAGAATATTGCGCTGAAACATGCATCCAAGGACATCAGGGATTTTATCCCGAAATCATCACCAGCCGCAGCTCCATCTGAAGGGGTTCTGTGGCAGAAAACAAAAAAATAGTATGCTAGAACACCCAGACACCCATGATCTATCTATGTAGTAATGCAGTAATGACCGGAGCGTATAAAATACATACCCTCATAGACCATACACGGTTAACATTCTGAGGGGAACGTGGATGATGTAGTCGTACTCGTAGCCGACCTCAAGGTCATGAAGCTCCTCGCAGGTCATCCCTTGCTCCATCTTCATCATGCAGCAGCTCCGGCTCACGACATCCAAGGTGTACTATTGGTAGCACCCTCGAGGTTTCATAAACATACATTGTATGATGACTACCTCTGGTTCCCCGATCCCTGCTGGGAGTGCGGAAGTAGATCCCGTGGCTGGAATCCCTGCAGCGCAATAGCGTGCTACAGGTGTGTCGTCTCTTACAGGCGCCATCCTTCCTGGGACGGCTCCATCGCGAGGGGACAACAAGAGAGAGAGACATTCCCTAAGGAAAGTGCCTTAGAGAATACTTTTTATTGGTGTGTTTAGTCCCACCCATGGGCATCCCTTTATATAGGTGGAGGAGGGGTACTCCCTCCATTGGCTTATCCATGTGGGACTAAATAAAAGGGCAAAGGAAGATAAAGGGGAAGAGGGGGCTGGCCTGCTGGGCTTGGCTAGGCCAGCCTAGCAGCAGCAACCTGGGTGCCAGCCGGGTGGGCCGGCGTGCCACCCACGGCCCGACTTGCGTAGCAGCTAGTGCCCGGGGTGGGCCGACACTGCCCCTGCAACCCATAGTGTTGCGGTGCCCAGCGCAGCAACTAGCGACCAGGGTGGGTCGGCCAGCGCGTGTGCGGCCCATTAGCGGCGCCCACTTCCAGGTGCTTGCCTGGGTGGGCCGAAACACTGCCGCGGCCCACCAAGCGTGGTGCGGCACCCAACGCCCCGTTGCCTCGAGTGGTATTTAATACCTGCTACTCGCCTGTTTGGCTGGGCCTGGTCAGATCTGGCCCAATAGCTGCAAGAGTTGTTTTCTGTTGTTTTCTTTTCCTTTTTTAGGGTGGCTTTCTCCTGGACTAATTCCATCCGGGGTTTTGGTCTGTTGAGAAAGGTGCCCTATAAATCTAAATATTTATTTAGTACATATTGATTCATAATTAATATATAATAAATGCATATTTACCCGAAACACCGTTTAGACCCTTTTTCCTTTCTCTTTCTCCGAACAACTTCAAATCTCTTCTCTTTGGAACGATTCCGGTTTTTTCTCTTTCTCTATGATTCTTTCTTATAGAAGATCTCTAGCTCAAAGTACCCTTAAGTGTATTTCCCCAATGGCACGAGGAACATCACAGACATGACCGAGACGCCTCTCATATCAATGATCATTAGCGAGACCAGGATGCCCATAATGAGTCATGTGCATTCCACGAAGACAATGTCATTTAAACCGTAAACATTGAGTCCAATTCCCTTTGTTTATTCCATACGACTTGTCTGAGATCTGATCATCGGTATCATATACCTTGTTCAATCTTGTTACCGACATGTTCTATTTCACTTGTTCTCGTGATATTCCATCCCCTTGACCTAGTCACATGTTGCAACATTATGGATGTAATCTCACCAAGTCGGCCATGTGTATATTCCCAACACGCGTGGTGAACAAATCCCGATCTTGATAACATAGGACTCAACTATTCCTATGGAATACCTGATGCACACCTTTATGACCACCCAGTTACAGACATGACAGTTGATGTGATTAAATAAGCCACAAAAGATAGTGATTAATATGATCTCATGGTCTAAGGTGAAGGAAACTACGCTTTAACTATTGCAATGATGAACCTTGTGACTTGATTGTGCTGCAATAACTATCTTTGGGAAATGTCCATCATATCATATATGACTTCGTTGTCAACTGGCATAAATGCTCCATGATCAGGAAATCTTGATCATCGGTTGTCCAACAAACTAGTATAAACAGAGGCTACTAGGGACTTGATATGTTTCATACCACACATGTATCAATGTTTCTGCTTGATATAGTTATATCACAATATGAAACTATTATGAACTAACTGAGATATGATAATAAAACCCATTTATTATTTGCCTCTAGGGCATATCTCTTTCACCATCCACTCCTATCATTGATGCACCTGCCAGTCCGGGAGGTTCCTCCACTACTACTTCTCATGAAGTCTCTGATATGGAGACAAATATTCATCCTAGTCAAGATGCTTCAATCTTAGCAGATATTGGAGTAACTCCTCTTGGTACTCAGGGGACTCAGGAGAGTGCTCCCATTTTTCAATCAGCTAAAGCCACGACTAAGTATGCCAAACCAAATGGCAAGGAGTTGGCGGTGATGACGGCGGGAAATCCGATAACCAGCACAACAATAGACTCCCAACTAACTCCCACATCATTAGATTAAAGGGTAGCCAGGGCCTCCTTAGTGCCATTGGTTGGATAACCATACACCACGGCTCCTCTGACTTTAAATGCCATTTATTTATTACGGTAGGCAGACCTCTTGGTGCATAATGTAAGAATTTTCCAACAAAACATTACCGGAGAGGCTAACAACCTGAAGATCATTGCCACGGTTAGTCCTTGAAACTTTGTACTTTTTTAAAGATATATTCCACTAATGCCCCGAGCGCTTAGGCAGAAAACCACAAGTTTTTGGCATGAGTGATCTTAGAGTAACCCAGTTTTACTTCGAGATGTAGCCCCCAAGTTTCTAGTTTGAATTAGAGAATTCCGACTAGACACTCACAGAGTAGCTGTATAAGTCAAATTGTCACACTGTATCCCACGAGCATGTGAAGAACACAAATGTTCTGACTATATGCTCTAGAGAAACTAAATTGTGTATTATCTATAAAATGAACATGCTTGGTGAGTTCTACTTCTGAGAAGTTCATGAAGATGAAAAAGGAGTTGTTAGAGGAGAAGGGTAAGGTTTTGTTCCAAAAGGAACAAATCGTCTAGAATAAAAGTCCGTCATCTTTCTAACACGTCATTATTATATCCTCGAAGCTTTTTTCCCTTACGAGTATGATCAATTGTTTCTATTTTTCTGACTTGCAGATGCCATCACCAAAGCCAGTGACATTGTGGAGAAATCCAAACATATCCGGGAGCTTGACGCCGAGAACAAGATTCTGAAGGAGGACCTAGCGAACACCGTTAAGATGCACGAGGAAGCCCTCAAGTCCATGCAGAAATCCTCTAACACTGCCATTGAGAAGCTCAACAAGGAGATTAAAATGCTCAAGGAGAGAAATGATGAAGCTATGGCTCAAAATTCTCGAAGCCTTAAAGCTTTCAAAAAACTACTGAAGGATCATGACATCTTGGCGGAGGCTTGCCGATAGGTAGAGACGAGCGTGCTTGGTAACATTTCTCTATCTTTTTCATCTAGTAAGTCGGGTAATCATATGTTATGATGCTCATCACCTTTTTGATTTACTTGTGACTTGAAGCCCCTTGGGTTTAACCAATATGGGAGTAGACACTCTGAATCTCAAGAGCCGAATGAGCCTTGCCTGAAACTTCATCAGCATCATCATCACCCAGGTGAAGGTGACAGCCAGGTGTTTGGATATCAGTATCAAAGCACTGGACTTTGCTATCAAGTTAACTAAGATCCTTCTTCGAGCCCCCAATAGGATCATTAGCTAGAAGGGATCATCTGTCCGGGCAGGAGCAAGAATGGCATTGGCCTTGACCAAAGCCCACTACTACGACACTAACATAAGCCTTATTACCTTTGGCATGCCTATCGTTGACAAGGATGGCAAAGAGATTAACAGTTCCGCCATATGGAACTCTCTTGCCGAATACAACAATCGTGTAGCCAAGTTGGTCAAGTCAGACGTCTTCGTTCCTGCCGACACCCTTCCACAAGATATTCAGAACAATCAGACTCTTCATTGGGCTCATCGAATTTCGAGGATACTCCTCCTGCTGATGATGTTGCATCAAAGTCTCCTACATCAAAGTTATAAAAACAATGTTGTATCAAATATGCCTCTGAATAATTTTGTAATGCGGAAAAACTGGTAGTAAGGTAGAAAACTTGAGCACAAGCCTCCAGCTACTTAAACTATGTCTTACATGTATATATTTCTAAGCAAGTGCTAGCTTATCCATTATTTTGATTCTTATGCTTGAGTTTTCATGAGACAGAAAACTCTCAGTACAGAACCGTGCCCTCAGGTGATGATTCTTAATAGCACCATCAAGAACCTAAGGAGCAAAACTACAGACTTTGAGTGCTGAGAAGTCACTAATCCAGAATCCACATAAAACAACAAAAAACATGTAGACTAGAAAACTTAAGCTAATGCCCGAAAGTGGAATTTTCACAAGTGCAGAAGCAAACTTGTGCATAAAAGTTTTTATATGATCCAGAAATAAATAACTAAAGGAGGTAAAAGACTCGCAATATGAGGGAACCAAATGCTTTATTTCATTGATCATATAAGGTACATATTACATAAGAGAAATATGCTAAGTATGAAAAGGATGTAGCTATTCTATGTTCCATGGCTGATCTGTCTCCGTATAATCATCATCGGGGTCACGTCGTTTGCGTTTATGATCCTTGCCTGGCCTACCTTTCAACTCGCGAATATAAATGAGGTAATAGGAACCATTGAGCAATGCTTTGCTTATGACGAACGGTCCTTCCCATGGGGGGATAGTTTGTGTGACTTCTGCCGCTTGAGGCGAAGCACTAGATCTGCCTCCTTAAATGAGCGACGTCAACTGCTGTGACTAAGGTAGCTACATAGCTTATGCTGGTATATGGCAGATCTCTGAGCTGCTAGAATGTGTTCTTCCTCGAGCAGGTCCATAGAGAGTTGTCGGATTCTTTAGCGTCATCTTCGTCATAGGCAGCAACACAGGGGAATCATGGAGGATGTCGGAAGGCAGGACTACTTCTGCTCCATATACCATGAAGAAAGGGGTGTAGCCGGTGGATCTGTTGGGAGTTGTTCACAAGCTCCACAACACATATGGTAATTCCTTCGCCCAGGCTCTAGCTGCTCTATGTAGTGATGCCTCCAAGTGTGGCTTGATTCCCTACAAAATTAGTCCATTGTCCCTTTCAACTTGACTGTTAGATTGTGGATGTGCCATAGATGCTAAGTCAAGGCAGATCCCTTTATTGTGACAATAAGCCTCTACTTCTCTGAGTGATAGGTTGCTGCCATTGTCAGTGATGATGCTATGTGGGAGAAAAAATCTCACCACTAGATCCCGAACAAACTTAAGGGAAGTTTCTCCATCAAGCTTTCTAATGGGTTTAGCTTCAATCCACTTTGTGAACTTATCCACTACTACCAGCAGATGGGTAAAGCCATAGGATGTCGTCTTCAAGGGTCCAACCATGTCAATCCCCCGGACTACGAACAACCATGTAATTGGTATGGTTCACAATTCTTCTGCCGGAATATGTGGTTGCCTTGCATAGTACTGACACCCAAGACACGTCTCAACAATCTTGTCGGTATCCGCCTTGGCGGTGAGCTAGTAGAATCCTTGTTGTAAGGCTTTGGAGACCAACGACCTGGAGCAGTGTGATGCCCTCAATCACCGAGATGGATCTCTCTGAAGATCTCAATTCCTTGTTTCTAAGACACACACACTATAGGAATATACCTGTGGTGCTTCTTTTGTATAGTTGTCCGTCAATGATTGTGTAGGCCTTTGCTCTATGTACTATTTGTCGTCTTTCGAATTTGTTTGTCGAAAGGGTTCCGTCTTTGAGGTAGTCCATGAACGATTTCTTCCATGCTAGAGGGATCACTACAACTGTGTTGACAAATGAATCAACTCTATCCATATTTTCTTGGTTTGCTCCTTTCACGGATGGTACCCGGAGGTGCTCCAGGAATACACCAGGTGGTACCAGCTTACGCATTAATCCAAGCTTTGATAGCAGATATGCCGCTTCGTTATCCTCCCTCTTGACATATTTGACTCCATAGTCGTCAAAGCCCTTGGCTATCTCGTCCGCTTCATCTCGATATGATGCCATCATAGGGTTCCACGCATTCCAGGTGCCAGCTACCTTCTAGGCAACTAAGTCGGAATCTCCACAACAATCTATGTGCTTGATGCCAATATCCTTGTCTATGCGAAGTCTGTGAATAAGAGCCTCATACTTTGCCATATTGTTAGTGGCATTGAAGATCCGCAGGATGTAGTAGAGCTTCTCTCCTGTTAGTGATTGTAGCAACACACCAGCCCCCGAGCCGTTGAGCATCTTGGATCCATCAAAGTGCATGACCCAAAACTCCAGCTCTAGTATAGGATTATCATATGGGGTTTCTGCCCAATATGCAATAAAGTCCGCCAAGGCTTGATATTTGATAGCGTCGTGCTTCTTGTAGGTGATTTTGAAGGCGGCAAGTTCGATGCCCCACTTTGCCACCCATCCTGTTGCATCGCTGTTGTTGATGATGTTGGACAGTGGAGCTTTGCTAACTACTGTGATGGGGTGCTCCTAGAAGTAATGCCTCAGCTTCCGAGAAGCAAGGAATACTCCGTAAGCTATTTTCTGGTAGTGTGGGTAGCGCTACTTGGATTCTGTAAAGTCCTCGCTTACATGTAAACAGGCCGCTGGACTCCGTGACCATGCGTAGGCTCCTTCCGCTCCACCACGACAACGATGCTATGACCCGGTTAGTTGTCGCCATGTAGATTAACATAGGCTCCCTTGATTCTAGTGCTGCTAATATTGGTGGAGAGGAGAGTATTCTCTTCCACTCTTTTAGTGCAGCGTCTGCCTCGTCCATCCATACGAATTTGTCCGCCTTCTTGAGCAACTTGTACGGTGGCATGGCCTTATCTCCAAGTCGGTTGATATACTGGCTTACGGCTGCGACACAGCCCGTGATCCGTTGGATGTCCTTCAAACATGTTGGGCATTTGATGTTGAGGATGACCTTGTTGTTCTCTGGGTTCACCTCAATTCCGTGATGCGAAATGATGAAGCCCATCAATTTCCTGGCAAGAACCCCAAAGACACACTTCGTAGGGTTGAGCATCATGTTGTATTTCTGGAGATTATCAAAGGTTTCCTATAAGTCGGCGATGAGTTCATTTGCTTTCTTTGACATCGCCGCAATGTCGTCCACGTAAGCATGTACGTTGCGACCGATTTGTTCATGCAGGAAAGGCTGCATTGTTCGGTGGTATGTAGCACCGACATTTTTTAGCCCAAAGGGAATCGTGACATAGGAGTATGTGCCATAAGGTGTGATGAAAGAAGTGGCCAATTGGTCCGACTCGCGCATCTTGATCTGGTGGTATCCGGAATATGCATCTAAGAAACACAAAAGTTCCAAGCCAGCCATCGAGTTAATGACTTGGTCAATACGGGGCAAAGTAAACAGATCCTTTGGGCACTCTTTGTTAAAGTTGGTGTAATCAACACAGATTCTTAAAACTATGGTCTCCCTGATAGGTACAAGTACATGATTTTCCACCCAGTCGGTGTGATCACTTCTTGGACAAAATTAGCTTTAAGTAACCGAGCTAGCTCCTTGCCAATGGCTCATCGTTTTCATCACCGAAGCATCACCGTGGTTGCTTCACCATTTTTCTTTTAGGATTGATGTTTAAGCTGTGCTTGGTGAGTTTCATAGGAACAACTTTCATATCAATAGGTTGCTAGGATAAGATGTCCTTGTTTTCATGGAGGAACTCGACGAGCGTGCTTTCCTATTTTGGATCCAGTGACGTGCCAATGGGGGTGGTCTTGGAGGAATCTCCTTCAACAAGTTGCACCGGCTTGGTCTTGATAGCCACCTTGAATGCAGGTTCAGAGTTAGATATCTGCTTTTTCAAAGCCGGCATCTCCGAGGCATCGACCTAGCTCTGGATTTCCTTAAACTCTTCACCGTAGAGTATTGATTTGGCGTAGGCTCCTTCTCCTAGTTCACACTACCTTTCCTTCTTGAAGCTTCTAACAACGGTGATGATACCTTTTGGTCCTGGCATCTTGAGCTCGATGTGACACGGCCATGCATGGAAATCATGGAAGATGTCACGTCCAAAGATGACGTGGTACACACTCTTGAAAGTTACCACCTCAAAGGTCATCTTCTCTTGGCGGTAATTATTAACATCACCAGAAGTGACCTGAAGGGTAATGAATGCAAGGGACTAAGCCTGCTGACTAGGAACCACTCCGTGGAACACGGTGTTGCTCTGCTTAAGCTGCGTCTTGTGCAGGTTCATATTATGTAGTGTATAGATGTACATGATGTTGATGCTGCTTCCGCTATCCACGAGGCACTTGGTGAACTCGTAGCCGTCAATCAGTGGGTTCATGACTATGGCATACCGATTCTCTTTTGGGATGAGATCTGGGTGATCCTCTATGTCCCAACTAACTGAAATATCCAACCACTTCACGTACGGGGGTACCTTGTGGAGGGTGGCCATCAGTATCCTCAGGGAGGTTTTCTACGCCTTGAGTGTTGGATTGCCGAGGAAGGTGTGATAGGTGGCGTTTTTCTTCTCAAATAGAATTTTGCTATTTCCCTCGCCATCACTCTTGTCAGTGGGATTGGGGTCAGTATCCTCCCCCCATATCATCAGAATCCTTTGACTCCTTGTCTTCCTTCTTCCCCTTGCCTTTTCCACAAGGTTTGTTCTTTCGGCTTCTCTTGTAGCCAGACTCAGGGTATTTCTTGAGATCATTGATAAAATTTTGCATTTTTGGTTGGTGTGGGTGGAGTTACCATTGGCATCTATGTGCATGAAGCACCACATATCCCTGTATTCCTCATATGTCCGAGGAACACGGGGCGTAGCAGGTGTAGCTTTGCTACTGTACTATTTCCCACGACTAGCTCCTTGGCCACATCCATGCTATCCACCTTCTCCTTTGCCAGTGAACGCCATGGCGACCTTTCGGGAAAATTTTTCCGCTTGTTATTGGTATTTTTCTTAGCTTGGTTGGGTGTGGCAACTCTAGGTAGAGCGCCGTGAGCATCATCATTAGTGACGGAAAATTCGTTAACCTTGGCTATCATCGCATTGAGATCAAGCTTGCCCTTGTCCTGAGTGCACTTCAGTGTATGCTGGAGCAGAGACCCTCTTTCCAAACCATCGATGAAGGAAGCCATAGAAGTTTGATCGTGTACTCTCATGCATGAGTTTTTCATATCAAGCCAACATGAGAGGTAGTTCTGAGATGACTCTTCCTTTTCCTATACACACCACTGTAGGTCATCGACAGTGTAGGGACGCTTGTACGTGCCCTCGAAATTCTTGGTGAACGCCTCGTGCATGTCCAACCAGTTGTAGATAGATTTCTCTCGTAAGTCATTGATCCATTGTTCGGTGGTGCCGGTGAGCATTAGTGGGAGGTACTTAACGGTGACATTGGGGTTTCCCCTACGATTGCTATTGCTTCATGGTAGTACTACAACCATGTAGCTGGTCGGGCCATGCTGTCGTAGGGCTTGATAGTCTTGTCAATCCAGAGCCCCTTGGGGTAAGTTATTGTCCGGATTACCGGGCCAACGCATCGTGGATCCAGGTAGGGTTCTTCCCGGGATTCCCGAAGTTCATATAGGAGCTAACGTGCATCATAGGGCTTTGGTTGTGGAGCGTTATGCTCGCCGCCATGGGGAGGAGAGTGACACTACCAAGGGTAAGACTTACGAGATACTCCGCCGTGGTGGCTTCTTGGTGGTGATGGCGGCGGTGGTGGTGGTGGCACGGGCTTAGTACTCTTGGTTCCTCCATCTTGGGAACCACCATGCCCATATTGATTGTTTGGTGCCTTGCTCCTTTGACCATCATTGGCGTTGTGCTCCCTGCCATAGTGCCCTTGCTGTGCTCCATTATCACGTATGACAATGCCACCATGTGGGTGTCTTTGAGACGGCATGATCGTATGGTGGTGAGGCGGTGCCTCTCTGTATCATCGAGATTGCCAGGGAGAGACTGGTGAGCGGCGGGGGTGTGCCTTAGCTCCGTTGCTAGAGGATATGGGGATAACATCGTCCCGATTCCGCATGTCCCTACGCCTTTGCTCCATAGAGCCTGTGCGTGATATGACGTCTTGAGGTAGGTCCTTGATTTGTTGAGCTGGAGATCGCAGCCTGCGGTGGTTTCAAGCGCTAGACTGACAAAAGTCCGGATTGGTCTCAAGCCTCTATGAGGTGGCCTTTTCCTATTGTTTGACAACCTTCGCGACTAGATCATAGACTTGTGCCACCGCTTCTGGTGATCTATCTTGCTCGAGTAGGTTCTTGGCGACGACCATGTTCAGGGCGGGGGTTGGCATGACCCTCTTCCCCTCTTTGTCAATGTAGGGGTAGCCTTTGGTTTCTCCGCCTTGTCCTTTACCCATCCTAATTTTCGTTGAATGTTGGGGTCTTGGACGACATGAGTGGGAGATCATGCTTTTTTCTGCTGCGCCAGCAACTTTTTGTACTCTGCTTCCATTGCTCTTGCCGCCTTGATGGATTCCTGCGCCTTTTCGAGGTCTTTGTTGAGCTGAGCGCTCTGCCCCGCGATGCACTTGGCTTCTACCAGGATTTCTTGGCGCTTCTCATCTAGCTGGACAATGTTATGGATATGATCCACTGTTACTATATCTATGAGAGTTCTGCCATTTATCACTTTGTTAGCCAGAGCAACAAATATGTTGCATGCCTCCAAGGTTGATGGCGGTGGTGGAGGATTTTCTTGATTAGCAGCACTTGGTCGGGTCGCTGGTTCCTTGGACTGCCTGCAGGGGAATAGCTAGAGGGGGCATGGCCTTTTCCAGATCTGTAGGATCTACAACGTGCTTACCTGTGGCCGTTGTCCTCCCAGCATTGTCTACTGTTGGCGGAGCTTCTCCGGTATCTTGATTTTCTTCTGTGATAGCCACCAATACTTGGTGGGAAGCAATTGCTTGTTTGTTGTGTTCCTCGTGATCCATATCCTCCTCGGTCTCCTTTATGGCAGCGTCGGGTTCCTCCAAGTTGGCAGGCTCACTCCCACATTCCATGTCACCGATGTCGGAATAGAGTGTGTCCAGGACTGAGTCAGAGTTATTGCTAGCAGTTTTGGAGGTAGATCCCGATTCTGAAGCAATGTAGCTAACGAACTTGTTTTTCTGGGGCAACTATGTCAGCCTCGGCATAACTGTTAACAGCCACGATGACTTGGATGAGAGTTAGCAATCCGTTAGTGTCCTGCCGCCTTAGCGGATGCCGTAGAAGTGAGCCTCATTCGAGCCTTTCAATGAAGTGAGACACGGCCCTTTTGTCGGAGATTCCCACGACGGAGTTTTTCAACCTAAGCCATATGGCTAGGAACTCACGTGGGGTTTCACCCGGCATCTAGAAACAATGTGACAGATCATAGGAACTCACGGTACCTATGAAGTGTGACCTCTACTTCTCTAACAAGTGGATCTGCTTTGGCCTTCCACCATTATATCCTGCATAGGGCGGTTTGGGTGGGCCTTGAATTGTTGAGATCTAAGCTAGTAAACCCCGAAGAGAGATCCGTCTCAGATTGTTCTTCCGCTATCGTGTCCAGCCCAGAGGTGGTCTTTGCGGGTCTTGACATGTGTACGACTTCCCAGGAGATCGATCCTGAGCCAGTTTCGCCGATGAAGATGTGGATGTCCCTGATAGGGATCATGGAGCAATAGGTGGGGTTCGTCTTCGCTGGGATCCAGAACTCATCCGGAGGGATGACCGGAACATTGTTGGAGAAGAGATCGTCTCCGATTGCTATGGTGTTGCCGATTCCCGCGAAGTGCTTGGGCCTCTCTCGGTGTAGAGCTCGAAGCGCCTCTTGCCCCACGGTGGGAGCCAACTGTCGTGGTATTGTCGATGAGTACGGCATGGAGGGTTCCTCACATAGCATGTTTAGAGAGGTGGGGTAAGGCGGCGAGTTGGCTGGTATGAGTAGCTTAACCAGGTTCACATCCCACAACAGTGGCAGAATCCTACTCCTTCTATAAATCACTATAATGGCAATACGACGAGTTATAAAGATTGTAGGGTTCTCTATTCGAGATTGTGTTGTGCCCTAATGGCTCCCAGAGGTCTGGCTTATAAGGTCACCAAAACCTAGGGTCAGATGATAAAGTCCATACAGGACAGGTTACAGAGTCCTACACTAACACTAACTAGTCTTCCTGTCATGTACTCCAAGACTCTGGCTTCATCTATGTTGATGCCATAGCCTCCATGTATCCGGCATGGGCCTCCCTTCCGGATCCACCTAACTGGGCCACCTAGTAGGCCATAGGCCTTCCTACTAACTGTGGGCCACCCGCGTTAGCCGGATTAGAGCTATGCTATGGTGATAACCATTCTTCATATCCCCAACACTATGAAATTCACTTAGATTAATAGTTCATGATTAATGAGCTGCTCAAATTAACACCTTAATTGTTATGTAGCTCCCATTAAGATCAATATCCCTCATAGTTGATTCTTAGTGATTCACGATCCACGTCTTCCTTTCCCGACACCAATGTTATATCGCATGTCGGGGAGCAAAAACAGTAGTTAATCATACCAATCACATCAACATATGACTCTTGTTAATCTTTCAATTCTTGTGTTCATACTATAGACATTCTAGGTACTATGTCAAGTGAACCTTAGTATACCTGTAGTGTGACAGTTTCCTACCCACATTATGAACATCGCTAGGTGCTCCCATGTTACATGACCCACACCAGTTCAAAGCCCATGTTATGTGAGCCTAACTAAGGGGAACCACATTAAATTGATAGTTTTAGTGAAAGATCACCCTATTTATTATGACTATCACGCAACAAATAAAGTGCATAAAAGGATTAACATCACATGCAATTTATATAGTGATATGGTATAGCACTTCGCGTTAACGATCTCCATCATCAACGCCTTTCGGTGCCATGTACTCCTCCATGCACCTTGGGCATAGCATCAAGGTGCATCGTTGCTTGATCATCATCGCCATGTCTTGCTTTTACAATTATTGCTACTCTAGATATAAAGTAAAAACAACTATGGCTATTAGAATAATAATATGACAATCATCGCGACTCTGGCCACTCATGCCCAACAAGATAACAACATAACACATCAAATACATAATATTGCAAACTTCAGCTATACCATATCACTTTACTGCAAAAACAAGTTAGACACCTGTAACACACTTTGCTAGATTACGAGGGTCTATGGTGACATAGAGAACCGTTCTTTTACCTACGTGGTATGAAAGCATCATGATTCAATTGTTTGCTTTTTAACTTATCCGGGGTGTGTCCCTCACTACTAGAGAAAAGGCTATAGGAGACATGCACATTTGAGGCGCATTTATACTACATGCGCCTCTAATAAAAGAGGCGAGGCGCACCAGCCTGACATGCACCTAGGAGAGGCGCATATTTGTAGGATGTGCCTCCTCTAGCATCTGTATGGACGAAATCTGACACCCCCATATTATGCGATGCGCATCCTGGTAATATGCGCCTCCAACATGTTAGACAGGCGAGGCGCATATGCGACCAATGCGCCTCACATATGTTGGGTGGGCCCAGGAGGAGATCGGTGGTCCAATATGCGAGGCGCATAAAGTCACATGTGCCTCCGATACTTGACAATAGGCGAGGCGCATTAGGAAAGGTGCGTCTCAAGTAACCCCTGCGGTCCCGGGTGGCCGCATAGGCGAGGCGCATGTTAGCACATGCGCCTCAGATAGTTCACAATATAGGAGGCACATTTACTGCAATATGCGCCTCGCATAACTTGACTCACTTTTTTTGCACCTTTTTGGCACATGCACCCCACTCACTTGCCTCACTTCTTCCTCTCCAGCAAAATATAGATTTGACCGCCCCTCCTTCTCCCCACCTTATTTCCCACATTGATTCACCATAGAAGCTTGCTCAATCTCCATTGGTTGACACTCATCTGTAAGTGAAGTCTCTTGCTCCTCTAGATCTACAACATGTCCCTTTAATTCTCCTCCGTCTCTCTTGCGCAAGTCGTCGTTGGAGGAAGCGTGAAGGTGTTGCTTGCATGCTCATGCGCATTGTCGACAACATCACGACTATATGATTGTGTTGTGGTGCATGCTTATTTTTGTGCAGGGATTTCATTTGAGATGCCAATGTTTTGCTGGAATGTCGATTCATTTCTTTTCCGGCGAATTTCTGGCAATCACGGATGTCCTCTTTTTAGGGGAGGTCATGCCGAATTTTTCGAGCGATCTAGATGTCCATATATGCTCTAATTATTCTCTTGCTCTTTGTACCATGCGTAGGCGACCATGGTCCAACCACTGATCCGCAAAGCCCTCGTGGATAGGTGTATGAGATGCGCGAGGACCGATATGGCATGCGCAAACAAGACGGAGATAAGATGTCCGTGTCGTGACTGCAAGCTGATGTATCTGATAAGGCACGATTCCAGAATGCTAGAGTCGCACCTACTCCGACGTTGTTTCATGGATGGCTACACTCGGTGGATACATGATGACAAAGATGATGATGAGGATGTCAATAATGGTGAAGATCAAGATGCCGGTCATGATCATGAAGATCAAGACAGCGACGACGGGGCAGGTGATGATCATGAAGATCAGGGTGGCGCCGAGCATGAACACGAAGATGATCAATGTGGCGCCGGGCATGAACATGAAGATCAAGGTGTCGACCATGATTCGAGCTGGCTGCGAGACCCTCATGTCCAAGATCTACTTCTCAAGGAGACGAGTAATGCCAGAGCCGTCGCTAGAGAGAAATCTAAGCTGGAGCAAATGAAGAAAGACGCGGTCACTCCATTGTTTGATGGATGCAACGACGGGGATACCCGTCTAAATGTAACGCTCAGGGCTCTAGAGATGAAGGCGAAACACAAAATGACCGACGAATGCTTCGACGACAACATTGCATTCTGGCACGATATTCTTCCCAAGAAGGGGAACACATGTCCGACTAGTATCGCTGAGGACAAGAAAGTCGCGTGCCCTCTCAATCTACCGCACGTGAAATACCATGTCTGCATAAATGATTGCATCATCTACCGGGGCGAGGACGCGGAGAAGACCACGTGTCCGGTGTGCAAGACCTCTCGATACAAGAGAGGGACCAAGAAAGCTCCTAGAAAGGTGGTGTGGTACTTTTCTCTAACTCCTCGTCTGCAGCGGTATTTCGCGAATCCTAAGGAAGCAGAGCTCATGAACTGGCACGCAGAAAGAAAGAGGCTGGAAGATATTGATTCGGAGAAGGATGAAATGCTGAGGCACCCTTCGGATGCTTTCCATGGAAGGCGTTGGACCTCAAATATTACCAACATTTCGGGAAAGAGTCAAGGAACCTCAGACTGGGCGTGAGCACCAACAGACTCAATCCGTTCGGAAGCTAGAGAAGCACACACAGCACCTGGCCCGTGTTTGTATGGATCTACAACCTCCCCCTGGTTGTGCATGAAGAAGAAGTATGTAACCATGAGTATGCTGGTTCTAGGGCCAGAACAACCCAGTACAGACATCAATCTGTATCTCACGTTGTTGAAAGAGGAGCTGGCCACATTATGGGAAGAAGGAGCCCGTACGTGGGACGCCTCGAGACAAGAATACTTCGACATGAGAGCGGTGGTGATCACGACAGTGCAAGACTATCCCGGTTATGGATACTTCTCGGGGCAGGTGGTCCAAGGATTCTATGGGTGCGTTAGGTGCAAAGATAATACAACGTACCGCCAGCTACAGAAATATCCCGGGTTCGGGAAAACCATGTTCCTTGGGGCTCGGAGGTGGCTTCCCAAGTATCACGCCTGGAGAAAGCTAGGAGATCTGTTCGATGGGGCGGTCGAGCTCCAAGGAATCCTAGACCAGAGGAGCATCGCGGAAATCTACGAGCTGTTGAATAACTGGAAGGAATGCCCTACACCGCGAAAGACCCAGAAGAAGCCAGAGCCGTTGCTGAAGAGGTCTGTTTTCTGGGACTTGCCATACTAGAAGATCCTCTACGTGCCTCATAGGCTCGATCTCATGCATATCACGAAGAACATGGGCGAGAGTCTGCTTGCCACCCTCCTTACCACCGACAACACCAAAGATGGGCCGAAGGCAAGGAACAACTTGAATCATATGGGCATCAGGGATGAACTTGAACCTCCACCTAGAGATGACGACGAGGAGGACGAGGAGGAGGAGGCAAAAACACAGAATAACCATCATTTCAAGGGAAAAAAGTAGGTCAAGAAGGGAGAGGTTAAGCTCAAGGCCTCGTGCTTCACTCTGAGTAAGAAGGAGGCCATACAGTTTATGAAGTGCCTCCTCGGAGTCAAATTTCTGAACGGCTACACGAGGAAGATAAGCAGATGGCTAGATGAGGCGAAGCAGCGCTTCCGCAGGATGAAGTCTCACAATGTCGCCGTGCTGATGACGTAGGTATGCCCGGTCGCGATCCGAGGTATAATGGACAAGCACGTCCGTGAAACGTTGTTTGGCCTCTGCAACTTTTTCAACGTCATCTCTCAGAACTCGATAGGCATTAAGCAGCTCACGAGGCTACAGGACGAGATCGTGGTGATACTATGTGAGCTCGAGATCTATTCCCCCCCCCCCACATTCTTCGACGTCATGATTCATCTGCTTCTCCATGTCATGGAGGATATCGTCCAGCTCGGTCCTCCGTTTCTGCGAAGCATGATGCCGTTCGAAAGGCTCAATGGACACATCAAAGGATACGTTAAGAACATGTCCCGTCCAGATGGAAGCATAGCAAACGGCTTCCTGGCCAAAGAGTGCATCTCTTTCTGCTCGAATTTTCTACAAACCGAGACCCCTCTTGGTCTGCCATTCGACAAGCACCTCGGGAGGCTCGCTGGATGCGGTCACCACGAGGGTCGGCTCCCAAAGCATGTCAACATCGAGGGCCGAACCAAGGACTTTGAAAGAGCAAACATGGTCGCGCTACATCACCTGCAGGTGGTCGGTCCATACATATATGAGCACAAAGAGTTTATCAAGAAGAATTACGCTGACCAGGGGCGCCACTACTCGGAGGAAGATGTTATCAAGGAGCACAACTCCGGGTTCATGCGGTGGTTCAGGGAGAAGGTCATTGCTAATCCACTGTAGGGCGAGTACTCGGAGGAAGATATACTCATATTCTCCTTGTCCCGAGGCGCCTCGCACAACCTGATGACCTATCAGGCATACAATATCAATGGATACACGTTCTACACAGAGGAAAAGGACAGTAACTGCGATTACCAGAACTTGGGGGTTATAGGGATATTCTACACCTACGACATCCCAGAAAGATACTATGGAAGGATCGAGGAGATTTGGGATCTCGACTACATTACAGAGAAGGTGCCGATATTCCGTGTTAGGTGGGCCAAGAGCATCGAGAAAGAAGGCCGACATTTCACCACCATGGTTATACCGTCAAAGACCACCAGCGCGAACGCACCCGCGAGAAATGAGCCTTGCGTTCTAGCTAGCAAGGTCGACCAATGCTGATATCACAGACCCGTCAAAGCCTAGCCGGGTTGTCGTCAGGAGAGGCAAAAGGAACATCATCAGAATGGACAGAGTCGCCAACGAGCAAGACTTTGACCAGAACGGTGACCCGAAGATGGAAGATAGATACGGCAACCAAGCACCATACACCACAACCCTACCTAAGAAAGGACTCTCGTTCAAAAGAAGTAGTGAAGACGTCCCGGACCTAACCTAAGCAACCGCGGCAAAGAAGGCAAGAAGACGACCATTGTCAAGAAACGCTAGTGCGCTCCGACCATTGTCCGTCGTGTGTGTGTGGCATACTATTATGTATCGAAACATTCATAATTATCATTTTTTGTATGTTATATTATTGCATTGAGAATATTATGTATCGACGAGAAACATTCATAATACTCACTTGTGTTGTTTTGGCAATATTTGAATTTTTAAAATATTTGCAGTATATTTTATAGTTCATATTGTGTTTGGACAATGTTTTTACATGAAAAATGGCCTTTAAATTTTTTACAAAAATACGTTGCCCCCAGGATTCAAACCTAGGTGGCTAGGGTTCAGAACAGGACAAGGGACGATACCAGTGGGCTAATGTGTGTTTGTTAACAGATACTAGCGCAGCGCGCTAATTGACTAGTAGTGAATAATAGCAGAGTACTTCAAGGAGTTGTACGAGAAAAACATTGGTACCCACCATCTCGGCTCCGGTAGTTATAGAGTTGCGATTCCCAAATGGGAGAAGGAGGACGCCGACGGTTGTGCAAAGGGGTTGACACCTCCCTTTGACGACATAAAAGAGCCATAGGCAAAGCACTTTGTTAGGGCCCGGTTTGCCAAGCCAAAAGGGAGTTCTGATTATTCCTCGGAGCCCGTCGGCCCCTTTGTTGCGAAGGTGACAGACTTCATGACAAAATATGTAAGTATTTTGCATGCAAGTCGATTAATTGCATTCATGATAAGCAATGAAGTCCAATTTTCTGATCAAATGCTTCGTATTCCTTGTGCGCAGCACAAGGAGTGTAGGAGCTCCTCATCCCAGGGGCCGGCGCCTATCGCCAAGTGGGACACCACTTTTAACAGGGCGCTAAACCGGACCAAGAATGTCGAGCCCCTAGCGGCCCCGTCGTCGGCTGGTCGTGTGGTCGGCTTTGGCGGCATAACATGGTCCGAGTACTATGGCACCACAGAGCGGAAGGGCAAGAAGGCCGAAAGCGCCGAGGTAAGACACCTAAGGGAACATGTGGAAGCCTTTCACAATATAGTCCAAGATGCCGTGAACCAGGTTGTGTCGACTGCCAAGACAAAGTTCCAAGAACAAGTTCATACACAAGTCCAGGCACAAGTGAACGATAAGCTCAACACCATCCTTCCCGCCTACATGGAAAAGTACAACAAGTGGTAGAAGGGTGGTAAACAAGGGCCGCCACCGGTTCCCAACCTCGACAGTGCCCAATCGGACAACGTGGACCGGCCGGAGGCGCTGGTGACTCCTCCAGCAGGGTCGGTGGTGGTGGAGACTCCTCTAGCTCCGGAGCTTAACTTGCCCGCTGTGGCGAAGGCGCCGGCCCGCACAACCGTGCCATCAGGAAGCCACTCCGCCACTTGCGCGCTCAAGCCTGCCGGCAGCGGTGCCTCGACCTTGGCCGAGTTCGACGCCCTCAAGGTAACTAACTAATTAAAGCGAGATTTGGGAGGATTAACCACACCGATGTCTTGATCTTCATTTTACTAACGCCTGGCCTACATGTCTTTCGTAGGGGGACACTCCTTGCACTCTAATGCACTAGGTGGGCGGCCAGTTGAAGGATGTTGCCAAGGGCACTATCGTTCAACCAGAGAACCGCAAAATGCACAATGTCACAATGCCACCCGACATGATGAGGGTCAGATACAATATGGTGCTTCTGAGCTATGAGCAAGTGGAACGTCCCTCTCAACCTCAAGGATGGGATGATGAGGAGAAGGCGGTGGTCCTCAATACCGGCTTAGGCTACTTGTACCTATGGCCGAAGAGCCAGATCCGTTTGGGGACGGAGGACCAGATCAACATCACCCTAGAGGTAGCACAGCCAGCACATGATGAAGACTTCGAGATGGCATACTTGGACAACATGGCACATGATCCCTATGATTATGATGGAGAAATTGATCCGAACTTCGGTGACCAGTTTGTTAACACAAGGTTTTCTGATTGGTATAAGCTGGGACCATCATGCACACATCAAGTTGCTGATACCAGACCAGCACCGGCGGAACCCCCTTGCCAGGTGCGTCTCTTCCCAACTAGTCAGGAGACGCCACCACTCGCCCGCTTCACCGAGCCTCCGAGGCCAACAGTTCCTTTGATCAGCCCCAACACCCTTCATAAGGTGATCGGTGAGGTGAACACGGTGGCCGACGACCCAAAGGGCAGGAAGCAGGGTCGCAAAAGGAAGCCTAAGGGTGACCGGAGCAAGGGTCCAAATCTTGTTCTCCGGGCTCAGGACGGCCCTGCGGGGCAAGCCAGGAATCAGCAGCGCGTGGCAGGTGCACCAATGATGTGTAACTCGTTGCTCGAGGTCGCAAGCGCTCAAATGCACAATCTTCATTATAGCTGTCTCATAATTGAGGAGCACCACATTCGCGAGAATGATCAGTCGTACCTCGTTTTCAAGGCTAAGGTGCCTTCTGTGGCGTGCTTTGTCAGTGTACCCCCCGGGGATATCTTCTACCTGTGGCATTCCAACATCTTCGACATGTTGAATGGGTTCCGGCTATTCTCCCTCAATATGGCCATGTAGATCACCAGAGACAAGATCCCGGGCATCTGGATAGTGGATCCCTACTTCATGCATGACGTCGTCCTAAAAGATGTCGAGGACATAGCGCTGGCGACCGACTACCTCTCAACCATCCTGCAAACATACTCGGACAAGGATGTGATTCTCCTTCCCTACCATCCCATCACGGAGGATGATCAGACAGGATGCATGCTCATATGCTTGAATTTGAAACACTCAACAGCCGTGTACCTCGACTCAAACAGTGCGATCCGGAAAAACTACACCAATATCAAGAACATTCTTGATGGTGCTCTCACCGGCTACGTCGCAGCGGGAGGCGTCAAAGCGGCAACACCACATGTGAAGTTCGGCGCGCACGTGTTTCGCCACAACACCAAGTTCGCCTGCGTCAAGCAGCCGTCTGGCAGCAGGAAGGATGCCTTCTACGCCATTTACCACATGAAGGTGTTCTTCAATGACATGGAGAGAAAAATGCTGCCATCTGACCTCGTGAAGTGGGATGAAAGGCTTGCAATAATACATGATCGCAACCTCAGGCAGCACTTCTTCGACATCCAGGAGGAGATCGCAACAATCGTGCACTAGGGAGTCATGAAATCCGGGGCACCTTCTACGGTGGCCATACATCGCCCAATAGGGAGATATACGAACGCTTAGCGCAGCAGGGTGACTACAGGACGTTCATGCAGATGGCGAAAACTCGGTCGGGCTTCATCAATGCCTCCTAAAGCCGACTTAATAGCTGAAGAAGTCTTGATGATTGCATTGCCTGGGTAGCTAGCTATTAATTATGAACTCGTGTCGTAACCTCTTATCACTATGTTAAACTTGCCTAGCAAAACCTCTAGAGTACGTTTCGTCAACCGTTGAACTTGATTCTGAGCGACACTAGCTAGTTATTTGTGTTATGAACTATTTTAAGTGCTTGTTGCTTTTCATTCGTTATTGCCGCCCTACTTCTTGTGGTTTGCTTTCTTTTTCTTTCTTCGAAATGCCGATGATTAAAACATGTTGTTGCGTCACTCATGTGTGTGACCATGTCGTTGCTAGATCTGGTGTGCCAAGTAGACTAGAGGTTTGTGCATATACTCTACTTGCCACACCAGATCCATCAGCAGCATTGTCATTTTCCGTGCCCAACCTAAGTATGAGGCAACTATTTCATATTGTAGCCCCAAAGTCGAAAGAGGACAGATATTTTCGAGATTCATATACATAAGACATAAATGTTAAATGGTAGGCCAAGGAAAGGGTTCTGGGTCCACGACAACGACTCCTTTCGACAAACCAAACTCGAAATGAGTCGTTGTCGTGGAGACCAAATCCTTTCCTTGCTTTGCCATTGGACATATCATGCCCATGCTATATGAATCATGGAAGTATTTCTCTTATTTTGTCTTTGGTGATATGAATAGATTAGATAGCGTGAATTAAATGAAATGGTGAAGTATTTAGTTTCAAATATCTCATTGTAGCCCCAAAGTCGAAAGGAAAGACATTGCTTCACTATTCGTATCGCACTGGCGACATTGTTATATGAATCATGGAATGATTTCTTTCCTTTCGTCTTTGGCGATACAATGAAATGATAAACTATTTCATCTCGTAGCCCCAAAATTGAAATATGACAGATATTTTCGAGATTCATATATATAGGACATAATATGTTAAGTGGCAAGCCAAGGAAAGGGTTCTGGGTCCACGTCAACCACTACAAGAAAAGTTTCCTTCCGTAACGAATTGGCCCGAAGGTCGTCGTAGAAGGCGCGTCTTCCGCGACGAAATTCTCGGCTCGGCCGTGGCCGATGGAAAACTTTTTTTCCGGTTTCATGACCCTCTACTACGACGGATCTGCTAAAAACATGGAGGAAGCTCGGCCAGCGCGTGGCACAAGCAAGATTTTCGTTTCCTCGCACGATGTTGACTCGCTGAAATCTTTTAAGGCGTGTGGGTCCTGGACGTTAGTGTCTCTAGCGGACCATACTTTTCGGTCGCGCCTCCCTGATTTGAACTCGAAATGTAGCTCGAGGCGTCTGCCATTTGTCAAGCTGCTAGGTCCCACATGTCAGCCTCTCATTAGAAGGATCGTGTATATGATGGATTTTTTTCCTTCGCTCGCCCTACCCTGTTCTAAAGTTGATAGCACTGCTCGATGCATCTACCGTCTAATCAACCTCCTAGGACCCCATGTCATCCTCTCATTAGAAGAAACGTGTGTATGATGGAATTTTTTCCTTCGCTGGCACTACCCTGTTCCGAGTTGATAGCGCTGCTCGACGCATCTACCATTTAACCAACCTCATGAGCCCCATATGTCATCCTCTCATTAGAAGAAACGTGTATATGATGGATTTTTTCCTTCGCTCGCGCTACCTTGTTAGGAACTTGATAGCGTTGTTCGATGCATGTACCGTTTAATCACGATGCTAGGCCCCACATGTCATCCTCTCATTAGAAGAAATGTGTGTTAGATGGATTTTTTACCCTCTGTCGCGCCTTCGTGTTCCGAACTTGATAGCATTGCTCGCTACATCAGCCGTTTAATCAAATTCCTGGACCCCACATGTTATTCTCTCATTAGAAGAAACGTGTGTATGATAGAATTTTTTCCCTTGGTCGCGCCTCCGTGTTCTGAACTTGATAGCGTTGCTCGCTGCATCAGCCATGCTGGTGGGTTCCTTATGTTAGTCTCACATTAGAAGAATCGTGGGTATGAAGGACTTTTTTTTCTACTCTAGCACCACCCTGTTCCTAACTAGATAGTGTTGCTTGACGAATCTACCGTTTGGTCACGCAGCTGGGTCCCACATGACAACCTCTCATTAGAAGGATCGATTGTATGATTGACTTTTTTCTCTGCTCGCGCTCCGTGTTTTGAACTTGATAACGTTGCTCGCTACATCAGCCTTTTTTAGGCTGCTTGGTCCCCCCATGTTAGCCTCTCATTAGAACAAACGTGTGCATGATGGACTTTTTTCTCGCTCACGCCTCCCTGTTTCGAACTTTACAACGTTTCTCGATACATCACCTGTATAAGGCCGCGCTGGTGGGACCCACATGTTGGTCTATCTTTAAATGAAATGTGTGTATGTATGATAGACCTTTTTTTCGTCCGCGTCTGTTGTTTTGGACTTCCAATAGATTTAAAGTGTGTGTGTTGCCACTATGCCAACGATATTTATAGAAAATATATTATTAAACATTTCTTAGTACCTTCAAATTATGTTTTAATGTTTTTAAAAAGATGTCGTGTGTCCGTGTTTATATTTAAAAAAATAAAAGAGCAGCCTCCTGGCATTTCAATTGATAAAATGCCACATATATAATGGACTAGTTTCTTAAAAATATAGCAGAGTTTTTTTAAGAGGTAGGGGGCAATGCTCAAAAGGCCAAATTAAAAATATTTTGGGCTATTCTACATGGTCCATCTACATGCGCTATACTCCATGGGCTCCTTTCTTCAATTTCACTGGGCTGTGCTAAGCAGTCCCTTGACCCTGACAAGGCTGAATCAAAATGTTCTTGCCTATGCTACATGGGATCCTTTCTCAAATTTCACTGGCCTGTGCTCAGCAGTTCCCTGACCCTGCGCTAAAAAAAACCTAGCTCCCTGACCTCAAAAAGGCGTGTGTATATGTTGGACTGTTTTTTCGGGTCGAACTTGATAACGTTGCTGGGTCCTCCATGTTAGACTCTCACCATGCTGGACTTTTTTCTCGCTCGCACCTCCCTATTTCAAACTTGGCAATGTTGCTCGATGCAGCATCTCTATAAGGCCGCGCTGCTAGGTCCCATGTACCAGCCTCTCTGTAAATGAAACGTGCGCATGGTGGACTTTTTTCCAGCCCCGTCCGCTGTTTTGACATCGGTCCATTGCTAGGTCTTAATATACATGGTACAAAGTAAAGGACCAAATATACACGTATACTATATAGATGTCGATCAATTTTTTTTTTTGAAAATTATCTATTATAATTTTATATGGTGATGATATGTCATGTGTCTATTATCTGGTTTTCACGTGCATGGTACGTGGAACTTACTAATAATGCAGTAGTTTCAACAAAACAACATAGGTAGGCGGAACTTTTTCTAGGGAGGGCTGGGGAAGGGGATGACCATAAAGGCCGAATTAAAAAGATTCTGGGATAACTGGGGGCGGATGCCCTATTCTTCATGGGCTCACTCCAAAACTGAATGCGCTATGATCGGCGGCCAGAAGACAATGAAAAGGCCAAATTTAAAGGTTTTGGGCTATGATTGGGTCTGATAGGCTAATTTCATGGGCATAGTAATAAAAATTGCAGACCTCAACAAGGAAGAACAAAATGAGGGAGAAAATTTTGGCCGATATTTTCACGTGAAAATTATTGACAACCAGGACACATACCCCGCGCGTGCCAAAACTTTTCCACTCGCGCCTTCACTCCAGCAGCCAGCTACTGTCTCTTTGCGCCATTCTTCTGGAGACGCGCAGGTGGTTAAAACCACAAGCCGCGCACCAAAACAGTCACACTCCGTCTATCAGCCAGGGTGGCCTGACACCATTGTTGGCGGCGCCGTTCTTTTCGAGACGCACACAGGTCGGCGATCAGCTGGTCGATCCCCACGGTATGCTTATAATATCCTTAGTTCGCTCAATCATTCCCTAGAAGTAGTTTAGTACTCGATCTGCTCGTTTGACATTGTTCTGTACTTGATCTGTTTGTTCGAATTGGTTGTCATTTTGTGCTCGGTCGATCTGTTCTCTCAAATATGTAACATAGTTCTGCACTCAATTTTTGAAATAAGTTAAAATTACGTGGCATTTATAGTTCTATATTCAATCAGGTTTCTCAAATATCTTTGCTTAATTAGATCTGTAATCAACCTGTTCGGTAAAATATCTTGAAAGCTTCTAACCATCTCTATCCTCAACAGATGGACAGATATTGGATACTGAATGGAAAAAAGCAACTCCTTCATATTGGGAAGGTGTTAATGAAGTCATGAAGTTTGTTAGACAGCATAACGGCGACTCGGATGTGTTTTGTCCATACCGATAATGCCTTAATTATAAAAAGTTGAGTCAGAGTAGTGTCACAGACCATACTTTTGTTAATGGGATGCAATGCACATATATTAGGTGGACTAAACATGGTGAACCATATGATCAGCATGTTCTTGATCCTCTAGCTGATGATGATCCGCCTGAAGCTCATCAGATCAAGGATGAGGACCTTTCTGGTTTGTTAAGGGACCTATACCCCACTGCAAGCAAAAAAGGCGCTCCTTCTCTTAAAAGATCACTTTTCTCTGACCTGATAGAAGATGCCAAGTGTTCAGTGGACCCTGATTCTGGTATCTCAAGATTCGAACTGGTAATGAAATTACTAAAGGAGAAGTCGTTCAACAAGATTACCAACAAAACTTTCGATTCAGTGATTAAGGTGTACAACGAGTCAATCCCTAGGGAAGGACTGCCAAAATCCTTTTATGAGAAACAGTACATCAAGGTACTTGGACTATCATATGAGAAGATCCATTTTTGTCCAAATAACTGTGTACTCTTCTTAGAGGATTATGAAAACCTTGATGAATGCCCAGTATGTAACGAATCAAGATGGAAAAATGGTGATAAAAAGAAGAAAGATTCTTGTAAGGTTCCGAGATATTTTTCAATTATAGATAGATTGAAGAGGTTGTTTCAGTCAGAACAAACATCTAAGGAAACAAGATGGCACAAAGAGATTCTCAAGCCAAACGATTACTTACTCAGACATCCAGCTGATGGCGATGAATGGAAGAACTTTGACAAGGCCCATCCAGGATTTGCAGCGGATCCAAGGAACCTGAGACTTGGCCTAGCTACAGATGGATTTAACCCATTTGGCAACATGAGTAACTCGTACAGCATGTGGCCAGTACTTGTTACAATTTACAACCTGCCTCCCTGGGCATGCACTGATCAGTCGAACTGCTTGCTGGCTTTACTCATCCCAGGTCCCAAATCACCTGGGAAGGATTTTGATCTGTTCATGCAGCCTCTTATACGAGACTTGCAGGAACTATGGAAGGGTGTCATGACTCCTGATATCCTTGCCAGCAACCATGAAGATGCCAAGTTCCCTATGCGTGCTGCTATGTTATTCTGCACCCATGATTTTCCAGCTCTTGGCACTATGTCAGGCAGAGTGACAGTAGGGTATAATGCATGTGTTCGCTGTGAGACAAAACAGGTCACAGTGAGGCTACAAAATAAGACTGGTTTCCTTGGCCACTGGGTTTTTCTTCCTCAAGGCCACAAATTCTGATTTTTTTTGAAAAAATTGCAGTTCTATGGAAAGAGGACTGAATATGGCACTGCACCACAAAAGTTCACTGCAGCTGAGTTGCAGGCGCATTTACAAAATGTCAGAAATGTCAAACCAGGAAAACAACCAGCTACCAGACGAGGTAAAAGAAAGAATACAGAAGATGCACCGACAGTAGGAGCAACATCCAAAAGGAAGAGAGCGGAAGAAGTAGCAGCAGATTCCGAAGGGAAGGAAAAGGAACCGAGAATATTTTATAAGCGCAGATCCACTCTATGGGACTTGCCGTATTGGGCTGGTAAGACACTTCGACATAATATTGATGTCATGCACATGGAGAAAAATATATGTGACAACATTATAGGCACATTACTCAACATTCCATCTAAGACAAAAGATAGCTATAATGCTAGGCTTGACTGCGAAAAACTCAATGTTAACAACAACTTGAAGTTGCATCCTGAAGATATGGTTGATAAGGGTGGTGAAAAACATTACAAATTTCGAGGTGCAGAATTTACCTTGCCTATGAATAAAAGGGTACTATTTTGTGACTTCCTCCGAGGTGTGAAGTTCCCATCTGGATTTTCTTCCAACATTGCAAATTGTATCAATGTAGAGGGTAACAAGCTCCAAGGGTTGAAATCTCACGATTGCCACATCCTACTACAAAGGCTTTTAGCTCTTGGTGTTAAAGGTTTAATGAAAAAGGATTTGTACAACGTGCTTGCAGAGTTGGGAAAGTTCTTTAGGGAAATCTGTAGCAAAACTCTGGACAGAAGAGTTGTAGCGCGTCTTTAGACGGACATAGCAGAAATCATGTGCAAGCTTGAGCTGATATATCCACCAGCCTTCTTTGATGTGATGGTGCATTTGGCTGTTCATCTGACTAAAGATGCACTTTATAGAGGTCCCGTACAGTACGGATGGATGTACCCTATAGACCGTCGACTTTGCACTTTCAAGGGTACTGTCAGAAACAAGGCTAGAGCAGAGGCTTGCATTGGAGAGGCATACATTGCTACTGAAGCATTTGCATTTTTCTCAAGATACATTCCGGATCGTAAAACGAGATCCAGTATGGGTGGCAGAATTGAAGAAGTTGAAAAATCTGTTTTTAACCATAGTGTTCGTCTAGTAGGAAAGAAGGAACATAGAACATTAATGCAACACGAATATGACCAACTTACTTGGTATGTGCTGAATAACACTGATGAGGCTGAAAACTTTGTTGTGTAAGAACTATTCATACATATCCTCACATATATGAAATGAAACTTGTAGCAAGATATGTCCAGATGTCTTACTTGAGTATCGTTTTTGTAGGTTATTTAAAGCAACCAAAGGAAAAGATTATGCTGCACCAGTATGTGGGGGTGGGTTTCAGGAATGGTTTAGGAATCATGTAAGATGGTCAATTGAACTTTTAATTGCATACGAATTGTGCACATGAGATGACCTCATGATTATTTTGTATAACCGTAGATCACGAAGCCGTGTGAAGAGAATCCGGGTGATGTTAGTGATGGTCTCTATGCCTTATCACGTGGTCCGGCAAAGAGGGTGCAGACAACTTCAGCTTGCAATGACGATGGTATCCACTACAACACTTATGAGCATGAGAAACATCTGAAGACACAAAACAGTGGCATCACGACCAGTGGAGAGCACTTGACAGCCAAAATGAAGAAGTCAGATGACTATGATCATTATGGTCGCATAAAAGAGGTTATTGAGTTGAATTATAACGACAAGACTGGTGGTCGATCTGTGGTTCTATTCAAGTGTTATTGGTATGACCAAGATCCAAACAAGAAAAGAGGCCCTAGAAATGATGCGAATTTCATATCGATCAATACTACTGCCGAGTGGTACAAGGAGGAACCTTATATTTTGGTAACTCAAGCTTCCAAGATAATTTTCTTGGATGACACAGATAATATGGACTGGCAATATGTGCAAAAGTTTGAGGCAAGGAGCACCTATGATGTGAATGAGTATGACGAGCCAGTCACCACCGATGTTGCCCACCAATATGATCCTAGTGGTTGCATGGTAACTGGACTAGCTGACGTCGATGAAAATTTGATTGCCAGAGGCATCTCTACGCATCATGGACAAGTGGATTTCACTATCAAGGTTAGTGTAGTCGACAAAGACAGGAATAAACTGGTTCTACCTGATGAATCTCAGGACATGTATGATGAATGGCAAGGGGAAGAAGATCCAACCAAGTGGGAATATGTGGATCTAGAACGCGGCAGGGTCGAAAGCGATGATGGTGACGATGATTAGACTATTGTTTCATATTATGCAGTGATATGATGAATAGTGATTCGTATTGGTTTTCTCTTTGTAAAATGTATGAAACATGATGACAAATTCCTGTTGGATTGTAATCCTAGACTAATTGTTTTCCCTGTCTAAATTGGATTAAGCTTAATTCGACAAGTGCAAACATATATAGAACATGTTCACTTGGCATGCATTAGAAACATTGGTTCAGTACATTAATTAATTATCAACCACAGGACAAGTTTCATATAGAAGGGGGCATATGCACCTCGTGTCAGTAGAGATGGGCGAGCACATTGTCTCGACAGATAGGGCAGTTGGTGTTGGTCTCAAACCAAGTGAAGATGCACTTGTGGTGGTACAGATGGTTGCATCCCTGAATACGCACCGTTGTGCGCTTCGACAACGCCTGCATGCATATGCTGTAGTGGCTATCCTCCCGCTTAACCAGGTACCAACTGTCTTGAAGCACCGACAAGTTGACGATGAGCCGGAGATTCAGGCTGAGGGTTAGGTCAAAGTGGAACCCGTCGACCCACATACACGCCTCAAGCCAGAGTCGGTGCATAATATCGTACGACATGATGATGTCCCACTCCTCCGCAGTGAGTTGCAGGTTATTCAGCAGCCATACATGGCCAAGAACCTTGCGCATAGTTCCCATGACCTTGCTCGCTCTTCGCAGCTTGCTGGGAGGCAGGCTAAGATTCAACACTTCCTCTTCGCAGGGTGTGGTCGCGAAATCGTCCTCCTCCAAAGGGGCTGGGACTGAGCCAGGCATCCTCCTGAGCTCGTACGTCCTCGAGAAGAAGATCTCCAGTGTCATTGTGTACGGCATCGCTGCGTTAACTAACTGCGTTTCAAAGGCGGAGAAGTTGGTTGTGGCCGCGGAGACGCGGCAGGCACGGAAGACATGGGGGCCAGACTCGATGATGCGCTCCTGTGAGGAGCGCTCCAGTTCCGGCGGCGCCGCCATTTGGGGATTTTTTTGGGGGGTGGGAGGAGGGGAGGGGGGAGGGGGCTAGTCCATGGTGCTGGCCTGGACGAGGGGGAAGAGGCCAGGGGGTGAGGTCCTGTTTGATTTGTAGGATAGGAAAATCATAGGAATAGAAAAAATGTAGGATTGCATTGTCATGTTCACTCCAATCCTATAGGAATTTATATGCACCAAAGTGTGTTTGATTCCACCATAGTAGGAATCTAAAAAAGAGGTATGGGTGAATGTTTGATTTCCTACGAAAACTAGTACCGTACAAAGGAATCCTTAGGAAAAAATCCTATGGGAATCAATCCTACAAATCAAACAATCTTCATAGGAAAATTTCCTATAGGATTTAATCCTACAAAATTCCTAGGCAAATCCTTGGAATCAAATGGACCCTGATAGTGGACTACTCGAACAAAAGGCAGGGCCGCGCTACCTCGTCACTCCCCAACGTCATCCTTGGCTCGTCCTCTCTTCATGGTTCTATTTAGGTTCGTCATAGTGCTAGTGGGAGTAATTTGGGTAGTACTACATAGTCCTACATGTATTGCCAACTAAGCATTTAGATGACATGGCACGCAATTAAATGATGAGAGAGAGTCTTGGGGTAACTAGCTATGTTACCATAAGGGCGTCTCCAATGTGAAAATAAGGTCGGATATAAGACACCTGTGGTCGACCTTAGTGGAATTTAAACATTGTAGCACTCGGTCTTAAGAAACCCTGCGGTCGACCATACCAGTATGACCCGACCATAAGAACTAGAAAATCACTGTTTCTCTCTCATCACTACACAGTGCGCGTGCGGCGGAATTTCAAGACAAAATGAGTCTACATTGCAATAAGTGAGACTTTGCATGATACCATACCTATGTTACTTTCCACTATGGAGGTAGTAACTTATTTTATTTTATTTTGCGAAAATGGAGGTAGTAACTTAGACTAGTAACATATGCATGTTAAGTTACTCCCCACCTTGACCATCCTAAATATACTAGTAACTTGCATATGTTATTGTCTTCATAGTGGGTAATAACACGTGTGTGGTGTCATGCAAGACCTAATTAATTAGGTTCTAGACTCATATAAATGTGTGATGTTATGGTAATACCTCCCTCTTTTTCATAATTAATTATCATGTCATGTCACCAATACATGCAAGTTACTACTCCCACGTGACGAGAGGGATGGCTATTGTCTCTGCCTTAAATAGAGGAAGGGTTGTTGAGCTGGACAGGGAAGACAAATATTTTAACATATCCTTGGTTTTTTGTGTGGCATCATTTGTGCAGCGTAGGCACCGGCGCCGGATGGACGAGAGGTGGTTTGGGCACCGATATTTGCATACGCTGTGGAGGGCCACCCAAGTTCTATGGATTTCCAAGCTTTTTAGCTAAAAGAGAGCAACTATGTAGATGCACAGGCTGGTGGTACTTCCCCTTGCTATCGGTAAAAGAGAGAAACTATGTGGATGCGATGATGATTCAATTTATTTATATAACATAACTAGTATAGGTATAACACAACCATGACAGAAACTAAACCATACTCTAGACGAAATCAACACACACATAGACACCCGAATATGATACGGTTCTTTTTTGTTAAGAACCTATGTCGCCCTCTGCCCGTGCGGGCACGCCCTCTGGTGTTTGATGAACTCGAGGAAGCTGCCAGCCATGTCGCAACCTTTGTTGCTGCACTTGAGCTTCATTCCCGAGGACATCTGATCCACGGTAGTGGTTGGTTCGAAGACGCCTCCGTATTCACATCCCGGGCACTGGCCATCGGACAATTTTCCAACACATTGTGCGCATGCAATGTGCGCCGCGGCCTTGCCAAAGCACTGCTCGTGCAAGGAAAAGAGATTTAGCCCAAAAACAAGAGTTGTATCGAACCAGTGTGGAAAACATCATGAATAAAGAAGTAGTAATAACCATGTATGCGGGACGATGAACTATTTGAGAACACAACCTGCAGCTGAAGGCCTGCCTCATTGCACTCATGTCAATCATAGCTTCAAACCACTCGTCTGCCATAGAGCTGTCTTCTTCAACTGCGGCGGATCTGAGAGGGATTTTGAGACCGGGCGAGAGAGGAGAGGGAGGAGCGCAGATCTGAGAGGGTTGATGAGAGCGAGCGAGAGAGACTGGTACAATAGTTAAATACTAGGAGTACTAGACTCCTCATCTCACTCTAGATAATATCGTCCGTCCATCCAAATTCAACGGCCATGAACCGATACCTTATCTCTTTGGCAAGAGACCCGCACAGAGAAAACTAGGGAAGCATTGTGTTCCCCAATTAAATATCTCCCTCTGACCCAGTGTACACATCGCTTTGATGACCTAGGGCTACGTGGAAGACTAAATACTGTACTCCAGTACTACTCCGGGATGGAGGTACTAGTACTACTATACCTCTGTTTGGGATGAGAGTATGAGACTAGCCCCAATGGGGGTATCAGGTGGTACGTACTGTATCATGCATTAGGCCTTTCACAATGGGGTGTAGCTTACCATAGGAGTTATAAATACCTAATAGACAACCTCTCCAATGCATTGCATTTTAGAGGTTGTATCTTAATTTAATGTTTTTTCTCTCATGCATGCATTTTATTGGGCAATCAACTCTTTTTTGCCTATGATTACGTGCAAGGGGTGTATGTTAGCTACCACTGTACTACTAGTAATTGACATGCCACAAAAGCATTTTGCCTAGTATGCCAAGCTAAGAGACTCCCCCGTTGTCAAAGACCTTATTACATGCATGAAAAATGCTTATGTGTCATGGCAATTAATGATGAGGTGTTGGTATTACTGAAAAATAATTATAATTTTGAGCCACGCCCATAAAGTATAGGGTGTATAATTGGTTCTTGTACCTTGTGTCATGTAGAAATCAACCTACTATAATGATGAAAGAGATTGTGTTGGTATCACTGAAAAATAATTATAATTTTGAGCCACGTCCATAAAGTATAGGGTGTATAATTGGTTCTTGTACCTTGTGTCACTGTACGGTCAGGCATGTGCAACTTATTACTACTGTATGCTGGAGTAAATACATACTCCAAGAATTTACCAGACTCGTTGCTCGAGCTACCATCTGCTCGCCACCTCTGTTTCGAGAGTGTATAGTACTACCACTCCTACTATCCGATTAGACTGCGGCCAGCTGAAAGTACGGCCGCTACAAGTACCAATATGACATTTCTCTTATGAGTTAATGCCCCGGATAACCACCAACTGTGAAAAAACTCACGCGCCGCCAAGCGGTCGCTCTGCATACTCCTTGGAGTATCTAAAAAAAGTACTCCTTGGAAAAATGCTAGGTCAAAACTGAGTAGCACCGCTAGTAGTACTACTAGTACTATACTTTCTCCTTCATTCTACTCTCCGGCGAAATTTCCTTCTTTCACCAAAGGCATGTTACCCTCACAAATACTTGAAGGAATCCCAGTGGATTGGCTGCGTCATCCTCAGAGGTCTGCTTCGGCTCGAGGCCAGGCCCCGAAACAGTTCATCCGACGGGAACATGCCGCCATTGGTGCCGCCTCTATAGAGCGTCTGGTCGCCCGCAGTAAACGCGCGTTGGCCCTGCCGGCCGACGACGCAGATTTGGGCCCCCTCGAAGCTACCGATCCTATGTTGGCCGCGTCACGGAGGCGTCAACACGGCAGGCGAACAAAATCGGGTGGGCGCCAGGTTGTCATGGCCGTGGCCGACGCCGTCCTGGGTCCCCTCGAGCCTATCGATCCTATGCTGGCCCTTGCTTACGATCAGGACATGCTCGAGTTCGAGCTCGCATACGAGGAACCTGCAGCAAGCGAGCATGAGACCAGGGCAGATAACTTAGGTGGGCGCCAGGTCACCGTGGCCGTGGCAGACGACGCCATCCTGGGTCCCCTTGAGCCTATCGATCCTATGCTGGCCCTTGCTCACCATCAGGACATGCTCAAGTTCGAGCTCGAGCGCGAGGAACCTGCGGCCGACGAAGGTGCGGCTGGGGGAATCGACTCGGTATGGAGGCAGTGTGCTCCTCTACTCGTTCCGAGCAATCTCGTCCCTTTGACCATGATCAACACGCAGGTGCACGCTATGTTTCGTGTGTGAAGCAACAGTATTAGCAAGAGTATGGCTCAGCTGCTCGGTTGAAATTGAGCCGGACCCAACTGCCTTTCCAAGCTAATTTTTAGGGGCCTTCGTGCCAATTGCATGGACTTGGATGTAATTTTCTATTTTTTGATGTAACCTTTTAATTCCATCGAACGTGTTGATTGAAGCATGATGCACTTTCGGGTGAAATTATGTACTCCCTCGGACCCAAATTAGTTGACTTAGATTTGTCTAGATTCATGTATCTAGACTTGTTTTAGTGTTAGATACATCCGAATCTAGATAAAACTAAGTCAACTAATTTGGGTCGGAGGGAGTATAAAATTAAGCTTGAAAAATATAACATGTAATTTATCCAACAAATTCATGTAGTGCTAGTAGTAAACTAGTAAGTTGCACGTGCCCTACACGTGAGACTCGGATAATAGACGTCTGACATATCATCACTATATAAAATTATAATAGGTAAAGCAGAAAAAAATATAAATTTGATCAACATCTATAATATATGGGTGTATATTAGGTTCTCGTACTTTGTATATCATGTAGAGTGAACGATTATTAGCTAATCTAAAACTTCAAAATTTGGTAACATGGTCTGGAGAAACGAGGGAGAAGATTCCAGAATGATGGAGAAGTGTTTTGAGGTTCCCATGTTTCCGGAAATAGCGAACCACCCATGTTTTACTTGTGATTCCTAGGTTCTTTCAGTTTTCAAGGTTTGTAGATAAATTAACCCACTTATATTACATTACTGTCCCTGATTCAAATTAATGTTCTCAGATTTATCTAGATTCGGGTATATGCATCTAGCACAGAAACATGACTAGATACATTTGAATCTAGATGAATCTATGAACATTAAATATGGATCGGAGGGAGTTTGTCGATTATTTCGAACCACAAGTGAGCTGCCAATTGCTCTTTAAATTCCACAAAAATCTTTTGAAATTGCCCACCAGACAGCCATTATATGGAGAACACGACCGAGAGTTTTTAAAGATTCAACTTCTTTCTAGACTTTGCATACTGGCAAAGTTAACCCTGCTTTGAAAAAAGAGAGAGATATAGGACCAAAAAATAGGGGGACTCATGCATGGCGTCCTTCTGCTTGTACTACCTGCCATAAAAAATAATAAACATGAGTTTTTCACAACTTTTGAAAAAAGCCGCTTCATAGAAATGGCCCACCATGTAGTATAAGTATGAACAGTTTTCAGGATGAGCGACCAAGCAAGGCCACGGACATATCCATGTTTATGGGAATTTTGTAGTAGTACTACAAGTAAGTAGATGTGCGCACCTTGGCGTTGGTAAACAACTTTGCCAATGGGAGTTCCCAAATACTAGAAAAAGTAACAACTCCAATTTTCTAAGCGATGGAAATATTTTTCTCTGTATAAAGCAAAGTACTACTCCACTTCCGTACTTGTACTACTCGAATAGGGAGGCGGCTCCTTCTCCCAAAAAAAGGAGGGAACGCGAGAGTAGCGGGAGGAGGAATCGGAAGACGGTGCGATATCAGAGCAAAGCTATGATGGGCTGCTGACACGAGGTACACTCTACTAGTAGTAAATATATGAACCTACTAGTAGTAATATGCACGCAAAACAATTTGTGTTTTCTCTCTCCTTCGCTGGCTCTCACCATCCATCCTCCATCGATCTCTTCTCTGCAGCCGCGGGTGCACAGTCCGGCTTGTCTCTTCCTTGTCCACAGCGTGGCGCTGCGCACGTGTGACTTGGTACGGCACACCGATCTATTTCCAGCAACCGTTTTTTCTGAAATTCAAGCCATCTACTGGATTAATAATCATCTACACCAATAAAAAAGTCTCAAAAGTAATAATAATAATTACAAAAAGGTTCTCAGACCACATTGCGACGACTACAAACCCTAGTGCGCTAATTGGAGTGTCTCGCTCCTTCAGGACCTACGATACCCAGGTTCCAAAAAAGAAATAAAGAATGCCACTGCCCCAATTTTCAGACTAAGTGTACCATGATTTCTTACAATTCCTAAGTTTTAGGATTTTTCAAGCGGGCATAGATTTTTTTCATTTTACTCCTGTTTAATCTTCTTGCTTTTTGATGAGGTTGCTGCATGTAATGCTAGTTGTTCTATAGTTCAAATGTTAAGTATTGTACATGCTGGTATAAAGCCAACAATAGATGACGTGTCACTTTGTTATACCTAACACTCGCTTATACTATTGAACTAGCTCTCACGCACTTGTAAAATATTAATTTAGATCTAATTTGACAAATCGACGGAAAGTCGTCTGTGTGGGTGAAATTAGCTAGAAAATTAAGCTTGAAAAATATAACATGTAATTTATCCAACCACCTTATATACTATAGTAAATAAATGGCACATGCTCTGAACTCTAAGCCATATTGATCGCACTTCCTTCCAAAAAATACTTTTACTTATTTACCATGCATGCTAACATGCACGGACCTAGCAATACCAAAATATGGGCACACGGTTATTATCTTGATGAAGATAGGGTATATCCATGACCTTGGTTATTTGGCTTGAAACCCAATAAAGTTCATACATAGTAGTACATGATATAGTAGGCAATACCAGAAGTGTGAGTTTTTCAAGTACTTTTACTGGTAGAAAAATAAGAAAGAATGGCCCCACCAAATTTTCGTACAAAGTGGACAATTCTTTCTTATAGTTCCCAAGTTTAAGTATTTTTAAAAATTCCAAGCTAAAGCTCCACATGCACTTAAATGCATGACTCTAAGTCGATTAAACGAAATTAGGTCAAAGTTGAATACATGTGAGCATGATAGACTATTAATCTTGAAAATATCCAAAATTCTTTTGAAGGTACCCAGGCAGCCAATATATCATGGGCCAACAATAGTTTTGAAAAATGCCATTACTGATTAGTATTTGCATACCGACAAATTTGACAGCGTATGGAAAACATTCAAGCAAAATAAAGCGTAAAACAAAAACATGAGACTTCATTACGATTGGGGTACTTTTGCTAGTATTATTATTAATTGCCAAGAAAAATGATAAACATGAGATTCGACAACCTTAGGGAAAACAAATTCACATTATATCCCACCATGATGTAACATTATTAATTCTTGATTTTCAGCACGAACGACCAATAAGGTCATGACCTTCTATATCGATGTATACCCTAGCAACACTTTTACATAGGGTTCTGATATCGGGTAGATGGGTGCGTCTTGGCCTAGTAAACAATGTTGCCCGTGGGAGTTTCGAACAATTAGGAAAAATCATTTTTCACTTTTCCAACTGGTTATGGGGATGTTTTGTACTAGCAGTGAAGAAAATCAGAAGAATGTGGCACTAAATGTGAGAAGGCGCCATGTTTCCGGATATAGCGAACCATCCATGTTTTACTTGCGATTCCTAGGTTCTTTGAGTTTTCAAGATTCGTAGATAAATTAACCCAATTAAATTACACTACTGTATCTGATTCAAATTAATATTCTCAGATTTGTCTAGATTCAGATATATGTATCTAGCATAGAAACATGACTAGATAGATTTGAATCTATATGAATCTATGAACATTAATTTTGATCGGAGGTAGTTTGTCGAAATTAGGTCAAATTATATCGAACCACATGTGAGCTGCCAATTGCTCTTTAAATTTCACAAAAATCTTTTGAAGTTGCCCACCAGATAGCCAATATATCGAGAACACGACTGGGAGTTTTCATAGATTCAACTCCTTTCTAGACTTTGCATGCCGACAAAGTTGATCTTGCTTTGGAAAAAGAGAGAGAGAAATAGGCAACAAAAACATGGGGACTCATGCATGGTGTCCTTTTTCTTGTATTGCCTGCCATGAAAAATAATAAACATGAGTTTTCACAACTTTTGGAGAAACCCGCTTCACAAAAATGGCCTACCATGTATAAGTATGAACAGGTTTCATGACGAGCGACCAAACAAGGTCATGGACATATCCAAATCATAGTTTATGGTAATTTTGTAGTACTACAAGAAAGTATACGTGCATCTTGGCATTGGTAAACAACTTTGCCAATGCGAGTTTCCAAATACTAGGAAAAGTAACAACTCTACTAAGTGATGGAAATATTTTTTCTATAAAGTAAAGTACTCCACCTTATTCTGTACTCCTACTCCAAAAGGTAGGCAGCACGAGAGCAGCGAGAGGAGTGCCCTACACGTGAGACTTGGATAATAGACGTATGACATATCATCATTATATAAAATTATAATAGGTAAAGCACAAAAACTTATAAATTTGATCAACATACATAAAGTATGGGTGTATATTTGGTTCTTGTACTTTGTATCATCATGTAGAAGTAAAACATTACTAGGTACCCAAAACACTTGATTTTTTTGGTAATATGGTCTAGAGAGATGAGGGAGAAGATTCTAGTATGATGGAGAAGTGTGTTTTGAGGTTTATGCATAGCATTCATTATGCTGAAGACTATCTATACAATCTTCTAGATGCTATAATGGAAAAGAAGATCCAACGGTTGGAAATATTGGTATTCGCGAGTATTGAGATCCAACGGCCGACATTCAAAGTTATTCGTACAATCTTATCTTAACAAGTACTATATAGTGTACGAATACAAATAACTTTGAATATTGACCGTTGGATCAAGACTCGCGAATCCGAACGACATTTCCAGCAGTTGGATCTTCTTTTCCATTATAGCATCTAGAAGATTCTATTGATAGTCTTCAGCATAATTAATGCTATGCACAACCCTCAAAACACACTTCTCCATCATACTAGAATCTTATCACTCGTTTCTCTAGATCAATTTTACCACCAAAAATTTCAAGTGTTAGGTAGTTAATAATATTGGACATCTACACATGACGATACAAAGTGGAAGAACCAAATATACACCCATACTTTATATATGTTGATCAAATTTATATTTTTCTGCTTTACCTATTATAATTTTATATAGTGATGATATGTCAGAGGTCTCTTATCTGATTTGTCTCCGATTCAAATTAATGTTCTCAGATTTGTTTAGATTCGGGTATATGCATCTAGCACAGAAACATGACTAGATACATTTGAATCTAGATGAATCTATGAACATTAAATATGGATCGAAGGGAGTCTGTCGAATTATGTCAAATTATTTCGAACCACATGTGAGCTGCCAATTACTCTTTAAATTCCACAAAAATCTTTTGAAGTTGCCCACCAGACAGCCAATATATGGAGAACACGACCGAGAGTTTTCAAAGATTCAACTTCTTTCTAGACTTTGCATGCCGACAAAGTTGACCATGCTTTGAAAAAACAGAGATATATAGGCCAAAAAACAGGGGGACTCATGCATGGCGTCCTTTTGCTTGTACTACCTACCATGAAAAATAATAATGATGAGTTTTTCACAACTTTTGAAAAAAGCTGCTTCACAGAAATGGCCTACCATGTAGTATAAGTACGAACATGTTTCAGGACAAGCGACCAAGCAAGGCCACAGACATATCCATGTTTATGGGAATTCTGTAGTAGTACTACAAGAAAGTAGATGTGCGCATCTTGGCGTTGGTAAACAGCTTTGCCAATGGGAGTTCCCAAATACTAGGAAAAGTAACAACTCCAATTTTCTAAGCGATGGAAACATTAAGTACTACTCCACTTCCGTACTAGTACTACTCGAAAAGGGAGGCGGCTCCTTCTCCAAAAAAAAGGAGGCAGCGTGAGAGCAGCGGGAGGAGGAATCGGAAGGCGGTGCGATGTCAGAGCAAATCTATGATGGCATGCTGACACGAGGTACACTCCACTAGTAGTAAATATATGGACCTACTAGTAGTAATATGCACACAAAACAAGTTGTGTTTTCTCTCTCCTTCGCTGACCCTCATCATCCATCCTCCATCGATCTCTTCTCTGTAGCCGCAGGTGCACAATCCGGCTTGTCTCTTCCTCGTCCACAGCGGGGCGCTACGCACGTGTGACTTGGTACGGCACACCGATCTACTTCCAGCAACTGTTTTTTCCGAAATTCAAGCCATCTACTAGATTAATAATCATCTACACCAATAAAAAAGTCTCAAAAGTAATAATAATAATTACAAAAAGGTCCTCAGACCATATTGCGACGACTACAAATCCTAGTGCGCTAATTGGAGTGTCTCGCTCCTTCAAGAACTACGGTACCCAGGTTCCAAAAAAGAAATAAAGAATGCCACAGCCCCAATTTTCAGACTAAGTGTACCATGCTTTCTTACAATTCCCAAGTTTTAGGATTTTTAAGCGGACATAGAATTTTTTTCATTTTACTCCTGTTTAATCTTCTTGCTTTTTGATGAGGTTGCTGCATGTAATGCTAGTTGTTCTATAGTTCAAATGTTAGGTATTGTACATGCTTGTATAAAGCCGACAATAGATGACGTGTCACTTTGTTATACCTAACACTCGGTTATACTATTGAACTAGCTCTCACGCACTTGTAGAATATTAATTTAGACCTAATTCGACAAATCGACAGAAAGTCGTCTGAGTGGGTGAAATTAGCTAGAAAATTAAGCTTGAAAAATATAACATGTAATTTATCCAACCACTTTATGTACTATAGTAAATAAATGGCACATGCTATGAACTCTAAGCCATATTGACCGCACTTCCTTCCAAAAAATACTTTTACTTCTTTACCATGCATGCTAACATGCACCGACCTAGATATACCAAAATATGGGCACACGGTCATTATCTTGATGAAGTCTAAAGGAGATATGCCCTAGAGGCAAATAATAAATAGGTTTTTATTGTCATATCTCAATTAGTTTATAATAGTTTCATATTGTGCTAGAACTGTGCCAAGTAGAAACATTGGTATAGGTGTGGTATGAAACAACCAAGTCCCTAGTAGCCTCTATTCATACTAGTTCGTTGGTCACGAAGATGATCTGGGTTTCAAGATCATGGGCATTTATGCCGACTGACAACAAGATCATATCATTGGAGAATGATGTGGTTGGACATTCCTCGAAAGATTGCAACACGATCAAGTCATATAGTTCATTGTTGCAACAACTATACCTAGACTCCCTCTCCTTAGACTGTGAGCTCATATTACTCACTGTTTCCCTAGGCTGCTTTGACCGCATCAAACGCCACTTGGTAATGCGGTGGCCATAAAGGTGTACGTTGGGTATTCCGAAGGAACAGTAGATGACATGTGACTGCAAGACCGGGATTTGTTCACCCATATGACGGGTAAAGATACATACGGCCGGCTTGGTGAGACTACATCTATAAATGTTGCAACATGTGACTAGGTCACGGGGATGTAATATCATGGTAACAAGAAAACATAACTTGTTGTGAACGAGATTGAACAAAGGTATGGGATACCGGTGATCGGATCTCGGACAAGTTGTATCGAGAAACAAAAGGAAGAGGATGCTACATTTAGACGGTTCAAACGACATTGTCATCAGGAATGCATAGGGGTCACATGGATATCCCTAGTCCCTCTGTTGATCATTGATATAGATCATGTCTAGAGCATTCCCGAGCCGTGAGAGGATACACTTAAGGGTATGATGAGAGCGATCATTCGTAAGAAGGAATCACAGTAGAGAAAGAGAAAGCTGGAATCGTTCCGTAGAGAGATCCGAAGTTGTTCGGAGAAAGAATAAAGGACCGGAATCATTCCGAGAAAGATCCGAAGTCGTTCGGAGGAAATCGAAAGGGAACCGAAAGGTGTTTCGGGTCAAGATGGATTTTGTAATATGTATTTACATATTAATTAGTGTAATTAATATTAAATATAATATTAAAATCTAATTTGAAGAGTTATTCCACTAATGGGCCAAAATTCCTAGGGAAATAGGGCCCATGAGGGAAAACCGGAGGAGGGAAGGACCAAGGGCCAAAGGGCCAAGGCCCAGGCGCCTTTAGGGGGCCCACTCGGCCAGCCTAGGGCTGTGCGCGGGGTGGGGCCCACCCCAGGCCGGCTGGCCCATTAAGGCCCATGCGCCTCCCCCCTCTCCCTTGAATAGTCCCACATGGGAAACCCAAAGGGGAGGGCACACCCCCTCCCCCTATATAAAGGGGTGCCCATGGGTGGGATTAAACACACAACTTGAGAAGTCCTTTTGTTGACTTTCTCCCTCCCTCTCTCTATACCTTGTGACCATGGCCCCAAGTCTGGGCTATGCGATCGAGGCACTCCTGCAGTACGCCGTTGCGCTGCAGGGATTCCTAGCCGGATATCAACTTCCGCACTCCTGGCAGGATCAGGGAGCCGGAGGTCTCATCGTGCACCGGATGTGTACGAAGACACGAGGCGCAACACTTGGGGCGCTTAAATGTCGTGAGCCGGAGCTGTTCACGATGAAGATGATGAAGATCAAGAAGGAGCAAGGGGTGACCTGCGAGGAGCTTCGCGACCTTGAGGTCGGCTTCGAGTACGACTACATCAACCACGTTCCCCGCAGAACGTTAACCGCGTACAAACTACAAGGGTATGTATTCTCTACGCAATGGCCGTTACCGCATTACTACATAGATAGATCCTAGGCAAGTTTTGGGGTTACATCGTAGGGAAATTTTTGTTTTCCGCGCCGATCCCCTACAGTGGTATCAGAGCCGATCTATGCGTAGGAGTGATGTACGGCCAGTACGCACAAGTATTGTGCGGGCTTTGATCCCTTAGTTGTTACCCTCTAACGTGTACTTGTTTATATCGTGGTATTGTTTGATGAAGCGGCCCGGACCGACCTTACGCGTATTCGTACGCGAGACTGGTTCCACGCTCAACATACGGCTTGTACCGTATAAGTGGCTAGCAGGTGTCTATCTCTCATTCAATAGTTGATATAGCATTTACAACGGAGGGCCCCGAAAGGGGTGTAATAGAGACAACTGTCGGATCCATGTTGTGGGTGGAAAGTTCGTAGTTTAGAAACGGTTCTAGTGTGAAAGCCCTAACAACCACGTAAAACTTGCAATAGATAAAGTAGAGGCGTCTAACTTTATTTTGCAGGGGGCATGTGAATATGATATGGCAATGGTCGATACGAAGGTAAAGTAGTTTACTTTTCTGTTACTAAGTAGTATAGTAATAGTCATCGTTCCGATGGACGACCTGGTGGAGGCGTCGTGGACTTGGCGTCAAACCAAGGGCACGATGGAGATCATGCCGGAGCGCTCGATGGAGATCAAGGCGCAAGAAGAAAGACCATATCATATCACATTATACATATGATGTTGATACCTGTTTTACATCTTATTTTGTGCTAGTATTTAGATACTCAATGGTAGCAAATAAGATAATCCCTATTTAATTCCAATGTCCCGTGTTCCCCTTGTGTGTGCACCACCAAGAAAGTTCTTCGGTATGAGGCCGGCCGTGATGATCGGGGGTCAGACATATCTACGTTCGCATACAGTGGGTGTAAGCCATGTTGCACAGCGAATGCACACAAGTTAGATTTGGCGAGCCTAGCACGCCATAGAAGCGTGTCCTCGGAACACAAGAGATCGAAAGATCGAGCATGAGTCACATGGATGATGTGATTGGCATTGTTGAATGTCTATCTTTGATAATGCACTGATGGCCGTGATGATCGGGGGAGGTGCAGAGGATAGGGATCATGCGATCACTAAAATCGTCCAGGGGATGACCGTTTTAGTGGAGACCAATTATAAATTGATCTCTTATTATAAACTTAGTCTAGATGTCTGTTTGCAAATATCTTATTAGATCTTAGCCTATCCCATTGAGGTCCTTTGCGACCATGGGAATGTATTGCTTAATATGGAACTTAGCAAAAGGGTCCAACTTCATAGATTAATACCCATGCCTGAGGGATATCCTCGTGAAAGGTGATCTTCTCTTCTTGATACGATAACCATTAGGAGATAATTCGATGACTCCAGAATGTATGTGTTTTCTCCATAATCATGCAATAAGCCATTCTCCATTCGATGGAGAGTTGGGCTACATTTTGTATTCTACAGAATAAGGCACATAGAGTATGAGCCGTTGGATGGGTTTTCCTCCATCATGGATGAAAAGAGAATGTTTGGAAAAACACTTAGTGATCTTGCATTAGAGTTAAGAACTCTTAGAAGGGCTTGATTGCAATGGAGGTCATGGATGGAAAAGGTATATGTTAGATATACAAAATAATAAATGTGGTTCTTGCAAAACTCGTTGCAGTTTGCAAAGTATTTGATACTTGTCCCGTTTTGTGAAAACAGGAGGATCTGCTTGAGAATTGCTGGTTTTGAGGCAACGTGACTTGATGATGGCAAGCAAAACAGTTGATGACCGACATCACCTCTTCCCTCAAAGTTTATCATTTGGATTAGTGGACTTGAATATAGATTTGTAATCCCTGTTTGTGTGTCTTGCTTTTTGCGAGACAATTATTCATATGAACAAGTTATAAAACCAGTTTGTACTATTCTTATGAACAATACCTTATGGTCACATTATGATTATAAATAAGTTATTCACATCACTATGTTAATGATAACGGTTTAAACATTTATAAAGGATTAGAATGCTAAAAGATATCCAAAGCTTAACAATGAAAAGACACTACAGTTTAAGTCATTTTGGTTATTGCAGGTTCTTTATGAAAGATCGGGGTCCTAGATGCTTAATATAGAGACTTTGCAAAACCATGCCTCTCAGGCAGAATGACTAAAACTCCACATTCTGGTAAAACGGTGATATGCGAAGAAATGTTGAATCTTATACATAGTGATGTATCATATTTTCAAAAAGTAGTGGAAATCATTAGTTAATTGTGGACTTAAGTGAATAAGTGTATTTACTTAATGAAACATAAGTTTGAAATGATTTGAATTGTTCAAACAAGTTCATAACTAAATGGGATATTGAAATTAACAAGAATACGAAGTCTCTTCGATTTGATCAACATGACTAAAGTATTCAAGTTAAGTTTAGCATAGAAGGAACTTGTGAAAGGTGTTTCACAAATTATGATGATCGGACGAATTCAAACTATGTTGAAATATCTAAATATCATAATCATTATGTATTGGATACATATGGTATAGTATTATCTCTTATCGGGGTTATAGTTGCCGTTTAGAGTTAAAAATCAAAATAAGCAAACACTCATTTGAAATACAAAGGAACATCAAAAGATTCGTGGAAACAACAGCATAAGTGTTATGGCACGTTCGAGTTTCTGGAGATTTCGATAAGTCGAAATCGTGGCGAATAAACAAGTCTTTGTAGAGCATTCTTAGGAATCTATGAATGCATCTTCCACAAAGGGGCAAACTTGTTGTTGTCCAAATTTTATGTGTCTTGTTGAAGATACAGGTGGAAGAAAGTAAAAGATCAAAACAAGGTATTTGACCTTGCCTCCGAATTGTTGAGGGCGCAGTGGAATTTCATTCGTGAATCCAAACTCTACAAATAGAGGAGAAACCAATGATAATGATCATAAAGTTTCAGGGAATACTTTTACTAAAGAAAGTAGGATTCAACTTTATTTTCTACAAGTTTGTGGAAATATTGTTGATTCACTTGTCATGTTTTGAACAAGACAAATTACAAAGAAGCGTGATGGACCTGAGTGCGAGAAATGACTAGGAGCCATAAAATCCTATATTAAGTTACATTTAAGATTGCAAAGTAACATGTTACTTGATCTTATTAAAGTAAAGAAGTTTACTTGATACTTCTGAATGACTGCAAAGTCATAAGAAGGAAATGAAACTTAATGAATGACAAAAAGCTCGATTTGCCACAAGTTTGGACAAATTCAAGGAATTGACTACAACAGTAGTGATGCTTAAGTCTTTTGGATTTACACTAGAAATATATGGATATTGAAGTCTCGTAATTGGAATTCTCAAATTGATGATGATCAAAGAATTTTGGAATGTCCAAGATTATTGAGAGGACCTAGATTTGAGTGGGAGCAAATCAGCTTGGCTAATTCATAATATGTAGCTGGCATATTTTGAGTAGGAGCTAAGTGAAATCCCTAGATCTCAAACATGAATGTCATATTTGAGTGGGAGCTGACTAAAATCCCTGGATCTCAAACATGAATGTTATATTTGAGTGGGAGCGTGAAATCATTCTGGAATATATGGACGACATATGTGAATGATGTGATTGGTGTTAATAGTATTTAAGTTAGGATGAAGTTGAAGTTATTAAACAAAAGATCTATCGAGATAGATTAGTAAGTTTAATAAACACTGAATGTCGAATGTTTCCTGGACTTGATTCTGAAAGATGTTCAGAATGTCCTAAGCAAGATTCTGAAGAAGTTCAGAATGGAACAAGGTAACAAAGAAGTTATTACTGTATGAAGCATTGAGTATTGCAACTATGGTTGAAAGAAAGAGATGTGTTGCATCTCCTATGCCTCAGTCATAGGTTCTTCCATATAACCATGTCGTATACTCGACATAAAGTGACCCGAGGTTCTGGTTGATAGGACAAAGTCTTAACTGTAAGAGCATGTCTTTAAGTGATTCCTGAGTTGATCACTGAACCAGAATTAAGTTTGTACTTAAGTAGCAAGAAGCAATGTAAGTGGCATAGTTGCATTTCTTGCACTAGGATCTACATAGATATAGAAGTATAAAAGCTACATCTGATGTGATGTATAATGTTATGGCGAGGCTAGTTCGCTTTTAACGTAGAATGATGTGTCCCAGGGCCCAGTGCCCATGAGAAAGCCCTCGAGGTTGATCTAACGTCACTATAAGCTCCTGGAATCCGGCCTGGTTCTGCTGCCATGACTATAGTATATACACAAAGGATAGCAAAGTGTGTTTCGAAGTTTAGATGACAACAGTGAAAAACGACCGTCATCATAAACACTAGAAACAAAGTCTCACTTTGTCCCTAAACAAATACTTCGACCCATTATAAGATAATGGAGTGAATGTCAAAATTAGGAAGACATTAACAATTTGCAAAAGACATAATGATCTGGTAAAACAGAACATGGACATGACGTTTCCCATGAGCATGCATGATCTGTAAACGCATATGGTATATGGTTTATATGAGTAAAATGCAAGCTGAATTATTTGTACTCTAGTGTAGGTGGGAGACTGAAGGAGATATGCCCTAGAGGCAAATAATAAATAGGTTTTTATTGTCATATCTCAATTAGTTTATAATATTTTCATATTGTGCTAGAACTGTGCCAAGTAGAAACATTGGTACAGGTGTGGTATGAAATAACCAAGTCCCTAGTAGCCTCTATTCATACTAGTTCGTTGGTCATGAAGATGATCTGGGTTTCAAGATCATGCGCATTTATGCCGACTGACAACGAGATCATATCATTAGAGAATGATGTGGTTGGACATTCCTCGAAGGATTGTAACACGATCAAGTCATATAGTTCATTGTTGCAACAGCTATACCTAGACTCCTTCTCCTTAGACCGTGAGCTCATATTACTCACTGTTTCCCTAGGCTGCTTTGACTGCATCAAACGCCACTTGGTAATGCGGTGGTCATAAATGTGTACGTTGGGTATTCCGAGGGAACAGTAGATGACATGTGACTGCAAGACCGGGATTTGTTCACCCATATGATGGGTAAAGATACATACGGCCGACTTGGTGAGATTACATCTATAAATGTTGCAACATGTGACTAGGTCACGTGGATGTAATATCACGGTAACAAGAAAACATAACTTGTTGTGAACGAGATTGAACAAAGGTATGGGATACCGGTGATCGGATCTCGGACAAGTTGTATCGAGAAACAAAAGGAAGAGGATGCTATATTTAGATGGTTCAAACGACATTGTCATCAGGAATGCATAGGGGTCACATGGATATCCCTGGTCCCTCTGTTGATCATTGATATAGATCATGTCTAGAGCATTCCCGAGCCGTGAGAGGATACACTTAAGGGTATGATGAGAGCGATCATTCATAAGACGGAATCACAGTAGAGAAAGAGAAAGCTGGAATCGTTTCGCAGAGAGATCCGAAGTTGTTCGGAGAAAGAATAAAGGACCGGAATTATTCCGAGAAAGATCCGAAGTCGTTCGGAGGAAATCGAAAGGGAACCGAAAGGTGTTTCGGGTCAAGATGGATTTTGTAATATGTATTTACATATTAATTAGTGTAATTAATATTAAATATAATATTAAAATATAATTTGAAGAGTTATTCCACTAATGGGCCAAACTTCCTAGGGAAATAGGGCCCATGAGGGAAAACCGGAGGAGGGAAGGGCCAAGGGCCAAAGGGCCAAGGCCTAGGCGCCTTGAGGGGGACCACCCGACTAGCCTAGGGCTGTGCACGGGGTGGGGCCCACCCAGGCCGGCTGGCCCATTAAGGCCCATGCACCTCTCCCCTCTCCCTTGAATAGTCCCACATGGGAAACCCAAAGGGGAGGGCACACCCCCTCCCCCTATATAAAGGGGTGCCCATGGGTGGGATTAAACACACAACTTGAGAAGTCCTTTGGTTGACTTTCTCCCTCCCTCTCTCTATACTTTGTGACCATGGCCCCAAGTCTGGGCTATGCGATCGAGGCACTCCTGCAGTATGCCGTTGCGCTGCAGGGATTCCTAGCCGGATATCAACTTCCGCACTCCTGGCAGGATCGGGGAGCCGGAGGTCTCATCGTGCACCGGATGTGTACGAAGACACGAGGCGCAACACTTGGGGCGCTTAAATGTCGTGAGCCGGAGCTGTTGCACGATGAAGATGATGAAGATCAAGAAGGAGCAAGGGGTGACCTGCGAGGAGCTTCACGACCTTGAGGTCGGCTTCGAGTACGACTACATCAACCACGTTCCCCGCGGAACGTTAACCGCGTACAGACTACAAGGGTACGTATTCTCTACGCAATGGCCGTTACCGCATTACTACATAGATAGATCCTAGGCAAGTTTTGGGATTACATCGTAGGGAAATTTTTGTTTTCCATGCCGATCCACTAAAAAGACAAGGTATGTCCATGACCTTGGTCATTTGGCTTGAAACCCAAGAAAGTTCATATATAGTAGTACATCATATAGTAGGCAAAACTTGAAGTGTTAGTTTTTCAAGTACTTTTACTGGTAGAAAAATAAGAAAGAATGACCCCACTAAATTTTCGTACAAAGTGGACAATTCTTTCTTACAGTTTCCAAGTTTAAGTATTTTTGAAAATTCCAAGCTAAAGCTCCACGTGCACTTAAATGCATGACTCTAAGTCGATTAAACGAAATTAGGTTAAACTTGAATACATGTGAGCGTGATAGACTATTACTCTTGAAAATATCCAAAATTATTTTGAAGGTACCCAGGCATCCAATATATCATTGGCCAACAATAGTTTTGAAAAATGTCATTACTGGTTAGTATTTGCATACCGACAAATTTGACAGCGTATGGAAAACATTCAAACAAAATAATGCGTAAAACAAAAACATGAGACTTCATTACGATTGGGGTACTTTTGCTAGTAGTATTATTAATTGCCAAGAAAAATGATAAACATGAGATTCGACAACCTTAGAGAAAACGGATTCACATTATAGCCCACCATGATGTAACATTATTAATTCTTGGTTTTCAGCACGAACGACCAATAAGGTCATGGCCTTCTATATCGATGTATACCCTAGCTACACTTTTACATAGGGTTCTGACATCGGGTAGATGGGTGCGTCTTGGCCTAGGAAATAATGTTGCTCATGGGAGTTTCAAACAATTAGGAAAAAACATTTTCACTTTTTCAAATGGTTATGGGGATGTTTTGTACTAGCAGTGAAGAAAATCAGAAGAATGCGGCACTGAATGCGAGAAGCGCGCCATGTTTCCGGACATAGCGAACCATCCATGTTTTACTTGCGATTCCTAGGTTCTTTGAGTTTTTAAGGTTCGTAGGTAAATTAATCCAATTAAATTACACTACTGTATCCGATTCAAATTAATATACTCAGATTTGTCTAGATTCGGATATATGTATATAGCATAGAAACATGACTAGATACATTTGAATCTAGATGAATCTATGAACATTAATATGGATCGGAGGGAGTCTGTCGAAATTAGGTCAAATTATATCGAACCACATGTGAGCTGCCAATTGCTCTTTAAATTTCACAAAAATCTTTTGAAGTTGCTCACCAGATAGCCAATATATCGAGAACACGACCGGGAGTTTTCAAAGATTGAACTTCTTTCTAGACTTTGCATGCTGGCAAAGTTGACCTTGCTTTGGAAAAAGAGAGAGAAATAGGCAACAAAAATAGGGGGACTCATGCATGGCGTCCTTTTTCTTGTATTGCCTGCCAGGAAAAATAATAAACATGAGTTTTCACAACTTTTGGAGAAACCCGCTTCAAAAAATGGCCTACCATATATAAGTATGAACAGGTTTCAGGATGAGCGACCAAGCAAGGTCATGCACATATCCACATAAGAGTTTATGGTAATTTAGTAGTACTACAATAAAGTAGATGTGTGCATCTTGGCATTGGTAAACAACTTTGCCAATGCGAGTTTCCAAATACAAGGAAAAGTAACAACTCTACTAAGCGATGAAAATATTTTTTCCATAAAGTAAAGTACTCCACCTCATTCTGTACTCCTACTCCAAAAGGTAGGCAACGCGAGAGCAGCGAGAGGAGTGCCCTGCACGTGAGACTCGGATAATAGACGTATGGCATATCATCATTATATAAAATTATAATAGGTAAAGCACAAAAGCTTATAAATTTGATCAACATACATAAAGTATGGGTGTATATTTGGTTCTTGTACTTTGTATCATTAGGTAGAAGTCAAAGATTACTAGCTACCCAAAACACTTGATTTTTTTAGTAATATGGTCTAGAGAGACGAGGGAGAAGATTCTAGTATGATGGAGAAGTGTGTTTTGAAGTTTATGCATAGCATTCATTACGCTGAAGACTATCTATACAATCTTCTAGATGCTATAATGGAAAAGAAGATCAACCGGTTGGAAGTATTGGTATTCGCGAGTATTGAGATCCAACGGTTGGCATTCAAAGTTATTCGTATAGTCTTATCTTACCAAGTACTATATAGTGTACGAATACAAATAACTTTGAATATTGACCGTTGGATCAAGACTCGTGAATCCAAACAATATTTCCAGCCATTGGATCTTCTTTTCCATTATAGCATCTAGAAGATTCTATTGATAGTCTTCAGCATAATTAATGCTATGCACAAACCTCAAAACACACGTATCCATCATACTAGAATCTTATCACTTGTTTCTCTAGACCAATGTTACTACCACAAATTTCAACTTTTATGTAGCTAATAATATTTGACTTCTGCACATGACGGTACAAAGTAGAAGAACCAAATATACACCCATACTTTATATATGTTGATCAAATTTATATTTTTATGCTTTACCTATTATAATTTTATATAGTGATGATATGTCAGACGTCTCTTAGCTGATTTGTCTCCGATTCAAATTAATGTTCTTAGATTTTTCTAGATTCGGGTATATGCATCTAGCACAGAAACATGACTAGATACATTTGAATATAGATGAATCTATGAACATTAAATATGTATTAGAGGGAGTCTGTCGATATTATGTCAAATTATTTCAAACCACATGTGAGCTATCAATTGCTCTTTAAATTCCACAAAAATCTTTTGAAGTTGCCCACCAGACAGCCAATATGTGGAGAACACGACCAAGAGTTTTCAAAGATTCAACTTCTTTCTAAACTTTGCATGCCGGCAAAGTTGACCCTGCTTTGAAAAAAGAGAGAGAATAGGCCAAAAAACAGGGGGACTCATGCATGGCATCCTTTTGTTTGTACTACCTGCCATGAAAAATAATAAACATGAGTTTTTCACAACTTTTGAAAAAAGCCGCTTCACAGAAATGGCCTACCATGTAGTATAAGTATGAATAGGTTTTAGGACGAGTGACAAAGCAAGGTCATGGACATATCCATGTTTATGGGAATTGTGTAGTAGTACAACAAGAAAGTAGATGCGCGCATCTTGGCATTGGTAAACATCTTTGCCAATGGGAGTTCTCAAATACTAGGAAAAGTAACAACTCCAATTTTGTAAGCGATGGAAATATTTTTCTCTGTATAAAGCAAAATACTACTCCACTTCCGTACTAGTACTACTTGAAAAGGGAGGCGGCTCCTCCAAAAAAAAAGGAGGCAGCGCGAGAGTAGCGGGAGGAGGAATCAGAAGGCGGTGCGATATCAGAGCAAAGCTATGATGGGCTACTGACACAAGGTACACTCCACTAGTAGTAAATATATGGACCTACTAGTAGTAATATGCACGCAAAACAAGTTGTGTTTTCTCTCTCCTTTGCTGGCCCTCACCATCCATCCTCCATCGATCTCTTCTCTGCAGCCGCGGGTGCACAGTCCGGCTTGTCTCTTCCTCGTCCACAGCGTGGCACTGCGCACGTGTGACTTGGTATGGCATACCGATCTATTTCCAGCAACCGTTTTTTTCCTGAAATTCAAGCCATCTACTGGATTAATAATCATCTTGTTTTTTATGAACAAATTTCAGGCCGAGCAAATTTCACAAGGTCGTGGACATATCCACATCATAGTTTATGGTAAATTTCCCATATTTGGTAGTACTACAAGCAAGTAGATGTGCATATGTTGCAATTGGTAAACAATATACGAACAACTTTGAATATTGACCGTTGAATCAAGACTCGCGAATCCCAATATTTCTAGTCGTTGGATATTCTTTTCCATTATTCGAGCATCTAGAAGATTCTATTGATAGTCTTCATCACAATGAATGCTATGCACAAAACTCAAAACACACTTCTCCATCATTCTAGAATCTTCTACCTCGTTTCTGTAGACCATGTTACCAAAATTTTAAAGTTTTAGATAGATAATAATCGCTGACTTCTACATGACATACAAAGTACAAGAACCAAATATATACACCCATACTTTATAGATGTTGATCAAATATATATATATATATTTTGCTTTTCCTATTATAATCTTATCTTATCTTACCACTATATAGTGTACGAATAACTTTGAATATTGATTGTTGGATCAAGACTCGTGAATCCCAACATTTCCAGCCGTTGGATATTCTTTTCCATTCTAGCATCTAGAAGATTCTATTTGTTTGAACGGTCTAGAAGATTATATTGATAGTCTTCATCAAAATGAATGCTGTGCACAAAACTCAAAACACACTTCTCCATCATTTTAGAATCTTCTCCCTCATTTCTCTAGACCATGTTACCAAAAATTTCATGTTTTAGATCTCCACTACTATAATGGAGAAGTTTTGAATTGGATCCATAGCACCAATACTGATCGTTGGGCTGTTAGATCCAATGGTTCAAAGCAAGTGGATTCGTGTTGAATAGTACCTAGAGCAAACTCCACCATGTTCTAGAACCATCATGTCACCACCCCCAAAATTTCATAGCACAATAGGCAGTATTCTAAATATGTGTATATAATTATTATTAATAGACTTAATTATGCATTTTTTCTCTAATGTATAAGATGTGATTTAATAAAAATTGAGTTGTTATTAACCAATAATTCGTCTATTCCAGGTCAGGAAAGAGCTTCTGTAAACTATCGTGATAAGCATAGCCTTCGCCTTAGTCTTGTTAGAGAAAAAATGCGTATACATTAAGTGTATTAATAATAACTATATCTACACATATTGAGAATACAGCCTAATAATGTGCTATAAATTTTTGGGGGTGGTGACATGATGGTTTTAGAACATGGTGGAGTTTGCTCTAGGTACGTACTATTCAACACGAATCTAGCTGCTCTGAACCATTGGATCTATGAGCCAACAATCAGGATTGGTGCTATGGATCCAATTCAAAACTGCTCCATTATAGTAGTAGAGAGAATACATCCTACTGTGCTATGAAATTTTGGGGTGGTGACATGATGGTTCTACAACATGCATGGTGGAGTTTGCTCTTGGTGCTATTCAACATGAATCCAGCTTCTCTAAAACATTGCTCTAACAGCACAATGGTCGTGATTGGTGCTATCGATCCAATTCAAAACTACTCCATTATAGTAGTAGAGATATAACCACTATATAGTGTATGAATAACTTTGAATGCTGACGTTGGATCAAGACTCATGAATCCTCATATTTCGAACCGTTGGATCTTCTTTTCCATTCAAGCATCTAGAAGATTCTATACATAGTCTTCAACATAATGAATGATATGCACAAACCTCAAAACACACTTCTCCATCATACTAGAATCTTCTCCCTAGTACGAAGTAGCTAATAATTGTTGACTTCTACATGATCTTATCTTATCTTATCTTACCACTATATAGTATACAAATAACTTTAAATATTGACCGTTGGATCAAGACTCGCAAATCCCAGTGTTTCTAGCAGTTGGATCTTCTTTTCCATTCTAGCTACTAGAAGAATCTATTGATAGTCTTTGACATAATGAATGCTATGCACAAACCTCAAAACATATTTCTCCATCATACTAGAAGCTTCTCCCTTGTTTCTCTAGACCATGTTATCAAAAAATTCATGTGTTAGGTAGCTAAATAATCTTTGACTTATACATGATGATACAAAGTACAAGGACCAAACATACACCCATACTTTATAGATGTTGATCAAATTTATATATTTTTGTGCTTTACCAATTACTATAAGTTGCACGTGCCTTGCACGTGAGACTCAGATAGTAGACGTATGACATATCATCACTATATAAAATTATAATTGGTAAAGCACAATAAATTATAAATTTGATCAAGATCTATAAAGTATGGGTGTATCCTTGTACTTTGTATGCCATGTAGAAGTCAAATATTATTAGCTACCTAACACATGGAATTTTTGATAACATGGTCCAGAGAAAAAAGGAGAAAATTCTAGTATGATGGAGAAGTGTGTTTTGAGGTTTGTGCATAGCATTCATTATGCCGAAGACTACAAATAGAATCTTCTAGATGCTAGAATTGAAAATAAGATCCAATGGCTAGAAATGCTGGGATTCACGAATCTTGATCCAACGGTCAATATTCAAAGTTATTCGTACACTATATAGTGATAAGATAAGATAATTGTATATAGTGATGATGATATGTCATACGTCTACTATCCGAGTCTCACGTGCAACTTACTAGTAGCTAATAATCGTTGACTTCTACATGATCTTACCACTGTATAGTGTACAAACAGCTTTGAATATTGACCGTTGGATCAAGACTCGCGACCCAGCATTTCTCGGCATTGGATCTTCTTTTCCATTCTAGCATCTTGAAGATTCTATTGATAGTCTTTATTACAAACCACTATACAGTGTACGAATAACTTTGAATATTGACCGTTGGATCAAGACTCGCGAATCCCAGCTTTTCGAGCCGTTGGATCTTCTTTTCTATCTTATCATCTAGAAGATTCTATTGATAGTCTTCAGCATAATAAATGCTATGCACAACCTCATACACACTTCTCCATCATAATAGAATCTTCCCTCTTGTTTCTCTAGACCATGTTATCAAAAATTTCATGTGTTAGGTAGCTAATAATCTTTGACTTTTACATGATGATACAAAGTACAAGGACCAAATATATACACCCATACTTTATAGATGTTGATCAAATTTATATTTTTTTATGCTTTACCAATTATAATTGTATATAGATATACGTCTACTATCTGAGTCTCACGTGCAAGGCACGCGCAACTTACTAGTAGCTAATAATCGTTGACTTCTACATGATCTTACCACTATATAGTGTATGGACAACTTTAAATATTGACTGTTGGATCAAGACTCGTGAATCCCAACATTCCAGACGTTAGATCTTCTTCTCCATTCTAGCATCTTGAAGATTCTATTGATAATCTTCATTACAATGAATGCTATGCACAAAACTCATCATTTTAGAATCTTCTTCCTCGTTTCTCTAGACCATGTTACCAAAATTTTAAAGTTTTAGATAGCTAATAATCATTGACGTACTTCTACATGCTATACAAAGTACAAGAACCAAATATATATATATACACCCATATTTTATAGATGTTGATCAAATTTTTTTCTGCTTTACCTGTTATAATCTCAGCACTATATAGTGTACAAATAACATTGAATATTGATCGTTGGATCAAGACTCGCTAATCCCAACATTTCTAGCCGTTGGATCCTTTTTTCCATTCTAGCATCTAGAAGATTCTATTTTTTTAACGGTCTAGAAGATTCTATTGATAGTCTTCATCACAATGAATGATATGCACAAAACTCAAAACACACTTTCCTCATCATTCTAGAATCTTCTCCCTCGTTTCTCTAGACGATGTTACCAAAAAAATCATGTTTTAGATAGCTAATAATCGTTAACTTCTACATGATCTTATCTTAGCACTATATAGTGTATGAACAACTTTGAATATTGACCGTTGGATCAAGACTTGTGAATCCCATCATTTCGAGCTGTTGGATCTTCTTTTCCATTCAAGCATCTATACGATTCTATTGATATTCTACATCACAATGTATGCTATGCACAAAACTCAAATAACGCTTATCATTCTAGAATATTCTGCCCCGTTTCTCTAGACCAACATGTTACCAAAATTTTAAAGTTTTATATAGCTAATAATTGTTGACCTCTACATGATATCCAATAGCTAGAAATGCTAGGATTCGTGAATCTTGATCCAACGGTCAACATTCAAAGTTATTTGTACACTATATAGTGGTAAGATAAGATAAGATCATGTAGAAGTCAACGATTATTAGCTACGAGGGAGAAGATTCTAGTATGATGGAGAAGTGTGTTTTGAGGTTTGTGCATAACATTCATTATGCTGAAGACTATCAATAGAATCTTCTAGATGCTAGAATGGAAAAGAAGATCCAACAGCTGGAAATGTTGGGATTCATGAGTCTTGATCCAACGGTCAATATTCAAAGTTATTCGTACACTATATAGTGGTAAGATATCTCTATATCTACTACTATAATGGAGCAGTTTTGAATTGGATCCATAGCACCAGTCCTAACCGTTGGGCTGTTAGATACAATAATGGTTCAGGAAGCTGGATTTGTGTTGAATAGTACCTAGAGCAAACTCTACCATGCATGTTCTAGAACTATTATGCCACCACCCCCAAAATTTCATAGCACAGTAGGCTGTATTCTCTCTACTACTGTAGTGGAGTAGTTTTGAATTGGATCCATAGCACCAATCTTGACCGTTGGGCTGTTAGATCCAATGGTTCAGAGCAACTGGTTTCGTGTTGAATATATAGTACATACCTAGAGCAAACTCCACCATGTTCTAGATCCATCATGTCACCACCCCCAAAATTCATAAATTAAGTCTATTAATAATAACTATCTACATATATTGAGAATACAACCTACCGTGCTATGAAATTTTGGGGGTGGTGAAATGATGGTTCTAGAACATGGTGGAGTTTGCTCTAGGTACTATTTAACACGAATCTAGCTGCTTTGAACCATTGGGTCTAACAGCCCAACGGTCAGGATTGGTGTTATGGATCCAATTCAAAACTACTCAATTATAATAGTAGAGATAATTTTATATAGTGATGATATGTCAGGCATCTATTATCTAAGTCTAACGTGAAGGGCATGTGCAATTTACTAATAGTGGTAAGATACGAATAACTTTGAATGATGACTGTTGGATCAATAGTCATGAATCCCAATATTTCCAACCGTTGGATCTTCTTTTCCATTCGAGCATTTAGAAGATTCTATAGATAGTCTTCAGCAGAATGAATGCTATGCACAAACCTCAAAACACATTTCTCAATCATACTCCTTGAATCCTCTCCCTCGTTTCTCTAGACCATGTCACCAAAAATTTCATGTGTTAGGTAGCTAATAATCTTTGACTTCTACATGATGATACAAAGTACAAGAACCAAATATACACCCATACTTTATATATGTTGATCAAATTTATAATTTTTTGTGCTTTACCTATTATAATTTTATATAATGATGATATGCCATATGTCTATTATCTGAGTCTTACGTGCATGGCACGTGCAATTTACTAGTAGCCTACAATGTATGAACATTCTTGGGTTTCAGTCCGAAGGACCAATAAGGTCATGGCCATATATATCGATACCCTAGCTAAACTTTATGATACGGTTCTCACATCGGGTAGATGGGTGCGTCTTGGCGTGGTAAACAATGTTGACCGTGGGAGTTTTAGACAATTATGAAAGAACATTTTTCACTTTTCCAAGTGATTACGAGGATGTTTCGTACTAGTAAAGAAATTCAAAAGAATTTGGCTCGGAATGCGACAAGCGCGCCATGTTTTCAGATATTGCGGAGCATGCATGTTTTCCTTATGCTTCCTAGATCTATCTACCTAAATTAGTTCAAATGAGTTGGCATATGCATATGCGCACTGTTTAGCTAAGAAACCCAAGTTCACTCAGCCGTTTCGCTCACTACAATATATGGGCCCCATTTGTACAAATAACTTTGAATGCTGACCGTTGGATCAATTATTTGATGTATTTACACGAATTTGAAATATTTATTTTTTATATGGGCCACGGCTGGCAGCCAGCACCACCCCAATTTCCTTTTTCATCTAGTATCCGCCACCGTACTAGACTCCAACTTTTCTTCACAAGCTGCACACGCCACCGTCCCATCGCATTCGATGCGGACTGCTTTTCGAGCCTTCCTTTTAATACTACTCGGGAGGTGAGCCAAGCGCGATTCAGCACTAAATTTTTGCGTGATATTGGCGGGATCTTCTAGTTCAAAATTTTAGAGGATTATTGGCGAGACCCTCCCTTCTACCTTTCCCAAAATTTAACCCTTCCTGCACTTCTCAGTTCTCGGCAAACACTAGCTACCTCCATACCGACGGGGCCTCTCGCTCGCTCGCCCACCGACTCCACAATCCATACTCACATCATCCTCTATCCCATCCCTCCTTAGCCGACTTCCAGGTCGCCAGAGTCTACTCAACGACGCCGTCATCCATGCTACCGTCGTTGCTTCATCGCATCTGCTTCCCCCACTCAGAGTGTCAGCTTCCCCACCACCCCAATCGAGAGATGCGTATGCCACGCAGACCCCTCACCAGGGCAATGGTTAGAAATCCGTACAATCGAGATGAAGGTTGCTGCACACTTTACTATGCCTACTTTCCTTGCACTTTACTACTACTACTACTTCCGAATGTAGTTCATCGCTTCCTTGCTGTGCCTCGTTACCAATTATTTCAAATGCATGCTAGTTGCAGTACCGCGGGATCGGTTCAAAGAGAAAAGAAGGCAATTGCTAGTCGTCAAGACAAATTGGTTATCTCGCACTAGTATGAAGCCTCGCCAGCCCAATGATAACCCCCAACAATCCTCCCCAGACAATGGTTTGCCTCCATTTTGCATATACGCGCGCTGTGGTTATGCATTTTATTTTTGAGAGTAGTTCAGCCTTTGCTTGCCCTGTCTTGTCATGCTAGTATATATTTTTTGTAAGGCATGGAAGATGATGTACTGCCGAAACATGCCCTGTCTTGCCAAGGAATCCTGAAGAGTTTTGGACATGCAGATCTAGCCCTGCTCGGCACAACACAACTAGTATAGAAACATGGCCTGGTCGAGTACCCTAAACATGGCTATTTGTTGAATCTTGCGTGTTATTTACTGATTGATTTGCTGCATTGCAATTTAAAGAAGCAAGTGCATTATTATGTCCCTGCCAAGGAGGTTCGCAACACAGATATTCAGCGTGCCAGTGATACAACCATTTCTACAAAGCAAACCGAAGTATGGTGCATGGCCGAAGCTATGATTAGGCTTCTCCAAAAGGATTTGGACACAGCCACTCGGCGGATCAGAGAATTGAATCGAGGATGAATTTCTACTATTGAAGATGGCCTTGATGCTGCTGCTGATCTTCAGAAGTTAGTCGCTGAAAATCGTGTTCCCAATTCGGCTGATGCAGATGTCAATGAGATCAACGTGACAGTTTTGGAACAGGTCAAAGCACGAGCAGAGATTCTCTGCACATCTTTGCAGGCAAATGATTTTCGAAGGGTGATGAAAGAGCCACCATGCGAATAGATTGTTATTTTGAATAATGAGGATGACTTTTGTTGTGTTGTCAGCCTGATATTTTCTTTGGCACGCTGTATGAAACTGTACTGTACCTAATTGCTTCATCTGGACAATGTATCCCAGTCTCATTCTAGCCATTCGGAAAATGGAAAAGCCTTATTTTGCACTTTCAGTTAGATCTGTAGAAACACGTTTTGCCGAAAATTAACACATTACCATGAAAGGTAGTTCATACCCATTACCGTGAATAAATTCATGCACCATATATTTGTGTGGCCCTAAAGTCAAACTTTTTGACTGCAGTAGTAGATCGAGTACAAAAAAATCAACTGAGCGACAAACCACAAGCCGAAATCACCTCTTCCACCAAGCAGTGCGCCGGAAACACCCGCCGCAATGGGCTCCTACGTCCAAAATTCAAACGGTACTAAATTTTCATCTCGCCCTTCGGTCCAGAAACAACGCGCCAAAGGCCATTCTTCAAAATGGTTTCTCTTGTAAATTCCCACGCGCCACACAATTCAAAGTTTCAAAAATACTAGTACCACCCGCACCCTTCGGGCCGAATCCCTCGAGATCACCTTGCACGACCATGGCCGTGATCCTTCCATCCCATCTCCCCTTCATAGCCTCTCCACCGGCATGCCACCATAGCAACCGCGAAGACGTTTTACCAGCTTCTGACGCTGGCCCGCACCAGATCAGCTCCTCTGTACATGAGGTCCACGGTGCCGGAGCTGGCTCAGCAACGCCATCGTAGCTTCGTGGGATCCACTTCCTTTAATCCACGACACCGGATTTGCGTCCTCGACCTTGTCCATGGTGCCGGAGAGATGGGGAGGCAAACCCACTCAAGGGCGAACGGTGAGGTCGTAGCTCACCACAAGTCTGGCAAAGGCACGGGAAGAAAATCGCGTAGTCGCGGTTACTTCATATGCTATTTACGCATTTGATGTCTGAAAGTAGTCCATCGCTTGTTTCACTGCATTCTCGCACTGAGTTTTTTATCTTGTACTCCGACATTTCTTGTCGAGGCATCGTATAAACAATTAAGCATATGTTTGTCATTGTTCCTTCAGAGCTTTCAACTGTTGCTAGCACTGTACTAACTTCCTTTCAACTGTAGCTAACCCTGTTTGAATCGGAGTTATCCAATTTTCATTATGGATGATAAGTTAATGTAACTCTCGGCCTTCAATTCCTGAATAGGGAGTACACCTTTTATCCAAATGTTGCCTGAACGCTAGCCAAATTCAAAATATCAGTCTGCACAATTATTATGCTCATGGATGATTAGTTGATGTGACTCTAGGACTTGAATTCCTGGATAGATAGCGTACGGTCTATTAGCTTTTTTCTATTATTATTTGGCCGGTAGCCAAATTCAAAATCTCAATCGAGCGGCAAAATCACACACTGACCTTGAAGCATTTCCCGCCCCACCGTTTCAAAAACTTTGTGGCAAAATCTCCCACCGGGAAGTACCATTTTTCTATTATTATTATTTGGCCGGTAGCCAAATTCAAAATCTCTGTCGAGCGGAAAAATCAAACACTAACTTTGAAGCATTTCCTGCCCCACCATTTCAAAAACTTTGAGGCCAAATATCCCACCGGGGAGAACCACTTTTCTATTAATTATTATTTGGCCGGTAGTCAAATTCAAAATCTCTGTGGAGCGGCAAAGTCAAAAACCGACTTTGAAGCATTTCCCTCCCCACCGTTTCAAAAACTTTGAGGGCAAATCTCCCACCGGGGAGTACCATTTTTCTATTATTATTATTTGGTCGGTAGCCAAATTCAAAATCTCTGTCGAGCGGCAAAATCAAACACTGACTTTGAAGCATTTCCCGCCCCACCGTTTCAAAATCTTTGAGGCCAAATCTCCCACCTGGGAGTACCACTTTTCTATTAATTATTATTTGGCCGGTAGTTAAATTCAAAATCTCTGTCGAGCGGCAAAGTCAAAAACCGACTTTGAAGCATTTCCCGCCCCACCGTTTCAAAAACTTTGAGGCCAAATCTCCCACCGGGGAGTACCACTTTTCTATTAATTATTATTTGGCCGGTAGCCAAATTCAAAATATCTGTCGAGCGGCAAAATCAAACACCGACTTTGAAGCATTTACCGCCCCAGTGTTTCAAAAACTTTGAGGCCAAATCTCCCACCGGGGAGTACCACTTTACTATTAATTATTATTTGGCTTGTAGCCAAATTCAAAATCTCTATCGGCGGCAAAATCAAACACCGACTTTGAAGCATTTCCCGCCCCACCGTTTCGAAAACTTTGAGCCGAAATCTCCCATCAGGGAGTAACACTTTTCTATTAATTATTATATGGCCGGTAACTAAATTCAAAATCTCTGTCGAGCGGCAAAATCAAAAACCGACTTTGAAGCATTTCCCGCCCCACTGTTTCAAAAACTTTGAGGGCAAATCTCCCACCGGGGAGTACCACTTTACTATTAATTTTTATTTGGCCGATAGCCAAATTCAAAATCTCTATCGAGCGGCAAAATCAAAGACCGGCTTTGAAGCATTTCCTGCCCCACTGTTTCAAAAACTTTGAGCTGAAGTCTCCCACCGGGGAGTACCACATTTCTGTTATTATTATTTGGCCGGTAGCCAAATTCAAAATCTCTGTCGAGCGGCAAAATAACACATCTACTTTGAAGCATTTCACGCTCCTCCATTTCAAAAACTTTTGACTTTAAAATTCCCATTCTACCCATTGTTCAGACGCCCTATGGGCACGCTAAAGTCGGTAGCTTGGGGGCACGATCGCAATTATTTTTCTGTTCACCTCCATCGTCCTGATTCACGCAGTTTTTCCAGCTGGCCCTCCCAAATTCCCAGGCTTCTCTCCCACGCCCTCACCTCCACGACCACCGCATGCACCGCCTGGTGGCAATTCCACGGCTGTCGGAGCCGCTTCATCGACGCCCACCCCATTGGATCTAGTTCACTAGGTCTCTCTGCCACTCCACCAGAGCTGTGGTCTCACTGACCACACCTATGGCATCGTCGACCGCCCACGCTCTTCTTCCCCACCACCGAAAGCTACCCAACCGTACCGAAGCAGCTTCACCGTTGTCCACCAGATGGGATCTAGTTCAACAAGTTCCATGTCCACTGCTCCAGACCAGCTACATGGTTGTTGCCGTTGACTGCACCGACATCGACCGCCCAAGATCTGCTTCCCCGACGCTAACAACCACCGCAATCGCAGCACGCTTGATGACCTAGATGTCACTCGCATGGTACCAACAATGCTTAGACGCCTCTCCGACCAAGGTAACCAAATCTCTAACCCGTTTTTGTTTTGTCAGCGGTATAGCAGGTTCAAGCCTGTCAGAGTGAAATGCATTTTTGTAATCGTGCTAGTACATGCAAGTCACTGGGCATGCCTATTCTTCATGCTAGTACATACAATGTCATTAGACATGTTGGTTTGCATTCACTTCTCTACAAATTTCAAGTCATGCACATGTCTGTTATATTGTCATGCACATGTTCTTATCTTAGCTGCTCCGTACACCAGTAATTGCCTGCTATTGTGTAGTTCTTGCAAAATGTAATGTCAGTGGAAAATATTAGTGTGGATTCCCTGCTCCACAGTTACTGACTCTATCTGGTTATTCCAGAGCTAAGTTCCTACTATTATTTCCTCCCTAGAATTGTTCTACTATTCTGTAGTACACGTTTAAAATCTTCGTACTAGTTCGATTATAATTTTGTTATTGCCATCTGGTTCTTCAAAAGCTGCAACACTGACTATTTTCTTTTTCTTTGCGTAGAGGTCAAAAAGGCAACACTAAACATGTTGGTTTGCATAGCCTACAGGTCCACCAGCGATGCCATTATATATTTTCTGTATCTGGTGCTGGTTCGTCCTAATCAACGGCATAATTATTATTTACTATATAGTTCATTCGTGTTTTCCATTCCTGCTCACAAGTTCTGGTATGCTATGGTTATAATTTCTGTGTTGTTTATGCTTAGCTACGACAATAACTTCATGCCATTATGTAGATTACCGCAAATTCCGAGTCACCCAATGACTCTTGCATTCCAGGAGATAATACTGCTTCCATATATATTTGCTGAAATGACCTGGCTAGTTTATACTGAAATTCTAAGGAACACTTTGTTTGATTGCTCATTTCATTGTTGGCATACTTGTCTAATATTTGTTTGTCCTGTTCTACAGGTTCACAAGCCACACCATTATATCTCGTATCTGGTTCTGGTTCGTCCTAGACAACGATATAACTATCCTCTACTATATAGTTAATTCATGGTTTGCATTCATGCTCTACATGTTCATATTATACAGTTATAATTCCTATATGGTTCATTCTTAGCTATGAGTAGTTTGACTTCTTTGCTGTATTAACTTGTTATTAGTTAGTTTCAGACTGTAATTATTGCTATCGCCACCAAAGAGGGGACTACAAGATCACGTCTCAAGGTGGTTTTCCAATATAGCCGTCACACTCAAAGGGAGATGCAGTTGATGGATTGAGAAAGCAAATTGAGGACTCTGCTATCAACTTGATTAGCAACTGAAATGCTGAATTTTCTTTCCCTTTTGTTCATATTATGTAATATTTTTAAGAAGTTTGGAGCTAATGTAATATCTAGATAACTCGTATAGGCCATGTAGGCATTTAGTTGACGCCGTTCATGAATGGCGGTACCATAACTGCGCTAGCCAGGTCGATCAGGTAACTGTATAGTGTTTGTTATTTGCCCTTCTTTTATTGTGCCTTCCATGAATAGTAAAAGATGATTGCTAATTATACTCCTTTTATGATATTTGCATGGCCTTCAGAATTACCGAAATAGTAATGGCAACTGGGTAGAACAATAACAGGACAAAATAGTAATAGACTAAAACAGTAACAGACTAAAACAGTAACAGACCAAAATAGTAACAGACCAAAACAGTAATAGGGCAAAATAGTAGCAGACCAAAACAGTAATAAGCCTAAACAGTAACAGGCCTAAATAGTACCAGGCTAGAACAGTAGCAGGCCAGAACAGTAACAGGCCAAAATAGTAACAGACCAAAACACCAGCAGACCAGAACAATAGCAAACCCAGCACAGTAACAGGACAAAACACCAGCAGACCAGAACAATAGCAAACCCAGCACAGTAACAGGCCAAAACAATAACAGACCAGAAAAGCAAACATGCTAGAATAGTAGCAGGCCAGAACAGCGGCAGTAAGCACAATAACGGGCCTGAATAGTAAAGGGCCACAACAGTGACGGACATGAATAGTAGACGACCAAAATAGTAATGAGCCAGAATAGTAAAAGGCCAGAATAGTATCGGACCTTCTCAAAAGTAGGTCGTTCATAGGCAGCCCATGACGAGCTGTGAGAACAGTGACGGGCTGACCGTGGGCTTTAACAATATCGGGCCTACTTGACACAGTCTATTAACGGGCCGCACAGTATTCGAAAACTGTGGGCTTTTGCAGGCCGAAACAGTAACGGGCCTGACATTCATGGGCCACTGCTAGCCACATCTTTGGGCCCATTTCCAACAGTGTCGGTCGAAACAGTAAAGGGTCGTAATCTTATTGGGCTCTCTTGATGGGCCAACCCACTTAATTGTGAGTAGGCCTTGGCTGAGCCTGACTTCTACAACGGTTTCCGTGGCCGTTAATAGCGGTAACTGGTCATTAACGGTGTTTGCCATGTGGCATTTTGCATGACGTCAGCAGTCAACGCGGCTGGTGAACAGATCTACGACGGAACAAGTTTTCGTGGCTGAAGGGTGCGATCCGCCATGGTCAGGAAAAAACCCGTGGTAGATGCTTTTGTGACGGGGCTTTTACCACGATGGGCATCCGTCGTAGAAGACTTTTTAGCCACGAAAAATGGGCCTTCAACCACGAAAATCGTCCGTTGTAAAAGCCAACTTTTCTTGTAGTGAACGACTCCTTTAGACACACCAAACTCGAAATGAGTCGTTGCCGTGGAGACCGAATCCTTTCCTTGGTTTACCACTTGACATAATATGCCCATTCTCTATGAATCGTGGAAGTATTTCTCTTCTTTTGTCCTTGGCAATACGAATAGATTAGATAGCGTGAACTAAATGAAATGGTGAAGTATTTAGTTTCAAATATCTCATTGTAGCCCCAAAACCGAAAAGAAAGACATTACTTCACTATTCGTATTTGGCGATACAATGAAATGATAAACTATTTCATCTCGTAGCCCTAAAGTCGAAAGAGGACAGATATTTTCGAGATTCATATACATAGGACATAATATGTTAAGTGGCAAGCCAAGGAAAGGGTTCTGGGTCCACGGCAACGACTCCTTTAGACACACCAAACTCAAAATGAGTCGTTGTCGTGGAGACCGAATCCTTTCCTTTCTTTGCCACTTGACATATCATGCCCATGCTATATGAATCGCTGAAGTGTTTCTCTTGTTTTGTCTTTGGCGATACGAATAGTATGAGGCACGAATCCAAGTCATTCTTGGTTTGCTTTTTTTGATCTTTCTTAGAAATGCCGATGATTAGAACGTGTTATGGCGTCATGTGTATGACTATGCCGCTGTTTTATCTCGTGTGCCAAGTAGACTAGTAATTTGGGCATATACTCTACTTGCCGCACAAGATCAAATAGCGAGCATTGTTATTTCCATGCCCAACCTAAGTATGAGGCACTAATGCAAGTCATTCTTGGTTTGCTTTTTTTGGTCTTTCTTTGAAATGCCGATGATTAGAACGTGTTGTGGCATCATGTGTATGACTATGCCGCTGTTTGATCTTGTGTGCCTAGTAGACTAGTAATTTGGGCATATACTCTACTTGCCGCACGAGATCAAACAACGAGCATTGGTATTTCCATGCCCAACCTAAGTATGAGGCACTAATGCAAGTCATTCTTGGTTTGCTTTTTTTGTCTTTCTTCAAAATGCCGATGATTAGAACGTGATTTCTTACATCTTGTTACACCCATGTATATATATATATATATGCATGATCTTATCTTGTGAACTGCTATTGCTTTGCACTGACATAGATAATATCATCTATCTTGTGTATATGAGATGGCTAAGAAGTGCTATGTCGTGTACGCCGGAAAGGTTCCATGTGTGTACGAGGAGTGGGAAGACAGCCAGAAGCAAGTGAACGAATTCTCGGGCAATAGCTACAAAGGCTACAAGACTAGAGAGGTGGCGGAAGAGAAGTGGAGGAGGCACGTGAGGAAGAAGTGGAGGAACTTCCTCGTGGTCACAACCTTGTTGCTCTTCATGGTAGGTTATGTGCTCTACTTCATCTAGATAGAGCTCTATCGTCAGAGTTGTAATGTGATTGTGAACTTGTACATGGAGGTGTGAACTTGTGGCACAAACACTTGGTGTTGTGTGAAAACTTGGCACTTGTTGATGTATGAACTCGTATGTCGCGATTGATGTGTAATGTACTTGTATTCATGCTGGTCTTATTATGCTTTTGCCAATTGCAAGTTTCTGGAAAATTCTGTGTTGTTTATACTGTATTCTGGACTGTATTGTATATTTGAATACCTGTAAACTGTAATTTGAAAATTGTTGTAAAACTTGAATTTCAAAAATATACCCGAGGCGCATATGGGAAGTATAGGAGGCGCATATTGGGTACTACCGGAGGCGCATACCGCAACATATGCGAGGCGCATACCGCAACATATGCGAGGCGCATACCGCAACATATGCGAGGCGCATATCACATGCGCCTCCTATACTTCATATACGCGAGGCGCATATACTGATATGCGCTTCACGTATATGAAGTATAGGAGGCGCATGTGATATGTGCCTCACATAACAGATACTAGAGGCGCATATGATATGCGCCTCGCATAGCAAATACTAGAGGCGCGGCGCTAGAGGCGCATACCATATGCGCCTCAGATGGGGTTCTAGGTGCGCCTTGGGTAGGGTTTTCTCTAGTAGTGCCTATTGCACTATAAATAGTACAATAGCTTCACCAAACTTCGTCAATACACGTGACCCCCGTGCGTACTTCACCAAATCCACAAAAGCCCAATGTGCAAATATCTCTCTTGACTATTTTGAAAAACTGACAACCAACAAAGTTGTTTCGTGCACCTGAAGTACACTTTACAAACCGGTCTCGATCAAAGATCATGAAGTTGGCTCGGGCCGCTAATCATGCAATACCGCCAGGATCAAAACTGCGACAATTGGGAAGCAAGAACAAGATCAATAATGGCAGAATTCTCCGATTCCTCAATCCGTACTTGTGCCTATGCATAGACCGCTCCGATACCACTGTTGGGGAACACGCTACGCAAAACAAGAAAATTCTAGAGCATAACCAGGATGATATGCAAGGAGAGAGGCAACAATTCATACCCTCTAAGGTCAAACTAGCGGAAGTTGTCGATGATGAGGTCGAACGAGTGTCGATCCATGCAACAAGACTTAGTGGGTCGAGGAGATGTATTATCCCACAGTCAGCTTCCACGAACATGCATCGATGAATATGTCGTTGTCGAAGTAGTCGGTGCATCGATTCCCGTAGCTAGTCGATTAGCCGTGAGAAGATTTATCTTTTTTGATGATCCACATGATCAAGTGCTCCAAGTATAGCAGATCCACTAGAATCCACACATAAAAGAACAGTGACACCGCATCGAGGTGTGATCAAGCACACGATCGAAGCGGAAACGTGTCGATGAAGATCCGGCAGCGCTTTCGCAGTCTCGTCCAGATTGCATCTAAATGGAGGTAGAAATCCAGCCCTAGTGTATGGTACAATCCATGGAGGTGGCGGAGATGAGAGGGTGGCAGCGGCGGACCGCTGGTCGGGGCACGGGGTGCGCACGACGCAACGGCGGGTGGCGACACCGCGGCTAGGGTTTCGGCCGGGAGTAAGCGGCAGCTTGGGGACTTGGGGCTACGACTTGAAGCACTCTTGGGGCACCCCTTTCTGCCCTTTTATGGGTGGCAAGGACCCTTGGGTCATCCTTGACCCAACCCCCAAGTTTGGAGGAGTTTCGGTAGGTTTCCAACAATTGAAACTTACTCCAAAACTGCTTCGTTTTGCCAGTCCGAATTTGACTTGTGAATATTTTCTTGCCCTTTAAGACAACATGGCTGCACCTATTATGGAACCTTCGAACATTCTAAGATGACCCGGGTCACCCCGTTACCTTCCGAAACCTTCCATAACCTTCCGTACCCTTCCGGTCCTTCCAAAAACCTTCCATATATGCCCGGAACCATTCCAAACACTTCTAGGACATTCCGGACACTTCCAAGATCATCCGGGACCTCTCTGAACCATTACTAGACCATCCTAGACACTCTGGGAACCCTTATCTCATCTCATTAATGCTCAAAACTTATTTTGAACTCTCTCGGCAATATTCCGGACACCTCCGATATATTCGGAGACACTCCGAACACCTTCAGAAATACTTCTCTACTAAATCTTCATTCACACTCACATTATAATGCCATTGAACTCTTAAGTTTGTGACCCTATGGGGTCGGATATATGCGGACATGTCCGGAACTCATTCCTCACAATGATCACTACTAGCGCCTTGATGCACATAGTAACCCCCACATATAACACAAAGATACTTATCGTGTGAACCTTTTGTATTTGTCTAATACTTGTCATATTGCTTCATCGATACTTTATATTGCCCGAGGTGAAACACTAGGTTATCCTTGTTACCCAACATGTATTCTTTACTCATACTGTACTATCGATGTTCTTGCAATCAACAAATTGATCATGTGGCTGGCCAGACAATGACAAACATCATAGTACATAAGTGAGCCCAGAGTGTATCTCTCCATCGTCAGGAGTATCAATTACCATAGCCATACTATATGAAGCATTGGAATACTATCCGGTAAGAGCAATGATTGACTTTGTAATTACTCTTATTCAGAGAAACGTTTGTAAGAATCCTGCCATGTCCATATCATACCCAATTCCATATGTGTCTTCGGTCAAACGATATTTTAGTAAAGGAAATACTTATTTATGAGAAACTACCAATAATAATATTTACTATGTGTTTCATGGTATATCATGTTGGGTCTATCCATAGTTGTTGTTCTCCAACAGCTCTGTTCTCATATATCATCGGCAACTCCACAACACGTTGTTGGTTTGCTCATAGTCAGGGAACTGGGACTATCAGTAATACATGAACTAGTCTTGGAGGCCAGACTAGGGATATCTTAATGGTGTTTATAATTACACACATGTATTAGGATTTTTCTCCAAATACTCATTATCCGGAGCCAATACAATTATAGCATGGAATAATAAACTTAATCATGAACATGAAATATATAATAATACAACTTATTATTGCCTCTAGGGAATATTTCCATCATATGGCCCTAGCTAGGGTGCATATATCAAATTTCTTTAGCCCATCGACTTTTGAGTGGCACATGCTTGTGGCTTGGAGCCCTGCATTAGAGGTGAAATTCCAACATCTTGAAAGTAACCTTTTTACAGTTCAATGTTTTTGCTTGGGAGATTGGTTGAAAGTGGAGAAAGGTGGTCTATGGCTATTTAGGCAACCAGTAGTGTGCATTGCACCTTACGATGGTCTGTCAAACACAGATCCAATTGACCTCAATTTCTTCATAACATGGATCCAGATTTGTAAGTTGCCTGCGGGTTACCGTGATGACACTCTGTTGGCCAATATGATAGACATGAAGGTGGGGAAGGCTGTGGAGGTCCAAACGGATGTGTAGGGTGCTGGTAATTTTTTTGGGTCCGAGTGCGGGTGGATGTACATAAGGTTCTAACCCGCTTTGTCCCTATGTCAAGAGGTGGAGGAAGGGAGATATTCCAGCTCAAATATGAGAAAATGTCGAGTTTTTGTGGGGGATGTAGGTTTATTGGTCATACACAGTGTGGCTAGGGTGAACATGATGAGGAAAATTTGAAGCAGGGTGACTGGCTAAAAGCAGATCCAGAGACGTGGCATGGTCGTGGATGGACTAGTGCTCGAGGTGGTAGAAGAGGAACTTGTGGGTGTAGAGCCACTGATACTTCTCGTAGAGGGCGTGGGAGAGAACCCTTGGGCCGAGGTGCCATTAATACAACTAGTTGGAGATATAATGCTATTCCACATGTTGATGGCACAACTTTTGTTCATGATTCTCTAAAATATATTGTTACTAGTCCTCTCAAACCAAAGGATGTGGATATGGATGATCGTGATAATTCTAGCTCTAGTGCTAAGAGAGCACTATTAAATAACTTCGAGAAAATGGAAGACAACCTTGTTGTTGATAGTACGGAAGGTGGGCATCCAGTGGAAATGATCACTAATGGTACCGTCCCACCATTGGGTGTGGAGTTAATTGTGTCCAAGGAGAAGGAAAGTAATAAATTCCCAAAGAAGACTAGATGTGACTCCTCCTCACTATGATCTGAGGGTTCCCTTGTGGGGCCCATATGGTCGCAATGAGGATATTAGTATGGAATGGTTGTAGTTTGGGTAATGCTGCGACAATTCGGGGGTTGATGGATGTACTAAGGCATCATAATCCGGATATTTCATTCCTATCTAACACGCATATAGATTGTTACCGAGGTGATTGTCTTCATCGACAAATGAAGATGTACCTTTTAATTGTTTAGGCCAGCGATGGCCGAGGAGGTGAAGTTCTTATGGTGTGGAAGAAGGAAGTGCAAGTGCATTAAATATTTGTTTGTCCGAACTATATTGATGTTCGTATTGTCGAGGAGCAAAATAAGGAGTGGAGACTTACTGGTCTTTATTGTGAATTTGAATGGGCTGACAAATATAAAACCTTTGACAAATTAGAGATATACAGCATCAAAATAATTTACCATGGATTATAATGGGTGACTTAATGAAATCCTTTTTGAGAGTGAGAAGGAAGGTGGAAGGGTAAGATTTATGAAGGCCTTTCATGACACTCTTAATGATTGTAATCTCACTGATATTGGGTTCATTGGTGATCCTTTTACTTGGAGAGGCTATGAGAGAGAGAGATTGGATAGAGGGCTAGTGAACGCTAGTTGGAGTCAGATGCAAATTAATGCGGGGTTGGTGCATCTAGAATATAATCATTCGGATCATCACCCTCTTTCACTTCATACATAATAGTATGAGGTTGTACCATTGGATCTAGGGAAGAAACCGTGCAAATTCAAGGCAAAATGGTTCAAATAAGATGGTTTTGCAGAAGTGGTGGAAGAAAAGTGGCATGTAGCAGCATAGGGATTGTCGACATAGGTCATCAATTGCCTCAAAACCATGCACGATGGACTGCACTCATGGGACAAAACCATTTTACAGAATCCAGAAAAAGTTGAGGAAAGCCTAGTGGGAACTAGAGCAGTTGATTATAGGCACATTAACTCCTAGCAATGATCTAAAGAAGCTTGAGATGGCCCATTTGATTGAAACCCTATTTGAATAGGATGATATTAAGTGGTGTTTGTGTTCCCACACGATCTGGATTCAAAATGGTGATAAGAATACTAGTTTCTTCCATAGCCATGCCTAAGCACGAAAGAAGCGAAATTTCATCAAGAAATTAAATGGTAGTACAGTTAATTTTCTAGAAGATACGAATGATATTAAGCCGGTTGTGCTTAGTTAGTTTGTAAGTCTATTTACTACTCATAATAATAAGATTGATCCTAATTTTGTCGAGAAGATTATTCCAAGAGTGACTAATGACATGAATGATAAATTATTTTCTCCATACACTGCTTAAAACATGAAGAAGGTTGTTTTTAGCATTGGTGATTTGAAGGCTCCTAGGCTTGATGGCTTGCATGCTCTATTTTATAAGATATTTTGGAATTTGGTGAAATCATATTACTCATGCGGTGCTAATGGCTATAAATAAAATTTGATTCCTACATGTTGGAATGATATGGTGGTGGTCTCGATTCATAAAGTTGACACCCCAAAAGAGGTATCACAATTCAGACCAATTTCTTTATGCAATGGGGTGTACAAAATCATCTCAAATATGCCTGCGACAAGACTGAAGTTATTGCTCCCTGATATTATTTCACCAACTCAAAGTGCCTTTGTCCCTGGGAGGCTCATTACTGATAATGTGTTGGTGGCATATGAATATCTTCATAAAATAAAGAACAAAAGGAAAGGTAAAACTGATCTTTGTGTAGTAAAGTTAGATATGCATAAAGTGTATGATAGAACTGAATGGAATTTTTTGAAGGAGACGATGTTGAGATTGGGCTTCCATAGCCAATGGTTGGATTTAATTATGGCTTGTGTAACCTTAGTGACCTATTCTATTAGAGTTAACTCCGAGTTGACAAAAGAATTTAAACCCTCTAGAGGTATAAGTCAAGGGGGTCTAGCAATTTCTATATTCCAAATAATGATGTTGATGTGAGGACAGAGATATGCAATATTGTAAATATTGACTCATAGGCTCTTTCTGACAATTATTTAGGACTCTCGACCTTGGTGGGAGCTGATCGATGTGATTTTTTATGCATTTTGTGTTGAGGGGTTCTGCAAAGGATCAAAGGTTGGAGGGAGAAACTTTTGTCCATTGGTGGTAAGGGAATTTCTCTGAAGGAAAAAGCTCAACCAATCCTGATATATGCAATGTCAATTTTCTTATACCAAAAAATATATGCAAAAAGGTCACTGATGTGATTTGTGAGTTTTGGTGGGGTGGGGTGATAATGATCAAGGAAAGAAGATGCATTGGTAATGATGGTGGAAATTGTGTTTCCCCATGATCTCCACTCTTTCAACCTTGCTATGATAGAAAAACAAGTCTGGAGATTGACCGATTCTCCAAACTCATTGTGTGCCCAAGTTCTTTGAGCAAAGCACTATCCATCGGGTGACAATCTGAGAGCTGGGCCAAAATTAGGCTTTTCTTTCACATGGAAAATTTTATTTCATGATATAAACCTTCAAAATAGGTTACATTATTTGGCGTGTTGGACGCGGGGAGTCGATTGAGACATGGAAGTATCCATGGATCCCATCAAGTCATGATCACCGAATTGTTACACCTCGAGATGGGTGTATTTCGACGAATGCATCTGAATTAGTTGACCTTGTCACTGGTGCTTGGGATGAATGCTTAATCAATTCGATATTCCACCCCATTGATGTGGAGAGGATTCTGCAAATACCCCTAAATTTTAATGCTTTTGATGACTTCATTTCTTGTCACCACACTCATTCAAGAAATTTTTAGTTCGTTCTACCTATCATATTGAATGGAAGCATCAATTTAGTGGGGTAACGTGTCGTTGTCTTATTTATGGTGATTGTTTAAATAACCCCACATGGAAGATTCTTTGGAAGCCTAACATTTCAGTGATGGTCAAAATTTATTGCTGGAGGATTATGCATGGTGTGCAACCACTCAAACATATTCTCTTTAATCAGCATATTGGCTCAAGTAGTGTGTGCCCTAATGAGTGAAATTATAACGTGTTTTGAAGCATACAAAATACTCATATTCCCAATCATATCATGCTATATATAGCTACAACTATGACTATTATGCATGATTACTAGTTCTCATTCACTTCCATATGAGTGTTGCACAACTATTATTTTATATTGGAATTTTATTATTTTTCCTTGTCTTTGAATTGTGTGTAGGTGTTATGGATGATTATGCATAAAGCAATGCAAATGGACCAAAGAGAGGGAAATGTGGAAGAGCTGCATGTAGAAACTTAGCCATTTAAGGGGTGGAAAAAGTGATATTTTTTCATCAACTCAAAATGAAGATCTAAGCCCATGATTTTATATCCCTTGTACATATGAGTCCAACGAGCCGAAGAACAACCGAAATGGAGTTTGCATGAAATAATGGCGGCCAAAACACTGGAGGCATCTACAAGCTTAACGCTCGTCGGTATAGGCCGGTACGATCGTACCGCCCGCCCGTACAGTGGGTTAGGAGGCACAATTTTTTTATAACTTTCGTGTTTCCTCACATAATTAGCCCCTATTTGTACCTAGACCTTCCTTAGGTCATAGGAAACATAGGAAGGCCTATAGAAAGAGGTGAGAAACCAAGGGAGAAGGCATCCGCTCCATAGAAATCCACGGCGGAGCCCTGCTGCCAGTCCACCTCCATAGACACCACAACTCTAGATCTAGATCTCCATCAACACCACCACACACCTGGCACCAGCTTCACCACTATCTCCATCACGCCTATGTCTTCCTTTCTATTGTATTTAGTATTTGTAAGATTGAACATGATGATGATATCAATGGGTTACTCTTTATTTTATTATTCAGCTATGTTTGAGTATTGGATCTCGTTCTAGGTTGAGGTATGATCTATTATGTAACCCTAGACTTTGTGGCTTTATCTATTATATTACTCTCTCTTCTAGTGGTAAGGAGAAGATATATGAGTTCATGTGATCCTTTAATCCATAGTGTATTATTGACTTGCGTGAGTGACAATGACGCGAGACTCCATGTAGTACACACGTGTGATAACCTAGAATCATTGGGGATTGTTTATTTATCTAAAGATATATCTTGTGTAGTTCCAATATATGGATACATAGTTTCCCCTCTAGTACTAGTGAGACCTAAAGCCTAGACACCTCCTTTATTCTATTCAATCCCACAACTACAATCCCTCTCATTTACTTTCAGTTTTAGTTCACTTTGTTCTTGTTTAGTTCTTTGTTATTAGTTAATTTAAACCTCTCTCAAATATCGCTATTCTCGTAACTTATATAACTTTCTAACAAATATTTGTTGCTACAAGTAATACAATAACCCTGTTGTTGGTGCAGGAACCGATTCATTAAATTGTCTCCGTTGCCGGGGAGCAAAAGCGTTTCGTTATTACCTTCCCACTCGCACATAGTTTATTTCCGTTTGTTGCTATTATCTTGCCGCTTTTATTTATTTTTAAAAGAACAAAAAATTAGTTAATCTTTTATTGCTAGTCTTGTTATTTGTCTTAATAAAAAATAAAAAAAGATTGTAACTATGGTGTGACACCCCACTTTCAGTAACCATGATTATGTGTCTAAAGGGAAAAACCAGGGGGAACAAAAAACCATTTCTTGCTTAGTGGTGAAGCATGTTGCTTACTTGTTGTGCATATGTTTCTAATTGTGTAGAAGTTAAGGTACTCCTCTACCTTCCCATCAGTTGCAAAAGCTATTTAAGAAAATACAATGTCTTGGCTTGGTTTACATATTCTCAAATGTTCTGGCATTACAAAAACGAGAACAAAGATGCATATGCCAAGGGACTCTCACCTTGGGCTATTTAACAAATGTTTTCTTATCCTCTATTAACAAAATTATGGAGATCTATATCATACCATATCCTTATGTTTTCAAGTCAAAACCTTCCAAATACCCTTACCTCTAGTCTTTCCAAAAATCTTTTATAAAGGTATTTGTTTCCCACTCTTGATAGAAGTGCCAAGGGACTATCACCTTATTCAAAACACTAGCTTCTCAAAGCCTCTCCTCTTTAGACCTAAATTAATCCTTGTGTGTGTTGGTAGTCTTGTTGAGATGTTCATATGAATTGCCTTGATCTGTTGTCCTAAGATCTGTTTGGACTTGTTTGCTAGGAGTTTGTTTGAGCTAACCTAGGAGCTTAGCCTAGAGTGACCAAACCAAACTAACAATACACCTCTAAAACTCAGGGTGTTGAATGGAAACCATTCTCACCACAACTCCTTAAACTTGGATGGATTCTAGCATCTAACTTACAAACAATCACCTTTATCAAACCTTATAGAGCAAGATAAATACAATGGATCTCAATAATACCTCACCCAATTTCTTGAGACCAAATCATCAAAACTCTAGTAGGAAGACTACCACCTTCTCTGCTATCTGATTCACATCTTGGAACCTTACTCAAGACCCTTATCCCTTGAGCTAAGGCAATGTGCCTATTCTATACCATCCTTTGTGATGTGCTCTACCATCACACATACTTCTTCATGATCTATAAAACCATCTACCTAGGGTCCCAAGCTTGTCTTATTCTCTAGTCACTAATTTGACCATCAAATTCCATAACAAGATTAGTTTTGAGAAAATTCTTTTTAGTAGTTTCCAAAGTAGTGGAGACCAACAAAAGGTATGTTACCATCCTACTCAATATACTCTTCAACCTCATCCACTTGATGATGAGTTTGGAACCTTGGTCCCACCAAAACCACTAAATGTTGTACACTAGTCAAAAACCCTAAAATCATCAAAATTTGACCAAGTCTGAATCTGTTATCAGGATCCTAATATGTTGCTAACGTATCTATAATTTTTGATGTTCCATGCTTGTTTTATATCTACTTTCTTATGTTTTGTCCATACTTTGGAGTATTTTTATACACTTTCTTGGACTAACCTATTAACAAGATGCCACAGTGCCAGCTGCCTATTTTCTACTATTTTTAGTTCCAGGAAAGTCAGAAAATGAATATTCTCGGAATTGGACAGGACAAAAGCCAAAGTCAATAATTCACCGAGGGGGACATGGAGCCAGAATAAGAGACGGTGAGGGGCCAGAGGCCGTCCACACCACCTGGCCGTGCGGCCAGGCCTAGCCCGCGCCAGGGGGTGGTGTGGCCGCCCAGGGCACCCCCTCGGCCTCCCCTTTTGTCAATAAGATGCCTCCGATATAGAAACCCTAAGGACCTGATCAAAATTCCATGAAAGAGTTTATAGCCGCCGTCATATCCATCCCTAGATCGGGAGGGATCTGAAGCTCTTCCCGGCACCCTGTCGGAGGGGAGAATTCACCCTGGAGGCCTTCTTCATCACCATGCAAGCCTCCGGTGTGATGCGTGCGTAGTTCATACCTGGACTACGGGTCCATGCAGTAGCTAGATGGTTGGTTCTTCTCCTTTGTGCTACCATGTCTAGATCTTGTGAGCTCCGTTCATGATCATGATCATCTATTTGTAATCATACATGTTGTGTTTGCGGGGATCCGATGGATATTGAGATGCTATTTCAGATTGATTATTGATTCTATCATGTCTTTGTTATTTGTGATCTTGCATGCTCTCTGTTGTTAGTAGATATCTTGGCCGAGTAGATCCTAGCAACTCCAAGAGGGAGTATTTATACTCAATAGTGGGTTCATGCCTCTAGGAATCAGGGGAAGTGACATAAATCTCTAAGGTACTAGATGTGTTGTTGCTACAAGGGAGAAAACAACAATCCTTTGTTCATAGAACAATCGTATTGTTTACTTTACACGCAATGCTTAATGCAATTATCTGTTTCTTGCAACTTAATACTGGAGGGGGTTCGGATGATAACCTGAAGGTGGATTATTAGTCATAGATGCAGTTGGATTATGGTCTATGTATAATGTTGTAATGCCCAATCAAATCTCATAGGAGTCAAGATGATTAGTATATGCATGTATGCTTTCTCGATGTTTGTCAATTGCCCCGCTGTAATTTGTTCACCCAACATGTCATCTATCTTAAGGAGAGTCATCACTATTGAACTATGAACCCCGGTCCTTTCTTTTACCATCAATCTACAACTATTTACTGTTTTCTGTTTACTTTATGCAAGCTATTACTATCTTCCACACAATACGTTTAATCCTTTGTTTTCAGCAAAACCGGTAAGATTGACAATCTCACTATAAGTTGGGGGCAAAGTTCTGTGGTTGTGTTGTGCAGGATTCCAAGTTGGAAACAACACCTTGGAGGTGTTTCCTTGCTCCTACTGGTTCGATAACCTTGGTTTCATAACTGAGGGAAAACTTGCTGCTGTGCTCATCATACCTTCCTCTTGGGGTTCCCCAACGAGCTCGATATATTTTGGGTCATCAAGCTATTTTTCTAGCGCCGTTGCCAGGGAGTCAAGGACGTCTTCACAAGGGGAGTCCCTCATAACCAATCTCTTTACTTTGTTTTTTTTGTTTTTCTTAGTTTATTTTTGCTTTGTTTCCTTGTTTCTTTATCAAAAACACAAAAAAAAATTAGTTGTACTAGTTTGCTTTCTTTATTAAAAACACACAAAAAAATTATTATTAGTTCCTATCTTAAGTTGCCATTATGTCTAGCATTTCTCCAATCACTATGTCACCTGAGGAAATGATTTTCACTTTCAAACAAGGAATTGAAGAGAGTTTCAAAGAAGCTTGGTCTAGGATCTCTGATTTACATGAAAAAACTAAACCTAAAATGACCCAAAGCTTGTTTCTTAGCAGTTTTTACTTTGGAACTGCTCTTTGCTATAGATATGCTTTGGATGCTGTGGTAGGATGAGATTTCCTCCAATGTAATGAGGATGAAGCTTTTAAAGCCATAAAGAAATTGGTCTTAACTTACAACCTGCCTAGCAAATCTGATTCTTCCTTTATAAACATATTTGCTAGATTGAACACTTTTGAGACCCGCACTACTTGTTTAAAAGAATGCTATAATACTCTTAGAGAGCATCATGATTATGTTCCAATAAATTCTGAACCCTCAAAATGGCTTCCTACAGTAAAGATTGTTATAAATAATGAAACTTTTCATGCTCGATGTGATATCATGTCTGAATTCTGTCTTATGCCTAAAGTTATCTATGAATCTTTGAATCTTTGGGGACTTTCTGAAGGAGGAGGAGAAATATTTATTGCTAATAATGCCACAATATTACCCATTGGAATAGCTGAAGGAGTGTTTACAAAGATCCTAGGGAAAATGGTTTCTACTGATTCTCTTGTTATTGAATGTGTAGGAAAAGGACAAATTACACTTGGAAGATCCCTATTAAAACTCCTTGGAGCAATAATAGATGTGGAAAAGGACACCATGCACTTTGCTTCTCCACCAAACAATCATATGTTCCCCAAGGTTAAGAATAAAAGTAAGAGAGGTAAGGGCAAGAAATTTGGTTTTAATGCTTCTTCATTTGAGAATACTTGATCATTTTTCTTGCTTCTGATGCCTAACTTAAAGGCGTTAAAGAAAAGTACTTATTGGGAGATAACCCAAAAGTTTTAGTTAAGTCTTGGAAGTTATTACCTCTGTAATAACCGCTCCTTATCCTTTTTATTTGCTTTTTTTGCCAAGAGTAACCTCTAATGAGAGAGAAGTAATGCTTGGGAAAGTTGCTGTCCCGAAACAGATTTTTGTGCTTCGCTGTACAAATTCGTGTAAAATCTCTCTACGTCAGTTTGAGATGTGAATTTTTGTGCTTCTGCCCTAGGTTGTTATCCAACTTTAGTTAGTTCAACACTTTTTGATTTGAGCAACAGAAGGTCTTCGAAAAAATTGGTTTTTACCTGCTGGTCTGTATTGACAGATTTCTGCCATTATTTGCATTTGCTTCTTGTTGATTCCTTTTTGGGTTCCTTTTAGGGAATTGAGCTTTTTGAGGGAAGTGCTACAGTAGATTGTGTTTTAATGGAAGTTTTATTAGTGTTGAAACTGAACCCAAAGACTTATTATCTTGAGTACACTAATGTTGCTAATAAAGATTGTGTGAAGTTTTGTATGAAGGAAAAATTTCAGGTGTAAGGAGAGAATGATGTAATGAGATGGTGAATGGACTAAAGCTCAATCTTAGGGATTCCACCCATGTCACCCCAAGAAATATCCAAGAAGTACAAGCGTCAAAGATTGGGGATTCCCAAGGCATCCCCTTCTTCATCAATAAAAATCTCAGGTTTCTTTCGAACACTTCATTTTTATTGTTTCATGCACAGTTGTGTTGTTCTTGGAGCATCTTTGTTTTTGTTTTTGGTTTTTGTTTGCTTAGTTTGCTTGAATAAATTGGTTGGACCCCCCATTCATACATTAGTTTTCAAATAGGTTGGTTTGGATTGGAAAAGAGTAGGAAAAGTTCATGCTTAAGTGGTAAAAAGTAGTTTGTTTTTGACTGTGGTCTATGCTTTGTCATGTCATGCTTGATATTGTATTGGCTTTATGCTTAGTGATTTTTGCTGTAGCATGACATGTTATAAACAATTGAGATTGCTTAATGTGCCTTGAAAGAATCATGCATTGTTTTAGCATATTAAAGCATAGTATTGTTGTATTCTCCTTTGATGCTTTATTTGGGTTGACTTGGCGCATGCTCACACCATGTTAAGACTATCCCAAGTCACCATAGCCTCGATGATCCTTTAGTTTTCTACTTGTAATATCACTTTATGCTTTAATTAATGATGTTTTGTCGCTTTGCATGATTATGGCCATTATTGCTCTTTTAGTTGGTCGTACCCAGTCTTTTGCTAGCCTCCATAACCAAGTATGAGTTCCACTCATGCATCCAACTCGAAATAAAACCAAGTTATTCCAAAGAGTCCACCATACCTACCTATTAGCATTTTCTATTCCAAGTATATTCATGTTTATATCTATCTTCCGAATTAAACTTGTTATGAGAAAACTAGTGATTAAAGCTCTCATGAACTTGATGGCACACTTTACTTTTCTTGCTCCTAATAAACTTGAACCATTGTGTCATCTATGTTGTATATGCTTACACTTATATGTTGGGGACTAGCAGAACCATGCTGTCATGGGGAACGCTTTCAACATTGCACGTGCACATTGTACCTAGTTGATATCATGCTCTTTTGTCTATGGATGTCGTCAGTGTGAAATGAAAGGGGAGTTTGTAGGTCCATGGAGTTATGTATGTGTGTTAGAGAAACACCTGGGCCGCTGGTCTAATCCATGCCTAATCATGGTGGAAACCTGCAGCGTAACCATAATGAGCAATCTATGAAGCATTCTTCTTATAAAAAAAGAGATAGAGATTGAGAAAAATAGAAAAAGAAAAAAAACATGAGAAAATAGGAAAGAGAGAAAAAAGCACCATTTTCCCATGGTAAATAAGAAGATTACTGAGATGCTCGTTGTCTGCATGCCTTGTCATTTTGATATGGTGATTCTTCCGTATCATCGGGAAAGGGGTACCCCGTTGGCGGTTCTCTATGATACACATGTACTTACTAAGACAAGAACTTACCGGTAACTAAACTTGAGTAGCATTAGGAGCATCCCTCGTATTCAAGGGACATGAGATTTCCAACTTATACTTTGTCAAGCATATACTCCATGGTTTGTTCACTTTAACCTTAATCACTTCAAGATGCTTATTATAGGGCCAATGAGAGCTGAAAGCTAATAAGTACCATAATTTTTGGAAGCTCTTTATGAGACTTGAATCCCTGCTTCCTTCTATGAAGGCCTTTCTTTTACTTTTATGTTGAGTCTCCATCTTCTATCTTTATGCACCTATTGAGAGAGCATAGTGGTCATTCTTAGTTTAATGTGCATTGTCCCAAGACTTGTTGATTGATGCATAACTTTGATATTGCTTGTTCTTAAACTATTTGTATCTAGTCACCCTTCTGAACTTTGAAGGTGTCATATGCATTTATGTTTTGCTACACTATGAGGGACAACATGAATACCATTCTCATTATGTTTTCTTTATGTGAAACAAACAAACGTCTTGCAAAGCATTGTTATTCATGAATCTTTTGTTTATGCCTTTTCATGTTACAACATAGTTGCTATGTCTTATTCTTAGAACTATATCTTCCATGCTATGTTGAAGTACTATGATCCCAGCTATCAATGTTTTACAAATACTTTGATCAAGTTTATGATGGTGCATGTCACCTCAAAAAATATTCTTTCTTTTTATCACTTACCTACTCAAGGACGAGTAGGAGTTAAGCTTGGGTATGTTGATACGTTGCTAACGTATCTATAATTTTTGATGTTCCATTCTTGTTTTATATCTACTTTCTTATGTTTTGTCCACACTTTGGAGTATTTTTATACACTTTCTTGGAATAACCTATTAACAAGATGCCACAATGCCAGCTGCCTGTTTTCTGCTGTTTTTTTGGTTCTAGGAAAGTCAGAAAATGAATATTCTTGGAATTGGACGGGACAAAAGCCAAAGTCAATATTTCACCAGGGGGGACATGGAGCCAAAATATGAGACGAAGAGGGGCCAGAGGCTGGCCACACCACTTGGCTGTGCGGCTAGGCTTGGCCCACGTCAGTGGGTGGTGTGGCCGCCCAGGGCACCCCATCGGCCTCCCCTTTCACCTATAAGATGCTTCCGATACAGAAACCCTAAGGACCCGATCAAAATTCAATGAAAGAGTTTGTAGCCCCTGTCATCTCCATCCCTAGATCAGGAGGGATCTGAAGCTCTTCCCGGCATCCTGCCAGAGGGGAGAATTCACCCTGGAGGCCTTCTTCATCACCATGCAAGCCTTCGGTGTGATGCGTGAGTAGTTCATCCCTGGACTACGGGTCCATGTAGTAGCTAGATGGTTGGTTCTTCTCCTTTGTGCTACCATGTCTAGATCTTGTGAGCTCCGTTCATGATCAAGATCATCTATTTGTAATCATACATGTTGTGTTTGCGGGGATCCGATGGATATTGAGATGCTACTTCAGATTGATTATTGATTTTATCATGTCTTTGTTATTTGTGATCTTGCATGCTCTCTGTTGTTAGTAGATATCTTGGCCGAGTAGATGCTAGCAACTCCAAGAGGGAGTATTTATGCTCGATAGTGGGTTCATGCCTCTAGGAATCTGGGGAAGTGACAGAAATCTCTAAGGTACTAGATGTGTTGTTGCTACTAGGGAGAAAACAACAATCCTTTATTCATAGAACAATCGTATTGTTTACTTTACACGCAATGCTTAATGCAATTATCTGTTGCTTGCAACTTAATACTGGAGGGGGTTCGGATGATAACCTGAAGGAGGATTATTAGTCATAGATGCAGTTGGATTACGGTCTATGTATAATGTTGTAATGCCCAATCAAATTTCATAGGAGTCAAGATGATTAGTATATGCATGTATGCTTTCTCGATATTTGTCAATTGCCCCGCTGTAATTTGTTCACCCAACATGTCATCTATCTTAAGGAGAATCACCACTAGTGAACTATGGACCCTGGTCCTTTCTTTTACCATCAATCTACAACTATTTACTGTTTTCTGTTTACTTTATGCAAGATATTACTATCTTCCACACAATACGTTTAATCCTTTGTTTTCAGCAAAACCGGTGAGATTAACAACCTCACTGTTAGTTGGGGGCAAAGTTCTGTGGTTGTGTTGTGCAGGATTCCAAGTTGGAAACAACACCTTGGAGGTGTTTCCTTGCTCCTACTGGTTCGATAACCTTGGTTTCATAACTGAGGGAGAACTTGCTGCTGTGCTCATCATACCTTCCTCTTTGGGTTCCCCAACGAGCTCGATATATTTTGGGCCATCAGATCCCATCTTAGAATATCTATTTATATTAATCCATGGACCCTTTTGGAAATGCACTTGGACCATATTTTACCCCCTCATGTATACTTGCAAACTCACTACAAAAATACCCCCATACCCGGTGGATTTTTGGGGAGGCACAAGCAAAAAGAACCGGCAATAGTTTGTTACATGGAGGATGAGGATTGGTGGCCCCATTTTGCCATGATGGCCAATTATACACAGTGGATGATATGGCTCTGACACATTTTAGTGCCTAGGTACGTGGCCAGATGGAGCGACGCTTAATAATGATGTGGTAGGTGAGCGGTGGCGGATATTTCCCCCACCGTGGATTTGGATTGACCACCACATGTCACTGACTGGTATGGCCCACCACGTCCAAGCCTTTCGTTCTAAATAGCACAATCACAGTCCATAGTTTATTCATCTCCCGACCCTCCCTTGGCAACTGATACGTCCATTTTGCATCACTATTCTGTATCATAATTTACTGTTATTCATTGATATATTTCATATTAAGAGGTGATACTTATATTATTTCATCTATTTTTGCATGGTTGATGACTTTTGGAGCATGGACCGCTGCAGTCAGGATTCTGATGGAAAATGTGTTGTTTGGAGGCAAAATTCACGAAGATCAGAAAATCCGGGAAAATATACAGAAAATCCTATTTTTCTAGAATACGAAGAAAGCCAGAAGGAGGAGTGGAGATGGGCCACAGGGGGCCCACACCACCCCCTAGCGTGGGCCAGACTAGGCTGCACCACCAGGTGGTGTGGCTGCCCTGGACCACCTCTGGATCTCCCCTCCGGCGTATATAATCCTCCCGAAACCCTAATACTCGGGGAGCGACCATAGAAAGATTCCGCCGCCTCTGCGGGGCGGAAAACACCAAGAGAGAAAGATCTCTCCGGCAGACAGATTTCTGCCGGGGGAATTCCTTCCCGGAGAGGGGAGATTGTTGCCATCAACACCACCATCAAGCTGGACTTCATCGGGATCTTCATCACCATCATCACCACCATCATCACCATCAGCACCCTCATCACCATCTCCATATTGCTGTAACAATTGCGTTGAATCATGCATAGTTCATAGGGGAAACTTTCCCGGTGTTGATTACTCTTTGTAGTTGATGCTATTGAGTGAACCTTTGAATTATTGTTTATGTTCAGATTGTTATATATCATTATTCCATCTCTGATCATGATCCATATGATGTCTTGTGAGTAGTTCGTTTTGTTCTTGAGGACATGGGAGAAGTCATGTTGTTAGTAGTGGAGTTGTGTTGAGAAAGATTCAATAGTTTGATATTTAAGTTGTGGTGTACTTCTTCTAGTGGTGTCATGTGAACGTCGACTACATGACACTTCACCTATATGGGCCTAGGGGAATGCATTGTGTATTTGGCTACTAATCGTAGGGGTTGTCGGAGTGACACAAACCTGAACCCCCATTAGGAAACCATTGCACAAGGGATGTAAGGGTCTTAGAGTTTAAAGCTATGGTTAGGTTTCTACCTTAATTACTTTCTTGTACTTACGGATGTTTGCAAGGGGTATAATCACACGTATGTATTAGTCCTAGGAAGGTCGGTACATTAGCACAGGTTCACCCACACAACACTTAGCAAGCTAAAGAAGATTAATCAACTATATGAAGCGAAAACACTTGACAGTCTTTCCATGTGTCCTCGAGAACGTTCGGTCATCTTAAGTAATACAACCGGCTTGTCCTTTGCTGAATAAAGGATTGGGCCACTTTCTGCATTTATTCCTACTGTCTTTTATTTAATAGTACTTTATTTATTTGCTTTATTGAAAACCCCTAAAAATCCGTTTGCTAAGTATTTGCAGAGAATTCCTGATCCATACCACTAGCCAGCACCTTCTGCTCCTCGTTGGGTTCACTCTTACTTATCGAAAATACTGTGATACACCCCCTATACTTGTGGGTCATCAACACTATTTTCTGGCGCCGTTGCCGAGGAGTGAAGCGCTATTGGAGAGTGGAACTGGTAAAGGAAACTTCTACTGTGAGTATTGTTTACTTCTGTTAGTTGCTTTATTTTCATTATGGATAATTTGCTGAGTTTCTTATTTGGTAAAGCTACTACCACTGCTAAGGTAGTAGATGAACCACCGCCTGCTGAGAATGATGCTTTTAAAATACCTACAAGAATTATTGATCGTGTTATGGATAACTATTATGTTGGGGATGGAACTGTCCATCTCCGTGATCATTTGCTCTTTATACACGAATTATGCGGGTTGTTCAAGTGTGCAGGTATTACTACAGATCAAGTTAAGAAGAAGTTATTCTCATTATCACTGAAAGGAAGAGCTGAGGAATGGTATAAGCTGCTGATGAATGGTCAAGCTCTTGAATGGGAGGAAATAGTACCTCTCTTTTATTCAAAGTTTTATCCTCCTAGTGAGATTCATAAAGATCAGAATCAAATATACAACTTTTGGCCTCTTGATGGAGAGAGTACAGCTCAAGCTTGGGGGAGATTGAAGTTACTAATGCTCAAATGTCCCATTCATGAGTTCCCCAACAATATTATTATCAGTACCTTTTATGCAAGGCTCCCTCTACATGATAAGGATTTATTGGATGCTTCTTGTGCTGGATCATTCACTCGCATGGAAGAAGAAGCTAAATGGGATCTTCTGGACCGTATTCAAGATAATGCTGAAGCATGGGAGAATGACAAAGGTAGAAAGTCAGGTATAAATTATGATTATGAATGCATTGAATCTCTTATGGGAACTGATGACTTTCAAAACATTAATAATACTTATTGTCTTGATTTACAAGTTATTACAAATTGCTTTAAGGCTTTTGCTTCTTATATTGAAATCCCAAAAAGGGAATGGAGTAAGTACCATGCGCCTTATAAAGATATTGTTGACCGTGTTCCTGTTGGGAGTACTGAGTTTTACACTATTGATCACATCTTACCTGAACTTTATATCGAGAAACCCTTCCCGGATAAGATAAAGGACCATCCTATGATAACTAGTGTAATCACTAAAAGTGCGAAGAGAACTGTAAAACCTGATGAACAAATAAACATTGAACCTGTTGTAGCAATTGTGAAAGACCTTGTCACTAAAAGCGTAGAAGATGGACACATAGTCTTTTGCGAGGATGCTTCTAATATTGTTTCGCATCCTAATAGAACTAAAAAGGCTAGTGTCCCTGTGCTTTCTATTATAATTGGTGATCATTGTTATTATGGTTTATGTGATATTGGTGCAAGTTCCAGTGCTATTCCTTATGAGCTATACAGGGAAATTATGCATGAAATCAGTCCCTGCGAATTGGAAGAGATTGATGTGGTTATTCATCTTGCTAATAGAGAGACCATCTCTCCAATTGGTATTGTACGAGATGTGGAAGTTCTTTGTGGTAAGATTAAGTATCCTGCTGACTTTTTAGTACTTGGTTCAGCTGCTAGTAAAACTTATCCTATCATTTTTGGTAGACCTTTCTTGAGTACTTGTGGAGCTATTATAGATTGCAAAAGGGAGAAAATCTTGACTAAGTTTGATGGGGAATCTTATGAGTTTAATTTTTCGAAATTTACTAAAGAACCTTGCGAAGAGGAAACCCATAATGAGGATTTTAGAGCTGAACAAATTGCTTCTATTTCTCTTGCTCCTAACAATGCTTTGCAGCAATTTATGGAAGATCATGAAAGTGAAATCTTCATGGAAGAAAGGAATGAGATTAACGAGATTCTCCGTAATCAGCCTAAGATGCTTAAGCATAACTTGCTTGTAGAAGATTTGGGTACCACATTGCCACCTAAAAAGGATCCAGTCTTCGATCTAAAACCCTTGCCCAATGATCTTAAATATGCTTACATTGATGATAATAAGATTTATCCTGTTATTATTAGCTCTAAACTTTCAGGGAAGGAAGAAAAAAGGTTATTGGAGGTACTGAAGAAACACCGAGGGGCTATGGGCTATACCCTGGATGATTTAAAAGGGATTTCTCCTACTATATGTCAGCATGCTATCAATATAGAACCAGATGCAAAGCCAGTGGTAGAGCACCAACGACGTTTAAATCCTAAGATGAAGGAAGTGGTAAGAAATGAGGTATTGAAACTCCTTGATACTGGTATTATTTACCCTATTGCTGATAGTGAATGGGTTAGCCCTGTTCATTGTGTCCCTAAAAAGGGAGGTATTACTATTGTGCCTAATGATAATGATGAGCTTATTCCCCAAAGAATAGTAGTAGGCTATAGGATGTGTCTCGATTTTAGAAAGGTTAACAAAGTTACTAAGAAAGATCATTACCCACTTCCTTTTATTGATCAAATGTTAGAAATGTTGTCTAAAAAGACTCATTTTTGTTTTCTTGATGGATACTCTGGGTTTTCTCAAATTGTTGTTAAACAACAAGATCAAGAAAAAACTACCTTTACATGCCCTTACGGAACCTATGCTTATAGACGTATGCCTTTTGGTTTATGTAATGCTCCTGCTACTTTTCAAATATGCATGTCTGCTATCTTTCATGGTTTTTGTGAGGAAATTGTGGAGGTGTTCATGGATGACTTCTACGTCTATGGAACTTGTTTTGATAATTCTCTACACAACCTTGATAAAGTTTTGTAGAGGTGTGAAGAAACTAATCTTGTCCTTAATTGGGAGAAATGCCACTTCATGGTTAATGAAGGGATTGTCCTTGGGCATAAGGTTTCCGAAAGAGGCATAGAAGTGGATAGAGATAAAGCTGAGGCAATTGAGAAAATGCCCTGCCCAAGAGACATCAAAGGTATTCGTAGTATCTTTGGTCATGCTGGTTTTTATAGAAGGTTTATTAAAGATTTTTCTAGGATATCAAAACCCCTCACTAATCTTCTTCAAAAATATGTACCCTTTGTTTTTGATGATGATTGTAAGGAAGCTTTTGAAACTCTTAAGAAGGCTTTAACTACAGCTCCTATTGTACAACCACCTGACTGGAGCTTACCCTTTGAAATAATGTGTGATGCTAGTGATTTTGCTGTAGGTGCTGTCCTTGGGCAACGAATTGATAAAAAATTAAACGTTATTCATTATGCTAGTAAGACTCTTTACGCTGCTCAAAGGAATTATGCTACTACTGAAAAAGAATTTCTAGCTGTCGTTTTTGCTTGTGACAAGTTTAGATCTTATATTGTGGACTCAAAAGTCACCATTCATACTGATCATGCTGCTATTAAGTACCTTATGACGAAGAAGGATGCGAAGCCTAGGCTTATTAGATGGGTGCTGCTCTTACAAGAGTTTGATTTACATATTGTAGATAGGAAAGGTGTTGAAAATCCTATAGCTGATAATTTATCTCGTTTGGAAAACATCTCTTTTGATCCTATGCCCGTTAATGATAGCTTCCCAAATGAACAGTTGGCTGCAGTAGGGGTGAGCTCGCGAGGGAGCCCTTGGTATGCTGATTATGCTAACTTTATTGTCTCCAAGTATTTGCCTCCAACTTTCACAGCTCAGCAAAGGAGGAAGTTCTTTTACGATTTAAGGCATTATTTTTGGGGTGACCCACATTTATATAAAGAAGGAGTGGATGGTATTATGCGAAGATGTGTTCCAGAATATGAACAAAAGGAGATATTGCGTAATTGTCATGGTAGTGCCTATGGAGGACATCATGCGGGAGATAGAACTACGGAAAAGGTGCTACAATCATGTTTCTACTAGCCTACCCTTTTTAAAGATGCAAGAAAATTTGTTTTATCTTATGATGAGTGTCAGCTTGTTGGTAATATTTCTAGACGCAATGAAATGCCTATGAACTACTCTCTAGTTATTGAACCCTTTGATTGCTGGGGATTTGACTTTATGGTCCCTTTTCCCCCTCGAAAGGTTATACTCATATTCTTGTTGCCGTTGATTATGTTACTAAGTGGGTAGAGTCCATCCCTACGAAGAGTGCTGATGGGGAGACTTCTCTAAAAATGCTTAAGGATGTTATCTTTCCTAGGTTTGGAGTGCCTAGGTATCTCATGACGGATGGAGGTTCTCATTTCATTCATGGTGGCTTTAGAAAGACCCTTGCTAAATATGATGTTAATCATAGAATTGCTTTAGCTTATCACCCCCAAACTAGTGGGCAAGTAGAGTTGTCAAATAGAGAAATTAAATCCATCTTGCAAAAGACTATTAATAGATCTAGAAAAAACTGGGCTAAAAAGTTGAATGATGCTTTATGGGCTTATAGGACTGCATACAAAAACCCTATGGGGATGTCTCCTTATAAAATGGTTTATGGGAAAGCTTGTCACCTACCTTTAGAATTAGAACACAAAGCTTATTGGGCAGTTAAAGAACTCAATAGAGATTGTAGGCTGGCTGGTGAAAAAGATTATTTGACTTAAGTTCTTTAGATGAATGGAGGAGTGAAGCATATGAGAATGCTAGGCTCTTCAAGGAAAAAGTTAAAATATGGCATGACAAGCGAATACTTAAGAGAGAATTTCATGTTGGTGAGAAACTTCTATTGTATAGGTCTCGTCTCAGATTTTTTGTAGGAAAATTACTGTCAAAATGGGAAGGACATTTCGTTATTGAAGAAGTGTACCATTCAGGAGCAATAAAAATTTCTTCTTTAAAAGATAATACTACACAAGTAGTGAATGGGTAGCGACTTAAGCACTATATTGCTGGAGATTCTTACAATGAAGATGTTGATGCCTTTCAAGTTATAACTCCGGAAAAATTTATCAAGGACCAAATTCAGAGACCTACAAAGTCTGTTTTCAAATAGGTAACAGTTCTGGTAAGAAAAGTTCCACGAAAATACTATCCAACTATATTTTTGCAGGTTTTAGTCAATAAGGAAAGTTATGAAGCGAAAGAGGGACGGAAACAGAACCAGGGTGGCTCACACCACCCTGTGGCGCGGGCCCACCCCTGGCCGTGCCACCAGGTGGTGTGGCCACCCCGGACTCCGTCTCCGACTCATTTTCTCCCAGTACCTTCCTTTTGTTGTGAAACTTTGTAATATATAACCCCCCGGATCTCCCGAGGTTCGTATATTGTGTTTTTATCGTGTTTCCGTTTCGATCTGTTTATGACAGGTAGAGTCCCAGATTTGGAGCCACAATGTCTTCCTCTGGATCAGCCAAGGAAGATTCTTTAGAGGATATCATCAACCCATACATGAGAGAGTTGAAGATTCATCCCAGGGAGTTGTTGCTTGAAGATGGGGAGGTCCGGATAAACGAGGTTCAAGGCCCTAAAGGTGAAGGAGGTCTGGAGGACATGATGGAAGCACTGGAGCAAGAAGTCTTTAGGTACAAGAAGATGGCGGAACATGAAGTGGATATCATCCATAAGATTTGTTCCGAACTCATCGCCAAGCACCAAAAGGAGACTGCTGAGCTCAAGGATGAAGTCCTCTCACTTTGCCAAACAACCAACGAACTACAAGCACAGCTCTACGATGTTCAAAATCAAAACTGTGAGTACGAGGTTAGATTTAAACGCATAAGTGCTACTGCAAGTTTCAGGATGCTGGAGACCACAATGTCCTTTGTTGATGGGGAGCCCTTACCCTGGAAGTCGGACGATGCCAAGAGAACACTACCACCACCGAAGGAGTAATTTGTCATCAGGTTTGGCATCCCCTTGGTTTGTTCCAAGCTTGGGGGAGTGCCGCGATATCACATCACTATCTTCTACATTTTTACCTTTTTAGTAGTCATATCATGAATAGAGAAGTTATCATGTAGGATGGTTTGCATTTTGGAAGTGTCCCCTCTCTCATTAGATATGTATCCCTTGGTGTGAGTTGCCGTTATGGAATATTAATGAGAAGTTCTATCATTTACTCTTTTGCATATCTTATATTAGTTTTCAATTCATGGTTATATGATTGATCTTGTTGTTAGTATTGGTATCACTTTGGGATCAGTGAGTTAATTTAGTTGGTTTTGGAAAACCTGGCTTGGTCAGTAGCAACACTATTTTTTGAGAGTTGAATGAAAAATATAAAAGTACTCTAAAGAAATATAATTTCATCATCTTTCTTTCTTGATTTGCTCATAAGTTTAGTATTCTCTAGTTAAGATCTTTTGTCCTTCCAAGGAAGATTGCATGTTTGTTTTTCTCACCTGTATGTTTGTTTGTTTCCTTCAACTCTTATACTTGCTACCCACCCTTGCTAGCCAAAAACCTGTACTGAGAGGGAATTCTTCTCGTGCATCCAATCCTTAAACCAAAACCTATGCCATTTTGTGTCCACCATACCTACCTATTAGCATTATTGCTATTCCAAGTAAATTCTTGTTTTTATCTACCTTCCAAATTAAACTTGTTATGAGAAAATTAGTGATTAAAGCTCTCACAAACTTGATGGCACACTTTGTTTTCTTGCACTTAATAAACTTGAACCATTGGGTCCTTCTTTGTTGCGTATATGCTTGCGCTTTATGAGTTGAAGTTAGCAGAACCATGTATCATGGGGAACGTTTTCAACACTGCCATGGTACTTTGTACCTAGTTGATATCATGATTCTTTTGCCTATGGATCCCGGCGGTGTGAAATAAAAGGGAGCTTGTAAGATCATGGAGTTTATATGTGTGTTAGAGAAACGCCTGGGCCGCTAGCCTAAGCCATGCCTAATCATGGTGGAAACTTGCAGCATAACTATAGTGAGCATTCTATGAAGCATCCTCAATAAAAACCTATGCAAATAGCAAATAAAAAGATCTGCTGAGATGCTACTTGTCTGCTTGCCTTGTCATTTTGATTATGGGATAGCTCCTGTGTCATGTGCAAGGGGTACTCCGTTGGCGGTTCTCTATGATACATATGTATTTACAATGACAAGAGCTTACCAGTGACTGAAGTTGAGTAGCATGAGGTTCGGTACTCGTAAGTAAGGGGCATGAGATTTCAACTTATAACTTGTCAAGCATATCCTCTTAGTTGTGTCATTTTAACCTTAATCACCTAAAGATGCCTATGATAGGGGCAATGAGAGCTGAAAGCTAATAAGTATCATAATTTTTGGGAGCTCTTTATGAAACTTGAAATCCCTGCTTCCCTCTGCGAAGGGCCTTTCTTTTACTTTTTAGTTGAGTCAATAAACCTATTCCCTTCTATCTCAGCAAGTATTTTGAGTTGTTGTGTTTCATTCATTCATATGATGATTTATTCAATCATGTTTCTTATGTTCCTTGTTTTGCACATTGCTCTTATCTTGGTGTTTACTACTTTGAAAGCTATCATTGAAAATCAGTTATTTGTGAACTCCAGCAAATTATCAACTATTCTTCGACCAAGAGGTAAGTTTGCCATTACCAATTATGATTTACTTTATGTATCTTTATTGTGTTTCCTTTACTCATTGCAAGTTGAGTTATATAATAGTGAGTTGTCTTCTATTATGATCTATGTATTGATGAATGTGATGCTTCTTATCTGTATTCTTTTATCGACTCTTCACTCCATAAACCCGAGGCCATGTTTATTGAGCTCAGTTTTGCTTGGGGAAAAGCGAAGTCTAAGCTTAGGGGGAGTTGATACGTCCATTTTGCATCACTATTCTATATCATAATTTACTGTTATTCATTGACATATTTCATATTAAGAGGTGATACTTATGTTATTTCATCTGTTTTTGCATGGTTGATGACTTTTGGAGCATGAACCGCTGCAGTCAGGATTCTGATGGAAAAGGTGTTGTTTGGAGGCAAAATTCGTGAAGATCAGAAAATTCGGGAAAATATACGGAAATCCTATTTTTCCAGAAGACGAAGGAAGCTAGGAGGAGTGGAGGTGGGCCACAGGGGGCCCACACCACCCCCTGGCGCGGGCCAGCCTAGGCCACGCCACCAGGTGGTGTGGCCACCCTGGCCCACCTATGGCTCTCCCCTCTGGCGTATATAATCCTCCTGAAACCCTAATACTCGGGGAGCAACCACAAAAAGATTCCGCCGCCTCTGCGGGGCGGAAAACACCGAGAGAGAAAGATCTCTCCGGTAGACAGATTTCTGTCGGGGGAATTCCTTCCCGGAGAGGGGAGATCGTCGCCATCAACACCACCATCAAGCTGGACTTCATCGGGATCATCATCATCACCACCATCATCACCATCAGCACCCTCATCACCATCTCCATATTGCTGTAACAATTGGGTTGAATCTTGCATAGTTCTTAGGGGAAACTTTCCCGGTGTTGATTACTCTTTGTAGTTGATGCTATTGAGTGAACCGTTGAATTATTGTTTATGTTCAGATTGTTATACATCATTATTCCATCTCTGATCATGATCCATATGATGTCTTGTGAGTAGGTCATTTTGTTCTTGAGGACATGGGGGAAGTCATGTTGTTAGTAGTGGAGTTGTGTTGAGAAAGATTCAATAGTTTGATATTTAAGTTGTGGTGTACTTCTTCTAGTGGTGTCATGTGAATGTCGACTACATGACACTTCACCTATATGGGCCTAGGGGAATGCATTGTGTATTTGGCTACTAATCGTAGGGGTTGCTGGAGTGACAGAAACCTGAACCCCCGTTAGGAAACCATTGCACAAGGGACGTAAGGGTCTTAGAGTTTAAAGTTATGGTTAGGTTTCTACCTTAATTACTTTATTGTACTTACGGATGTTTGCAAGGGGTATAATCACAAGTATGTATTAGTCCTAGGAAGGTCGGTACATTAGCATAGGTTCACCCACACAACACTTAGCAAGCTAAAGAAGATTAATCAACTATATGAAGCGAAAAGACTTGACAGTCTTCCCATGTGTCCTCGAGAACGTTCGGTCATATTAAGTAATACAACCGGCTTGTCCTTTGCTGAATAAAATATTGGGCCACTTGCTGCATTTATTCCTACTGTCTTTTATTTACACGTACTTTATTTACTTGTTTTATCGAAAACCCCTAAAAATCCGTTTGCTAAGTATTTGTAGAGAATTCCTGATCCATACCACTAGCCAGCACCTTCTGCTCCTCGTTGGGTTCGACACTCTTACTTATTGAAAATACTGTGATACACCCCCTATACTTGTGGGTCATCAGCAACGTAGCAGCAGTGGTGACAACGTTGATTTAGGTGAGGTCCCTAGTCACCGATCGAGACGCGAAGACAACGATGAGCATTGAGATCGGTGGAGGATTGGTAAGTTATTTGTTCATTCTCTCTGTCGATAAATATCATATCAGGTATTTGCTTGCATTTTGGTTCTTTGTTCTCACGAACTTTAGTTCGAGGTTTTCTCAGCGCGACGTAGTGCCGAAGTGGATCTATGATAGTACATTCGACGGTGTCGTGATAGAAAATGACTTCTCCCTCACATGCTACTGGGAGAGTCTTCCTCGTAGGCACATCACATTTGGGGGCAAGCACACCAGCCTAAGATTCCTTGGGTGAACTACAAAAAAACAAGGTGTTGCCACCTTATGTGTTATGATCAACTACGAACTTAGATGTGATGCAGTGTACGTTGGAGAGATTAACTGAGGAAGGAAACAATGATCAATCACCGACATTTCGCACTTTGGAGGACAAGGAGAAACAAGAGTACGAGGAGGACACGAAAGTTATAGCAAAGAAAGAGATCAATGAATTGCTTAGGGTGCTTAAGACCGTGTGCAACACAGTTAGTACTGTCCTGCAGCTGATTATGACTTCACTAGATCACATTGGATTCAAACACGTTCCCGAGGAATGAAGTTTAGCTTTTTTTAACTGTTTAGCAAGTACTTTTGTTTTGGCAAACTCAAGTAGTCATGTTTAATTATGCACTTTGTAGTACATAAGTAATTTGTTTTTTCTTATTCAGAAATTACTTCAGAACATATATATGTGTGATGATTGATTCTTGCAGTTTTGTATTTACAAGAAGAAGACCACCACATTCGCCCACTATGCCCTTTGGGATTTTATGAAAGTCAGGCCCATAGGACAAGCCCTAGATCTATGTCGCTCCAGTAATATATAATACAACACTTGGGAGTATATTATTTCCATGCCGCCGCGCTCCTCTCTCCCACTCCTAACCTCCCCTCCGCACCTTTTTGGTGCCTTTGATCGTGGCTAGGCGCCCCTCTCAGACGACCTCGACCGCCTGACCAAACGGTCCTCCCTAGTACCTTGTTCTTGTGCGTAGTTTGTCCCAACATATTAAATCATATTGATCTAAAATGGGATCTCTATGTTAGTAATTTTGATCTGAATATCCCAAGGAAGTTGGACTCTGTAGGTTAGGAATGTCTAGTATGCAAAAGCACTCTGTCAGGTCTTCATTTGTATCCATTTGTATTCGCGGTAAAGTGGTGAGAATTGATTCGATCTTCAATAATATGTATGCATACGCTATATAGGTTTTGCCATGGTGTCAAATAATATAAATTCATTCCAGCATCACATACCCGATCCATAGACAAGTATGGAAAACACCATAGGTTTGGCCCTTCTATCATCATGCCTAGACCAAGAATGATGAACCTGAGACAGATAGTCAGAAGATACAAGCCAACGATCCCTTACTACATTATCACCATGAACAACGACAACATATCCAAAGGAAATATGGTAGCTTTCTTACCACAACCAGAAATTCTTTATATCTTTCCTGCTATTGATGTTAGTACTTAACATAACTAGTAATTCTTTATTTCTTTCCTGCTATGGATGTTAGTACTTAACAAAACCATTAATTCTTTATTTCTTTACTGCTATTGATGTTAGCACGTAAAAGAACTAGTAATTCTTTATTTATTTCCTACTATTGACGTTACCACAACCAGTAATTGTTTCTTTCTTTCCTATTATTGATGTTACCACAATTAGTGATTGTTTACCTATTTCCTGCTATTGATGTTAGTACTTAGCACAAACAATTACACAACCAGTGATTGTTTATCTATTTCCTACTATTGATGTTAGTACTTTGCACAACTAGTAATTGTTTCTTTCTTTCCTACTATTGATGTTACCAAAACCAGTAATAGTTTATTTCTCTCCTACTATTGATGTTACCAGAACCAGTAATAGTTTATATCTTTCTATGTAGTCCTTTTGGTGCCATTTTTCTAGCATATTGCTCATACCTCACATACATGAAGACGGAGACAAGATCAAAGATCAAGGTGGCAATGAGATCATCAGATAAGTTCGTGTGATGCGTGGAAATGATGGTGCTGTCATTTTGACATCAAATTGGGAAGACTGTGTTGTTCAGAAGGAGCTAAAAGAATAAGATGTTTGTGCCTTCGAGTTTGAAGCAAAGGAGGGCCATTTGGTTGTGGAAGTTCATAAACTCTAAGTTTTCATGAATAGTTAGTTAGTTTTGTAGTGATGTATGTCAACTAAATTTGGATGAAGTACTTGCACCTTAACTATATATTTTTATCACTACCGTGTGATATGATTTTCTATATATTATGAGTTTTCTGTGATTTTCTGTATGTAATCTATATACTAAACGTTTTGGGTTAATTATCAATTTAATTATATTGCTATACACCTATGCATCCGTCGAGATATATCAGACCAGGAAGTATCTTTATGTCCTTGTCTCATAGCTGCCACGACATGTACACAATGCCTCCCTACATGGGACGCATCGTAAACACTTTGTTGCCATGTAAGCGCTAGCTCGGCGGATCACGTTGTGCCATGCAAAAAAATCTACCGCCGTTCGTGAATCCCCAACGCAGTTATCTATGACGGCTTTTTATGCCACGCTAGCGCGAGCGTGGCAACTAAGGCTATGCCTCGGCGTCTATAAGCACCAGCGCCCGAGATCCATGTTGTAGTGACTACCCTCTTGCCCTTGGCTAGATCCCTCTTGGACCCACTTGTCCTTGATGGTTTTGAGGTGAAGAAAATAATATGTTTCTGTCAACTATTTCAACAAACCAACTTTGGTAGAAGCTCCCAACTCCTTATCACACTTTCTTGGCCAACCCCTTGCATGGTTGTGATCTACTTAACCTTACCTATCCACCCATACTCTCTTTGTTCCAATTGGATCCTTGAGATTCTTAAACCAACATGGTTCTGTAGGCAAGATGATAATCTGTTTTGGCACCATTATAATCAACAAAGTTTGGCATCAAATCTAGGAGCACCCAGTCATGATCAAGGTCAATTATCTATACCACTCTGATGAACATCACATGGTCTATCTATCCATATGCTCCATAATCCTAATGGATCTTTGATTAACCTTTTATGACTTGCACAAGTGAGTATGACAATATAAATCCTCAAGATCACTAATTCCCTTTTCTTTTCAATTTTTAATCCTTGAAATTCAAACCAACTCCACCCTCCCCCTCTCTCCACCTCCTCACCTTGATCAAGTGTGACCTCAACACCCCACCTTTCTCATAGTCCTTGTGGATTTGGGAGAAAGAAAGTAGGAAGTAGAAATTGACCCCTTCAAATGTAATTTGTAAATCTCATCACAGTTTCACCAAATTCTTGGCCAATGAATCACTCTAGCACCCACATCCCTCTCTCCTAGTCGAAACCTTTGTAGCACTACTGTAGCTGGCACTACTCACCCTTGTCTCGTAATGCTTGGAAGAGAGGAGGGGAGAGGAATATGCAAATCTTGCTAAATCTTCTCCATTCAATGAACTGTAGCAGCCATCCTCTCTCCCTTTATCCCTCTGCATGACCCAAAGCCCCACACACCACCCCTCACCACCCTTGTTGCCCAACCAGAGGCCACCTCCCCACCCCTTGCTCAAATGTGAGCGTAGTCCACCATGGACTACCCCCTTTGGAATAAACGCCTCTAAGCCACACCAGCCCTCCCCACTACTCCCACTTCCTTCCTACCACCCCACCTTACCCCTCCAGAAGCTCCCGGTCCATGCCTAACTCTATGTTGACAAGGAAGTGGAGAAGAAACCCTCTCGGTCTCCTACAAACAAATGGAACTTGCCATCTATTACCTTCTGTAGGGGTTCCGCGTATGAAAACAATAATTTTTACCCTACGCCCCTGAACCCCTGATGCTGCCAGGACCTATATTAGTAATACAGTAACGGGAGGGGCTTTTCACGAACTTACCCTTAAAGACCGAAAAGCGTTGTCAACGCTCAGGAGAGCATGGTTGATGTAGACGAGCCGAAGCCGACCTCAAGGTCGTGACGAAGTCCTTGCGCTCCTGTGGCTCCAACGACTTGAGTGCCTCAAGTGTGACACCTCACGGGGAGTTACACACGTCCGGTGCCTGACGATGACTCCCGCTTCCCCGATCCAGCAGTAGTTGCGGAAGTAGAGCTCCTGGATTTGAATCCCGCAGCGTGACAGTGCTCCACGGTGAAGATGTATCTCGTTCGCGCAATCTAAACTTGGGACCACGGTCACGAGAGAGAGAGAATATCAATTGGAGGTCTTCCCAAAAGTGAGAAGACCTTTATTGAGTATTGTGTGTATTTATCTGGCCAAATACCCCCACTTTATATAGGGGGAGGGGAGGTACTACCTCCATCAAAGTCCCGGGTGGGACTAAAGGAGAGGAGAGGGGGAGGGGTGGCGCCGCCGGCCACCCCCATGGGCCCCGCACAGGGCTGGCCCACTAGGGCACCGACCACCCCCTTTGGCCCTTCTCCCTCTTACCTTTCCCTAATGGGCCCTCTTCCCTCCGGAATTGGCCCATTAAGCCTTTTGACCTTTAAATTGATTTTCTCTTTTATTAAATAATTATGAATAAATTATTAAATTAATATTTAACATTCATTCATATATTATTCAATCTTCGTGGTTATGGAACACCTTCCATCTCCACTCCGGACATCCTCCGGACTTACCAAAACCCTTCCAGTTTTCTCTCTAGTATTCTTTGGTGATTCTTCCGATCCTATAAACACTCTCTAAGCATCATCAAACCCTTAAGCGTGATACCCTACGGTTTGGGAAAACTCCAGACATGGTCGGGACACTCTCGGACCAATGATCAACAAAGGGACCTGGATGGCCATGTGACCCCTGTGCGTTCCACGAAGATCTTTTGTTGTTTGAACCGGGATGGTCGTGTATTATTCCCTTTGTCTCTTGATACTTGCATTGCCCGAGATCTGATCAATGACATCACCATGTCGTGTTCAATCTCGTTAGCGAACAATGTTACTTGACTCGTTCCGACAAGTGATATCCTTGTGATCAAATCACACGCTGTGTAGCTATTGGATATAACTTCTCCGAGTGGGCCCTTGAGTATCTTTCCGTCACGTGGATGGACAAATCCCGCTCTTGACATATATTGCCTCTACGGTTTCCTCCGAGTACCTGAACACACCTTTATAACAACTGTATTACCAAGTGGCACTTGATGCTATCTAAGCACTCTCGGGAGACAGTGATTGATATAGCCTCACAGTCTAAGGAATAGTCTACGAGGATCCATTTCTAATCATCATACTTGAACTTCGTGACATGATCGGGTCACGATGTTTAGGTTGGGTATTGGTTCACCATCTCATTCTCAGAATGAGTTGACTCCATTTCCAACTGGCATAAATGCCACATGATCAGGAAACTTGATCATCTATTGACCAATGAACCAGTGACTAGAGTTTCACTAGGAACCCCTGGTTGTTTATATATCACACATGTATTGATGTTTCCACTCAATACAGTTATAACATGATATAAATCTTAATCATAAACTTTATGAAATATGATAATAGTCCTTATTACTATTTGTCTCTAGGGCATATTTCCAACAGTCTCCCACTTACACTAGAGTACAAATAAACTAGCTGCATTTGTTCTTAATCATTGGCACCATATATCTGGTACCCTGAACATGCTTGCTCATGGAAGAGGTTGAGTCTTGGGTCTGTACTTTACAGTCCCAAATCCTTTGCAACTTACTAATGTCACCTTGATTGACATTAATACTTTATCATCACTTGATAACATCTGTGTGTATGCATCATCGCTATGGCAGCAGAATGAGGCCTGATTCCAGGAGCCTACAGTGACTTTAGATCAACCTCGAGGGCTTTCTCATGGGCATTGTGCCCTAAGACACATCATTCTACGTTAAAAGCAAACTAGCCCTGCCATAACATTATACAACACTTTAGATGGTACCCTTATCTATTATTATAAATGTATTCATCGAAACACGTGTGCACCCTGTGCAACTTTCGATGTTTTGTTCACCTTGCTTCCTACTTGACTTAATCGGTATTTACATGAGTTTCCAACATATTCCCTTATAACATAACCCTTTATGTTTTAAGATATGTCATCCTTTATCGATTTGAAAAACATGTCTATAGTTCTCTCTTAGACACTATGGACAAAATTAGCTCAACGTTCCGTGATTCAAACTTAATCACTTTTAAACGTTCCATATTGTATGATATATTATGTTAAGTTACCATCATGGTTTTCTAAGATAGAACATGTGTCTCAACATAGTGGATGATGATCATCCTTTTCTTTCTTTCAACCATTGATGTTAAACTTAATACTATTCCTAACTTGAGTTATCAAGGACCAGTTCCTTAATGAACTTCTATTCTGAAACCCTTTTCAGAATCCCTTAAGGAATACTACATAATATCATAATACACCTATTATAAACTTCTACTCCTTATAAATCATTATTTATTGGTACTTGCGATTTTATTCTTAACACACTTAAGAATCACTCTATAAGCTCCCACTCAAAATATGTTCCTAACATATTTGGGTATGAGTCACTACTCGTACTCAAACTATGTTCCTACATATTTGAATTTGAGACTTATATTGCCCCCACTAAAAAATATGTCATTCACATATTGTTTTAGGAAGACTTTCATAGATCCCACTCAATTTCATGAAAATTTCATATCTACTCACTATTTTGAACAATTTCAAAATCCTTTGATCAAATATCAAACTTGGAGTTTTACTATGAGATACTAGTACTTTACCAGTTTTAAATCCACTAGACATTTAGCACACCTGAATCAAATTCATTTGAATTCGTCCAATACTTGACAAATTGTGCTTTTGTCATTCTCCCCCTTTTCCACTATGGCTTTGCAGTCATTTGGGAAAATTCCATGTAACTCCTTTACTTGTGAGATTCAGCAACGAATTGCTTTCTAATCTCAAGGGCATTTTGCTTCTAGGATTTTTCATAATTCTAGTTTACCATTATTTCCTTAGTAGTTCGTAGGTATGTCATATTTCGGTAATCATGACAAATGATTCACAAATGTCTCCATACAAGATATGGGTTACATTTTGAATCCTACTTCATGTAGTGAAAACACAAGTGGGAAAACACAATGATCATTATCATTGATTCTTTCCTTCTGTGAAGAGAATCGTTCAGGAACGTTTTCTGTTGTGCTTCTCAACACTCTGATGCAGGGATTTGAATCCTCATCATGTCTTTTCACTATATTCCATTTTCTCCATAATCGAGAAATATCACTGAATGCGAATTTTCTCGAAAATGTACCAAAATCCAAGCAATACTAGTTTTGCTTCTCTTTTGGTTTTAGCTATGGATTTCATATTCAAAGTTTCCAATGAATGCTCTACAAGGACTTATTCATTATTGTTTTGGTTATATCGAATAACCCCAAAACTTTTACGACGATCCATACTAGATATGGAGCCACTTTCACGAATTCAAATGGTTCACTATATATTCTAATTGAGTGTTAACTATTTCTAACTAATGGTCTCTACATCTACACTACAACGATTTGTTTGGCACCATCTATTCACCCACTTTGATATCAAAATATCATATTGTGATGCCTTGCATTTTGACATTTGAAAACGCTTTGCATTTCACAATTTCTTTTATGCCATTCTTATAAAGTGAAATTTCATTCCTATTGATCAAATCGTAGTAATTAGATTCTCTTTTATATTATACCCCTTTGTTGATGAAACACTTTGATCATCATATCAAATAGTTTCATCCTCATGTTTCCTTTGGTAAACTTCTGAACACATTTAAACAATCATATAATGATAATTACCATTATGTCAAAACACAATACATCGAATATGTATTTACTTTTAACAATTCATTAAACACTTTGTATTCAAGTAATACACGGTGTTCAAGTTATTTTGCCAAACTTAGGCATGATTTATATGTGATAAGAAATCAAATGTCTTTCACATATTATCAACATAACTTTTGAATTCAAACAATGGTTTCATTCATTAATGAACATATCATTAAGTTGGATATTTTAAAGGCATTTCAATATTTTACAAATGTTCATGCATTATCAATTAGTTTCAAACAACAAGGATAATTCACACATAATCAAATAAGATATGAACACGAATAGAGATCATTCATAAAAGTGGAACAATTGTTTGTTACAAGGTCATATGAATAACCGTCTCACAAAATGTGAGACACACTAAAGAAGTTCACAATCTTTTGATTACAATAATCATCCTAAACATAAACTAAATTATAAATGTTGAGGGAGAGTGTCGTTGGCCATCATCATCATGCTCGCCATCAACACGCAACGTCACCTCCTCTCCAGCAAGCACCTCTATGCAGAAGGACCTGTTTTCAGCAAAACAGAATAAGTATCAAATATACTTAACACTGCAAATGTGTTTGCAAGATTATAACATTTATAAAATTGTATATCAAATATATACCTTTGTCATTGATGACCTCAGCGACAATGGGTTCAACCATCACATTCCTGAGATGTGATATGAACCTGTGGAATTCCAGTGATTCCGCATCGCCCCTCATAATGCAATTCTTGACTTGTGCTTGGTAGCTTGGTGGCAGCGACCGCAACACAACGCTGTTTGGAAAAGATCCCGTCATCCAGCTATCCAGGAAGTATGCAGGCCTCATGTACGCATCATGCATGCGCTCCAAGTGGTCGTCAAGTGATGAGTTCTCCTCCATCTTGATGGAGAGGAAGTCTCCCATCAGCTCATGCTCCCATATGTGTGCTTGTTCCACGAAATGTGTTCTAAGATGTACCATAGTCGCCCGAGGGTCAAGATTGCCCACGACTTCCCATAGCTCATCCATAATCCCGTAGCACATTGTAACTGATATGAAGGTGGACATCTCACGACGATAATGGCGGTCTTCCCGCAGCTCTTGGGTCTCTAGGTGAATGGGTTGTTCCAAATCCATCTCATCGAGTATGTAGTCGACCATGTCATTCTCACTAAGGAGAACGTGGAGACACGCAACCCATATAGAGAAGTTTGATCCGTCTAGCCTGAGCTTCTCTCCTTTTAACCAATCAATCATCAACAGGAAATGTGGCATCAGGGAGAACCTTTTCTACATTTACAATTGCAAAAGGAATTTAGACTAAGTTTATAATTAAATGAGTTAATAATAACTCCACTCAGAAACACCTATCCCATGAAGGGTTCCTAGTGATAACATGACCCCTTTTACCCACATCTCCCCCGATCATCACGGCCATCAATGTGGGTTCAAGGGTGGACGCTAAACGTCGGTCACATCATTCATGCGACTCGTGCTTAATCTTTCGACCATCCGTGTTCCGAGGCCATGTCTCTGTAACATGCTAGGATCATCAACTCAACCTTAGTGTATTCGCTGTGCAACATGGCTTACACCCACTGTATGCGAACGTAGATATGTTTGACACCCACTCACCGTGGGTCGCCTCATACTGAAGAACTTTCTTGGTGGTGCACACTAAGGGGGAACACAATCATTGGTAATTTTAACAGGATCATCTTATTAGGCTACCGTCGAGTATCTAATACTAGCACACAATAAGATATACAAACAATAACATTGAATGTAAATGCAATGTGATATGGTCCTTCACGTCGTGATCTCCATCTGTCGTCATCGGATTCTGGCGCCAGAGTTCCAGCGCTGTAGACACCAGGGTACCAGTGTCATTCTGGCGTGGTAGTCCGTCACCTCCGTGACTATCTACTACTACGTAACCTAAGGTAATAACTTTACCTTTGCCACAACCATATCACAAAGCAACGCCCCCTGCAAAACAAAGTTAGACGCCTCTACTTTATCTTTGCATGTTTTACGTGGCTGAATGGTCTTTCACACAAGAACCATTCTTACCTACGAACTTTCAGCACAATGCTGATCAAGTAGTTGTCTCTACTACACCCCTTTCGGGGCCCTCCTTTGCAAATGGCATACCAACTAATGCAAGAGAGACAGACACCCCCTAAGCCACTTTATACGGTACAAGCCGTATGTCAAGCATGGACCAGTCTCGCGAATGAACGCGTAAAGTCGGTTAGGGGCCGCTTCATCAAGCATTACTGCAGAATACACAAGTACACGTGGGAGGGTAACAACTAAAAGATCAACGCCCACATGCTACATCTTGTGTGTTCTACCCGTACTAGCATTACTACACATAGATCTAGCTCTGATACCACTGTAGGGGTTCCGCGTATGAAAACAATAGTTTTTACCCTACGCCCCTAAACCCCTGATGCTGCTAGGACCTATCTATTAGTAATACAGTAATAGGAGGGGATTTTTGCGAACTTACCCTTAAAGATTGAAAAGCGTTGTCAATGCTCAGGAGAGCGTGGTTGATGTAGACGAGCCGAAGCCGACCTCAAGGTCGTGATGAAGTTCTTACACTCTTGTGTCTCCAACGAATTGAGTGCCTCAAGTGTGACACCTCGCGGGGAGTTACACATGTCCGGTGCATGACGATGACTCCCACTTCCCCGATTCAGCAGCAGTTGCGGAAGTAGAGCTCCTGGATCCAATCCCGCAGCGCGAAGGCGCTACACGGTGAAGATGTCTCTCATTCGTGTAGTCCGAACTTGGGACCACAATCACAAGAGAGAGAGAATATTAATTGGAGTCTTCCCAAAAGTGAGAAGACCTTTATTGAATATTGTGTGTATTTATCTGTCCAAATACCCCCACTTTATATAGGGGGAGGGGAGGTACTACCTCCCTCAAAGTCCCGGGGTGGGACTAAAGGAGAGGAGAGGGGGAGGGGTGGCACCGCTGGCCACCCCATGGGCCCCGGGCGGGGGCTGGCCCACTAGGGCGTCGGCCACCCCCTTTGGCCCTTCTCCCTCTTACCTTTCCCTAATGGGCCCTCTTCCCTCCGGAATTGGCCCATTAAGCCTTTTGACCTTTAAATTGATTTTCTCTTTTTTTTAAATAATTATGAATAAATGATTAAATCAATATTTAACATTCATTCATATATTATTCAATCTCCATGGTTATGGAACACCTTCCATCTCCACTCCGGACATCCTCCAGACTTATCGAAACCCTTCCGGTTTTCTCTCTACTATTCTTCGGCGATTCTTCTGATCCTATAAACACTCTCTAAGCATCATCAAACCCTTAAGCGTGGTACCCTACGGTTCGGGAACACTCCAGACATGGCCAGGATACTCCCGGACCAATGATCAACAGAGGGACCTAGATGGCCATGTGACCCCTGTGCATTCCACGAAGATCTTTTGTCGTTTGAACCGGAACGGTTGTGTCTTATTCCCTTTGTTTCTTGATACTTGCATTGCCAGAGATCTGATCAATGACATCACCATGTCGTGTTCAATATCATTACCGATCAATGCTACTTGACTCGTTCCGACAAGTGATATCCCTGTTGTCAAATCACACGCTGCGCAGCTATTGGATATAACTTCTCCGAGTGGGCCCTGAAGTATATTTCCGTCACGTGGACGGACAAATCCCACTCTTGACATATATTGCCTCTATGGTTTCCTCCGAGTATCTGAACACACCTTTATAACCACTGTATTACCAAGTGGCGCTTGATGCTATCTAAGCACTCTCGGGAGACAGTGATTGATATAGCCTCACGGTCTAAGGAATAGTCTACGAGGATCCATTTCTAATCATCGTAACTTGAACTTCGTGACATGATCGGGTCACGATGTTTAGGTTGGGTATTGGTTCACCGTCTCATTCTCAGAATGAGTTGACTCCATTTCCAACTGGCATAAATGCCACATGATCAGGAAACTTGATCATCTGTTGACCAATGAACAAGTGACTAGAGTTTCACTGGGAACCCCTGGTTGTTTATGTATCACACGTGTATTCATGTTTCCACCCAATACAGTTATAGCATGATATAAAACTTAATCATAAACTTTATGAAATATGATAATAGTCCTTATTACTATTTGTCTCTAGGGCATATTTCCAACACCTTCCCCTCCTCCACCACTTCTTCTTTATTAGTGGCCACCCCGGCGAGATATGTCTAACCATATCCTCCCTTTTGCTTGAAAATAGGCCCAACTGTCATCCGTATTGATCTCTGACCCACTTCTTGCAGGCGGCATCATATGAGCCTTCTATCGATGCCGAAGGTACTAGTGCTGCCCCTCGTTGAGCTCCCCGCATGATGCCATGTTGCCTCCACCACCTTCAAGTGCACTCCACCTCCAGGTGAGATCCCCTGACTCATCTCGCTCCGCCCTAGGGTTTCTTCCCATCGCATTGGGCCCGGGGAGGACAACAATCACATACCATTGATCTTGAATAGATTGGATGACTGTTGTCCCTCTTTACCGCTTCGACCACCACGTACCACATACCCAGAGTGGTTTACTAGGAATTAATTTATTGAAAAGTGTCCCCTTCAATCATAAATCAACTTCTGGAGTTATGTAACTCCAAACCTTGTGAATCTAATTTCTACTAGTAGATATTCAAGTTAATTTTCAGGTAGCTTTGGATTCATAGAAACATGATCTATACATCTACTATAGTAAGAATGACCAAATAAATTCATATCCGACTTCAACATTTCCTCAAGGTAGATCCACAACTTATTTTGAGTTGATTCAAACTTTCCTTGATGTGGTACTGCCAGACCTACCAAACCCAAGGAGATTATGATTTATTGAGCAACTTATAAATTCTAGTGTATTAAATACTTCTATTTGTAGTAGTTCTACTCAATAAATCCTAAATGGAGTTACACAACTCTAAACATAGTGAAACTAATTTGTATAGAAAGTTAATTGAAGTATCTACCTTATGTCCTTGGTTTCATGCCAATTGGACCTGTAGAATAAATCTGGTGAAAATGACAAACTACTTGCAAAACTGACTTCGGGAATTTGCCAAGGGCATTCGGGTAATTATTTTGAAGTGAATCCAACTCTTAGGGAACCGGTACTCAAGTATCCTTATAATTCTAATAGAAAAATATTATTGGACTTACATATAATTTCTGGTGATTTAATTACCAAAACAAGGGTTAATCTCACTAGCAAAATCATAACTAAATAAATAAAATTGATAAAATGATGAAACCACTTTTGGTGGTTTTGTTATTTCAGTACCTACCTATCGATACCATTTTTGTAGATTGGTATCATACAGATCTTGGCCTTGGAATAAAACCCCTCAATCAAGTAGTATTTACTATTTAAATCAATAAAGTAGAAGCAAATTTCACTTACTTTGAACTCCATTTATCAAAAGCTACTGAAGGGTATTGATGCCTTGTTTATTTGCTTCCTGTAATTTACTAGTTCTTGTTTGCCTTGTGTTGATTGTGGTACTTTGCTTGTTTGGATGTGTGATCACTGACGATGATAATTGCGATTGTATCAAAGTCAAGAAGGAGAAGATATTGGTTATTATGGTTTTCTAAGAATAAATCCAGGGACATATTGCTACCAGGAAAGCAACCTACTTGTTCATAAGCTTGTCCTACTATTTTACGTATGCATGTTTTATCTACCTATTTATGTAAAGTGCATTGTTTTACTATATGGTTATGTATATCCTGTAGTGTTTTGGCTCCTCTAAGATATTACACCTTTGTGCTGCTAAGTACAACCCCTTAATGACACCTACTTGTACCTAGTATTGTAAGTTTGTGGATAACACCATACCCCCTTGGAAACCCCGTTTTAGCCAACGCAAAACTATAGGTTGGGAAACCCTGAAAAGTTTACAAAAAGGTTTTATGGTAAAACCTTTGTAAGGATTGCCTTACCAAGAGGAGTTTTGAGAAGATAATTTTTTTTGTTTTACAAATGGCACTAAAGGGAAGAGGAGTCAAAAAATTTATGAAAACACACCCCTTTCTATATAGTTTCCCAGAACTTAAACGCGTTCCAAGAGAATGAGAAGCTGAAATCCAACTGAAGCAATTTTAGGGATTGGCTACACAATCTGGGGACTATTCTCACTGCTGCACAAAAGGCGTATGTCCTTGATGCAACACTAGGTGTGCCCCTACGGTAGATGCTCCTGAGTCTGTCAGAAACGTTTTTTGGTCATGCAAAGATGACTACATAATAGTTAAGTGTGCCATTCTTACATCTCTAGAACTAGGTCTTTAGAAATATTTTGAGAATCACAGAACGTATGAGATGGTGAAGGATATGAAGACCATATTTCAAATCCAAAACCGTGCCAGTAGATATAAGATCTATGAGAGGTTATTCATAAGGAAGATGGAGGAACACAACTCTGTGAGTGAGCATGTCATTAAGATGATAGGCTACATTCGACGTCTTGAACAGCTGGACTGCAAGATTCCAGCTGAAGTCCTGATTGACAGAGTTCTCATTTCACTCCCACATAGCTATAAAGAATTTATACTTTACTATTAAATTTTGGGAATGAAGAAGTCAATCCCCGAGCTTTCCGCAATGTTGAACACCACGGAAGTATACATCAAAAGGCATCGAGTGTCGATGGAAGCACAAAGGGGCCAGTCACTAAAAGCGGAGCTATCCTAGAACATGGCAGATAACAAGGATGACAACGTCAACAAAGGCATATTTCATATACATGTTGCCTGGGTATTTAGTACTGGTTCGATTGCTAATATTTGTAACTCAAACATGAGTTGAAGAACAAACAAAGACTAGCTAGAGATGAGTTGACGATGCACATTGGAAATGGCTCCAAGGTTGATGTGATCGCCTTCGGCACACTCCCTCTTCGTCTACCTTCAGGATTAGTTGTAGACCTAAATAATTGTTATCTAGTGCCTGTGTTAAACATGAACATTATATATGGATCTTTTTTATTGCGAGACAATTATTATTTTAAATCTAATAATAATGGTTGTTCTCATTATATGAGTAATATCTTTTATGGTCATGCACCTATTGTGAATCGTTTATTTCTGTTGAATCTCAATCGTAGTGATACACATGTTCATAATATTGATGCCAAAAGATGTAAAATTAATGATGATAGTTCCACATACCTATGGCACTTCCGCTTAGGTCATATTGGTGTAAAATGCACGAAGAAGCTCCATTCTGATGGACTATTGGATTCACTTGACTTTGAATCATTTGAAACACATGAAACATGCCTCATGGGAAAGATGGGTAGAACTCCATTCTATGACACAATTGAGAGATGAACTGACTTGTTGGAAATAATACATATAGATGTGTGCGGTCCAATGAGTGTTGCAACACATAGTGGATATCTGTATTTCGTAAGCTTCACCGATTAGTTGAGTAGATATGGGTATATTTACTTAATGAAACATAAGTTTAAAACATTCGAAGAGTTCAAAGAATTTTAGAGTGAAGCAGACAATCATCGTAACAAGAAGATTAAATTTCCACGATCCGATTTGAAGGTGAGTATTTGAGTTACGAGTTTGGTATGCATTTAAATATGTGTGGAATTTTTCGAAAAATCACACTACTTGGAACACCATAGTGTAATTGTGTGTCTGAATGTCGTAATTGTGATTTACTAGAGTTGGTGCAATCTACGATGTCTCCTAACAATTTTCCACCATTATTTTGGGGTTATGCATTAGAGACAACCACATTCACTTGAAATAGGGCACCATCTAAATCCTTTGAGATGACACCATACGAGTTGTGGTTTGGCAAGAAGCCTAAGCTATTGTTTCTTAAGGTTTGGGGATGCAACGCTTTTGTCAAAAGGTTACAACCTGATAAGGTCGAATCCAAAGCGGAAATGTGTGTCTTCATAGGATACCCTAAAGAAACAATTGGGTATACCTTCTTCCACACAACAGAAGGCAAGACTTGCCAAGAATGGTTTATTTCTAGAGAAGGAGTTTCTCTCGAAAGAAGTGAGTGGGAGGAAGGTAGAGCTTAATGAGGTTATTGAACCTTCTCTTGAGTTAAAGATGTTCTAGTACAACCTTCTCCACCTGAAGGGAAAGCTAATGATTATGATCATGAAACTTTGGACGAAGCTACCACTTAAACTCGCAGGTGGACTAGGAAACGTACCACTCCTGATTGGTATGAGAATCTTGTCTTAATAGTTATGTTGTTAGATAATAGTAAACCTACAAACTGTGAGGAGCAATCATGAGCCCATACTCTGGTAAATGGCTAGAAGCCATGAAATCCGAAATTGGATCCATGTACAAAAACAAGTATGGACTTTGGTTGACTTACCAAATGACTTTAAGGACATTGAGAACAAATGGATCTTCAAAAGGAAACTATACACTGATGGTAATGTCATTGTCTATAAGATCGACTTGTCGTGAAGGGTTTTCGAAAAATTCAAAGAGTTGACCATGATGAGACTTTGTGACACTACAAGAAAAGTTGCCATCTACCATGATAGGATTTCATGGTAGAAGGACGTTTTTTTGTGGTTAAAGGTCTTCTACCACGGATGGGCACTCATGGTAAAAGACGCATCACAAAAGGTTCTAGCATAGTTTTTTGAATACCATGGTGGATGGAACCCATCTTCCACGAAAATGTAGACCGTGGTAGATGTGTTTCGCTAACGCTGTTGACTACTGGCGTCATGCAAACTAACACGTGGAAAATTCTATTAACAGGTAATTACCATCGTCAACTCTTGACAAATCCGTGGTATATGCTAGGCCCAACCAAGGTTTTAAAGGCATAAAAATATTAGTGCCCTCGATCCTTTATTCCTTGTATTCTTCCAAAATCAAGTTTGATATTCAAAACCTAAGGTTGCAAATGATAGATACACTACATGGACAACATCTACCTTGGAGATAAAAAATTATTAAATGTTTACCATAATTATTTTTGCCTAAAAACTCTTTATTTCTTTTATTTGACAAAAACTCCAAAACTCCCCTATAAAAGAAAGTTCGTTTTTCTCCAAAACACCTTGCCAAATTTAGGCACTTTTGAGGCCTATATATCATACCCTATCCTCCTACTTCAAAAATACATATTTTTGAAGAGTTTTAATAATTCATTTTGCCTATTTCTCTAAATGGCAGAAATAAGAAAAAGAAATGTTTTAAATACTTTTCTGCTCCAATAAATCTTGGTAAACTTCTCCAAAGTGTGAATTCATGTTTGGGACCATCTCAAACCAAAAACCTTCTATATCCAATAAAAATATCAAATGAATTCAATTAAACCAATTCATCACTTTTTGAAAACTTGAGAATAAATGGGGCTAAACACCTAAAAAAAACTAAATAAATCTTGGAGGTTTGTATTGACCATACCTATCTACCAGTATCAATGCCCAATCTTTCCAAGATCAAAACCCAAGAAGATATTCATGATCATCAAATGGCCAAGATTTGAAATTATTCAAGACTATGAGCTAAACCTCCTTAAAACCTAATCAAAACATCTCTAGCACTCCTCTCTAGCACCATGACAACCTCTGGTCGACTAGCACTGTAGCTGCACTATAGCTCCCTCTCTCTTTGTCTTATGCTTGGAAAGGGATGATACACATGCTAGGTTATGTCTAAAACTTTATTTCTCTCTCACAGCAGCACCCTACTCACCCTCTACCCTCTGCTCGACCAGAGCACTCACACCACTCCTCTACTCCACCTGGCAGTAGCCCAAGATAGATCTACCCCTCCTCCATGTCCAAAATGGACATTTCCACCATGAACCTCTCCCCCCTTTAAGAGGGCCAGAGGACAGCCAACCTCCCCTTTGCCCCTCATTTGCTCCCTCACCTCACCCTTTACCTCCCTTGAGCCCTAGATGCTCATTCCCCTCCCTGCCAATCCGTAGAGAAGGAGATCTCGCCTCCTCGGCCATGGTCGAGTTCACACCCGTGTGGTCTCCTCTCTGCCTCTCTTCCCTGCATGTCACTATGCCGAGTACCTCTCCCTCCCCTACATCTGACCCAGCTTGGTTTTCTGCCTAGGTCTCTCCCTGGCGCCACCACAGATGAGCTTGGAGCCACCGGCCTCTGGACAACATGGGATCCAGCGGATCTGCACCAAAATGGTCCCTTTCGCCCTGACGCCACGCCGGCCACCGCGTCGCCCTGGCACCCTGCCGACACTAGATGAAGACTCTAGGTGAGCCCCTAACCATTGCTCTTGTGCCCTAGGGTTCCGTCCCTATTTCAGAGTCGAGAGGAGGAAGATGGCCTCTGCGCCATCAGATCCCTCCTAATGCAACATCTCTCCTCCTCCCTTACCCCTTCTTCCTCATGTGCTGTTGACCGCTAGGCCCTGCATGTCAGCTTCAAACACTGCCTCCCGCGTGCCCCGACGCGAGTTGGGCCGGCCTAGAAGCTCTGCACGGCCTAGTTAACTCCGAACCGGCCCACTGCCCTCTTTCCCTTTTCTTTTTCTCTTAATATTCCAGATCTGATAAATAGCTTCCCAGTTTAAATTCAAATAAAAATGAAAAATAGTTAGGATTATCCAGATCTAAAATTCCACATGTCCCTTTGTGTTTTTACTATCATGAAGAGACAAACCCATCTCAACAATAAATTGTTTCATTTTCTGATATTAAACCTACTAAAATATATCTTTGGCAATAAATAAATCCCTAAGTGAGCTATACGTGCCCAAATGAGATGAGTCAAAGTTTGTATGAAGCGTATTTGAAATACCTACCAGTTAGTCTATATCTCAAGCCAAGTGGAGCTATAGATCTGAAGTAATAAAAATAAAAAAATCAATTCAGAAGTACATTATAGAATTTCTCTAGGACAATCTCTACTATATATTGAGTTGATTCCAGCTCCCAATGAAGTGGTACATCAATACCTAACCAAAAGCAGGAGACCAAGATTTATTGATCCTCTGGTGAATTTTGGTGAATTAAAATCCTCTATGTAGGGTTATTCCACCAAATAAATAACCTCTACAGATATACAACTCCTAAAATGATGAATCCAATTTCTATAGGAAGGTATTTAACATACCTACCATGTGACATTGGATTCATATCAAAAGCTTCTGTAGGATAAATCTAGTGAAAAAGACAAACTCCTTGCCGAACTGACTTTAGCTTAAGGGCATTCTGCTAATTATTTTGAAGTGATTCCAACTCTCAAAAATCACAAATTCAAAGATTTAAAGAAATCCCTCAGGAGAAATTTATTTGAGATACAGATCTTTTCTGGCGAATTATTCACCTAAGCGAGGGTTTATTTCACTAGAAAATCCAGGCATCTCCCGAAGAAGGAGTTTTTTGACCCCTTCCCACGGAATGAAGTAACAAGGATATCTCCTACTGAACACATGAACAATGTAGAGTGGTGAAAGCTTGTTGATTCTTGGACTGACCCCGGGAACCAGGTCAAGTCTTGTCTACTCAACTTCCCCCTGTTTGTATTTAACTAGGACTGCCTCTTATACTCCATGCTCTCTCTTTGTGTAGGCCCGTTGTATAATAAATATGCAAACAAGAAATAAACAAAATTATCTCAATGATGTGTTTTTCTATGACAGTTGGGGCTTCTCCCATCACAATGTGAAAAAAGCAACAGTAAGCCCTCTAGAATACTTTTCATCTTTCTCATCTTCCAAAATTTCAATGCCATATTTGTCTCTGAAATGAGTATGATCAACTTGTAATTTGCTGGCTATTCTTCTAATGTTCGATTCAATTCCTAAAACTCATAGGCAACCATTGAAAGCAAGATGGCGCCTAATGCTACATAAGATATCACTAAGGCCGAATAACCTCCTTCCACCGACATGGTGCACTATGCGCTGTCGTAGGACATCAACATCCATTCTACAAGACCAACCAAGACTCTCCTTAAAGCGCAACTCGGGGCTGAGAGAGTAGGGAATGCGATACTGCATAGTGCCATTGTGGGGTTGCAGACGGAGAAACCAGATGGCGAGGCAGAATCCCTGAAGGAATCACGGGAAGTGTGGAAGAAACTATACTAGGTCCATCTTTGTCATCTTCGTATAATTCAATACCCTATTTGTCCATGAAGATGTGATTGGAATTTGCTTGCTAATTTTATGATGTTTGGTTCTATAACTGTCAGGCACTCATTGGAAGCACGGTGGTGCCATCTGCTGCAGAAGATGGAATTAAGGATCAACCCCTTGCTTCCACTGATGAAAGCATCCATGCTTCAAGACCAACCAACTCTCTCCTTGAGCCCAACTTGGGGCTGAGACAGCAGTGAATGAGGCAGTAGGCAGACACAATGCAGCATTGCTGAAGGAGAAAGAAGCACGGAAAGCACTTGTGAACTTCATAGACCTTATAAATTCATCACTTTAGTAATTCTTAGCTCTGTTGTGTAAGTGAACTGGTGGTGTGACTGAAATCTTGTTATGCTCTTTTCTTTATTTTGGTGGAAACTTATGTGCAAACCTATTTATGTCCCCTGAAACACGTGGCCTGCAATTTATGTCATTTTGGTCTGAAACATGCAATCTAGCAAAGTTGCTAGCACTCATATCCGACGTAAACGAAAACATCACGGTTGTTTAGTTGACAAAAATATTTCCGCCAAAAATAAACATTGACGTGACGCACTTTCACTTGTCAACGTCCTAGACGAAACAGAAACGTCATCTCTTCTACCCTGATGAAATAAGTTCATCATGCGTTGGAGATACGTGTCCAACTCTGATTGGTCCATGATTCACGCTCCAGATGGACCATGTGTTTCCTTCCTATTGGTCCACGTGTCGCCCTGACGGTCGGCCACGCGTAAGCTGGCCAGCTTATTGCCATGATGAAAATGAAATTTGTCTCCGCCAGCGTGAAGAAAAGGGAAGGATGACATAAGCAACGGAATGGATGACGTTAGCAAACGATGCTAGCGGAATATAGCTGTGACCGAAAAATGTCAGGAAGTCGATGACGTCATGGATGGCAACCATGACGTTTGCGAACATCACTGACGGAAGCTCACGGTGCTTCCTTCCATGTGGCGTATACCATGAGAAACAAAAATATCACGAATGATTGGGCCTGGGCTGGTCCAGTTGGCCGCGGCAAAATTGGAGGAACGTCACGGACGACCGGTGACATTTTCACACAGAAAAACGTCACAGATCCAATTATGATGTGATGTTAATGACCTTTTTTCATCGTAGAATTCATCGCGGATGGCCATCTATGACATTTTTCGTCTTATCAATGATGATATCAGAACTTCATGAACCGTCTAGATTCTTATAGTGTGAAGAAGATTGACTCATCTACCAGATGTGGGAACTTTATCATAAACAATAATGTCGGTATGGTAATGAACTTGGCCATTCGGATCGAAACTAGGAATGTTCATACACTATAGGCCAATATTTTGAAGTAGCCAAAGCATTTTTTGCTATTCAAAGCAGCTATCAGAACACATGTTTCTCATTTTTCAGGGCAAGTAGTACAAATAAGAGGATGCCACATGAAAGTATTTAGTTTTTCTTTGTTTTATTTGAATGTTTTCAAAACAGGATCGAATTCATCAGCATACAGATTCTTCACACAAAGTTAGTTGCATTTTCCAAAACTCTCGGCGATGCTTGATATATTAACATCATTGGTACCTTCAGACGACATTTGGAAAAATCAAGAGGAGTCTATCATGCTTACTTATAGTTCAAATTTGACCTAATTTCTTTAAATCGACATAAAGTCATTTAAGTGGGCATAGTTAGCTAATATGAAAGCTTGATATGTGCTAAGACTAGGGAATTGTATGAAAACATCTTCCACTTTTTTTGAAAACCGGGTGGTGGCACTTTTTTTTGACTGGGGTATGTCCAAAGGAGCGAGATTCTTCAATAATTAACACGGTTAGTGGATGTGTACATATATGTTACACCAAGGACCTCAAAAAAGAGAAAATTAGATTCAAGCCCATACATTTAGCATAAAGGACCCTAAAATCAAGCAAGGAAAAGTAGTCGTCTTCACTGGACTCTTTGGCCTTCAGGATGGGCCTACACACCTGAGACTAGGTCTCGACCCATGTACCCCTCTATTATGTCTAAACTACCCCTATCTTGTATACATCTCCCCCACCCCAAATGTAAACCCTAGATAAGATATGATGAAGATATAGAGTTGTGGCTCCATGACATCCTCTTGTGGAGAAGACCTGTTAGGGTATAAGGCCTCTTAGATCTAATCTTTGAGATGACCATGACCTCTCATTATATGAGTGTTGTTTCTATCTTTTCATATACATTGCCTTGCAATCTCTTCACAAGAAGATTCTAGTTGCTACTTGTCAACCTTTCCTACTTGGATCTCTACCTTTGTGTCTCTTCCAAGTGGATTCTATTGGGTTGGTGGTTCGGGCCAACGAGAGAAAACCAATTTAGGTGTGGTGTGCGTTTGTATCTTTGATTCCCCTCGCGTGTTCATTGTTTTATTTGCTCCCTCCCCAAATCCCCTCAAATTAATGAAGATCTGGACACACTAGTAGCTTTGTGCTACATCAAGTAGTTTGGAGGAAATGGTTCCTATCTGAGATGGGTGTGGTTCCGAGTGCATTGAGTCTGCTCACCCTGTATTGTGATGATATCGTGCCATTGCCCTTTCCCAAGAGCCAAAGTGAAATAAGAATACCAAGGATATGAAGTGTCATTTTCAGAACATACGTGAGCATGTCCAAGAAGGAGACATAGAGATTTTCAAAGTACATATTATGAGGTATTTTATGATGGTAGATTTGTTGGGTTTGCAGCATAGAAAACAAAAAAATTCCTACAATGGGAACTATTATACACAAAGATCTATCTAGTAGATACAAGCAACGGGTGGATATACATCCATAGAGAACATGCCCTCGAGGACCGACAAAGTGTAACGAGATGGAACTCGTGGATGATGTAGTCAAACGCTTGCCGATCTCAAGATCGTGAGGAAGTCCTAGCACCACAAATCAGCAGCACGTGCGTCCTCGCACACACATTTAGGCCACTAAACAACATCCACCTCCTTGCTCCAGTGATGCAGCGGAAGTAACAACTCCTTCTAGACGAAATGCCACCAGGAACATGTATCTCACTAATCTGTGACCATGGGGGGATAATTCCAGAGGGGGAGAGAGATCCTTCACGAGGAGGTGTGCTTTGTGTGGGAGGAGAGCGAGGCCTTTTATAGGGGAGGGGGCACCCCCTCCCATGGCCATCGGCAATGGAAGAGCCCCTCCACCTCTTCTCATTCATGTGGGTGGGAGCTCCACTCACATAAACATGCCTCCACTCAAAGTTTTGCTCACATGAATTAAATTTCCACCAAATTTAATGCAACTCTCATTTAATAAAACTCTTTTATTTATTTTATTCAGAATTTTGTTAATTACTTTAATTAACAAACGTTCACATAAAACCCCCTACAACATTTCAATATCACATGCAGAATCAATTTCAGCAATTTCACCCAGAACAATTTCGGTGTCCATTGAAATAATTCCAGTGCTTTGCAATTCTTTTGTCTAGAACATATTTGCTCCAAATGGTGTTTCTCAACCCTTAAGTGTGTCACCCTACGATTCACGAATAATGCAGACATGATCGAGACCCCTCTCAAATCAATAATAAGAAGTGGGATCTGGAGATCCATACCGACTCCCACACATTCAACGATGACTTCTGTGATCGAGGGAACCTTTAACGATAGTAACTAAATCCCTTTGTCTTGCGATATATTACATGTCCGAGATTCGATCAGCAGTATCTCAATACTTAGTTTGATCTCGTTACCGACATGCACTCTTTTCTTGTTCCCGTGATATAACATTCTAGTGATCACATCACTTGCTTGCAAGCTATCTTAATGTGATATCACCGAGAGGGCCTAGAGTATATCTATCCGTCATCGGGATTGACAAATTACACTCTTGATCCATGAGCCACAACATAACACCTTAGGAATACCCAAACCCATCTTGATAGTCACCCTGTTATGGTGTGACATTTGATGTTATCAAAGTATTCTTCTGGTGTTAGCAATTAACATGATCTCATGATCTAAGGATAAAGATTACTTCGTATGATGCTATAGCAATATAAACATAATGAATTTGATCGTAATGCTATACTTTTGATGAATGTTAATCACATCATTCACCAATGCTGTGACCTCGTTATTAACAACATCCAATGTCCATGATCAGGAAACCTTGATCATCATGTTAATCAACGAGCTAGTTTATAGAGAGGCATAACTAGGAACTTTCTATTTGTTTATTAAACACACATGTATTAAGGTTTCCGTATTAATACAATTATAGCATGCAAAATAAAAATCTATCATATACTTGGAATACATATAATAACAACTTTATTATTGCCTCTTAGGGCATATTCCCTTCAATATTAATGTTGGAGGGGTCACACTCGAAGATCGGTATGGTAGCACACTGAGACAATGATTTATATAGGTTCAGGCCCCAAACATACATTGTTTGGTAAATACCCTACTTCTTGTTTGAGGTGGATGGAGTTATCGTAGTGTGCTATGATGAGATCAAGATATGGCTTGATATCACCTATGGTGGTTGGAGGTAGAATACGATCGGAGGGATTCTCATATCGAAGAGGCCCGTCCAATCAGAGGGATTAGCCAGGGCTTCTAGATTCTAGGTTAAATCAACCCTATCATTTGGCTTCCCTGCCCCCTGTAACATCCCAAAACTTTAATCCAAGGTTATCAAGATCAAATCATCCAAAAATAGGGTTAACAAAAACTTTTCCAAATTTAAAATGAAAGCATTCATATATGTATGCATTTAAAATAGGAGTTGTTTGAATTGCCATGATTGATTGATCCAATGCTTGTAAAATGTTTCTTAGGTGATTTAAACATCATCTACATCATTCCCAAACTTTTCCTAAAGAAAATCAAATCAAAAAGAATTAAAAAGAAGGAATGGTCATTTTGGCAAATTTAACTCTCAAGCCTACTTTGGCTATTCCTAGTACTCAATTCTTAACAGAAACATTTCTTGATCTTTGCACCCCTTGCTAGTACACATAATGAGGTACCAAGGCCCACCTTTTGATCTACTAAAAACATTCTGTTAACTATTTTAAATGACAGTTTAAAATTGAATCTAATGCATATGCATAGATCACCCCTATTTCAAAAACCATCTATTTGAGCTCCATTTTCAAAACCCTTGCAACTAGAGACTACCTATCACTAGTGGAGATCACTCAAAAGTTTTGAAACCAAAATTCAAAACCTTCTTTCATGCGGCCATTTCATCAAACACTTGGCATGCATAATCTATACTCTAATCCCAGCTCACTGTTTACTACAGGGTTTTGCCCCCCAATTGATCCCCATTTAATCCCCTTGTCCCCTCTTGATCTAACCAGAGCCTAACCAGCCTCTTCCCTACCCCTAGCTGCACTGCCATGCCATGCCGAGCACCACCTCGCCGGCTGATAATGCACTCACAGCAGCAGCCCTCTCCAGCCCCTCTCCTCATGTCTAGCAGCTTGCCAGTGGTCCACCTCCACCGCCCAACCAGCCCTAGGCCAGAGACAGAGAGCAGAGCGGCCAGGAACCGCCGCGCCCGGAGCCGGTCAAGCATGCCGACGCCGCCCCTAGAGCACACCCTGTCCCCACTCGCACAGACCATCCCTTGGCACCAGCCCGCGCCCGCCACTCCACCTCGACCTGGAGAACACCCCAGACATCCCCGTTCGCCGCCCAAAGCCTCACAGCGACCGCTCGCCATGGACACCGCCGCTTCGGTCGCGTAGAGAGCCACCTCGCCTAGACCGCGTGCCACCGCCCCTACGGCCACATTCAATTCCTAGAGCACCGCCAGGGATCCGCCCATCGATCGCCACCCCTAGCCATGCCTCTACCCCGCCGTAGCCTTGTCGTCGGAGTTGCCTGCCCATCCCGCTCGGTCTCATCGTCGGGCCTATAAAAGGAGCCCTCCTCGGCCTCTTCTTACACACCATTCCACTCCCCTCACCTCTCTGAACCTCACCCATCTCTAGCCGGAGCAAGTGGAGCAGCAGCTCGCCGGAATTGGAGCTGGAGCAGCCGCGGCAGGAGGAGAAGGGCACCGTTGATTGCGGCCACCCCAAGCTCCGCCGCAACCGTGCCTCGCCTTGCCGTCGTCTTCCACGTCGTTTGCCCGCCTCGCCGATCCCGCTGGAGCCCTGGTACGCCCCCAGTAGACCCCCACCGAGCCGCTCGGGTTCGAGCTCGCCGACGACCTGTTCGTCGTCGACGACGACCCTTAGCCGTTGATCTCGCTTCTAATCCTACGGCCCACAGCGCGCGTACCGTTTCATGTTTTAAGTGCCGCTGACACGTGGGACCCCCCTGTCAGCTGAGCCCCGCGCCACGGAGCGCCACTGGGCCGGCCCAAGTCCTTTCCCGCACTAGCCCATCGATTCAAATCTGGATTTTTCTTTTTAGTTAAATATAGTTTATGTCCACTAGTTTGAAAATCAATTCAGAGAGTTTTAGAAATCCAAATTACATGAAACCAATTTTGTCTGAAAGGTATTAAAATGATCTATCCAAGCCCGTTGGATTAAATTCAGTTAGAGTTATAGATCTGTCCTAATAAAAATAACAAACAGAAGCTTTTGCAACTTGCAACATTTTTATAAAATCAACCAAGTTAGCTTTTGAGTTGGTTCCAACTCTCAAAAATCACATTTCATCATATCTATCTAAATATGTAATAATATTAAGGTTTACATGCAGTGACTTTGGACTAGTAGCAAAATAATGCTATATAGGCATTTCTAGTCACTTTAAATCATTAAATAATGAACTTAAACCAAAGTAATATTGATCCAACCTTAAATCTCATTCCCACAGGTTAGAATATGTGGTGAGGACATGTGTCCACATGATCCCATATTTTGTTGGTGAATATTAAATTTTAGTTAATATTTCAATGAGTACAAATTACTTTTCTAAAATAAAAAGGATGAAACTATTGAAACTAAACTTGTGTTGCTTGTGATGATAATAGATCATCAATTGTGTGTTTTAGAATGCTACTTAGCCTAGTTAAGTATTGTTTGGTGATTGTGCACTCCCTATGTATTTATAGACGCTAGTACTGACCAAGCTTTCGAGGAGGAGGAGTTCTACCAAGAAGAAGAAGAAGAAGAAAACTTCAACCACTGCACCAACCAAGGCAAGCTATTGTTAGCAGGCTAGAATTAAGCTAGATGAATGAGCAAGGATGCTTTAGGCATGCTTTGATCACACCCCTTTTAACTATTAGTACCCCAAGTCTTACCTACAAGTTTTACTCCCCTTAGTATGCAAAGTTCCTTATTTATTTTGAAGGTAGCATAAAAAGTATAGAACTTGACCTACTTAGAAACCTTTAGATGTCATTCTATGGCATGAGATCGATCCCATCTTTCCCCTTTAGTGAACACTCTTAACTTAGTATTTTAGAGTAGATCAAAAACTTGAGTCACTTTAGATGGGAGCACTTGGTTTATGAATTGTGAAAACCTTGGAATGATGAGTCATTCTATTGAGATGTTTTGACATGTGTTGAGAGACACAACTGGTTTATGATGATGAAAATGATGAGGCATGAGCCTTAAGCCTTTTATAAAACTGATGGTTGGATTCGGATGCGATACCATTCCAAATTTACCGTACAACCACACTACCTGAATTGGGTAAGGCTTAGCTAGAAATTTATATGCATTAGTATTAGTTCCCTCACGGGAGAGGTTTGAGCTGAGGCTACCTCTCAATGTTGTCCACCTATGCAGTGCCCAAGATGACTGATGGTCATGGTTGGGAGGCCATGCTCATAGGAGAGGTGCTTATACTAGGGTGTGTAAAGGGAAGGTTATGTTTGATTATCTACATACTAAGTATGATGATTCAGGGTTATCCCTGATAGATGTATCGAATCTTGTGGTGAAAGTGTACCACCTCTACAGAGTGTCAAACTATTCGAATAGCCGCGTCCGTGGTTATGGACAGTTGGAATGGCCATACTGTTTCGTTGTCAGATGTTTTCTAAATAACTTGAAATGAAGGATGAACTTTGACTTAACCACAACAGGGTTGTGTTGATGATAATAGCTTCCCAACTTAAGTGATTCTAGAACTTTACTTTATCTTTCTTTGCTTCTGAACTCAGCTTAGGTTTCAAACTTAACTTGATAGTTAAATTAGATTTAGCACTTTAACTTAGAATTATAGTACCTGTTAATAGTAGTTTGCGAGTACTCATGGCTTTTGTCCCTGGCTATTATCATGGCCAGACTATGAAGGATATTATCAAGATGATGGTCAACAGGACGGCTATGATAACTAGGATTATCTGCCTTCGTCAGCATTGCCTGTGCCCCTGAAGATGGACCCCACCGCTATGCTTATCTTTTATTTCCGCTGCTTGTTGTATTAAAGACTGGATCATGAGATCCTTATTTGTGTAAAAACTTATGTATGGTTTGTAATGGATGATGTACTGTGATATCCAATCCGTTATGTCTCGCAAAAATGGTAATCCTGGGATTGCGAGGTAGGGCATAACAGGCATCTGGGATTAAAAATCCGGGTGTTGACACCCCCTTACATACAAGATCGAGGCTTACAAGATCACCAAGATGATTTATAAATGGTGGTGCCTACATAAGATCCTAACAAGAATATTAGATCTAATCTTCATAGAGTAATTGTGATATCCCAAAGAATCAGTTCGAGATTGCTGCCTTGACTTGGTCGCCAAGATACCCTCGCTCGGTCCTTCTCCCGGGACATGATCCTTAGTAGGTCGTGATGGTCCCGGGTGGGCTTTATTTCTTTATGTGACCCACCTGGTACCCATGACCTTGATAGTAGCACCTGAGTCCTTCGTAGTAGAAGGGAGCTTGACTCTAGATCCCATTCGGGGTTGCCGAGTGGAGATCATGAAGGAGTCCCCTGATCCTTTGTCCGCCTAAGATGTCAATGTCGAATCTTGTCCTTTTGTAGAAGCTTGCCACTAAGTGGTATTCTTTTAGCAAAATTACTAGGATCATTGTTGGTTGGTCGACTGCTCTGTTCTTCATCGTGCCCTTGAGGTGGGAGGGGTCACTGGGACTACACTTATCAATCAATTTACGAGCACTATGGATCATCAAGTAACGACCCGAATGCTGATTATTTGATGTGGCAGAGATCACCTAGGCTACCATTAATCGGTTGATCGATGAGCCCAATGTCTTGTCAGATAATGGTTCAACCTCCGATACTCTAAGGTGGAAGATATAACCCGCACTATTTTCTATCGGTTGGTTGACAATTCCAATTTTTGTTGGATAGCTGATGACTGCAAGTGCACAAATCAATTGTAGCTAGTTTCAAAGTAAAGATATCAAACCCACAGAGAGATATTGATAAAGGTCTTTATGCCCCTCGTCACTATCTACCAAAGGATACTTATAAGATGCCTTTTATCTCAAGTAAAGGGTGTTTCATAGGTTTTTGGTTGTTTGTAGAAAAGTAATTAAAACAAGTAAAAGGAAACAAGTAACAAGATTGTGTGAAAACGTGGTTGAACTCAATAGGGATAAAACGTTCTTAGGGATGCAGGATACACCACTAGCATAGTATTGTTGTTATTAATAATCAAGATAACATACTTATTGTGTCATGAGATGTGTGGAGATCTCCATAATAAGTTGTTCACTACAAGGCTCGTAGGAAGCAACTTTGTTGAGCCAAGAGTGAGGTCACCTCTAAATAACCACTACAATGTCTGAGAGCAGTCACCCATACAAACCACCGCAATTAACGGTTTCCCCGTGGATATCATAATTAGCTTAGGGAGGCCCTCTTTTATCCCCCTTTGACCATCTTGGTTACGAGCCGATGCCAATCTGTCATGGGGACATACCAGGTATGATCCCAAGACACGTCCAAATGATTTCTCCCTACCTTTAGTCCCAAGGGAAAATGATATGTGGTCGAGTACAATACCATCTAAAGCGAGAGAGATCAAACACAAATCATAAATCTATCATAGACCGGCAAGTCATATGGACACAAGAATAGATCATCTTTATTACAAATTCATAATGGTGCTAGGGTTTCTCCATCTCCCCAAGAACAAAGGAACTACTCACACATGGAAGCAATCAACACCATCATCATAATCAAATGAATGGATAGAAGTACGGAGATAGATCTAATGCAAACCACAATTGAATCTAGAATCACAACAAGATCTAGTAGATGAGAGATGGGGGTAATGGTGGTAATGGTGATGCAGCGGTTGATGATGAGGGGGGTGATGCATTGTCCTCCAATGATCCGTGAAGCAGCTGGGATTTTGCCCCAACCAAGTTCCTCCTTCAGATCCCTTTCGGATGTGGTTTTTCGTGGTTTCTGGTGGCTATGAATGTTAGATCTCTCTCTTGTCTTCGCCAGGAGAAAGTATTTGATGAGTCGGTCATGCTGGCACCTAGTACGGGCAAATGGTACAGGTGAGCACTGCACGTACCACCGGTCATTAACGGTACTGATTGTTCCTCCTCGCTTGGTATTCTCCCAGGTGCGAAGGTAAATCCATAAAATGACTTTTATCACTTAGAAATATCATATAATTACACAATATGACAGTTCCAATTGATATGTTCGTATAAGACTTAGTGATTTAGGATCCTGTTAAAACAAGAACAAAATGGTGCGTGCAAACGCAGTGAAATACAAAGACCTCTACTCTTTTTATGCAAAAACAAAAGGTAAATATGCTTCCATTTTGGACTCATCAATAACGATCTGACCTCCGATCATCTAAGGTGGAAGAGATCACATGAGTACTACGTTTTGTCGGTTGATCAACGAGTCCAATGTTCTATCGGATAATGGTCCAACCTTCGATCATCTGTGTAACATCCCAAAACTTTAATCCAAATGATCAAGATCAAATCTACCCAATTTAGGGTTAACAAAAACTTTTCCATATAAAAATCTTTAAGCATTCATATGTGTGTGCATTTAAAATAGGAGTTGTTTTGAATTGCCATGATTGAGTGATCTATTGATTGCAAAATGACTCTAAGGTGCATTACACATCATCTAGATCATCCCCAAGCAAATCCCAAAGAAAAATAAATCAAAAAGAATTCAATAAGCAAATGGTCAATTTTGCCATTTTAATCACATAGCCCACTTTGGCTATTCCTAGCACTCATTTCTTAACAGAGACAATTGTGGGTCTTTACACCCCTTTCTAGTACAAATAGTGATGTACCAAGGCCCACCTCGCCCCCGCTGGTAGCCCTCTGTACCGCCCTCGCCGGAGACGCCAGCCCACACCCGTCGGTCCTCTCGTCGAGCCTATATAAGGAGGCCACCCCAGCACCATTTCTTCACACCATCTCACTCCCCTCTCTCCACTGACCGTTTCCCCTCTCTCGCTGGAGCCGCTCGAGCCGCCGTTCACCGGAATTCCACCGACGGTAGCCGCTGCAGAGGAGGAGAAGTCCCCGTCAATTTCGTCCACCTCAGCCCCTGCCGCGACCTCGCCTGAGTCTGCCGTCATCCACCAGTTCGTTTGCCCGCCTCTCCGCACTAGCTGGAGCCCTGGTACATCCCTAGTAGACCCCCACCGACCGTTTAGGGTTCAGTCTCGCCGGCGATGAGTCCGTCGTTGACGATGACCATGAGCCGTCGATCTGTGTTCTAATCGTGTGGCCCAGATCGCCCCGTACCGCTTCGGGTTTTAAGTGTCGTTGACATGCGGGACCCCCTGTCAGTCGCCCTCTACGCCGCGGAGCACCACTGGGCCGGCCCAATTAGTTTCCCGCGCTGACCCAGTAATTCAAATATAGGTTTTTCTATTTAGATTTAGAATCAATTCTGTCCCTTAGTTTAAAAATCATTTTAGGAAGATTTACTAAACCAAATAGAGTGATTCCAATTTTGTTGGAAAGCTACGGAAAATATCAATCGAAGCCCGTTGGATTTAAATCATTTAGAGTTAGAGATCTCTCCTAGTTAAAATAACAAAACAGGAGCTTTTGCACATTCAAACATTTTTCTAAAATCAACCATAATAGCTTTTGAGTTGATTCCAACTCTCAAAAATCACATTTAACCATACATATCTGAATATGTAATAATATTAAGGTTTGCATGCAGTGACTTTGGACTAGTACCAAAATAATGCTATATAGGCATTTCTAGTCACTTTAAATCATTAATTATTAAACTTAAACTTATTCAAATGTGATCCAACCCTTAAATCAAATTCCATATGTTGGAATATGTGGTGATGACATGTGTCCACATGATCCCATATTTTAAATGGAGAATATTAAATCTTAGTTAGTTTCAATGAGTAGAAATTACTTTTCTCAAATAAAATAAATGAAACTAGTTCCGTAAACCTTGTGATGCTTGTGATGATAATAGATCATCAAATGTGTGCCTTAGTATGCTAAGTAGACTAGTTAAGTATTGTTTGGTGATTGTGTATCCCGTATGTATTTATAGACGATAGTACCGACCAAGTCTACGAGGAGGAGGAGTTCTACCAAGAGGAGGAGGAAGAAAACTTCAACCAATGCACTACACAAGGCAATCCATCATTAACAATGCAAGCTAACCCTTGCAAGCTAGATAACCTAAGCAAAGGCATTAGGCATGCTTTGATGATACCCTTTTGACTTATACCTACTCCTAGTTTTATTTCCAACTTTACTTTCTTTACTTTACCAAAGTCCTTTACTTGTTTAAAGGTAGCATAAAGAGTATAAAACTTGACCCATCTAGCTAGACTTAGATGTCATTCTATGGCATGAGATTGAGGTTAGCATCCCACCTTAGTGAACACTCTTAACTTAGTAGTGGAATAAAACCCAAAACTTGATTCACTTTAGATGGGAATATTTGGTGAAAATGATTTATGAAAACCTTGGAATGATGAATCATTCTATTGTGATGTTTTGACATGTGTTGAGAAACACAAATGGTTTATGATGATGATGAAAATGTTGAGGCATGAGCCTTAGCCCTTTTTACAAAACTGATGGTTGGGTTCGGATGCGATACCATTCCAATTTTACCGTACAACCACAATACCTAAAATAGGTAAGGCTTAGCCGGAAGTTTATATGCATTAGTATTAGTTCCCTCGTGGGAGAGGTTTGAGATGAGGCTACCTCTCAATGTTGTCCACCTATCCAGTGCCCAAGATGATAGATGGTCATGGTTGGGAGGCCATGCTCATAGGAGAGATGCTTATACTAGGGTGTGTAAAGGAAAGGTTATGTTTGATTATCTGCATACTAAGTATGATGATTCAGGGTTATCCCTGACAGATGTATCAAATCTTGTGGTGAAAGTGTACCACCTCTACAGAGTGTCGAACTATTCGAATAGCCGCGTCCGCGGTTATGGACAGTTGGAGTGGCCATACTGTTCCGTTGTCAGATGTTTTCAAAACAACTTATGAAATGAATTGTGACATGACTTGACCACAACAGAGTTATGACTATGACGATTAAGTTCCCACTTAGGTGTTTTCAAACTTCTTTTATCTTTCTTTGTTTCTGAACTCAGCTTAGGTTTCAAACTTAACTTCACAATTAAACTTAGAGTTAGCATTCCTACTAGAACTATCTTACTTGTTAGTGATAGTTTGCGAGTACTTAAAGAGTACTCATGGCTTTTATCCCTGGCTATTCCTATGGCCAGACTAGGAAGGAGACTACCAAGATGAAGGACAGCAGGACGGCTATGATAACTAGGACTATCTCCCATCGTTAGCATTGCCTATGACTCTGAAGATGGACCCCACCGCTACGCTATTTATTCCGCTACTTGATTGTACTAAGACTGGATCATGAGATCCTTTATTTTGTTGTAAGACCTTATTATGGTTTGTAATGGATGCTGTACTGTGATATCCAATCTGTTATGTCTCACCAAAATGGTAATCCTGGGATTGCGATGTATGGCATAACAGGCATCTAGGATTAAAAATCCGGGTGTTGACAATCTGAGGTGGCAGAGATCACCTGGACTACTTTTGTTGGTTTATCGACGAGCCCAATGTTCTGTCAGATAACGATTTGACCTCTGATCATCTGAGGTAGCAGAGATCACCTAGACTACTTTCTATCAGTTGATCGACGAGTCCCATGTTATATCCAATAATAGTCCGGCCTTTGATCATCTAAGGTGGCACAGATCACCTAGACTGTATTTTCTCTAAGCAAGCAGAGATCACCTAGACTGTTGTTTGTCGATTGATCGATGAGTCCGAAGTTTTGTCAGACGCCAAGCCCGCATGGGTGACCCGGTGTTGGGATTTGGGCCAGGTTCCGAACCCCAGGAAGTTCAGATGCCTCTCTTCTCTATGGTGGTAGATCTCACCTGAACTACTGTTTGTCGGTTGATCGATGAGTCTAAAGTTTGCTAGATGTTGAATCTTGTGGATGGTCTGGTGTTGGTCTTTAGGTCAGACCGAGTCTGCCTCTTGCGTCTAGGTTGGGTTGCAACTTCCTCGCAGGAGTACCTCAGGCCCTAATACGATTTGCCTCGGTGGTTGAGCTAGTACCGGGTTAGATCATCGACATCCAGTTGTGTCCAACCAACAAGGACAACTAGTGGCAATCCAAATGTCTGAGTCATCCTTACTTGCGTCCATTCATTTGTTACGACCTGGCTAGTGGCTTCCATGGTAGGACGCATTTGTGACGTGCTCAGGCTCAATCCCAATCAAGGATCTCTTGAATTGAAACTGGTCGAACAAAGCCTAGTGTCCTCATGACACACCCTGTTGATTGCCCTTCACTCTTTTTAAGTTGTGTGCGTAATCTGTGAATCATTACATCTAGCCCTTGAGGTTCCATCCCAATTTATTCAATCGATCTTCGGACGCTATCGTGGAGCATCCCACAGCCCTTCACATGGGATGGACTTTTAGTTGAAGGCGACATATGTGAAGAGGGGATATTTCACCATTTCCCTTATGCGGATCTTGCCCTAGGTGATGGGGACAATATGTCCCTTTAAAGGCAACTCCTAATACCTTTGTGTTGTGATCCTACTCTTAGCCGCCGCCATTACAGATCTATCGTTTCATAGATGCCATTAAAGATTGAAGAGGGTGAATCATTCACGACCTCGGTGGTGAGCGCTAGTTCACCTCTGGCCATAGGAGACCCTAGTTAGAATGGACGTCCGAACAAAAACTTAGTTTCAAAAACCAAAGTGAGTACTTATGAAAACTATTTCCTCTCTTACCCTTGGGAATTCTTCCTTTCAAAAAAATTCATGTTCCTCCAAATTCTTACATTACTACATAAAACTTTGACACACTTGATCACTTCACTAACTTTCTCATCCTAAATTCTTATAGATGGAAGCTCAATACAACAAGTTCTACCAGTTGGGCAACGGAGGCCAAATGATCTTCAAGAGGGATTTGGATTCACTGTCTGAGTTCTTGGAGCGTCCTCATCCGGAATTCCTTGGAGCTCAACTCTCGGGTCCACCAGGAGGAGATTTACAATGGCTAGTGACTGCTGATCTTCAAGGCAAGATAGAAGCACCAGTATCTTGGAGGATTCAGTTCTCGGTGAGAGAGAACAACTGGCTACATGGATTAGCTAGAGCAATGCATGAAGCTCTCGCACGTCTATGTGCCCTAAGTGTCAACCTAATCCAAGGAACCCGCTTTGTTCACTATGCGAGGCGTGATTCCATGGGAATGCCGGTAGAGATGCCAAGTCACCCAATACTGAAGCGTCAAGTGGAGAACCTCGACTTCCTACTATACGACAGACAGAAGGAGTTAGACAATGCTAGAGAGCTCGCCAACAACAACCTCGCCATTGCAGCCCAGAAGGCCTAGACTTTCTCACTTCTCGTCCAGGATCATCAGTCTCTACGCGGTCAACGTGCAAAGAAGGATCGCACCATCGACCGTCTTCGCAAGAAGGTGGACGACCTCGAGAAGACCATCAAGGAGCAAGAAGCTCAGCTTGCCGTAAAGGAAGAAGAAGAGGAAGGTGAAGATATCCAAGGGTATATTGACTCCTACCTCAGCAATGATGATGACTTTCTGGAGGAAGATGCCGTGGACTTCTACACCGACGATGACGACTCCGACTTCATCGATGATGAGTAGATGCACTAGAGCACTGTTGTAGCATGAGATGTATCGGTCCCATTGTATCGTAGCTTACAGAATGGTTCTTAAACCGATCTGTTTTCCTTTGATGTTGTGGTGTGTGTGTGTGTTTGTATCGTGTTCTTTGCTTGAATGAATGAAAAGAAGTTAGTTGCAAAAACCTGAGTCAAACTCAAAGTTTTAGCTTTGAAATCAAAACCATAAACCATAGAATTTTCCCTCTTACCCCTTTATCTACCTCAATCTTCAGATGACTCGTGGAAACCAAGGAGGGAGCAGCTCATCGCAAGACCCAATGCTGCAGATTCTATAGACTCTCATTGCAGACCGTGAAGCAAGCAGGCCAGAGCGCCAAGTTGGCCTAGCAACACTATAGCAAATTGCCCAGATGGCTCACAACAACCAGAACCATGGAAATCAGGATCATCATGGATCCAAACTCAAAAACTTCCAGAATACCAATCCCCCAATCTTTAGTACTTTAGAGAACCTCCTTGATGCTGATGACTGATTGCAGACAATGGAGAACAACTTAGAAGTAGCAGGAGTGGATGCCAACGAGAAGGTTCTTTTTGCCACCCACTACTTGGCAGGAGATGCAAGAGCATGGTGGAACAACACCCGCACAATGAACCATGGTCAAGTGATGACATGGGAAGCCTTCAAAATCAAGTTCAGTCGCACCCACGTGCCGCAGGGTCTAGTCACCTGAATGAGGGATGAATTCTGAGAGTTGAAGCAAGGCAGAATGACTGTAGTGGAGTACCGTGACAGATTCTTGTCCCTTGCTAGGTATGCACCTGATGGGATCAACACGGAGGCCAAGAAGGAGAGATTCTTGAATGGACTGCATGATGAGATGCAGACCGTCCTCGTCAACATCCGTTTCCAGGATCTCAAAGAGCTAGTCGACTCTGCCATTCAGATGGAAGGAAAGCTTAACCAGGCAAATGACAACCGCAAACGTCGTATGATGCACCGAGCTAGATCCAACAATCACCAGAAGGACCGTCCCAACCCTTCTGCGGGATATGCATCGAGGAACAACCGACCCCCAATGTCTCGCCCAAGCTACCCCAACCGTAGCGGAGGAAATGTGAAGTCCGGAGGAAACAACACTCACCCCGGCAACACCAGCAATTTCAACCGTGCACCTCCCAAGAACAACAACAGCAACAACAACAACAAACAACAACACTGCACCTAGAACTGGAAGCAATGTTGTGCTCGTGGCCGCGAAAGACAAGTCTCGGATCACTTGTTTCGAGTGTGGAGTGAAGGGCCACTATTCCAATGAGTGTCCCAAGAAGATTGCCGCCACTGCCAATGTGAATGCCCCATCTCAACAACAGCGTTGTGTTCAACCAGGAAGAAGATTCGCCCCAGGGAACCCTCACAACCGCAATGGCCGTCTCTTCCACATGAACGCCAAAGAAGCCCAAGAAGCGACATATGTAGTGTTGGGTATGTTTTCTGTCAACTCCGTTTTAGCAAGAGTGTTGTGTGATTCTGGAGCATCGCACTCATTTGTCACCGAAGAATTTGCATGCACTAGTAAGATTCACCCAACCAACTTGAAGCATGTCATGATAGTTCAAATCCCTGGTTCAACTACAAAAGCTAGAAAAATTTGCAAAGATGTGCCTATCAGAATACATGGGATAGATTTTTATGCCAATCTAATAGTACTTGGAACCAAAGGATTGGAAGTAGTACTAGGAATGGATTGGATGTCAACGCATAAAGGGTTGATAGACTATGCCAAGAAAGCCATCACAATGACCAGTAGCTCTGGAGTCTTAGTAGAGCATATATCTGAAAGCCTGCCCCGTCAATTCAAGTGTAACAAGAGTCTAGCCCTGCCTACCACTGACCAAGTCAGAGTAGTCTGTGAATACCCCGACGTATTCCCAGATGAATTGCCAGGTATGCCCCCGGATAGGGATATTGAGTTCATTATTGAGCTAATCCCTGGAACCGGACCCATAGCTCAGAGACCCTATAGCATGAACCCCTCAGAGTTAGTAGAATTGAAGAAGCAGCTGGATGCTATGTTGGCAACAGGCTTGATTCAACCAAGCGCATCGCCATGGAGATCACCAGTGTTATTCGTCGATAAGAAAGATGGAGGCAACTGTCTGTGCACAGATTACAGGAAGCTGAATGACGTCACCATCAAAAACAAGTACCCATTGCCAAAGATAGAGGATCTATTTGATCAGTTGACTGGAGCAAATGTATTCTCTAAGATCGATCTTAGGACTGGTTATCACCAACTTAAGATTCATGCAACGGATATTCCGAAGACCGCCTTTACTACTCGTTATGGTTTATACGAGTATACGGTTATGTCTTTTAGATTAACCAATGCCCCTGCTTATTTCATGAATATCATGAATAAGATCTTTATGAATTTTTTGGATAAGTTTGTCGTTATGTTTATCGACGATATCCTTATCTACTCCAAGTCAGAAGAAGAGCATGAGAAACATCTGAGAATCATCCTTGAAACCCTTAGAGAGCATCAGATGTACGCCAAGTTTAGAAAATGTGAGTTTTGGCTGAAAGAAGTAGGATTCCTAGGACATATTGTGTCTGCCGGAGGAGTCGCTGTTGATCCCGCCAAGATCAAAGATGTCGAAGAATGGGAATCCCCAACCACTCAAACCCAAGTCCGTGCATTTCTCGGATTAGCGAGATATTACCGCAAGTTCGTAGAAGGATTCTCGAGCATCGCCAGACCCATGACCCAATTGTTGAAGAAGGACAAGAAGTTTGAATGGACCGAAAAATGTGAAGCCAGTTTCCAAGAGCTGAAGAAGAGATTGATTTCAGCCCCAATATTGATCATGCCAGATATCAAGAAGTCGTTTGATGTGTATTGTGATGCATCCAAGATTGGTCTCGGATGTGTATTGATGCAAGAAGGCAAAGTCATCACGTATCTGTCTCGAAAACTAAAGCAGCATGAGCAAAACTATCTGACTCATGACCTTGAGTTAGCAGCCGTAGTTTTGGCACTGAAGACATGGCGTCATTATCTTATGGGTAATCGCTGTGATATTTACTCAGATCACAAAAGCTTGAATTATATTTTCACTCAGAAGGAGCTGAATATGAGGCAAAGGAGATGGATAGAGTTAATCAAGGATTATGACCTTGACATTGACTATCACCCTGGCAAAGCCAATGTGGTAGCGGATGCTCTTAGCAGATTGCCGTGTAGGCTAAACACCATGATCAAGGAGAAGCAACCAAATTTGTATGAGGAGTTGGAGCAGTTCGGGACTGATCTAGTTAGTAAAGAATTTTTAGCTAGCATTGAACTTCAACCCACTTTGATTAGCCAAATCAAGGAAGCCCAGAAGGGAAATGAAAGTATCGACGGAATCAAACATCATATTGGTACATGAAAGGTACCTGGATTCACCAAAGACGAAGAAGGAGTTCTGTGGTACAAAGGTCGTATCTGTGTGCCAGCAGATTCGGAGCTGAAGCAAGTTATCATGCAAGAAGCTCATGATACACTTTATTCTATCCACCCCAGAGGAACGAAGATGTATCAAGATTTCAAAGAGCAATTTTGGTGGCACAAGATGAAGAGAGAAATCGGAAGCTACATCGCCAAGTGTGATATCTGTCAGAGAGTCAAAGCGGAACATCAGAGGCCCGCGGGACTGTTGCAACACTTGCAGATTCCGGAATGGAAATGGGATTCCATCGGAATGGACTTTATCACTGGTTTGCCTACTTCTAGTAAGGGATGACTCAATATGGGTCATCGTTGATAGACTGTCCAAAGTAGCTCATTTTATACCTGTCAAGACAACCTACCAGAGTTCGAAGCTAGCAGAGTTGTACATTGCTAGAATTGTCAGTTTACATGGAACCCCCAAGACCATAGTATCAGATCAAGGAACCCAATTTACCTCGATATTTTGGCAGAAAGTCCAAGCATGATTAGGAACCAAGTTGAATTTCAGCACCTCTTATCACCCGCAAACTGATGGACAGACTGAGAGAGTCAACCAAATCTTACAAGATATGTTGAGAGCTTTTGTGTTGGAATATGGATCAAAATGGGAAGACTGCCTGCCTTTCACAGAATTCTCATATAACAACAGTTGTCAAGCTAGTTTGCAAATGGCACCATTTGAGTTCCTATACGGAAGAAAGTGTCGCACCCCTTTGAATTGGTCGCAAGTAGGAGAGAGTCAGATTTTTGGACCTGACATTCTCCGAGAAGCCGAAGAGAAGGTTCACAAAGTCCGTGAGCACCTCAAGACCACCCAATCTAGACAGAAGAGTTATGCTGACAAGAGAAGGAGAGACCTGACTTTCAATGTTGGAGATTTTGTATATCTCAAGGTTTCACCATTGAAGGGAACCCAGCGTTTTAGGCTGAAAGGAAAGTTAGCCCCCAGATATATCGGACCCTTCAAGATTCTGAACCGTCGAGGAGAAGTATCTTATCAACTGGAACTGTCAGAGGAGATGTCAGCCATCCACAATGTGGTCCATATCTCACTACTTCGCAAATGCTTAGAAGTGCCGGAGAAGACTGAAGTTTTCAAGAACATCGATCACCGAGCTGTTGATATCAACCAAGATCTAACGTATCGTGAAGTGCGCATCCGTATCTTGGAGGAATCCTACAGAACCACCAGGACCAGGAGTATCAAATTTCTCAAGATTCAATGGAGCAACCATACCGAAGAGGAAGCCACTTGGGAGCGAGAAGATTACATTAGGACTGAGTTCCTAGATCTCTTTAGTTCCTAGTTTTCTTTCTTAAATCTCGGGACGAGATTTTTGTTTAAGGGGGGAAGGTTTGTAACATCCCAAAACATTAATCCAAATGATAAATATCAAATCTACTCAATTTAGGGTTAACAAAAACTTTTCCATTTAAAAATCTTTAAGCATTCATATGTGTGTGCATTTAAAATAGGAGTTGTTTTGAATTGCCATGATTGAGTGATATATTGATTGTAAAATGACTCTAAGGTGAATTACACATCATCTATATCATCCCCAAGCAAATCCCAAAGAAAAATAAATCAAAAAGAATTAAATAAGCAAATGGTCACTTTTGCCATTTTAATCACATAACCCACTTTGGCTATTCCTAGCACTCATTTCTTAACAGAGACAATTGTGGATCTTTACACCCCTTGCTAGTACAAGTAGTTATGTACCAAGTCCCACTTTGTGATCTCCCAAAAACCTTCAAACACTAATTTTAAATGACTATAGAAAATTGAATCTAGTTCATATGTCTAGATACCACTTTTTCAAAGACCACTCAAATGAACTCCATTTCGAAATCCCAAGAAAACCTAGATGCTTAAGCATGAGATGAATCACTCCACCAAAAATCTTTGAAAAATTCAAATAAAACTTTCATGTGGCCATTTGATCGAACAGTTGGCAGGCAGATAAAAAGTGGCCTAACTAATACAGTTTAGGAGAAAATCTTGTCGAGCCAATTGATGCACATTGATCACCTTGGTCTCCCCCAAGCCCAACTAGACCAAAACCACCCCTATCCCTAGCCCCTGGCGCCAGTACAATGCCGCCCCGACGCCATGCTCGCTGGCCAAACGTGCACAAGCCACAGGCGACCACCAGCCCCTCTCCGCCGCTCTAGGGAGTGAGGCGTGACCTCACCGCCGCCCACGGTCCACCCCACGGCCCCTGCCAGGCACTGGACCATCCCAGAGCAGCGCCGCCCTTTCTCTCTACGTGCAGCCAGAGCACGCCAGAGCGCGATCGCTGCCAGCACGCCTCAGATCACGCCCCAACACCAAATCGGCCATGCTGCTCCGCCATCAGCCCAGCACCCCGCCAGACACGGTCGTGCACCGCTGCGCGACCCACAGTCTCCAGGAGCCGCGTCGAGCATCGCCTCTATCTCCTAGAGCGCGGGAAGCTCCCGACCATTAGGCACCGCCCCTAGCCACGCTATTACGCTGTAGAGGACCGCCAGCAGACCGCCCACCGTCCGCCTACCTCGCCCACGCCGGTAGCCCTCTGTACCGCCCTCGCCGGAGACGCCAGCCCACACTCGTCGAACCTCTTGTCGAGCCTATATAAGGAGGCCATCCCAGCACCATTTCTTCACACCATCTCACTCCCCTCTCTCCACTGACCGTTTTCCCACTCTTGACGGAGCCGCTCGAGCCGCCGTTCGCCGAAATTCCATCGGAGGTAGCCGCTGCAGAGGAGGAGAAGTCCCTGTCGATTTCGTCCACCTCAGCCCCTGCCGCGACCTCGCCTGAGTCCATCGTTGTCCACCAGTTCGTTTGCCCGCCTCGTCGCACTAGCTGGAGCCCTGTTATGTCCCCAGTAGACCCCCACCAACCATTTAGGGTTCAGTCTCGCCGGCGATGATGACCGTGAGTCGTCGATCTGTGTTCTAATCGTGTGGCCCAGATCGCCCCGTACCGCTTCGGGTTTTAAGTGCCACTGACACGCGGGACCCCCCTATCAGTCGCCCTCTACGCTGCGGAGCGCCACTGGGCCGGCCCAATTAGTTTCCCGCATTGACCCAGTAATTCAAATATATGTTTTTCTATTTAGATTTAGAATCAATTCTGTCCCTTAGTTTAAAAATCATTTCAGGAAGATTTACTGAACCAAATTGAGTGATTCCAATTTTGTTGGAAAGCTACTAAAAATATCTATCCAAGCCCGTTGGATTTAAATCATTTAGAGTTAGAGATCTCTCCTAGTTAAAATAACAAAACAGGAGCTTTTGCACATTCAAACATTTTTCTAAAATCAACCATAATAGCTTTTGAGTTGATTCCAACTCTCAAAAATCACATTTAACCATACCTATCTGAATATGTAATAATATTAAGGTTTGCATGCAGTGACTTTGGACTAGTACCAAAATAATGCTATATAGGCATTTCTAGTCACTTTAATTCATTAATTATTAAACTTAAACTTATTCAAATGTGAGGACAAAGTGCGCAAAAAATATTAGTGTTGGTCTATGGGGCCAGTCTAGATAACCTATTAAGCTGCCAGGAGTGACACCCCCGGGGCCCAGTGGACGGGGTGTTACACATCATTAGGACATCTCCAACCGGCTGAAGCAAATAGACATTTTTGTTGTCCGTTTGGGGTCTCGCAGACAACCGGACACATAAAACGACACCCAACATTGCGACACAAATGGACCATCCCTCTTCCCTGTACCGATGCAAACTGCACCCATTTTGGGACCGGGTTTGTGTCTAGGTGGATAGAAGGTGGACATGCGATGTGTCCTCCCATGTTTGCCTCGTGTCCTCCCCTGGTCCACATGTCATCCACCCAACAACCGCGTTCATGTTTAATAAATGGTTCCGCAAGATTAATAAAAAGGACCGCGGTCCCTCTACACAACACCCTTCTCTATCCCTTCCCCCTCCCATCCTTACTTGTGCCCTATACTCTGGAAGGCTCGACTGTCCACCATGATGAGTAAGTGGTTCAACAAGAACGACTATGAGGCCGACTCGTCAAGTGGCTATCGTGGCTGAGGAGGCACACCTCCTCCCTATGGCTGCAATAGAGGATGTAGGTGTCCATCGATGTGGCGCTAATGTACCGGGAGCGGCACATCCCGATGCCCTACCGCGGCGCGCACCTCCCCTACAGGTGGACTTGAACCAGTGGTAGGTTCTAGTGCCATTAATCCCCGCGTTCGGTGTTGTGCGCAGGGCCGAGATCCAACACCCTTGCATCCGTCTTCCACTTGACATGGCCAACGACCTGCCCTACGCCAATGGGTCATGCATGTCGGGTGATTGGTTTGAGTGTGAGCATGATGCTAGTCAATGCTCGTATTTCACCATGGGCTACGCATAGGTCCCCATCATCACCCACACCCACACCCCCATCCCCTAGGCCCCCACCCCAAGCAACTACGACTAGTAGCCCACATTCATGAAGCTTGAGGAGGAGGACGACAAGGAAGATCCACCACTGCAACAATACAATAGGCCGGTGGACAAGGATGATGTCATCAGGATGGCCTTGGAGGCCTCCGAAGAGGAGGTCGACCTCATGGAGCTGGCTAGGTGTCCATACCTCGACGTTGCCCTCTACATCTTCGAGCTATAGGATGGCGTATCGTAGGACTCATCGCCTCCTTAGATGCTGCCAGTGCAGGCCAACCCTTGGAAACCGTGGGCATCGTGGCCTGGCCACATGTTTATTTTTAGTCCAGTTTAGTTGTAGTTTAATTTTATTTTGTACTTCGACCACTTATGTATAATTGATTTTATGAAATATTGTTAAAATGTTTTTTAAAAAATGTGTCCCCTCTATGGACGGGGGACAACGTGTCCGTTTGTGTCCTCTGTACGACCCAAAGGAACTGATTTAGACCATTTTCTAACCCAAATGCACTGATCTAATGGAGATGGCCTTAGGGCATCTCCAATGGGCCCCCGCAAAACAGACAGGACTTTTGACCGGTTTTGGTCCATTTGTGGGTCGGGGTGGACATGCCCCGGGCAACTGTCCGCCCAAGGTTGGCCGGTGCACCCAACGGTACCCCCATATGTCCGGCCTATTTTTCTAAAAAGTGTTAATCATATTTTAACCACCAAAACAAGACCAAAATAGGACATGCACACAAACATGCCTATGTTCCGCGTGTACCCATGGTTCATAGATGCACACAAACATAAATAAGAATGAGCAATCTATGCATCTCGCTCATAGATCAACTTCCTCTTCCTCTCGAACCAACCACGTTGAATTGGGTCCATGTCAGTGAGATCCACAGTCATGATTCAATTTTCTTCGGCGAGTATGGGGAGATCGACTTCCTTTTGCTTGAGTTGTACCTTGCTTTCTCTAGCCCGGGCGTTGATCTCTTCTATCTCTCGAGACACTTTGTTTGCATCTCATAGTAGTGCTTCGCCGCATCTTACCTTTCCTTGTGTTTCCTATCTCCCCTCTTACCTGAGGACACATCCTTCTCGGTGATCAACTCTTTTGATGTCGAATGGCCATTGATGAAGCTTCACGCTTGGCGTCTAGCTTGGAGTTGGTCCTTCCTCTCGGCCTTTTGGTAGCCAGCCCTTCCTTGTCGATGATGATTCCGGTGCCTCCCTTTGCACTTCCCACATTGTGATCTTTCCATTTCTCGCAATCTTTGAGATTTTTCCAACAATGCGCCAATGTGAATCATCTTGTGTCAAGTTTTGAAGTGCTCCAATGCTTGCCACACCTAAACCAACAGGTTCAAGTTTTAATACTACGGCATGTATGCTCGTATGAATGAAAACATATGGTCATGTAGCAACATACCATGTCTCCAACGCCAATGTCGGTCACAGGAATTGCATTCACATGGTCATAAGAAACACAAAACTTTTTGCATTGTTTGGAGATGAATGCCCACCTCTTTGTAAGAGAGTTCCCGTTGCGATCACTCTCAAACGGATGCTCACCGAAATGTTTTTGCTCATGGAAGTACTTCCATATTCGGTTCCAAAATTCCCCAACCTTTTGCTCGGCACCGGTTATTGGATCTTTCCCAATTTCCATCCATGCCTCACAAAGCATCTCGTCCTGGAGGGATGTGTATGATCCGGTCCTTCGGCTACCGCGTTGTGTTTGTCGGACTAGTTCGTCCCCAAACAAAGGCTCTTGGTCAACAGAGATACCATCTTCTTGGATACCAAGGTCGGGATTAGGTTAATAAACACCAGGGACCACGAACAAGGGACGGGACTAGGTTGATACCGAGGTCGGAGTTGGGGCCGGTATTTTAGCAAACAGCTTGTGGGGAGTGGGCATGTTGCCGACGGGATGGTTCTCGCGGTCTTGCTGCTGCGTGAAGAGCCACCGCCGACAGGTGCCACGTTCAGGTCAATGCCATGAATAGCCAGCGAGGACTTGCCGACAATCTCCAGCATGGTCGTGACTTGCCCGAAGAAGGCCGTGTCGACATGCGGTGGCTTGTTCGTGGACTAGGTTGAGATTGCCGCGGCCACGCCAAAGGCAGCTAGCTACTACTCCTTTATTATGAGCAAGGTGGCGGTCTGCGTAGAGAGGGCCTCAGCGTTGGCCTTGGCCTAGATGACCACGACGTGCTCAATGACGGCGGTCCTTTCCTCTGTGGCTTGGGCAGAGGCAAGGCGATTCTAGGACTTCTTTCTACGACAGGTCCTCTTTCTTGTCTCCTCCCTCCACTGCTCGTCCGTCAATTCTTTCTTCACCCTGACAAGGCTAACAGCTTTGTTGGCAGCTTTCGAGGGACGAGCAGCAACCGGTGGCGGCAGATCAGTTGTGGCTGGAGCAGATGATACCTTCGATCTGGATTACGGATGCAGTATAGCTTCTTTTTCCCTAGTAGACCTAGGTTATCGAATCCTCGGGAAGCGAATGCGTAGTGAAGTTACTTTAACAGATCTTCGGGAGTTTTAGAATTCCTTTTGTGTTTTTACCGAACCAGTAGCTTGCGTCTTTTTTTGTTGTCGATGATGGAGAGAGAGGGCCTAGGGCGTTCGGTTTCACCTGTAGCTGTGCAAAACATCTGATGGAAATAAAAGATAGAAATAAAGTATGCGTGTACTTGTTAGAGCAAGATAAATTATATGTGGGCAGTGCATCCATAATTGCTATTGCCTCGGGCAACAGCTTATAGCAATAACCTACTAGTCTCATCGATAGAAGAAAGAGAACTAATGATATGCATAGTGATGTCATCGTTAATCCCAAGCAAATCCCTCACATACAACCGTTCTACCCCTTCTATCACTGGGCTTCCCAACCTGCAGATCAGTCATCACTCATACTCCCTATACCTGGCTCGACCCTCGGGGTCTTGGGTACCTGACAAGTCCTTGGATTGAGGCAAGAGAGGATACAATAATCATCATGTCATACAAACTAATACACGATCCCATCTATGATAAATCACATGCACAATTGCTACATGGCTAAGCTGAAGCCCTTAGCTCAAGGAGAATTACCCACACATAGAGATGAGATCAACAATCAGAAACATTGTAATGAAAATCATAAGATTGATAGAAATAGTCTTACAATGTCGCCAATTGGAGAAGAGATCTACTATTACAAGTGGTGGAATATGGCTATGGAGATGGAGAAGGGTTTGGAGATCTGGAGGCGGCTGGTGACCTGTGGCAAAGACTTTTTTGGCAAGGTCTAGCTTGTTTTCTCATCGCCCGAGGCTTCTTTATATAGGGGTCCTTTCACGAAAGTTGTTCTGTTTGACCTAACGGTGGTGGCACCAACTATACGACCGGAGCTATACAGTCAGAATTTTTGCTCCGGCCGTATAGTTGGTCGTTAAAGCATCTGCCTCTGTTGTTCGGCTCCTGGTTTCTTCTAGTTGTTGGAAATCTCGTATCTTTGACTTTAATGTAGTGATTCCCTCCTTTAAATGACATTATCTGTGCAGGAAAAATACAAAAAGAAAGGATTGCATACCCTCTGGTATCATTAGTGGCAGGGTTTAGAGAGATGTTTCATCAAGAATATGATAATATCCAGTTTAAATGTGGACGTAGATGGCTATATTTTAGAGCCATCAGCCTCCCCAAGCTTAAACTTGATCGTCCTGAGCAAGAAAACCAAAATCAAAAAGGAACTCGACATTTAAACTGAAATAACGAGATGGTGATCTTACTCATGATTAGTAGTCTCATGTTTCCTCCAATTTATAAATCTGAAAAACTTCAGCATAGATAGAGTAATGGCAAGCATATCATACGAGTTTCATGCATCCTTATAGCGCAGCAAAATTATTGTAAACATGGATGGTTCAAATGAGTAAACTTTATTCCATGTCAAGTAATCAACTCATAGGCTTGCCTTTGAATAGTAAAGTATAATCATGTAAATTAAGAGTGTGAGAGTTGTCATGAAAAGCATATATACTAGAGTATCTCAATTCTCCCACATCAATGAATCAAGACTTTGCAAGCACTACTTTTCTATTCATTGTCCTTCAAGAATTTCAGTTTTTAAGTAATTGAGAGCATGCCAAAGATTTTTATTAGTTTATCGGGCTGTGATGGACACTCGTGGCATCACTGAGCTTTTTGTTCCTTTTGCATAATGATTACTCATAATAGCCAGAGGAGTGATTCCATCATGATTATAGCTACCCGGGAGTGCCAAGAATATTACCCACTATAGCATTGCTGCTAAAAGTGTTTAATCAACTCATAGCCAAAATCTAGGAGTTTCCTCCATGAAGATCGTTCGTAGGCCAGTAGAGTTGTTGGCATCCCATGAAGTTTGACACGCGTAAAGCTATATCATTCTTATGATTAACAAGTCAAACTTTGGCAAGCTCACAAAAACCGCTAAACATTAATTCAATCGAACAAATCCTTTTAAAGAGAGCTATCAAGTTAATTAACATTTTTAGTGGTCTTGAGTGTCTCTAGAAATAAACCTTCAAGACTAAGCACTACAACACCCAAGCCTTCAATTGTGAGACTTTTTCTTATTACAATTGTTTAGCATTTTTTTAGGCAAGACTTGGTTAATTACGAGAGCTAGAACAAAATGAGCCCAATTAAATACCCATGCAAACGAAAAATCTTACTATGATACAAAGACTCACTCCACCAATATAATATCTCAATATTTAGTACTAACTAGCATGGGTTTCTCAAACTTCAAAAGTGGGGAGTCATAAGGCATACCTCTCATGTTTGGTTCCACTTCTCTCTTCCTTTTTTATTTGTTTCTTGGAAACTCGAAGTCAATCACTCTCCTACAAATATATGAAGACCTCGAGGCGGAAAGAAAAGAAAGAGGGAAAATAAGGAAAAATGGAGAAATCTTTTTGTGATTTTTTAAGTGAGGAAATTTAAAGAATAGAAAATTGGTGGCAAAGCTCGGCTAGAAAATTTCGAAAGCAAAATAGAAAGAACTAAAGATACAGTGTTGGGAAACCAACACAAGTGCTTATAAACTCAAATAAAAATGCAACCTTGAAATAAATAAAAGCAAATAAACGCCAAATAAAGATACACGAGGAAACTTCCCCAAGCTTAAGCTTTTGCAAGCCCTTCAAATTATTGTGGCGGCGGGAAAAAGTTGTTACCCTAGTTTGCAAATTGAGTTGAGAGGTTACTTGTTGATTCTCGGAGATTCAAAGAGAGGCTATGTATCCTATCCACGGTCCCTCCAAGTCCATGGAAATCTTGGTATGTGGCGAACCAGGTTTGTGGCTGCTCCTCTTGATAAGGAACTTCTTGCTCCTCCTCTTGGTCCTCATCCTCTTCCACAATATCTTCCTCGGGTTGGTGTTGCTCAACTTGCAAATCATATAGCAAACGTCCTTCCTCGATAGAGAAAAGACCATTAGGCATATGAGCGGGGTAGATACGCCCAGCTCCAGCAATATGTAGGTAATAAACACCACCTCTCCTAGTGAGCATTCCACAGGCCCTCAGGGTAGAGAAACCAACATGTGTCTCACCTAGTACAGGTTGCAACTCACCTAGGTAGATGTCTAGGGCAGTGGCAAGCACGGTGATGATGCCTCCTCCTATGATTGGCCATTGGCTTTGGGAGGCTTGGTGCTCCAGGTAGCGCACAAGGATGGCGCCCAAGTTGAGTGACAGGTTGCAGTTTATGTAAGCAGCCTTTGCGAGGACTAGGATGTCCTCCTCATTGAGTCTTGTGAACTCATTACGTGCCTGCAAAGTGTTAGCAATAACATAGAACAAATAGCGAATTATAGGATGTTGAATATTCTTCCCCTTGTTCACTCTACTAGTGAAACTCATTCCATTATGGTATTGATCGGGGGAAGGACTTAAGCCAGTAAAGGATGCGCGTAAAGCATGAAGATCATTGTTTAGCAAATTAAAGCATGTGCACCATTCATCTAATGTTAAAGTGTAGTTGTTGTTCATCAGACGGAAAGAAATAGTATCCTCTCCTTGCCATTGTTTAACAGTGGTTTGCAATGAACTAAGAAATTCAATGGTTAAGCGGTGATAAGGTTGTACATCATTGTACACAAAGTTTTGCAGTCCAGCTCTATTGCAAAGTAAATTAAAGTCACCATAAATACCGAGTTGGTTCAATATAATGGGGCAAGCTCACTTGGTGGCCTTCACTTCGTGGTTCTTGATCCTGTTGAAGCGATCACGATGGGCTTCATCCCTGAACCGTATCCCCATGTGTTCCTGAGCTGCATCTCGAGAAGCGCTAATGGTGGCACGAGCACGAGTTTGACTCCTTGTGTTCATCATCTAAAACATTGAAGAAAGGCAAAAATAAACTTCTTTGATCCAACAACAATAAGTATAATATATTCCTCATCATAGCACACTAAAGAATTCTCCTCAAAATAATATTCTAGACAAGAAAATCATGGCAATTGGTTCATAGTAGGTCTCACCCTAGATTGACAATAAAAATAGATCGAAGATGAATTTGCAAAAAGTAATTGGAGGATCGGAGGAGAAACATACAGTAGATCACTTGTGTGCAAGGAAATTGAATGAAATTGAGTATAGATGGAGATCTCTTGAGGTTTTGAGAGAGTTTGGAGGTAGAAGAAAGAAAAATGATTAAAGTTTCGGAGTTGGGAGTACCTTCCCGTGCGATTTTGTGGTCGGACGCAACTATACATGCGGAACTATATGGGCGGAACATGTGTTCCCGCCGTATAGTTGGCGTTCTGTCAAAATATTAGAGTTTCCTCCTAGCGGCAGAGCTATACGGACGCAACTATACGGGCGGAACAAAATGTTCTGGCCGTATAGTTGGTCATTAAACTGTCTGTCCCTACGAAAGAAATTTTTGCAAAGGTATCGATATCTATACGACCGGAACTATACGGCCAGAATTTTTATTTCCGCCGTATAGTTGGTCGTTAAACTCTCAGTACATATGAAAAAAAATTGTACCGAGGCATTGATATCTATACGACCGGAACTATATGGACGGAATTTTTATTCCTGCTATATTGTTGGTCGTTAAACTCTTAGTATATATTGCAGAAAAAAATTTGATGACAAAGATATCTATACGGCCGGAATTTTTATTACCGCCGTATAGTTGGTCATTAAACTCTCTGTGTGCATCAAAAAATTTATGTTTCTTCGTAAACTATTTCTTTTCCTGTAACTTAGTGATATACCTTGTTTTTGACAGAAAATTGACAGTAAATATTCTCGACTAACAATAGCATGAATAAAGCAGAATTTCAAGTACTACCGAACTTCTTCTCCTCAAATGGAGTTTTCTAGCACTCTTTATTAAGCATGAACTTAAACTAAAATTAAAAACTTAACTCAAACCTTTATTTCACATGGGTTGCCTCCCATGGAGCGCTCTTTTATGGTCAATAGCTTAACCTTAATAATACTCACTTGGGCTAGATGAGTGGAACACCCACTCCAAAGTAATTGGCCTTCAAAGTGATGGCCTCCTCCTCGTCATGTTTGGCTTTCTTCTTCCTGGGGAAATGAATAAAAAAAGGATCCCGCGAATTGCAACTTCATGTTCCATTCATGAAGGTTAATTAAAGTCTTTATAGTTCTAAAGAAAGGATGGCCTAGTATTATAGGAGCAACATGTCAGCTATAACGAAATCAATGAGAGCAGGACAGCCTTTGATGTAAACTAAAGTGTTCTCCTTAATCCCTACAACTTGTTTGTAGGTAGAATCTGCTAGATGAAATTTTAACTCAGTAATTTTAAAGGAGCCAAGATTTAACTTGTTAAAAAGACTCTTTGGAATTGTTGAGACGCTTGCACCTAGATCACAAACTGCAGCTATCTCATTGGTTCCAATCTTTATCTTAATAGTAGGCTCAAATATGTCATCTAGTTTAACAGGTAATTTTTTAGTGATTTTCTTGTATTCCTCTGCAAACTCGCGTACCTTAATTGCTACTTGATCAACAAAGTGTTGATACATGTCTTCTCGTTACCTTCACTTACCGGAATGTTGACGTTGATCCTCTTTACGAGGTCTTCGATGGTGTAGCTTGGTGAAGGGGCATTACTATAATCAAGTTCTTTAGGCTCCTCCCTTTGGATCCTCATCATTTTGAGTTCTCAACAGGATTGGGCTCAGCTTTACCTGCAAATTTAGCTAGGATGAGAGTTTGACTCTCAGTTATCTTACCTAGCTGTGCCTCAAAAATCCTTGTTCTTTCTTGAAGGGCCTGCAAATCATTTCTCAAACTAACAGCTTGGTTAGATAATTTACCAAGCATAGCATCATGGTTCTCCGTGATTTTGACTAGAATATTATTTTGTTCATTTTGTGAGTCTATGAAAGACTTAACCGTTTCTTGGAGACTACCATTACTAGTTCCCGTATTATTATTAGAGTTACCTGTAGGACTAGCACAATGTTTCTGAAAGTTAGGATTATAACTCTTCTTCCAAGCAGGATTGTAATCATTATGAGCTACGAAGTCTATTTCTTCTATGTTTGTTTTGGGGGTGGCTCTTACCTGAGTTTCCTTACCTTTTACGGCTAGTATGAGCTCATCCAACTTAGCATTGAGATCTTTGTTCTCTTGTGGTGAGATAGAGTTCACCTTCTTCGTGTTTGATCTTTCCACATGCCATTGGGCATGGTTGTCTTGCATATTGTCTAGCAGTTGCTTTGCTTCGGTAATATGTGTACCCATAAATGTTCCTACAGCTGCAGTATCAAGCATAGACTTAGACATAGGATTAAGAGCATTATAAAATAAATGGAGGATTAACCAATCTTCCATCCCATGACTAGGACAGTTTCTTAGGCATTCTTTCATCCTCTCCCATGCAAGCGCTAGTGGCTCATGCTCTTCCTGTCTAAAGCCAGTAATATTAGATGGAAGTTGCATAGTCTTTGCGGGTGGGAAAAATTTAGTCATAAATCAAGAAGTACATCCCACCCATGATGTAATAGTATTTTTAGGCAAAGATAGCAACCATTCTTTAGCTCTCCCTCTTAGAGAGAAAGGAAATAGACGCAATTTGACCACATCAGGGTCAACATCTTTTATACACATCATATCACATATTTCAGTGAAAGTATTCAAGTGCATACCTGCGTCTTCAACAGCAGAGTCTCCAAATTGATTCTGTTGAACCAAACTTAAGTAATGGGGCTTAATTTCATAGTCATCAGCAACGATTGCTAGTTGACTAATAGGAGTACGCAAATAATCATTATTGGGAGTACCAAACTCCCCAATCTTATTTTTAGCCATACTTCCTATGTTTTTGGGTTTTCTTAGATTAAAAATTATAATAGTAAAAGCAATAATTTAAAGACTAACTATTTTTTTGGTTTGTCAAATAAAGATTGAAAGCAAACTAACAAAAATTAAAAACAAGAATTAAAACTAGCAAGGTTCCTAATAACCTCACCAGGGTAGCTATTGCTTCCCTGGCAACGACGCCGGAAAAAGGGTTGATACCTTCGATCCGGATTACGGATGTAGTATAGCTTCTTTTTCCCTAGTAGAGCTAGGTTATCGAATCCTCGGGAAGCAAATGCATAGTGAAGTTACTTTAACGGACCTTCGGGAGTTTTAGAATTCCTTTTGTGTTTTTACCGGACCAATAGCTTGCGTCTTTTTGTTGTTGTCGATGATGGAGAGAGAGGGCCTAGGGCGTTGGGTTTCACTTGTAGTTGTGCAAAACATCTGATGGAAATATAAGATAGAAATAAAGTATGTGTGTACTTGTCAGAGCAAGACAAATTATATGTGGGTAGTGCATCCATAATTGCTATTGCCTCTGCAGCCGCTTATAGCAATAACCTACTAGTCTCATCCATATAAGAAAGAGAACTAATGATATGCATAGTGATGTCACCGTTAATCTCAAGCAAATCCCTCACATACAGCCGTACTACCCTTTCTATCACTAGGGTTCCCAACCTGTAGATCAGTCATCACTCATACTCCCTATACCTGGCTCAACCCTCGGGGTCTTGGGTACCTGACAAGTCCTTGGATTGAGGCAAGATACGATACAATAATCATCATGTCATACAAACTAATCCACGATCCCATCTATGATAAATCACATGCACAATTGCTACATGGCTAGGCCGAAGCCCTTAGCCCAAAGAGAATTACTCACACATAGAGATGAGATCAACAATCACAAATATTGTAATAAAAATCATAAGATTGATAGCAATAGTCTTACAATGTCGCCAATCGGAGAAGAGATCTACTATTACAAGTGGTGGAATATGGCTATGGAGATGGAGAAGGGTTTGAGGATCTGGAGGCGGCTGGTGATCCGTGGCAGAGACTTTTTGGTGAGGTCTGGCTTGTTTTCTCGTTGCCTGAGGCTTCTTTATATAGGGGTCCCTTCATGAAAGTTGTTCTATTTGACCTAACGGTGGTGGTGCCAACTATACGACTGGAGATATATGGTCGGAATTTTTGCTCCGACCGTATAGTTGGTCGTTAAAGCGTCTGCCTCCGTTGTTCGGCTCCTGGTTTCTTCTGGTTTGTTGGAAATCTCATATCTTTGAGTTTAATGTAGTGATTCCCTCCTTTAAACGACATTATCTGTGCATCAAAATACGGGGCACGACCAGGGAGGCAGTGGCCAGGAAGGGTGGTGGCGGTGCATCCATGGCAGTGTGCTAGGGAATTGGTGGTCCGAGTGGAGGAGATGGGTCTCTGCCTGGTGGGGCCGGGGAGGAGACCACACGGACACGCGAGTTGTCCGTGCCACCACAAACCTAATTCAATTTCGGCCGGTTTGTGCCGAAATAGACCGGTCTGGGGCTCCGACACGGTTTGGGGGTGCGTGTTGGTCGTGGCCTCGGTAAGAGCAAAGTCGGAGAATAAACTTGAAGCGCTTTTCACCTTTCCGCCAAATCAGGACGAGAGTCAAGCAGGTCGATCAGAAAGCAGACGTCTAGGTTTTGGAAAGTGTCATTAAACCACAACTTTAGCTCGCCGAACGTATTTTGAAACATCTTCTAGACCGATTTAGGCTCACGATGTCCGTTTGGGGCGTTGGAGATGGCCTTAGGGCATCTCCACCGAGCCGACCAAAACACGTGACCGAAATGGTCCGTTTATGTCCGTTTGGGTCGGCTCACGGTCGCTTTCGGATGGCAGTCCGGCCTGTCCGGGCGACCGCGCCCAGTGGCGCGACCCAAACGTTCGCACTTGCAAAAGGCTTGTCACCGATGCCGGCGCTGGTGTATATCTAGTTCGTTTCCGCCGCCCCGCCGCATGCCGGCTTTCTTGCAATCATTTCCCGCCTCTTCCCCGCTGATTCCCGCCTCTTCTAGGTGTTTCCCCCGTGTCCAGGCGCATCCATAAAAAGGGGAGGCCAACCGATGTAGGCACAAACTAGAAACACTACCTCCCCATGCTGCCATGCCTAGCCTTCCTCGTCGCTGATCTAGTGGCCAGAACAATCGCCGAGAAATCCCACCGCCCCTAGAGCGCTCGTTGTCGTCGTGGCGTTTGGACCCGCTAGAGGAACCAGATGTGTTGCCGCCTTCGATTCCGGGGCACTCGCAGATATACACGCTATGTCCCCCGCCTTGTCGCCCTTTCTACAACCGCCATGTGACCACTGGTGAGCCTTTCATGATGGAGGTGGCGGAACACGTCTTCCTGCCAGAGCACCGGCGATGGGACCAATTTGAATTGGTGTGGGCCGACCTCTAGGAAGCGGTGCAGGGAAATCTAGACGATGCTTCCCTACATGACCACCTCGACCGAGCTGAAGAGGAGTTGTAGACGCAGCGGGTGATCATCCTATCTCTCAATGACGAATGGTGTCTCTCGTCCGTTTAGGTGTGCATGTGGTATGCTTGTAAGAAAATTTCTAGGGCTTGAATAAAGCTTTTCATTGCAAATGTGGCCAATTCCTACATCGATACATAGTACATGGCGTACGCGCAGCCTAAACCTACTCGTCGGTGTCGGGGCCAGAGTCGGAGATCAAGCGGTACCGTCTCTGGCACATGGTATCATCAAAGATGCTAACGGCGAGCCTTCCTTCGCCGTCCTACTTGAAGACGAGGATGTTGCCCGCTTCGATCTGGTGCACGCGGGCGAAGCACTCCCAGCCATCACCGAGGTACAACTGGCCGACGTGGTCGAACTACAAATCGACCGGGTAGCTGGTGGTCCTGAAACCGTTCGCCCGCAGGATGATAAGTGGGGGCGGTGGGTCGGCGACCAGGGTCACGAACCTGCGGGACAGGAGGAGCCTGTCACTCGGCATGCCGCAGTGGATGGCCACCATGAAATAGATGCCTGGATTGACCTCGTCGGGTGATGATGGCATTGAGGGAGAGAGTGGTGGCACGTTGGCTTGGTCGCGTCCTCGGCGCCTCCCTCGATGTCCATGACCGGCACACCCTCCCCTTGATCCTTCGCCGCCGACCATGGCTAGCTACAGGTTAGTGGAGAACGGAAAGGAGGAGGAGATAATGGTGTGGTGTGGTAGCAATTTGCCGCGGGTAGCCAGTTAAAAAAGGCCTGGCGTCGGATGCCAGCGCGGAGGCTGAAGAGACGGCATTGAAGCGTCCAGTTAGCCAGTGTGCCGCCTCGTCACCATTGATGGCGCAGGCTACCGCTGGTCAGCCTTCTGCCATCGACTCTAAATAGCTGACAAAGTTTTGCGTCTGAATCAGTGTCGTGGTTGCGTCTGAATCGGTGCTACTGTTGCGTCTCTCACTGGCGGGTGGGCCACTAGCACGCGCGGGGTGGGGGGACACGCCCTCGGCCAGTGCGTGTCCGGGCCGACCTAGTGGTCACGCAAATTAGGTGCATGGATGGGTCGAGCCCGACGCGTCAGGACGGATGGGCCGTGTCCGAACCCATCTGCACGGACGCACGTGGCGCCGTAGCGGCATGACCCATCCGTCCCGACGTGTCCGGCTCGACCCATCCGTGCATCTAATTTGCGTGACCACTGGGTCGGCCCGGACACGCAGCGCTCGGGCATGTGTCCGACCATATCCACTAGTGGTCCCTCCCGCAAGTGGAACACAGGCCACTCCACTTCTCCCTCCAAAAAACCTCTCCCAAAATTCCCGCTGGCGGGAGTGGCGTGAAAGGCGATGGATCCCGCCACCATGGTCAACGCTACGCCCTCTGGCATCCCCGCCACCATGAAGCGCGGCCGGACGAAGAAGCCTGCGACCGACATGACGCCGGCGGAGCAGAAAATTGAGACGGTTAAGCGAGCCAACCGGCGGCGTGCGATGCGAGGTCAACTTGCCGAAGCCAAGCTCGAGAAGGAGCATCGAGAGGAGAACGAGCGTATCCTCGCCATGCAGAATAGGGCTAACCAAAAGGAGCTGGCAGTGGATGTTGCCAAGCACGTTGTGCACATGATAAAGCAGGAGGCGATGACCGCCGCCTTCGGTGGCACACTGGCCTTTGACGCCGGTGGCTTGTCCATGGTCGGCGCGTCCTCTACCAGCTCCGTCATGTCCACCCCTTGCGGCTAGCCCAGGATGCCATGCCCGTGTACACCTTCACTCGGAGGCCACACTAGGATCGTCCCCTCGCTCTCCTGGTTTGTCCATCCCTGCACGGTGTCAATGGAGGTGGGAGAGCCCGTCATCGAACTCAACCGCACTCCAACAACCATAGACACAACCTTAGAGGCGTCGAAGAAGCAGCGGTCCATCTCCACCGCGGACATGCCAGTGCCAGTCAACCTATTCGGCGAAATGCTGGACGCGCAGCCGACCGACGAAGGCACGTTATGGTCATGCCATCTCTTCTCCTTTGCCAGCACACTGCTCCCGTCTCTTCACCCAGGACAAATTTGGTGCAGGATTTCATGGCCAATGATGCCGAGGACGCCATGAACAACATGATCAACGAGGGTGGCCAGGAGTATGGCGACGGCTATGGCCACGGCGCAGAGATGCAGCAATAGACACAGGCAGAGACGTAGGAGGAGGAGATGCGGCAATATGTGTACAACATTGCGGACGACTCATTGTTCGGAAACGATAGCGCTTCCATGGGCATGGGGGTCACTGCCGCGTCGCTGGCCGCTTCACTTGTGGCATCGCTTGTCGACACCAAGAATTTGAGCCAACGAACCGCGAGCTACACCACCGAGGAGGACAAGGTCCTATGCAAGGCATGGATGAGGTTTCGCAAGATCCACTATGCGACGCCGAGCAAAAGGGCTTTGTCTATTGGAAAAAGGTGGGCAAGCTCTTCCATCAGGCCTAGAAATTCGGCAAGGACGCCTTCTTCAGTGATCGGAATGATCTCTCTCTTTCTCCAAGCGATGGGGCACCATCCATGCCGAGTGCAGCAAGTTCCAAGGCTCCTACGAGATGGTGACGAGAAGGAAAATAAGTGGCATGTTGCCGGTTGATATGGTAAAACCCCTTCCTCTCCTTGTCGATGTCTTGCATATGCATTGAGCCATTGTCGGCATCCATATGTATAGGTGATGAAAGCAATGGAGCACTTCAAGATGGTGAATGACAACAAGGCCTTCACGTTGACGCATTGTTGGACGTTGATCAAAGACTGCAAAAAAGGGAGACTAGCTATGCCCTTTGGAAAGAACTCGACAACAAGAAGAAGGGCAAGAGCAATGCTTCTACGGGCGGTGTCACCAACCTAGATGACGGCGGCAATGATGAAGGATTCGCCAACCCTGTAGGTGCCCGTGCCCACCGGCCTGGAGGCCACAAGGCTTCGAAGGACGACTAATACGTTGGAAACGTATCTATAATTTTTGATGTTCCATGCTTGTTTAGTATCTACTTTCTTATGTTTTGTCCACACTTTGGAGTATGTTTACACATTTTCTAGAACTAACCTATTAACAAGATGCCATAGTGCCAGTTGCCTATTTTCTGTTGTTTTTGGTTTCAGAAAAGCTAGTAAGGAAATATTCTCGGAATTGGACCGGACAAAAGCCAAAGTTAATATTTTACCCGAAGCAACATGGAGTCCGGAGGGGAGACGAATTGGCGCACCAGGGCGGCCACACCCGGTTCTCCTCCTTTGTGCTACCATGTTTAGATCTTGTGAGCTCCGTTCATGATCAAGATCATCTATTTGTAATCTTACATGTTGTGTTTGCGGGTATCCGATGGATATTGAGATGCTATTTCAGATTGATTATTGATTCTATCATGTCTTTGTTATTGTGATCTTGCATACTTTCCGTTGTTAGTATCTATCTTGGCCAAGTAGATGCTAGCAACTCAAAGAGGGAGTATTTATGCTCGATAGTGGGTTCATGCCTCTAGTAATCTGGGGAAGTGACAGAAATCTGTGAGGTACTAGATGTGCTATTGCTACTAGGAAGAAAACAGCAATCCTTTGTTCATGGAGCAATTGTATTGTTTACTTTACACACTTTGCTTAATGCAATTATCTGTTTCTTGCAACTTAATACTGGAGGGGGTTCAGATGATAACCTGAAGGTGAATTATTAGTCATAGATGCAGTTGGATTACGGTCTATGTATAATGTTGTAATGCCCAATCAAATCTCATAGGAGTCAAGATGATTAGTATATGCATGTATGCTTTCTCGGTGTCTGTCAATTGCCCTGCTGTAATTTGTTCACCCAACATGTCATCTCTCTTAAGGAGAATCACCTCTAGTGAACTATGGACCCCGGTCCATTCTTTTACCATCAATCTACAATCTACTATTTACTGTTTTCTGTTTACTTTCTGCAAGCAATTACTATCTTCCACACAATATGTTTAATCCTTTGTTTTCAACAAAACCGTTGAGATTGACAACCTCACTGTAAGTTGGGGGCAAAGTTCTGTGGTTGTGTTGTGTAGGATTCCAAGTTGGAAACAACACCTTGGAGGTGTTTCCTTGCTCCTACTGGTTCGATAACCTTGGTTTCATAACTGAGGGAAAACTTGCTTCTGTGCTCATGATACCTTCCTCTTGGGGTTCCCCAACAAGCTTGATATATTTTGAGCCATCAAGCCTATTTTCTGGAGCCGTTGTCGGGGAGTCAAGGACATCTTCACAAGGGGAGTCCCTCATAACCAATCTCTTTACTTTGTTTTATTGGTTTTTCTTAGTTTATTTCTGCTTTGTTTTCTTGTTTCTTTATCAAAAACACACAAAAAATAGTTGTACTAGTTTGCTTCTTTATATTAAAAACACAAAAAATGACTACTCTTGAAAACACTAAGTTGTGTCACTTCACTAGCACCAACAAGAATGATTTCATGTGCACACCTATTGCTCCACCTGTTCCTGAAGCTACTTTCTTTGAAATTAAACCTGCTTTGCTTAATCTTGTTATGAAAGAACAATTTTCTGGTGTTGGTACTGAAGATGCTGCTGCTCACTTTAATAACTTTGTTGAACTTTGTGAGATGCAAAAACATAGGGATATAGATGGAGATATTATTAAGCTTAAATTGTTTCCTTTCTCTTTGAGAGGAAAAGCTAAAGAATGGTTGCTATCCCTAACTAGAAATAGTATTGATTCTTGGACTAAATGCAAAGATGCTTTCATTGGAAAATACCACCCCCTGCTAAGATTATATCTATGAGAAGTGAAATAATGAAATTTAAACAATATGATAATGAACATGTTGCTCAAGCTTGGGAAAGAATGAAATCTTTGGTAAAGAATTGTCCCACTCATGGACTGACTACTTGGATGATCATCCAAACCTTTTATGCAGGACTGAATTATTCTTCAAGAAATCTGTTGGATTCTGCTGTTGGAGGTACCTTTATGACCATTACTTTGGGTGCTGCAACAAAGCTTCTGGATAATATGATGGTTAACTATTCTGAATGGCACACTGAGAGAGCTCCACAAGGTAAGAAGGTAAATTCTATTGAGGAAACCTCCTCCTTGAGTGATAAAATTGATGTTATTATGTCTATGCTTGTTAATGGGAAAGCTCATATTGATCCTAATCATGTTCCCTTATCCTCTTTGGTTGCTCAAGAAGAGCAAGTTGATGTGAACTTTATTATAAACTATAATTTTAGCAACAATGCCTACATGAATAATTTTGGTAATAATAATTATAGGCCATATCCTCCCAATAATGGTAATGCTTATGGAAATTCCTACAACAATAATAGAAGTGCACTCTCTGAACTTGAAGTCATGCTCAAAGATTTTATTAGTAAACAAACTGCTTTCAATAAAACTACTGAGGAAAAACTCTCTAATGCTGACAAAAATATAGCATCATTGTGTGAAGCACAATCTTCTTTTAATAAAATGGCTGCTAAACCTGAAACCATTGAAAATCCCTTTGCTGCTACTAATGCCATACAAGTTAGAATTGATGAAAATGTTAGACTGTTAGCTGAATTGCATGCTAAGTGGGAAAGAGAAGATGAAATTGCTAGAAATAGTAGTATTTGTACTATCGCTACCACTAATGTTGAAGCTAGTAAACCAAATGGAACCTTTTCTAATAAAAATGTTGAAATTCTTCGTTATATGGGAAACAATAACTCTACTACCTTAGATGGTAATTATGATTTTGATCTTGATGGTTGCAATATCTCTAAAGTAATTATGTTCCTACAAAAGCTTGCTAAAATTCCTCATGCTAGTGCTTTGAATATGGCCTTTACAAAACACATTACTGATGCTCTCATAAAAATTAAAGAAGAAAAGATGAAACATAAAGCTTCTATTCCTATGAAATTAGAAGATGGTTGGGAACCCATCATTAATATGAAAGTGAATGATTTTGATCTCAAAGCTTTATGTAATCTTGATAGTAGTGTTTCCATTATGCCTAGAAAGATTTATGAAATGCTTGATTTGCCACCATTGGAAGATTGTTATCTAAATGTACAACTTGATTATAATGCTAAAAAGAAACTCATGGGGAGAGTTAATGATGTTCTTATTATGGTTAACAATGCCTATGTCCCCGTTGATTTCTATGTTTTGGATGTTGAATGCAATGCTTCTTGTCCTATTATTTTGGGAAGACCTTTTTTTAAAACTATTGGTGCCATTATTGATATGAAAGAAGGCACCATTAAATATCAATTCCCACTCAAAAAGGTATAAAACACTTACCTAAGAAGAGAGAGAAGATTCCTTTGCCTCTCCTATTAAAACAAAATTTGCTCTTAATGCTTCTTCATTCGAGAATACTTGATTCTTGCTTCTTATGCCTAGCTCAAAGGCGTTAAAGAAAAGCACTTATTGGGAGATAACCCAAATTTTGTTAGGAATCTTTTGTTGAGTCTTGGAAGTTATTGCTTCATTAATAACCTCTCCTTATCCTTTTTGTGTGGTTTTTGTGCCAAGAATATCCCCTAATGAGAGAGAAGTAATACTTGGGAAAGTTTTTGTCCCGAAACAGATTTGTGTGCTTTGCTGTAAAAATTCGTCAAAAATCTCTGTACGCCGGATGGAGCTGTAATGTTTTTTGCTTCTGCCTCAGGTTGTTATCCAACTTTCGTTAGTTCAACACTTTTCGATTTGAGCAACAGAAGTTCTTCGAAAAAATTGGTTTTTACATGCTGGTCTGTTTTGACAGATTTCTGCCATTATTTGCATTTGCCTCTTAATCTCTTTCTCTTTGGGTTCTCTTTGATCACTTGAACTTTTTAAATGAAGTGCTATAGCGGCTTGTGTTTTAATGGAAGTTTTACTTGTGTTGAAACGGAACCAAAAGACTTATTATCTTGAGTACACTAATGTTGCCAATGAAGATTGTGTGAAGTTTTGTATGAAGGAAATTTTAAAGTGTAGGGAAGAGTAATGTGGTAAGATGAAGTATGGACAAAAGCTCAATCTTGGGGATGCCACCCGTGTCACCCAAAAAAAATATTCAAGAAGCACAAGCGTCAAAGCTTGGGGATGCCCAAGGCATCCCCTTCTTCATCAATAAAAATCTCAGGTTTCTTCCAAACACTTCATTTTTATTGTTTCATGCATAATTTGTTGTTCTTGGAGCGTCTTCATTTTGTTTTTAGTTTTCGTTTGCTTAGTTTTCTTGAATAAATTGGTTGGACCCCCTCATTCATATATGATAGTTTTCAAATAAGTTGATTTGGATTGGAAAAGAGTAGGAAAGTTCATGCTTATAAGTGGTAAAAAGGGAGCTTGTTTTTGACTGTGGCTTAGACTTTGTCATGTCATGCTTGATATTATTTTGACTCAATGCTTAGTGATTATTGTTGTAGCATGACTTGTTACAAACAGTTGAGATTGCTTAATGTGCCTTGAAAGAATCATGCGTTGTTTTATCATATAAAAGCATAATATTGTGGTATTCTCCTTTGATGCTTTATTTGGATTGACTTGGCGCATGCTCACACCATGTTAAGACTTTACCAAGTTACAATAGCCTCTATGATCATTTAGTTTTCGACTTGTAATATCACTTTATGCTTTAATTAATAATGTTTTGTCCCTTTGCATGATTATGGCCATTTTTGCTCTCTTAGTTGGTCGCTCTCAGTCTTTTGCTAGCCTCCATACCAAGTATGAGTTCCACTCATGCATCCAACTCCAAATAAAACCAAGTTATTCCAAAGAGTCCACCATACCTACCTATTAGCATTTGCTATTCCAAGTATATTCATGTTTTTATCTACCTTCCAAATTAAACTTGTTATGTGAAAATTAGTGATTAAAGCTCTCACAAACTTGATGTCACACTTTACTTTTCTTGCACTTAATAAACTTGAACCATTGTTCCCATCTATGTTGCGTATATGCTTGCGTTTTGTTAGTTGTGAATTAGCAGAACCATGCTATCATGGGGAATGCTTTCAATATTGCACTTTATTTAGTTGATATCATGTTCTTTTGCTTATGGATCCCGGCGGTGTGAAATGAAAGGGGAGCTTGTAAGGCTCATGGAGTTCGTATATGTGTTAGAGAAACGCATGGGCGGCTGGTCTAATCCATGCCTAATCATGGTGGAAACCTGCAGCATAACCATAATGAGCAATCTATGAAGCATCCTCTATAAAAAAAACCTATGCAAATAGGAAAAAAAGAGAAAAAAAAGAGGAGCCTATGCAAATAGGAAATAAAAGGATTGTTGAGATGCTCATTGTCTGCTTGCCTTATCATTTGGATATGGGGATTCTTCTGTATCATCGGGCAAGGGGTACCCCGTTGGCGGTTCTCTATGATACACATGTACTTACAATGACAAGAACTTACCTGTGACTAAACTTGAGTAGCATGAGGAACGATACTCGTAAGTAAGGGGCATGAGATTTTCAGCTTATAACTTGTCAAGCATAACCTCATATTTGTTCACTTTAACCTTACTCACCTAAAGATGCTTATGATAGGGCAATGAGGGCTGAAAGCTAATAAGTACCATAATTTTTGGAAGCTCTTTATGAGACTTGAATCCCTGCTTCCTTCTATGAAGGGCCTTGCTTTCACTTTTATATTGAGTCTCCATCTTCTATCTTTATGCACCTATTGAGAGAGCATAGTGGCCATTCTTAGTTTAATGTGCATTGTCCCAAGACTTGTTGAGTGATTCATAACTTTGATATTGCTTGTTCCTAAACTCTTTATATCTAGTCACCCTTATGAACTTTGAAGGTGTCCTATTCATTTATGTTTTGCTACACTATGAGGGACAAGCAATACCATTCTCATTATGTTTTCTATATGTGAAACAAACAAACGTATTTCAAAGAATTGCTATTCATGAATCTTTTGTTTGTAACTTTTCATGTTACAACATAGTTGTTATGTCTTATTGTTAGAACTATATCTTTCATGCTATGATAAAGTACTATGATCCTAGCTATCAATGTTTTACAAATACCTTGATCAAGATTATGATGGTGCATGTCACCTCAAAAATTATTCTTTTTTATCACTTACCTACTCGAGGACAAGCAGGAGTTAAGCTTGGGGATGTTGATATGTTGGAAACATATCTATAATTTTTGATGTTCCATGTTTGTTTAGTATCTACTTTCTTATGTTTTGTCCACACTTTGGAGTATTTTTACACATTTTCTGGAACTAACCTATTAACAAGATGCCACAGTGCCAGTTGCTTGTTTTCTCCTGTTTTTGGTTTCAGAAAAGCTAGTAAGGAAATATTCTCGGAATTGGACCGGACAAAAGCCAAAGTCAATATTTTACCCGAAGCAACACGGAATCCGGAGGGGAGACGAAGTGGCGCACCAGGGCGGTCACACCTGGTGACGGCGCGACCTGGGGGGCGCGCTACCAGGGGGTGTGGGCCCCCTGGCGCTCCACCAACCTTGCCCCTTCGCCTATAAAGACCCCTCGGGACGAAAACCCTAAGTATCCGATCAAAATTCCATAAAAGAGTCTGTAGCCGCCGCCATCTCCATCCCTAGATCGGGAGGGATCTAAAGCTCTTCCCGGCACCCTGCCGGCGGGGAGAGATCACCCTGGAAGCCTTCTTCATCACCATGCCTGCCTCCGGTGTGATGTGTGAGTAGTTCACCCTGGACTACGGGTCCATGTAGTAGCTAGATGGTTGGTTCTCCTCCTTTGTGCTACCATGTTTAGATCTTGTGAGCTCCGTTCATGATCAAGATCGTCTATTTGTAATCTTACATGTTGTGTTTGCGGGGATCCGATGGATATTGAGACACTATTTCAGATTGATTATTGATTCTAGCATGTCTTTGTTATTTGTGATCTTGCATGCTTTTTGTTTTAAGTAGCTATCTTGGCCAAGTAGATGCTAGCAATTCCAAGAGGGAGTATTTATACTCGATAGTGGGTTCATGCCTCTAGTAATCTGGGGAAGTGACAGAAATCTCTAAGGTACTAGATGTGTTATTGCTACTAGGGAGAAAACAGCAATCCTTTGTTCATGGAGCAATCATATTGTTTACTTTACACACTTTGCTTAATGCAATTATCTGTTGCTTACAACTTAATATTGGAGGGGGTTCGGATGATAATCTGAAGGTGAATTGTTAGTCATATATGCAGTTGGATTATGGTCTATGTATAATGTTGTAATGTCCAATCAAATCTCATAGGAGTCAAGATGATTAGTATATGCATGTATGCTTTTTCGGTGTCTGTCAATTGCCCTGCTGTAATTTGTTCACCCAACATGTCATCTCTCTTAAGGAGAATCGCCTCTAGTGAACTATGGACCCTGGTCCATTCTTTTACCGTCAATCTACAATCTAATATTTACTGTTTTCTGTTTACTTTATGCAAGCAATTACTATCTTCTACACAATACGTTTAATACTTTGTTTTCAGTAAAACCGGTGAGATTGACAACCTCACTGTAAGTTGGGGGCAAAGTTCTGTCGTTGTGTTGTGCAGGATTCCAAGTTGGAAACAACACCTTGGAGGTGTTCCCTTACTCCTACCGGTTCGATAACCTTGGTTTCATAACTGAGGGAAAACTTGCTTCTGTGCTCATCATACCTTCCTCTTGGGGTTCCCAACGAGCTTGATATATTTCGAGCCATGACCGACATCGCCCGCTAGGCTGGTTCGTTGGCATTCTATGAGACGTTGACGAAGATCATGGAGAACAAGGAAGAGGCCATCACCAAGAGGGAAGATAGGCGGCGTAAAGAGAAAGAGGCCACCGCCAAGGCATTTGTCGAGCTCCAGACGAGATCAATCGAGGCGGAAGAGGCCAACGCCATGGCCAGGCTGGCCAAGATCAAGGCGAAGGCAAGGGCGAGGGAGGCCGATGCCAAGGCCAAGGAGGCCGAGGCCAGGTCTAGGTGTTGGATGCAGAGGCCAAGGCCTAGGAAGCCAAAGCCAAGATCATGGCCGAGGAGACTTCCATCATGCTCATCGACCTGGACACCATCGCCGACCCCGATCGCAGGGCCTGGATCGCTCGCAGGCAGCAGGCCATCCGTGCTCGCGATGCTTGAACGACAATGGCGACGACGGCTGCAACCATTTGGACATAGAAGCCGCCATTATTTTGGACATTGTGTATGATATTGCCCATTTTTGTACATTTCAAAACTACTGGCCACTAGTTGGCAATGCCCAAAAGGCGATGGCACATGTCTGCCAATTTATCTGTCAGTCACTTTGTGTGCTATTGTCTGTGAATTTGAGTGTTCGATAGCATTGGCCAGTGATGACGCCGAGAAATACCAGACACAGACATTTGGGTCGCGCCGCTGGGCGTGGTCGTCCGGACAGGCCGGCCCAAACAGACATAAACGGACCGTGGGCCGATCTAAACAGACATAAACGGACCGTTTTGGTCGCGCGTTTGGATCGGTCCGGTGAAGATGACCTTAGCACTCCTCAGGGTATGCTGGGTAGGCTGCTCCTCTGCGGCGCACGTACGCCTGTTGCACACCGATCGATCGAACAGAAACGGCGGCCACGCGCGTCGTCGTCACTAGCAAAGATATCTTCATCATTTTGAGAGCTCGCCCGTGCCGGTGGCCATGGCGCCGCCCATGTCCAACAGTGTGTACACGCGCACATACGAACACTTTATGCTTCGCGATCGAGCGCATGACGCATGCTGAGCGTGTGCGCATGCCGCAGTGCAGCGCAGTGCTAGCTAGCTACTAGCTTCGATCACGTAGACGCTAGCAAAAAGAACAAATTAAATGCCCAGTAGGGGATCCACCGACTTAACCCTATACGTAGTATATGCACACGCTAGGGCCAGTGCAGCTACTCGATCGCCTACTCCTGCCATGTATACAAACATGCTCGCATTCGTACCTACGAGCCTATACATATGGACGGACATGCGTGTGTACGCTTGATGTACAAAGCTACAGCTACAAATGTACCGCCGCACCGTCCACCCCGTACCTATGCAGGAAATAATGAGATCCTCTTTGGATCACGGGATTTTCAAAATGTAGGAACAACATAGGATTTAGATAATGAAATGTCACATACTGTAAATTCCTATAAGATCAGAGATTTTGTAAGAGGTGTGTTTGGGTGGTGCATACAAAACAGATACAGAAATTTCACAGGAATAAGCACTACTAGGAAAAGGATCACCGTCGGCGCACCAAAATCATCTACCATTGGCAAATTCTTGTTCGCCGGTGACCATCTCGTCGGCGGTAATGCGTTACAGCCGGCGAACTAAACAATTCACCGGCGATAACTGAGCATACCACCAGCAAGTAGACCCATTCGCCGGGGATAATGTCCCCTAACACTGGCGCACGTCTCTTCGCCAGGGATAATACAATTTATTCGTCGACAGTATTATGTCCCAGAGAAAAAAAAATACAAAATATACAGATAAATACAAGAATACATAGTATACAGGATAATGATAACAAAATACATATTAACATAGGAAAGAGTAGGAGTATCCACTAAATGTTCAATATAGCTAGGACATTGGTTCATATAGCATTATCTAGAGTTCACTTATCTTCACCCTCGTCGTCGGAAGAGTCGGGAGGAAAGCAAGTGAAATAGATGATGCCATAAGTATGATTGAGCAAAAACTTGAACTCTCCTCCCTCTTGCATATCGTCGTACAAGATGAGGAGTCTGTTCCATCCAGGACCACTAAAATATGTTTGGGCCTCCTCATTGGTGACCCTAACCTGGTACGTCCTATCAGGATGATTATGATGCATCAAAGTGACACTAAACATGGCAACCTCATCCATGCTTCTATGGAGATGGTCCATGAAGCCATGTTATGCACCACAAGGGATTGACTGAGTAAAATCATAGGACAAAACAATTAGTCATGATTTTCATTAAACATATATATATTTACATTCTCCACATGAATTTTAGAGAACATACCATCCTAACACCAAAGTCGCAGGGAGTGGTATGGTAATCTTCCTTTTCATGCAATGCCAACTATGTTGACCACAATTATCGCACGCTTCTTCGCTATAATCCAATCTACATCTATTGAGAAGAAAGTCACATAAAAAATGCATGTATAGAGTAAACAACATATAATACGATGGTCTCAGCTACATAGCTAGCTTACTATTGGATATCATCATCAGAAGGCGTGTACATGTAGTAGATTACGGCTGCTTGATGAATGAGAAAGATCTTTATCTTGTCTCTGTATTGCATGCCATGATCATTCAAGAAGTTTATCCTACCAGGGCCACTGAAAGATGTCTTAATCACTATGTTGGTCACTTTAACCACATAAGTCTTGTCGAGATCAGCATCTGACATCAAAGTGACCTCAACCACGACATCGTCCATGGTGTTTCTATAGAAATGGTACATGAAGTCCCGTCGCCAAGCGCAAGGAATTGACTTAGTAAAAGAATAACAATACAACAATATCCATGGTTTATTTTCGATTCTATATATAGAGAGACATTCATGATAATGTATCTCACAGAGCACATACCGTCCTAGCCTCAAACCCGACAGGCGGGGAACTTCTTGCCCAGGAACCTCCCCAATGGTTGTGCATAGTTGTTGCACACTTGATCCATTCTATATATTTATCTAGAAAGAAGACACATAGTAAACATAGTTATAAAATAATTAAGTAGCAGGATAAGTAATATATGACAAGTAGATGATCCACGTCTAGCAGGATAAGTAATATATATGATAAAGTCTAGCAGGATAAGTCTAAAGTAATATAAGACAAAGTATAGCTAGATCATGCATCATCGTCGTCAGACGACAAACCTAAGGAACCTAGGTCAGCAGACGATGTGGTTGTGACGGTGAAGTCACGGGGCTGAACCCGTAGTACGGGCCCAGAGGACGCGCGGTGGAGGAGCCCACTTTGTCGGACCTAGAGGGACCCGCCTCCAGGATGGACTGCTGGCGCCTAATGGTCGCTAAGACCTCGTACTACTACGCCATCACCGTAGGATCCTCGCGGAGTGTCTTGACCAAGGGGTCAACAAGATGTCTCTCGACTAGTCGGTGCTCCTGCTCGATCTTCGGGGAAGTTTAGGATCGCCCTCGCCCCGAAGTGCTGGACTGTCATGCAGTCGTAGGCACGTGCCTCCTCCTCGGGGGACTGCCATGTCCCAAGGTAGCGCCTAATCCCACCCACGGTGATCTTAGCCTCCCAAGTGGGGATCCTCGTCGGCTACTTGTACACACCGCGGTACTTCGGTTGTGACTGCGACATACTACTTAAACAAACATACATATTAGCAAAAATAGTGTAAAAAACCGAATCATAGCTAGGACATTGTAACTCTTCATTCAGTACAAGTAGCAATGTGCATATATACTTATAAAAGACGAAAAAATGTGCGGTGGACATTGGACAGAGGAACTAAATATCTTTTTTAGTTTGCAAATGGTACTTGAATTAGCATACTAGATTTATAGGCATCAACTTTGATTTATCCCATACTAGATTATTCACACAGACCACCAAGACTTGAATTAGTACTTGAATGCGCTACCTTTACCCATGGGGATGGACAGATGACGCATTAATTCTTAGTTCACTGGACAAAAATAGCTAGAATTGGTACTTGAAGAATGCGCTAACTACCTTTACCCATCAAGATGGACAGATGATGCATCAAATTCTCAGTTCACTGGACAAAAATAGCTAGTTAATTCCTACCAACAGATTGCACTAACTCCAATTCCTATAAACATATTACACTAATTCCTACAAACAGATTGCGCTAGCTCCAATTCCCAGTTCACTGCAATTTTGGACTGGTTTTAGCACTATTTTGATTTCCAACACTAACCGGCGAGGCGGGACGGTGACGGCGAGGTCATGGAGACGGCGATATTAAACGTGTGGGAGCAGGGACTCAGACCTGGATAGGCGACGGCGAGGCGGACGACGACGACGAGGCTAGATGGGCGACGACGAGGGCGGGGCTGGCCTCCTCCTCCTTCCCTTCGTCGAGGCGGACGGCTGAGCGAGGGGGCGCCTCCTCCTCCTTCCCTTCGACGGCGAGGCGGACGGCGGCGACGAGGCGAGGCGAGTGCTAGGTTTTGCGGGTGGGGATTTTTCGTTGGCGTGTGAGATGGATCGATGGGGGGGTAGGGAGGGGCCGGGTTAGATCGACACGATGCGCGGACAGGTGGACCCCCGGCGCCTAAGGGCCTAATTCGCCGGGGATAAAAGCTTTCGGCCCGGGTAGGCCCACCCAGCCCATTGTACCCCCGGTGCCTATGGACTTCATTCGCCACTGGTAATGGCCAGCCCATCCGAGGGGGACATGGCCCACAACACCCCCGGCGTACACCCGAGCTCTTTGACAGCGATAATTGGGCTAGACCCGGCGCTTCCGTTTTCCTCTCGCCGGCGGTAACGCGAGGCAGGCCTAGATGGCCTCACCGGCGGACGACCCGCGTGCCCACTTCGCCGGCGGTAATAAATCCGTCTATAGGGTTTTCCCTACTAGTGAAGGATAGAGAGTAGAGAGAGATAGAGTGTGAGTACATTAATTGAACTTGTCAAAGAAAAAAGAAAATGAGATTGGGTCTCACGTTGAGATTTCTATGGAATTGGGGGCATAGAAATGGATTTCATAGAAATTTGATGGTCGCAATGCTGAAATCCAAAAAGAGTCATAGAAAAAAATTCTATATGTAACTCCTCTAACCAAAAGAGACCCTAAAAGTTGTACATCGATCGGTTGTCTTGCCTACGCTAGCTGGTGGAGAAGAACAGACACCATGCATGCATGTGACATGCTTTTGTTGTCACATGTTCCTAGCCTTTTGGCTAGCTCGAGCTAGTCTAGCTTTCGGCCGTTATTCGCATGGCGCCATCGACAAGCCAACAGGGACCATGCATGCACCAAGATTGTAGATATGCTGCCTGCCTGCCTGCCTGCCGGTTGTTGTTGTGTTGGTAGTACCTAGTACGAACAAAGCTACACTAGCTAGGAGACTGTTGTATACTACGTACGGACGCACGACGCAAGCCTGGCATGCCTTCCTTTTTGTATACACACGTACTTACGGTGAAAACTCTAGGTGGTACATGCATATATATACTACTACTCGAATTGTCAATGTGCGAGTGTGACATGCAGTTTGCTACCTGCCACAGCGAGCAAGGTTCGAAATGAAACGCCACGATCGGACCTACCAAGTTAACTTATGGGCTATATATCCAAATTATTCGAAGACGATCCAAGAGAAATTGATCACCCTTCCTGCAGTCATGTTTCCAAAGTTAAGCACTGCTTCTTCCCGGCAGTTAATTAGTAGTAGTACTATAGTAGCTAGCTAGCCCTTCCTCTGCTTCTAAGATGATCGTGCTTTTGCCGTCCTCGTTCTGTGCCCGTAGCAACAAATAATTTACTACACCGCTGATTACTGTACTGTACCTAGTACTTGGTAGTATTTAGGCAGCCAAGAGAGAGACTCCCCATCCGCCACCCCCCAGCGTCGTCAGGGGCTGTGCAGCCCACGCAGGCGGAGGAGCCCCCACTCGCCACTCTTGTATGGGGCGCGAGAGAAGGCGCGCTGCGGCCTGACTCCAAGCGGCCCACAGGATGTGGCGTGTTCCTTCAGGGCCCACCAGCAGGGCAGCAACCGCCACCTCCTTCGCCACAAGCAAGCAAGCAAGCGAACGAGCGCCGCTGCAGAGCAGCAAAGCAGCACCGTCGCAACCGCCACCGTGTGTGTTTCAGCGCTTGCAGCCGCAGCAGACTGAGCGCTTTGATGCCACTTTGACAGAGCACGTCACGGCCCTATTTCGGAATAATGGCAATGGAGACGCGTGCACTGTCCGGCCGCGGGTATACAGTGCCGGCACCCGCCTCTGTTCGTGCTGCTGTTGCCTGCCGCCACCGTGGCCCCGTCGTTTTGCTGGTAAAAATGGGTTTTCACGCCGCACTAGAATGCCGATACGGGCAGTCAGTATTTCTTGCGTGCGGGAGTCCAAATCTTCACCGGGTAGATCTAACCCGTCCGAACGCATTCGCGCATGTCCACCCGTGTCATGGATCAGAAGGAGAGTGACACGTTCAAGCCCACAGGAAAGCTAAGGAGACGCCTGAGAAGGTTCGGCAGGAGGCCAGCTCGGATCAGTGGGCCGGAGTGGACAACCTAAGGACCAATCAGCGGTTGATATATCTGCGGTGGTGACGCGACCGAGTTCTGGGCCTGAGAGGCTAGTGGTTTATTAGGCCCGGCCCTGGGCAGGTGCAGCAGGTGCGGCCGCACTGGCCCTAGGCAGTGAAGGACCCCACCTTGGTATACACTGCTAGTACTTTTATATGTATACAGACCAATAAATACAATCGGGACATTACTATTGTAGCAAGCAAGCACGTATCAGCTGCCATTTCTTCTTCCAACTGCTAGTACTAGTAGCAGATTGCAAGATGGATTTTCTGCTTGTTACTAGCGAAGGAGATCAACTTCACGACTACATATCCATTCTATTTTTGTTATTATTAGGTCCTTGTTTAATTTCTTGAGTTCTCCCTATGCTTAGATATCATCTATGCAGTATGTATCTGGCTATGAAAGAGGTGGAAAGGAGAATGGTTGTCATGATAGAATCCCAAAATGAGCGATTTTAATCGATTTGATAGAGTCTAAATTGTTTTACAATGTTTCTTTTTACACTAATTAAGTACACAAGAGTTCGCCTATTTTCCCCCGCGCGATTCTCGCTGTAAATTGCAAGGAAAATTTCGAGTATGGGCTACATGGCCCTATTTTATTTTTGAAAATTGACCTCCACTGTACACTTGAAAGTCTGACGGCCGGCGATGCCTTTGATCAGTAAAACTAAACTTCTCAAGTTCACTCCCAATAATTTTCTTTTTTTGCATACAAAATTTTATTTCAAAGTTGAAGTAACTATTCTTTTTAGTGAGTTTTGTGATGTCATTTTGGAGGAAATATACTGCAATTGGAGTACTTTTATGAATTTTTTGGTTAGTTATATGATTTTGTTCGACAAAAAAGCCCCTAATTATCATCTCGCACAGGGCCCCTCCATGGCCAGGACCGGCCCTGGGTTTATATAGTAGTACTTGGTGTCTGTAGAGGATATCGATTGACCAGGCATATTTCCTCTCTTGTATCTCCTGCTTCTCCTTCTCCTCAACTGCTCCTCTATTCTTCGATCCCCTCTGTTGAACCTCATATTACCTTGTACTGAGATCTTTGTGAGTGAGATAATAGTGGGCACATAACAATTGGTATCAGATGTCATCTTGATCCTACCGTTGCGTTGTAAAATCCCTCGATCTAGTAGTAAATCCATTGATAGGCGTTGGTCCTTCGCGGGATCGGCACAAAGTTTCCTCCACGGAACGCCTAAGATTGGTAACTAGATTGCGGGTTCACACAACAGTTGGAGCTTTGGAGAAGTCGCACCAAACTCCGTGGGCGACATCGGATCGCATCAGTGCGCTCGAAGGAGACATGGATGAGGTACCGAAGCAACTTCTAGAGCTCAAGGGAGAGTTCAAGTCCGGCCTTGCTTCGGTGGAGACAAAGATTGAGTCGAATCAAGCTTCGATTGACGCGATGGCGACCTCTCTCATGTCGCTCAACACATGGAGGAGCGACGTGGATACTCAGGTCTCGGATCTGAGTGCGGCGGTTCAGGATCTCAGGAAGCAAGTGGATCGTGTGGTGGTGGGAGTCGGCCTTAGTGCCTTGGGGAAGCCACCGGGTGCACACATCGGCTTGGTGTCACCCTCTCCACCGCCGTCAAGCCCTCATGCGAGCACGGCGCTGCAGTCACACGACTCCGGGAAATTTGGCCACGGCGACCACACGAATCACCGGGGCTCGACGGGGGAGCAGCTTGTTGTTCCCTCGTCCACCCCGGTCGCATGTACTGAGGATTCCTCATCTGCCTTGGCTCTGGTTTCTATTTCACAATCTCCTGCACTGATTCTGCCTTGGCTAGGGGTGGAGTTCTCCAAGGGCATTCTAAATTGCTTGACTGCAGTTGGTAGTGTCAAGGAAATGTATTCAAAACAACACTGAAGGTATTGCCACTTTAGTGCTATGGTGTGATATTGGGCATGAAATGGCTTGAGCAGCTGGGACTTGTATCTACACATTGAGCAGAAAAATGGTTTGAATTTGATTGGGAAGGTGCTAGATGCAAATTGTAGGGGCTTAGTTGCAATACCAAGAATTGTGAAGTTATTTCAGTTCAAGAGTTGTAGCAGCTACAGCTGCAAGATTCCATATACTATGTGGTCCAAGTTTAAACAACCACTGAGACAATAGCTTAGAAAACTGTTCCCAAATTGATCTCTATGGTGTTCAATTCGTATGAGGAAGTTTTCGCAGAGCCCAAAGGGTTACCTCCTCACAGAAAATATGATCATACGATCCCTCTCCTGCCAGGGGCGACACTAGTAAATCTCAGGCCTTATAGGTACAGCCCTATACAGAAAAATGAAATAGAAAAGCAAGTCAAAGAGATGCTAGCTCAAGGAGTGATCAGACCAAGATCTAGCCCATTTTCATCACCTGCTCTCTTGGTGGGCAAGAAGGACTTAACATGGCGTCTGTGTGTGGATTTTCGGCACCTGAATGCTATTACCATCAAGAATAAGTATCCCTTGCTAGTGATTGAAGAACTATTGGATGAGTTAGCTGGTGCACAATGGTTCACTAGTCTAGATCTTCGGTCTGGATACCATCAGATTCGAATGGCTGAGTGTGATGAGTTCAAAACAACATTTCAAACACACCATGCACATTTTGAGTACAGGGTTATGCCATATGGTGTCACAGGTGGCCCAGCAACTTTTCAAGGAGTTATGAATGAGATCTTAGCTCCAGTTCTCAGAAAATGTGCTTTAGTCTTTGTGGATGATATTCTCATCTATAGCAAGACACTACAGGAGCATGCCAGACACTTGGAACAAGTGTTGGGAATTATGTTGGCACAACAATTGAAGGTGAAAAAGTCTAAGTGCACTTTTGCACAGCAAGAAGTTCAGTACCTAGGCCATTTGATCAGTTCCAAAGGTGTTTCTGCCAACAGAAAGAAAGTTGAGCCTATACTGAAGTGGAAGGCACGACAAAATGTTAAAGAATTACGTAGTTTCTTGGGAATAACTGGCTATTAACGCAAATTCATTAAGGGATATGGCATCATCAGCAAAAACCTGACATAGCTATTGAAGAAAAATTCCCTTATGTCTAGACATCAAATATAGAGGCTTTCTTTCAAGCTCTGAAGCAAGCTCTGGTGTTTGTGCCTGTCCTGGCACTGCCAGATTTCTCAAAGCCTTTCATCATTGAAACTGATGCTTGCAGTTGTGGCATAGGTTCAGTACTCTTGCAGCAAGATCATCCCTTAGCCTTCATCAGCAACGCGTTGGGGCCACGACATAGAGGCTTGTCTACGTATGAAAAAGAGTGCCTTGCTATTCTCTTAGCAGTGGATAAATGGAGAGCGTATTTGCAACATGGGGAGTTCGTCATTCGAACAGACCAATGCAGTTTGATGCATTTGGATGATAAACTCTTGACAACACCCTAGCAGCATAAAGCACTCACCAAGATTTTGGGGCTATCATACAAAATTATCTATGAGAAAGGTGTGGATAATCGCGTGGCTGATGCATTATCACGTCACATTCATGAGGAGACTGAGGAATTGAAAACCATATAACATTGCAAACCAATCTGGTTGGAATCTGTGGTAGCTGGGTATTTAGAAGATCAAAACAGTAGTAACAGATTGGCACAACTGTCCATCAGTTCTCCACAAGGCAATTATTCCTTACACAAAGGGCTGATCAGATACAAAGGTCGAATATGGATTGGAAATAATTCAAAAATGCAGCAAGACATATTACATGCTCTGCACACAGGATCTATCGGTGTGTAGGGTTCCGTAGCAGAAAACAAAAAAATGTCTATCTACACGAACACTAATACCAGGATCTATACTATGTAGAGATAAGCAACGGAAGAGAGAGACGGTATTCATACCCTTGAAGACCGAGGCACGCCTTACACAGGAAGGCGTATGTTGATGAAGCCGAGAGGCTCCAAGCACCCCAAGTGTGGTGCCTCCGAAGTACTACACACGTCCGGTGTAGGCGGTGTCTCCTGAGCTCCAATCCAGCCGAGCAGCGGAAGAAGAAGATGTCGGACCGAAGATCACACGACGGTAGTGTGAAGGTGGAGAAATAAAATCCCTCGAGGTCCTTCCTAATATTATGGAGAAGTCCTCAAAGGAAAATGAGAGAGAGAATGAGAGAATTGGATGCCTCCAAAGGGGGAGGGGGCCCCTATATATAGTAGGAGGGGGGCACACCACCCAGGGGCCAGGCGGTGTGGGACTAATGCCCACACCCGCCAACCACCTAGGGTCAGCCGCCGGCCCTAGGTGGGCCCCACTTGGGCAGCCCACTAAGACTAGGCCGGCTGGCCCCCTCTCCCTAGGCGCCTTGCCCCCTGGGCCTCCCCTCCGGGTGAGGCCCATTAGCATTGGGCTGCCTTTAATAATAAAATATATATTTAATATTGATTATCCAATTAACATTCAAATACACATATTATTATATTTCTTTACTCTGGAACTCCTTCCGGACCCCCTCCGATCACTATCGGATGTTACCCGAAACTATTCTGGGTTCTCTCTCTATTTCTCCTACGGTACCTCATCTATCCCTAAGCGCCCCACCCTTAAGCTTGACATCCTTCGGTTCGGGAACACTCCGGACATGATTGAGAATACTCTCATATCAATGATCATCAACGAGACCTGGATGCCCATGACGACCCCCGTGCATTCCATGAATCTTATCACCCGAACCGTGAATAGTTGTTTCTCGTTCCCTTTGCCACTTGATACCTAGTTCATCTGAGACTTGATGTTTGGTATCTCCATACCTTAGTTTGATCTCGTTACCGATGAAATTGTTTACTCATTCCCATGTCATTGCATTTCGTGACCCAGTCACATGCTTGCAAGCTTCGTTAATGCAATGTCACCGAGATGGCCACATATGTATCTATCTGTTACATGGACTAGCAAATCCCGATCTTTATATTACTCCTCTACACACCCCTTTGGGAAACCTGAGTGGCACCTTTTTGATCACCCAGTCATGATATGATACTTGATAATCATCTAATCTCCCTCCGGAATTGTGATTTGCATTGTCTCACAGTCTAAGGATCAAGTTGCGAGGTTTCATGTGTTTATCATCAATGGTGAACTTTGTAACTAGATGTCATTGAGATAAAACTATCGAATGTTTGTCTATCATGTCATTCAACCAATGACACGACCTCATTATTAATTGGCATAAATGTCCATGATCTTGAAACCCATATCATCCTCATGACCAATGAATTAGTTCGCTAGAGGTAACTAGAGACACGGTTTGTTTACATACCACACGTGTATTAACGTTTTGTATTAATACAGTTATAGCACATTATGAAACGTATTATGAATATATAGGAGATATATCAAACAATACACTTTATTATTTGCCTCTAGGGCATAACTCCTCTAGTCTCCCACTTGCACTAGAGTACAAATTAATCTAGTTTACAATAGGCAGCAACCTAACACCAATGGCATCCTGATGTTGTTCGTGCTTAGATTGTATGAGAGCTTTAGTCAATGGATTTGCCACATTCAGATTCATGTGCACTTTGCAAATCTTGATTTCACCTTTGTCAATGTTCTGCCGGATGACGTGAAATTGTAGCTTGATGTGTTTGGCCGTGGAATGAGTTATTGGTTCCTTTGCATTTGCAATAGTGCCCGTGTTGTCACAATAGATCGTCATAGGGTCTTGCGCACTTGGAACAACTCCCAGTTCAATGACGAATTCCTTAGCCAAACAACCTCATTCGTCGCATCAGCAGCAGCGATGTATCCCGACTCCATTGTAGATTGCGCAACTGCCGGTTGCTTCTTGCTCTTCCAGCTTACCGCCCCACCATTCACCAAAAACACAAATCCCGTCTGAGTCTTCGAGTAATCAGGATCTGAGTGCCAGCTCACATCCACGTAACCAGTTACGTTTAGAGCTTCATCATTACCTCCATAAACTAGGACCATATCCTTTGTTCTCTTGAGATACCTTAGGATATTTTTCACAGCTATCTAGTGATCCATTCCTGGATTACTTTGGTATCGGCTCGCCAAATTGAGAGCCAATGCCACATCAGGTCGAGTACTTAGCAGTGCATACATGATAGATCCTATGGCTAAGGCATAGGGGATGTAAGACATCCTTTCTCTATCAGCATCCATTACTGGACATTAAGAAAAACTCAGTATGCTACCTTTTGTTATAGACGCCAAACCACTTTTGGCATCCTCCATTTTGAACCTCTTCAAAATCTTCTCAAGGTAAGTACTTTGACTTAATGCAATCAAGCGTGTTGATCTATCTCTATAGATTTTGATGCCTAATATGTTTGCATCTTCACCTAAGTCCTTCATGGAAAATTGGCTACTCAAATACGCTTTCACGCTTTCCATAAGTTCCACATCGTTTTCCATAAGTAATATGTCATCCACATATACTACTAGTAAAACCACTGAGCTCCCACTCGCTTTCTTGTAAACACAGAACTCTTTTTGATTTTGGACAAATCCAAAACTCTTGATCACTTGATCAAAATGTTGGTTCTAGCTCTGAGATGCTTGCTTCAGTCCATAAATGGATCTCTGAAGTTTGCATACCTTCCCAGCATCCTTAGGATCAACAAACCTTCTGGTTGCATCATATACAACTCTTCATCAATGTGACCATTGAGGAATGCGGTCATGACATCCATCTGCCAAATTTCATAGTCAAAATGAGCAGCAATTCCTAGTAAAATCCGAATAGCCTTAAGCATCACTATGGGAGAGTAAGTCTCATTGTAGTCTACTCTTTTAATTTGTCAAAACCCCTTTGCGATAAGTCGAGCTTTGTGAGTGGTCACATTACCATCCACATCTGTCTTTTTCTTAAAGATCCATTTATTATCCATGGCCTTGCGGCCTTCCGGAAGATCTACCAAGGTCCAAACTTGGTTTTCATACATGGATCCTATTTCGGATTTCATGGCTTCTAGCCATTTCTCGGAGTCAGCACTATCCATAGCTTCTTTGTAGTTTGCAGGTTCTTCCAGTTCATCTAGAATGACAGACATCACATGACCACTGTACCAATCTGGAGTGGCACGAACTCTTGTAGACTTGCGAACCGCAGGAGTTTCGATGCTGTTATTTTGATCATCATCATTGGGCTCTTCTTCCATGTTGGAGAGCAGTTTCGGAAAAGCTTTCATTGCGCTACTCGGAATTTGGAGAGAAGGTTCAACAACTTCATCTAACTCAATTTTCCTTCCACTAACTCCTTTAGCGAGAAACTCTTTCTCGAGAAAGGTGTCGGATTTCGTGACAAAAGTTTTGCCTTCGGCCTGGTTGTACAAAGTATACCCAACAGTTTCCCTTGGGTATCCCACAAAGATACATTTTTCTAATTTTGGTTCAAGTTTGTTAGTCCGTAGTTTCTTAACGTAAGCCTCACATCCCCAAACTTTCAGAAATGACAACATTGGCTTCTTTCCATACCATATATCATATGGGGTTATGTCCACGTATTTGGATGGTGCTCGGTTTAAAATAAAAGTGGCGGTTTCTAACGCATATCCCCAAAATGATACGGACAAATTAGTCAAAGACATCATGGACCACACACTATCCAATAGAGTACGGTTACGTCATTCCGACACACCATTACGCTGTGGTGTTCCGGATGGCATAAGCTGTGGGATAATCCCATAATCCTTCAAGTATATGTTGATACCTTTGATCCGGATTATGGATGTAGTATAGCTTATTTTTCCCTAGTAGACCTAGGTTATCAAATCCTCAGGGAGCAAATGCGTAGTGAAGTTACTTTAACGGACCTTCGGGAGTTTTAGAATTTCTTTTATGTTTTTACTAGACCAATAGCTTGTGTCTTTTTGTTGTTGTCGATGATGGAGGGAGAGGGCCTAGGCGTTCGGTTTCACCTGTAGCTGTGCAAAACATCTGATGGGAATAAAAGATAGAAATAAAGTATGCATGTAGTTGTTAGAGCAAGATAAATTATATGTGGGCAGTGCATCCATAATTGCTATTGCCTCCGCAACCGCTTATAGCAATAACCTACTAGTCTCATCCATAGAAGAAAGAGAACTAATGATATGCATAGTGATTTCACCGTTAATCCCAAGTAAAACCCTCACATACAATCGTACTACCCCTTCTGCCACTAGGGTTCCCAACCTACAGATTAGTTATTACTCATACTCCCTATACCTGGCTCAATCCTCAGGGTCTTGGGTACCTGACAAGTCCTTGGACTAAGGCAAGAGAGGATACAACAATCATCATGTCATACAAACTAATACACGATCCTATCTATGATAAATAACATGCACAAACGCTACATAGCTAGGCTGAAGCCCTTAGCCCAAGGAGAATTACTCACACATAGAGATGAGATCAACAATCATAAGCATTGTAATGGAAATCATAGGATTCATAGCAATAGTCTTACAACGTTGCCAATCGGAGAAGAGATCTACTATTACAAGTGGTGGAATGTGGCTATGTAGATGGAGAAGGGTTTTTGAGATCTAGAGGCGACTGGTGATCTGTGGCAGAGACTTTTTATGATGTCTGGCTTCGGGGGGCGGTGTTTTATCGTTGCCCAAGGCTTCTTTATATAGAGGTCCCTTCACGAAAGTTGTTTTGTTTTACCTGACAGTGGCGGCGCCAACTATACGATCGGAGCTATATGGACGGAATTTTGCTCCGGTCGTATAGTTGGTCGTTAAAGCATCTGCCTCCGCTTCACGACTCCTGGTTTCTTATGGTTGTTGGAAATCTCGTATCTTTGACTTTAATGTAGTGATTCTCATCTTTAAACGACATTATTTGTGCAGGAAAAATATAAAAGAAAGGATTGCATACCCTTCTGAATATTAGGCATTAGTGGCAGGGTTTAGAGAGATATTTCATAAAAAATATGAATAATATCCAGTTTAAATATGGACGTAGATGGCTATATTTCAGAGCCATCAACCTCCCCAAGCTTAAACTTGATCGTCCCCGAGCAAGAAAACCAAAATCAAAAAGGAACTCACCATTTAAACTGAAATAACAAGATGGTGATCTTACTCATGGTTGGTAGTCTCATATTTCCTCCACTTCATGAATCTGAAAAACTTCAGCATAGATAGAGTAATAGCAAGCATATCATACGGGTTTTATGTATCCTTATAGTGCAGAAAAATTATTGTTAACATGGATGATTCAAATGAGTAAACTTTATTCCATGTCATTTAATTAACTCATAGGCTTGCCTTTGAACAATAAAGTATAATCATGTAAATTGATAGTGTGAGAGTTTTCATGAAAACTATATATACTAGAGTATCTCAATTCTCGCACATCAATAAATCAAGACTTTTCAAGCACTACTTTTCTATTCATTGCCCTTCAAATTTTTTAGTTTTTAAGTAATTGAGAGTTGATACGTCCATAACGTATCTATAATTTTTGATGGTTTTATTCTAATAATATGCTTTTGACACTCCTTTTTATATAAAGTTTATGATTTATTTGGACTAACCTACTAATAGTTGAAAAAGTGCACAATGTTCTTGTTTTACACTTTGATGTGTAGGAATTACCAAGAATACAAGTGAAAACCTTGTTGGAGTCAAATTGAGATTTTTCCAGAAATCTGTCTCAGAACTCTTTTTGAAGATGGTCACGTTTTGGATCGACGACAGCGTCAAACGGAAAAATCTTCAACTACAAAGTTGTTGGAAATTTCGTGACAAACATTCTGGATATAAAATTTAGTTGATTCCAAATCCGGATGGGCCTTCTAGGCCCGATTTACTGCAGCCCAAAATGGGGTGACGGAAATCCGAGAAGCTATATAAAGGGAGGAAACCTAATTCGTCCAGAGCATCTCCACCCACGAATTTGCAGCCATCAAAGCCACGCTTTTGCCTCCCCCATGGATCCCGTCTCCATGGGGGAGGGGTCCCAAGAAGCCATGAAGGAAGGGGGCTAAGGGGCGGTGCTTCCCCATGATACCGGCGGCGGGGAAGGAGTCCCCCGCATCGCCGCCGCCTTCTTCACCATCTTCACCATCTTCACCACCATCTCTATCACCTAATCGTCCTAGTATGCAGTGTTTCATCCTCCCACACACCTTTGTACCGTCCTATGTAAACATGGTGATTGATGCTATAAGTTATAATCATATGATCTATGTCATGTTTGCGTAGTTTCTTTGTTCTTAGATGGAATGGTTGAACGTATTTGGTTCATTAGAGTTGTATATTGATATGGTACAGTCCTTTTGTGTCCATTATATTTGTGCGCGCATGGATTAAACATCATAGGGTTTGTAGTATGTGTAAAAGGAAGGGGGAGTTCTGCCGGAGTGACAGAAACCTCAAGACGTGAACCGAAACGTTGCACGTATGGGAGTAAGAGGACCATTAAACTTAAGGCTATGGTTGGGGAAACCTTAATGCATTGATTAGTACTTACGGATGTTTGCTAACAATCAAATCATATAGTACACGTAATTCCAACTATTGAAGCGCATGTATATTTGGCCTCTCCCACATAGAAAACTGCATCGAAGACAATGAACCTGATCTATTTGTTATTTAAACTTGGACAAAGCCACCACAATTACTACCACTATTCCACACTCATCGTTCTGTTAGTTTAGTATATTTTATTGCTGCAGCAACTAGCTTTACTTTTTTGTTATTTATTATCATGCAAAGCTATCTCTATTACTCGTATTGTTGCTCTAGTTTTATTTCCTAGATAATGCAAACGTTTAGTGTGCGTAGAGTTGTATCAGTGGTTGATAGAACTTGAGAGAATATTTATCCTACCTTTAGCTCCTCGTTGGGTTCGACACTCTTACTTATCGAAAAGGCTACACACGATCCCCTATACTTGTGGGTTATCAAGATCTTTTCTGGCGTCATTGCCGGGGAGCAATAGCGTGTGGGTAAATATTCTTGTGTGAACTTGTTTGCTTTATCTCTAAGTAGTTTCTACTTTCAGCTTTAAGTTGCTCTCTATATTACAATGGATAGAGAATGCGAATTACAAAAAAATTAGTTGTACTTGTTACCTAAAAACATTTTCAAAAAGGAAAGTGATCGAAAAGATGAGTAATGGTTATGTGGGGGTCGACCTTGAACACTTATGTTCATGCCTATGAAACCAAAACAAATCTTTCCATAGAAACTTTTCAGTTAAAAACTTGTAGGAATGCATGAAGCCTTGAAAAAGAAAGATATTTCTAGTATTGATCTTAATGCTTATTCATTCAAAAATACTTGAATCTTGCTCATATGCCTAACTTAAAGGCGTTAAAGAAAAGTACTTATTGGGAGATAACCCAAAAGTTTTAGTTGAGTCTTGGAAGTTATTGCTTCAGTAATAACCTCTTCTTATCCTTTTTATTTGCTTTTTATGCCAAGAGTAACCTCTAATGAGAGAGAAGTAATGCTTGGGAAAGTTGTTGTCTCGAAATAGATTTTTGTGCTTCACTGTACCAATTCGTGTAAAATATCTGTATGTCGGTTTGAGCTGTAATTTCTTGTGCTTCTGCCCCAGGTTGTTATCCAACTTTCGTTAGTTCAACACTTTTCGATTTGAGCAACACAGGGTCTTCGAAAAAATCGGTTTCTATCTGCTGGTCTGTTTTGACAGATTTCTGCCATTATTTGCATTTGCTTCTTGTTGATTTATTTTTGGGTTCTCTTTAGGGAATTGAGATTTTTAAGGGAAGTGCTACAATATCTTGTGTTTTAATGGAAGTTTTATTGGTGTTGAAACTGAACCCAAAGACTTATTATCTTGAGTACACTAATGTTGCTAATGAAGATTATGTGAAGTTTTGTATGAAGGAAAATTTTCAGGTGTTAAGGAAAGAATGATGCAATGAGATGAAGAATGGACTAAACCTCAAGCTTGGGGATTCCACCCCGTGTCACCCCGAGAAATATCCAAGAAGTACAAGCGTTAAAGCTTGGGGATGCCCAAGGCATCCCCTTCTTCATCAATAAAAATCTCAGGTTCTTCCAAACACTTCGTTTTTATTGTTTCATACACAGTTGTGTTGTTCTTGGAGCGTCTTTGTTTTAGTTTTTGGTTTTTGTTTGCTTAGTTTTCTTAGTTTGCTTGAATAAATTGGTTCAAACCCCTCTTTCATACATTAGTTTTCAAATAAGTGTGGTTTGGATTGGAAAAGAGTAGGAAAAGTTCATGCTTAAGTAGTAAAAGGAGCTCGTTTTTTTATGGTGGCCTATGCTTTGTCATGTCATGCTTGATATTTTTTTGGCTTTATGCTTAGTGATTTTTGATGTAGCATGACATGTTATAAACAATTGAGATTGCTTATTGTGCCTTCAAAGAATCATGCGTTGTTTTAGCATATTAAAGCATAGTATTGTGGTATTCTCCTTTGATGCTTTATTTGGGTTGATTTGGCGCATGCTCACACCATGTTATGACTATCCCAAGTCACCATAGCCTTTACGATCCTTTAGTTTTTGACTTGTAATATCACTTTATGCTTTAATTAATGATGGTTTGTCGCTTTGCATGATTATGGCCATTATTGCTCTTTTAGTTGGTCGCTCCCAGTCTTTTGCTAGCCTCCATAACCAAGTATGAGTGCCACCCATGCATCCAACTCCAAATAAAACCAAGTTATCCCAAAGAGTCCACCATACCTACCTATTAGCATTTGCTATTCCAATTATATTCATGCTTTTATCTACCTTCCGAATTAAATTTGTTATGAGAAAACTAGTTATTAAAGCTCTCACGAACTTGATGGCACACTTTACTTTTATTGCCCCTAATAAACTTGAACCATTATGTCATCTATGTTGTATATGCTTGCACTTATATGTTGGGGATTAGCAGAACCATGCTGTCATGGGGAACGCTTTCAACATTGCACTTGTACATTGTACCTAGTTCATATCATGCTCTTTTGTCTATGGGTGTCGTCGGTGTGAAATGAAAGGGGAGCTTGTAAGTCCATGGAGTTATGTATGTGTGTTAGAGAAACGCCTGGGCCACCGGTCTAATGCATGCCTAATCATGGTGGAAACCTGTAGTGTAACCATAACGAGCAATCTATGAAGCATTCTTCTTATAAAAAAGAGATAGAGATTGAGAAAAAGAGAAAAAAGAAAAAAAGAGTTGAGAAAAGAGGAAAGAGAGAAAAAAGCACCATTTTCCCATGATAAATAAGAAGATTGCTGAGATGCTCGTTGTCTGCTTGACTTGTCATTTTGATATGGGGATTCTTCCGTATCATCGGGAAAGTGGTACCCCATTGGTGGTTCTTTATGATACACATATACTTACTATGACAAGAACTTACCAGTAACTAAACTTGAGTAGCATGAGGAGCGGCCCTCGTATTCAAGGGACATCAGACTTCTAACTTATACTTTGTCAAGCATATACTCCATAGTTTGTTCACTTTAACCTTAATCATTTCAAGATGCTTATGATAGGGGCAATGCGAGCTGAAATCTAATAAGTACCATAATTTTTAGAAGCTCTTTATGAGACTTGAATCCCTACTTCCTTCTATGAAGGCCTTTCTTCCATTTTTATATTGAGTCTCCACCTTCTATCTTTATGCACCAATTAAGAGAGCATAGTTGTCATTCTTAGTTCATTGTGTTTTCTTTATGTGAAACAAACAAACGTCTTGTAAAGCATTGTTATTCATGAATCTTTTATTTGTGCCTTTTCATGTTACAACATAGTTGCTATGTCTTATTTTTAGAACTCTATCTTTCATGATTCATGTTTAGAGTACCTTAATCCCAGCTATCAATGATTTTACAATAATGATGATCAAGATTATGTTGTCTGCATGTCACCTCAAAAATTATATTATTTTTATCGTTTACCTACTCAAGGACGAGTAGGAACTAAGCTTGGGGATGTTGATACGTCCGTAACGTATCTATAATTTTTGATGGTTTTATGCTAATAATATGCTTTTGACACTCCTTTTTGTATAAAGTTTATGATTTATTTGGATTAACCTACTAATAGTTGCAAAAGTTCACAATGTTTTTGTTTTACACTTTGATGTGTAGGAATTACCAAGAATACAAGTGGAAACCTTGTTGAGTCAAATTGGGATTTTTCCAGAAATCTGTCTCAGAACTCTTTTTGAAGATGGTCACGTTTCGGGTTGAAGACGGCGTCAAACGGAAAACTCTTCAACAACAAAGTTGTTGGAAATTTCGCGACAAACGTTCTGGATATTAAATTTAGTTGATTCCGACTCCAGACGGGCCTTCTAGGCCCGATTTACTGTAGCCCAAGATGGAGTGACGGGAATCCGACAAGCTATATAAAGGGAGGAAATCTAATTCGCCTAGGGCATCTCCACCCACGAATTTGAAACCATCAAAGCCACATTTTTTCCTCCCCCATGGAACCCAATTCGCCCAGGGCATCTCCACCCACGAATTTGAAGCCATCAAAGCCACAGTTTTTCCTCCCCCATGGATCCCATCTCCATAGGGGAGGGCTCCCAAGAAGCCATGAAGGAAGGGGCTAAGGGGCGGTGCTCCCCCATGATACCGGCGGTGGGGAAGGAGTCCCCCGTGCCTCCGCCTTCTTCACCATCTTCACCGCCATATCCATCACCTAATCCTCCTAGTATGCAGTGGTTCATCCTCCCAGACACCTCTGTACCGTCCTATGTAAACATGGTGTTTGATGCTATAAGTTATAATCCTATAATCTATGTCATGTTTGCGTAGTTTCTTTGTTCATAGATTGAATGATTGAACGTCTTTGGTTCATTAGAGTTGTATGTTGATATGGTATAGTCCTTTGGTGTCCATTATATTTGTGCGTGCATGGATTAAACATCATAGGGTTTGTAGTATGTGTAAAAGGAAGGGGGAGTTTTGCCGGAGTGATAGAAACCTGAGGACGTGAACTGGAACATTGCATATATGGGAGTAAGAGGACCATTAAACTTAAGGCTATGGTTGGGGAAACCTTAATGCATTTATTAGTACTTACGGATGTTTGCTAACAATCCAATCATATAGTACATGTAATTCCAAGTAGTGAAGCGCATGTATATTTAGCCTCTCCCACATAGAAAACTACATCGAAGACAATGAACCCGATCTATTCGCTATTTAAACTTGGACAAAGCCACCACTATTACCACCACTATTCCACACTCATGGTTCTGTTAGTTTAGTATATTTTATTGCTGCAGCAACTAGCTTTACTTTCTTGTTATTTATTATCATGCAAAGCTATCTCTATTACTCGTATTGTTGCTCTAGTTTTATTTCCTAGATAATACAAACATTTATTGTGCGTAGAGTTGTAACAGTGGTTGATAGAACTTGAGAGAATATTTATCCTACCTTTAGCTCCTCATTGGGTTCGACACTCTTACTTATCGAAAAGACTACACACGATCCCCTATACTTGTGGGTTATCAAGAGCATGCCAAAGATTTTTATTAGTTTATTGGGCTGTGATGGACACTCGTGACATCACTAAGGTTTTTGTTCCTTTTGCATAATGATTACTCATAACAGCGAGAGGAGTGATTCCATCATGATTACAGCTACCCGGGAATGCTAAGAATCTTACCCACTATAGCATTGTTGCTACAAGTGTTTAATCAACTCATAGACGAAATCTAGGAGTTTCCTCCATGAAGATCGTTCATAGGCCAGCGGAGTTGTTGGCATCCCATGAAGTTTTACACACATAAAGCTATATCATTCTTATGATTAACAAGTCAAACTTTCTCATGCTCACAAAAACCGCTAAACATTAATTCAATCGAAAAATCCTTTTAAAGAGAGCTATCAAGTCAATCAACATTTTTAGTGGTGTTGAGTGTCTCTAGAAATAAATCTTCAAGACTAAGCACTACAACACCCAAGCATTCAATTGTGAGAATTTTTCTTATTACAATTGTTTAGCAATTTTTAGGCAAGACTTGGTTAATTACGAGAGCTGGAACAAAATGTACCCAATTAAATACCCATGCAAATAAAAATCTTACTACAATACAAAGACTCACTCCACCAATATAATATCTCAACATTTACTACTAGCTAGCATGGGTTTCTCGAACTTCAAAAGTGGGGAGTCATAAGGCATACCTCTCATGTTTGGTTCCACTTCTCTCTTCCTTTTTATTTGCTTCTTGGAAACTCGAAGTCAATCACTCTCCTGCAAACATGAAAACCTCGAGGCGGAAAGAAAAAAAAGAGGGAAAATAAGGAAAAATGGAGAAATCTTTTTGTGGTTTTTAAGAGAGGGAATTTAAAGAATACAAAATTGGCGGCAAAGCTCAGGTGTTGAAAACAAATAAAAAAATAAAAATAAAGTGTTGGGGAAAACAACACGAGTGCTTATAAACTCAAATAAAAACACATCCTCGAAATAAATAAAAGCAAATGAACGTCAAATAAATATACATAAGGAAACTTCCCCAAGCTTAGGCTTTTGCAAGCCCTTCAAATCATTGTGGTGGCAGGAAAAAGTCATTACTCCAGTTTGCGAATTGAGTTGAGAGGTTACTAGTTGATTCTCGGAGATTCAAAGAGAGGTTATGCATCCTCTCCACAGTCCCTCCAAGTCCTTAGAAGTCTTGGTATGTGGCGAACTGGGTTTGTGGCTGCTCCTCTTGATAAGGAACTTCTTATTCCTCCTCTTGGTCCTCATCCTCCTCCAGAATCTCCTCATAGGGTTGATGTTTCTCAACCTGCAAGTCATATAGCAAATGTCCTTCCTCAATAGAGAAAAGACAATTAGGCAAAGGAGCAGGGTAGAAACGGCCAGCTCCAGCAATATGCAGGTAATAAACACCACCTCTCCTAGTGAGCATTCCACAAGATTTCAAAGTGGAGAAACCAACACGTCGCTCACCTAGCACGGGTTGCAACTCACCTAGGTCGACGCCTAGGGAAGTGGCAAGAACGGTGATGACTCCTCCACCTGTGGTTGGTCCTTGGCTTTGGGAGGCTTGGTGCTCCAAGTAGCGCACAAGGATGGCGCCCAAGTTGAGTGACAAGCCATAGTTGATGTAAGCAGCCTTTGCAAGGACTAAGATGTCCTCCTCGTTGAGTCTCATGAACTCATTACATGCCTGCAAGGTGTTAGTAATAACATAGAACAAATAGCGAAATGCAGGATGTTGAATATTCTTCCCCTTGCTCACTCTAGTAGTGAAACTCATTCCATTATAGTATTGTTCAGGGGTAGGTTCTAAGCCAATAAAGGATGCGTGTAAGGCATTAACATCATTGTTTGGCAAATTAAAGCATGCACACGATTCATCTAATGTTAAAGAGTAGTTGTTGTTCATAAGTCGGGAAGAAATAGTGTCCTCTCCTTGCCATTGTTTAACGGTGCTTTGCAACGAACTTAGAAATTCAATGGTTAAGCGACGATAAATAGGCACATCATTGTACACAAAGTTTTGCAGGCCAACTCTATTGCAGAGTAAATTGAAGTCATTAGAAATACTGAGTTGGTTCAATATAATGGGGCAAGCCCACTTGGTGACCTTCACTTCGCGGTTCTTGATCTTGTTGAAGCGATCACGTTGGAGCTTATTCCTGAACCGTATCCCCATGCGTTCTTGAGTGACAGCCCGAGAAGCGCTAGCGGTGGCATGAGCACGAGTTTGGATCCTTGTGTTCATCATCTAAAACATTGAAGAAAGAGAAAATCAAACTTTTTGATCCACCAATAGTAAGTGCATCATATTCCTAATCATAACACACTAAAGAATCTCCTTGAAATAATAATCTAGGCAAGAAAATCATGGTAATTGGTTCATAGTAGGTCTCATCCTAGATTTATAATGACAATAGATCGAACATTAATTTGCAAAAAGTAATTGGAGGATCGGAGGAGAAACATACCGTAGATCACTTGTGTGCGAGGAAATCGAATGAAATTGAGCAGAGATGAAGATCTCTTGAGGTTTTGAGAGAGTTTGGAGGTAGAAGAGAGAAAAAGGATTGAAGTTTTTGAGTTGGAGGTACCTTCCCGTGCGATTTTGTGGTCGGACGCAACTATACGGGCGTAACTATACGGCCGAAACAAGCGTTCCCGCCGTATAGTTGGCCTTCTATCAAAATATTAGGGTTTCCTCCTAGCAGCGCAACTATACGGGCGCAACTATATGGCCGGAACAAAATGTTCCTGCCGTATAGTTGGTCGTCAAACTATCTGCCCCTGGGAAGAAAATATACAAAGGCATCGATATCTATACGACTGGAACTATACGGCCGAAATTTTTATTCCCGTCGTATAGTTGGTCGTTGAACTCTCAGTAAATTAGAAAAGAATTTGTACGGAGGCACCGATATCTATACGACCAGAGCTATACGGCCGGAAGTTTTTATTCCCGCCATATAGTTTGTCGTTAAACTCCCAGTACATTTGAAAGAAAAAAATCGATGGCAAAGATATCAATACAACCGGAACTATACGGCCAGAATTTTTATTCTCGCCGTATAGTTGGTCGTTAAACTTTCTCTGTGCATCAAAAAATTCCGTTTCTTCGAAAATTACTTCTTTTCCTATAACTTAGTGATATACCTTGTTTATGACAGAAAATTGACAGTAAATATTGTCTACCAACAATAGCATGAATAAAGCAGGATTTTTAGTACTACCGAACTTCTACCCCTCAATTGGAGTTTTCTAGCACTCTTTATTAAACATAAACTTAAACTAAAACTTAAAACTTAACTCAAACCTTTATTTCACATGGGTTGCCTCCCATGGAGCGCTCTTTTATGGTCAATAGCTTGACCTTGACGTTACTCACTTGGGTCAGATGAGTGGAACACCCACTCCAAAGTAGTTGGCCTTCAAGGTGATGGCCTCCTTCTCATCATGCTTGGCTTTCTTCCTGGGAAAATGAATAACAAAAGGATCCCGCGAAGGAAATTGAAGCTTCACGTTCCCTTCATGTAGATTAATCAAAGCCTTAATAGTTCTTAAGAAAGAACGGCCTAATATAATAGGAGCATTAGCATCTTCAGGCATGTCAACAATAACAAAATCAGTGAGAGTGGGACAACCTTTAATGTATACTAAAGTATGCTCCTTAATTCCTATAGCTTGTTTGTAGGTAGAATCTGCTAGATATAATTTTAACTCAGTGATTTCAAAGGAGCCAAGATTTAACTTGTTAAAAAGACTCTTCGGAATTGTTGAGATGCTTGCACCTAGATCACAAAATGCAGCTATCTCATTGGTTCCAATTTTAATCTTAATAGTAGGCTCAAATATGTCATCTAACTTGACAGGTAATTTTTCAGAAATTTGCTTATATTCTTCCTCAAGCTCACGTACCTTAATTGCTACCTGATTAACAAAGTGTTGGTACATAGCTTCCTCACTTCCTTCACTTACCGGTACCTTGACATTGATCCTTTTTACGAGATCTTCAAAAGTGTAACTTGGTGAAGGAGCATTACTACAATCAAGTTCTTCAGGATCCTCCCTTTGGATTCTCATCATCTTGAGGTCTTCAACATGATTTGGCTCAGCTTTACCTGCAAATTTAGCTAGAATGAGTGTTTGACTCTCGGTTATCTTACCTAGCTGTGCCGCAACGATCCTCGTTCTTTCTTGGAGGGCCTGCAAATCATTTCTCAAACTAACAACTTGGTTAGATAATTTACCAAGCATGGCATCATGGTTCTCCATAATTTTAACAAGAATATTGTTTTGTTCATTTTGTGAGTCTATAAAAGACTTTACCGTTTCTTGGAGACTACCATTACTAGTTCACATATTATTATTAGAGTTACCTGCAGGACTAGAATAGTGTTTCTGAAAATTAGGATTATAATTATTCTTCCAAGCAGGGTTATAATCATTACGAGCTATGAAGTCTATTTCTTCAATATTTGTTTCAAGGATAGCTCTTACCTGGGTTTCCTTACCTTTTACAGCTAATATGAGCTCATCCAACTTAGCATTGAGTTCTTCATTTTTTTGTGGTGAGATGGAGTTCACCTTCTTCGTCTTTGATCTATCCACATGCCATTAAGCATGGTTATCTTGCATATTGTCTAGCAGCTGCTTTGCTTCGGTAATATGTTTACCCATAAATGTTCCTCCAGCTACAGTATCAAGCATAGACTTAGATACAGGATTAAGAGCATTATAAAATAAATGGAGGATTAACCAATCTTCCATCCCATGACTAGGATACTTTCTTAAGCATTCTTTCATCCTCTCCCATGCAAGCGCTAGTGTCTCATGCTCTTCCTGTCTAAAGCCAGTAATATTAGATCTGAGTTGCATAGTCTTTGCAGGTGGGAAAAATTTAGTCATAAATAAAGAAGTACATCCCACCCATGATGTAATAGTATTTTTAGGAATAGGTAGCAACCATTTGAAAGGATCGTATGGGAACCTAGAGGGGGGTGAATAGGCGCTGCTTCAAATTTTACTCATTTTCAATTTAGGGTTTGACACAAAAGGTAAATTCTCTAGATTATGCAACTATTGTGAATTTACCTATATGCCAATCTAGCACATACACTAAGCAAGAACTAGATAAGTAAAGTGCGATAAAGGATAGAAGTAACCAAAGTGGAGCACGCGGAGACACAAGGATTTGTTTCCTGTAGTTCCTTCCTTTTGAGGGGAAGTACGTCTATGTTTGGAGAGGGGGTGGTTTCAAACCACCAACGCCACGAGAGGCCTCCCTTGTTCTCCGATGAACCTCACCCCAATGGGTTTGATTCACCTCTTCCACTATAGCGGCAACCTTCGAGGTGGAAGTCGGCACCTTTACAACTAGTTCGAGGCACACATCCACAATCTAATTGGAGGCTCCCGAATACAAGCAAGCTGTCAAACAATCAAAGACAAGCTTGTAAGAACCAAATCATAAGCTAGGGTTTCCAATGAAACACTAGAGCAAGGGGCCCTCAAGTGAATGAGGGGAAATGAAGATCTGTCTTGGTGAAGCTATAGATCAAGGCCTCCTCCTTCGATTCTCCAAAGATCAATGACTTTGGATGGTTGAGTGAAGAGATCTTGAAGATTTGGTGGCTCAAATGGTGCTGCTATTCTTGAGGTGGACGAGCAACTCCCAAGGTAGAATAAGGGGCCCTTATATAGGCCCCCTGGAATTAGATCGGTTGGGAGCCACTTACCCCGGAAAGTCCGGCAAATATTGGCCGGACAGTCCGGCCCAGCCAGACACTCCGGGTGCCAACTACCGGACACTCCGGCCTGGCAAAGTTTCTAGCCAGTGTCCGGGTAGTGTCCGATATGGCACACAAAATGTCCGAGCAAGTCGACCAATCCCCAGGGCCGGACAGTCCGGCAGAATCCAATCGGATAGTCTGGCATGGCCAGACACTCCGGCGCATATCAGCCGGACAGTCCGGCTGGGACTTTGTTCCTGCACATACATGATCCCGGGGAGCCCATTTCCTTCAGTGCAAAATACACCAGAGTAGCTGATATCTCCTGAAACATTTAACAGCAGATTAAACCTATCCAAGTGTTGACAACAAACATCAAAATAATAGGAAGGGCATAAATGCCCTGTCAATCTCCCCCTTTTTGGTGTTTGATGACAACCCAAGGATTTGCATATAGGATAGGTAATAATTTTCACAATAGGAGATTTACAAAATATAGAAAGGCTCCCCCTAGATGTGTGACCAATTTTTAGCTTTGCATTTGAATACAAGATCACATACCCTAGGATCACATCCTCACTAGATTTTGTAGCTAACTAGTTATGACATGATATAATAACAACTAGATCGATAAGCTAGGCATAACATAGTCATTAACATAACCGGGTAAGCATGTCACAACACACATAACAGAGTTCAACACAACATAGTACTCAAACAAGTAAGATAAAGACACGAAGCTTCAAAGAGGTAAATCGAAAAAACGTGAAGCTCATGTACCCATGCAAATCCCCGATAGCAACCTAATAAAGGGGCTACTTCTCCCCCTTTGGCGTCGAGGCGCCAAAAAGGGAAAGCAACACAACTAAAACGTCCCAAAGCCAACTCTAGCCACTTTAGTCATCGTCAGCGGCATCCTCATACTCATCCTCTTCCTCATCCTCATCACCATCCTCATCATCCTGATCATCCTGAGTAGAGATCTGGCCATGAGGGCGAGAAGAAGAAGAAGACACGTCCTCAAACATGGACCAGTCCACACGTCCCTGACTCCAGCGACCATAGAAAAGAGTGCCATCTAACGCCTGTTGCGGAGCAGGATCAACATCCATGGGCTGGTTGATCCGCTTGAGTTCCTTCATGACATTCTGGGTAGCCTTGTAGGCATCATACTGTCCATGGCGAATGTCAATGTTCTGGCATAGGAGAAGCTTCTTCCACCAGGAGGCCTTCTTCACCTTCTTGTGCACTTCCTCCTTAGAGGTGTTGAAGCGATATGCGTTGCTACCATTCTTCATGCGAGGGCCACGGGTCACAGCCTCTGGTACCTCCTCAGAACCATCATCACTGTCATAAGCATCTACATCCATCTCATCATCCTCAAATATGTCCTGAGTAGGGGGTAGCCACGAGGTGCCTTGGTGGTGGGGGCAGCCTTCCTCTATAGCTTGGCAGGAAGGTGTGGAACAAGATCAATGTAGAGCAGTGGAGTTGCTGGAGCCTGAGCAGCAATGGGCTTCATCACATAGGGAGCAAATAGAGGACACTTCTTGTTAGTGATGCACTTGTACATGTCCTGATAGATGAAATCCATGACATCTATAGCAGCACCTGGATGGTTTGGACCATGAGTATATAATGTGTGAGCATGGGCCATAAGATTGATTTCTGTACCTCTCATCTCATCCTTGTTGCCCGCCTTGGGAGTGAGTGTGTGGCGAAACATGCGAAGAAGAATGTTGTAGATGAGCTTGATGTTGGTGGTTTGGCCAACCACACCATTTAGAGAGTAGATTGGGGCCAACCTCTTCTTGTCATATGCCTGACCATGTACATGCATCCTGAGACCACTGTGAGCATTGGGATTGAAAGGCAATCCAAGGAGGTGTGCAAACTGAGCCATGCTGGAATGACACCTAGTAGTGCCAGAGATCCACTCAAGGGGAATATCCGTAGTGTCCCCAAAGACCATCGTGGCAAAGAACTTCTGGACCAACTCAATATTGTAGTCTTCTTTTGCTTGAAAGATGGTGTGTAGCGTGATACATTGCAAATGTATCTATAATTTTTGATGTTCCATGCTTAGTTTTATCCACTTTCTTGTGCTTTGTTCCAACTTTGGAGTACTTTTATTATGATTTCTTGGACTAACCTATTAACAAGAGCCACAGTGCCAGCTGCCTGTTTTCTGTTGTTTTTAGTTCCAGAAAAGTCAGAAAATAAATATTCTCGGAATTGGACGGGACAAAAGCCAAAGTGCCTATTTTTCCGAAAGGGATCAAGTGCCAGAATACGAGACAGAGAGGGGCCAGGGGCCGGCCACACCACCTAGACGTGTGGCCAGGCCTGGCCCGCACCAGGGGGTGGTCTGGCCGACCCCAGCACCCCCTCGGCCTCTCCTTCCGCCTATAAGTTGCCCTCGGGACGAAATCCCTAAGGGCCCGATCAAAAATCCACGAAAGAGTCTGTAGCCACCGTCATCTCCATCCCTAGATCGGGAGGGATCTGAAGCTCTTCCCGGCACCCTTCCGGAGAGGGGAATTCACCCTGGAGGCCTTCTTCATCACCATGCAAGCCTCCGGTGTGATGCGTGAGTAGTTCATCCTTGGACTACGGATCCATGTAGTAGCTAGATGGCTGGTTTCTCCTCCTTTGTGCTTTCATGTTTAGATCTTGTGAGCTCCGTTCATGATCAAGATCATCTATTTGTAATTCATACATGTTGTGTTTGCGGGGATCCGATGGATATTGAGATGCTATTTCAGATTGATTATTGATTCTATCATGTCTTTGTTATTTGAGATCTTGCATGCTTTCCGTTGTTAGTAGCTATCTTGGCCAAGTAGATGCTAGCAACTCCAAGAGTTAGTATTTATGCTCGATAGGGGTTCATGCCTCTGGTAATCTAGGGAAGTGACATAAATCTCTAAGGTACTAGATGTGTTGTTGCTACTAGGGAGAAAACAACGATCCTTTGTTCATAGAACAATTGTATTGTTTACTTTACACGCAGTTCGTAAAGCAATAATCTGTTGTTTGCAACTTAATACTAGAGGGGGTTCGGATGATAACCTGAAGGTGGATTATTAGTCATAGATGCAGTTGGATGGCGGTCTATGTATTATGTTGTAATGCCCAATCAAGTCTCAAAGGAGTCAAGATGATTAGTATATGCATGTATTGCTTTCTCGGTGTTTGTCAATTGCCCCACTGTAATTTGTTCACCCAGCATGTTATCTATCTAAGGAGAGCCACCTCTAGTGAACTATGGATCCCGGTCCTTTTCTTTACATACAATCTACAATCTTTTACTGCTTTGTGTTTACTTTCTGCAAACTTTTAAACTTTTACTTCTTTCCATTCGATACATTTAATCCTTTGTTTTCCGCAAAACACGGTGAGATTGACAACCTCATCGCAAGTTGGGGACAAAGTTCTATGGTTGTGTTGTGCAGGTCTCCACGTTGCTACTAGCACCGGTAGTGTGCCCTGCCAAAGCTCAGCTAGTAACACCTTTGAGGTGTTTCCTTGCTCCTACTGGTTCGATTAAACCTTGGTTTCATAACTGAGGGAAACTTGCTGTTGTGCTCATCATACCTTCCTCTTGTGGTTCCCAACGAGCTCTACATCAACACCACGCACCAAGCACTTTTCTGGGCGCCGTGTATTGAGCCATCAAGCGATTTTCTGGCAGCGTTGCCGAGGAGTCAAGGACATCTTCACAAGGGGAGTCCCTCATAACCAATCTCTTTACTTTGTTGTTTTTGTTTTGCTTAGTTTCCTTTTTGCTTTATTTGCTTGTTTTGTTCTTCAAAAATCCAAAAAAATTAGTTTTACTTGTTTGCTTTCTTATTTGAAAAACACAAAAAAAATTAGTTCCTATCTTGAGTTGCCACTATGTCTATCCTTGCTCCAATCACTATGTCACCCGAGGAAATGATTCTCACTTTTAAACAAGGAATTGAGGAAAGTTTTAAGGAAGCTTGGTCTAGAATCTCTGATCTACATGAAAAGACCGAGCCTAAAATGATTCAAGGCTTGTTCCTTAGCAGTTTTTACCTTGGGATTGCTCTTTGCTATAGATATGCTTTAGATGCTATTGCGGGAGGAGATTTCCTCCAAATTAATGAGGATGATGCCATTAATTCTATAAAGAAATTGATCCTCACTTACAATTTGCCTAGCCAAACTGATACTTCTTTCGCAAAAATATTTGCTAGGTTGGACACTCTTGAGGCTAGCACTACTAGATTAGAAGGGTGCTATAATACGCTTAGGGAGCATCACGATTATGTTCCAATAAACTCTGAACCATCAAAGTGGTTCCCTACAGTAAAGATTGAGATAAACAATGAAACTTTTCAAGCCCGCTGTGACATCATGTCTGAATTTTGCCTTATGCCCAAAGATATTTATAAATCTCTAAATACTTGGGGGCTCATTGAAGGAGGAAAAGAAATATCTCTTACTAATAATACTACCATATTACCTCTTGGAATTGCTGAAGGAGTGTTTACAAAGATCCTTGGGAAAACGATTTCTATTGATTATCTTGTTATTGAATGTGCAGGAAAAGGACAAATTACACTTGGAAGGTCCCTATTAGAACTCCTTGGAGCAATAATAGATGTGGGAAAGGGGACCATGCACCTTTATTATCCACCAAACAATCACATTTTCCCAAAGGTTAAGAATAAAAATAAGAGAGGTAAGGGCAAGAAAGTTGGTTTTAATACTTCTTCATTTGAGAACACTTGATTCTTTCTTTGCTTCTTATGCCTAACTTAAAGGCGTTAAAGAAAAGTACTTGTTGGGAGATAACCCAAGAGTTTTAGATGAGTCTTGGAAGTTATTACCTCTGTAATAACCCCTCCTTATCCTTTTTATTTGTGTTTTGTGCCAAGAGTAACCTCTAATGAGAGTGAAGTAATGATTGGGAAAGTTGCTGTCCCGAAACAGATTTCTGTGCTTCACCGTAAAAATTCCTGAGAGAGCTCTGTACGTCGGATTGATCTGTAATTTTTTTTGCTTCTGCCCCATGTTGTTATCTAACTTTCTTCAGTTCAACACTTTTTTATTTGAGCAACACAAGGTCTTCGAAAAAATTCTTCTTTACCTGCTGGTCTGTTTTGACAGATTTCTGCCATTTTCTGCATTTGCTTCTTGTTAGTTCCTTCTTGAGTTCCTTTGGGGAATTGAGATTTTTGAGGGAAGTGCTACAGTATCTAGTGTTCTAATGGAAGTTTATTTGGTGTTAGAACTAAACCTTGAGACTTATTTATCTTAAGTGCACTAATGTTGCTAATGAGATTGTGTGAAGTTTTGTATGAAGGAAAATTTTCAGGTGTATGGAAGGAATGAGTAATGAGATGAAGGATGGACTAAAGCTCAATCTTGGGGATGCCACGCGTGTCACCCCAAGAAATATCCAAGAAGTACAAGCGTCAAAGCTTGGGGATTCCCAAGGCATCCCCTTCTTCATCAATAAAAATTCCAGGTTTCTTCCAAACGCTTCATTTTTATTGTTTTGTGCACAGTTGTGTTTCTCTTGGAGCGTCTTCTTTTTCATTTTAGTTTTGGTTTTTAGTTTGTTTGATTTTCTTAGTTTTCTTAATAAGTTGGTTGGACCCCCTCTTTCACACTTTGGTTTGCAAATAGTTTGGTTTGGTTTGGAAAAGAGTATGAAAGTTCATGCTTATGTGGTAAAAAGAGCTCGTTTTTGACCATGGCTATGCTTTGTCATGCCATGCTTGATATTGTTTTGGCTTTATGCTTAGTATTCTTTGCTGTAGCATGACTTGTTATAAACAATTGAGATTGCTTAATGTGCCTTGGATGAATCATGCGTTGTTTTAGCATATTAAAGCATAGTATAGTGGTATTCTCCTTTGATGCTTTATTTGGGTTAACTTGGCACATGCTCACACCATGTTATGACTATCACAAGTCACCATAGCCTTTATGATCCTTTAGTTTTCAACTTGTAGTATCACTTTATGCTTTGATCAATGATGTTTTGTCGCCCTGCATAATTATGGCCATTATTACTCTCTTAGTTTGTCGCTCCCAGTCTTTTGCTAGCCTCCACAACAAAGTATGAGTTCCACTCATGCATCCAACTCCCTAAACCAAGTTATTCCAAAGAGTCCACCATACCTACCTACTAGCTTATGATATTCCAAGGATATTCATGCTTTTGTTTACCTTCCACTTGTTATGAGAAAACTAGTGATTAAATCTCTCACGAACTTGATGACCCACTTTACTTTATTGCCTCTAATAAACTTGAACCATTGTGTCGTCTATGTTGTATATGCTTGCACTTATTTGTTGGGAATTAGCAGAACCATGCTTTCATGGGGAACGCTTTCAACATTGCACTTGGTACTTGTACCTAGTTGATATCATGCTCTTTTGTATATGGATGTCGTCGGTGTGAAATGAAAGGGGAGCTTGTAAGTCCATGGAGTTATGTATATGTGTTAGAGAAACGCCTGGGCCGCTGGTCTAATCCATGCTGACATGGTGGAAACCTGCAGCATAACCATAATGAGCTGTCTATGAAGCATTCTTCTTATAAAAAAAGAGTCCTATATTGAGAAAAGAAAAAGAAAAAAAGGAAATACTATGAAAAGAGGAAAGAGAGAAAAAAACACCACATTCCCATGGTAAATAAGAAGAATGCTGAGATGCTCGTTGTCTTCTTGCCTTGTCATTTTGATACGGGTATTCTTCCGTATCATCGGGCAAGGGGTACCCCGTTGGCGGTTCTCAAGGATACACATGTACTTACGATGACAAGAACTTACCGGTGACTAAACTTGAGTAGCATGAGGAGTGGCCCTCGTATACAAGGGACATGAGATTTCTGACTTATACTTCGTCAAGCATGTACACCATAGTTTGTTCACTTTAACCTTAATCACTTCAAGATGCTTATGATAGGGGCAATGAGAGCTGAAAGCTTTAAGTATCATAATTTTTGGAAGCTCTTTATGAGACTTGAATCCCTACTTCCTTTTACAAAAGGCCTTTCTTCCACCATTATATTGAGTCTCCACCTTCTATCTTTATGCACCTACTTTGAGAGCATAGTGGCCATTATTAGTTCTATGTGCATTGTCCCAAGACTAGTTGATTGATGCATAACTTGTTATTGCTTGTTTGAAACTATTGTATCTAGTCACTCTTATGAACTTTGAAGGTGTCCTATGCATTTATATTTGCTACTCTATTGAGGGACAAGATGAATACTATTATGCTATGTTTTCTTTAGGTGAAACAAGCAAACGTCTTGCAAAGCATGTTATTCATGAATCTTTTGTTTGTGCCTTTTCATGTTGCATCATAGTTTCTTTGCTTATTGCTAGAACTTTGTCTTTCATGTTATGATTGAAGTACTATGATCCCAGCCTTGAATGTTTTGCAAATACTTTGATCAAGCCTTTGATGGCGCATGTCACCTCAATTTTTTTTATCACTTACCTACTCGAGGACGAGCAGGAGTTAAGCTTGGGGATGTTGATACATTGCAAATGTATCTATAATTTTTGATGTTCCATGCTTAGTTTTATCCACTTTCTTGTGTTTTGTTCCAACTTTGGAGTACTTTTATTATGATTTCTTGGACTAACCTATTAACAAGAGCCATAGTGCCAGCTGCCTGTTTTCTGTTGTTTTTGGTTCCAGAAAAGTCAGAAAATGAATATTCTCGGAATTGGACGGGACAAAAACCAAAGTGCCTATTTTTCCGGAAGGGATCAAGTGCCAGAATACGAGACGGAGAGGGGCCAGGGGCCGGCCATACCACCTGGCCGCGCGGCCAGGCCTGGCCCGCGCCAGGGGGTGGTCTGGCCGACCCCAGCACCCCCTCAGCCTCTACTTCCGCCTATAAGTTGCCCTCGGGACGAAAACCCTAAGGGCCCGATCAAAAATCCACGAAAGAGTCTGTAGCCGCCATCATCTCCATCCCTAGATCAGGAGGGATCTGAAGCTCTTCCCGGCACCCTTCCAGAGAGGGGAATTCACCCTGGAGGCCTTCTTCATCACCATGCAAGCCTCCGGTGTGATGCGTGAGTACTTCATCCTTGGACTACGGATCCATGTAGTAGCTAGATGGCTGTTTTCTCCTCCTTTGTGCTTTCATGTTTAGATCTTGTGAGCTCCGTTCATGATCAAGATCAACTATTTGCAATTCATACATGTTGTGTTTGCGGAGATCCGATGGATATTGAGATGCTATTTCAGATTGATTATTGATTCTATCATGTCTTTGTTATTTGAGATCTTGCATGCTTTCCGTTGTTAGTAGCTATCTTGGCCAAGTAGATGCTAGCAACTCAAAGAGTTAGTATTTATGCTCGATAGTGGGTTCATGCCTCTGGTAATCTGGGGAAGTGACAGAAATCTCTAAGGTACTAGATGTGTTGTTGCTACTAGGGAGAAAACAACGATCCTTTGTTCATAGAACAATTGTATTGTTTACTTTACACGCAGTTTGTAAATCAATAATCTGTTGCTTGCAACTTAATACTGGAGGGGGTTCGGATGATAACCTGAAGGTGGATTATTAGTCATAGATGCAGTTGGATGGCGGTCTATGTATTATGTTGTAATGCCCAATCAAGTCTCAAAGGAGTCAAGATGATTAGTATATGCATGTATTGCTTTCTCGGTGTTTGTAAATTGCCCCGCTGTAATTTGTTCACCCAGCATGTTATCTATCTAAGGAGAGCCACCTCTAGTGAACTATGGATCCCGGTCCTTTTCTTTACATACAATCTACAATCTTTTAGTGCTTTGTGTTTACTTTCTGCAAACTTTTACTTCTTTCCATTCGATACGTTTAATCCTTTGTTTTCCGCAAAACACGGTGAGATTGACAACCTCATCGCAAGTTGGGGACAAAGTTCTATGGTTGTGTTGTGCAGGTCTCCACGTTGCTACTAGCACCGGTAGTGCGCCCTGCCAAAGCTCAGCTAGTAACACCTTTGAGGTGTTTCCTTGCTCCTACTGGTTCGATTAAACCTTGGTTTCATAACTGAGGGAAACTTGCTACTGTGCTCATCATACCTTCCTCTTGGGGTTCCCAACGAGCTCTACATCAACACCACGCACTAAGCACTTTTCTGGGCGCCGTGTATTGAGCCATCACAGCCCCATCTTCTTAGTCACCCAAAGAGCATCCTCAAAGTACCTGTGAGCTTGGAGCTTCGGAAGATCCAACCACTGCATGGGGCACACAGGAGTCCTGAAAGCACAAAACACCTCAGAAAAGAGTAGGGCTTGTTCATTTCTCCATAAGCGATCATCCTCCGAGGTGCGAGGTAGAGAATAGAACTGCTGGATTCTCATCTCCACAAACTCCTCAGTGCCCAAATCATACAGAGTGGTCAATGCCTCAAACTTCATGCGCTTGGCTTCATCCCTTTTCAGTTTTCTGACCTTTTCTTGCTTTGCTGCAGCATGATCACGTGCAACCTGTCTGACCATGGAAGGATCAACATGAACATCACTCTCTTCATCACAGAACCTGCGAGGACGGGCCTTTTGAGCAGGCTTAGACCGACGAGGATGAGAGCTACCTGTGAGATCAGAGTAGAAGGATAGCATATGGGTAAGCACATTTGTCCAGGAGGTACAAACACATAGTAGTAGTTAAAGTAACGCAGGATTAATACTGGTTGAAAACACCCGGACTGTCCGGCAAAATCACCCTGGAGACTCCGCCTGGCCCGGATAATCCGAGCGTATAGGCCGGACATTCCGATTGGCCTAGAGTGTCCGCCCTGTACACGCTGGACATTTCGGCTAGAGTCTTGGTGGTTTTCAAGCAATTCGAGAGGATGCAACCAGGGCAGATTTGGACTACTAGAACTACTACAAGGACTAGGATTGCACGCAATATGATGTATCCATGGATCTAGGGAAGTCATTGCCCCCAAAAGTTCATATAAGCAAACCCTAGAGATGGAGAAGGGGAGGGGCACAATACCAGCATCCATGGAGACCTTCACCGGAGGGGAATGGTCCCAACAGAAAAAGGGAGGGAATGGCCAGCAGCAGCGGCCGGATCCGGGGTGGAGAAGCCCTCCCGGTGGTGCTCCTGGTCTAGGGCAGCAGGGTCTGGAGAAGAGTAAGTCGGGGAGGAGAAGGAGGACTAAACCATCCACTTCTCCCTGACCCCTTTTACAAGTTCGAAACCGCTGGGGCCGGAGTGTCCGGAGTGAATCAAGCGAAGTGTCCGGCCAAGCCAGACACTCCGGTCAGTTCAGTGCGGACAGTCCGGTCTCCACGACCAGAAAGCCCCAGATTCAAGTAGTGGACAAATGTGTGGCAAGAGGAGCATGTTTAGAGATGAGAATAGGCCTGGGATTCAGAAGATGTACTGTGAAGAACCAAGAAACCGTAGATATTCAAGAAGATAACACATTAAGTTCCAAATCACACAAACCAAGAACTAATTCTTCAAATATGAAGAGGATGGTGGCCGAGGCCACCATGTAAGAGTTTGTGGCATGACACCGTGAAGAATTATCCTTGGGTTCATAGCCACTACTCATCAATGAAGCTCACATATCACTAAATGATATTAAGAGAATTGAATTTCTTAACATTGGCATTATGGGGGAGGGATAGTTCAATGTATTAGGACCACACTCCCCCTATCTCCATGCCTGCACCTAAACCAAATAAGAGTAAAGACATAGGTGAGTATGCAAGGTGATCAAGTCAAGCTCCTTGAATCTATGATATTTAGTTCATTCCTCAAATAGCAAAATCTTGCTTCATCAAGAGGCTTCATGAAAATGTTGGCAAGTTGGTCTTTGGTTGACACATAAGATAGCTCAATATCACCTCTAGCAACATGGTCTCTAATGAAGTGATGACGAATCTCAATATGCTTTGTCCTTGTATGATCCAATGGATTGTAGGCAATCTTGATAGCACTTTCATTGTCACATAGAAGAGGCACTTTGTCACAATGGACACCGTATTCCTTTAAAGTTTGCCTCATCCATAGCAATTGAGTACAAGCACTAGAAGCTGCCACATACTCGGCTTCGGCGGTGGAGAGAGATATACAATTTTGCTTCTTAGAAGACCAACACACCAAGGACCTCCCAAGTAATTGGCAAGCCCCGAAGGTTGATTTTCTATCATCCTTATCACTAGCCCAATCCGAATCCGTGTATCCACAAAGAGACAAAGTTGAGCCTCTAGGATAACAAATACATAGTTTGGGGTATGAACCAAATATCAAAAGATTCTCTTGACCGCCATCAAATGGATTTCTTTAGGAGCCGCTTGATATCTTGCACACACTCCTACACTGAACACAATATCAGGTCTAGATGCACAAAGGTAAAGCAAAGAACCAATCATGGATCGGTATACCTTTTGATCCACATCTTTACCATTTGGGTTTAGTTCAAGATGGGTACTTGTTGCCATGGGAGTGGGAGATCCATTTAGATCTTTCATGTTGAATCTCTTGAGCATATCTTGAGTATACTTGGCTTGGTTGAAGAATGTTCTTCCTCTTGCTTGATCTCAAAGCCAAGAAATACCCTCAATTCTCCCATTATAGATATCCCGAACCTATCAGTCATAAGCTTTGAGAATTCATCATTAAAAGCTTTGTTAGATGAGCCAAAGATAATATCATCTACATATATTTGGAATACAAAAAGATCCCCATTGACCTTCTTAGTAAAAAGAGTGGGATCGATTTTCCCAACCTCAAACCCATGATCTAGCAACAACTCTCTAAGGTGCTCATACCACGTGCGTGGATCTTGTTTGAGCCCATAGAGCACCTTATCAAGTTTGTAGACGTGGTTTGGAAAGTTGGGATTCTCAAACCCCGGGGGTTGCTTTACATATACCAACTCATGCAATGGACCATTAAGAAATGCACTTTCTGCATCCATTTGTTGTAATTTAAAGTTATGATGTGCCGCATAAGCAAGAAGGATACGGATGGACTCAAGGAGAGCCATGGGTGCATATGTTTCTCCATAATCAATGCCTTCAATTTGAGAGAACCCTTGTGCAACCAATCTTGCCTTGTTCCTCACAACAATTCCATGCTCATCTTGCTTGTTCTTGAATATCCACTTGGTGCCTATAGCATTGTGGCCATCTTGTGCATTGCTTCCAACCAATCCGAATCTTCAAGAGCTTCCCATACTTTCTTTGGTTCCACCATGGAAATGTGTGCTTGGTGTTCACCAAATTTCTTCAATTGAGCTTGAGTGGATATCCCTCTTCTTAGATCTCCTACTACATTCTCAAGAGTATGGTCTCTTAATTCCAATATTCTGTCCATTCTAGCTTGGCGACGAGTTTCGATCTCCTTGTTGTTTCTTGTGGGGATCACTTCATCATTTTGGTCCTTGTCTTGACCATTAACTTGATCTTGATCATCATTGGAGTCATTCTCTTCATTAAGAGGCAAAGATTGACCTTGGTCTTGATCATGCACACTTCTAGACAGACGTCGGGCTGTTCTTATGGCAGTTTCTATAGATCTTCCTTATACAATAGACTGAGCAGCACTGGACATTCTGGCAAATGGACACTCAAGCTCCTCCTAGCTAGAGGGTTCTCCCTGATCAACTTGTTGAGGGTCCACAGTTTGTCTTTGGCTTGGGTCATTGTCCTCCTCGATAGGAGCTTGTTGATGTTGTGAAGATGAGGGCTCCACTTGAGTAGAGCATAGTTCTTCTCGATCCGCGATAAGTGGTTCCTCAACGGGGCGGATGAATCCCGCACCATTCTTCCTATGGCATCCTGAGGCATTTCATCATCTACATCACAAACATCAACATGCCCCCCTTGGGGACCATCATATTCTTTAAAAACCACACTACAAGATTCTATGACAATTTCGGAGAGCTTGTCATAGATTCTATAAGTGTGGGATTCGAGACCATAACCAACAAAAATACCCTCTAATGCTTTGGAATCAAATTTGGACAAATGAACACCCTTAATGTGATAGAAACACTTACAACCGAACACCCAGAAGTATGAAACATTGGGCTTGTTACCGGTAAGAATTTCACATGGAGTCTTGATCAATTCTTTGCGGAGGTAGAGACGATTTGATGCATGGCATGCGGTGGATATTGCTTTAGCCCAAAAATTGTATGGAGATTTAAACTCCGCTAACATGGTCCTTTCCATATCAATAAGACTCCGGTTCTTCCTCTCAGCTACACCATTTTGTTGAGGGGTATATGCAGCGGAATATTGATGTTTTATCCCCTCATCACTAAGAAATCCATTCAATGTGTAGTTCTTGAACTCGGTACCATTGTCACTTCTTATTGTTAACACAGGGACATTGTGTTGACGTTGAGCCATGTTGATGAAGTCAATGAAGTTTTCTTGGGTCTCACTTTTCAGCTTGAAGAAATATACCCATGTGTATCTTTAGTAGTCATCAACAATCACCAAACAATATTTCTTCCCACCAAGGATTGCATGAGCTGGAGGAGCAAAGATATCCACATGAAGGATCTCCAAGATCCTCTTGGACTTGATGTAGTTCTTTGGCTTGTGGGGAGAATCATGCATCTTTCGTTCAACACATGCCCTGCAAACACGATATTTGGCAAAGCAAACATTTTCTTTTAGTCCAACAATATGACCATCCTTGTGGAGGCTTTGCAAAGTTCTCATTTTGACATGGTCTAGATGGCGATGCCATAACCAACCCACATCGGCCTTTCTGAATAAGCACATCGCACTTCTAGTGGTTTTCCCCAAAAATTCCTGCACATACAACTCATTTTCGACGTACCCAACGAAAGCGACCTTTAGAGTCTTGCTCCACATGAGGATCACAATATCATTATCAACAAAGATGGCATAACCCATCTTTCCAAGAGCATGGACTGAAAGTAAATTATAGCCAAGGGTCTCAACAAGCATGACGTCCACGAGAGTGATATCGTGTGCAACCATAACTTTGTCGAAACCCATTACCTTAGACTTTGACTTGTCGGCATATGTCACGGATATTTGATCAACATTTTGTCTCAACTCCTTGACACTAGATGCGCTTCCGGTCATATGACTTGTGCATCCACTATCAAGCACCCATTTTGACCCTTCGGAAGCATAGGTCTACAAAAGATCAATCTAGTTTTTAGGTACCCATTTTTCAATGGGTCATCTTTTGTTAGCAACAAGGGTCTTGGGAACCCAAATAGACCAAGCAATATAACCATCAAATGGGCGAATATATTGTGCATATACATCACCATAATAATCACGCATTAAAACATAGTGAGGGTTAGCACTTCCCGCAAAGTCATCATGAGACATAGTTTTTCCACTCGTGGTCTTACTACCCACAATGACCTTGTCTTTTTCTTGTGCGGGCTTGGACTTCTTCTTCTTGTTGTTCTTCTTCTTATTCTTGGCTTTAGAGACAAAGTCAATGCCCCCTTTCTCACCATTTGGCCTCTGCTTACTCAAGAGTTCATCAATTGACTTGTTTCCTTTGGGAAAGGTGGCCTTAGCTAGCTCCCCCTTCAACCTATCATTTTCTTCAAGTATATTTGTACAACTAGAAGGAATGAAAGTACTAGGTGAAGGAATATTGGTCAATTGAGTTTGAAGCTTTTCATGAGACTTCGTGAGCAACAAGAGTTCACTCTCCAAGGCCTTATGAGCCTTGTCAAGCATCCTAAAGTCCTCGGCGAGTTTTTCATGAACAACACCAAACTCAATCTTGTCCTTTTTACCCTTTTTATATTTAGCAATAGCATGGTCATGTTACTTGATGAGTTTATTAATAATTAATTCATTAGCTTCATCAAGTCCTTTAAGTTTAGTTTCAAGAGACATCCTAGTCTCTTGTTCTTCTTCTAGAGCATTATTTAAAGCTTCTACCTCGATCATGTGCTCTTTTCCTAATTTATGCCTCTCATCAAGAAGCTCTTGTGTGTGAGAAAGTTGATTTAAGAGGTCCACAAAATGTTTCTTGTGGTCCCCTTGCAAGTTAGTCATAAACACATCAACAGCAACTAATTCCTTTTTGACCTCAAGAGATATCTCATCATCAAATTCATCATCAATCAAGGAAGTGGGGTGTGGCGATGGTAATACCTCTGTTCCTCTTGCCATAAGGCAAGTGAAATTCTTGTTGGAGATATTCTCATTTGGACAATCAAAGAGGGAGAAGGTCGGTGTAGAAGTAGTGGTAAGAGCATCCACACCACTTGATGTTTCCTCTTCTTCATCTTCATCATCATCATTGTCGGAGGAGAATTCTTCATGTGTTATCAAGACAATTTCACCTAACTTCTTGTTGGTGGGATTCCTCTTAATGAAGGGTTTCTTGAAAGGGGCTTTGGAGGTTTTCTTCAACACAAGTTTACCCCCATGATCTTCTCTTTTCTCACAGGGACAACTGGCAACAAAGTGATACCGTTCACCACAATTGAAGCAAGTTCTCAATTTAGACCCATTATCTCTTCTCCCATTGGGGTTGCTTCTTCGTTGCATCTCCATCTTGGCCCGCGGTCTTTCCAAAAGTTTCTTGCATAGAAGGCCATGTATTCGCCATGAGAAACCTTGACATCTTCGAGGTGGCTCATTAAGAGTGCATCATCACTCCATTCTTCTTCATCATACTCCACAACCTTAGCCTTCAAGTCAAGATTCACACCACTACTCATTCCAATAGCATGAGCACGGGCGTATTTGGCATTCTTGACAGCAACCTTGAAAGTGGCCATCTCTTGCATAACTTCATTGGAGGCCATGAGATGGTAGTTGTGTCTTCCTTAGAGACTCTTCAAGTCAGTGGGCTCGAAGGGCATGAGTGAACTCACATACTTCCTCTTGATCCAGGCATCATCAATGTGAGAGGCACCAACATTCCTGAAGGCAGTGGCTATGGATTTGAGTCTTCGATACATGTCTTCATGATCCTCACCATCCTTCATAAAGAAACCTTTAGCCTCATTGCTTAAGGCATCATACATATTTTTCTCATGCTCTCATTGCCAACAAACAAGTCAATGAGAGCATCCCAAGCTTCCTTGGCGGTATTGTAGTGCTCAATGTGGGGAAAATCCTTTGGCCCCACTCCAAGTTGGATCATGTGCAAGGCAGTCGCATTGAGTTGGCCATTGACCACTTCTGTTCTAGTCAAGTTGGTTGGATCCTCAATTTGGAGTCCTTCTTCAATAATGTTTCACAAGTCAATGCAAGAGCTGCGCACATGAGATTTCATTAAAACTTGCCATTGAGCAAAAGTATGTGCAGCTAACTTAGGTGGGTCACCTCTATTATTTATATGGGGATGAGGGATTGGAGGGTCGGGAGAGTACCATCCGGGAACCGCATGGTGCTCTTCCTTCCCATCACCCTTTTTGGTGGTGGAGTCAGTGGAATTATGTTCATACCTCACCACTTCACCTATTGGCTTAGACGAAGCATTTGCCTTTGGGTTAGGTGGTGTTTCTTCTTGAGAGGGAGGAGGTGATGCTGACTTTTCCATAACAAGTCGCTCAACAAGTTGACGCAACTGTTGGATTTCATTGCCCAAGGTAGAGCTCAAGCTTGTTTCCAAATTCTTGAGGCCTACCATGGTCATCAAGTTTCTAGCATCACTCCCTCCCTCATCTCCTGAGTTGCCCATAATCTCTTAGGCGGTTAAGCCCGAATAAAGAGCCGAGGCTCTGATACCAATTGAAATGATCGTCTGGGCACCTAGAGGGGAGGGTGAATAGGTGCTACTTCAAATTTTACTCATTTTTAATTTAGGCGTTCACATAAAAGGTAAATTCTCTAGATTATGCAACTATGGTGAATTTACCTATATGTCAATCTAGCACATACACTAACCAAGAACTAGATAAGTAAAGTGCGGTAAAGGATAGAAGTAACCAAAGTGGAGCACGTGGAGACACAAGGATTTGTTTCCGTAGTTCCTTCCTTTTGAGGGGAAGTACGTCTATGTTTGGATATGGGGTGGTTTCAAACCACCAACACCACAAGCGGCCTCCCTTGTTCTCCGATGAACCTCGCCCCAACGGGTTTGATTCACCTCTTCCACTATAGCGGCAACCTTCGACGTGGAAGCCAGCACCTTTACAACAACTTTGAGGCACACATCCACAACCTAATTGGAGGCTCCCGAATACAAGCAAGATGTCAAACAATCAAAGACAAGCTTGTAAGAACCAAATCACAAGCTAGGGTTTCCAATGAAACACTAGAGCAAGGGGCCCTCAAGTGAATGAGGGGGAAATGAATATCTCTCTTGGTGAAGCTATAGATCAAGGCCTCCTCCTTCGATTCTCCAAAGATCAATGACTTTGGATGGTTGAGGGAAGATATCTTGAGGATTTGGTTGATCAAATGGTGCTGCTGTTCTTGAGGTGGACGGGCAACTCCCAAGGTAGAAGAAGGGGCCCTTATATAGGCCCCCTGGAATTAGAGCCGTTGGGAGCCACTTACCCCAGACTGTCCAGCAAATACTGGCCGGATAGTCCGGCCCAGCCGGACACTCTAGGTGCCAACCACCGGACACTCCGGCCTAGCAAAGTTTCTGGCCAGTGTCCGGGTTGTGTATGATATGGCACACAGAATGTCCGAGCATGTCGACCAATCCCCAGGGCCGGATAGTCCGGCAGAATCCAACCGGATAGTTTTGCATGGCCGGACACTCTGGCACATATCAGGCGGACAGTCCGGCTAGGACTTTGTTCCTGCACATACATGATCCTAGGGAGCCCATTTCCTTCAGTGCAAAATACACTAGAGTAGCTGATATCTCCTGAAACATTTAATAGCAGATTAAACCTATCCAAGTGTTGTCAACAAACATCAAAATAATAGGAAGGGCATAAATGCCCTTTCAAAAGTATTCAAGTGCATACATGCGTCTTCAACAACAGAGTCTCCAAATTTATTCTATTGAACTAAACTTAAATAATGGGGCTTAATTTCATAGTCATAAGCAACAATTGCTGGCTGAGTAATAGGAGTATGCAAATAATCATTGTTGGGAGTAGAAAACTCCCCAAGCATCTTTTTAGCCATATTTCCTATGTTTTTGGGTTTTCTTAAAAAAGAATTATAATATTAAAAACAAGAATTTAAAGGCTAACTAATTTTTTTGGTTTATCAAATAAAGACTAAAAGCAAACTAACAAAATTAAAAAGAAGAATTAAAACTAGCAAGGTTCCTAATAACCTCACCAGGGTAGCTATTGCTTCCCCGACAACGGCACCAAAAAAGGGTTAATACCTTCGATCTGGATTACGGATATAGTATAGCTTCTTTTTCCCTGCTAGACCTAGGTTATCGAATCCTCGGGAAGCGAATGCATAGTGAAGTTACTTTAATGGACCTTCGGGAGTTTTAGAATTCCTTTTGTGTTTTTACCGGACCAATAGCTTGCGTCTTTTTGTTATTGTCGATGATGGAGAGAGAGGGCCTAGGGCGTTCGATTTCACCTGTAGATGTGCAAAACATCTGATGGGAATAAAAGATAGAACTAAAGTATGCATGTACTTGTTAGAGCAAGATAAATTATATGTGGGTAGTGCATCCATAATTGCTATTGCCTCCGCAACTGCTTATAGCAATAACCTACTAGTCTCATCCATAGAAGTAAGAGAACTAATGATATGCATAGTGATGTCACCGTTAATCCCAAGTAAATCCCTCACATACAGCCGCACTACCCCTTCTGTCACTGGGGTTCCCAACCTGCAGATCGGTCATTACTCATACTCCCTATACCTGGCTCAACCCTTGGGGTCTTGGGTACCTGACAAGTCCTTAGATTGAGGCAAGCGAGGATACAATAATCATCATGTCATACAAACTAATACACGATCCCATCTATGATAAATAACATGCACAAATGCTACATGGCTAGGCTGAAGCTCTTATCCCAAGGAGAATTACTCACACACAGAGATGATATCAACAATCATAAACATTGTAATGAAAATCATAGGATTGATAGCAATAGTCTTACAATGTCACCAATCAGAGAAGAGATCTACTATTACATGTGGTGGAATATGGCTATGGAGATGGAGAAGGGTTTTGAGATCTAGAGGCGGATGGTGATCTATGGCAGAGACTTTTTGCAAGGTCTGGCTTCGGGGGGTGGCGTTTTCTTGTCGCCCGGGGCTTCTTTATATAGGGGACCCTTCACGAAAGTTGTTATGTTTGACCTAACGATGGCGGCGCCAACTATATGACCGGAGCTATATGGCCAGAATTTTGCTCCGGTCAAATAGTTGGTCGTTAAAGTGTCTGTCTCTGCTTCACAGTTCCTAGTTTCTTCTGGTTGTTGGAAATCTCATATCTTTGACTTCAATGTAGTGATTCCCATCTTTAAACGACATTATCTACATAGGAAAAATATAAAAGAAAGGATTGCATACCCTTCTGAATATTAGGCATTAGTGGCAGGGTTTAGAGATATATTTCATCAAAAATATGAATAATATCCAGTTTAAATGTGGACACAGATGGCTATATTTCAGAGCCATCACATGTTAAACTCATAACTCAAATACTCGCCTCCCCATCCGATCGAAGATTCTTGATTCTCTTGTTAAGTTGATTCTCTACTTCCTTCTGAAATTCCTTGAACTTTTCAAAGGTCTCAGACATATGTTTCATTAAGTAGATATATCCATATCTACTCAAATCGTTAGTAAGGTAACAAAATAACAATAACCATTGCGCGTTGAGACACTCATTGGCCCACATACATCCGTATGTATGATTCCCTGTAGGTCTGCAGCTCTCTCCATTGTGTCGGAGAAGGGTGTCCTAGCTATCTTGCCCATAAGGCATGGCTCACATGTATCAAGAGATTCGAAATCTAATGATCCAAGAAGTCTTTCTAAATGAAGCTTCTTCATGTGCTTCACGCATATGCGACCAAAACAGCAATGCCACATAAATATGGAATTATCATCATTATGCTTACATCGTTTAGCATCTATATTATGGATGTGAGTATTGCAATCAAGATCTAGTAAGAATAAACCATTACTCATAGGCGCATGAACATAGAAAACATCATACATATAAATAGAACAACCACTTGTTCTAGATTTAAACGAATAACGATCTTGCAACAAGCAAGATCCACTTACAATATTCATACTCAGTGCGGGTACATAGTAGCATTTATTCAAAACTAGAACCAATCCTGATGGAAGAAGTAGAGGTAATGTGCCGACAGCCACCACATCGACTTTCATGCCATTGCCGACGCGCATCGTCACCTCGTCATTCCCCAGCCACCTCTTACTCCGCAACTTCTGCTGGGAGTTACATATGTGAGCAACAGAACCAGTATCAAATACCCAGGTGTTGCTCCTGGCATTGGTAAGGAACACATGTATAACATGTATATCACATATACCTTTGTCTTTGTCGGCTATCTTGCCGGCTTCCTTGTCCTGAAAGTACTTGGGGCAATTGCGTTTCCACTGCCCCTCCCCTTTGCAGTAATATCATGTGGTTTCGGACCTAGGGCCGGTCCTAGTAGCCTTAGAGGTGTTGGCAACTGGTTTACCATCCTTCTTTGGCCTATTGCCCTTTCCCCGACCTTTTAAAGTTAGTGGTATTATTGAACATCAACACCGTGTGCTCTTTCTTGATTTCTACCTCAGCAGTTTTGAGCATGGCGAACACTTCAGCAAGGATCTTAGTCATCCCTTGCATGTCGGAGTTCATCACAAAGCTCTTATATCTAGGGGCAGCAAGTGCAACACACTATCAATCACAAACTCTTCCGGGATTTTGCATTCTAGAGCATTCAAGCTCACTAATACTATTGTGCTCTTCCATCTTGGAAGAGAAGAAGAGCTCGGAAGCATCATACCTCTCGGCCCGAGACTGTGGAGCAAAGACAGCCTTGAGATCTTCTATGATCTCAAATGCATTCATATTCTCAATACGCTTTTGAAGCTCCGGCTCCATGGCATAGAGCATTCCACTTTGGATGAGGGATAAATCATCCACCTTGGACACACAAGGGGAATACTAAGACTGGAATTCTGTGAGGGGTTATCCTATTATGCTACTGTCGTATATACTATCATACTAGCATAACAAGATGCACACAAATATACTTCATAAAGTAAAGTTTCATGACGTGGTTGCAGCGTCTTGATCACCATCGAGAGCTCCAATGGAAGTTTCATAAACTTGTCATTGCCATTTCATAACGCTAGCCCCTATGCAAATCAAAGATAGACTCCTCTATATTATCTATTGCATGTTTTACGCGGCTTTAGGGCTTTCGCGGTAGAACCCCTTCCCACCTATGAACGTAGAGCCACAGCATGGATTCAATGATTGCCGTTTTACTTCCCTTTTTAGGGACCTCCAATGTTGATGTCATATCAACTACCGTAGAGAGACAGACACCCCTCTAAGCCACTTAATCTGTGGACCAGTCTCGTGAATCACCACGTGAGGTTGGTTGGGGGCCGCTTCATCAAATAGTGTCGTGATATGAACAAGAACATAAAAGAGGGTAGAAACTAGAGAATCAATGCCCACATATTGCTATGTGTTATATCCGTATGACATGTCTACCCATAGACCCGCTCTGATACCACTGTAGGGTTCCGTATCAGAAAACAAATTTTTTCTAACTACACGAACACTAATACCTGGATATATACTATGTAGACATAAGCAACGGAAGAGAGAGACGGTATTCATACCCTTGAAGACCAAGGCACGCCTTATGCAGGAAGGCATATGTTGATGAATCCGACCAGCTCCAAGCAACCCAAGTGTGGTGCCTTCGAAGTACTACATAGGTCCGATGTAGGCGGCGTCTCCCGGGCTCCGATCCAGCCGAGCAGCGGAAGAATAAGATGTTAGACCGAATATCACACGACGGTAGTGTGAAGGTGGAGAACTCAAATCCCTCGAGGTTCTCCCTAATATTACGAAGAAGTCCTCAAAGGAAAATGAGAGAGAGAGTGAGAGAATTGGATGCCTCCAAAGGGGAGGGGGACCCCTATATATAGTAGGAGGGGGCGCACCACCTAGGGGCCAAGCGGTGTGAGACTAATGCCCACACCCGCCGGCCACCTAGGGGAAGCCACCGGCCTTAGGTGGCCCCCACTTGGGTGGCCCACTAAGCCTAGGCTGGCTGGGCCCCTCTCCCTAGACGCCTTGCCCCTTGGTCCTCCCCTTCGGGTGAGGCCCATTAGCATTTGGCTGGCTTTAATAATAAAATATATATTTAATATTAATTCTCCAATTAACATTCAATTACACATATTATTATATTCCTTTACTCTGGAACTCCTTCCGGACCCCCTCCGATCACCATCGGATGTTACCTAGAACTATTCTGATTTCTCTCTCTATTTCTCCTACGGTACGTCATATATCCCTAAGCACCCCCACCCTTAAGCAGGACATCCTTCGTTCAGGAACACTCTGGACATGATTGAGAATCCTTTCATATCAATGATCATCAGTGGGACCTGGATGCCCATGATGACCCCCGTACATTCCATGAATCTTATCCCTTGAACCGTGAATAGTCGTTTCCCATTCCCTTTGCCACTTGATACCTAGTTCATCCGAGACTTGATCTTTGGTATCTCCATACCTTAGTTCGATCTCATTACCGATGAACTTGTTTACTCGTTCCCATGTCGTTGCATTTCGTGACCCAGTGACATGCTTGCAAGCTTCGTTAATTCAACATCACCGAGATGGCCACATATGTATCTATGTGTTACATGGATTGGCAAATCCTGGCCTTGATATGTACTCCTCTACGTGCCCCTTTGGGAAACCTGAGTGGCACCTTTTTGATCAGCCAATCATGATATGATACTTGATAATCATCTAAGCTCCCTCCAGAACGGTGATTTGCATTATCTCACAGTCTAAGGATCAGGTTACGAGGTTTCATGCATTTATCATCAATGGTGAACTTTGTAACTAGATCTCATTAAGATACAACTATCGGATATTTTTCTATCACGTCATTCAACCAATGACGTGACCTCATTGTCAATTGGCATAAATGCCCATGATCTTGAAACCAAGATCATCCTCATGACCAATTTAACTAGTTTGCTAGAGGTAACTAGATACACGGTTTGTGTACATACCACACGTGTATTAACATTTTGTATTAATATAGTTATAGCACAGTATGAAACGTATTATGAACATATAGGAGATATATTAAACAATACACTTTATTATTTTCCTCTAGGGCATAACTCCTTCAGTCTCCCACTTGCACTAGAGTACACATTAATCTAGTTTACAATAGGCAGGAACCTAACACCAATGGCGTCCCGGTGTTGTTCGTGCTTGGCTTGTATGAGAGCTTTAGTCAACGGATTCGCCACATTCAGATCCGTGTGCACTTTGCAAATCTTGATTTCGCCTTCATCAATGTTCTACCGGATGACGTGAAATTGTAGCTTGATGTGTTTGGCCGTGGAATGAGTTCTTGGTTCCTTTGCATTTGCAATAGTTCCCGTGTTGTCACAATAGATCATCACAGGGTCTTGCGCACTTGGAACAACTCCCAGTTCAATGACGAAATTCCTTAGCCAAACAGCCTCATTCGCCGCATCAGAAGCAGCGATGTATTCCGACTCCATTGTAGATTGCGCAACTGCCGGTTGCTTCTTGCTCTTCCAGCTTACCGCCCCACCATTCACCAAAAAGAGAAATCCCATCTGAGACTTCGAGTCATCAGGATCTGAGTGCTAGCTTGCATCCACGTAACCAGTTACGTTTAGAGCTTCACCATTACCTCCATAGACTAGGACCATATCCTTTGTTCTCTTAAGATACCTTAGGATATTTTTCACAGTTGTACAGTGATCCATTCCTAGATTATTTGGTATTGGCTTGCCAAACTGAGAGTCAATGCCACATCAGGTCAAGTACTTAGCATTGCATACATGATAGATCCTATGGATAAGGCATAGGGGATGTAAGACATCCTTTCTCTATCAGCATCCGTTACCGGACATTGAGACAAACTCAGTATGCTACCTTTTGTTACAGATGCCATACCTCTTTTGGCATCCTCCATTTCGAACCTCTTCAAAATCTTCTCAAGGTAAGTACTTTGACTTAATGCAATTAGGCGTCTTGATCTATCTCTATAGATTTTGATGCCTAATATGTTTACAACTTCACCTAAGTCCATCATGGGAAATTGACTACTCTAATATGCTTTCATGCTTTCCATAAGTTCCACATCGTTTCCCATAAGTAATATGTCATCCACATATACTACTTGGAAAACCACTGAGCTCCCACTCGCTTTCTTGTAAACACAGAACTCTTGTTGATTTTGGACAAATCCAAAACTCTTGATCACTTGATCAAAATGTTGGTTCCAGCTCTGAGATGCTTGCTTCACTACATAAATGGATCTCTGAAGTTTCCATACCTTCCCAGCATCCTTAGGATCAACAAAACATTCCGATTGCGTCATATACAACTCTTCATCAATGTGACCATTGAGGAATGCGTTCATGACATCCATCTGCCAAATTTCATAGTCGAAATGAGCAGCAATTCCTAGTAAAATCCGGACAGCCTTAAGCATCACTACGAGAGAGTAAGTCCCATCGTAGTCTACTCCTTGAATTTGTCGAAACCACTTTGCGACAAGTTGAGCTTTGTGAATGGTCACATTACCATCCGGATCTGTCTTTTTCTTAAAGATCCATTTATTTTCCATGGCCTTGCGACCTTCCGGAAGATCTACCAAGGTCCAAACTTGGTTTTCATACATGGATACTATTTCGGATTTCATGGATTCTAGCCATTTCTCAGAGTCAGCACTATCCATAGCTTCTTTGTAGTTTACCGGTTCTTCCTGTTCATTTAGAATGACAGACATCACAAGACCACTGTACCAATCAGGAGTGGCACGAACTCTTGTAGACTTGCGTACCGCAGGAGTTTTGATGTTGTTATTTTGATCATCATCATTGGGCTCTTCTTCCATGTTAGAGAGCGGTTTTGGAACAACTTCCGTTTTGCTAATGAGAATTTGGAGAGAAGGTTCAACAACTTCATCTAACTCAATTTTCCTTCGACTAACTCCTTTAGCGAGAAACTCTCTCTCGAGAAAGGTGTCGGATTTCGTGACAAAAGTTTTGCCTTCGGCCTGGTTGTACAAAGTATACCCAACATTTTCCCTTGGGTATCCCACAAAGATACATTTTTCTAATTTTGGTTCAAGTTTGTCAGTCCGTAGTTTCTTAACGTAAGCCTCACATCCCCAAACTTTCAGAAATGACAACATTGGCTTCTTGCCATACCATATCTCATAACGGGTTGTCTCCACAGATTTCGATGGTGCTCGGTTTAAAATAAAAGTGGCAGTTTCTAACGCATATCCCCAAAATGATACGGACAAATCAGTCAAAGACATCATGGACCGCACACTATCCAATAGAGTACGGTTAGATCATTCCGACACACCATTATGATGTGGTGTTCCGGCTGGCATAGGCTGTGGGATAATCCTAGTCCTTTAAGTGCACGTTAAACTCATAACTCAAATACTCATCTCCCCGATCTGATCGAAGATGCTTGATTCTCTTGTTAAGTTGATTCTCTACTTCCTTCTTAAATTCCTTGAAATTTTCAAAGGTTTCAGACTTATGTTTCATTAAGTAGATATATCCATATCTAATCAAATCATTAGTAAAGGTAACAAAATAATGATAACCATTGTGTGTTGAGACACTCATTGGTCCACATACATCCGTATGTATGATTCCCAGTAGGTCTACAGCTCTCTCCATTCTAATGGAGAAGGGTGTCCTAGTCATCTTGCCCATAAGGCATGGCTCACATGTATCAAGAGATTTGAAATCTAATGATCCAAGAAGTCCTTCTAAATGAAGCTTCTTCATGCGCTTCATGCCAATGTGACCAAGACGACAATGCCACATAAACATGGAATTATCATCATTATGCTTACATTGTTTAGCATCTATATTATGGATGTGAGTATTGCAATCAAGATCTAGTAAGAATAAACCATTACTCATAGGCGCATGAACATAGAAAACATCATCCATATAAATAGAACAACCACTTGTTCCAGATTTAAATGAATAATGATCTTGCAACAAGCAAGATCCACTTACAATATTCATACTCAGTGCGGGTACATAGTAGCAATTATTCAAAACTAGAATCAATCCTGACGGCAGATGTAGAGGTAATGTGTCGATGGCCACCACATCGACTTTCGTGCCATTGCCGACACGCATCGTCACCTCCTACTTCCCCAGCCGCCTCTTACCCCGTAACTCCTGCTGAGAGTTACATATGTGAGCAACATAACTGGTATCAAATACCTAGGTGTTTCTCCTGGCGTTGGTAAGGAACACATCTATAACATGTATATCACATATACCTTTGTCTTTGTCGGCTATCTTGCCGGCTTTCTTGTCCTCAAAGTACTTAGGGCAATTGCATTTCCACTGCCCCTCCCATTGCAATAATAGCACGTGGTTCCGGACCTAGGGTCGGGTCTAGTATCCTTAGAGGTGTTGGCAATTGGTTTACCATCCTTCTTTGGCCTATTGCCCTTGCCCTTTTGGCCCGACCTTTGAAAGTTAGTGGTCTTATTGACCATTAACACCGTGTGCTCTTTATTGATTTCTACCTCAGCCGTTTTGAGCATGGGGAACACTTCAGCAAGGGTCTTAGTCATCCCTTGCATGTTGTAGTTCATCACAAAGCTCTTATAGCTAGGGGCAGCGAGTGCAACACCCTATCAATTGCATGCTCTTCCGGGATTTTGCAATCCAGAGCATTCAAGCGCTTAACATAGCTATACATTTTGACTACGTGCTCACTAATATTGTTGTGCTCTTCCATCCTGGCACAGAAGAAGATCTCGGAAGCATCATACCTCTCTGCCCAAGACTATGGAGCAAAGACAGCCTTGAGATCTTCTATGATCTCAAAAGCATTCATCTTCTCAAAACGCTTTTGAAGCTCCGGCTCCATGGCATACATCATTCCACTTTGGATGAGGGAGAAATCATCCACCTTGGACCGCCAGACATTATTTTCGTCATGGGAGGCGGAATCTGCAGGCTTAGCTGGAAGCTTAGCCTCGATGACATAAGTCAACTTGTAGGGGACTAGGAGGATCCTAAGATTGCGGAACCATGCGGTGAAGTTGGTTCCATCATTTTTCAGCTTGTCCTTCTCGAGGAAAGTGCTAAGGTTGAAGGTGGGTGGGCGAGATATGTACAAATGGATTTGCAAAGTGTTTAGACCATGTTCATAATAATGAGTTAAAGTTTTAATTCATGTTCCTAAACTAAAACAAAAGAACTCCCACTCAAATGAACACCCCTCTATTCGTTTCAGTGATCACATGATCCCATCCGCTGCACCACCGCCGATCGTCACGGCCGACAATGCAGTTTCAAAGGTGGACATTCCCCAATGTCGATCACATCTACCATGTGATTCATGCTTGACCTTTCGGTCTCTTGTATTTCGAGGCCATGTCTACACATGCTAGGCTCGCGAGTTCTAACTTGTGTGTATTGGCAGTGCAACATGGCTTACACCCACCGTATGCAAACACAGATATATCTGACACCTGATCATCACGGCATGACTCATAACAGAGAACTTTCTTGTTGGTGCACACACAAGGAGAATACTAAGACTGGAATTCTGTGAGGGGTTATCCTATTATGCTACTATCGTATATACTATCATACTAGCATAACAAGATGCACACAAAGATACTTTATAAAGTAAAGTGTCATGACGTGGTTGCAGCGTCTTGATCACCATCGAGAGCTCTAATGGAAGTTTCATAAACTTGTCATTGCCATGTCACAACGCTAGCCCCTATGCAAATCAAAGATAAACTCCTCTATATTATCTATTGCATGTTTTACGTGGCTTTAGGGATTTCGCGGTAGAGCCCCTTCCCACCTATAAACGTAGAGCCCCAACATGGATTCAATGATTGCCGTTTTACTTCCCTTTTCAGGTCCCTCCAATGTTGATGTCATATCAACTACTATAGAGAGACAAACACCCCCCTAAGCCACTTAATCTGTGGACTAGTCTCGTGAATCGCCACGTGAGGTCGGTTGAGGGCCACTTCATCAAACAGTGCCACGATATGAACAAGAACATAAAAGAGGGTAGCAACTAGAGAATCAATGCCCACTTATTGCTATGTGTTCTATCCGTACGACATGTCAACCCATAGACCCACTCTGATACCACTGTAGGGTTCCGTAGCAGAAAACAAATTTTTTCTATATACATGAACACTAATACCAGGATCTATACTATGTAGACATCAACAATGGAAGAGGGAGACGGTATTCATACCGTTGAATACCGAGGCATGCCTTATGCAGGAAGGCCTATGTTGATGAAGCCAAGCAGCTCCAAGCACCCCAAGTGTGGTGCCTCTGAAGTACTACACATGTTCGGTGTAGGCGGCGTCTCCCGGGCTCTGATCCAACCGAGTAGTAGTAGAAGAAGATGTCGGACCGAATATCACACGATGGTAGTGTGAAGGTGGAGAATTCAAATCCCTCGAGGTCCTCCCCAATATTATGGAGAAGTCCTCAAAGGAAAATGAGAGAGAGTGAGAGAATTGGATGCCTCCAAAGGGGAGGGGGACCCCTTAATATAGTAGGAGGAGGGCGCACCACCTAGGGGCTAGGTGGTGTGGGACTAATTCCCACACCCCACCGGCCACCTAGGGGCAGCCATCGGCCCTAGGTGGGCGACACTTGGGCGACCCACTAAGCCTAGGCTGGCTGGCCCCCTCTCCCTAGGGGCCTTGCCCCTTGGGCCTCCCCTTCGGGTGAGGCACATTAGCATTTGGCTGCCTTTAATAATAAAATAAAATATATATTTAATATTAATTCTCCAATTAACATTCAAATACACATATTATTATATTCCTTTACTCTGGAACTCCTTCTGGACCCCCTCCGATCACCATCGGATGTTGCTCGCAACTATTCTGGTTTCTCTCTCTATTTCTCCTATGGTACCTCATCTATCCCTAAGAACCCCCACACTTAAGCATGGCATCCTTCGGTTCGGGAACACTCCGGACATGATTGAGAATCCTCTCATATCAATGATCATTAGCAGGATCTGAATGCCCATGATGACCCCCGTGCATTCCATAAATCTTATCGCTCGAACTGTGAATAGTCGTTTCCCGTTCCCTTTGCCACTTGATACCTAGTTAATCCGAGCCTTGATCTTTGGTATCTCCATACCTTAGTTCGATCTCGTTACTAATGAACTTCTTTACTCGTTCCCATGTTGTTGCATTTCGTGACCCAGTCACACGCTTGCAAGCTTCGTTAATGCAATGTCACCGAGATGCCCACTTATGTATCTATCAGTTACATGGACTGGCAAATCCTGGTCTTGATATGTACTCCTCTACGCGCCCCTTTGGGAAACCTGAGTGGAACCTTTTTGATCACCCAGTCATGGTATGATACTTGATAACCATCTAAGTTCCCTCCAGAATGGTGATTTGCATTATCTCATAGTCTAAGGATCAGGTTGCAAGGTTTCATGCGTTTATCATCAAAGGTGAACTTTGTAACTAGATCTCATTGAGATACAATTATCGGATGTTTGTCTATCACGTCATTCAACCAATGACATGACCTCATTGTCGATTGGCATAAATGCCCATGATCTTGAAACCCAGATCATCCTCATGACCAATGAACTAGTTCGCTAGAGGTAACTAGAGACACGGTTTGTTTACGTACCACACGTGTATTAACATTTCGTATTAATACAGTTATAGCATAGTATGAAACGTATTATGAACATATAGTAGATATATCAAACAATACACTTTATTATTTGCCTCTAGGGCATAACTCCTTCCTTGTGGACATTCAGGGTTTCATGCAACTTACAATAGAGTGAAGCATCTTTTCTCTTGGCCTGGTATGAAATCTCACATTCAATAGTATGTTGCTCATTGTCAAACATGTCAATAAGCCAAGGCTGAGCGGGTGCCTTATCCTTGTTTACTTGAGCCCCTTGATGTACCACCAGGCTCGTGGAAGGTTGTTACCATGGATTTCATCACCTGCCTGCCAAATTCTTCTGGATACAATTGTATCATGGTTGTGGTGGAAAATTTCTCGAGATATGCTCACTTCATACCGTTGGCTCACCCATTTACTGCATTCTCGGTTGCTATGGCATATATGAAGGAAGTTTATCGACTACACTTGTTTCCTGAAGCTACTGTCTCGGATCGGGATCCAATATTCACAAGTGCACTATGGCAGGAACTATTTCGCTTGACTCAGATAGAACTTCGCATGAGCTTAGCTCGTCACCTTGAGACTGACGGCTAGACTGAACGTGTCAACTAGTGTTTGGAAGGTTTCTTGCGCTGTTTTGTCAGTTCCTGTCAGAAGCAGTGGGTGCAATGGATTCTCCTGGCTGAGTTCTGGTATAATACCATAGTGCACTCCACACTTGGCAAAACTCCATTTGAGGTGTTATATGGGCATCCCCCTCGCCACTTTGGAGTTGATGTGGTGGAAGCATGTTCTATTCCTGACCTGCAAACCTGGCTCAGTGAAAGAGAGATGATGACCAATTTTCTACACCAACATCTCCAACGCCAGCAACAGAGAATGAAATCACAGGCCGACAAGCACAGGACATAGCGACATTTCTAGGAAGGAGAGTTTGTTTTTCTCAAACTGTAACCTTATGTTCAAACTTCAGTGGCAACACAAGGCACCAGGAAACTAGCATTTCATTATTACGTTCATTTCCAAATACTGAAGAAAGTGGGTTCAGTGGCTTACAAATTGGATCTTCCTGACTAGCAAAATTCACTCAGTTATTCATGTGTCACAACTTAAAAGGCTATGGGACCAACAACCAAGGTACAACAACAACTACCAGATGTGGTGGAATCTTCTTTGGTACCTGAACAAATACTAGGCACTCGCTGGAGAAATCAAGGTGGTTCTCCATGTCGACAAGTGCTCATCAAATGGTCGAAGCTGCCTGATTCTCTGGCTACCTGGGAAGACCAGGAAGAACTGGAATAGAAGTTTCCAAGTACTCCAGCTTGGGGAAAGGCTGGACCTCAAGTGGAGGAGAATGTCATGGACCAGAAGGAGAGCGACATGTTCAAGCCCATAGGAAAGAAAAGAAGACGCCTAAGAAGGTTCGGCACGAGGCTAGCTCGGATCAGTGGGCCGGAGTGGACAACCTAAGGACCAATCAATGGTTGACATATGGCGGTGGTGACGTGACCAAGTTCTGGGCCTGAGAGGCTAGTGGTTTATATAGTAGTAGTTGGTGTCTGTAGAGAATGTCGATTGACCAGGCATATTTCCTGTCTTGTATCTCTTGCTTCTCCTTCTCCTCAACTTCTCCTTTGTTCTTCGATCCCCTCAGATGAACCTCATATTACCTTGTACTGAGATCTATGTGAGTGAGATAATAGTGGGCACATAATAGTGCGGACATCCGGGACGTGCACGGCCTCCCAGCGGCACGACCCATCCGGACCGACGCGTCTGGCTCGACCCATCCGGACCGACGCGTCTGGCTTGACCCATCCGTCCACCAAATTTGGGCAACGGTTGTGTCGGCCCGGATAGCGCGCGCGTGCTCCCGTGTCCTCCATTTACCTTAGGTTGTCCCTCCCGCCAGTGGCACACAAACCACTCCCTTCTCCGTCCAAAAACCCTCTCCCAAATTTCCACTAGTGGGAGCGGGAGGGAAGGTGATGGATCCCGCTGCCATGGCCGATGTTGTGCCCTCTGACGGTCCCGTCGCCAAGAAGTGCGGTGCGGCCGAAGAAGCTCGCCAAGGATATGGCGGCAGAGGAGCAGAAGGTTGAGTAGCAGAAACGTGCTGGCCGGTGGGTAGCCGTGAAAGCTCGACTCGCCGCAGCCAGGCTCGATAAGGAGCGTGGGGAGGACAACAAGCGCTTCCTCGCTGCACAGAATAGGGTCAACACCAACGAGCTGGCAGTGAATGCCATCAAGCACGCCATCAACATGATGTGGCGAGAGGCGCTGACCGCCTCTTTTGGTGGCACCGTGTCTTTCGATGGAGGCGTCGTCGCTATTCCTGGCATGTCCATGGCCGACACGTCCTCCACCAGCTCCGTCACTTCCATGCCTTGCGGCCAGCCACCAGGTCAGCCCAGGATGCTAGGCCCACACACACCTTCGCTTGGAGACCACACTAGGATCGTGGCCTCGCTCTCCCGGTTCGTCCATCCCCGCACGATGTCGTCGGAGGCGAGAGAGCCCACCATTGACCTCAACCGCACTCCAACAACCGCGGACACAACCCCGAAAGCGTCGAAGAAGTGGTGGTCCATCTCTGTCGCGGACATGCTTTCCCTAGTCAACCTGTTTGGCCAAATGTTCGACGAGCCACCGACATCACGGTAGGGTCGCGACATTTCTTTCCCTTTCCCAGTATACTACTGCCGCCTATTTATCATGGCCAAATTGGGGGTAGGATTTCATAGGCAAGGATACCGAGGACGTCATGCAAGCCATGATCAATGAGGGTGGCGACGTCTATGGTGATGACGGCGAGACCCAGCAAGAGACCCAGCAAGACACTTAACAAGATGCCTACAACATTGCGGACGAGTAGGGTGTCAGGTGGGATCTCGCCTAAATCCCACTTCTAGTTCATTTGTCAAAATCTAGTTCAAATTTTGAGGAAAAATTTGAACTAGATTTTGAAAAATGAACTAGAAGTGGATTTAGGCGGGATCCCACCTGACACCCTACGGACGAGTCATTGTTTGAAAGCGATGGCACTTCCATGGGCGGTATCGTTGGCCTCTTGACTTGTGGTGTCACTTATCAAGGAGTTGAGATAACGAACCTCGACCTACACCACCAATGAGCACAAGATACTATGCAAAGCATGGATGGAGATTTCACAAGATCCACTATGCGGCTCCGAGCAAAAGGGCTTTGCCTATTACAAAAAGGTGAGAAACTTCTTCCATGAGCATAGAAAATTCGTGAAGGACATATTCTATAGCGATCGAAATGATCTCTTCCTATCCTAGCAATGGGGCACCATCCATGCCGAGTGTAGCAAGTTCCAAGGCTCCTACGAGATGGTGACGAAAAGGAAAATAAGCAGCACGATGTCGATTGACATGGTAAAACCTCTTTCTCTCTTTGTTGATGTCTTGCATATGCATCGAGCCATTGTTGGCATCCATATGTGTAGGTCATGAAAGCAATGGAGCACTTCAAGAAGGTGAATGATAACAAGGCCTTCACATTGTCCCATTGTTGGATGTTGATCAAGGACTACAAAAAATGGGAGACTAGCTATGCCCTTTGGAAAGAACTTGACAACAAGAAGAAGGGCAAGAGCAATGCTTCTAGAGGCGGTGTCATCGACCTAGACGACGACAAAGATGAAGGCTTCATCAACCTTGTAGGCGATGCGACTACTGCCCGTGCTCGCCGGCCTGGAGGCCACAAGGCTACAAAGGCCGACATCGCCTGCCAGGCTGGTTCCTTGGCATTCCAGGAGACCTTGAGGAAGATCATGGAGAAGAAGGAAGAGTCCATCACCGAGAGGGAAGAGAGGCGGCTCAAAGAGAAAGAGGCCACTGCCAATACCTTTTTCGAGTTCCTAACGAGGTATATCGAGGTGGAGGAGGCCAATGCCAATGTTAGGCTAATGGAGATTGAGGCCAAGGCAAAATCAAAAGAAGTTGAAGCCAAGGCCAAGGAGGCTGAGGCTAGGTCTAGGGTAGTGGCGGCAGAGGCCAAGGCCAAGGAGGCCGAATCCATGATCGTGGCCAAGTAGAATGCCATCATTCTCACCGACCTGGACACCATCGCCGATCTCGATCGTAGGGCTTGGGGTGCAAGGAGGCAGTAGACCATCCGGGTTCACGATGCTTGAACGACAATAGAGACAATGACTGCAACTTTTTGGGTAGAGAAGCTGTCATTTTATGGACATTGTGTATGATATTGCCCCCTTTTGCACATTTCAGATCCATTGACCACTTGTTGGCGATGCTCAAAGGGTGATGACAAACGTCTGCCATATTATTTGATCGTCATTTGGTGTACTATTTGCTTGTCAATTTGAGTGTTTGAGCTGATTCCAAAGCCTTGGCCAACGATGGCGCCAAGAAACGTAGGGCAAACAAATAGGTCGCGCCGCTGGGCGCGGCTAGTCGGACATATCGGACCATGATCCAAAAGCGACCGCGACCCTACCCAACAGACAAAAACGGACTATTTTGGTCGGCTCTTTGGATCGGCCCGGTGGAGATGCCCTAAGAATCAGTTACTCAACTTGTTAAATGACCTTCATGATGCCGGTTTAGATTTGTTTAAATTGATTGAAACTCGGTGACATATTATTTTTCTTCCAAAGCCAAAGAAATTTTGCCCCAGACAATGAGAATGGATTTGGTGCTCCCGAGACTCTCTATATTTGAATTTTTCAAAATTTATACTTCTGAGTTTCAAAAAAAATGTGATTTCTTTCCGGGAATATGTATACACATTCTGAATATCGTGGCAAGTGGCAAATTCGGTAGAAATCTCTTTTTGTTTGGGATTTACAAAAATAATAATTTTTTATAGTATATAGGAGAAAAAGGGTGTCATTCTTCTCCATCACCAGCGTGGTTGGGGTTTTCTTGGGGTTTGCAGAACATGATGGGATAGTGGAGACAGTTGTGTGAGTGAGCGAGTGAGTGATCAGTGAGAGTGAGGAGGCCTCTATAAAGGTGAAGGGAAGGGATGTTTTGTTGCACCATCGTACACCGTGTAAACGCGTACGCTACTACACCATGCACGACCATATATGTCCGCTACCGCCCCATGCACCGTGACACGCGTACCGTGTGTGATGTTTTTTCCCTCCTGTCTAACCCTAGCGACTTAGTTATGCTTAGTTATACTCTTGAGGGTAACACTGGCCGTTTGGTTGTACTCAGTTTTTCCCTCTAGTACTAACACGGCCATGTGCAATATACTCAGTTTTACCCTCCGGTGGCTAGTCAACAGAGAGTCAACGAATGGGTTTTATCTAGCTAATTGAGTCATTTTCTGCAAAACAAATTCAAAGAGATCCAAACATAGTGCCATCTACCCAGGGAGTCTTATTATTTGACCTGCCACCATAACAAAGTATAGAAATCAAGGTTTAAACTAAATCACCACTTCTCAAATCACCTACTATCCATGAAGGCTCATGGCTTTCTAGTCAAGCCTCTTCCCAAAACATCCCTCCCCAAAACATAGTTTGTCTGAATGAGGCAATAATACTCAAACTGATGTATATTTGAATTGCAAATAGTTCGATGTATGTCAAGATGTATTTTATTGTATAAAAGATGCATTTTTTATTTTTTAAATCTCTTTTATTTTCTATTTGAATCCCTTTGTCAGTTTTGCTCTTGGTTTTTAAGTTCTACTTAGTTTTTCACTCTCTCTTAGTCACAAACTCTCACACCTGTGCTCATCTTGGCTGCTACGCTCTGATTGGTTGAGACATTTGACACGCGGATCGTGCCCACCAACCGTTGATCCTCTCTGATCTAGCGGACAGGATAACCCCTATATTTATCGGGGGCCACCCCTCTATTCATGCAAAATAATGAGTTTGCCACCGGTACTTTAACTCCATAAACAAATGATTTTGAATATAATTTGAAGGGAAAGTGTTCAAAGGTTTATAATTTTCGTATATGTAGGTTTATGCAATACATTCCACTATATGAAAATGATAATCTCTCAAGATTTACTTTGCACAACATTATCACGTATTAAGTGTGATTTCAAAAAGTTCAAATGTGTATAATTTTCGTATATGCAAGTTTATGCATTACATTTCACTCTATGAAAATGGGGAGAAAATGATAATCTCTCAAAATTTTGTTAGCACATCATTATCACGTATTAAGTGTGATTTCACAGTGTTCAAAGGTTTATCATTTTCGTATACGCTAGTTTATGCATTATATTTCACTCCATGAAAATGATAAATGATCGGGATTTTATTAGCACAACATTATCATGTCCTAAGTGCGATTTCAAAGAGTTCAAAGGTGTTAAATATACTTATATGCAAGTTTATGCATTACATTTCTTCATATGAAAATTATAATCTCTCAAGATTTTGTTAGCACGTCATTATCACGTATTAAGTGCGATTTCACAGTGTTCAAACGTGTATAATTTTCGTATATCCAAGTTTATGCATAATATTTCACTCTATGAAAATGATAAACTCTCAAGATTTTCTTAGCACAACATTATCATGTCCTAAGTGCGATTTCACAGTGTTCGAAGGTGTATTATTTTCGTATATGCACGAGGCATAACGATTTTAGTTTAGGGATCACTTTTTATGCTCTAAAAATGGTAAACTCTCAAGATTTTCCTTGGACAACATTATCATGTCCAAATTGTAATTTGAAAGTGTTCAAGAGTTGTGTCAATTATAAACACTCTTTTACATTAAGAGTTGTATGATTTTTTTAATTTGAAAGTGTTCAAGAGTTGTGTCATTCTCTTATTTCTTATACATCCATCTCCCTAGATCTCAAAGTTTGACTTTCACCTCATAGATTCACTTGATTGTAGCCGAGACATTAACTCGATAAACCAATTAAATCATCATAACGGCTCGCCGCCCGCATTCTCCATATCAAGCGTGCGCCCAATTGAGCTCCCGAGTTGCGCCGATTGATTGTCCACAGCAAGTGCCCCGTCTAATCAAAACATTTTGATGCAAGATCTAACCTTACCTACACACGGTTGGCATTGTCATCCTTCATACAGGTCAACGGGACAGCACCATACTGCGGCCAGGATGAATGGGAGGCAGAAGTGAAGCTAGACAAAGGGCCGACGTCGCCGGAGAAGGGCCGCCATCACCGGAGAAGAAGAAGAAAGGGGAGGCAATAGCACGGGTGCGGGCGTGGGGCTGGCTCGGGGTCCCATCTTGCAACATCAACCTGGGTAAGCTATGTGTACGGTGCTCACGTGGATAAGTTGTGGGTCCCATACTGATCTGGATAAGTGGAGAGAGGTGTCCACTATGGGAATCGACTGAACGTGGCCCCACTTGTCAGCATGTAGCAGCAAGGGTCCACTACGGGACCCGACAGAACAAGGCCCCACTTGTTAGCACGTAACGGCAAGGGTCCACTATGGGACCCGACTGAACACGGCCCCACTTGTTAGCACGTAACAGCAAGGCTGACGAATAGCGAGTTTTAGACCATGTGAGAGTTTCGTAGAAGGAGATGGTCAAAAGTAAGAAAAAGTTAAGCGACTGAGAAAAAGTGAGTACAACTAAGGAACCAAGAGCACGGAAATAGAAATCCCTATTATTAATCATAATTAGGATAACCTAATTCTTGTGTCATCATATGTGTGGAGAGAGCTCCATAATAAGATGTTCACTACAAGGCTCGTAGGAAGCCACTTTGTTGAGCCAAGAATGAGGTCATTGATACCTTCGATCCATATTCACGGATGTAGTATAATAGCTTTTTCCCTAGAAGACCTAGGTTTAATCGAATCTCGGAAAGCAATGCTAAAAGGAAATAAAAACGACATGTCTACAAGACTTTGTTTGTTCGTTTTAACTTAGTTTACCGGACCAATCTAATTTACTTTATAATGGGTTGAATCAATGGATGGAGATAGGCCAGGGTTGAAGATGCACCTGTAGCTACACATCATATGGGATAAAAGATAATAATAAGCATAATCATGTATAATGTTTGAATGAAGATAATCTCTTGTGGGCAACACATCCTAATATTCTAGAGCCCCCGTGATGAAGCGGGCATAGCAATAGACTTTTAATCCAACCGAGTGCACACTGAAGCCACGGGTTACAAACGATTATTAAGTGTAAAACACAGATCAAAGCTTTAAGTGGCGATGTTATTGTGATTCTCGAATGGGACGCTAAGTGAAGACCGTACTACCCTTTCTTTCACCAAGGTTCCTATGAGATCGCCACTAGCCAAGTATCTCACCTTAAGCCTTTATCAATCTTTGGGATCTTGGGTACCTAAAAGTCCACAGATCGAGACAAGAGACAAAGAAACAAAAGATACAAATCTCAATTGCAAACAAAATACAATTCTCCCATGATCTAGATGCACATATTCACTGCGAGGTTTCTCCCCAACCCATAGCCCGTGAGGACTACTCACTCATAACAAATAGATCAGAGATAGAAAACATCATACAAATACTTAGATTGAAATCAAATATTATTACAATGGTCGCCAAATCACAAGGAGATCTAAAGTACAAAGCAATAGCTATGGCTAGTGGATGGATGGATGGTGGAAGTGATGAACAATGGATGAACAATGGCGTGGATCTTCTTTGGTGGTGTTGTGATGTAATCCGAGAATAGCGGCTCTCTGGCCGGCGGCTGGAGCCTCAAAACATATAGGCGTCTTTGTGAAAGTTGTAGGGTTTGACGAGATGAAGCCGTCGCCACCTGGTATGGGCGGGCAGTACGGGCAGGCCCTGCCTGTACCAGTGTCCGTTAAGCATGTTGATGCCCTGGAATATCTTCCCAACTACTTGGTTGTGTGGGCTTCCTAAAAAACCTTCATTATGACTCCTTATTTCGCATTAAAAACCGTGATTTCCTGCACAACATAATTAAAAGAGAGGTTTTGCATATCTTTGCAATTATTAGTCATTAGTGGCAAGGATTGAGAGTTTCTTGGCAATTGCTTGAACGAAAACAATGTTTAAACATGGTAGAAGATGGCAAATATTGGAGCCATCAACTTCCCCAAAGCTCAAACCTTGATCGCCCTCGAGCAAGAAGAACCAAAAGAACTATAAGGAATTCAACGTTTAAACTGGAAACAACGAGAATAAGAATTCACTTACGGTTGGTAGTCATATGCGCTCAACACTTCATTCATTTGCTAGGAGTTAGAGAGATGACAAGAATACTATACAAGCTTCGGTAAGTCAAGACAATCAAAGTAAATTTTAATATAAGTATAAGTAACTAGAAGTGTAGCAATCAATCCAATTCTTGTAATTAACTCTCAACTTGCCAAGGAACACTAGGATGTTTAAATAGCATAATTGAGTAAGAGAGTTTCATGTCCAAAGTAGTATAACAATGAAGTGTCTTATTTACACCCACATCAATAAATCAAGTCTATCAAAAACACTTCTAATCCAATCATTGTCTTACAAGAAAAGCTCATAAAGTAGTAATGAGACCATGCCAAGGACTTCTTATGTGGATCCTCATAGATATCTATTTTTTTATTCTTTCAAGAATCGCTAGATGTTTCTTTTGCAAGTTTTTGCACAACCTTTGGGAGTACCAATACTTTTTCCCATATATTGACACGTATGCCACTCATGTCATCAACTCATAACCGAAATCCGGGGTTATATCATAGATTGTTCAAAATCTAGCGGAGTTGTTGGCATCCCAAAGGTGTGCATTAGAGACATAGAACAAAGTTATCTCACTTCTTTCTCTTTTTTGAGCTAGTACCGCGGTTTGATCCATAAGGTTAGCTTTGTCATGCATCACAATTACCACTAGACTTTATTTCAATTAAACAACTCCTTTCACGAGTGTCCTCAAGACTATCAAAATATCTATGGGGTTAAGTATCATCAAGGGTATACTCTCAAGACAATCATTCATCAAATATGTCGTAAATTTCAGACTTTTTCTTATTGTACTTGTCTGGCAATATTATTTCCAAGGCAAGACTCGGTTAACTAAAAGAACTAGAGCAAGAGCTTCAACAACTAATCATCATACTAATAGAAAGCCTCACTCAAACCATATTAAATTACTTCCCACTAGCATGACATCTTAGCAAATCAACCAACTAAGATAAACAACTCAAACTTCATAAGTGGGAGACATAGGACATACCTATCATAAGTAACTTCATGATCCTCTTCCTTATAGGGATGTGTTCCTTCAAAACTCAAACACGATTACTCTCATAATGATATTAAAGCAAAGAGGCAAAGAGTGAATCCACATTTACAAAAAAAAGGAAAAATGGAAAAATCTTTTTGTATTTTCGAGGATAGAGATTAAATAATAGAAAAGAACTTGCGACCAAGCAAGGGTTCTAAGAAAAGAAAAACAAACAAAAAAACAAAAACAAACTAAAAACGAAAGCAAATTAAAAAGCAAAGGAAAAAAGCAAAGTGTTGGAACAAGCCAACATGAGTGTTTCAAAGCTCCCAAGGAGCTGGAGTACAACCTCGTTATTTCACAAATAAATTTGTTGGGGGAACACATCCCCAAGCTTGGGCTTTTGCAAGCCCTTTTGTTGCTCATTGTTCTGGCGGTGGATAATCTCCCACATTCTATTGGCTGCTCCAATCATGGAACTGGGTGGCGAGGCTTGCAGTAGCATCTTGAAGGTTGATGGAGAGGTTGTTCATGTTTTGAATATTTCCTTAGAGTGCGTAGATGTCTTCATTGGTGGTGTAGTAGTTTGGTGGTTGCTCATCTTGTTCGGGTCCTCCTTGTTCTACTTCTTCATCTTCTCCTCCTCCCATGGGTATTTCTTGTTGGGTAGATTAGCTTCAACCGCATGTCAAAACACAAACATCCATCCTTGATAGAGAATAAACCGTTAGGCAAAGGAGTTGGGATCAAGTGATCTGCTCCAGGTATACCGAAGAAATATTGATAGTTGGGTTCCTTTGTCCAACAATAGGGTTATTGCAGTACTCGTAGCAGCAACTATTTATTAGAAAGATCAATCCCAAAGGAGCTTTGCAAGATGGAAACCACACAACCCCGCAACTGTGTTGTCAATGCAGCCATGTTCGCGCCCAAAACGGTGTTTAGAAATAGTCTACACTATAAGTTGCTAGAGTAATAGTAAACAAGAGAGATTTAAAGTAACTAGTAACAAAGAGATAAATAAGAACAAAGTAAACTAAATACGAAAGTAAACGAGAGGGGTTGTACTTGTAGGATTGAATGGAATGAGAGAGGGTTTCTAGGCTTTGGTCTCACTAGTACCAGATGGGCAAATATATGTGAGATACATTATATACAAGAGATTCGTTGGACAAATAAACGTTTCCCACTTGATTACCGGGTTGTCACACTGTGTGTACTATGTGTAACATCCCAAAACTTTAATCAAGGTTATCAAGATCCAAATCACCCAATTTAGGGTTAACAAAACCTTTTTATCTTTACCACAATTAGGAATGCATATGTGTGTTGCATTAATATAGAATTGTTTTGAATTTCCATGTTTATTTGTTCTAATGGTTGTAAAATGATTCAAAGATGAATTCCACATCATCTAGATCATTCCCAAGAAAAATCCAAAGAAAAAGAAATCAAATGGAATTAATAAATGCAAATGGTCATTTGTGCCATTTTAATCCACTAGGTCACTTTAGGTGTTCCTAGAAGTCAAATTTAAACAGAAACAATTCTAACTCTTTGCACCCCTTGCTAGTACAAGTAATGATCTACCAAGGCCCACTTTGAAATCTTACAAAAACATTTGAACTCTAATTTTAAATGGCATTTGAAAATGGAATCCATTTTTCATATGCATAGATCACACTTTTCTAAAAACCACTCAAATGAGTTCACCTTGACAATCCCAAGCAACCACAAATGCTAAAGCATAAGATCAACACACCCACCAAAAATCTCTTCAAATTTCAAAACTTTTGTTCTTGCAGCCATTGTGTCGAACAGTTGGCAGGCAAATAAAATCTGCCTAACTAACACTATTGTTGATCAATGCTTTGTCGAGCCATTTGGCTCAATATTGTCCCCTCCGCTCTCCCTTGTCCCCCTAGCTCTAACCAAGCCATCACAGAGCTACCATTTAGCCCCCAGCTGCAGTGCCGCGCCACCTCGATGCCATGATCGCCGGCCGACCATGCACACGTCGCAAGAGCACACACCGCCCCCTTCCACCGCTCCAGGGAGGTAGGAGTGATGGCACCGCCGCCCTTGTCCCTTCCCCAAGCCTTGCCAGCCTCTGGACCACCGAGGAACACTCGCACCCACTGACTCTGCACCGTGCATAGCTCATGCCAGAGCGCCATTCCTGATAGGCCCGCACAAGCCGCTCCTTGCCCTCAGCTCGTGTGCGCCGCTCCACCTTAACCCCAGCACACCCCCAGACACGCCCTTTTCCTGCTGCACGACCAACAGCCACCGTGAACCGCGTCGAGTACCGCCTCTGCCACGTAGAGCACCAAACTCGCCCGACCAAACGCCACCGCCCCTAGTGTTGCCTTTACCACGTAGATGACTGCCAGGAGGCAAGCCACCATCCGCCTACCCCGCCCATGCCTTTATCCCTCTGTATCAATGTCACCGACGAGCTCACCGTCGTGTCGCACGGTCTCCTCGTCGACCTATATAAGGAGCCCTCCCCTAGCCTCCATTGCCACACTCCAACACTCCCCTCTCACCACTGATCCTTCCCCACCTCTCGTTGGAACCGCTCGAGCTGTAGTTCATCGGAATTGTGCCGGAGTTCGCCGTAGCAGAGAAGAAAGGGGCCCGTCGATTTCGTCCACCCCAGGAGCCGCCACGACCTCGCCTGAGTCCGCCGTTGTCTCCTTGTTCGATCGCCCCATGGCCATGTTAGTTGGAGCCTTGGTAAGCCCCCATTGCACCCCCACCGAGCTGCTAGGGTTCCGTCTCGCTGGCGACCAGTTCGTCGTCGACGATGAACCTCCACCGTCGATCTAGGTTCTAATCGCACGGTCCACATCGCCCCGTACCGCTTCGCGTTAGCAGAGCCGCTGACATGCGGGACCCCCCTGTCAGCTGTCCTCTGCACCGCGGAGTGTCACTGGGCCGGCCCGTTAGTGTTCCCGTGCTGGCCCTAGAATTCAAATATAGATTTTTCTTTTTAGACTTAATCTAGATTGTGTCCACTTGTTTAAAAATCAATTTAGAAAGATTTACTTAACCAAATGACACGATTCAAATTTTGTTGGAAAGATAATTTAAATCTCTATCCAAGCCCGTTGAATTTAAATCAATTAGAGTTATAGATCATCTATAGAAAAAATAACAAAACAGAGAGTTTTGTACATTCAAACATTTTTCAAAAATCAACCATAACATCTTTTGAGTTGATTCCAACTCTCAAAAATCACATTTGACAATACCTATCTGAATATGTAATAATATTTAGGTTTACATGCAGTGAATTTGGACTAGTACCAAAAGAATGCTATATAGGCATTTCTAGTCACTTTAAATTATTTAAATATTAATCTTAAACTTTATAAAAGGTGATCCAAAATTTAAATCACATTCCCATGTATTAGAATATGTGGTGATGACATGTGTCCACATGATCCCATATTTTAATTGGAGAATATTAAATCTTAGTTAATTTCAATGAGTAGAAATTACTTTTCTCAAATAAAATAAATGATACTAGTTCATTAAAATCTTGTGATGAATGTGATGATAGTAGATCATCAAGTGTGTGCCTTAGTGTGCTAAATAGACTAGTTAAGTATTGTTTGGTGATTGTGTATGCCGTATGTATTTATAGACGATAGTACCGACCAACTCTATGAGGAGGAGGAGTTCTACCCCGAAGAAGACGAGGAGAATTTCAACCACTGGACCAATCAAGGCAAGCTATTATTGGCAAGCTAAAACTTGCAAGCCATCATTATATGCAATATAACCCAAGCAAGATGCCATAGCCATGCTTTGGTTATACCTTTTGATTTATACCCATCCCAAGTTTTCTTACAAGCTTTACTTTCTTTTACTTTACCAAAGTTCTTTACTTGTTTATAGATAGCATAAAGAGTATAAAACTTGACCTATCTAGTTAGACTTAGATGTGATTTTCTGGCATGAGATTGATATTAGCATCCCACATTAGTGAACACTCTTAACTTAGTAGTTTAGAGCTAAACCAAAAACTTGATCACTTTAGATGGGAATACTTGGTGAAAATGCTTATGAAAACCTTGGAATGATGAGTCATTCTATTGAGATGTTTTGACATGTGTTGAGAAACACAATTGGTTTATGATGATGAAAATGTTGAGGCATGAGACTTAACCCCTTTATAAAAACTAATGGTTTGGTTCGGATGCGATACCGTTCCAATTTTACCGTACAACCACAATACCTGAATTGGGTAAGGCTTAGCTGGAAGTTTATATGCATTAGTATTAGTTCCCTCGCGGGAGAGGTTTGAGCTGAGGCTACCTCTCAATGTTGTCCACCTATGTAGTGCTCAAGATGGCAGATGGCCATGGCTGGGAGGCCAAGCTCATAGGAGAGGTGCTTATACTAGAGTGTGTAAAGGAAAGGTTATGTTTGATTATCTGCATACGAAGTATGATTATTAAAGGTTATCCCTGACAGATGTATCGAATTTTGAGGTGAAAGTGTACCACCTCTGCAGAGTGTCAAACTATTCGAATAGCTGTGTCCACGGTTATGGACAGTTGGAGTGGCCATACTGTTCCGTTGTTAGATGTTTTCAAAATAACTTATGAAATGAATTGTGACATGACTTGACCACAACATGGTTGTGACTATGACAACTAGGTTCTGACTTAGGTGATTTAGAACTTTATTTTATATTTCTTTGTTTCTGAACTCAGCTTAGGTTTCAAACTTAACTTTACAAATAAACTTAGAACTTAGCATTCCTACTAGAACTACCTTACTTGTTAGTGATAGTTTGCGAGTACTTAAAGAGTACTCATGGCTTTGTCCCTGGCTATTCCCGTGGCCAGACTATGAGGAGGACTACCCTCAAGGAGGACAGCAGGACGGCTACGACAACTAGGATCATCTCCCATCGTCAGCATTGCCTGTGACACTAAAGATGGAGCCCACCGGTACGCTTATATTTCCGCTACTTGTTTGTACTAAGACTGGATCATGAGATCCTTTATTTGTGTAAGAACTTATTATGGTTTGTAATGGATGATGTACTGTGATATCCAATTTGTTATGTCTCGCAAAAATGGTAATCCTGGGATTGCGATGTATGGCATAACAGGCATCTGGGATTAAAAATCTGGGTGTTGACACTATGCATAATTCTCGTGTGTCACTCGCGAGGAAAACGTACACTTCCGGACCAAGGGATCCCATGAACCCATCTTTGACTCATGTAATTAAATACTTGGATCACAAACACATTCTAACTTGGCGCACTAGATCAAACCTCAACCTAGAACCTAATCTATCACTCACACATGGATGAACAAAAACATAGATGAATATATTAATGAAGTCACAACCATGTTTAATCTCACAAATACAAGATCTAAAACAAGGGGAGAGAGGTGGAGACGCTGTTGGAGATGATGTCTATGAATGGTGCACGCGGTGAAGATGGGGACGTCTCCTTCTCCTTCCCTTGCTTGGATCTTATGGAGGTGTTGGAGGAGATCTTGATCTTGGAGGTGTGTGGTGGCTATGGAGAGGGAGGAGCAGCAGGGCTCCGCCCCAAGGGCGTGGATGGATTCTTACTCCGTTCTAGGGTTTCCCCTCTTTAAATATGCATCTAGAGGTCGGTTTTGCAAACCGACAGAGCTAGGGGCCGAATATGCCCATTGGGACTTCGCAAATGTTATCCCTGCGGTACTTCGTAGTATTTTGGCCGCCATTTCTTCACACTAACTCCGATTGAGGTGTTCTTTGGCTCGTTGGATTCGTATGGACGAGGGATACAACACCATGGCCTTAGACAATCATTTGGAGTTGATGGAAAATCAACTTTTCCGCCCCTCAAATGGCCAAGTCTGGTGCCTGCAACTCCTTCATATTTAATCCTCTTGGCTCCATTGATCCATGATTCTCCATAACACGTACACACAAATCAAAGACAACAAAAAGGTAATAAAATCCTAATAAAACTACTAATGTGCAAAGTCCATGTGGAAATGGATGAAAACTAGAAATCAATACATAATAGGCATAGTTGTAGATAGATGTATCAAGTAATGAGTGAAAATATGAATAATTTATATACTTAGATATGCATAAATTTTGGATCATCAACTTCCCCAAGATAGAGTCTTGCTTGTCCCGAGAAATAAAGTGGCTTATGGACAAGGTCATCGTGTTCATGAGGCACGAGTCAATAACATAAATGAGGCAAAAATTGAAACAAAAGTATAATACTGGATGTAGAAGATCGCTTGTATCCTTATTTTCCCTCCAAGATGAAAGTAAGAAAGAACATATTCATATAAGGCAACACAATCTTAGTTATGTCAATCCATAAAAGATCAACTAAAACTGCAATGCTCCATGTCAAAAAGTGAATCTAGCTTGAAAGCAAACTTATGATCCTCCTATTGAGCCTTTTAATAAGTTTTGTATCTCCTTACTTTTGTAGAGTAAGGGATTCAATGAGAATATGAATTTACTCATGGTTGGCACTCATATGCGTTCAGCACTCCATCCATTTGTAAATCTCATCAAAGTTAGAGAGATGACAAGAACACTATATAAGCTTCGGTAAATCAAGACAATCAAAGTAGATTTTAATATAAGTATAAATAACTATAAGTGTAACAATCAATCCAATTCTTCTAGTTAACTCTCAGCTTGCCAAGGAACACTGGGTTGTTTTAATAGCAAAGTTGAGTAAGAGATTTCATGTCCTAAGTAGCATAACTGTGAAGTGTCATATTGACACCCACATCAGTAAATCAAGGCTATCAAAAACACTTCTAATCCAATAATTGTCTTTAAAGAAAATTCATAAAGTAATAATGAGACCATGCCAAGGACTTGTTATGTGGATCTTCATTTTCATTTTTTCCTTCCTTCTTTCAAGGATCATTAAGTGTTTCCTTAAACAATGGCTTGCACAACCTTTGAGAGTACCAATAATTTTTCCCATTATAGTGACATTTATACCACTCATGTCATCAACTCATAGCCAAAATTAGGGGTTGTACCATAGATCGTTCGTAGGCCAGCGGAGTTGTTGGCATCCAAAGGTGTGCATGAGAAACATAGAACTCCTTCTTATCTTTTCCCTCTTTTTTATGCTAGTACCATAGTTTGATCCACAAGGTTAGCTTTGGCATGCATCACAACTACCACTAGACTTTATTTCAATCAAAAAACTCCTTTTAAGAGTGTCGTCAAGTCTATCAAAACATCTATGGGGTTAAGTATCTTCAAGGGTATACTCTCAAGACAATCATTCATCAAACAAGTCATAAATTTCAGACTTTTTCTTGTTGTACTTGTTTGGTAATATTATTTCCAAGGCAAGACTCGGTTAGCTAAAAGAACTAGAGCAAAAGCTTCCACAACTAATCATCATACCAATAAAAAGCTTTACTCTAACTATTTCGAATTACTCCCACTAGCATGGCATCTTCACAAATCAAACAACTAAGATAAACAATTCAAACTTCAAAAGTGGGAGGCAAAGGTTTTAAGTGTAGAAATCATGGCAATGTATTTTTAGAGGATCACAATGTTCTTCTCAAGCCGGATAATGATATTAACAACGTGCATCAATCTCTAACTCAAACCTTATGAATCCCAACAAAAGCAAGTGTATCCATTATATAAACATGAAACATAACTTATCTAAGCAAGCATTCAAAAACATTGGGATACATGATTGCATAAATTTTTTCATCGAACAAGAACATTGCACAAGACACTACACATGTAGAAGTAACTTCCCCAAGCTAGAACTTTTGTAAGAAACAAACTTGAATAGATTACCAAAAATAAAAGAGAAAATGCAGTTATCAAAAGAGTGTGTGAGAAGTTGTCACCTCCCCATGCTTGAATAAAACAAGGGTGATACACTTTACCATCGAGGTACGAATAACCTCACTTTCGATGGACATGGACCATTGGTTCAACGAATAATTCCTTGTTGAAGTGTTGAGTTGAAACAACCAAGTGGCTTGTGCAAGTATTTACATGATTGGCACAAACCATGCACGTCATCACACAAGGTTCAAGTCCCTGTGAAAATAACAATGGAAGTAAAAGCAAACGATTCGGTGTATGAACGGAGTTTGTTCACCCAACCATGATAAAAAAATAAAACAAACACGAAACACTATAGAGAATTATAGGCTAGGGAGTTTTGAAGGTACGTAAAATAAAATGAAGTATAAAGGAACATGTAGAAGGTAACCCACTGACCTGAGATTGTCAAAAATAAAAAGATTGAAGGGGTTATAACCTTTTTGTACTCGTCCTTGCCCTTACCGCGCGATGCTGCTCATTGATATGGGCACGTGGTACGTACGGGCTCTGCCCGTACTGCACCTTGTCTTCTCTTTTTTTATTTAAAGGGTTCCAACAAAGTTGGTACGATCGGGTGGTACGGGCGAGATGCGCCCGTACAGGTGGTCGTTAAAACTTCAGGTCTCTCTTCATGTTTCCTTTGCCTGATAACGAGGTCAGTACGAGCGGACGGTACGGACGCGTCCTATCGTACAAGTGCTTGTTAAGCATGTTGTAACCTTCCTGGAGAATTTTCTGCTTCTTCTGAATTGTCAAATGACTGTGACTTAAGTACTGCTGCTCATTAAGCTCGCAGTACAGACAGGCCCCCTCGTACTGCTGGTCATTAAGCTCGCTGTGAGTTACGGAACAAGTTGTTTTTCTCCGAAAATTATTCTAAGTACCTGAAACATTAGTCCAACATCCAAACAAAGCAACATATATATTTTGAGAATATTTAACCAAGATATGCAACACATGAGTAGAACAACAAATAATTCTACTTATCAAAAATAGTCCCAATCCAACTCTAATAGGAAATCATTGTTGGAAATACGCCCTAGAGACAAATAGTAATAAGGACTATTATCATATTTCATAAAGTTTATGATTAAGTTTTATATCATGCTATAACTGTATTGAGTGGAAATATCAATACACATGTGATATATAAACAACCAAGGGTTCCTAGTGAAACTCTAGTCACTGGTTCATTGGTCAACAGATGATCAAGTTTCCTGATCATGTGGCATTTATGCCAGTTGGAAATGGAGTCAACTCATTCTGAGAATGAGATGATGAACCAATATCCAACCTAAACATCATGACCCGATCATTTCACGAAGTTCAAGTTACGATGATTAGAATGGATCCACGTAGACTATTCCTTAGACTGTGAGGCTATATCAATCACTCTCTCCCGAGAGTGCTTAGATAGCATCAAGCGTCACTTGGTAATACAGTGATTATAAAGGTGTGTTCAGGTACTCGGAGGAACCGTAGAGGCAATATATGTCAAGAGTGGGATTTGTCCGTCCATATGACGGAAACATACTTAAGGGCCCACTCAAGAGAAGTTATATCCAATAGTTGTGCAGCGTGTGATTTGATCACATGGATATCACTTGTCGGAACGAGTCAAGTAGCATTGTTCACTAACGAGATTGAACACGACATGGTGATGCCATTGATCAGATCTCGGGCAATGCAAGTATCAAGAGACAAAGGGAATAAGACACGACCGTCCTGGTTCAAACGACAAAAGATCTTCGTGGAACGCATAGGGGTCACATGGCCATCCAGGTCCCTCTGTCGATCATTGGTCCGGGAGTGTCCCGACCATGTCTGGAGTGTTCCCAAACCATAGGGTATCACCCTTAAGGGTTTGATGATGCTTAGAGAGTGTTTATAGGATCAGAAGAATCGCCAAAGAATAGTAGAGAGAAAACAGGAAGGGTTTCAGTAAGTCCGTAGGATGTCCGGAGTGGAGGTGGAAGGTGTTCCATAACCACGGAGATTGAATAATATGTGAATGAATGTTAAATATTGATTTAATCATTTATTCATAATTATATAATAAAATAGAAAATCAATTAAATGGTCAAAGGGCTTAATGGGCCAATTCCCGGAGGGGAAAAGGCCCAAGAGGGGACCACACCCTAGGACGGGCCTAGGGGTGGCCGGCGGCCCTAATGGGCCTACCCCATGTGGGACCACGGGTGGGGGCTGGCCGGCATGCCTCCCCACCCCTTCCCCATGATTAGTCCCACCCCGGGTCTTTGAGGGAGGGTATACCCCCTATCCCCCTATATATAGTGGGGGTATTTGGCTAGATAAATACTTACAATATTCAATAAAGGTTTCCTCACTTTTGGGGAGACCTCCAATTGATATTGCTGGTGACGATCGATGGAGATCATGATGTGAAGGACCATATCACATTGCATTTATGATGACCCACAAGTATAGGGGGTGTATCGCAGTATTTTCGATAAGTAAGAGTGTCGAACCCAACGAGGAGCAGAAGGTGCTGGCTAGTGGTATGGATCAGGAATTCTCTGCAAATACTTAGCAAACGGATTTTTAGGGGTTTTGATAAAGCAAGTAATCAAAGTACGAGTAAATAAAAGACAGTAGGAATAAATGAAGCAAGTGGCCCAATCCTTTATGCAGCAAAGGACAAGCCGGTTGTATTACTTAAGATGACCAAACGTTCTCGAGGACACATGGGAACACTGTCAAGTGCTTTCGCTTTATATAGTTGATTAATCTTCTTTAGCTTGCTAAGTGTTGTGTGGGTGAACCTGTACTAATATACCGACCTTCCTAGGACTAATACATACTTGTGATTATACCCCTTGCAAATATCCGTAAGTACAAGAAAGTAATTAAGGTAGAAACCTAACCACAACTTTAAACTCTAAGACCCTTACGTCCCTTGTGCAATGGTTTCCTAATGGGGGTTCAGGTTTCTGTCACTCCGACAACCCCTACGATTAGTAGCCAAATACACAATGCATTCCCCTAGGCCCATATAGGTGAAGTGTCATTTAGTCGACGTTCACATGACACCACTAGAAGAAGTACACCACAACTTAAATATCAAACCATTGAATCTTTCTCAACACAACTCCACTACTAACAACATGACTTCTCCCATGTCCTCAAGAACAAAACGAACTACTCACAAGACATCATATGGATCATGATCAGAGATGGAATAATGATGTATAACAATCTGAACATAAACAATAATTCAATGGTTTACTCAATAGCATCAACTACAAAGAGTAATCAACACCGGGAAAGTTTCCCCTATGAACTATGCAAGATTCAACGCAATTGTTACAACAATATGGAGATGGTCATGAGGGTGCTGATGGTGATGATGGTGGTGATGATGATGATCATGATGATCCTGATGAAGTCCAGCTTGATGGTGGTGTTGATGGCAACGATCTCCCCTCTCTGGGAAGGAATTCCCCCGGCAGAAATCTGTCTGCCGGAGAGATCTTTCTCTCTCGGTGTTTTCCGCCCCGCAGAGGCAGCGGAATATTTCTGTGGTCGCTCCTCGAGTCTTAGGGTTTCGGGAGGATAATATACGCCAAAGGGGAGTGCCAGGGGTGGAACAGGGCAGCCACACCACATGGTGGCGCGACCCAGGGTGGCCCGCGCCAGGGGGTGGTGTGAGCCCCCTGTGGCCCATCTCCAGCCCTCCTTCTGGCTTCCTTCGTCTTCTAGAAAAATAGGATGTTCCGTATATTTTCCCAGATTTTCTGATCTTCACGAATTTTGCCTCCAAACAGCACCTTTTCCATCAGAATCCTGACTGCAGCGGTCCATGCTCCAAAAGTCATCAACCATGCAAAAATAGACGAAATAACAAAAGTATCACCTCTCAATATGAAATATATCAATGAATAACAGTGAATTATGACATAGAATAGTGATGCAAAATGGACGTATCAATTTACATTCAAAGTTATTGTTTGTATATCTTATTGTGTGCTAGTATTAGATACTCGACGGTAGCCTAATAAGATGATCCCTGTTAAAATTACCAATGATTGTGTTCTGGGGTAAAAGAATGGACCGGGGTCCATAGTTCACTAGAGGTGATTCTCCTTAAGATAGTTGACATGTTGGGTATTGACAGACACCGAGAAAGCATACATGCATATACTAATCATCTTGACTCCTACGATATTTGATTGGGCATTACAACATTATATAGACCGTAATCCAACTGCATCTATGACTAATAATCCACCTTCAGGTTATCATCCGAACCCCCTCCAGTATTAAGTTGCAAGTAACAGATAATTGCATTAAGCAAAGTGTGTAAAGTAAACAATACGATTGTTCTATGAACAAAGGATTGTTGTTTTCTCCCTAGTACCAACAGCACATCTAGTACCTTAGAGATTTCTGTCACTTCCCTAGATTCCTAGAGGCATGAACCCACTATCGAGCATAAATACTCCCTCTTGAAGTTGCTAGCATCTACTCAGCCAAGATAGCTACTAACAACAGAAAGCATGCAAGATCACAAATAACATAGACATCATAGAATCAATAATCAACCTAAAATAGCATCTCAATATCCATCGGATCCCCGCAAACACAACATGTACGGTTACAAATAGATGATCTTGATCATGAACAGAGCTCACAAGATCTAAACATGGTAGCATAAAGGAGAAGAACCAACCATCTAGCTACTACAATGACCCGTAGTCCAGGGATGAACTACTCACGCATCACACCGGAGGCAGTCATGGTGATGAAGAAGGCCTCCAAGGTGATCTCTCCCCTCCGGCAGGGTGCTGGGAAGAGCTTCAGATCCCTCCCGATATAGGGATGGAGATGACGGTGGCTACAAAATCTTTCATGGAATTTTTATCGGGTCCTTAGGGTTTTCGTCGTGGAGGCAATATATTGGCGAAGGGGCAAGTTCGGTGGAGCACCAGGGGGCCCACACCACCTAGTGGCGTGGCTAGGGCTGGCCGCGCCACCACCAGGTGTGGCCGGCCTGGTTCCCCTCTTTGTCTCTCCTCCGGACTCCATGTTCCTTCTGGTGAAATATTGACTTGGGATTTTGTCTGATCCAATTCCGAGAATATTTCCTAACTAGCTTTTCTGAAACCAAAAACAGCAAAAAACAGGCAACTGGCACTGTGGCATCTTGTTAATAGGTTAGTTCCAGAAAATGTGTAAAAATACTCCAAAGTGTGGACAAAACATAAGAAAGTAGATATAAAACAAGCATGGAACATCAAAAATTATAGATACGTTTGCAACGTATCAACATCCCCAAGCTTAACTCCTGCTCGTCCTCGAGTAGGTAAGTTATAAAAAAGAATAATTTTTGAGGTGACATGCACCATCATAATCTTGATCAAGGTATTTGTAAACAATTGATAGCTGAGATCATAGTATTTTAACATAGACATGAAAGATATAGTTCTAACAATAATACATAGCAACTATGTTGTAACATGAACAGGTACAAACAAAAGATTCATGAATAACAATGCTTTGAAAGACGTTTGTTTGTTTCACATATAGAAAACATAATGAGAATGGTATTCAGCTTGTCCCTCATAGTGTAGCAAAACATAAATGCATAGGACACCTTCAAAGTTCATAAGGGTGACTAGATACAAATAGTTTAAGAACAAGCAACATCAAAGTTATGAATAAATCAACAAGTCTTGGGACAATGCACATTAAACTAAGAATGACCACTATGCTCTCTCAATAGGTGCATAAAGATAGAAGATGGAGACTCAACATAAAAGTAAAAGAAAGGCCCTACATAGAAGGAAGCAGGGATTCAAGTCTCATAAAGAGCTTCCAAAAATTATGGTACTTATTAGCTTTAAGCTCTCATTGCCCCTATCATAAGCATCTTTAGGTGATTAAGGTTAAAGTGAACAAATATGAGGATATGCTTGACAAGTTATAAGTTGAAATCTCATGCCCCTTACTTATGAAGACCGAACCTCATGCTACTCAACTTTAGTCACGAGTAAGTTCTTGTCATTGTAAATACATGTGTATCATAGAGAACCGCCAACGGGGTACCCCTTGACCGATGATACTAAAGCATTCCAATATCAAAATGACAAGGCAAGCACACAATGAGCATCTCAGTGATCTTTTTATTTGCTATTTGCATAGGTTTTTTATTAAGGATGCTTCATAGATTGCTCATTATGGTTATGCTGCAAGTTTCCACCATGATTAGGCATGGCTTAGGCTAGCAGCCTAGGCGTTTCTCTAACACATATACAAACTCCATGAGCTTACAAGCTCCCCTTTTATTTCACACCGTTGGGATCCAGAAGCAAAAGAACATGATATAAACCAAATAAAGTGCAGTGTTGAAAGCGTTCCCCATGGTAACATGGTTCTGCTAATTCACAACTTATAAAGCGCAAGCACATACACAACATAGATGGGCACAATAGTTCAAGTTTATTAAGTGCAAAAAATGTAAAGTGTGCCATCAAGTTTGTGAGAGCTTTAATCACTAATTTTCACATAACAAGTTTAATTCAGAAGATAGATAAAAACATGAATATACTTGGAATAACAAATGCTAATAGGTAGGTATGGTGGACTCTTTGGAGTAACTTAGTTTTATTTGGAGTTGGATGCATGAGTGGAACTCATACTTGGCATGGAGGCTAGCAAAAGACTGCGAGCGACCAACTAAGAGAGCAATAATGGCCATAATCATGCAAAGTGACAAAATATCATTAATTAAAGCTTAAAGTGATATTAAAAGTCGAAAAAAATGATCATAAAGGCTATGGTGACTTGGTGTAGTCTTAACATGGTGTGAGCATGCACCAAGTCAACCCAAATAAAGCATTGAAGGAGAATACCACAATATTATGCTTTTATATGCTAAAACAACGCATGATTCTTTCAAGGCACATTAAGCAATATCAATTGTTTATAAAAAGTCATGCTACAACAATAATCACTAAGAATAAAGCCAAAACAATATCAAGCATGACATGATAAAGTCTAAGTCACAGTCAAAAACAAGCTCCTTTTTTACCACTTAAGCATGAACTTTCCTACTCTTTTCCAATCCAAATCACCCTATTTGAAAACCATCATATATGAATGTGGGGGTCCAACCAATTTATTCAAGCAAACTAAGCAAACAAAAACTAAAAATGAAAATGAAGACACTCTGAGAACAACACAATTGTCCATGAAACAATAAAAATAAAGTGTTTGGAAGAATTTGAAATTTTTATTGATGAAGAAGGGGATGCCTTGGGCATCCCCAAGCTTTGACGCTTGTACTTCTTGAATATTTCTTGGGGTGACACGGGTGGCATCCCCAAGCTTGAGCTTTTGTCCATTCTTCATCTTATCATGTTACTCTTCCCTACACTTAAAAATTTCCTTCGTACAAAACTTCACACAATCTTCATTAGCAACATTAGTGTACTCAAGATAATAAGTCTTTTGGTTCAGTTTCAACATGTCAACACCCGGATTTTTAATCCCAGATGCCTATTATGCCATACCTCGCAATCTCAGGATTACCATTTTTGTGAGACATAATAGATTGGATATAATAATACATCATCCATTAATAACCATAATAAGGTCTTACACAAATAAGGGATGTCATGATCCATTCTTAATACAAACAAGCAGCAGAATAATAAGCATAGTAGTGGGCTCCATCTTCAGTATCACAGGTAATGCTGATGATGGGAGATGATCCTAGTTGTTGTAGCCGTCCTACCGTCCATCATCCTGGTAGTCCTCCTCATAGTCTGGCCACGGGAATAGCCAGGGACAAAGCCATGAGTACTCTTTAAGTACTCGCAAACTATCACTAACAAGTAAGGTAGTTCTAGTAGGAATCTTAAGCTCTAGGTTTACTTACAAAAAGCCAGGTTTATCTAAACTGAGTTTAGAAGTAAAGAAAACTAAGTAAATGTCCTGAATCACTTTAAGTGGGAACCTACTTTTCATAGTCACAACCCTGTTGTGGTCAAGTCAAAATCATAGTTCACTTCACAAGTCATTTTGAAAACATCTGACGATGGAACAGTATGGCCACTCCACCTGTCCATGACCGCGGAGACGGCTATTCGAATAGTTTGACACTCTGCAGAGGTGGTACACTTTCACCACAAAATTCGATACATCCGTCAGGGATAACCCTGAATCATCATACTTAGTATGCGGATAATCAATCATAATCTTTCAATTACACACTCTAGTATAGGCACCTCCCCTATGAGCTTTGCCTCCTAGCCATTGCCATCTGCCATCCTGGGCACTACATAGGTGGACATCATCAAGAGGTAGCCTCAGCTCAAACCTCTTCCGCAAGGGAACCCATACTAATGCATATAAACTTCTAGATAAGCCTTACCCAATTCAGGTATTGTGGTTGTACGGTAAAATTGGAATGGTATCACATCCGAACCCAACCATCAGTTTTTATAAAGGGCTAAGGCTCATGCCTCAACATTTTCATCATCAAATCCATTTGTGTTTCTCAACACGTGTCAAAACATTTCAATAGAATGACTCATCATTCCAAGGTTTTCATAATCATTTTCACCAAGTAGACCCATCTAAAGTGATCAAGTTTTATGTGTAGCACTAGACACTAAGTTAAGAGTGTTCATTAATGAGGGATACTAATCTCAATATCATGCCATAGAATGACATCTAGTATAGGCCTAGTTTTATACTCTTTATGCTATCTATACTATCTTTCCCATACTCACAAAGTACTAACTATAAGTAAAGAACTTTGGTAAAGTAAAAGAGTAAAGCTTGCAAGTAAAACTTAGGATGGGTATAAATCAAAGGTATATAACCAAAGCATGCCTAATGCATCTTGCTTGGGTTATGAAACTTGCAAGTGTTAGCTTGGAAGGTCTAGCTTTCTAGTAATGATGGCTTGCATAGTTAAGAAACTTGCAAGTGTTAGCTTGCCAATAATAGCTTGCCTTGAGTAGAGAAGTGGTTGAAGTTTTCCTCCTCTTCTTCTGGGTAGAACTCCTCCTCCTCGTAGCTTGGGTCGGTACTATCGTTTATAAATAAATACGGGGTACACAATCACCAAACAATACTGAACTAGCTCTATTTAGCACACTAAGGCTCACACTTGATGATCTAGTATTATCACAATCATTACATGAAATAAAGAACTAGTTTTATTTAGTTTATTTTAGAAAAGTAATTTCTACTCATTGAAATTAATTAAGATTTAATATTCTCCAATTAAAATATGGTATCATGTGGACACATGTCATCACCTCATATTCTAATACATGGAAATGTGATTTAAAGGGTGGGTCACATTTTATAAAGTTTAAGATTATTATTTAATAGATTTAAAGTGACTAGAAATGCCCTAATAGCATTCTTTTGGTACTAGTAAAATGTCACTGTAGGCAAACCTAAGTATTTTTACATATTCAGATATATCTTATCAAATGTGATTTTTGAGAGTTGGAATCAACTCAAAAGCTATTATGGTTGATTTTTGAAATTTTTTTGAAGTTGCAAAAGTCTCTATCTTGTTATTTTTACTATAGATTATCTCTAACTCTAAATGATTTAAATCCAACGGGCTTGGATAGATAATTTAAATATCTTTCTAACAAAATTTGAATCATGCAATTTGGTTTAGTGAAACTCTCTGAATTGATTTTTGAATCTATAGATAGAAACTACTTTTAACTAAATTGGAAAAATAATAATTTGAATTTATGTTCTAAATGGGAAAGCTAAACGGGCCGGCCCAACTGCACTGCACAGCGCAGTGGGCTGCTGACAGATGGGGTCCACCAGTCAGCGACTGCATCTAAGTGAAATGGTATCTACGCATCTGAGCCCTACGATCTAATTCTAATCTAACGGTTGGGAGTCGTCCTCGACGACGATCTACTCCGGCGAGGAACTAAACCTAAGGCGGCGGTGGGGGTCAGGCTAGGCTCACCTAGCCTCCAGCTAGGGTCGGTGATGGGAGCGATCGGCGTGGTAGACGACGGCGGTTTGAGGCGCGGTCACGACAGGTCTTGGGGTGGTCGAAATCGACAGCGCCCTTCTCCTCTAGCAGCGGCGGGCTCCGGCCAAATTCCGACGAGAGAGAGCTTGCCTTGCTCCGGGAAGAAGTGGGGGAGGATCAGTGAGGAGTGGTGAGTGGAATGGTGTGGAGAAATGAGGCAGGGGTGGCCTCCTTTTATACTACGGCGAGGGGACCGAACGATGCGGGCACGAGCTCATCGGTGACGAGGCTACAGGCGGCTATCGGCATGGCGGTGGCTAGTGGGTGGTGTTGTGTTCCCTGACGGTTCTTATGGGTGTAATGGTGAGGCGTGGGGCGGTGTGGTTCGGTCGGGAGCGTGTAGTGTTCCGCGCGGATATAGAGGTGTTTGTGGCAGCGTGTAGAAGGTGCTGCGAGTCGCGTGGCGGCGAACGGGGTTGTCTGCTGGGTTGCTGTGATCATGACGGGCATGCGCGTGCGTGTTGCGGGCAAGGCGCGGTTTGGGCGAGTTGGTCGGGTGCGGCGAGTTGGCGTGCTCTAGACATGGTGTAGAGAGGCGGGGCGCGGCATATCTAGGGTAGTCTAGGGCTCGGCTGGGGTCGTGGTTTGGACAAGGGGTGGCGGTGGACCGAGGCTTGTCTGGTGCGTGTTGTGGGCGAGGCTGGCGAGGCTCCTGGCGTGCTGCCCACTATCGGCCAACGATGACCACAAACGGGTGGCGCTCCACTGTGCATAACGGACAAAGGGATGGTCTTGGTGCTGCTCAACACTAGAGGGAACAAGGGAGTGAAGTGGAGACCGAATGGTCGAGTATCACTATGCACAACAGTGAAGTTAGGCAGAGGTTAAATTAGTGTAAGCAAGGTGTTTGTGGAAATGGCCGCATGAAACTTGCTTTGGAATTTTTGATTCAAATTTTTTGAGTGATCTTAAGTTAAGCTTGAGAGTCTAAGTTTGCTTGGAGAGGTCAATGGGAATTGATTTGGTGGGTTTTTGAAAAAGTGGGATCTTAACATATGAACTAGATCCAATTTTCAACTATCCATTAAATTGATTTGAAAGATGTTTTTGTAAGTTTATAAAGTGGGTCTTTATACACTTTTACTTGGTCTAGTAAGGGGTGAAAAGAAGTAGAAATGTTTCTGTTAGAATTTCTCTTCTAGGAACACTCAAAGTGGCCTAGTGGTTAACTTTTGTCAAAATGACCATTTGCTTTATTTATTCATATTTGATTTCTTTTTCTTTTGATTTCGTTTGTAATTGTCCTAGATGATGTAGCATTAACCTTTAAACCATTTCACATCATTTAGAACAATCAAGCATGGCATTTTCAACAATCACACATTAATGCAAAACTAACATGCACTCATATTCCTTTTATTAATAAAAGTTTTTTTGTTAACCCTAAATTGGGTGATTAGAACTTGATAATCTTGATTAGAAGTTTTGGGGTGCTACACAACACAAGTAAAACTTCCATTAAAACACAAGCTACTATAGCACTTCCTTTAAAAAGTTCAAATAATTAAAGAGAACTCAAAGATAAAGAGATTAAGAGGCAAATGCAAATAGTGGCAGAAATCTGTCAAAACTGACCAGCAGGTAAAAACCGATTTTTTCCAAGACCTTCTGTTGCTCGAATCGAAAAGTGTCGAACTAATGGAAGTTGGATAATAACTTGATGCAGAAGCACAAAAACTTACAGCTCAAATCGACGTACAGAGATTTTTACAGCGAAGCACAAAAATCTGTTTCGGGACAACAACTTTTCCAAATCTTATTTCTCTCTCATTAGAGGTTACTCTTGGCACAAAAACCACACAAAAATGATAAGGAGAGGTTATTACTGAATCAATAACTTCCAAGACTCAACAAAAGACTCCTAAAGAAATTTGGGTTATCTCCCAATAAGTGCTTTTCTTTAACGCCTTTGAGCTAGGCATAAGAGGCAAGAAAAGAATCAAGTATTCTCAAATGAAGAAGCATTAAGAGCAAACTTTGTTTTGATAGGAGAGGCAAAAGGAACCTTCTCTCTCTTCTTAGAGAAGTGTTCTATACCTTTCTTAATTGGAAATTGATATTTAATGGTGCCTTCTTTCATATCAATAATGGCACCAACAGTTCTAAGAAAAGGTCTTCCCAAAATAATAGGACAAGAAGCATTGTATTCAACATCCAAAACATAGAAATCAACGAGGACATAGGCATTGTTAACCATAATAAGGACATGATTAATACTCCCCATGAGTTCCTTTTTAGCATTATCATCAAGTTGGACATTTAAATAACAATCTTCCAATGGTGGTAAATCAAGCATTTCATAAATCTTTCTAGGCATAAGAGAAACACTACTATCAAGATCACTTAAAGCTTTGAGATCAAAATCATTCACTTTCATATTAATGATGGGTTCCCAACCATCTTCTAATTTCATAGGAATAGAAGCTTTATGTTTCATATTTTCTTCTTTAATTTTTATGAGAGTATTAGTAATGTGTTTTGTAAAGGCCATATTCATAGCACTAGCATTAGGACTTTTAGCAAACATTTGTAGGAACATAATTACTTCAGAGATATCGCAACCATCAAGATCAAAATCATAATTATCATCTAAAGTAGTAGAGCTATTGTTTCCCATATTTCGAAGAATTTCAGCATTTTTATTAGAAAAGGTTTCATTGGTTTTACTAGCTTCAACATTAGTGGTAGTAATAGTAGAAATACTAATATGTCTAGCAATTTCATCTTCTCTTTCCCACTTAGCATGCAATTCAGCTAACATTCTAACATTTTCATCAATTCTAACTTGTATGGTATTTGTAGCAGCAAAGGGGTTTTCAATAGTTTCAAGTTTAGCAGCCATTTTATTCAAAGAAGATTGTGCTTTAGACAATGATGCTCTATTTGTTTCAGCATTAGAGAATTTTTCCTCAATAGTTTTATTGAAAGCAGTTTGTTTGCTAATAAAATCTTTAAGCATGGCTTCAAGTTCAGAGGGTGCACTTCTATTATTGTTGTAGGAATTTCCATAAGCATTACCATTATTGGGAGGATATGGCCTATAATTGTTATTACCAAAATTATTCCTGTAGGCCTTGTTGCTAAAATTATTATTTCTAATAAAGTTCACATCAGCTTGCTCTTCTTGAGCAACCAAAGAAGCTAAGGGAACATGGTTTGGATCAATATGAGCTTTCCTATTAACAAGCATAGACATAATAACATCAATTTTATCACTCAAGGAGGAGGTTTCTTCAACAGAGTTTACCTTCTTACCTTGTGGAGCTCTCTCAGTGTGCCATTCTGAATAGTTAACCATCATTCCAGAAGCTTTGTTGCAGCACCCAAAGTAATGGTCATAAAGGTACCTCCAACAGCAGAATCCAGCAGATTTCTTGAAGAATAATTCAATCCTGCATAAAATGTTTGGATAATCATCTAAGCAGTCAGTCCATGAGTGGGACAATTCTTTACCAAAGATTTCATTCTTTTCCAATCTTGAGCAACGTGTTCATTATCAGATTTTTTAAATTTCATTATTTCACTTCTCATAGATATAATCTTAGCAGGAGGATAGTATTTTCCAATAAAAGCATCTTTGCGTTTAGTCCAAGAATCAATACTATTTCTAGTTATGGATAGCAACCATTCTTTAGATTTTCCTCTCAAAGAGAAAGGAAACAATTTAAGCTTAATAATATCTCCATCTATATCCCTATGTTTTTTCATCTCACAGAGTTTAACAAAGTTATTAAGATGAGCAGCAGCATCTTCATTACCAATACCAGAAAATTGTTCTCTCATTACAAGATTGAGTAAAGCAGGTTTAATTTCAAACAAAGTAGCTTCAGGAACAGGTGGAGCAATAGGTGTGCACATGAAATCATTGTCGTTGGTGCTAGTGAAGTCACACAACTTAGTATTTTCAAGAGTAGTCATTTTTTGTGTTTTTAATATAAAGAAGCAAACTAGTATAACTAATGTTTTTGTGTTTTTGATAAAGAAACAAGCAAACAAAGCAGAAATAAACCAAGCAAAACAAATAAAACAAAGTAAATAGATTGGTTATGAGGGACTCCCCCTGTGAAGATGTCCTTGACTCCCCGACAACGGCGCCAGAGAAGAGTTTGATGGCTCAAGATATCTCGAGCTCATTGGGGAAGCCCAAGAGGAAGGTATGATGGGCACAGCAGCAAGTTTCCCTTAGTTACGAAACCAAGGTTATCGAACCAATAGGATCAAGAAAACACCTCCAAGGTGTTGTTTCCAACTTGGAATCCTACACAACACAACCACAGAACTTTGCCCGCAACTTACAGTGAGGTTGTCAATCTCACCGGTTTTGCTGAAAACAAAGGATTAAACGTATTGTGTAGAAGATAGTAATTGCTTGCAGAAAGTAAACAGAAAACAGTAAATAGCTTTGTAGATTGATGGTAAAAGAATGGACCGGGGTCCATAGTTCACTAGAGGTGATTCTCCTTAAGATAGTTAACATGTTGGGTGAACAAATTACAGCGGGGCAATTGACAGACACCGAGAAAGCATACATGCATATACTAATCATCTTGCCTCCTACGAGATTTGATTGGGCATTACAACATTATACATAGACCGTAATCCAACTACATCTATGACTCATAATCCACCTTCAGGTTATCATCCGAACCCCCTCTAGTATTAAGTTGCAAGCAACAGATAATTGCATTAAGCAAAGTGTGTAAAGTAAACAATACGATCGTTCTATGAACAAAGGATTGCTATTTTCTCCCTAGTAACAACAACACATTTAGTACCTTAGAGATTTTTGTCACTTCCCCAGATTCCTAGAGGCATGAACCCACTATCGAGCATAAATACTCCCTCTTAGAGTTGCTAGCATCTACTCGGCCAAGATCACAAATAACATAGACATGATAGAATCAATAATCAATCTGAAATAGCATCTCAATATCCATCGGATCCCCGCAAACACAACATGTATGATTACAAATAAATGATCTTGATCATGAACGGAGCTCACAAGATCTAAACATGGTAGCACAAAGTAGAAGAACCAACCATCTAGCTACTACATGGACCCATAGTCTAGGGATGAACTACTCACGCATCACACCGGAGGCAGTCATGGTGCTGAAGAAGGCCTCTAGGGTGATCTCTCCCCTCCGATAGGGTGCCGGGAATAGCTTCAAATCCCTCTCGATCTAGGGATGGAGATGATGGTGGCTACAGACTCTTTCATGGAATTTTGATCGGGTCCTTACGGTTTTCGTCCTAGAGGCAATATATAGGCGAAGAGGCAAGGTCAGTGGAGCGCCAGGGGGCCCACACCACTTGGTGGCGCGGCTAGGGCTGGCCGCGCCACCACCAGGTGTGGCCGGCCTGGTTCCCTTCTTCGTCTCCCGTTCGGACTCCGTGTTCCTTCTGGTGAAATATTGACTTGGGCTTTTGTCCAGTCCAATTCTGAGAATATTTCCTTACTAGCTTTTCTGAAACCAAAAAACAGCAGAAAACATTCAACTGACACTGTAGCATCTTGTTAATAGGTTAGTTCCAGAAAATGTGTAAAAATACTCTGAAGTGTGGACAAAACATAAGAAAGTAGATATAAAACAAGCATGGAACATCAAAAATTATAGATATGTTTGCAACGTATCATGCACCACCAAGAAAGTTCTTCGGTATGAGGCAGGTCATGATGATCGGTGTCAAACATATCTACGTTCGCATACAGTGGGTGTAAGCCATGTTACACAGCGAATACACTAAGGTTGAGTTGGCAAGCCTAGCACGTTATAGAGACGTGGCCTTGGAACGCAAATGGTCAAAAGATCGAGCACGAGTCGCATGAATGATGTGACCGGTGTTTAGCGTCCACCCTAGAACCCAACTTGATGGCCATGATGATCGGGGGAGATGTGGGGGAAAGGGGTCGTGGTATCACTAGGAACCCTTCAGGGGATAGGTGTTTCTGAGTGGAGTTATTATTAACTCATTTAATTATAAACTTAGTCTAAATTCCTTTTACAATTATAAATGTAGAAAAGGTTCTCCCCGATGCCACCTTTCCTGTTGACGATTGATTGGTTATAAGCATAGAAGCTTAGGCTAGACGGATCAAACTTCTCTATGTGGGTTGCGCGTCTCCACGTTCTCCTTAGCAAGAATAACGTGGTCGACTATATACTCAACGATATGGATTTTGATCAGCCCATTGACCTAGAGACCCAGAGCAGTGGGAAGACTTCTATCACCGTCAGGAGATGGCCTCCTTCATTTCAGTTACAATGCGTTTTGGAATGGTGGACGAGTTGTGGCCTGTCGTGGGTAATGTCAACCCTCGTACGGTAATGATGCAGCTTAGGACACATTTCGTGGAAGAAGCACGCATATGGGAGCATGAGCTGATGGGAGACTTCCTCTCCATTAAGATGGAGGAGAACTCATCACTTGACCACCACTTGGAGCGCTTGCATGATGCGTACATGAGGCCTGCATATTTCCTGGATAGCTGGATGACAGGCTCTTTTGCAAATGGTGTTGTGCTACGGTCGCTGTCACCAAGCTACCAAGCACAAGTCAGGACTTGCATTATGAGAGGCGATGCGGAATCACAGGAATTCCACAGGTTCATATCACATCTCAGGAATGTTGTGGTTGAACCCATTGTCGCTGAGGTCATCAATGACAAAGGTATATATTTGATATACAATTTTATAAATGTTATAATCTTGCAAACACATTTGCAGTGTTAAGTATATTTGATACTTGTTCTGTTTTACCAAAAACAGGACCTTCTGCATAGAGGTGCTTGCTGGAGAGAGGTGACATTGCATGTTGATGGTGAGCATGAAGATGATGGCCAACAACACTCTCTCTCGATATTTATCATTTAGTTTATGTTTAGGATGATTATTGTAATCAAAATATTGTGAACCTCTTTAGTGTGTCTCACACTTTGTGAGACGGTAATTCATATCAGTTTGTAACAAATAGTTGTTCCACTTTTATGAATGATTTCTATTTGTGTTCATATTTTGTTTAATTATGTGTGAATTATCCTGGTTTTGAAACTAATTGATAATGCATGAACATTTGTAAAATATTGAAATGCCTTAAAATACCCAACTTAATGATATATTCATTAATGAATGAAACCATTGTTTAAATTCAAAGTTATTGATAATATGTGAAAGACACTTGTTTTCTTATCACATATGAATCATGCCTAAGTTCGGCAAAATAACTTGAACACCATGTATTACTTGAATACAAAGTGTTTTAATGAATTGTTGAAAATAAATACATATTCGATGTATTGTGTTTTGACAAAATGGTAATTATCATTGTATGATTGTTTAAATGTGTAAAGACGTTTACCAAAGGAAACATAAGTATGAGACTATTTGATATGATCAAAGTGTTTCATCAATCAAAGGGTATTAAAGATAAATGACAATCTAATTACTACAATTTGATCAATAGTAATTAAATTCAACTTTATAAGATTGGCATAGAAGAAATTGTGGAATGCAAAGCATCACAATGTGATATTAGATATCAACATGGGTGAATAGATGGCGCCAAATAAATCGTTGTAGTGTAGATGTAGAGACCATTAGTTATAAATAGTTAGCACTCGATTAAAACCTATAGTGAACCATCTGGATTCGTGAGATCGGTGCCATATCTAGTATGGATCGTCGTAAAAGTTTTGGGGTTATTCGATATAACCAAAACAATAGTGACTTCCTTGTAGAGTATTCATTGGAAACTTTGAATACGAAATCCATAGCTGAAACCAAAAGAGAAGCAAAACTAGTATTGCTTGGATTTTGGTACATTTTTTTAGAAAGTTTGCATTCAATGATATTTCTTGATTATGGAGCAAATGGAAGATAGTGAAAAACATGATGAGGGTTCAAAACCCTGCATCAGAGTGTTGAGAAGCACAATGGAAAGCGTTCCTAAACGATTCTCCTCACAAAGGAAAGAATCAATGATAATGATCATTGTATTTTCCCCACTGGTGTTTTCACTACATGAAGTAGGATTCAAAATGTAGCCCATATCTTGTTTGGAGACATTTGTGAATCATATGTCATGATTACTAGAATATGACATACCTACGAACTACTAAGGAAATAATGGTAAACTAAAATTATGAGAAATCCTAGAAGCAAATTTCCCTTGAGATTAGAAAGCAATTCGTTGCTGAATCTCATAAGTAAAAGGGGTTACTTGGAATTTTCCCAAATGACCACAAAGCCATAGTGGAAAAGGGGTGAATGACAAAAGCATAATTTGTCAAGTATTGGACGAATTCAAATGAATTTGATTCAACTGTGCTGAATGTCTAGTGGATTTAAAACTAGTAAAGGTACTAGTATCTTGTAGTAAATCTCCAAGTTTGATATTTGATCAAAGGATTTTGAAGTTGTTCAAAATAGTGAGTGGATATGAAATTTGCATGAAATTGAGTGGGAACTATGAAAGTCTTCCTAAAACAATATGTGTAGGACATATTTTTGAGTGGGAGAAATATAAGTCTCAAATTCAAATATGTAGGAACATAGTTTGAGTAAGAGTAGTGACTCATACCCAAATATGTTAGGAACATATTTTTAGTGGGATCTTATAGAGTGATTCTTAAGTGTGTTAAGAATAAAAGCGCAAATGCCAATAAATAATGATTTATAAGGTGTAGAAGTTGATAATAAGTGTATTATGATATTATAAAGGATTCTAAAAAGGGTTTCACAATAGAAGTTAATTAAGGAACTAGTCCTTAATAACTCAAGTTAGGAATAGTATTAAGTTTAACATCAATGGTTGAAAGAAAGAAAAGGATGACCATCATCCACTATGTTGAGACATAGGTTCTATCTTAGAAAACCATGATAATAACTTAACATAATATATGATCCAAGAAGAAACATTTGAAAAGTGATTAAGTTTGAATCATGGAACGTTGAGCTAAGTTTGTCCATAGTGTCTAATAGAGAACTGTAGACATGTTCTCCAAATCCATAAAGGATGGCATATCTTAAAGTATAAAGAGTTATGTTATAAGTGAATATGTTGGAAACTCCTGTAATACCGAATAAATGTCAAGTAGGAAGCGAGGTGAACAAAAACATCGAAAGTTGCATAGAGTGCACTCGAGTTTCGATAATTACATTTATAATAATAGATAAGGGTACCATCTAAACTGTTGCATAATGTTATGGCGGGGCTAGTTCACTTTTAACGTAGACTGATGTTTCCCAGGGTACAGTGCCCATGAGAAAGCCCTCGATGTTGATCTAAAGTCACTGTAGGCTCTTGGAATCGGGCCTTGTTCTGCTGCCATAGCAACGATGCATACACAAAGATGTTATCATGTGATGATAAAGTATTAATGTCAATCAAGGTGACATTAGTAAGTTGCAAAGGATTTGAGAATGTAAAGTACAGGCCCAAGACTCAACCTCTTCCATGAGCAAGCATGTTCAGGGTACTGGATATATGGTTCCAGTGATTAAGAACAAATGCAGCTAGTTTATTTGTACTTTATTGCAAGTGGGAGACTGTTGGAAATATGCCCTAGAGACAAATAGTAGTAAGGACTATTATCATATTTCATATAGTTTATGATTAAGTTTTATATCATGTTATAACTGTGTTGAGTGGAAACATCAATACACGTGTGATATACAAACAACCAGGGGTTCCCAGTGAAACTCTAGTCACTGGTTCATTGGTCAACAGATGATCATGTTTCCTGATCATGTGGCATTTATGACAGTTGGAAATGAGGTCATCTCATTCAGAGAATGAGATGATGAACCAATACCCAACCTAAACATCGTGACCCGATCATGTCATGAAGTTCAAAGTTATGATGATTAGAAATGGATCCTCGTAGACTATTCCTTAGACCGTGAGGCTATATCAATCACTGTCTCCCTAGGGTGCTTAGATATCATCAAATGCCATCTGGTAAAACGGTGGTTATAAAGGTGTGTTCAGGTATTCAGAGGAAAGCGTAGAGGCAATATATGTCAAGAGCGGGATTTGTCCGTCCATGTGACGGGAAGATACTCAAGGGCCCACTCGGAGAAGTTATATCCAATAGCTACGCAGCGCGTGTAACAACCTCGGACCCTACGCTCTAAGTTCAAGCCTGGATGAACCAAAAGTGGTTAAGGGTTTACGGTGGGGGCCCAGTGCCACCCACGTGCCCGTCGACCGCCCTAACCATTTCCAAGAACATCGGGACAAGAGCGAGCGGCGTAGGCAACAGGCGAAGAGATCAAATACATACACAAGTGAGTATGTATGCAAGCTACCTTACAACAGTTCTCAGAGCCATACCATCTAAAAGAAATAGAAATATTGCAACGCCATACGGAAAGATCCAAATATCCTAGATAGAGATAATAGTGTAGGATAGCTCCTCATACATCAATCAATAGAGTATCAAGCGGAAGTGGGAAACAAGATCCGAGTACGGATAAGAAGAAAATCGGCATAAGATGCCACATAATTAAGCACATCCCGCCCACAGATCTCACGGATCCCCATCCCCAGAATCTCTACACCGAGTGATCGTTGCCAACATCATATGTCTCCTCCACCCAGTATCCATCTTGCGAATACACCTGTTCATCTGAATCAAACAATTTATCGTGTGAGACCCTAGGGGTACTCAGCAAGTCTTTATGCCTCTAAAGGGGACATATACCTGGGTTGACGCAATTGCAGCAAAAGATAATAACTAACAAGTCTATAGATACTCGCTATCCATCCGCCTAACCAATGATAGGCGAATGTCCGTTAATTAGAAACAACAGTTATAATAGTATAAGGTAACAGATCCATCCTCCTTCTCGCTTACCAACGAGAAAGCGGACGAACAACCCATCCGTTGGCAGTTTTATTAATCATTCCATGAATATTGCACTAATTACTAGTCAGATATTTAGTCAAATTAAAGACGGTACTTTAGTTATACTTGTCTATGATCGAGAAACTATGCTCCAAGTCGTCCATAACCGCGGACACGGCTTTTAGAAAGATTTACCCTGTAGGGGTGCACACATAGCAACACACACATGATCGACCTCGGAATAACCAAATCAAAACCCAACGAGGCTTTCACGATAAAGCAATCACATGATTCATAAACTATTTCAGGGGGCCACCCCATTAAGCTACCCGCAACGAAGTTGGCCGGCTCCGAGACGGACCCAAGGTTTGCGCCAATGGCTATAAACGACTTGGAACCCGAAAGTGTGACTGGGCTTGTCGATACCGCGAAAACACTCCGCAATTCCTAAACAGTACAGGTGCTCCACGCACAATCATAAATAAAGCGGTAAAGAATGGTATAAGTACAAGATAATAATAAAGCCCCAAACTACTTTGTGGCCCCAAGAAATAAGAATGAATCAAGCTCTGACTAAGGGGATTCATGGTCCTATATGCGGATAGTGCGATAGTCAAGGAACATGTATCAAGTACTTGGGGTCCTACGGGACACAAGTGAGCATGAAAAACCAAATGACAGATATTGCCCACCGGTGCCTCTTTCATTAGTTATCCCATTACTACTCAGGTTAAGTTGTTTAGGTACCTCGTTAACCATCAGACACTCACATACCCTACACATGTTGTTCTACGACTCGCTTGGCTCAAACAACTCTTGTAGTAGTGGCTCATGGGATGGAGGAACAAGCTTCGGTGGGGTTTAAAAGTAAGGCCATGCAATACTTGGGATTCAGTTTAATGCAATCGCGACTCAATGATGAAAGAATAAGATAGAAGCAATAGGTACTATATGTATGCAAGCATGTGGTAGTGCTTGCCTGGCAGCTCAGTTGAAGCGAGAGATGGATCTAGGTAGTACTCCTGGGATTCCTGATAATTCCCCTGCTCGGCGTCTATTTGAAAGAAGAACCAAATAAACAAGGGCCAACATAAATATAATGCGCAAACATATAAATAAAATCCGACAAGCAAACAAGCATGCCATGATGAATGATGCACAAATTACATGGCATAACATTGCATGGCATGGGTGAGGTGTGGGGTACAAGAATAAAGCATTTTATTAAGTTTTTAGTCATGTTTTGCTCCCATATAACTCTCTGTCCACTTAATATGTATATGATGCATGCTTCAATTCATATCGTGGAATGCATAATCAGAACGGGCTCGTCGCGCTGATCGATTTAGACATCTTATTTGTCAAATTTGGAGTTATAGAATTAAAGTTATTAATTAATTGAGAAAAGACATTTATTGCAAATTTAATCATCTCGAAAATTTAAATTAGTCAAACATTAGTTTGGATGGCATATTTGAATTCCTCACATCTTTCTGATTCAAAAACATATATTATTTGTCAAATTTGGAAATACCAATTAAAAGTTATTACAAACTGGATATAAAATCATATTAAACATTTCTAAAATCATTTTTATTAAACAGAAACAGACAGAGACGTTTTGTACTCAGAAGGAACTAGCCACTGCAGCTGACATGTGGGGCCGGCGCTGACTCAGCAGCAGGTGGGTCGCAGTGGTCTACGCGGGGCTTTTCTCACCTAGGGTTCAGCCAGCCGCGAAGGATGACAAGCGGGACCCGCGCCTGTGCGGACCCACACGCGGGCGAGCGAACAGGGCGCGGCCACGTGGGGAATCCGGGGGAGTGCGGGTGGGAAAACCTCAAAGCACGGGTACCTTTTTGCAAAACAGGGGAGGGGCTGACTGATGGGCCTAAAGGGGCTGTGGAGGGACTAGCCGGTGCGCGACGAAACAACGAAGGGGGGTTTCTTGCAAAAACATGGCGGGCTGCTGTTTAACTGAACCCGACGCGGAAACTAAACTTGGTCGATCCCGGCGGCGGCGACGTTTTCCGGCGGGATTGGCGGCTAAACGGCGGCGAACTAGAGGAAACTCGCAACACGAAAAAAAAGAGGGGTCTACGCTCTACGACTTTCGTTTAGGGAGAAACTCCGGAGGCGAACTTTGTCGGCCGGGCTTCAACGATGAACAGGAGGCTGCGGGGAAGTACCGCTGTTACTGCCGGCTGCAGGCGTGCATCAGACAGTGCGAGCGGCGGCGCACAGAGGCTGCTCGACGGAGCGCGGCAGCGTTGCGAGCTAGAGAGGAAAAGGGGATGTCCGGGAGGGAGCAGGTGCTCACGAGAGTGCGCCCACGAAGCAGTGGAAGCCGGGGTCGCGGAGTACTAGCACGGTGCTAGCGATCCGCTCCTTCAGTTCATGGCGTCTACGGCGGCGCGGCGTTAACTCCGGCGATCTCCTGGCAGGGGGTCATGCACAGGACGAAGAAGGGGAAGCCGGGGAGTGTCCAGGTACCCTCGGAGCGGCTTGGCGTCCACCTGAACGAAGGAGATCCGAGGGGGTTCGTGGCTAGGGTTGATGAAGGCATGGCTATGGCTTGGGGAGGAAGAAGGAGGAAGGGCTGGCGCATGGGGTCTCGATCTAGAGCCTGGGAGAGGGGATGGTGATAAGGGAGGGCAGAGGTACAAGGGGGGAAGATGGCTGTCACCTTTTGCCAAAGTAAGGGAGAGATCGGTGGGGGTGTAGGGTTTTCTTCCCTCTTTCCTTCCTCTCTCTACTTAGCTAGGAGGGGTAGGTCATCAGGTTAGGAGGGTGGTGGTCGAGCTGGCTGCTCTTTTTGCAAGCAATACAATGGGGTGGCTCGTCAAGGGGGAGTGGCTCGGCAAGGTAGCTAGGAGAGACATAAGATGGACAAAGAGAGAGTAAGATGGTGGGGGTTTGTGTAAGAGCAAAGGGGGTAGAGCTAAAGAGAAAAGGAATGCTCCACTTGATATATGCATGCCATATAGCTTAACAAAACCAAGAGAGGATGAGCCCTAAGATGGTTGGACTCAAAATTGAGCAAGCTTGAATTGATTTCAAAGGAACCAAGCTACACTCAAAAATCAAAGAAAAAGCCAACTAAAAGAAGAGGGTGGTGATCTTGCATGGCCCATGCATAATTAATAAATTCCATGTTTATTATTGTGAAAACAATTGTAAAGAACCATGGGCATTTATTTACACATGCATTCCCAAAATATGGAATTAAAGCCAAGCCAAATGAGTAGGTTGGTGTTCCATGTGGAGTAGATGGGATATGCTCATATTTGAATATAATTTGGACATGCTAGTGTGTATGTCCCACTAGATGCATAAATAGCCTCAAATATATTCCAACATGAGCATACATTCAAAAACAATCCATATGGAAGCTTGACAAGGGGTTCCACTCACGTAGCATGCAAAGGTGGCCATGTGGCTCTCCACATATCAATAATGTGAAAACAACATGATGCATATATGCGAGCATGTGGGATTGTATGTGGATCCATCCCAACCCACATGAGCTAGAGGTAAAACCAAATAAATTGCAAGGCTCACATATCGTTGGATGGTGGAATAATGGGGTGGTGACAAGAAAGGTGGTGGAGTTTAATAAAAGATATGCCCCCAACTCAACTTGGGCATCAAGCATTTATCAAGAACCAAATACAATGTATCAAGAGGCCAATACAGTTAATAATGCACATGAGATAAGAACCAAATGAAAAAGGGTTTTGTATGATGCTCAAATGCAATATGGCATGATGACATGAGCATGATATAATTATGATGCAACAATTATATGTAGGAAGTAGCATTTTATTAGACTAGGCTAGTAGCATTGCAATTGTTAGACAATTGGGATGCTACAACTCTCCCCCACTAAACAAGAATCTCGCCCCGAGATTCCTAGGAAAAGAAAACAACACAAGGAGAGGAGGTGTTCGGAACGAAGGTGACCCTCACGTTCCCAAGTTGAAGAACAACGGAATGGTTCGACCACTGCACCTTGCAAAACTTGTTAGACTTGTTGCGAGTCTTGCGTTTTGCTTGAGAAACACGGTTTAGAAGAGTTGAAGGATTGTCGTGAGACAAGAAGGATAGGATGAACATAGCCCCGGTTTTTTTCAAGAAACATGATAAAGAATAGAAACACTTGAAAGAATAATGAAGGCCGATGTATCATGGAGAAAGAAAGACACACCGTTAGGATTAGAGATCAACAGATGCACATGACGATGATTCTTTGCCTCGCCGGAAGAAAGAGCAACTTTGGAGAAGTTAGATACCACTATGAAAATAGCATTGTTTCTTCCCTTGGATTTGAGAATTGAAGTCTAGAACAATATTGCCTTCAAACAATAGAGTTCCTTGATATCAACGGAAAGATTGAGTTAGACATTGTCGGATTTTATTCTTGTTGTGTCGGTAAGAACCAAAGGATCACGCAATTGAGGTGCACGGATATAACTTCTAGACAAGGAGGTGATGCTAGATTATGGTGGGATCCCGAGAAGAAAAGAATATAGAGGATCTGGAGTTTATTGTAGGGATACTTATTGCTTTCTTTCACCTTGAGGCTAATGCAATAGATTTGCGACTGATGGCATCAGCCATAATTGGCTTTACCACGAGAAAGGATTGACAAAAGGAAGTCAAATATATACTTCATCCATCTTGTTGACGATGTCGAACACTAGTGGAATGAAGGGGAACTAAGAAGATATTGCATTTGCTTCCACCAGATAATTAAAGATTTTTCTCCATGTAGAAAGGATGAGATCACCAACAAGAGATTATTAATTATGTCCTTGAGAGAAAACTCCAGAAAACAAGGACGTAAATAGAAGTATCGAGAAATAAAGGCCACTTCTACTTCCGTGGAATGAGTTAAATCGCACAAATTCACCAATCCAATGTACAAGAGCAAATGATAAGAGTAGTGGTATGGTAGCTACTCCACCCACACTCAAAGCATTACTCCGCACATGAATAGGAAAACCATGCAACCCAACTCCCAAAACAGACTAAAGATCTTGACAAAAGAACTCATGGAACTCCATTAGAAAACAAGGATAGATGCAAACGATTCGCTGGATTCAAAGATAGATACAGATGATGATGTTGTCGTCATGTCGGAAGATCCAAACCACCGGAAAAGATATGAAGGAAGATTATGGAGAACAGCTGCAAGATTCGATAGATAAGGAAAAGATAGCAATAACTTGAACAGAAGGATTACAAAAGATCTAAAAAGTATTCATGGCCTCCGGTGGATTGAGCATAGACGATAGAACGAGAGGGTTTCAAAGGTTACTTGATGAGCGGAAGATTAAAAGAATTACTGATCCTTTTGAAGAATAACCAAGAGAGAGTTAGTTGTCTTGAGGAAACTTCGGCGAAATGCTGATGATAACTTGCCAACAAGAACAACTCCGGTTTTATTGAAGGTGGAGGATGGAATTAACAATGGGCTTGCTGACTCCAGAATTGAAGCGATGTATTTAGCAGAAGGACGTGGTCGAGATATGTGACTTCAAGAACTCAGGATTTACACTCTGAGAACTTTGCACACAGGCAGTGTTCACGAAGCTTGAGAGAAAGAGACACAAATGACCTTCCATGTTCTTCCATTGATATAGAATAGGCAAGCATATCATCAAGATATACCACCATGGATTAACAAGATATTCCAAGAATATCAAGTTCAAGAGATGGAAGAAACGAACAAATGCTCGAAACACTTTCTGAGCTCAACGCTCTTTGAAAGATCAACGTTACGAGCAAGGATTCATGTTGAAAGAGATGCATTGACGGAATAGATTATCTGGTCCTTCGGAAGAAAAAGAGAGATGCCGCCTGGTTGACATTGTCGATCGGAGCACCGGTTGAAAGATAATGAGATCTTGGATAAGAAGCGATGATAACTCATACATTAAGCAAAGCTATCAGAGACGAAAAGATGAAATTCCCTCGTATCAAGGAGAATTTTGCAGATATGGAGTTCCAAAAGATGTGCCGCCTGATGAACAGCTGATAGACCACCGTAGTGCCTTTAGAAGCCTCCGGATTACCCAAGGTACTTGAATATGATATAGATATGATTACGGTATAACTCCAAGTCACAAGAGATAACCGCCATCATTTAGAGGATAAGGTCGATAGCATTGTCCATACTCCACTCATGATAAGTGTCATATAGCTCTGCCGAGAACCAAATTACAATCACAAGCATCGGATCGACACACGTTATGTATTTAGCCCAAAAGAATTGAAGAAAAAGTAAAACTCCAAGATCAAGCGCCGGTGACAAAAGAATGAGTTAGCATGAACATGCCGATAGATAATGTTTCACACACGACTAGAGAGGAGTGTGGAAACACAGATGCATCAAAGAAAAAATTTCCGCATTTTTCGGCATTAAAATGCCAATAGATGCGCAAAACTACTTAGCAGATAGAGATTAGCAACACCACATTCTGTGAAAGCATGCTGGAAGGAAGAACACCCTTAACAAGATGGATCCGGTTAACAAGGAGTCGGATAGATGGCGTCGGTTTACAAAATCCTGTCGGTATGGAATATACCAACAGTTGATAACCAAAAGGCAGATAGCGATAACAAGTTGGATGCAACAGATAGACACAGAATTACACACACACTCACACAGCCTATGGTACTATGAAACCCCGAACACGTGAATCCTAGTTTGAATTTTAGAAGAGGATTGAAAACGTTACACTTCCTTACCAGAAAAGGGTGGGTGGGTGGGTAAGAAGAAAAATGGAAGCAGTCCTACTCTCACGTTTTGTTTTTCCCTAGTATACATAGCTACCAAAATATTTGCTAGACTGACAACGACCATTTTGGCTGAGACCCTGAAGGGCGGAATGGCTCTGATACCAATTGTAACAACCTCAGACCCTATGCTCTAAGTTCAAGCCTGGATGAACCAAAAGTGGTTAAGGGTTTATGGCGGGGGCCTAGGACCACCCACGTGTAGGCCCGTCGACCGCCCTAAGCACTTCCAAGAACATCGGGACAAGAGCGAGCGGCGTAGGCAACATGCGAAGAGATCAAATACATACACAAGTGAGTATGTATGCAAGCTACCTTACAACAGTTCTCAGAGCCATACCATCTAAAAGAAATAGAAATATTGCAACGCCATACGGCAAGATCCAAATACCCTAGATAGGGATAATAGTGTAGGATATCTCCTCATACATCAATCAACAGAGTATCAAGTGGAAGCAGGAAACAAGATCCGAGTACGGATAAGAAGCAAATCGGCATAAGATGCCACATAATTAAGCACATACCGCCCATAGATCTCACGGATCCCCATCCCCGGAATCTCTACACCGAGTGATCGTTGCCAACATCATATGTCTCCTCCACCCAGTATCCATCTTGCGAATACACCTGTTCATCTGAATCAAACAATTTATCGTGTGAGACCCTAGGGGTACTCAGCAAGTCTTTATGCCTCTAAAGGGGACATATACCTGGGTTGACGCAATTGCAGCAAAAGATAATAACTAACAAGTCTATAGATACTCGCTATCCATCCTCCTAACCAATGATAGGCGAATGTCCGCTAATTAGAAACAACAGTTATAACAGTATAAGGTAACAGATCCATCCTCCTCGCTTACCAACGAGAAAGCGGACGAACAACCCATCCGTTGGCAGTTTTATTAATCATTCCATGAATATTGCACTAATTACTAGTCAGATATTTAGTCAAATTAAAGATGGTACTTTAGTTATACTTGTCTATGATCGAGAAACTGTGCTCCAAGTCGTCCATAACCGCGGACACGGCTTTCAGAAAGATTTACCTTGCAGGGGTGCACAAATAGCAACACACACACGATCGACCTCGGAAAAACCAAATCAAAACCCAATGAGGCTTTCACGATAAAGCAATCACAGGATTCATAAATTATTTCGGGGGGCCACCCCATTAAGCTACCTGCAACGAAGTTGGCCGGCTCCGAGATGGACCCAAGGTTTGCTCCAATGGATGTAAACGACTGGGAACCCGAAAGTGTGACTAGGCTTGTCGATACCGCGAAAACACTCCGCAGTTCCTAAACAGTACAGGTTCTCCATGCACAATCATAAATAAAGCGGTAAAGCATGGTATAAGTAAAAGATAGTAATAAAGCCCCAAACTACTTTGTGGCCCCAAGAAATAAGAATGAATCAAGCTCTGACTAAGGGGATTCATGGTCCCATATGCGGATAGTGCGATAGTCAAGGAACAGGTATCAAGTACTCAGGGTCCTACGGGACACAAGTGAGCATGAAAAACCAAATGACAGATATTGCCATCAGTGCCTCTTTCATTAGTTATCCCATTACTACTTAGGTTAAGTTGTTTAGGTACCTCGTTAACCATCATACACTCACATACCCTACACATGCTGTTCTACGACTCGCTTGGCTCAAACAACTCTTGTAGTAGTGGCTCATGGGATGGAGGAACAAGCTTCGGTGGGGTTTAAAAGTAAGGCCATGCAATACTTGGGATTCAGTTTAATGCAATCGTGACTCAATGATGCAAGAATAAGATAGAAGCAATAGGTACTATATGTATGCAAGCATGTGGTAGTGCTTGCCTGGCAGCTCAGTTGAAGCGAGAGATGGATCTGGGTAGTACTTCTGGGATTCCTTATAATTCCCCTGCTCGGCGTCTATTCGAAAGAAGAACCAAACAAACAAGGGCCAACATAAATATAATGCGCATACATATAAATAAAATCCGACAAGCAAACAAGCATGCCATGATGAATGATGCACAAATTACATGGCATAACATACCATGGCATGGGTGAGGTGTGGGGTACAAGAATAAAGCATTTTATTAAGTTTTTAGTCATGTTTTGCTCCCATATAACTTGCTGTCCACTTAATATTTATATGATGCATGCTTCACTTTATATCGTGGAATGCATAATCATAACGGGCTCGTCACGCTGATCGATTTAGACATCTTATTTGTCAAATTTGGAGTTATAGAATTAAAGTTATTAATTAATTGAGAAAAGGCATTTATTGCAAATTTAATCATCTCGAAAATTTAAATTAGTCAAACATTAGTTTGGATGGCATATTTGAATTCCTCACATCTTTCTGATTCAAAAACATATATTATTTGTCAAATTTGGAAATACCAATTAAAAGTTATTACAAACTAGATATAAAATCATATTAAACATTTCTGAAATCAATTTTATTAAACAGAAACAGACAGAGACTTTTTGTACTCAGAAGGATCTAGCCACTGCAGCTGACATGTGGGGCCGGCGCTGACTCAGCAGCAGGTGGGTTGCAGCGGTCTACGCGAGGCTTTTCTCACCTAGGGTTTAGCCAGCCGTGGAGGATGACAAGCGGGACCCGTGCCTATGTAAACCCACACGCGGGCGCGCGAACAGGGCGCGGCCACGTGGGGAATCCGGGGGAGTGCCGGTGGGAAAACCTCAAAGCACGGGTACCTTTTTGCAAAACGGGGGAGGGGCTGACTGATAGGCCTAAAGGGGCTGCGGAGGGACTAGCCGGTGCGCGACGAAACAGCGAAGGGGGGTTTCTTGCAAAAACGTGGCGGCCTGCTGTTTAACTGAACCCAACGCGGGAACTAAACTCGGTCGATCCTGGCGGAAGCGACATTTTCCGGCGGGATTGGCGGCTAAACGGCGGCGAACTAGAGGAAACTCGCAACACGAAAAACAAAGAGGGGTCTACGCTCTACGGCTTTCGTTTAGGGAGAAACTCCAGAGGCGAACTGTGTCAGCCGGGCTTCGACAATGAACAGGAGGCTGTGGGGAAGTACCGCTGTTACTGCCGGCTACAGGCGTGCATCAGACAGTGCGAGCGGCGGCGCACAGAGGCTGCTCGACGGAGCGCGGCGGCGTTGCGGCGAGCTGGAGAGGAAAAGGGGATGTCCGGGAGGGAGGAGGTGCTCACGAGAGTGCGCATGTGAAGCAGTGGAAGCCGGGGTCGCGGGGTACTAGCGCGGTGCTGGCGATCTACTCCTTCGGTTCATGGCGTCTACGGCGGCGCGGCGTCAACTCCGGCGATCTCCTGGCGGGGGGTCATGCACAGGATGAAGAAGGGGAAGCCGGGGAGTGTCCAGGTACCCTCGGAGCGGCTTGGCATCGACCTGAACGAAGGAGATCTGAGGGGGTTCATGGCTAGGGTTGATGAAGGCATGGCTATGTCTTAGGGAGGAAGAAGGAGGAAGGGCTAGCGCATGGGGTCTCGATCTAGAGCCTGGGAGAGGGGGTGCTGATAAGGGAGGGCAGAGGTACAAGGGGGGAAGATGGTTGTCACCTTTTTCCAAAGTAAGGGAGAGATCGGTGGGGGGTAGGGTTTTCTTCCCTCTTTCCTTCCTCTCTCTACTTAGCTAGGAGGGGTAGGTCATCAGGTTAGGAGGGTGGTGGTCGAGCTGGCTGCTCTTTTTGCAAGCAAGACAATGGGGTGGCTCGTCAAGGGGGAGTGGCTCGGCAAGGTAGCTAGGAGAGACATAAGATGGACAAAGAGAGTAAGATGGTGACGGTTTGTGTAAGAGCAAAGGGGGTAGAGCTAAAGAGAAAAGGAATGCTCCACTTGACATATGCATACCATATAGCTTAACAAAACCAAGAGAGGATGACCCTAAGATGGTTGGACTCAAAATGGAGCAAGCTTGAATTGATTTCAAAGGAACCAAGCTCCACTCAAAAATCAAAGAAAAAGCCAACTAAAAGAAGAGGGTGGTGATCTTGCATGGCCCATGCATAATTAATAAATGCCATGTTTATTATTGTGAAAACAATTGTAAAGAACCATGGGCATTTATTTACACATGCCTTCCCAAAATATGGAATTAAGGCCAAGCCAAAAGAGTAGGTTGGTGTTCCATGTGGAGTAGATGGTATATGCTCATATTTGAATATAATTTGGACATGCTAGTGTGTATTTCCCACTAGATGCATAAATAGCCTCAAATATATTCCAACATGAGCATACATTCAAAAACAATCCATATGGAAGCTTGACAAGGGGTTCCACTCACGTAGCATGCAAAGGTGGCCATGTGGCTCTCCACATATCAATAATGTGAAAACAACATGATGCATATATGGGAGCATGTGGGATTGTATGTGGATCCATCCCAACCCACATGAGCTAGAGGTAAAACCAAATAAATTGCAAGGCTCACATATTGTTGGATGGTGGAATAATGGGGTGGTGACAAGAAAGGTGGTGGAGTTTAATAAAATATATGCCCCCAACTCAACTTGGGCATCAAGCATTTATCAAGAACCAAATACAATGTATCAAGAGGCCAATACAATTAATAATGCACATGAGATAAGAACCAAATGAAAAAGGGTTTTGTATGATGCTCAAATGCAATGTGGCATGATGACATGAGCATGATATAATTATGATGCAACAATTATATGTAGGAAGTAGCATTTTATTAGACTAGGCTAGTAGCATTGCAATTGTTAGACAATTGGGATGCTACAACGTGTGATTAGATCACGGGGATATCACTTTTCGGGACGAGTTAAGTAGAATTGTTCAGTAACGAGATTGAACACGACATGGTGATGTCATTGATCGAATCTCGGGCAATACAAGTATCGAATGACAAAGGGAATAAGACACGACTGTCCCAGTTCAAACGACGAAAGATCTTCGTGGAACACACAGGGGTCACATGGCCATCTAGGTCCCTCTGTTGATCATTGGTGCGGGAGTGTCTCGACCATGTCTGGAGTGTTCCCGAACCGTAGGGTATCACGCTTAAGGGCTTGATGATGCTTAGAGAGTGTTTATAGGATCGGTAGAATCACCGAAGAAAAGAAGGGAGAAAACCGGAAGGGTTTCGGTAAGTCCAGAGGATGTCCGGAGTGGAGGTGGAGGGTGTTCCATGGCCACGGAGATTAGATAATATGTGAATGAATGTTAAATATTGATTTAATCATTTATTCATAATTATTTAATAAAGAGAAAATAAATTAAAAGGTCAAAAGGCTTAATGGGCCAATTTCCGGAGGGAGAAGGCCCATGAGGGAAAGGAGAGAGGGAGAAGGACCAAGGGGGGTGGCCGGCTGGGCCTTGCCCCCCCCCCCCCCCCCCCGCCCCCCCGCAGGGCCCACTAGGGCTAGCCGGCAGCCTCCCCTCCCCCTCCTCTCCTTTAGTCCCACCCCGGGACTTGAGGGGAGGTAGTACCTCCCCTCCCCCTATATAAAGTGGGGTATATTGGCCTAGAAAATACACCCAATAATCAATAAAGGTCTCCTCACTTTTGGGAGGACCTCTAATTGGTATTTTCACTCTCCCCCTCTATCTCTCTCGTGACCGTGGTCCCAAGTCTGGACTGTGCGAGCGAGAGACATCTTCACCGCGGAGCGCCGTCGCGCTGCGGGATTCGGATCCGGGAGCTCTACTTCCGCAACTGCTGCTGGATCGGGGAAGCGGGAGTCATCGTCAGGCACCGGACATGTGTAACTCCCATGAGGTGTCAGACTTGAGGAACTCAAGTCGTTGGAGTCAGAAGGAGCGCAAGGACTTCATCACGACCTTGAGGTCGGCTTTGGCTCGTCTACATCAACCACGCTCTCCTGAGCATTGACAACGCTTTTTGGTCTTCGAGGGTAAGTTCGTGAAAAGCCCCTCCCGTTACTGTATTACTAATAGATAGGTCCTGGCAGCTTTAGGGGTTTAGGGGCGTAGAGTAAAATTTATTGTTTTTATGCGCGAAACCCCTACAGTGGTATCAGAGCTAGATCTATGCGTAGTAATGCTAGTACGGGTAGAACACACGAGATGTAGCATGTGGGCGTTGATCTTTTAGTTGTTACCCTCCCACGTGTACTTGTGTATACCGCAGTAATGCTTGATGAAGCGGCCCCCAACCGACTTTACGCATTCATTCACGAGACTGGTCCACACTTGACATACAGCTTGTACCGTATAAAGTGGCTTAGGGGGGTGTCTGTCTCTCTCGCATTAGTTGGTATACCATTTGCAACGGAGGGCCCCGAAAGGGGTGTAGTATAGACAGCTACTTGATCAACGTTGTGCTGAAAGTTCGTAGGTAAGAACGGTTCTTGTGCGAAAGCCCATTCAGCCACGTAAAACATGCAAAGATAAAGTACAGGCGTCTAACTTTGTTTTGCAGGGAGGGCGTTGCTTTGTGATATGGTTGTGGCAAAGGTAAAGTAATTACCTTTTGTTACATAGTAGTAGATGGTCACGGTAATGACGAACTACCACGCCGGAATGACACCGGTACCCTGGTGTCTACGGCGCCGGGACCCTGGCACCGGAACCCGGTGACGACGGATGGAGATCATGACGTGAAGGACCATATCACATAGCATTTACATTCAATATTATTGTTTGTATGTCTTATTGAGTGCTAGTATTATATACTCGATGGTAGCCTAATAAGATGATCCCTGTTAAAATAACCAACGATTGTGTTCCCCCTTAGTGTGCGCCACCAAGAAAGTTCTTCGGTATGAGGCAGGCCGTGATGATCGGGTGTCAGACATATCTACGTTCGCATACAGTGGGTGCAAGCCATGTTGCACAGCAAATACACTAAGGTTGAGTTGGCGAGCCTAGCACGCCATAGAAGCGTGGCCTCAGAACGCGGATGGTCGAAAGATCAAGCACGAGTCGCATGAATGATGTGACCGACGTTTAGCGTCCACCCTTGAACCCACATTGATGACCGTGATGATCGGGGGAGATGTGGTTGATAGGGGTCGTGTTGTCACTAGGAACCCTCTTTGGGGATAGGTGTTTCTGAGTGGAGTTATTATTAACTCATTTAATTATAAACTTAGTCTAAATTCCTTTTGCAATTATAAATGTAGATGGCTCACTGTGAAGCTTACTTTGAGATTAACCATTGGGTAAAGGGTGAGAAACTTAGACTTGATGGATCCAACTTCCCTAGTTGGCTTGTGCGCCTAGATGATCTCCTTACTAGGAATCATGTGGTAGACTACATACACCGCACGATGGATTTGACTGAGCCAGACTACTATGAGACCCCACAAGAGCTGGCAAACCGCTACTATCGGCAAGAGATGTCCACTTACATTCAGATAATAATGCGTTACGGGATGGTGGATGAACTACATCCGCTCATGGGTGATCTTGACCCATATTCGATGGTGGATCAGCTGAGAGCAGAGTTCATAGGCCATGTGCGCATGTGGAAGCACGAGTTGCTTGGAGAGTTCATTTCCATACAGATGGAGGGGCATACATGTCTGAAGAGTCACTTGGAGTGCATGTTTGATGCACACACGAGACTGGTTCACTTCGTGGATTACTGGATGGCTGATCCATTTGCGATAGACGTACTGCTACGGTCATTGCCTCCCAGCTACAGAGGACATGTCCGGAGTAGCATCATGAGTGGTGATACGGAAGCATTGGACTTCCATGAGTTCATATTACATTTCCAGAACGTAAAGGTTGAACCAATCGCCGGATAGGTCATCGACGACCAAGGTATATATTTGATATACAGTTTTATAAATGTTATAATCTTGCAAACACATTTGCAGTGTTAAGTATATCTGATACTTGTTCTGTTTTATTGAAAACAGGTCCTTCTGCATAGAGGTGCTTGCTGGAGAGGAGGTGACGTTACGTGTTGATGGCGAGCATGATGATGATGGCCAACGACACTCTCCCTCGACATTTATCACTTAGTTTGTGTTTTAGGATAATTATTGTAATCAAGAGATTGTGAACTTCTTTAGTGTGTCTCACACTTTGTGAGACGGTTATTCATATGAGTTTGTAACAAACAGTTGTTCTGCTTTTATGAATGATTTATATTCGTTTTCATATCTTGTTTGATTATGTATGAATTATCCTTGTTGTTTGAAACTAATTGATAATACATGAACATTTGTAAAACATTAAAATGCCTTGTTTAAAATACCCAACTTAATGATATTTCATTAATGAATGAAACCATTGTTTAAATTCAAAGTTATGTGATAATATGTGAAAGTCATTCGATTTCTTATCACATATAAATCATGCCTAAGTTCGGCAAAATAACTTCAACACCATGTATTACTTGAATACAATGTGTTTAATGAATTGTTAAAAGTAAATACATATTCGATGTATTGTGTTTTAATGGAAAATGGTAATTATCATTAAGTGATTTTTTAAATGTGTAACGTGGTTTACCAAAGGAAACATGAATATGAAACTAATTTGATTTGATCAAAGTGTTTCATCAATAAAGGGTATAAATATAAAAGAGAATCCAATTACTGTGATTTGATCAATAGTAATGAAATTCGAATTTATAAGAATGGCATGAAAGAAATTGTGGAATGCAAAGTGTTTTGAAACATCAAAATACAAAGCATCACAATGTGATATTAGATATCAAAAAGGGGCTGAATAGAAGGCACCGAATAAATCGTTGTAGTATATATGTAGGGACCATTAGTTAGAAATAGTTAGCACTCAATGAGTTTACAGTGAACCATTAGAATTCATGAAAGTTTTGGGGTTATTCGATATAACCAAAAACAATAGCGAATAAGTCCTTGTAGAGTATTCATTGGAAACTTTGAATACAAAACCCATAGCTCAAACCAAACGGAAAGTAAGATTCGTATTGCTTGGATTTTGGTGCATTCTTGAGAAAGCTCACCTCTAGTGATGTTTCTCAATTATGGAGCAAATGGAAAATAGTGTAAAACACGATGAGGATTCAAAACCCTGCATCAGAGTGTAGAGAAGCGCAACGGACAGCGTTCCCGAACGATTCTCTTCACAGAAGGAAAGAGTCAATGATTTTGATTATTGTGTTTTTCCCTCCACTATTGTTTTTCACTATATAAAGTAGGATTCAAAATGTAAATCCATATCTTGTATGGAGACATTTGTGAATCACTTGTCATAATTTTTGGAATATGACATACCTACGAACTACAAAGGAAATGATGGTAAACTAAATTATGAGAAATCCTAGAAGCAAAATTCCCTTGAGATTAGAAAGCAATTCATTGCTAAATCTCACAAGTAAAAGGAGTTACTTGGAATTTTCCCAAATGACTACAAAGCCATTGTAGGAAATGGGGGGTAAATGACTAAAGCACAATTTGTCAGGCATTGGACAAATTCAAATGAATTTGATTCATGTGTGCTAAATGTCTAGTGGATTTAAAACTAGTAAAGTACTAGTATCTCATAATAAATCTCCAAGTTTGATAATTGATCAAAAGTTTTTAAAGTTGTTCAAAGTAATAAGGAGATATGCAATTTGCATAAAATTGAGTGGGAGCTATGAAAGTCTTCCTAAAACAATATGTGATTGACATATTTTTAAGTGGGAGCAATATAAGACTCAAATTCAAATATGTAAGAACATAGTTTGAGTAAGAGTACTGACTCGTACCGAAATATGTTAGCAACAAAGTTTGAGTGGGAGCTTATAGGAGTAATTCTTAAGAAAGTTAAGGATGAAAGCATAAATACTTATAAATAATGATTTATAAGATGTAGAAGTTGATAATAACCGTATTATGATATTATGTAGTATTTCTTAAGGGATTCTGAAAGGGGTTTCAGAATAGAAGTTAATTAAGGAACTGGTCCTTAATAACTCAAATTAGGAATAGCATTAAGTTTAACATCAATGGTTGAAAGAAAGAAAAGGATGGTCGTCATCCACTATGTTGAGACATAGGTTCTATCTTAGTAAACCATGATGATAACTTAGCATAATATGTGATCTAAATAAGGAACGTTTAAAAGTGATTTAGTTCGAATCACAGAATGTTGAGCTAAGTTTGTCCGCAGTGTCTATTAGAGAACTGTGGATATATTTTCCAAATCCATAAAGGATAACATATCTTAAAATATAAAGGGTTATGTTATAAGGGAATATGTTGGAAACTCCTGTAGATACCACTTAAAGTCAAATAGGAAGCGAGGTGAACAAAAACATCGAAAGTTGCACGGAGTGCACTAGTGTTTCGATGAATACATTTATAATAATAGATGAGGGTACCATCTAAAGTGTTTTATAATGTTATGGCGGGGCTAATTTGCTTTTAACATAGAATGATGTGTCCCAGGGCACAGTGCCCATGAGAAAGCCCTCGAGGTTGATCTAACGTCACTGTAGGCTCCTGGAATCAGGCCTCGTTCTACTGCCATAGCGGTGATACATACACACAGATGCTATCATGTGATGATAGAGTATTGATCTCAATCAAGGTGACATTAGTAAGTTGCAAAGGATTTGGGACTGTAAAAGTACAGACCCAAGACTCAACCTCTTCCATGAGCAAGCATGTTCAGGGTACTGGATATATAGTGCCAATAATTGAGAACAAATGCAGCTAGTGTATTTGTACTCTAGTACAAGTGGGAGACTGTTGGAAATATGCCCTAGAGACAAATAGTAGTAAGGACTATTATCATATTTCATATAGTTTATGATTAAGTTTTATATCATGCTATAACTGTGTTGAGTGGACACATCAATACACGTGTGATATCAAACAACCAGGGGTTCCCAGTGAAACTCTAGTCACTGGTTCAATTGTCAACAGATGATCATGTTTCCTGATCATGTGGCATTTATGCCAGTTGGAAATGAGGTCATCTCATTCAGAGAATGAGATGATGACCAATACCCAACCTAAACATCATGACCCGATCATGTCACGAAGTTCAAAGTTATGATGATTAGAAATGGATCCTCGTAGACTATTCCTTAGACCGTGAGGCTATATCAATCACTGTCTCCCGAGGGTGCTTAGATATCATCAAACGCCATCTGGTAAAACGGTGGTTATAAAGGTGTGTTCAGATATTCGGAGGAAACCATAGAGCCAATATATGTCAAGAGCGGGATTTGTCCGTCCATGTGACGGGAAGATACTCAAGGGCCCACTCAGAGAAGTTATATCCAATAGTTGCGCATCGTGTGATTAGATCACGACGATATCACTTGTCGAGACAAGTTAAGTAGCATTGTCCAGTAACGAGATTGAACACGACATGGTGATGTCATTGATCGAATCTCGGGCAATGCAAGTATCGAATGACAAAGGGAATAAGACACGACTGTCCCGGTTTAAACGACGAAAGATCTTCGTGGAACGCACAGGGGTCACATGGCCATCTAGGTCCCTCTGTTGATCATTGGTGCGGGAGTGTCTTGACCATGTCTGGAGTGTTCCCGAACCATAGGGTATCACGCTTAAGGGCTTGATGATGCTTAGAGAGTGTTTATAGGATCGGTAGAATCACTGAAGAAAAGAAGGGAGAAAACCGGAAGGGTTTCGGTAAGTCCAGAGGATGTCCGGAGTGGAGGTGGAAGGTGTTCCATGGCCACGGAGATTAGATAATATGTGAATGAATGTTAAATATTGATTTAATCATTTATTCATAATTATTTAATAAAGAGAAAATAAATTAAAAGGTCAAAAGGCTTAATGGGCCAATTTCCGGAGGGAGAAGGCCCATGAGGGAAAGGAGAGAGGGAGAAGGACCAAGGGTGGTGTCCCGCTAGGCCTTGCCCCCCCCCCCCCCGCGGGGCCCACTAGGGCTGGCCGGCGGCCTCCCCCCCCCCCTCCTCTCCTTTGGTCCCACCCCGGGACTTGAGGTGAGGTAGTACCTCCCCTCCTCCTATATAAAGTGGGGTATATTGGCCTAGAAAATACACCCAATAATCAATAAAGGTCTCCCCACTTTTGGGAGGTCCTCTAATTGATATTTTCTCTCTCCCCCTCTCTCTCTCTCGTGACCGTGGTCCCAAGTCTGGACTGCGCGAGCGAGAGACATCTTCACCGTGGAGCGCCGTCGCGCTGCGGGATTCAGATCCGGGAGCTCTACTTCCGCAACTGCTGCTGGATCGGGGAAGCGGGAGTCATCGTCAGGCACCGGACGTGTGTAACTCCCACGAGGTGTCACACTTGAGGCACTCAAATCGTTGGAGCCAGAAGGAGTGAAAGGACTTCATCAGGACCTTGAGGTCGGCTTCGGCTCGTCTACATCAACCACGCTCTCCTGAGCGTTGACAACGCTTTTCGGTCTTCGAGGTTAAGTTCGCGAAAAGCCCCTCGTGTTACTGTATTACTAATAGATAGGTCCTGGCAGCTTCAGGGGTTCAGGGGCGTAGAGTAAAATTTATTGTTTTTATGCATGGAACCCCTACAATTACATCCCTTAGAGTGGTACAATAGAAATATAGCAGGTCGAAGACATGACTATAGGTTGCAACTCGAATATTTACAGAAGATCGAGATAACATTTTAGGTTAAAGAGGAAGAAAGCAACTTCTTACAAAGAAGAACAAGAAATAAACACTTCCCTAATAGACTAGCATCTAAACTATCTGGCTTGCAAATGCCGTTATTGCATTGCTCTATAGAAGTAGGTTTTGTGGCTAGAGAATATAGTACTATCTAATCAGTAACTTCGTCTTCATTTCAGTTGATGTATCTTGACTCCATTGACTTCATTTAAGAACTTGGTCTTTTGATGTCGATTGGTGTTGATGATGTCTTCATGCCTTAAGAATCTAGCAAGGGTTAAGAAGGTACGGTTGAATACGAGCGTACTCAGCAAGTTCACTAAAAAGGAGTGTTTGATGTACTATCTACAGCCACAAACCAAAGGTCATAGGCAATGCAGGTTTTTGTAAACATTTCTTCAAAGATTGCTTTTATTCTGAAAAGCCATGTCCGTCAGCCTTCACAAGTTGATTACAACTTTCGGGGAGTTCCTTCCCTGTAGTGTTTGCAGATCCTTCTCAGAACAGGGAGTAACATGTCACAGTTCTTACACTCTGCAGAGGTGAGTTTCTTTACCCATAAGAGACCAAATCCTTGTTGCACAACTGGGCAGCTTATTCCCATCCACACTTCCTATGGTGTGGGGCCTAGTAGATGATCCAAGCCAATCACTGCCCTTCTCCATGACCCCACATGGAACATGACCCCCCAAGCAGGAATACCTCCATTAACCCCCATATAGGCAGATATAAACCTGATAACCCCTCGGAGACTCCAGTGAGCAGATCATGTCTCTAGCAACCCCCACCACAGTGGCAGATATACCTCTGACAGCCCCTCATGGATAATCTAGAAACCAATATCGCGGGGAACTAAGGGGTCCCACCCATGTGCTAAGTCCTCGCAAGGAATCTACATCCTTATGATAAGGTCATCTGTTCATGTGAAAGGAAGAAGATCCAGCTGACTTCTCCATCCCATTCCAGATCTTATGGTTAACGCGTATTATATGGAGCTAGAATCACTGGTGACATTGGTTGTTAATTGCTAGATGATACATTATTGTGCAATGGCGTTTCCATTGCCAGTTATAATAGATTAACTGATCACCCTGGATCAGTAACTGATACTTCAAGTTAATTCTGAAAATATTGTTTTTGACCTTTTTGAAATGCAGGTGATGACTCAATAGTTTGCAAATACTTGATAGAAAATAATAAAAGGGCATGATAAAGTGTGAACTTGCCTTTTGTGATTGCAAGATTACGCAATCACGGTCTTCGAGACAATAGAAGATCCAATATCTGAAATCAGCATCTGGTCCGGTAAGGACTAATGTTTAAAGAAGCAATATACTGATGCATAAGTAATATAATGCATTTTGTAAAATCCCGAGATAATTCCCTAATAGCGTGAATGAGTTAAATTTATGTGATTCTTTTAAGATTTAGTTATTTCTAATGTTTACTTCATAGGTAAATATATCTACAAAGCATTTAAGTGTTTAACATGCAAAGTATACAAGTGAAGTATCATAACATTATAAGATTGAGGTGAATTGCTATTTGGTAATTATGATGGAAGTTAATGTGTTAGGTTGTTAAGAGTTGAAGGACGTATCATAGGGTTGTTGTTTGAAGTGGCAAAACGAATAACTTTTGAAGAAAAGATTTCTTTGATAAGGTTTAAACAATCTTAATTTTTAATAGATTGTGATCGATGTCGTTTGCGTTTGTTCGATAATCTTGGACTTGATATGCTTTACAACTTAACTGGAATAGACTAAAGTTAACTATAAAAACATAAATAAACTCTAGACATTGTGTTTATAACTTTGTGGACCAAAGTTAACTTTAAAAGATAAATAGACTTAGGGTATGATGTGTCTAAAATATTAATAAGTTTTAAGTTTTGTAATAAGCATGTTCAAGAGTGTGAGATCATCCACTTTCAATTTAAGTGAATGATGAGCTTAAATTTGATTTGCAATTATGAAATAATAGATTACTATTAAAGAAGGCATAGTTAGATGATCTTGTTAATTTGTTAGGGTTTGAAGTTATGTTAAGAATGGTTAAGAGTTAAATAGCATTCACTTTTATCATAAGTGAATGGTGTTTAAAATTTACTTAAAATTGTTGGTTTAATTTGGGATTTATGGTTTTAAAAGAGTTTTTAAAGTTAATAAGTTATTCTTAAGTGTTTTTATAGATCCAAGTTATGACTTTGGGATTAGTATTTAAATATAAAGGACTTAAGGTTTTATGAAGAAATATGATTATTGCTTACTTAAGAAATGTTTTTAAAGAATTTACAAAATGGTTATTTTATAAAATAGATAAGGATTTATTACTTTAAAATCCTAAAAACCTTTGGAATAATATATTTAGTATCTTTCTAGTACAATATATTTATTCAAGATCTTATAAATGATTTTCCTTTATTTTTATGTATTATTTTTATTTTTATAAAATTCCACAAAGGATTAAATGTTTTTGAATATTTGCTTCAAGTTTTATTTAAAAATAAATAAGCTAGTATTTTTATAAAGTAGTAGACTCATTTTTATATGCAAAAAGGATTTTTATTCATTTTTTAGGACTTCTCCTTATTTTATGAAATTTCACTTAGGATTTAATGGTGTTAATATCTATTTGCATTTTATTTAATTAAAAAATGTTATATTTTTCCTAGGTATATATTATTTTTGTGATCATATTGAGATATCATATATATTTTTAGGATCTTTCTATATTTTTCTAGAGCTAAAATAAGCTTAGGGGTATTTTGGTTATCTAATAATTGGGGATAATTATTTATTTTGCAATTTCCTTTGGAACTGGGCTAGGCTCATTGACTGGCCCAACTTAAGCCTAACTTGGCTCAACTTGGCCCAACCGGGGTCGGGGTCAAACCCCACCCCATCCGACTCCTCCCCATCCAATCTCTCTCACACCTCGCACACACTCGTGTTCCCCCTTCTGGCCACTAGTGATGCCGCCGTTGTCGCCTGCCCGATTCCGGTGGTAAAGGACGTTGCGGCCGCCGAAGCTTCGCTAGCACTGCCTCTCTCACCCACAACCCTTCGATTTGGCTGCCGCCCCTGGTCTAAGCCTTGGTGCTCCATTCTCTAGAGATAGGGTTTCGCCACCTTGATGCCACCATGCCACGGTGATGGTGCTTGATGTTGTGGTGTGGCTCGGCGTGGTTCGAGCACTATCGTACTCCTCGTGCCGCCATGCCACGACATTGTTCTCCACCGCCTCTGCGGGTGCTATCTCTGTTTCTTCTCTGGTGAGCCACAACTCACCACAGGTAGGTGCTCCCTCTCTGTCTCCCTTCTCCTTTGTCTTCTCAAACAGATTTCCCTTTTGGCTTGACTTCTGCTTTCGGTGGCTAACCCTAATTAGGGCTTTAATTTTATTCTAGTTGTTGTATAAACCTATGGCTTGCTAGTGTGGAGGTTAAATTGAGTTAGTGAATTCCTTGGTTTGCCAATTATACATGATTCCTGGTATTGTTGATGATACTCAGTAATGTTGCTAGCTGCATAGTAATTGTTTAACTTGCTATGGTGAAACTAGTGAATTGTGATGATCCTTCCAGTAGCACTATTGAGCATACTTTGCTCAACTAGAATTGGACTTAGTACTTTTGGTGTTCTTATGTGGTGGAAGGATTGTTAGTGGCTTAACTTGGTTTAGTACATCTGCTATTGTTCATTTACTATAACTATATATTTGCTCCTATGACTTGATTCATAACTTAGAACCCTGTCCTGGTCCTAGTTAGAGTGCTTGATAGTGCTAGTTCTATTACTGTCAAGTTTTGGCAGTATGATACAAGAGCTTGTATAATTATAGGTCATGTTATCTTATAACTTTGCTCCAATAAGAGGCTTCTGGAACTATTGTTGTTAAATTGGGTAATAAGGAAGTGTAATGTACCATCCCTAGTTTCAGGAAAATGACTTGGGATGATAATGATTTTTGTCTTACTTGTAGTAGGAACTGGACATGAACTCTGATTCCTAGATTATTTACTAGGAAAATGATGTGAATTTCATTACAAGTGAGATTGATGGCTATATATTTATACTATCAAAATGATAGTTAATAATTATTTGATTCCTAGATATTGTTTCTAGGAAGATGATATAATTTATGTTCAGTGCCGCCTCATAAGCAACTTATACATAATCTTTTGACACTGCATCCTTGTCAATAAGACAGTGGTCTATTTTAGACTGATTCCTAAGTACTTGATTAGGAAGATGATATACATTGTGTTTCTTCTGTTGGCTTTAAGCTACCATGGTAGTGCCTCTAAGTTTAGAGTGTGCACAGTAGGGCTGCTAAGCTAGCATGATTTGTTGCCTTTTACTTTGCTTCCTATGATGCTAAAAGTTGAGGCACACCTTTGGATAAGAACATATATTTCTGTTGGCCCTAAACCTCTATGATGAACCTTTCATGGCATTTCCATGCAATTCTGAGAGAAACTCTCCATCCAATCCTCCTAGATAAAAATCTAGTTGAAGGGTAGATGGAACTGGTTGATGTGTATTATTCCCCTTGTATTCCAAGATCTATATGTGAGATACAAGAATGGATATTGCATGATCTAGTAGGTAGTTCTGATGATTTTTACCTACTGTTGGTCAGTGGCTTATGGCCTATTAGGGATCTTGATCTTCTCATACTGGCCCTTTTGGTTACTTCTCCTCCTTGATCTGCTCCTCTACTTTTGTTGGTTATCCTTAATGATGATCTTGCAAAAGCAAGAAGTGTGCTACATGTGGTGTATGTATGTGAATGTGGAGTTATGGTGCTGGTTGATGTTCTAGCAAGAACAAGATGTTCTTGAATTTTTGAGTGTAGTGGTGGAGGTGAACATGTGTGGAAATGGGGAATACAACAGCTTGTGACATTGCTACGGCTGCTTCCCCTTCTTATCATAGTTATCTTGTGCTATTGCCTACTACTACTATGGTGTTGACAACACAATACTCTGCATGTATGAGTGAGCTGCTTGCAGGTGGTCCCTTGGGTTTCAAGTTTCCGTGACTGAAACATGGTTGATGTGGATGAGATCAAGTAAAAACTTGATATTTCCTGATGTTTTACCTTTTTATTTGGCTTTGGTGAAACTTGCCCCATGCCTGTGATGCACAAGTCTGAGGCCAAATCTGATAGGAACATATACTACTGCATTTAGCCCCTATTATTTATACTCAGTGATGAAATTGGCATAGCACTTATATGACCAATTTGAGAGTACAACTAACACACTAACCCCCTTTCTTTTACTTTATTGCTTGTTTGATTTTTTTGTAGATATAAACTAAGATGAGAAAATAGATAAGTTTTGATTATGAAATGATTAGTTTAGGACTTCTTTTTTATTGATCCTCATTGTAATCTTTCATTGTTTCATTTAAACATTTGTAAAACATTAATAATATTTGTATTGTTGTAATATAGTTTCTATTTACCAATGTAATCTTTATTCATGACTCTTTTGTAATTTATTTCTGCTTTTATTTATCTGTAATAAACAATGTAATATAGTTCGTTTTAAATAATAAAGTTGAATTTCCTTTTATAGTTCAACTTCATCTTTTTCTATAACTTATGTTATTCTTCTTGTAGTTTTCTTTTCTATTTAAATACTGTAACGGCATTGTAATTTATTATTATTGTAATAAAGTTAGAGTTCCTTCTTTTTAAATTTGAATCAATTAAGAATTTATATATTACTTATAAATAAGAATTCAATTCTTATTTGTTATTATAATTCAGTTCTTCATTTATAATTCAATTTCCAATTTCTTTTGAATTCAAATATACCATTTGAATCTTCAAATTTTAAATGATTACCCTCAAACCCAAAGATATAATAGAGGTCATGTCGAAATCTATCACACTTGCCTGGATGCTTCTATCAGAGCAAGAGAGATCTCGGTCCCTCTATAACTTCTTTAGTTTTGCATGAAAATTCCACGAATTTTCTGATGCATGAATGTAATGCACGTACATGTGTCCTCTCTATTTCTAGGTGCTAATCCTGAGATGTTATAGTATCTCCCCTTAAAATAAACTTCGTCCCCGAAGTTCGTACTCTCTAATGTTTGGGAAGATAAGACTGACTTCTTTAGACCACAGCAATTATCTAAATTCATGATGAAGATAATTAGTGTATCTTCATTTAAACTTTTCCTTGAATCCTCTTCTGATTAGAAATGGTCCAACCGTCAATCCTATTTGATATAGTGATTACTTGGAATGCAATACTCTTGCCTGACTAGGTCCTTTCTAAGTGTCCTCGGATTAGGGAATCTATTCGAGGAATGTTTGAGTTCTAGAAAGTCTATACTAGGATAAAATTTTGGTTTATACTTTGGCCAACTATAGCCTTGGCTCTAATATTAACCTATTTATGGTATACTTAGCCCTTACGGCTTGCTAAGAATGTTTTGGACTCATTTAGTCCAAACCAATCATACTTTCATATTCTTCATTGTAGGTCAGCTCTAGTACTTTGTAACCACTTTTGAGTAATCCAATCTTTGGTTACCTTCTATTTGGGTTTTTGAGGTTAAACTGCCTAATCTTTTCTGAGCTTTCAATCTTATTAGGATTCAACAGGTTTCTTAACCACTTCTTTATTAATCCTCCAACTTCCTTTCATTGCTAAGCCGAAGGTCTTCCTATACTCAGTGCGATAAAGAAGCTAATGCAGCCTGCTTCTGATGAACTAACTCCATGGTAGGACATGCAGAGCCGTTGGTGCATGCACCATCCTGGAGCCAATTTTCACTCGCAATTCAGGAAAATGCCCTCATGAACCTATTTAAGAAACTATGCACGCAAAACCAAGAGTATAAGTATATCAAGGCGCACCGCTATCATGATGATTTTACAAAAAAACATGTCAGGGCGAGGAAAGTTGCACGAGCAGCAGCTATTTTAGCTCATGCACAGGCAGTAGCTGCACATGCATCAATAGGAGCAGCACCACAGGAGGAAGAACCCGTTGCTCTTTGTGACTTGCCAGGATTAAACCAACTCGGTACTAGGAGAAGGCCTGGGAGACGGATTAAAAAAGTTTAGGAATGGATAGAGCACAATCCAGTGGAGATGTGGTCTTTGCTGCACGACACTCATGGATCTAGGTTTGGTGTCATGACTACAAATCTCACTAAAACATACAACTTCGTCTTGAGAGGAAGCAGGGCTCTTCCATTAACATCCATTGCGGAGTGTATTTTCACCAGAACTTTGAAGTACTTTAGAGACAGACTCCAGATGGCTCATATGCATATCATCAACAACCCAAACACGAGGTATTGTTCAAATATTATGCATTACATGAATCATAAGATGGAAAAGGCTCGGTCTATGAATGCCATGGCCATCGGTAATCAAGAAAGAAGATTTGAGGTGCGCCTACCTTCCAATAGGATCGGAATTGGAGATGAGGTATAAACACAGGAGGTGACGATAGGCAATGAAGAACGGCCAACGTGTGAGTGCACCTACAACAAACCAAAGCTGATGCACCAACCTTGCTCCCATGTACTTTATGCGTGCGGGCAGTTAGGTATGGATGCAATCTCGTTTGTGTCTCCATATTTTCTTAAGGAGTCGGTGATCAATACATGGACTAGCGAGATGATGGGATATAGGGCAGTGGGCAATTTCAACAAAGTAAACCTAGGTGAAAGGGTATACATCCCAGATCCAAGAGTAATGCGGACAGGGAGAGGGAGGCAACAATGTGTCCGCATCTATAATGATATGGATGAATCTTAAGTCGGAGGCCCTACTAGGCAATGTTTTCTATGTAATCAATTTGGTCATAGAGACACCAATTATCACATCTTTGGGACTGGAGGACCGGCTCCCCATGGATGTGGTGCCCGAGGAAGAAGCGGCAGAGGAAGAAACTAGAATTTGTAGTATGTGTGGAACTATGGATTTTTTAATTTGTAATATGTATGGAACTATGTTTTATATTTGTAATATGTATGGAACTATGGAATTTTTAATTTGTAATATGTATGGAACTATGTTTTAAAGTTGTAATATGTTTTAAATTTTTAATATGTGTGGAACTATGGAATTTATAATTCGATATGTGTAGATGGTAGGAACATGATCTTTTCTTAACACTGACATAGATATAAAACATCGGTCGGCGTTATTGGATGCTAGTCTAGGATCCCTGAATCGCCTAGTGACTTGCACTCCTCACATGAACTAGTGGATACACCCTGGTTGGATTCAAAGGTATGAGACATAATTATTTCTCCTTGGGTTTTAAATATTTGTGGGCCAGACTAAATGAACTATTATGCCATCTCGGTATGTAGGATGAAGTGGGATGACTTTTACCATTCGTGCGTCTGGTTGAGGTCACCCGTACTGAGGAGATAGATGGCCGACAGGATGGCTTCCAACCTACTCGATTAGACTACGACCACTCGTTGCTCACCTGTTTAGTGGATCGATGGAGGCCCGAGACTCACACTTTCCACTTTCGCTGGGGAGAGATGGCTCCTACCCTTCAAGATGTATCATTCTTGCTGGGATTACCGTTGGCCGGCATGCCAACGGGCCCATTGGATCCACCAGCGAATTGGTTCTAGGACATGGCCCATCATTTCCTTGCATCTGTGAGGGAGCTACGACCTTTGTGTGCGAAAATCATGGCCCAAAATTTGAATGGTTGCAAAACTATCAGGTTTGTTTGGTACTCTGTATCTTCATATTTGTCCTACCATTCATCGTATGACACGGTGATCAAAATTGTTCTATTTACTAATGCAGCTCCAAAAGTTCGGGTACCCAGCCAATTCGATGACTAAGCCACAAATTACACACAGCCTGGAGGTGATGTTCACCGATATCCACGACTCGACCATTAGTGTGCGCTACATCCACTTTGCTAGAGATATCGCGGAGGCGGCATGCCAAGGTGACATCCCATAGTGGAGCTGGGGTTCTGCTATCTTAGCGGCTACATAGTGACGTATGTGCATTGCTTTCCAGCTAACCAAGGAGAGTTCTGCCTTGCTAGGATGCACAATGTTGCTGCAGTTGTGGTCTTTGGAGAGGTTCCCTATCGGCCGCCCAGACGTAATGCCCAACAAAGAATATGTGGCACCGGGAGAGCAACTCGTTGTCTATGAATCTGATCTGCTATTTGACGTTGAGGGAATTGACTTGCCTACCTTCGGTACTCATTAGTGTAGGGGTTCTGCGTATGAAAACAATAAATTTTACCCTATGCCCCTAAACCCCTGATGTTGCCAGGACCTATCTATTAGTAATGCAGTAACGTGAGGGGATTTTCGCGAACTTACCCTTGAAGACTGAAAAGCATTGTCAACGCTCAGGAGAGCGTGGTTGATGTAGACGAGCCGAAGCTGACCTCAAGGTCGTGATGAAGTCCTTGCGCTCCTGTGGCTCTGACGAATTGAGTTCCTTAAGTGTGACACCTCGCGGGGAGTTACACACGTCCGGTGCCTGACGATGACTCCCGCTTCCCCGATCCAGCAGCAGTTGCGGAAGTAGAGCTCCTGGATCCGAATCCCGCAGCGCGACGGCGCTCTGCGGTGAAGATGTCTCTCGTTCACGCAGTCCGGACTTGGGACCATGGTCAAGAGAGAGAGAGAGAGAGAGAGAGAGAAATATCGGAGGTCTCCCTAAAAGTGAGGAAACCTTTATTAAATATTGTGTGTATTTATGTGGCCAAATACCCCCACTATATATAGGGGAGGGGAGGTACTACCTCTTGCCTTTCTCCCTCTTGGGACTAAAGGAGAGGGAGAGGGGGAGGGGTGGCGCCGCCGGCCACCCCCATGGGACCCACGCGGGATAGCTGGCCCACTAGGGCGCCAGCCACCCCCTTTGGCCCTTCTCCCTCTTGCCTTTCCCTAATGGGCCCTCTTCCCTCTGGAATTGGCCCATTAAGCCTTTTGACCTTTAAATTGATTTTCTCTTTTATTAAATAATTATGAATAAATGATTAAATAAATATTTAACATTCATTCACATATTATTCAATCTCCGTGGTTATGGAACATCTTCCACCTCCACTCCGGACATCCTCCGGACTTACTGATATGTTGCTAACGTATCTATAATTTTTGATGTTCCATGCTTGGTTTTATCTACTTTCTTATGTTTTGTCCACACTTTGGAGTATTTCTATACACTTTCTTGGACTAACCTATTAACAAGAGTCACAGTACCAGTTGTCTGTTTTCTGCTGTTTTTGGTTCTAGAAAGTCAGAAAATGAATATTCTCGGAATTGGACCGGACAAAAGCCAAAGTCGTTATTTTCCCGAAAGATTCACGGAACCAGAAGGAGAGACGAAGGGGGGCCATAGGGTGGCCAAACCACCCCTAGGCGCGGGTCCCCCAGGCCACGCTAGGGCATGGTGTAGGCTCCCTGGCTGGCCACCGACCTCGCCCCTTCGCCTATATATTCCTCCCGATACAGAAACCCTAGATCATCAAGCCTCCAGCCATGAAAAGTTCCGCAGCGCCGCTGCCACCGAAGTGGAGATTCAGGGGACAGAAAGTCTCTGTTCCGGCACCCTGCCGGGACGGGGAAGTGCCCCCGGAGCCATCTCTATCGATCTCCACCACCATCTCCATCACCGTTGCTGATTCCCATGATGAGGAGGGAGTAGATCTCTCTCGAAGCTAAGGGTTCTACCGATAGCTATGTGTTCATCTCTCTCTCTATGCATGATCTTATTGAGATCATGAGCTTGTAATCTATAGATCTACCTTGCTACTCAAGTGCTTTAATAGATCTCTGCTCTCCCCATGTATGTGAAGTTGATAGTGTGCACACCATGGTGGCACTTAGGCTAGAGATTACAAATACTTGTTATGAGTTATATTTGGAGTTGGATGTTTCTATGAAATTGTGGTGTTTGTTTGAACCATCAAGTGCTCAAGGTGACAGTGTGGGGTTATCTAGATGCGGAAAGCGAACTTTGAGGTGTGTTGTTATAGGTCTACCATAGATTAGAGTGTCCAACCGGAGAGTAGTTAAGAGTAGTATCATAAAGAGAAGATATTTATATGAGAGTGTTCACTAGTGAAAGTATGATCCCTAGGCCTTGCTTCTAAGCACTGAAACATCGTTTGCTATTAGATCTGTTACATGTTTACTTGCTTCAATCTTTATTTCAATTTGCCTTTAGTCTCTTCCACGCCATCAAGCTATTTTCTGTCACCGTTGTCTTTTATCCATACCACTTGTATTTCACTATCTCTTCGCCGAACTAGTGCACCTATACACCTGACAAGTGTATTGGGTGTGTTGGGGACACAAGAGACTTCTTGTATCTTGATTGTAGGGTTGCTTGAGAGGGGATACCTTTGACCACTTCCTTCCTGAGTTTGATAAACCTTGGGTGATCCACTTAAGGGAAAACTTGCTACTGTTCTACAAACCTCTGCACTTAGAGGCCCAACAACTATCTACAAGAATAGAAGTGCGTAGACATCAAGCTATTTTCTGGCGCCGTTGCCAGGGAGGTAAGGTAAAAGGTACTCACATCCTCCGGTGTGAGTGCTCGAAGTTATTTCCTTTAGATTCTGCAATTTTGTCTTTTTGTTTCTTGTTTTCACTAGTTAGGCTTAATGGAAAACAACAAAAAATAGAGAACTTTATAGTATTTATCTTGAGTTAGGACATGAAGTGTTTGAAGAGAAAATTAAAAAACCTATGGAACTTTATTTGCATGCTAATAGCAATGTTATTAGTATGAATTCTTTGGACACCATTATTGCTAATGCTATGGAAAAGTCTAAGCTTGGGGAAGCTAGTTTTTATGAAAATGATCTTTTTAGTTCCCCAGCTTTGGAAGATAGTTATTCTATTGCTTATGATGATACCAAACCTCCAATATATGATGATTACAGTGATGAATATGATATTTTCAGTCCACCTACTATTGAGGAGAAAATTAACGATTACAATATGCCTCCTATATTTGATGATTATGGTGATGAGAATAATAATGATAGCTATTTTGTTGAATTTGCTCCCACTACAATTAATAAGAATGACTATGCTTATGTGGAGAGTAATAATTATTATATGCATGTGGCTCATGATGAGAATGTTTTATGTGATAGTTATATTGTTAATTTTATTCATGATGCTACTAAAAGTTATTATGAGAGAGGGAAACATGGATTTATGCATCTCAATATTATTAAGTTTCCCCTCTTTATGTTGAAAGTCTTGAAGTTGCACTTGTTTTGCTTTACTATGCTTGTTTCTTTGTGCTTTCATGACTTGTTTATTTACAAGATTCCTATGCATAGGAAGTGGGTTAGACTTAAATGTGCTTTGAATTTGCTTCTTGATGCTCTCTTTTACTTCAATTCATATTTCTTATGTGAGCATCTTCTCAAACTATCAAGCCTAACTTAAAGGCGTTAAAGAAAAGTACTTATTGGGAGATAACCCAAAAGTTTTAGATGAGTCTTGGAAGTTATTACCTCTGTAATAACCGCTCCTTATCCTTTTTTATTTGCCTTTTGTGCCAAGAATAACCTCTAATGAGAGAGAAGTAATGATTGGGAAAGTTGTTGTCCCGAAACAGATTTCTGTGCTTCACCATAAACATTTGTGTAAAATCTCTGTACGTCATTTCGAGGCGTGCATTTTTGTGCTTCTGCCCCATGTTGTTATCTAACTTTTTTTAGTTCAACACTTTTCGATTTGAGCAACATAAGGTCTTCGAAAAAATTCGTCTTTACCTGCTGGTCTGTTTTGACAGATTTCTGTCATTTTCTGCATTTGCTTCTTGTTGGTTCCTTTTTGAGTTCTTTTGGGGAATTGAGCTTTTTGAGCGAAGTTCTACAGTAGCTAGTGTTTTAATGGAAGTTTTATTGGTGTTAGAACTGAACCTAAAGACTTATTATCTTGAGTGCACTAATGTTGCTAATAAAGATTGTGTGAAGTTTTGTATGAAGGAAAAATTTCAGGTGTATGGAAGGAATGAGCAATGAGATGAAGGGTGGACTAAATCTCAAGCTTGGGGATGCCACGCGTGTCACCCCAAGAAATATCCAAGTATTACAAGCGTCAATGCTTGGGGATGCCCAAGGCATCCCCCTCTTCATCAATAAAAATCCCAGGTTTCTTCCAAACACTTCATTTTTATTGTTTCATGCACAGTTGTGTTGTTCCTGGAGCGTTTTTCTTTTTCGTTTTTGTTTTGGTTTTTCGTTTTCTTGGTTTTCTTAGTTTTCTGAATAAATTGGTTGGACCCCTCTTTCATGCATTGGATTTCAAATAGTTTGGTTTGGATTGGAAAGGAGTAGGAAAAGTTCATGCTTAAGTGGTGAAGAGAGCTTGTTTTTTACTGCAGCCTATGCTTTGTCATGCCATGCTTGATATTGTTTTTGCTTTATGCTTAGTGATCTTTGTTGTAGCATTACATGTTATAAACAACTGAGATTGCTTAATGTGCCTTGGAAGAATCATGCATTGTTTTAGCATATTAAAGCATAGTATTGTGTTATTCTCCTTTAATGATTTATTTGGGTTGACTTGGCACATGCTCAAACCATGTATGACTATCCCAAGTCACCATAGCCTTTATGATACTTTAGTTTTCAACTTGTAGTATCACTTTATGCTTTGATCCATGATGTTTTGTTGCTCTTCATGATTATGGCCATTATTGCTCTCTTAGTTGGTCGCTCCCAGTCTTTTGCTAGCCTCCATAACCAAGTATGAGTTCCACTCATGCATCCAACTCCTAAAACCAAGGTATTCCAAAGAGTCCACCATACCTACCTATTAGCATTTGCTATTCCAAGTATATTCATGTTTTTGTCTACCTTCCGAATTAAACTTGTTATGAGAAAACTAGTGATTAAATCTCTCACGAACTTGATGGCACACTTTACTTTTCTTGCCCTCAATAAACTTGAACCATTGTGTCGTCTATGTTGTATATGCTTGCACTTATATGTTGGGGATTAGCAGAACCATGCCGTCATGGGGAACGCTTTCAACATTGCACTTGTACTTTGTACCTAGTTGGTATCATGCTCTTTTTTCTATGGATGTCGTCGGTGTGAAATGAAAGGGGAGCTTGTAAGTCCATGGAGTTATGTATGTGTGTCAGAGAAACGCCTAGGCCGCTGGTCTAATCCATGTTGTCATGGTGGAAACCTGCAGCGTAACCATAATGAGCTATCTATGAAGCATTCTTCTTATAAAAAAGAGTCAGATATTGAGAAAAAAGAGAAAAAGAAAAAAAAGATATGAGAAAAGAGGAAAGAGAGAAAAAGCACCATTTTCCCATGGTAAAGAAGAAGCTTGTTGAGATGCTCGTTGTCTGCTTGCCTTGTCATTTTGATATGGGGATTCTTCCGTATCATCGGGCAAGGGGTACCCCGTTGGCGGTTCTCTATGATACACATGTACTCACTATGACAAGAACTTACCGGTAACTACAGTTGAGTAGCATGAGGAGCGGCCCTCATATTAAAGGGACATGAGATTTACAACTTATACTTCGTCAAGCATATACTCCATAGTTTGTTCACTTTAACCTTAATCACTTCAAGATGCTTATGATAGGCTCAATGAGAGCTGATAGCTAATAAGTACCATAATTTTTGGAAGCTCTTTATGAAACTTGAATCTCTACTTCATTCTATGAAGTCCTTTCTTTTACTTTTTATGTTGAGTCTCCACCTTCTATCTTTATGCACCTATTGAGAGAGCATAGTGGCCATTCTTAGTTCTATGTGCATTGTCCCAAGACTTGTTGATTGATGCATAGCTTTGATATTGCTTGTTTTAAACTATTTGTATCTAGTCACTCTTATGAACTTTGAAGGTGTCCTATGCATTTATGTTTGCTACTCTATGAGGGACAAGCTGAATGCCACTATGCTATGTTTTCTTTATGTGAAACAAACAAATGTCTTGCAAAGCATTGTTATCCATGAATCTTTTGTTTGTATCCTTTCATGTTGCAACTTAGTTGCTTTGTCTTATTGCTAGAACTTTGTCTTTCATGTTATGATTGAAGTACTATGATCCCAGCTATCAATGTTTTACAAATACTTTGATCAAGTTTATGATGGTGCATGTCGCCTCAAAAATTATTCTTTCTTTTTATCACTTACCTACTCGAGGATGAGCAGGAGTTAAGCTTGGGGATGTTGATACGTTGCTAACGTATCTATAATTTTTGATGTTCCATGCTTGGTTTTATCTACTTTCTTATGTTTTGTCCACACTTTGGAGTATTTCTATACACTTTCTTGGACTAACCTATTAACAAGAGCCACAGTGCCAGTTGCCTGTTTTCTGCTGTTTTTGGTTCCAGAAATTCAGAAAATGAATATTCTCGGAATTGGACCGGACAAAAGCCAAAGTCATTATTTTCCCGGAAGATTCACGGAGCCAGAAGGAGAGACGAAGGAGGGCCACAGGGTGGCCAAACCACCCCTAGGCGCAGGTCCCCCCAGGCTGCGCCAGGGCATGGTGTGGCTCCCTGGCTAGCCACCGACCTCGCCCCTTCGCCTATATATTCCTCCCGATACAGAAACCCTAGATCATCCAGCCTCCAGCCACGAAAAGTTCCGCAGCGCCGCCGCCACCGAAGGGGGGATTCAGGGGACAGAAAGTCTCTGTTCCGGCACCCTGCCGGGACGGGGAAGTGCCCCCGGAGCCATCTCTATCGATCTCCACCACCATCTCCATCACCATTGCTGATTCCCATGATGAGGAGGGAGTAGATCTCTCTCGAGGCTAAGGGTTCTACCGGTAGCTCTATGTTCATCTCTCTCTCTAGGCATGATCTTATTGAGATCAAGAGCTTGTAATCTATAGATCTACCTTGCTACTCAAGTGCTTTAATAGCTCTCTGCTCTCCCCATGTGTGTGAAGTTGACAGTGTGCACACCATGGTGGCACTTAGGCTAGAGATTACAAATACTTGTTATGAGTTATATTTGGAGTTGGATGTTTCTATGAAATTGTGGTGTTTGTTTGAACCATCTAGTGCTCAAGGTGACAGTGTGGGGTTATCTAGATGCGGAAAGCTAACTTTGAGGTGACCTGTTATAGCCCTACCATGGATTAGAGAGTCCATCCGGAGAGTAGTTAAGAGTAGTATCATAAAGAGAAGATATTTATATGAGAGTGTTCACTACTGAAAGTATGATCCCTAGGCCTTATTTCTAAGCACTGAAACACCATTTGCTATTAGATCTGTTACATGTTTGCTTGCTTCCATCTTTATTTCAGTTTGCCTTTAGTCTCTTCCACGCCATCAAGCTATTTTCTGTCACCATTGTCTTTTATCCATACCACTTGTATTTCACTATCTCTTTGCCGAACTAGTGCACCTATACACCTGACAAGTGTATTGGGTGTGTTGGGGACACAGGAGACTTCTTGTATCTTGATTGCAGGGTTGCTTGAGAGGGGATACCTTTGACCACTTCCTCCCTGAGTTCGATAAACCTTGGGTGATCCACTTAAGGGAAAACTTGCTACTGTTCTACAAACCTCTGCACTTGGAGGCCCAACAACTGTCTACTAGAATAGAAGTGCGTAGACATCACTTACCGAAACCCTTCTAGTTTTCTTCGGTGATTCTTCCGAACCTATGAACACTCTCCAAGCATCATCAAACCCTTAAGCGTGATACCCTACGGTTTGGGAACACTCCAGACATGGTCGGGACACTCCCATACCAATGATCGACAGAGGGATCTGGATGGCCATGTGACCCCTATGCGTTCCACGAAGATCTTTTGTCGTTTGAACCGGGACGGTCGTGTCTTATTCCCTTTGTCTCTCGATACTTGCATTGCCCGAGATCTGATCAATGACATCACCATGTCGTGTTCAATCTCGTTACCAAACAATGTTACTTGACTCGTTCCGACAAGTGATATCCATGTGATCAAATCACACGCTGCACAGCTATTGGATATAACTTCTCTTGAGTGGGCCCTTAAGTATCTTTCTGTCATGTGGATGGAAAAATCCCGCTCTTGACATATATTGCCTCTACGGTTCCTCCGAGTACCTGAACACACCTTTATAATCACTATATTACCAAGTGACGCTTGAGCTATCTAAGCATTCTCAGGAGACAGTGATTGATATAGCATCATGGTCTAAGGAATAGTCTACAATGATCCATTTCTAATCATCGTAACTTGAACTTCGTGACATGATTGGGTCACGATGTTTAGGTTGGGTATTGGTTCATCATATCATTCTCAGAATGAGTTGACTCCATTTCCAATTGGCATAAATGCCACACGATCAGGAAACTTGATCACCTGTTGACCAATGAACTAGTGACTAGAGTTTCACTGAGAACCCCTGGTTGTTTATATATCACACATGTATTGATGTTTCCACTCAATACAGTTATAACATGATATAAACCTTAATCATAAACTTTATGAAATATGATAATAGTCCTTATTACTATTTGTCTCTAGGGCATATTTCCAACAGTCTCCCACTTGCACTAGAGTACAAATAAACTAGCTGCATTTGTTCTTAATCATTGGCACCATATATCCGGTACCCTGAACATGCTTGCTCATGGAAGAGGTTGAGTCTTGGGCATGTACTTTACAGTCCCAAATCCTTTGCAACTTATAATGTCACCTTGATTGACATTAATACTTTATCATCACATGATAACATCTTTATGTATGCATCGTCGCTATGGCAGTAGAACGAGGTCGGATTCCAGGAGCCTGCAGTGACTTTAGATCAACCTCGAGAGCTCTCTCATGGGCACTGTGCCCTAGGACACATCATTCTACGTTAAAAGCGAACTAGCCCCACCATAACATTTAACAACACTTTAGATGGTACCCTTATCTATTATTATAAATGTAATCATCGAAACACTAGTGCACTGATACATTGCAAATGTATCTATAATTTTTGATGTTCCATGCTTGGTTTTATCTACTTTCTTATGTTTTGTTCCAACTTTGGAGTACTTTTCATAGACTTTCTTGGACTAAACTATTAACAAGATGCCACAGTGCTAGTTGCCTATTTTCTGCTGTTTTTGGTTCTGGGAAACTTAGAAAATCAATATTCTCGGAATTGGACCGGACAAAAGCCAAAGTCGATATTTTACCGGAAGACTCACGGAGCCAGAAGATGAAACGGAGAGGGGCCAGGGGATGGCCACACCACCTGGTGGCGCGATCCAGGCCAGGCCACGCCAGGGGGTGGTGTGGGCCCCTCCGGCACCCCCTCGGTCTCTCCTCTCGCCTATAAGAGCCTCCCAATGCATAAACCCTAAATAGTCAATTAGAAATCCACGAAAAGTTCTGCAGTGCCGCCGCCACCGAAGGGGAGATTCGGGGGACAGAAAGTCTCTGTTCTGGCACCCTGTCGGGACGGGGAAGTGCCCCCGGAGCCATCTCCATCGATCTCCACCACCATCTCCATCACCGTTGCTGATTCCCATGATGATGATGGAGTAGTTCTCTCTCGAGGCTAAGGGTTCTACCGGTAGCTATGTGTTCATCTCTCTCTCTCTCTATGCATGATCTTATTGATATCATGAGCTTGTAATCTATAGATCTACCTTGCTACTCAAGTGCTTTAATAGATCTCTGCTCTCCCCATGTGTGTGAAAGTGACAGCGTGCACACCATGGTGGCACTTAGGGTAGAGATTACAAATACTTGTTATGAGTTATATTTGGAGTTGGATGTCTTTATGAAATTGTGGTGTTTGTTGGAACCATCTAGTACTCAAGGTGACAGTGTGGGGTTATATAGATGGGAAAGTCTTACTTTGAGGTGTGCTGTTATAGCCCTACCATGGATTAGAGTGTCCAACCGGAGAGTAGTTAAGAGTAGTATCATAAAGAGAAGATATTTATATGAGAGTGTTCACTAGTGAAAGTATGATCCCTAGGCCTTGTTTCTAAGCATTGATACACCGTCTGCAACTAGATCTGTTACATGTTTGCTTGCTTCCTTCTTTATTTCAGTTTGCCTTTAGTCTTTCCCCACGTCAACCACACGCCAGCAAGCTATTTTCTATCACCGTTACCACTTATAATTATCTATACCACTTGTATTTCACTATCTCTTCGCCGAACTAGTGCACCTATACACCTGACAAGTGTATTGGGTGTGTTGGGGACACAAGAGACTTCTTGTATCTTGATTGCAGGGTTGCTTGAGAGGGGATACCTTTGACCACTTCCTCCCTGAGTTCGATAAACCTTGGGTGATCCACTTAAGGGAAAACTTGCTGCTGTTCTAAAAACCTCTGCACTTGGAGGCCCAACAACTGTCTACAAGAATAGAAGTGCGTATACACCAAGCTATTTTCTGGCGCCGTTGCCGGGGACTGAAGAAGAAGCTCCCACGTCAACCACGCGCCACCAAGTATTTTCTAGCGCCGTTGCCAGGGACGTAAGGTAAAAGGTACTCACATCCTCCGGTGTGAGTGCTTGAAGTTATTTCCTTTAGATTCTACAATTTTGTCTTTTTGTTTCTTGTTTTCACTGGTTAGTCTTAATGGAAAACAACAACAAAATTAGAGAGCTTTTTAGTATTTTTCCTAAGGTAGAACATGAATTCTTTGAAAAGAAAATTAAAAAACCCTTGGAACCTTCCTTGCATGCTAATAGCAATGTTATTAGTATGAATATTTTGAACACCTTTGTTACTAATGCTATGGAAACGTCTAAGCTTGGGGAAGTTAGTTTTTATGAAAATGATCCTGTTAGTTCCCAGCTTTAAAGAAGAAAATTTGCTCTAATGATACTTTATCTCCCATATGTGGTAATTCTGATGATACTTGTGATATTTTAAATCCACATACTAAAAGCATCCCTTTTAAAATACCTATAAAAATTGTTGAACGTGTTATGAATAACTGCTATTTTGGAGATGGAATTGTCCATCCTGGTGATCATTTACTCCTTATACATGAATTATGCGAGTTGTTCAAGTGTTAGGTATTTCAATGAACCAAGTTAAGAGGAAGTTATTCCCTATTTCACTTAAGGGCAAAGCAAGGGAGTGGTATGAGCTACTAGATGATCCTCATCATTTGGATTGGAAGGAACTTGAATCTCTCTTTTACTCTAAATTTTATCCTCCTCATGAAATTCATAAAGATAGGAATTACATTTATAATTTTCATCCTCATGATGGAGAAAGTATTGCCCAAGCATGGGGGAGACTGAAGTCACTAATGCTCAAATGTCCCATTCATGAGCTCCCCGGTAATATTGTTATAGAACCCTTGCTTCTCATATTAATGCTCCTAAAGAAAAATGGGACATGTATCATGAGCCTTATAAAGACACTTGCATGGAAAATGAAATTGTTATTAATGATAGCAATAAACATGCTCAAACCTCTGAAAGTACTATTTCTTATAAGCATGTTAATTTTTGTGGAATACATAGACCTTGTGAGAATAATCAAATTGAAGAAGAATATTGTATCACCCACAGGAATGAAAAAACTAGAATGTGGTATAGGGCTTTAAATGATCTTGGTAAAAAGGTTTGTGACCTTTATCCTTTCATTTGTGAACTTTGCTTCGAAGTGGGTCATTTCAATTTTCAATGCTCAGGCCATAATAATAGCCCTTCTAATCCAATGAGTACTGCAAGTTTGTATTGTGATGACATGATCACTCCTAATCAGCATGATGAACTTACATTATTTTTGGGGTGTGAAGAATTATCAAGAAAAACTTCTTTGGTAGATATGAGTGCTTTTGGTATGAATAGCGTCATGCATGGTTGTCATCTTTATTGCGTTGATAATTGTCACACAAATACTTACATACAAAATATTATAGAAGATGATATTTACCAAAATATGACAGGACTAATATGTGTTTTGATCTTATTAATGAAAAGAAAGAATCCTCCAAAGTTTCTTATATTGTCTCTAACAATAAACCAGGGTATATGGAGAAGCTTCCTTTCAAGACTCTCCCTCCAAAATAGAGGAAGAAAAAGAAGAAGAGGAGGAGTAAAAGAAGAGAGGAAACGGTATTTTCCCCTAAGCATGTTGCTCCTATTATAGTTTTTGATGAGTCTGAACTCGATGATGTTCCTATGCCTATTACCTATAGTAGTGATCATGATTGGGAAAGGCACACTACCTTTGATATTGAAAATCTCTTCGGTACCAATTCTGAAAATGATGATATTAATAATTGCTATCTATTAGTGTTATCCATGATCCTTCCAATGATGATATGTTTACAAATCAATACACTTGGGAATATAACTATTCTATTCCTTATGATGATTGCAATGATGAATATGATATTTTCAGTCCACCTACTATTGAGGAGGAAATTAATTATGATTACAATATGCCTCCTATATTTGATGATTATGGTGATGAAAATAATAATAGCTATTTTGTTGAATTTGCTCCCACTACAATCAATAAGAATGACTATGTTTATGTGGGGAGTATTAATTCTTTTATGCATATGGCTCATGATAAGAATGTTTCTTGTGATTGTTATATTATTAATTTTATTTATAATGCTACTGAAAGTTATTATGAGATAGGGAAACATGGTTTTATATGTCTCAACAATATAAAGTTTCCCCTCTTTATGTTGAAAATTTTGAAGTTGCACTTGTTTTGCTTTCCTATGCTTGTTGCTTTGTGCTTTCATGACTTGTTTCTTTACAAGATTACTATGCATAGGAAGTGGGTTACACTTAAATGTGTTTTGAATTTGCTTCTTGATGCTCTCTTTTACTTCAATTCATATTTCCTATGTGAGCATCTTCTCAAACTATCATGCCTAACATAAAGGCGTTAAACAAAAGTACTTATTGGGAGCTAACCCAAAAATTTTAGATGAGTCTTGGAAGTTATTACTTCGGTAATAACCGCTCCTTATCCTTTTTATTTGCTTTTTGTGCCAAGAGTAACCTCTAATGAGAGAGAAGTAATGATTGGGAAAGTTGCTGTCCCGAAACAGATTTCTGTGCTTCACCATAAAAATTTGTGTAAAATCTCTGTACGTCCTTTTGAGGCATGAATGTTTGTTATTCTGCCATAGGTTGTTATCTAACTTTCGTTAGCTCAACACTTTTTGATTTGAGCAACAGAAGTTCTTCAAAAAAATTCATCTTTACCTGCCGGTCTGTTTTGACAGATTTCTACCATTTTCTGCATTTGCTCCTTGTTGGTTCCTTTTTTAGTTCTTTTCGGGAATTGAGCTTTTTGAGGGAATTGCTACAGTAGCTAGTGTTCTAATGAAAGTTTATTTGGTGTTAGAACTGAACCATAAGACTTATTATCTTGAGTGCACTAATGTTGCTAATAAAGATTGTGTGAAGTTTTGTATGAAGGAAAAATTTCAGGTGTATGAAAGAAATGAGTAATGAGATGAAAGATGGACTAAAGCTCAAGATTGGGGATGCCACGCGATTCACCCTAAGAAATATCCAATAAGTACAGGCTTCAAAGCTTGGGGATGCCCAAGGTATCCCTTCTTCATCAATAAACATCCCAGGTTTCTTCCAAACACTTCATTTTTATTGTTTCATGCACAGTTGTGTTGTTCTTCGAGCGTCTTCTTTTTCTTTTTTGTTTTGGTTTTTCATTTGCTTGGTTTTCTTAGTTTGCTGAATAAATTGGTGGGACCCCCTCTTTCAAACATTGGTTTTCAAATAGGTTGATTTGGATTGGAAAAGACTAGGAAAAGTTCATGCTTAAGTGGTAAAAAGGAGCTTGTTTTTGACTGTGGCCTATGCTTCGCCATGCCATGCTTGATATTAATTTGGCTTTATGCTTAGTATTCTTTGGTATAGCATGACTTGTTACAAACAATTGAGATTGCTTAATGTGCCTTGGAAGGATCATGCGTTGTTTTAGCATATTAAAGCATAGTATTGTGGTATTCTCCTTTGATGCTTTATTTGAGTTGACTTGGCGCATGATCACACCCTGTTATGACTATCCCAAGTCACCATAGCCTTTATGATCTTTTAGTTTTAAACTTGTAATATCACTTTATGCTTTGATCAATGATGTTTTGTCGCTCTGCATGATTATGGCCATTATTGCTCTCTTAGTTTGTCGCTCCCAGTCTTTTGCTAGCCTCCGCAACCAAGTATGAGTTACACTCATGCATCCAACTTCTTAAACCAAGTTATTCCAAAGAGTCCACCATACCTACCTACTAGCATACGCTATTCCAAGTATATGCATGTTTTTGTTTACCTTCCAAATTAAACTTGTTATGAGAAAACTAGTGATTAAAGCTCTCACGAACTTGATGGCACACTTTACTTTTCTTGCCCTTAATAAAGCTGAACCATTGTGTCGTCTATATTGTATATGCTTGCACTTATTTGTTGGGAATTAGCAGAACCATGTTGTCATGGGAAACACTTTGAACATTGCACTTGGTACTTTGTACCTAGTTGATATCATGCTCTTTTGTCTATGGATGTTGTCGGTGTGAAATGAAAGGGGAGCTTGTAAGTCCATGGAGCTATGTATATGTGTTAGAGAAACGCCTGGGCCGCTGGTCTAATTCATGTTGACATTGTTGGGTCCGCAGCATAGAAAACAAAAAAATTCCTATGGTGTGAACTACACGCCAAGATCTATCTACTAGGTACAAAGCAAACGGGTGGGCATACATCCATAGAGAACTTACCCTCGTAGACAACGAGCTTTGTTAACGAGTAGGAACTCGTGGTTGATGTAGTCGTACACTTGCCAATCTCAAGATCGTGAGGAAGTCTGAGCACCGCAACTCAGCAGTGCATCCGCACTCGCACACACGTTCAAGCCACCGGACAACCTCCAACTCCTCGCTCCAGCGATCCAGCGGAAGCAGCAACTCCTTCCAGACGAAATGCCACCGGGAACATGTATCTCGCTAATCCGAGACCATGGGGAATAATTCTAGAGGGGGAGAGAGATCCTTCACAAGGAGGTGTGAGGAAGAAGGAGGGAATGGGTGGCCTTTTATAGGAGGAGGGGGGGTGCCCCCTCTCTCCATGGCCGGCGCATGGGGGGGTGACCCCTCACCTCCCCCATTCATGTGGTGGTAACTCCTCCACATTAAAATGCCTCTTCACATTCCCTTTTAAAGTCTCCACTTTAAATGCATTAAATTTCTCCAAATTAATGCTCTCTCATTTAATAAAACCATTTTATTAAATTTATTCAGAATTTTGTTAATTACTTTAATTAACAAACATTCACATATAGCCCCTTGCAATATTTCAATATCACATGCAGAAGCACCTTCTGCAATTTCACCGGAAACAATTTCCGGTTTCTATTGAAACAATTCCTGCGCTTTGCAATTCTTTCGTCTGAAACATATGTGCTCCAAAATGGTGTCTGGTAACTCTTAAGTGTGCCACCCTATGGTTCGCGAATAATGCAGACATGATCGAGACCCTTCTCCGATCAATAATCAGCAGCGGGACCTGGAGATCCGTACTGACTCCTACACATTCAACGATGACTCCTGTGATCGTGAGAACCTTTAACGCTTGTAACTAAATCCCTTTGTCTCTTGATATATTACATGTCCGAGATTCGATCATCGGTATCTCCATACCTAGTTTGATCTCGTTACCGACATGCACTCTTTTCTCGTTCCCGTGATATAACATTCTAGTGATCACATCACTTGCTTGCAAGCTATCCTAATGTGATATCACCGAGAGGGCCCAGAGTATATCTATCCGTCATCTGGATTGACAAATTCCACTCTTGATCCATGAGCCTCAACATAACACCTTCGTAGCACTGAACCCATCTTTATAGTCACCCTGTTACGGTGTGACGTTTGATGTTATCAAGATACTCTTCCAGTGTTAGCAATTAACATGATCTCATGGTATAAGGATAAAGATTACTTCGTATGATGTTATAGCAATATAAACACAATGACTTGATCGTAATGCTATACTTCGGATGAATGTTCATCACATCATTCCACCAATGGTGTGACCTTGTTATTAACAACATCCAATGTCCATGATCAGGAAACCTTGATCATCCTGTTAATCAACAAGCTAGTCTATAAGAGAGGCATGACTAGGAACCCTTTTTGTTTATTAAACACACATGTATTGATGTTTCCTATCAATACAATTATAACATGTAACATAAACATCTATCATATACAAGGAATACATAATAACAACTTTATTATTGCCTCTTAGGGCATATTTCCTTCAGTCTCCCACTTGCACTAGAGACAATAATCTAGTTCACATAGTGATAAATCTAACACCCATGGAGTTATGGTGTTGATCATGCTTTGCCCTAGGGAGTACTTTAGTCAACGGATCTGCTACATTCAGGCCAGTGTGCACTTTACAAATCTTTATATCTCCATCCTTGACATGTTCGCGGATGGAGTGAAACCGGCGCTTAATATGCTTGGAATTCTTGTGAGACCTTGGTTCCTTTGTGTTGGCTATGGCTCCATTGTTGTCACAATAGATCACCATCGGGTCGAACGCACTGGGAACCACACCCAGTTCCGTAATGAACTCCTTCATCCAAACCGCTTCCTGCGCTGCTTCTGAAGCAGCAACATATTCCGCCTCCGTTGTTGATCTAGCCACCACAGGTTGTTTGGAGCTCCTCCAACTAACTGCTGCTCCGTTCAAGAGAAATACATATCCAGATTGAGACTTAGAGTCATCCGGATCAGTGTCAAAGCTAGCATCGACATAACACTTAGCGACTAGCTCTTCTTCACCTCCGTATATAAGAAACATATCCTTAGTTCTTCTCAAGTACTTAAGGATATTCTTGACCGCTATCCAGTGTTCCGAACTTGGATCAGATTGGTACCTACTAGTCAAACTAATAGCATGTGCCACATCTAGTCTTGTACATAGCATGGCATACATTATAGAGCCTATGGCTGAGGCATAGGGGATCTTATCCATTATCTCTCTTTCTTCCGCCGTAGCCGGACTTTGAGTCTTACTCAATGTCTTGCCTTGCAACATAGGTAAGAACCCCTTCTTACTTCCGTCCATATTAAACTTCTTTAATATCTTATCAAGGTATGTACTCTGCGATAGCCTAATTAGGCGTCTTGATCTATCTCTATAGATTTTAATGCCTAATATATATGAAACTTCACCAAGGTCCTTCATCGAAAATTTGCTATTTAGATAACTTTTAACACTGTTTAAAAGATCTAAATCATTTCCAATCAATAATATGTCATCCACATATAATATCAGAAATGCCACATTGCTCCCACTCACTTTCTTGTAAACACAAGCCTCTCCATAAGTTTGGACAAATCCAAACTCTTTGATCACCTCATCAAAGCGGAGATTCCAACTTCGTGATGCTTGCTTCAGTCCATAGATGGATCGCTGAGGTTTGCACACCTTATTAGCATCCTTAGGATCGACAAAACCCTTAGGTTGTATCATATACAACTCTTCTTCAATCTTACCATTGAGGAACGTAGTTTTGACATCCATCTGCCATATTTCATAATCGAAATATGCAGCAATTGCTAACATAATACTAACCGACTTAAGCATCGCTACGGGAGAGAATGTCTCATCGTAGTCAACTCCTTGAATTTGTCGAAACCCCTTTGCGACAAGTCGAGCTTTATAGATGGTCACATTACCATCAGCATCAGTTTTCCTTTTGAAAATCCATTTATTCTCCACGGCCTTTCGGTTGTGGGGTAAGTCCACCAAGTTCCAAACTTGGTTCTCGTACATGGATTCCATCTCGGATTTCATGGCTTCTAGCCATTTGTTGGAATCCGGGCTCATCATTGCTTCTTCATACGTCGCAGGGTCATCCATTTCATCAACCATGAAATTCACAACAGGATTGCCGTACAGTTCAGGAGCTGCACGTGCCCTTCTTGACCTGCGAGGTTCGGTAGTGTCCTCTTTCGGAGTTTCATGATCATTATCATTAGCTCTCTCTTCATCAGGTGAAGTCAACTCCGAAACAACTTCCGGTGCTGCGCCACTCGCCATTCCATGAAGAGAAGGTTCAATAACCTCTTCGAGTTCTACCTTCCGACTACTCTTTCGCGAGAAACTCCTTCTCAAGAAAGGATCCATTCTTGGCAACAAAAACCTTGCCCTCGGATCTGTGATAGAAGGTATACCCAATCGTTTCCTTAGGGTATCCTATGAAGACGCATTTTTCCGCTTTGGGTTCGAGTTTATCTGGTTGAAGTTTCTTCACATAAACATCGCATCCCCAAACCTTAAGAAATGACAGCTTAGGTTTGTTTCCAAACCATAATTCATACGGTGTCGTTTCAACGGATTTAGATGGTGCCCGATTTAAAGTGAATGCAGCTGTTTCCAGTGCATAACCCCAAAATGACAGTGGCAAGTCAGTCAGAGACATCATAGATCGAACCATATCCAATAAGGTACGATTACGACGCTCCGACACACCATTACGTTGTGGTGTTCCGGCAGGCGTGAGTTGTGAAACTATTCCACAGTCTTTCATATGTGTGCTAAACTCGTAACTAAGATACTCTCCTCCACGGTCGGACTGTAGAAATTTGATCTTTCTGTTACGATGATTTTCCACTTCATTCTGAAATTCTTTGAACTTTTCAAAAGTTTCAGACTTGTGTTTCATCAAATAGATATACCCATATCTACTCAAATCATCCGTGAAAGTAACAAAATAACGATATCCACCTCGCGTCGACACACTCATTGGTCCACACACATCATTATGTATGATTTCCAATAGATCTGTCGCCCGTTCCATTGAACCGGAAAACGGCGTTCTAGTCATCTTGCCCATAAGGCATGGCTCACATGTATCAAATGATTCAAAATCAAGTGATTCCAAAAGTCCATCAGAATGGAGTTTCTTCATGCGTTTAACGCCAATATGACCTAGACGGCAGTGCCACATATATGTAGATATATCATTATCAAGTTTAATCCTTTTAGCATCAACATTATGAATATGCGTAATACTGCTATCGAGATCCAACAGAAATAAACCATTCAACATAGGTGCATGACCATAAAAGATATTATTCATATAAATCGAATAACCATTGTTTTCAGACTAAAATGAATAACCACTTTGCATCAAAACACGATCCGGATACAATGTTCATGCTCAGTGCAGGCACCAAATAACATTTAGGTTTATAACTAATCCTGATGGCATATGGAGAGGCAGCGTTCCGACGGCGATCACATCAACTCTTGATCCATTGACGACCCGCATCGTGACCCCATCCCTTGCTAGTTGTCGCTTGTTCCGCAGCCCCTGAACCGAGTTACATATATTAGCAACTGATCCGGTATCAAATACCCAGGTGCTACTGCGAGTACTAGTCAAGTACACATCAATAACATGTATATAATATATACCTTTCTTTGCCTTGCCGGACTTCTTGTCCGCCAAATACTTGGGGCAGTTGCGCTTCCAATGGCCAGTCCCCTTGCAATAGTAGCACTCGGTGTCAGACTTAGGGCCAGCTCGGGGTTTCTTTTCAGGCATGGCAACAGACTTGCCACCCTTCTTTCCCTTGTGCTTGCCTTTCTTGTCCTTCTTGAAACCGGTGGTCCTATTGATCATCAACACTTGATGTTCTTTCCTAATCTCCACTTCTGCAGTCTTAAGCATAGACAGAAGCTCAGGAAGAGACTTCTTCATGCCCTGCATATTATAGTTCATCACGAAGCTCTTGTAGCTAGGTGGCAGAGATTGGAGAACACGATGTATGCCTAAGTCAATGGGAATCGTTATTCCCAAGGACACAAGCTTATCGGCGTACCCAGACATTTTGAGTACGTGCTCACTAACGGAGCTGTTTTCCTTCATCATGCAGCTAAAGAACTTTTCTGTAGCATTATAACTCTCTACGGCAGCAGGGGTATCGAAAATCATTTTCAATTCTCCCATGGTATCAAAGGCATTGCCATTTTCGAAACGCTTTCGAAGTTCTGGCTCTAGCCCATACAGTATGCCGCAATGAACTAAGTTGTGGTCCTCCTGACGAGTTATATAGACGTTCTTTTCCTCGTCAGGGGCATCAGGAGCTGGTGGGGGGCCTAGCGGCGCATCTAGCACATATTGCTTTTGTGCAGCAGTGAGGAGAATCCTCAAATTCATAGCCCAGTTGGTGAAGTTGCTACCATTCGCAGCAAGTTTCTCTTTCTCCATGAACACATTGAAATTAAAAGCAGGTGGTGCCATCTACAACAGAATTTGTAAAGTATATTTAGACTAATTTTATGATAGATTGAGTTCAACTAATCCAAATTACTAATGAACTCCCACTCAAAAACGACATCCCTCGTGTCCTTTTGGTGATTACATGAACTAAATCCACTACACCAAGTCCGATCATCACGTGAGTCGGTGTAGCTTCAAAGGCGAGCATCTATATGGGCATCATATCAACTATATGACTCATGCTTAACCTTTCGGTCCGTGTTCCAAGGCCATGTCTGCACATGCTAGGCTCGTCAAGTAAGAACCTTAGTATTTGCGTGTGTAAAACTGTCTTACACCCGTTGTATGAAAGCGTAGAGTTGAGAACACCCGATCATCACGTGATGCCTCAAAACACGATCCACAAAACGGTGCATACTTAAGGAAGAACACATTTTATCTTGATATCTAAATGAGGGATCATCTTATAATGCTATCAAACGCGCCAAACTAGCAGTATAAGATGCTAACATCTAATGTGTGAAGTGAGATGATATGGTCCATGCATTTGATCGCTATCATTTTCATCGTGGTATGATCTCTATCATTCCTTCGTGTGTAAGGCCAAGGTCTATGGAACTTACACGTTAAGTGAGTTGTAAGAGTATCTATCATACATCTACTTACAACAATACCATATCAAAACACTAGCCCAGCAACGATCTAAACTAGACGCCTCTAATTTATCAATTGCAAGTTTTACGTGGCTTAGGGCTTTCGAAGATAGAACCTGTCTAACCTACGAACATGAACCACAACAAGGATAACCAAGTTATTACCAACTTGTTGTAAATCAGATATTGACTATAGTAGGAGAGACAGACACCTGCCAGCCACTTATGCAAAACAAGTTGCATGTCAGTCGTGGAACCGGTCTCATGTACGATGACATGTAAGGTTGGTCCAGGCCGCTCCATCCCACTATGCCACCAATATCCAAAATACATAGAAGATGCAATAACATGATCATCATAGCCCACATATCAACCATATGTGTACTACCCGTGCAAAGCACCTACGCATAGATCAGGCTCTGATACCACTGTTGGGTCCGCAGCATAGAAAACAAAAAATTTCCTACGGTGTGAACTACACGCCAAGATCTATCTACTAGGTACAAAGCAAACAGGTGGACATACATCCATAGAGAACTTACCCTCGTAGACAACGAGCTTTGTTAACGAGTAGGAACTCGTGGTTGATGTAGTCGTACACTTGCCGATCTCAAGATCGTGAGGAAGTCCAAGCGCCGCAACTCAGCAGCGCATCCGCACTCGCACACACGTTCAAGCCACCGGACAACCTCCACCTCCTCGCTCCAGCGATCCAGCGGAAGTAGCAACTCCTTCCAGACGAAATGCCACCAGGAACATGTATCTCGCTTATCCGAGACCATGGGGGAATAATTCTAGAGGGGGAGAGAGATCCTTCACAAGGAGGTGTGAGGAAGAAGGAGGGAATTTGTGGCCTTTTATAGGAGGAGGGGGGTGCCCCTCTCTCCATGGCCGGCGCATGGGGGGGTGACCCCTCACCTCCCCCATTCATGTGGTGGTAACTCCTCCACATTAAAATGCCTCTTCACATTCCCTTTTAAAGTCTCCACTTTAAATGCATTAAGTTTCTCCAAATTTAATGCTCTCTCATTTAATAAAACCCTTTTATTAAATTTATTCAGAATTTTGTTAATTACTTTAATTAACAAACATTCACATATAGCCCCTTGCAATATTTCAATATCACATGCAGAACCACCTTCTGCAATTTCACCCGAAACAATTTCCGGTTTCTATTGAAACAATTCTTGCGCTTTGCAATTCTTTCGTCTGAAACATATGTGCTCCAAAATGGTGTCCGGTAACTCTGAAGTGTGCCACCCTACGGTTCGCGAATAATGCAGACATGATCGAGACCCTTCTCCGATCAATAATCAGCAGCGGGACCTGGAGATCCGTATTGACTCCTACACATTCAACGATGACTCATGTGATCGTGAGAACCTTTAACGCTTGTAACTAAATCCCTTTGTCTCTCGATATATTACATGTCCGAGATTCGATCATCGGTATCTCCATACCTAGTTTGATCTCGTTACCGACATGCACTCTTTTCTCGTTCCCATGATATAACATTCTAGTGATCACATCACTTGCTTGCAAGCTATCCTAATGTGATATCACCGAGAGGGCCCAGAGTATATCTATCCGTCATCTGGATTGACAAATTCCACTCTTGATCCATGAGCCTCAACATAACACCTTCGTAGCACTGAACCCATCTTTATAGTCACCTGTTACGGTGTGACGTTTTGATGTTATCAAGATACTCTTCCGGTGTTAGCAATTAACATAACACCTTCGTAGCACTGAACCCATCTTTATGTGAAACAAACAAACGTCTTGCAAAGCATTGTTATTCATTAATCTTTTGTTTGTGCCTTTTCATGTTGCAACATAGTTTCTTTGTCTTATTGTTAGAACTTTATTCGTCATGCTATGTTGAAGTACTATGATCCCAGTTATCAATGTTTTACAAATACTTTGATCAAGCTTATGATGTTGCATGTCACCTCAAAAATTATTCTTTCTTTTTATCACTTACCTACTCGAGGACGAGCAGGAGTTAAGCTTGGGGATGTTGATACATTGCAAATGTATCTATAATTTTTGATGTTCCATGCTTGGTTTTATCTACTTTCTTATGTTTTGTTCCAACTTTGGAGTACTTTTCATAGACTTTCTTGGACTAACCTATTAACAAGATGCCATAGTGCTAGTTTCCTGTTTTCTGCTGTTTTTGGTTCCAGGAAAGTCAGAAAATCAATATTCTCGGAATTGGACCGGACAAAAGCCAAAGTCGATATTTTACCGGAAGACTCACAGAGCCAGAAGACGAGACAGAGAGGGGCCAGGGGCAGGCCACACCACCTGGTGGCGCGGGCCAGGCCAGGCCACGCCAGGGGGTGGTGTGGGCCCCTCCGGCACCCCCTCGGTCTCCCCTCTCGCCTATAAGAGCCTCCTGATGCATAAACCCTAAATAGTCAATCAGAAATCCACAAAAAGTTCAGCAGCGCTGCCGCCACCGAAGGGGAGATTCGGGGGATGGAAAGTCTGTGTTCCGGCACCCTGCCGAGACGGGGAAGTGCCCCCGGAGCCATCTCCATCGATCTCCACCACCATCTCCATCACCGTTTCTGATTCCCATGATGACGAGGGAGTAGTTCTCTCTCGAGGCTAAGGGTTCTACCAGTAGCTATGTGTTCATCTCTCTCTATGCATGATCTTATTTTGATCATGAGCTTGTAATCTATAGATCTACCTTGCTACTCAAGTGCTTTACATGCGTGTGAAAGTGACAGCGTGCACACCATGGTGGCACTTAGGGTAGAGATTACAAATACTTGTTATGAGTTATATTTGGAGTTGGATGTCTTTATGAAATTGTGTGTTTGTTGGAACCAGCTAGTACTCAAGGTGACAGTGTGGGGTTATCTAGATGGGAAAAGCTTACTTTGAGGTGTGATGTTATAGCCCTACCATGGATTAGAGTGTCCAGCCGGAGAGTAGTTAAGAGTAGTATCATAAAGAGAAGATATTTATATGAGAGTGTTCACTAGTGAAAGTATGATCCCTAGGCCTTGTTTCTAAGCATTGATACGCCGTTTGCAACTAGATCTGTTAAATGTTTGCTTGCTTCCTTCTTTATTTCAATTTGCCTTTAGTCTTTTCCCATGTCAACCACACGCTAGGAAGCTATTTTCTGGTACCATTGACTTATATCCATACCACTTGTATTTCACTATCTCTTCGTCGAACTAGTGCACCTATACACCTGACAAGTGTATTGGGTGTGTTGGGGACACAAGAAACTTCTTGTATCTTGATTGCAGGGTTGCTTGAGAGGGAATACATTTGACCACTTCCTCCCTGAGTTCAATAAACCTTGGGTGATCCACTTAAGGGAAAACTTGCTGCTGTTCTACAAACCTCTGCACTTGGAGGCCCAACAACTATCTACAAGAATAGAAGTGCATAGACATCATGCACCCTGTGCAACTTTCAATGTTTTGTTCACCTCGCTTCCTACTTGACTTTAGTCGGTATTACTGGAGTTTCCAACATATTCCCTTATAACATAACCCTTTATGCTTTAAGATATGTCATCCTTTATGGTTTGGAAAACATGTTTGCAGTTCTCTATTAGACACTGTGGACAAATTTAGCTCAACGTTTCGTGATTCCAACTTAATCACTTTTAAACGTTCCTTATTGGATCATATATTATGTTAAGTTATCATCATGGTTTTCTAAGATAGAACCTATGTCTTAACATAGTGGATGATGATCATCCTTTTCTTTCTTTCAACCATTGATGTTAAACTTAATACTATTCCTAACTTGAGTTATTAAGAACCAGTTCCTTAATTAACTTCTATTCCAAAACCCTTTTTTAGAATCCCTTAAGGAACACAACATAATATCATAATACACTTATTATCAACTTCTACCCCTTATAAATCATTATTTATTGGTACTTGCGCTTTTATTCTTAACACACTTAAGAATCACTCCTATAAGCTCTCACTCAAAATATGTTCCAACATATTTGGGTATGAGTCACTACTCAAACTATGTTCCTACATATTTGAATTTGAGACTTATATTGCTCCCACTCAAAAATATGTCGTACACATATTGTTTTAGGAAGACTTTCATAGCTCCCACTCAATTTCATGCAAATTGCATATCCACTCACTATTTTGAACAACTTCAAAATCCTTTGATCAAATATCAAACTTGGAGATTTACTATGAGATACTAGTACTTTACCAGTTTCAAATCCACTAGACATTTAGCACACTTGAATCAAATTCATTTGAATTCGTCCAATACTTGACAAATTGTGCTTTTGTCATTCACCCCCTTTTCCACTATGGCTTTGCAGTCATTTGGGAAAATTCAAGTAACTCCTTTACTTTGTAAGATTCAGCAACGAATTGCTTTCTAATCTCAAGGGAATTTTGCTTTGGGATTTCTCATGTCATTAGCTTACCATTATTTCCTTAGTAGTTCGTAGGTATGTCATATTCTAGTAATCATGACAAATGATTCACAAATGTCTCCATACAAGATATGGGATGCATTTTGAATCCTACTTTGTGTAGTGAAAACACTAGTGGGGAAAACACAATGATCATTATCATTGATTCTTTCCTTTGTGAAGAGAATCGTTCAGGAACAATTTCGGTTGCGCTTATCAACACTCTGATGCAGGGTTTTGAACCCTCATCATGTTTTTCACTATCTTCCATTTGCTCCATAATCGAGAAATATCACTGAATGTGAACTTTATCGAAAATGCACCAAAATCCAAGCAATACAAGTTTTGCTTCTCTTTTGGTTTTAGCTATGGATTTCGTATTCAAAGCTTCCAATGAATACTCTACAAGGACTTATTCGCTATTGTTTTGGTTATATTGAATAACCCCAAAACTTTCATGACTATCCATACTAGATATGGAGCCGATCTCATGAATCCATACGGTTCACTATATGTTCTAATTGAGTGCTAACTATTTCTAACTAATGGTCTCTACATCTACACTACAACGATTTATTTGGTGCCATCTATTCACCCATTTGATATCAAATATCATATTGTGATGCTTTGCATTTTGACGTTTCAAAACACTTTGCATTTCACAATTTCCTTTATGCCATTCTTACAAAGTCAAATTTCATTACTATTGATCAAATCATAGTAATTAGATTATCTTTTATCTTTAATACCCTTTGTTTGATGAAATAATTTGATCATATAAAATAGTCTCATATTCATGTTTCCTTTGGTAAACTACTTTACACATTTAAACAATCATACAATGATAATTACCATTTTTGTTCAACCACAATACATCGAATATGTATTTACTTTAACAATTCATCAAACACTTTGTATTCGAGTAATACCCGGTGTTTAAGTTATTTTTCCGAACTTAGGCATGATTCATATGTGATAAGTAATCAAATGACTTTCACATATTATCAACATAACTTTGAATTTAAACAATGGTTTCATTCAGTAATGAACATATTTTTAAGGCATTTCAATATTTTACAAATGTTCATGTATTATCAATTAGTTTTAAAACAAGGATAATTCACACATAATCAAACAAGATATGAACACAAATAGAGATCATTCATAAAAGTGGAACAACTGTTTGTTACAAGCTCATATGAATAACCATCTCACAAAGTGTGAGACACACTAAAGAAGTTCACAATCTTTTGATTACAATAATCATCCTAAAACATAAACTAAGTGATAAATGTTGAGGGAGAGTGTCATTGGCCATCATCATCATGCTCGCCATCAACACACAATGTCACCTCCTCTCTAGCAAGCACCTCTATGCAAAAGGACCTGTTTTTAGCAAAACAGAACAAGTATCAAATATACTTAACACTGCAAATGTGTTTGCAAGATTATAACATTTATAAAATTGTATATCAAATATATACCTTTGTCATTGATGACCTCAGTGACAATGGGTTCAACCATCACATTCCTTAAATGTGATATGAACTCGTGGAAATCTTGTATTTGTATGTCGCCTCTCATAATGCAAATCCTGACTTGTTCTTGGAAGCTTGGTGGCAGCGACCTCAGCACAACGCCTATTGCAAAGGAGCTTGCGAACCAGTTGTCCAGGAAGTATGCCAGACTCATGTATGCATCATATATGCTCAACAAGTGATCATCTAGTGAGGAGCCCTCCTCCATCTTTATGGAGAGGAAATCCCCCATCATCTTATACTCCCATATGCGCACTTGTTCCACGAAATGCGATCTCAGATGTGCCATAACCGTTCGGGAATTAAGACTTCCCACAATCGGCCACAACCTATCTTCCATCCCGAGGCACATCGTTACTGATATGAATGTGGCCATCACACGACGACGGCAGCGGAGATCCCGCTGCTCCTGGGTCTCATGAAGATAGGGTGGCTCCTAGTACATCTCGTAGATCATGTAGTCAGCCACTTTGTTCTCACTAACAAGATCATGAAGGCGCATGACCCATGCAGAAAAGTTGGATCCATCTAACTTGAGCTTTTCTCCTTTTAACCAATTGTCAATAGGGAAGATAATCTCGGGGAGAACCATTTTCTACATTTATAATTGCAAAAGGAATTTAGACTAAGTTTATAATTAAATGAGTTAATAATAACTCCACTCAGAAACACCTATCCCCTGAAGGGTTCTAGTGATAACACGACCCCTTTTCCCCACATCTCCTCTGATCATCACGGCCATCAATGTGGGTTCAAGGGTGGACGCTAAACATCGGTCACATAATTCACGCGACTCGTGCTCAATCTTTCGACCATCCGCGTTCCGAGGCCACGTCTCTGTAACGTGCTAGGCTCGCCAACTCAACCTAAGTGTATTCGTTGTGCAACATGGCTTATACCTACTAACATGGGTATACCCTACAGGTACTCGAGTTCAGTATATATGGTCCGGATACGGCGAAAGCCCACGGCGTTGCCAAGGCCCAATACAGAATTCGAGTGGCCCATGGACTCTCAATTGCTTGTGAGACAAGAAGAAGCTTAAGATAGAAAGTTCAAAGGAAAAAACCCTAATCTATAACCGACTCGACCTGCTACCCGAGACCTAGCCCATCTATATAAAGGCTAGGAAGGGGCGGTGAGGAGGACACACGCAACCCTAGTTTCCACAACTCTCGCCAGATTGCATCTACGCGCCCCTGTAATCTTCGATTCCTTCATTAATTCCAAGAGCAGACAAGTAGGAGTAGGGACCTCTACGAGGCCTGAACCTGGGTAAACCTTGCGTCCCTGTGTGCTTGTTTGCTAGCTGATTGATGCCTCCAGCGCTCCCTCCTTCTCCAAAACCCAAGTCCATAACAATGGGCCTTGATGAGTTAAACCCTCGTCGATTGGCGCCGTCTGTGGGAATTGGGGGTGTTGATGTCGCGGCTTCATCAGCACCATCATCCGCGATCTATAACTCCGCAACATCGGAGATTTGTCAGCTCTTCGGTGCGTTCGACTTCACCGTCCACACGCCGGCCACTCGCCCGGCTTTTGAGTACGTAGGCGATGGAATCAGTCTGGTGATTGGGAGCTTCCGCTTCCAGGTTGGTCAGATGGGCACGCCTCGGATGCCTGACCAGCCAACAGCACTCGTGATTGCTCCAGTATCGTGGTTCCCACCACCAATTGGCACCTTCAGCGAGCTCAACACCTCAGCAGCAGCTGGGAGCATGGACAGCGACAGCAGTCGCGGATCCGATTTGGGTGACCTAGCAACGGAAGATGGAGTCTGTGGCTCCAGATCTGAAAGTTGTGGAAGCAACAGCTTCCCCAACAACTTCATGTGTGTTGTCATCAACGTTGGCGACACCGCCGCCAATCGCGAAAACGGTGGCAATGGATCTGGCACCGATCCGATGGTGGCATACCTAATGGCGGACCACCCAACGGTGGCCCCACCAATGGTGGCAATGGCACGCCCGTCAACAACGGAGGGGCAGTCGAACCACCAACCATGGTGAACGAGCACACTGGTGAACGTTTCGTGATTAAACTCAACGACAACGAGTGGGTCCGCTGCCGAGAAGCTCTGGGAGGCAATCCTCTGCCCCCGGCACGCTGCAGGACATGTTGATGGGCTACCTTTGGCTACTAAAGGAGGATTACAGACGCCAGCTACACGCAATCGCGCAACTCGAAGCGTGTAAAAATGCGGCAGATGAATCGAGTCTTCGTCGAGGTGGGCTCTCCTCCCACGGAGGATCCTCCTCCAAGGGCAACAAGTACGTGGCCAACAAGAGGCGATCTCGGATGGCCCATCTCACCGAGCAAGAACGCATAGAAGCTGCAAAAGTCCTCGACTTCAGCTCTATGACAGTCGACACGCGGGGCAACGTGGTCCCAAAGACACCACAAGCCGCGGTAACAGCGGCCACCATGTACCTCCTCAACAACTAGCCACCAGCTGGAGATCCGCGAGCCGCCATGCACCGATCTACGATCATGGGCTTGGTATTAGTCGAGGCCGCTCTCGACAAAGAGCCAACACCGGATCCGAAGAAGGGCGCATCTCTGGCAAAACATTATTCCTCACCTTCATCCAGCGACGACAGTCATGATCTGTCTCGGCGTCGCTGCTCATGAAGGCATGATCACGACTATGATGCACGCGATGACCTCACGCAGCGCAAAATCAATAAAATCAAGGGCAAGACGCGCTTGTTCGACTGACTCCGAAGAGGACGAGACTGAACTCTGCGGCGCCAGATGCTTCAGCAGGGCCATCAGGCATAAGCGAATGCCTAAAGGGTTCAAACTCCTGTCGGACAACCCAAAGTTCGACGGCCTACAAGACCCAAAGATCTGGTTGGAGGACCACATCTCCTCCGTTAGGCTACATGGCGGGAGTCGAAGCACGGCCATGCAATGCCTGCAGCTACAGCTGCAGGGCGCTGCCCGCGCATGGCTCAACAACCTCCCGTGCGGGTCCATTCGCAGCTGGGAAGAGCTGGTCTATAGCTTTGTACACAATTTCAAGGGCACCTACAAAAGGTCCGCATCAATCGAAGAGCTGAGGAGCTGCCAGCAAAGATCAGGTGAATCGCTACGCTCGTACATCCAGAGGTGGTCCATCATCAAGAACTCCGCAGAAAACATCTCGGAGGACCGCGCAATCGACGCATTCAACGGCGATGTGCGCCGCATAGAGTTCAGGGAAGAGCTGGGCTGCTCGAAGCCCAAAACAGTCGACCACCTGATGGAAATTGCGAATTGGTGGCCGACAAAGAGGATTCGGTAAAAAATCGCACCTACTCCGACGATGACGGTGACCTTGGGCGCAGACGTGAACGTCGAGGCAAGCAGCGAATGCGCGTCTACGATGACCGCGACGACGTCAACATGGTCGCGGCCGGCTAAGCCGACAAACGCGACAACAACCGCAACAGCGGCTATCGCAGTGGTGGATACCGCGAGTCCAAGAAAACCACGCAGGTGTGGCAGCACCGCACTCGTGAAGAGGCACCCGCAACAACCATCGAGGACAAACTGTCCGGGCCATGCAACATGCACTTCTACATCGACAAGCATGACAGCAAGAAAAAATCTAGCCACCTTCTCAAAGACTGCCGCGAGTTTCTCAAGCTCCATGAGGGTCTGGCTCGGATGAATCGCGACGCAGTCAACAGGGGCTATGGAGTCACCCCAGGCGCAGTGGCACACGGAGCTCCTCCACCACCGCCCGGAAATACCACCACCCATGGCCGCACCGGTCCAGAATCACGGTGGCAAACCATACCCACGACCTGTGGGTAACATGGGGATGATCCAAAAGGGGCGTCCCTCAAATCAAGTGCAGAAGGCCATCACTCGCCAAGTCAACTTGGCGATAAACTCTCCACCTTCCACCACTGAGTACCTCAGTGGAAGAGACTCCTGCATCACCTTCGACTAGCGTGACCACCCTCGCCAAGTCCCTCGTCCAGGCCACTGTCCCCTCGTACTCGAGGCACAGTCTGGGGGCATCGACATGAGCCACGTCTTCATGGACGGCGGCAGCGGCATCGGCATCAACCTAATGTTCGCGAGTACCTTGCGTGCAATGAGGATCCCTCTGACGTGTCTGGAAGTTTCAGACACAATGTTCCATGGCATCGTCCTAGGGAAAGGTGTATATCCCCTGGGAAAAATCAACCTTTACATCATCTTCGGTATGCTACAAAATTTTCGGCGAGAGCGCATCGACTTCGAGGTCATCAACTGGCCTTCACAATATCACTGCATCCTCGAACGTGTCGTTCATGGCGGTGCCACACTACGCCTACCTGCAGATGAAGATGCCGGGCCCAAACAGCGTAGTCACAATCAATGGCAACTTCGAGAGGTCCGACAGTTACGACAGGGAATTCAACAGAATCTCCCAGTCCTTCGGTATGCAGGAGGAACTCGCAAGATTAAAGGAGTCGACAGACAACAGTCTGCCTCCCATGAGCCGGCCAAGTTCACACGACCTGTCCTTCGAATCGTCGGTGCACACGAAGAAAGTCCAGGTCCACCCAACGGACCCGACCAACACCGCCCTCATCGCCAATAACTTGAATTCTGCATAGGAACTCGCGCTCGTCGAATTCCTCTGTGAGCACTACGAAATCTTTGCCTGGTGTCCAGCAGACATGCCAGGGGTTCCCAGGGAATTCGCCGAGCACGCACTCAATGTCAACCCAGACGCAAGGCCAGTCAAGCAGACAATCCGGCGGCAGTCCGAACCAAGAGCAAAGGCGGTCGGAATGGAGATCAACAGATTCCTCGACGCCAAATTCATACGCGAGATCAAGGAAAGTACTTGGCTTGCCAACACGGTGTTGGTACCTAAAAAAGACACGGATATCCTGCGGATGTGCGTGGACTTCACCTCCCTGAATAAGCACTCCCCAAAGGATCACTTCCTGCTGCCGCGAATCGACCAAATCATCGACTCCACCGCGGGATGTGAGTGTATATCCTTCCTTGATGCCTACTCAGGCTATAATCAGATTTGAATGAAGGAGGAAGACCAAGAGAAAACGGCGTTTACGACGCCTTTTGGTGTGTTCTGCTACAAAACAATGCCCTTCGGGCTCAAAAATGCAGGAGCCACCTATCAGCGGTGCATGCAGGCTTGCCTAAAGAATCAACTTGGTCACAACATCCAAGTCTACGTTGATGACATCGTCATCAAAACAAAAGAGGAAGCCTCGCTAATCGACGATTTACGCGAGACCTTCACCAACCTCGACCGCTACCGGATCAAGCTCAATCGGAACAAATGCGCCTTCGGCGTACCATATGGGCAACTACTCGGGTATCTCATCTCTGCGAAAGGGATTGAGGCGAACCCGAAGAAAATAAAAGCCATACTGGCCATGGAGAAGCCGACAAACGTAAGAGGCGTCCAGCAACTGGCTGGGAGATTCGCGGTGCTCAGTCGATTCATCAGTCGAATAGGCGAAAAAGCACTGCCTTTCTACCAACTTATCCGCAAAACTGACAAATTCGAGTGGACCGACAAGGCGCAGGAAGCATTCGAAGACCTCAAGCGTCTACTATCTACCTCGCCAGTTCTGGTGACTCCATGTGAAAAAGAATCATTGTTGCTCTACATCACCGCCACCAACCAGGTGGTCAGCACGGTGCTCATGGTGGAACGCGCCAAGGAAAAAAAGGTCCACGGGGTGCAGCGCCCAGTCTACTACCTCAGCGAGGTGCTCACACCAACAAAGCAGCGGTACCCACACTACCAGAAGCTGGCATACGGCGTCTTCATGACAGCCAGGCGACTGCGCCACTACTTCCAGGAGCACCCAATCGTGCTGGTCAACGACGCCCCGCTTGGGCATATCCTCAACAACCCCGATGCCACCGAACGAGTCGCACTTTGGGGAATCGAGTTGTCTCCATGACACATTACATACGAGAAGCGCGACGCGATCAAGTCGCAAGTCCTCCCTGATTTCCTCGTGGACTGGATGGAGAACCAGCTCCCCGAAAAGCCAGATATGTCTTTCCTCTGGACAATGCACTTCGATGGATCCAAACGAAAGGACAGGGCTGGCACAGGTGTCATACTGACATTGCCCCAGGGAGACAAGATGAAATACATTCTGCGAATGCACTTCACTGCCTCCAACAACGAAGCTAAATACAAGGCCCTGCTGCACGGGACGCGAATGGCGAAAGCCTGCGGCGCCAAGAGGCTCATCATCTACGGCGACTCCAAACTTGTCGTAAACCAAACGATGCATGAGTGCGACGCGCTGAACGACAATATGATCGCCTACCACGACCTCTATGACACACTTGAAGGGAACTTCGACGGCTGTGAGCTGCGGCATGTAGGCCGCAAAAGCAATGAAGAGGCGGACGCACTCGCCAACATTGGCTCCACCTACGCCACCATACCACCTGGGGTATTTCTCGAGCGTATCTGTGAACGCTCCATCAAGCCAAAGGCCACAGAGAAGAAAAAAAAGTGCAACAACGGACTCGGGGGCTACACCACCCAATGAGCCAATGTCACTTGATGACCTGGAGCTAGACACAGGACTCAAAGGACCAATGGGTGTCATGATGATCGAGCCATCTTGGACTCAACCCTACATCACATATCTTCTCAACAAGAAGCTGCCCGACGACCTAGCTGACGCGCAACATATCGCGCGGTGATCCAAGGCATTCACCGTCATCAACGGCGAACTATACAAGCGCAGCATCATAGGAGTACTCCAACGGTGCGTCTTCAACGCGGACAGAAGGGTCGTCCTCCTCGACATCCATGAAGGGACTTGTGGGCACCATGCCGGCAGTCGCCCCCTTGTCGCCAAAGTTCTACAAGCTGGATTCTACTGGCCCACGGCTATGCGCGACGCCAAGGACATCGTCCAGCGATGCAACGCTTGTCAGCGATTCACGGACAAACCGCATGCACCTGGAACGGAACTCCGGCCAATACCACTGGCTTGGCCCTTTGCATAGTGGGGACTCGACATGGCTGGCAAGCTCCCAAAGTCCTTGCGAGGGGGCTACGTCTACCTCCTGGTCGCAGTCGACAAATTCACCAAGTGGATAGAGGCCATGCCAGTGACAAACCATTCAGGAGCCAGCACCGTCAAATTCTTCGAGTCCATTGTCTATAACTTCGGAGTGCCACACAACATCATCACGGACAATGGAACAAACTTCACCTCCAAGGAGTTCCAGGGTTTCTACGAAAATCTGGGAATCAATGTAAGCTATGCCTCTGTAGCTCACCCACAGACCAACGGTTAAGTCGAAAAGGCCAACAGCCTCGTTTGCGGTGGAATCAAGAAGCGACTCCTCCGGCCACTCGAGCAAGCTGCTGGATGTTGGCCAGACGAGCTGCAGTCGGTAATTTGGAGCCTGCGCACAACCCCAAATAGGGCCACGGGCCAAGTAGTGCTACCCGCAGAAGTTCGCTTTAAAGCCCCACGGGTAGTCGCGTACAGCGAGCAGGATTCAACACTCGCACTCGAAGACTCCATAGATCTCCTTGACGAGGCACGGGATATCGCAGCAGAAAGATCGACGATCTTCCAGCAAAACCTGCGCAACTACCACAGCAGAAGGCTACGCCCTAGATCCTTTGTCGAAGGAGACCTGGTCCTGCGAGTGAAGCAGCAAGGACACCTCAAGCTCGAGTCCCCTTGGGAGGGACCATAGATTACAGAAGTAATCCCAGGTGGCGCCTATCGCCTCAAAGATTTCGAGACAGGAGTCACATACTCCAACCCCTGGAACGTCGCGCATCTACGGTGCTTCTACCCCTAGTCGTCTTTCTTTTCTTACATTACAAATAAGGCTATTCAGCCAGGCTACTTAGCCACACATTGTACCTCACACTGTCCTGCGAATAAATAAAGCTAAGTGCCCCGAAACTTTGTGTTCTTCCTTATTTTTCTGGCAGTATTATCACTCGGGGGCTACGCCACCCTTTACATATTCGTTCTACGAACAAGTCGCAGTATCCCGAATAGCTAACACAACATCAATCGAATGCTTGATAAAACACTAACCCAGGTGCAACGCACCTGACGGGTTGGCAAGGTGCTGAGATAAAACAAGTCAGGCTAACGAAAAGGAACTGTCGAGTACAAATACACTCGTAAAACATACAAGCTAGCAAGCTCTTTACATATAAATATAAATTAATTACGTACAATATATCCATACGAACTTTTACAACCCTGGTATACTTATGTGCAGGATACAAGCTAAACTACTACTGCAGCAGAAGAACGTTTGTCTGTTCCTCAAAGAAGTCGACAATTTGTTCTGCCGGACGATCCACCGCCTGGTAATGTGGAACCATGTTCCAAGTCGAACCTGCCGGCAGAGTCGGCGGCCCAGCAGCAACAGCCGCAACGTCTAAATCAGGCTTATGCAGTTCCACCAGCGACAAAGGAGCCTTGGCACCAGCCACTAACTGCTGCTGCACGCACTCGCGAACTGCACTCAAATCCTGAAACTTAGCCAGCAGAGCCAACAGACTCGAAGAGACGCATCCAGCGGAAACATCGTCTGGTAGATATTCCTCAGGCACGACTGTGCTTTCTTCAGAAAATGGAGTACTCGAGAAGCATGATCCTTCAAGGCCGCAAGTGTGATCGCACGATCATGGTCCACCCAGAAGTACCCAATCGCCTGAAGTTGTTCCTGGGTCAGGTCGTTCATTCGAATGGCGATCTTGTCTTTCTCATCCTGCGGATGATGAGCACTAACAACTACACTAGGCAAAAAGGGCAAAGTATGAAGATAAGGAACTGCCGCGATTGACTATAAGAAAAGATAAGAGAGCAGGAAGCTAACACTTGAACTGATCGCCCAGCTGCGTCACCTCCTCCAATAGATATTGCTCTCGGGTGGTAGCCTTCTCCGCCCTCGATTTCCATACGTCCGTGTTACCACAGAGGATGGGAAACTCATGTTCCAGATGCTTAACGCGACCGTGCAGTCGCGAAAGCAGGGACAACTCATCCACCCTTGAACACGACTGGGCCAAGGTCTCATCCACGGGTGACGGATCCCGAAGATCACTTGAAGGACCACTCGAGGCACCCTATCATGAACCAAACAAAAGAAAAATAAGAGGCTGAAGATGCACTGACAGAAGGCTCGGATGCATTCAAACATATCAAAGTCTTCACTAGGGTAGCCCCACAAAAGCATTGTTTCATAGACACAAAAGGTCAAACACTAGAGCTATTACATATAAAAACTAAGGAGCAGCATGCTTCTTCGACTTCGACTTCGGTCTCGGGGGCTTCATCGCATCTGTGGCCATTTCTGACGCCATAGACTTGCCGGTAGTACCCCCAGATGTCGCAACCTTCGCAGTTTTCGCTTGACGCCACTCCTCGGAGTACTTGGCGAATGTCTCGATAAGCTGGGGACCATAATTTTTGCATTTACCAGCAAAGGGAGAAAACACCACCTACTGGCCTCCAACGTTGACTGGCATCGCCTCGGAGATAGCGGCAGGATCCATCTCCACACCATGGGCCTACACCATTGTGAGTGCCATGGTGGCACCGACGGAGCGCTACGAGTTCTTGAAGTTAGCAGGGATTCCTCTGGCCAGAGACTCCACCAAGTCGCCAAGGTTGTCGATCCTTCCGGCCTTGGGAGTTAAATCCTCACGGATGCGACTGAGAACATCCTTGGACTTCCCCAAATTTCCTAGAGGGACACGTTGTGGTCCTTGACTGCGGCGATGGCACCAGCCAAAGCATCCGCACGGTGCAGAGATTGAGCATCGAAACTCAAGCCACCAGCATCTGCATACATAAAAGCATCAGTACAAAAATCACACGTCAAAGTACAGAAGAGCAAGGCATATCCAGATGAAAAAGTCATACTTGAGAGGGACTTTCCAATCGAGTTAAGGTGCTCCTTGAACATCTTCTCCCTCTCAGGAGTGGAGGCAAGGAGATCCTGCTCTCGCTTCCGTGACTCCTCCAAGGCTGCGATCGCCGTCACGATCCTTTGTCACCGCAGCCAACGTCTTCTCCAATGCAGCAGCATGGCGAAGTAATTCATTGTGCTCAGCTGCAACATACAGAGAGTGTTACCAAATCGAATCAATAATATTCGCAAAAGACAAAGATCAAGTCAAAACTTACTTTTGACAATGCGATGGCGATTGTCCAGTCATGCATGTTGTCGACCCATGTTAAGGACCTGCTTCGCCAGGCGGGCGGCTTCCTTCATGATGAGCTGCATCAGAGACATTTAAAGTTCAAGTAAAAGCACGCCAAGAATAAATTTGATTGCCAACTACAAGATACTTACATGATCCTCCACAGACTCCGAAGAAGGCTGTTGCACAATCATCCTGGTAACCATGTGATGCTCCCCAGCATGCGGGGAACTCAATGAATTATGCCCGGAGTGGGCTGCCAATGGAGGAGAAGGAGACCACGAAGCCACCTTCTTGGACTTAGAGTCCGCGACTCCGGACTCCTTCAAAAATTGGACGTCGTCAGAAGACGACGTCGCCGCTTGACTGAAACACAAATCAAATAAAAGCTTCAGGACAGGTGGCAACTCAAAGAGCAAACCAAAACGAGGTCGCGAATATGGAACTTACCAGTCAAATCTATCAAGATCAAAGGACTGCTCCTCCGACTCTGACAATTCCTTCGGCAGCCGAAGTTTCTTCCGGATAGGAGGAGCCATAGAGTGCACAGGAACGGCGGGAATCGGCTCCTCTGCACCGATAGATGGGCCCTCTAGAGTTGAAGGAGACGAAGCATCCGAATCCTCAATGCGAGAATGCTTGCGAGTGTCCGGATCACTGGATTCGGGGGCTCCCTCCTCCTCTTCAAGTGGGACGGTTGATTCCGACTTGTCCTCTTCTTCCACTTCGCGAGGAATAACCCCCTCAGGAAGAGGGGGCAAACTGGGAAATACCTTCCAATCCTGCATTCAGAAAACAATTCAATATACATCAAGAAATTAGAAGAAATTGACAAATAAATCTACTTCGTAGCACAATTCTACCTCAGGAGGAGGGTTAGAGGCGTCGAAGGGAGGCATGACTGGCGCGCCTAGGAGAACGTCCTTGGTGGTGTACTTTGTCACTAGTCGCAACCTCTTATCAACTTCACCCGCGGAAATGCCATCGGGAGATACGCGAGTGGCATCATCCGCACCAGCCCATTGGAACATGAGGTGGACTCTGGCCTTTAGAGGCTAGATGCGATGACGCAACCATGTGCGAATGAGGGCGGCGCCTTCCTCTTCTTTACCCATGCGGCTCTCGAGGTTGCAGACGCACTTGTACAGCACTTCCGTCTCCTCGGACTCGTCGGGCATCACTATGTTCTTCCAAGAACGCCTCCTCTTGCACGGCGTCGCAGGATCGAAGGGCGCGAGTCTGTAGTGCTCTCCGTCGGCCTTCTGGTCACGGATATAGAACCACTTATCTCTCCATCCTTGGACGGACGCCGTGAGCTTGATGTCGAAATACGTAGCGGAGGAGTCGACATGAATCCCACAGCCGCCTATGTCGTAGACTAACGAGCCAGAAGTCGACTAACGCTTTAGCTTGAAAAGCCTCTTGAAGAGACCAAAGTGTGGCTCGACTCCGAGCCAGCACTCGCAAAGCGTGATGTAGCACGCAATGTGAAGGAAAGAGTTTGGGGACAACTGGTGCAGCTGGAGCCCATAGAAACAAAGAAGGCCCCTGACAAAGGGATGCAGGGGCAGAGACAGACCGCGGATGATGAACGCGAGGAACATCACCCGGAAACCTGACGGAGGACGGGGGATTACCTCGTCACCAGGCACTCGCGAATCATCTTCGGCGAGCGGACGAACTCCATCTTGGTGCAAAAGATGGAGCTCAGAGGCCTTGATGGTGGATGCATGATACGTCCATTTTGCATCACTATTCTATGTCATAATTCACTGTTATTCATTGATATATTTCATATTAAGAGATGATACTTATGTAATTTCACCTGTTTTTGCATGGGTGATGACTTTTGGAGCATGGACCGCTGCAGTCAGGATTCGGATGGAAAAGGTGCTGTTTGGAGGCAAAAAAGATCATAAAATCCGAGAAAATATATGGAAAATCCTATTTTTCCAGAAGATGAAGGCTGCCAGAAGGAGGAGTGGAGATGCGCCACAGGGGGGCCACACCACCCCCTGGCGCGGGCCACCCTAGGCCACGCCACCAGGTGGTGTGGCTTCCCTGGCCCACCTCTGGATCTCCCCTCTAGCGTATATATTCCTCCCGAAACCCTAAGACTCGAGGAGCAACCATAGAAAGATTTCGCCGCCTCTGCGAGGCGGAAAACACCGAGAGAGAAAGATCTCTCCGGCAGACAGATTTCTGCCGGGGGAATTCCTTCCCGGAGAGGGGAGATCGTCGCCATGAACACCACCATCAAACTGGACTTCATCGGGATCATCATCACCATCATCACCCTCATCACCATCTCCATATTGTTGTAACAATTGTGTTGAATCTTGCATAGTTCTTAGGGGAAACTTTCCCGGTGTTGATTACTCTTTGTAGTTGATGCTATTGAGTGAACCGTTAAGTTATTGTTTATGTTCAGATTGTTATACATCAGTATTCCATCTCTGATCATGATCCATATGATGTCTTGTGAGTAGTTCATTTTGTTCTTGAGGACATGGGAGAAGTCATGTTGTTAGTAGTGGAGTTGTGTTGAGAAAGATTCAATAGTTTGATATTTAAATTGTGGTGTACTTCTTCTAGTGGTGTCATGTGAACGTCGACTACATGACACTTCACCTATATGGGCCTAGGGGAATGCATTGTGTATTTGGCTACTAATCGTAGGGGTTGCCAGAGTGACAGAAACCTGAACCCCTGTTAGGAAACCATTGCACAAGGGACGTAAGGGTCTTAGAGTTTAAAGTTGTGGTTAGGTTTCTACCTTAATTACTTTCTTGTACTTACGGATGTTTGCAAGGGATATAATCACAAGTATGTATTAGTCCTAGGAAGGTCGGTACATTAGCACAGGTTCACCCATACAACACTTAGCAAGCTAAAGAAGATTAATCAACTATATGAAGCGAAAGCACTTGACAGTCTTCCCATGTGTCCTCGAGAACGTTTGGTCATCTTAAGTAATACAAACGGCTTGTCCTTTGCTGCATAAAGGATTGGGCCACTTACTGCATTTATTCTTACTGTCATTTATTTACTCGTACTTTATTTACTTGCATTATCAAAAACCCCTAAAAATCCGTTTGCTAAGTATTTGCAGAGAATTCCTGATCCATACCACTAGCCAGCACCTTCTGCTCCTCGTTGGGTTCGACACTCTTACTTATCGAAAATACTGCGATACACCCCTATACTTGTGGGTCATCAAGACTATTTTCTGGCGCCGTTGCCAGGGAGTGAAGTGTTATTGGAGAGTGGAACTGGTAAAGGAAACTTCTACTGTGAGTATTGTTTACTTCTGTTAGTTGCTTTATTTTTGTTATGGATAATTCGCTGAATTTCTTATTTGGTAATGCTACTACCACTTCTAAGGTAGTAGATGAACCACCACCTGCTGAGAATGATGCTTTTAAGATACCTACAAGAATTATTGATCGTGTTATGGATAACTACTATGTTGGGGATGGAACTGTCCATCCCGGTGATCATTTGCTCTTTATACACGAATTATGTGGGTTGTTCAAGTGTGTAGGTATTACTACAGATCAAATTAAGAATAAGTTATTCTCATTGTCACTAAAAGGAAGAGCTAAGGAATGGTATAAGCTGCTGAAGAATGGTCAAGCTCTTGAATGGGAGGAAATAGTACCTCTCTTTTATTCAAAATTTTATCCTCCTAGTGAGATTCATAAAGATCGGAATCAAATATACAACTTTTGGCCTCTTGATGGAGAGAGTACAGCTCAAGCTTGGGGGAGATTGAAGTTACTAATGCTCAAATGTCCCATTCATGAGCTCCCCAACAATATTATTATCAACAACTTTTATGCAAGGCTCCCTCTACATGATAAGGATTTATTGGATGCTTCTTGTGCTGGATCATTCACTCGCATGGAAGAAGAAGCTAAATGGGATCTTCTAGATCGTATTCAAGACAATGCTAAAGCTTGGGAGAATGACAAAGGTAGAAAGTCAGGTATAAATTATGATTATGAATGCATTGAATCTTTTATGGGAACTGATGACTTTCAAAATATTAAAAATGCTTATGGTCTAGACTCTCAAGCTATTGCTTCTTATTTTAAGGCTTTTGCTTCCTACATTGAAGTGCCTAAAAAGAAGTGGAATAAGTATCAGGAACCTTATAAAGATATTGCTAAGAGTGTTCCTACAAGAAATACTGAAGTTTATACTGCTAATCATGCTTTACCTGAACCTTATATAGAGAAAATGCCTTTCCCAGTTAAGATAAAGGAACATTCTATGATAGCTAGTATGGTTAATGAAAGTACAAATAAAGCTATTGAACCTGATAAACAAATGGTTGATGAACCTATAATAGCAAATGTGAAAGACTTTGTTGCTAAATATGTAGAAGAAGGACACCCTATCCTTTGCAAGGATACCTCTAATGTTGTTTCACAAAGTAGTGTTATGAGAGCTAGTATTCCTGTGTTTTTTGTTAGAATAAGTGATCATTGTTACGATGGTCCTTGTGATAGTTATATTGTTAAGTTTATGCATGATACTAAAAGTTATTATGAGAGAGGGAAAAGTTTTCTTATGTATCTCAATAATATCAAGTTTCCTCGTTTTATGCTGAAAGTTTTTATGTTGCACTTCTTTTGCCTTCCTATGCTTGTAGCCTCTGGTTTCAACAACTTGTTTGTTTACAAAATTCCCTTGCATAGGAAGTGGGTTAGACTTAAACGTGTGTATTTTTGCTTCTTAATGCTCTCTTTCACTTTAATTCATATTCCTAAGTGAGCATCATAAAAATTATCATGCCCATCTTAATGGCTATAAAGAAAGAGCTTTTTGGGAGACAACCCAATTTATTTTTGCTTTCAGTTTGTTTTTGTTTCTTTGAGTCTTGGAAGTTAGTACTTCGGTAGTAACCTCTCCTTAACAGCCTTCCCATGTGTCCTCGAGAACGTTTGGTCATCTTAAGTAATACAACTGGCTTGTCCTTTGCTGCATAAAGGATTGGGCCACTTGCTCCATTTATTCTTACTGTCTTTTATTTACTCGTACTTTATTTACTTGCATTATCAAAAAACCTAAAAATCCATTTGCTAAGTATTTGTAGAGAATTCCTGATCCATACCACTAGCCAGCACCTTCTGCTCCTCGTTGGGTTCGACACTCTTACTTATCGAAAATACTTCGATACACCCCCTATACTTGTGGGTCATCAATGCGCACCACGCGCCATTGGTGACGTGGGTGCCCGCACCCTTCTTCTTGCCGGTGCTGGTGCCCATGGTGGCGGAGCCACCCATCTTCTTGACGATGGCAGTGGCGACAGCAGACCCAATGGCGGCGCCTCCCTTCTTTTTGCCCATCTTGCGATGGCGGTGCAAGCGGAGGAAGTAGCTCGGCAAGACACAGAGTTGGTCCAGCGCCACGAAGAGGACGAGCTCTAGGAAGAAGAGAGCAGCGGCAATGGCAATGGAAGCACAAGCAGAGAAAGGGCAGATGGGAAAATTACCGCAGCTACGCTGCTACTTAACTCCCTTGCGGATGCCATCCAATGGCCAGCAAAAACCCTACTGGACGTGTGGCGCACATCGCAGTCGACACGTGGAGAGGCCAAAACACGAACCATCCCCCACTATCTCCATTACGCGTGGAAATCGAGGAGACGCAGTTAAAATGAAAGATTACGCATGCCCGGTCAAATCAAAGTCAGAAAGTGGGACCTACCGCTCGTCGTGTCCCGTCAAAGCCACTCACGCAGGCAACTGAGGTCATCACATCGTCAGCACTGATGTCATCAGGAGGAGCATCAGAAGATTTCAACTATTAAGTCCTTGCTTGAGTCTTCGACTCCACCAAGCACTCGGGGGCTACTCCCATAGGGAGCGCTGATCGCGCACCCTACGATTTATCTTTTTGCAGGAATATGAACATTAAGTGCATACCCACGACTCGAATCTACGATTCAAGTGTGAATCATGGGTTACTCCCATAGGGAGCGCAGGAAGCAAATTTGACTGAAACAAGCAACAAAAGACGACAGCAGCAGCAAAATGTTCTTTAGTCCCTGCTTGAGTCTTCGACTCAACCAGGCACTCGGGGGCTACTCCCATAGGGAGCACTGGTCGCGCACCTATGATTATTTGTACATCATACTATGTGTTCATAACATCCACACTCAAAGTCTATGGTGACACCGCCTCATATTTTTTCCTACAAAGAGACTGTGTCTCCTTGGCCACCCGAATCATCTCCGCGATGACAAAAGTTCGGATGCCGCGCTTACAGCGTGAAGGTAAGACTTGAATAAGGCTTGGCAATGCATCTGTTGTGCACTACCAGAAACATATCTGTGCCTACAGGTACGATGAACATGCCTTGACGGACGCGTCAAGTGCTCACACCCATACACTGGAATTCAACTCTTGTAAGACCTCTGTGGCCTGAGTTGAATTACGCTAGCACTTTTCTGAATTCGAGTCCGGGGACTCGAGTTTGAGTAGATTGCGGTGTTTTGACCTAAGGCAGTTAACTGATACCGATAAATCGGTTAAATCAGGCACGCACATCAACGATCCCTATGACATGAACTGAACACTCGAAAAATACTCAATCATGCACTCGAAATGCTTCATAGAGTCCCCAGTCGAATCTGCGATTCCACTAGACACTCGGGGGCTACTGATATGGGTATACCCTACAGGTACTCGAGTTCGGTATATACGGTCCGAATACGGCGGAAGCCCACTGCGTTGCCAAGGACCAATACAGAATTCGAGTGGCCCATGGACTCTCGATTGCTTGCGAGACAAGAAGAAGCTTAAGATAGAAAGTTCAAAGGGAAAAACCCTAATCTGTAACTGACTCGACCTGCTACCCGAGACCTAGCCTATCTATATAAAGGCTAGGAGGGGGCAGCGAGGAGGACACACGCAACCCTAGTTTCCACAACTCTCGCCAGATTGCATCTGCGCGCCCCTGTAATCTTCGATTTCTTCATTAATTCCAAGAGCAGACAAGCAGGAGTAGGGACCTCTACGAGGCATGAACCTGGGTAAACCTTGCGTCCCTGTGTGCTTGTTTGATAGCCGATTGATGCCTCCAGCGCTCCCTCCTTCTCCAAAATCCAAGTCCATAACAATGGGCATTGATGAGTTAAACCCTCGTCGCCCACTGTATGCAAACGTAGATATGTCTCACACCCAATCATCACAGCCTGCCTCATACCTAAGAACTTTCTTGGTGGTGCACACTAAGGGGGAACACAAAAATTGGTAATTTTCACCAAGGATCATCTTATTAGGCTACCGTCGAGTATCTAATACTAGAACACAATAAGATATACAAACAATAACATTGAATGTAAATGCGATGTAATATGGTCCTTCATGTCATGATCTCCATCCGTCGTCATCGGATTCTGGCGCCACGGTTCCGGTGCCGTAGACACCAGGGTACCAGTGTCTTTCTGGCGTGGTAGTGCGTCACCTCCGTGACTATCTACTACTAAATAACATTAGGTAATCACTTTACCTTAGCCACAACCATATCACAGAGCAACGCCCCCTGCAAAACAAAGTTAGACGCCTCTACTTTATCTTTGCATATTTTATGTGGCTGAATGGGCTTTCCCACAAGAACCGTTCTTACCTACAAACTTTTACCACAACGCTGATCAAGTAGTTGTCTATACTACACCCCTTTTGGGGCCCTCCGTTGCAAATGGCATACCAACTAATGTGAGAGAGACAGACATCCCCTTAAGCCACTTTATACGGTACAAGTCGTATGTCAAGCGTGGACCAGTCTCGCGAATGAATGCGAAAAGTCGGTTGGGGGCCGCTTCATCAAGCATTACTGTGGTATACACAAGTACACGTGGGAGGGCAACAACTAAAATATCAACGCCCACACGCTACTTCTCATGTGTTCTACCCGTACTAGCATTACTACGCATAGATCTAGCTCTCATACCACTTTAGGGGTTCCGCGTATGAAAACAATAAATTTTACCCTACGCCCCTAAACCCCTGATGTTGCCAGGACCTATCTATTAGTAATGCAGTAACGGGAGGGGCTTTTCGTGAACTTACCCTTGAAGACCAAAAAGCATTGTCAACGCTCAGGAGAGCGTGGTTGATGTAGACGAGCCGAAGCCGACCTCAAAGTCGTGATGAAGTCCTTGCGCTCCTGCGGCTCTAATGACTTGAGTGCCTCAAGTGTGACACCTCACGGGAAGTTACACACGATCGATGCCTGACGATGACTCTTGCTTCCCTGATCTAGCAGCAGTTGCGGAAGTAGAGCTCCTGGATCCGGATCCTGCAGCACGACGGTGCTCCGCGGTGAAGATGTCTCTCGTTCGTGCAGTCCGAACTTCGGACCATGGTCACGAGAGAGAGAGAGAGAGAGAGAGAGAGAGAGAGAGAGAGAGAGAGAGAGAGAGAGAGAATATCAATTGGAGGTCTCCCCAAAAGTGAGGAAACCTTTATTGAATATTGTGTGTATTTATCTGGCCAAATACCCCCACTATATATAGGGGGAGGGGAGGTACTACCTCCCTCAAAGTCCCGAGGTGGGACTAAAGGAGAGGGATAGGGGGAGGGGTGGCACCGCCGGCCACCCCCATGGGCCCCGCGTGTAACTACCTCGGTGAATTACGCTCTTAGTTACATGCCTGGATGAGCGAAAATGGTTAAAATAGTACGGTGGGGCCAAATGCCACTCACAGGTAGACCTTTCGGCCGTCCTAACAATTTCCAGAATATCGGGACAAGAATGAGCGGCGTAATCGGCAGGCGAAGGGATCAACTACATACACAAATGAGTATGTATGCAAGCCACATACAACAGTCCTCAGAGCCATTCCATCTAAAAAGAAATAGAAATATTGCAACGCCATATGGCAAGATCCAAATATCCTAGATAGAGATAATATTTTAGGATAGCTCCTCATACATCAAACATCAGAGTATCAGGCGGAAGCAGAAAACAAGATCCGAGTACGGATAAGAAGCAAATCAGCATAAGATGCCACATAAATAAACACATCCCGCCCACAGATCTCACGGATCCATGTTCCCGGAATCTCTACACCGAGTGATCGTTGCCAACATCATCCGTCTCCTCCACCTAGTATCCATCTTGCGAGTATACCTGTTCATCTGAATCAAACAATTTATCGTGTGAGACCTTAGGGGTACTCAGCAAGTCTTTATGCCTCTAAAGGGGACACAACCTGGGGTGACGCAATTGCAGCAAAAGATAATAAAAAACAATTCTAGAGATACTCGCTAACCATCCGCCTAACCAATGATCGACGGATGTCCGTGAATTAATAACAATAGTTATAATAGTAATATTAACAGATCCATCCTCCTCCTCGCTTACCAACGAGAAAGCGGACGAACAACCCCCATCCGTTGGCAGTTTTATTAACCATTCCATGAGTGTTGCACTATTTTCTAGTCATGTACTTAGTCAAATTAAAAGCGGTACTTTAGTTATACTTGTCTATGATCGAGAAACTGTGCTCCAAGTCGTCCATAACCGCGGACACGGCTTTCAGAAATATTTACCCTACAGGGGTGCACAAATAGCAACACACACTCGATCAACCTCGGAAAAACCAAATCAAAACCCAACGAGCCATTCACGACAAAGCGATCACAGGATTCAGAAATGTTTCTGGGGGCCACCCCATTAAGCTACCCGCAACAAAGTTGGCCGGCTCCGAGACGGACCCAAGGTTTGCGACAATGGCTGTAAACGACTAGGAACCCGAAAATGTGACTGGGCTTGTCGATACCGCGAAAACATTCCGCATTCTTAAACAGTACAGGTGCTCCTCGCACAATCGTAAATAAAGCAGTAAAGCATGGCATAAGTACAGAATAGTAATAAATCCCCAAACTACTTGTGGCCCCAAGAAATAAGAATGAATCAAGCTCTGGCTCAGGGGGTTCCATAAGGCCTCCCGGGTGTGGATAGTGCGAATAGTCAAGGAACAGGAATCAAGTACTCGGGGTCCTACGGACACAAGTGAGCATGAAAAACCAAATAACAGATATTGCTCACCGGTGCCACTTTCATTAGTTATCCCATTACTACTCAGGTTAAGTTGTTTAGGTACCTCATTAACCATCAGACACTCACATACCCTACACATGCTGTTCTACGACTCGCATGGCTCAAACAACTCCTGTAGTAATGGCTCATGGGATGGAAGAACAAGCTTCGGTGGGGTTTAAAAGTAAAGGCTATGCAGTACTTGGGATTCAATTTAATGCAATCGTGACTCAATGATGCAAGAATAAGATAGAGGCAATAGGTACTATATGTATGCAAGCATGTGGTAGTGCTTGCCTGGCAGCTCAGTTGAAGCGAGGGACGGATCTGGGTAGTGCTCCTGGGATTCCTGATATATTCCCTGCTCAGCGTCTATTCGAAGAAGAACCAAACAAACAAGGGCCAACATAAATAGAGTGCACAAGCATATGAATTAAAATGCGTCAAGCAAACAATCATGCCATGATGAATGATGCACAATTTGCATGGCAATAATGTAGCATGGCATGGGTGAGGTGTGGGGTGCAAGATTAAAGCATTTTATTAAGTTTTTAGCCTGGTTTTCTCTCATAACACTTGCTGTATACTTATTATTTATATGATGCATGCTGCAATTCAGAACATGGAATACATAGATAGAACGGGCTCGTCGCGCTGATCGATTTAGACATATTATTTATCAAATTTGGAGTTATAAAACTAAAGTTATTAATTAATTAAGAAAAAGGGCATTTTATTGTAATTTTAGTCATCTCGAAATTTTAAAGTGCTCAAACATTATTTTGAATAGCATATTTGAACTCCTCACATTTTCTGATTCAAAAACATATATCATTTGTTGAATTTGGAAATATATTTTAAAAGATATGAAAAATAGATTTGAATTTGAATTTGAAACAATTTTGAAAAAGGTTTAATTAAACAGCAACGCAGAAACCATTTTGTACTCACACAGATCTAGCCATCGACACCGCCAAGTGGGCCCGGGCTGATCTAGCGGTAACAATCGCACCGAAGGGTTTTCTGTACCGCGGCCTTAGCTAGCCCAGGTCGCTGACCGGTGGGTGTCGGTGGGTCCGAGCCCCATGACAGCGAGAGGGGAGGGTCAGCCACGTGTCGCGGCGAAGGGAGCACGGGTTGAGGGCCTAAGAGCTGGGGGCTTAACTGTAAAACGGACGGAGAGGCTGACGGTGGGGCTCGGTGGTACCGCGGGTTAAGGAAAAAACAAAAGAGGGGGCGATTTGAAAAGTTTCCACAGGCCCCTGTAGATCTTCCCTGCACCTGCGGACGGATCGGTGCTCGACCGACGCGGGGCGCGGCACAGGGATTCGAAGCCGCGACACGGGGCGCACGTGCTAAGGGGTGGAGCCAGTGCGGCTGGGTTCGGGAGGTTGACAGAAGGGCGGCTGGTGGCTAGGTATGTCGCTGCGAGGCGCTGCGTGGACCAGACGGCAACGACTGCCGTGCACCGAGGGCGCTCAGCGAAAGGAACGGCGACGCTAGGGGTCTACGGCGAGGCGGAGGGTGTCATGGAGGAAGTAGTGCTCACCGCGGAGCGATCGGAGAGGTCGGATCGTGCGGGGAGGCGCTGTAGCGACGAGGACGCAGAGGCCGGGAACTAGGGTTTCAGAGGCGAGAGCGTCGGTGCACGGTGTCGTGGTGGTGTCGGCTCCTCCTCGACCGATTGTGCAGGAACATCGACGAGGCCTAGCTCCGCTTCCCCAACAACCAGATACTCCCGCCCGCCGCCGTGGTAAACAAGGAAAAGAGGAGGCCGAGGGTGGTCGGTGGAGAGGGTAGACGGGGAGGAAAAAGAGGGAGGCACCATGGCCAGGGGTGGATCTGGCGAGGTAGAGGAGGCATGGAGAAGGGAATAAACAGAGAGGGAGAGGAGAGGTGCCGTGTGGGCGCGGGATAGAGGTAAAGGTGGCTTCGGCCACCTTTAGCTTTCCTCCCTCACGTGCTTGTCGTGCACAGCCAGAGGCAGGGAGAGGGGCTGCCGGTGGCCCAGGGTGAGGGGAAGGAGGCTGGCTCAGAAGGTGGGGCCTCATGGCAAGGAGAGAAAGATAGAGATAGAGAGAGAGGGGTAGATCTCGGTTAGGAGATAGGGTTGGAGGAATGGGGTGGCTCGGGTTAGGGCTTTAGGGTTTGGGTAGGGCTTCGGCCTGGGAGGGTAGGGTGGCTAGGTGGCCTTGCTGTCCGAGAGGGAGAGGGAAAAACTTCGGCAAGGGGTTTGCATGGGGTTAGTTAGATCTTAGGGTTGGAGAGAGGGTTAGAGAGTGAGGGGAGATTAGGGTAGGGTATGGGCCAAGCAAAAACAAGCATGAAGGGGTATGGTGAGGAGAAGGAGATGATGAGGAAGAAGGTATAGGAACTCAAATGATGCATGGTCATGGTAAGATCAAGAAAAGGTGGGATGGAGGTAGCTAGGGTGTTGGTATGCATGAGCAAGAGAGAGAAAAAGATGGAGAAGGGGATGATCTTACAAGCTCATGCAAGGCACTACACAAGTGAGGTTGATGAGGTAGAGATGAAGAGAGAAAAAGAGAAGATCTCACAAGAGGAAGGTTCCACTCAAAACAAAGAAAAACCAAAGAAAAGCAAAGGTGTTGATGATGGTTGCATGGCCCATGCAAACATTAAATGCCATGTGTTATTCTTGTGAAAACAAAATAGATGATCATAGCATTTATACATATGCATTCCAAAAGGTGGAATAAAGGCCAAACAAAAGAAACTAGAATTGGTTCCACCCTAGCCCACATGAGCTAGATTAAATGCCAAAAGGAAATAAAAGCACATGGTTAATTTGGATGGTGGAATTATAAGGTGGTGACAAAGAATGGTGGTGGATTGGAATAAAAGATATGCCCCCAACTCAACTTGGGCATCAAGCATTTATCAAGAACTGAATACAATATATCAAGAGCCAAATACAATTAATAATGCATATGAGAGAAGAACCAAATGGAAAAGGGTTTTATATGATGCTCAAATGCAAGGTGGCATGATGACATGAGCATGATATAATTATTATGCAACAATTATATGTAGGAAGTAGCCATTATATATAGACTAGACTAGTAGCATTGCAATTGTTAGACAATTGGGATGCTACAACTCTCCCCCACTAAACAAGAATCTTGCCCCGAGATTCCTAGGAAACAAAACAACACAAGGAGAGGCGGGTGTTCAGAACAAAGGTGACCCTCACGTTCCCAAGTTGATGAAACACGGAATGGTGCGCCCCTTACCCCTTGCAAAACTTGCTAGACTTGTTGCGAGCCTTGCGTTTGCTTGAGAAACAACGGTTAGAAGAGTTGAAGGATTGTCGTGGGACAAGAAGGATAGGATGAACATAGCTCTGGTTTTCTCAAGAAACATGATAAAAGAATAGAACCACTTGTGAAAGAAATAGAAAGGATGATGTGTCAGGGAGAAAGAAACGACACACCATTAAGATTAAAGATTTACCGATATGAGATAGGATGAATCTTTGTCTCGCCGGAAGAAAAAAGCTAGGTTGGAGAGGTTTTGAACCACTATGACAATAGCATCGTATCTTCTCTCGGATTTGAGAAATGAAGTTTGGAAACAATATTGCCTTCAAACAATAGAGTTCCTTGATATCAACGGAAAGATTTAGTTAGACATTGTCGGATTAGATTCTTGTTGCAATGGTAAGAACCAAGGATCACGCAATTGAGGTGCGCGGATATAACTTCTAGACAAGGAGGTGATGCTAGATTATGGTGGGATCCCGAGAAGGAAAGAATATAGAGGATCAGGAGTTTATTGTAGGGATACTTATTGCTTTCTTTAACCTTGAGGCTAATGCAATAGATTTGCGACTGATGGCATCAACCATAATTGGCTTTACCGCGAGAAAGGATTGACAAAAGGAAGTCAAATATATACTTCATCCATCTTGTTGACGATGTCGAACACTAGTGGAATGAAGGGGAACTGAGAAGATATTGCATTTGCTTCCACCAGATAATTGAAGATTTTGCTCCATCTAGAATAGACAGACCACCAACAAGAGATTATTGATTACTTTCTTCGAGAGAGCACTCCGGAAAAACAAGGACGGAAGTAAAAGTATCGAGGGATAAAGGCCACTTCTAACTTCCGTGGAATGAGTGAAATCACATTAATTCACCAATTCAATGTACAAGAGCGAATGATAAGAGTAGTGGTATGGTAGCTACTCCATCCCGCACTCAAAGCATTACTCCGCACATGAATAAGAAAACCAAGCAACCCAACTACCGAAATAGACTGAAGGTATTGACAATAACTCATGGAACTTCGTTAGAAACAAGGATAGATGCAAACAATTCGCCGGATTCACGGATAGATAAAGATGATGATGTTGTCGTCATGTCGGAAGTACCAAGCCACCGGAAAGATATGAAGGAAGATTACGGAGAACAACTGCAAGATTCAACAGCTATAGAAAAGATAGCACCAACTTGAACAGAAGGAATACAAGATCTGGAAGGTCTTCATGGCCTCCGGTGGATTGAGCATAGACGATAGAGCGAGAGGGTTTCAAGAGATTACTTAACGAGATAGAGGTGAAAAGGACTCCATGTTCTTCTTGAAATGATTGAGAGAGGTTTAGCAGTCTTGAGGAAATCTTCGGCAGAACAACGATGATAAATCGCCAACAAGGAAAGCTCTGGGTTTGATTGAAGATGGAAGATGGAATTAACAATGAACTTCCTGATTCCAGTATTGAAGTAATGTATTTAGCAGAAGGACGTGGTCGAGGTAGGTGACTTCAAGAAGCCAGAATTTGCACTTTGAGAACTTTGCACACAGGCAGTGTTCACGAAGCTTGAGAGAAAGGGACACAGATGATCTTCCATGTTCTTCCATTGATATAGAATAGGCAAGCATATTATCAACATATACCACCATGGATTAACAAGATATTTCCAGAATACCAAGTTCAAAAGGCGAGAGAAACGAACAAATGCTCGAACACTTCCTGAGCTCAACGCTCTTAGAAAGATCAATATTAAGATCACGGGTTCGTGTTGAAGAAGATGCACTGGCAGAATAGATTATCTGGTCCTTCGGAAGAAAAAGAGATGTCACCTGGTTCACATTGTCGATTGGATCGCCGGTTACAAAGATAAAGAGATCTTGGATAAAGAAATGATGATAACTCATACCTCAAGCAAAGCTATCAGAGACAAAAAGATGCAATTCCCTCGTCTCAAAGAGAATTTTGCAGATATGGAGTTCAAAAAGATGTGCAGCATGATGGACAGATGATAGACCGCCGTAGTGCCTTGAGAAACTCCAGATTGCCAAAGATGCTTGAATATGCATAGATATGATCACAGTGTAACTCAAAATCACAGGAGATAACCGTCACCATTTGGAGGATAGTGTTGATAGCATTTTCCATATTCCACTCATGATAAGTGTCCTATAGCTATGCCGAGAACCAAATTACAATCACCAGCATCGGATCGACACATGTTATGTAATTAGCCCAAGAGAATTGGAGATGAAATAAAACTCCAGGATTAAGCGCCGGTGACAAAAGAATGAGTTAGCATGGACATGCTGATAAAAGGGAGATAGATAATGTTTCACACACGACTTAAAAGAAGTGTGGAAACACAGATGTATCAAAGAAAAAATTTCCCCATTTTTCAGCATTAAAATACCAATAGATGCGCAAAATCACTTATCAGGTAGAGATTAGCAACTCCACATTCTGTGAAAGCATGCTGGAAGGAAGAACACCCTTAAGAAGATGGCACCGGTTAACAAGGAGTCGGATAGATCGCGTCGGTTTTCAAAAGCCTGTCAGTATGGAATGTACCAACAGTTGATAACCAAAGGCAGATTGTGATAACAAATTGGATGCAACAGATAGACAAGGAATTACACACACACACACACACACTTTCTATGGTACTACGGAAACCCAGAACACGTGAATCCTAGTTTGAATTTTAGAAGAGGATTGAAAACGTTACACTTCCTTACCAGAAAAGGGTGGGTGGGTGGGTAAGAAGAAAAATGGAAGCAGTCCTACTCTCACGTTTTGTTTTTCCCTAGTATACATAGCTACCAAAATATTTGCTAGACTGACAACGACCATTTAGCTGAGACCCTGAAGGGAGGGATGGCTCTGATACCAATTTTAACTACCTCGGTGAATTACGCTCTTAGTTACATTCCTGGATGAGCGAAAATGGTTAAAATAGTACGGTGGGGCCAAATGCCACTCACAGGTAGACCTTTCGGCCGTCCTAACCATTTCCAGAACATCGGGACAAGAACGAGCAGCATAATCGGCAGGCGAAGGGATCAACTACATACACAAATGAGTATGTATGCAAGCCACATACAATAGTCCTCAGAGCCATTCCATCTAAAAAGAAATAGAAATATTGCAACGCCATACGGCAAGATCCAAATATCCTAGATAGAGATAATATTTTAGGATAGCTCCTCATACATCAAACATCAGAGTATCAGGCGGAAGCGGAAAACAAGATCCGAGTATGGATAAGAAGCAAATCGGCATAAGATGCAACATAAATAAACACATCCCGCCCACAGATCTCACGGATCCCCGTTCCCAGAATCTCTACACCGAGTGATCGTTGCCAACATCATCCGTCTCCTCCACCCAGTATCCATCTTGCGAGTATACCTGTTCATCTGAATCAAACAATTTATCCTGTGAGACCCTAGGGGTACTCAACAAGTCTTTATGCCTCTAAAGGGGACACAACCTGGGGTGACGCAATTGCAGCAAAAGATAATAACTAACAATTCTAGAGATACTCGCTAACCATCCGCCTAACCAATGATAGACGGATGTCCGTGAATTAATAACAACAGTTATAACAGTAATATTAACAGATCCATCCTCCTCCTCGCTTACCAACGAGAAAGCGGACGAACAACCCCCATCCGTTGGCAGTTTTATTAACCATTCCATGAGTGTTGCACTATTTACTAGTCATGTACTTAGTCAAATTAAAAGCGGTACTTTAGTTATACTTGTCTATGATCGAGAAACTGTGCTCCAAGTCGTCCATAACCGTGGACACGGCTTTCAGAAAGATTTACCCTGCAGGGGTCACAAATAGCAGCACACACTTGATCAAGCTCGGAAAAACCAAATCAAAACCCAACGAGGCATTCACGACAAAGCGATCACAGGATTCAGAAATGTTTCTGGGGGCCACCCCATTAAGCTACCCGCAACGAAGTTGGCCGGCTCCAAGACGGACCCAAGGTTTGCGACAATGGCTGTAAACGACTGGGAACCTGAAAATGTGACTGGGCTTGTCGATACCGCGAAAACATTCCGCATTCTTAAACAGTACAGGTGCTCCTCGCACAATCGTAAATAAAGTAGTAAAGCATGGCATAAGTACAGAATAGTAATAAACCCCCAAACTACTTGTGGCCCCAAGAAATAAGAATGAATCAAGCTCTAGCTCAGGGGGGTCCATAAGGCCTCCCGGGTGTGGATAGTGCGAATAGTCAAGGAACAGGAATCAAGTACTCGGGGTCCTACGAGACACAAGTGAGCATGAAAAACCAAATAACAGATATTGCTCACCAGTGCCACTTTCATTAGTTATCCCATTACTACTCAGGTTAAGTTGTTTAGGTACCTCATTAACCATCAGACACTCACATACCCTACACATGCTATTCTACAACTCGCATGGCTCAAACAACTCCTGTATTAATGGCTCATGGGATGGAGGAACAAGCTTCGGTGGGGTTTAAAAGTAAAGGCTATGCAGTACTTGGGATTCAATTTAATGCAATCGCGACTCAATGATGCAAGAATAAGATAGAGGCAATAGGTACTATATGTATGCATGCATGTGGTAGTGCTTGCCTGGCAGCTCAGTTGAAGCGAGGGACGGATCTGGGTAGTGCTCCTGGGATTCCTGATATATTCCCTGCTCAGCGTCTATTCGAAGAAGAACCAAACAAACAAGGGCCAACATAAATAGAGTGCACAAGCATATGAATTAAAATGCGTCAAGCAAACAATCATGCCATGATGAATGATGCACAATTTGCATGGCAATAATGTAGCATGGCATGGGTGAGGTGTGGGGTGCAAGATTAAAGCATTTTATTAAGTTTTTAGCCTGGTTTGCTCTCATAACACTTGTTGTATACTTATTATTTATATGATGCATGCTGAAATTCAGAACATGGAATGCATAGATAGAACGGCTCGTCGCGCTGATCGATTTAGACATATTATTTATCAAATTTGGAGTTATAAAACTAAAGTTATTAATTAATTAAGAAAAACGGCATTTTATTGTAATTTTTAGTCATCTCAAAATTTTAAATTGCTCAAACATTATTTTGAATAGCATATTTGAACTCCTCACATTTTCTGATTCAAAAACATATATCATTTGTTGAATTTGGAAATATATTTTAAAAGATATGAAAAACAGATTTGAATTCGAATTTGAAACAATTTTGAAAAAGGTTTAATTAAACAGCAACGCAGAAACCATTTTGTACTCACACAGATCTAGCCATTGACACTGCCAAGTGGGCCCGGGCTGATCTGGCGGTAACAGGCGCACCGAAGGGTTTTCTGTACCGCGGCCTTAGCTAGCCCAGGTCACTGACCGGTGGATCCGTCGGTGGGTCCGGGCCCCATGACAGCGAGAGGGGAGGGTCAGCCACGTGTCGCGGCAAAGGGAGCGCGGGTTGAGGGCCTAAGAGCTCGGGGCTTAACTTCAAAACGGACGGAGAGGCTGACGGTGGGGCTCGGTGGTACCGCGGGTTAAGGAAAAAACAAAAGAGGGGGCGATTTGAAAAGTTTCCACACGCCCCTGTAGATCTTCCCTGCACCTGCGGACGGATCGGTGCTTGACCGACGCGGGGCGCGGCACGGGGATTCGAAGCCGCGACACGGGGCGCACGCCCTAAGGGGTGGAGCCAGTGCGGCTGGGTTCGGGAGGTTGACAGAAGGGCGGCTGGTGGCTAGGTATGTCGCTGCGAGGCGCAGCACGGACCAGACGGCAATGGCTGCCGTGCATCGAGGGCGCTCGGCGAAAGGAACGGCGACGCTAGGGGTCTACGGCAAGGCGGAGGGTGTGATGGAGGAAGTAGTGCTCACCGCGGAGCGATCGGAGAGGTCGGATCGTGCGGGGAGGCGCTATAGCGACGAGGACGCAGAGGCCGGGAACTAGGGTTTCGGAGGCGAGAGCGTCGGTGCACAGCGTCGCGGTGGTGTCGGCTCCTCCTCGACTGATCATTCAGGAACGTTGACGAGGCCCAGCTCCGCTTCCCCGAGAACCAGATACTCCCTCCCGCCGCCGTGGTAAACAAGGAAAAGAGGAGGCCGAGGGTGGCCGGTGGAGAGGGTAGACAGGGAGGAAAAAGAGGGAGGCGCCACGGCCAGGGGTGGATCTGGCGAGGTAGAGGAGGCGTGGGGAAGGGAATAAACAGAGTGGGAGAGGAGAGGTGCCGTGTGGGCGCGGGATAGAGGTAAAGGTGGCTTCGGCCACCTTTAGCTTTCCTCCCTCACGTGCTTATCGTGCACAGCCAGAGGCAGGGAGAGGGGCTGCCGGTGGCCCAGTGTGAGGGGAAGGAGGCCGGCTCAGAAGGTGGGGCCTCATGGCAGGGAGAGAAAGATAGAGATAGAGAGAAAGGGGTAGAGCTCGGTTAGGAGCTAGGGTTGGAGGAATGGGGTGGCTCGGGTTAGGGCTTTAGGGTTGGGGTAGGGCTTCGGCCTGGGAGGGTAGGGTGGCTAGGTGGCCTTGCTGTCCGAGAGGGAGAGGGAAAAACTTCGGGAAGGGGTTTGCATGGGGTTAGTTAGATCTTAGGGTTGGAGAGAGGGTTAGAGAGTGAGGGGAGATTAGGGTAGGGTATGGGCCAAGCAAAAACAAGCATGAAGGGGTATGGTGAGGAGAAGGAGATGATGAGGAAGAAGGTATAGGAACTCAAATGATGCATGGTCATGGTAAGATCAAGAAAAGGTGGGATGGAGGTAGCTAGGGTGTTGGTATGCATGATCAAGAGAGAGAAAAAGATGGACAAGGGGATGATCTTACAAGCTCATGCAAGGCACTACACAAGTGAGGTTGATGAGGTAGAGATGAAGAGAGAAAAAGAGAAGATCTCACAAGAGGAAGGTTCCACTCAAAACAAAGAAAAAACAAAGAAAAGCAAAGGTGTTGATGATGGTTGCATGGCCCATGCAAACATTAAATGCCATGTGTTATTCTTATGAAAACAAAATAGATGATCATGGCATTTATACATATGCATTCCAAAAGGTGGAATAAAGGCCAAACAAAAGAAACTAGAATTGGATCCACCCTAACCCACATGAGCTAGATTAAATGCCAAAAGGAAATAAAAGCCCATGGTTAATTTGGATGGTGGAATTATAAGGTGGTGACAAAGAAAGGTGGTGGATTGGAATAAAAGATATGCCCCCAACTCAACTTGGGCATCAAGCATTTATCAAGAACCGAATACAATATATCAAGAGCCAAATACAATTAATAATGCATATGAGAGAAGAACCAAATGGAAAAGGGTTTTATATGATGCTCAAATGCAAGGTGGCATGATGACATGAGCATGATATAATTATGATGCAACAATTATATGTAGGAAGTAGCCATTATATATAGATTAGACTAGTAGCATTGCAATTGTTAGACAATTGGGATGCTACACCGCGCGAGAAGGCTGGCCCATTAGGGCGTCGGCCACCCCCTTTGGCCCTTCTCCCTCTTGCCTTTCCCTAATGGGCCATCTTCCCTCCGGAATTGGCCCATTAAGCCTTTTGACCTTTAAATTGATTTTCTCTTTTATTAAATAATTATGAATAAATGATTAAAGCAATATTTAACATTCATTCACATATTATTCAATCTCCGTGGTTATGGAACACCTTCCACCTCCACTTTGGACATCCTCCGGACTTACCGAAACCCTTCCGATTTTCTCTGTACTATTCTTCGGCGATTCTTTCGATCCTATAAACACTCTCTAAGCATCATCAAACCCTTAAGTGTGATACCCTATAGTTCGGGAACACTCCAGACATGGTCGGGACACTCCCAGACCAATGATCGACAGAGGGACCTAGATGGCCATGTGACCCCTGCGTGTTCCACGAAGATTTTTCGTTGTTTGAACTGGGATGGTCGTGTCTTATTCCCTTTGTCTCTCTATAATTGCAATGCCCGAGATCTGATCAATGACATCACCATGTCATGTCCAATCTCGTTACTGAACAATGCTACCGGACTCGTTCCGACAAGTGATATCCCTGTGATCAAATAACACGCTGCACAGCTATTGGATATAACTTCTCTTGGGTGAGCCCTTAAGTATCTTTCCGTCACGTGGACGGACAAATCCCGCTATTGACATATATTGCCTCTACGGTTCCTCCGAGTACCTAAACACACCTTTATAATCACTGTATTACCAAGTGATGCTTGATGCTATCTAAGCACTCTCGAGAGACAGTGATTGATATAGCCTCACGGTCTAAGGAATAGTCTACGAGGATCCATTTCTAATCATGGTAACTTGAACTTCGTGACATGATCGGGTCACAATGTTTAGGTTGGGTATTGGTTCATCATCTCATTCTCAGAATGTGTTGACTCCATTTTCAACTGGCATAAATGCCACATGATCAGGAAACTTGATCATTTGTTGACCAATGAACCAGTGACTAGAGTTTCACTGGGAACCCCTGGTTGTTTATATATCACACGTGTATTGATGTTTCCACTCAATACAGTTATAGCATGATATAAAACTTAATCATAAACTTTATGAAATATGATAATAGTCCTTATTACTATTTGTCTCTAGGGCATATTTCCAACAATTGGACCCTTCGCAAGATAAGTGAAATGTTTTAATACAATGCACTTCTGCTACTACACTATGAAGGAAACTAACAACTATTTTTTGCCAGAATGTTGTTTTGCGGGAGATCAAGTCAAGAACTACTATCCTTCGTTCAGCGAGCAGTTCGACTTCCTAAGAGCGGATGCGGTCATTTGGGAGCCGGACACATCATTTGCGAGAGTCGAAAGATATCTCAACGGGATATCTACTTTACTAGAGATCAGGAGTACTAGCTGACTAAATCGAAGATCATCTTCGATTTTCAAGTCAAGGAGACATCTAAACATAGGGTCATGAGGCAATTCAGTCTTTGCTAGTTGGTAGATCCTCCACATCCAGAGGTCCCCCTTACAGATTTGGTGCAAACGTGAGTAACTATATACACATTCAGATTGTCTTCATTTTATTTTTTAATGATGGTCTAACATAGTGTAATTGCAGGTACATTCGGAAGGATAATAACAGAAGCGCAACTCAATGGCTTCAATGTTTTTAGAGTTATGTTATAGAGTGGCAGGATGCAATGGCTCAAGTGTGGCAAGCTGGCCCGTTTAATATGGAGCTATTCCATGCATACTTATAAAGGTACATGACCATGACATGACAACGTCCCATCCATCACGCGCACGACGATGAGATATACCCTAGCCAGTCAACTTTGGAGTCCAGAGAGTCAGCGGTAAATACTCTTTTCTTGCCTAATGAACATGTTAGCCAATATAAGGCTTACTTATCTACGATACAAATGTAGGCCGATATGACATGGGATCCACAGGCCGAAGTGGCTCAATATGGACGTTCTCTTTCGTACGCTCCTCTTGTAGCACGTCAAATGCAGTCACAGACTCAGTCCTTTCTCTAGTGTGTCCAGGAGAAGCTATGAAGTATCTACACAACGATCATGTGCACCAACATTTTGGATGTTGTTCAGCACCGAGTAGCACAGCGCCCCCACGTCACTCCACGGAGGAGCATTCCCCATGTGCCTCCCCGCAGCAGCGCACCCCATGTCCGTTCATGTAGCAGCCACCTCCAGACCAGGCTGGAGGCTCTGCGTGGAAGCAGCAACACCCTCGTCCACTCTGCCATGGGCCTCGTCCATGGCTCTCACAACAGGAGACGCCGAGATCACCACCTCCAGACCAGGCTAGAGGCTCGGCTTGGCAGCAGCAGCAACTGCAATTTACTTTCGACCAATGCTAGTAGCAGTTTACTTTCGTCCAGTGGCAACAACAGCAGCACATCCCCTTCATGAACTTTGATTATCGCCCACAATCCCAGCCTGAGCGTCAGTATTTTCCTACCTATTTTTTATTATATGCAGTATGCAATCATTGAGTACTTAATTTTTTTACATGCGCAGGAGGATATGGACAATTGAACATGTCCTCCATAGGTTCGTGCGCGACTGATGAGGAGGAGGATTAGTGGACATAGCAGGATCAGGTTGACTAGTTCGACCAGTATCAAATGCAGCAGACACCACCACCGTCCTCACACAGGATATACTGACCTAGGGTGATGGGTCAACTCTACCTCCTCGTAATGTGGGGGCTGTTGGAGATATGCCCAAGAGGCAATAATAAAAGTGGTTATTATTATATCTTTGTGTTTATGATGAATGTTTACATCCCATGCTATAATTGTATTATAAGGAAACACTAATACATGTGTGTTTTGTAAACATAAAAGAGTCCCTAGTAAGCCTCTTGTTGAACTAGCTTGTTGATTAGTAGATGATCATGGTTTCCTGATCATGGACATTGGATGTCATTAATAACAAGGTTATATCATTAGGAGAATGATGTGATGGACACACACCTATAGTAAGCGTAGCATAAGATCAAGTCATTAAGTTCGTATTGCTATAAGCTTTCAAATGCATAGTAACCTAATCCTTTGACCATGAGGTTATGTTAATCACCATCACCGGATGGGTACTTTGATGACATCAAACACCGCTTCGTAACTGGGTGGTTATAAAGGTGTCATTGGGTATTCTGAAAGTATGTGTTGAAGCGCATGGACCAAGATTGGGATTTGCCCATCCATATGACGGATAGATATGCTTTGGGCCCTCTCGGTGGAATGTCATCTAGTTAGCTTGCAAGCATGTGACTAGGTCACAAGGGATGATATAACATGGAACGAGTAAAGAGTACTTATCAGTAACGAGGTAGAACTAGGTATGGAGATACCGACGATCAAACCTCGGATAAGTAGAATATCGCGTGACAAAGGGAATTGGTTTCGTATGTTAATGGTTCTATCGATCACGAAGTCATCGTTGAGTATGTGGGAGCCGTTATGGATCTCCAGATCCCGCTGATGGTTATTGATCGGAGAGGTGTCTTCATCATGTTTGCATATTCACGAACCGTAGGGTGACACACTTAAGGTTCGAAGTTGTTTTAAGTAGATATGGAATATGCGTTGGAGACCGAATGTTGTTCGGAGTCTCGGATTGGATTCGTGACATCACGAGGAGATCCGGAATTGTCCGGAGAATAAGATTCATATATTGGGGATCATTTTCTAAGTTAGGAAATGTTCCGGAGTATTTGTATGGGGATTCTAGAAGGTTTCGGAATGTTCCGGAAGGTTCTAGGAGATTTCTTGGAGTTTGCTTGAAAACCAAGAAAGGATCAAGGAGTCCTTGTGGGGCAAGACAAGGAGTCGTGGGGGAGGAGGACTCCTCCCCCCTCCCAATCCACCGGCCAAGGAAGGGAGGGGAGTCCTACTAGGACTCCCCCTCCCATGGCGCCTCCCTCCTTTAAATAGAGGGGCGGGGGCGCCACCCCCTTGCCCCCCCCACTCCAAACTCTGGCCGCCGCCTCTCTCCTCCTCCTTCCCTCTGCTCAGGCTTAGGCGAAGCCCTGCAGAATTCTCTACTCCACCACCACCACCACCCCGTCGTGCTGCTGGGATTCCGTGGAGAAGATCTACTACCTCCGCTGCTCGCTGGAATGGGGAGAGGAAGGTCTGCTTCGACTCTGCACGTGTGACCGACTGCGGAAGCGCTGCCGGAACGCGGCGCCGGAAGGATCGTCCACACGATCTTGAGATCGGAAAGTGATCGACTACATCAACCACGAGATCCAATCTCGTAACGCTTTTGGATCTATGAGGGTTAGTACATATCTATCTTGTTGCACATGTCTAATAGATTAGATCTTGGCTTTTATCTAGATTAGATCTGGGTTTTGTTCGTTCTTGCGGTAGAAATTTTTTGTTTTCCATGCTACGAACCCATCAGTGGTATCAGAGCCGTATTTATGCGTAGATCTGTTGCACGAGTAGAACACAATGGTTTGTGGGCGTTGGTGCTCATGCCGTCTTTTGCTTTGTGTACTTTGCATCTTGCGGTATGGTGGGATGAAGCGGCTCGGGCTAACCTTACATGTCATCGCACATGAGACTTGCTCCACGCTTGACGTGTAACTTGCTTTGCACAAGTGTCTTTGCGGGTGTCTGTCTCTCCCACCATAGTATAGATCCAATCTACACTTTGCACTTGATAGCACTTGTATCAACGTTGTGGTTCAGTTTCGTAGGTAAGATCCGTTCTTATTCGAAAGCCCCAAACCAGGTAAAACATGCAAAGAAAATTAGAGGCGTCTAACTTGTTTTTGCAGGGGTTTTGTGATGTGATATGGCCATCATGTTATTGTGATTATATTTGATGTATGCAATGATCCTTGTTGTAATATGGCAACCGGCAGGAGCCTAATGGTTGTCTTTAATTCTGTTAAGACCTGCATGTCTATTCATCTTGTAATAGCTTTATTCCAAGTAGTTGTAATAGTTGCTAGTGATGATGGACAACCATGAAGTGGCGCCACTGACCTTGACGCAATGCTGGTGATGATGGAGATCATGTCCGTGCTTTGGAGATGGAGATCAAAGGCATAAGAAGAAAGGGCCATATCATATCACACTAATTATGAATTGCCTATGATGTTAATCCTTTATGCATCTTGTATTGCTTAGATCGCGACGGTAGCATTATAAGATGATCCCTCTCACTAAATTTCAAGTAATAAAGTGTTCGTCCTTAGTTGGCACCGTTGCTAAGACTCGTCGTCTCGAAGCATCTCGTGATGATCGGATGTGATAGATTCTACGTGTGCATACAACAGGTGCAAGCCAGATTTGCACATGCGGAAACTAAGGTTAATCTTGACGAGCCTAGCATGTATAGACATGGTCTCGGAACACGGAATACCGAAAGGTAGAGCATGAATCATATAAGTGATATGATGAACATGAAGATTGTTCGCCGATGAAACTGCATCTTCTCTCGTGAAGATCGGACTTGGTGTAGTGAACTTGGTTCGTGTAATCACTAAGACAATGTGAGGGATGTTGTTTTGAGTGGGAGTTCACCTAGTTAATTTAAGAATTAAAATTGAACTCAATTTATCATAAACTTAGTCTAAACTGCTTGCAAATTTGTTGTAGATTATGGCGAACCTCTCCATCAATTTCAATGCGTTCCTAGAGAAAGAAAAGCTTAAGAACAATGGAAGCAACTTCACGGACTGGCTCCGTGGTCTGAAGATTGTCCTCAGGGCTGGTCAGATGACCTATGTGCTCGAAGCACCGCTAGGTGACCCACCTGCAGATGATGCCACCGATGACGTAAAGAATGTTTACGCCACTCGGAAAAATCATTACTCCATAGTTCAGTGTGCCATCCTGTACGGTTTAGAAATGGAGCTCCAGAAGCGTTTTGAGCACCACGACCCGTTCGAGATCATTAAGGAGCTCAAGCTCATTTTTGAGACTCACGCGGCCGTGGAGAGCTATGAGGCCTCCGAAAAGTTCTTTAACTGTAAGATGGAAGAGGGAAGCTCCGTTAGCGAGCACGTGCTCACCATGTCTGGGCACGCGAACAAGCTCCAAGAGTTGGGGATAACGATTCCTAATGAGTTAGGGATTCACCGTGTCCTCCAATCACTGCCACCGAGTTATAAGAACTTTGTGATGAACTACAATATGCACTGCATGAACAAGACGTTGCCTGAACTATCATCCATGCTGAAAACTGCTGAAGTGGAGATCAAGAAGGAGCACCAAGTGTTGATGGTCAATAAGACCACCAATTTCAAGAAACAGGGCAAGCCTAAGAAAAAGGGCAACTTCAAGAAGGACGGCAAGAAAGCTGCCGCACCTGCTAAGAAGCCCAAGGCTGGTCCTAAGCCTGAAACTGAATGCTTCTACTGCAAGGGTGCTGGTCACTGAAAGCGTAACTGCCCCAAGTACCTGGCGGATCTGAAGAACGGCAACATCAAGAAGAAAGGTATATTCGATATACATGTTATTGATGTGTATCTTACTAGTAATCGTAGTAGTGCCTGGGTATTTGATACTGGTTTGGTTGCTCATATTTGTAACTCGAAACAGGAGCTGCGGAATAAACGAAGACTGGCAAGAGACGAGGTAACGATGCGCGTTGGAAATGGCTCCAAGGTTGATGTGATCGCCGTCGGCACGCTCCCTCTACATCTACCTTCGGGATTAGTTTTAAATTTAAATAATTGTTATTTGGTGTCTGCGTTGAGCATGAACATTATATCTGGATCTTGTTTATTGCGAGACGGTTACTCTTTTAAGTCTGAGAATAAAGGTTGTTTGATTTATATGAGTAATATCTTTTATGGTAATGCACCTGAGATGAATGGTTTATTCTTATTGAATCTCGATAGTAGTGATACACATGTTCACAACATAGATGCTAAACGAATAAAATTGAATGATAATTCTACATACATGTGGCACTGTCGTCTTGGTCACATTGGAGTGAAGCGTATGAAGAAACTCCATTCTGATGGACTTCTTGAATCACTTGATTTTGAATCACTTGAAAGATGCGAAGCATGTCTAATGGGAAAAATGACTAAGACTCCATTCTCTGGAATAATGGAGCGAGCTACAGACTTATTGGAAATAATACATACCGATGTGTGCGGTCCAATGAGTGTAGCATCGCGTGGTGGATATCGTTATGTTCTCACTTTCACGGATGACTTAAGTAGATATGGGTATGTCTACTTTATGAAACATAAGTCCGAAACTTTCAAGAAGTTTAAGGAATTTCAAAGTGAAGTGGAAAATTATCGTAACAAGCAGATTAAGTTTCTGCGTTCTGACCGCGGAGGTGAATATCTAAGTTATGAGTTTGGCATGCATTTAAATACATGTGGAATACTTTCGCAGTTGACACCGCCGGGAACACCACAGCGTAATGGTGTGTCCGAACGTCGTAATCGAACTCTCTTAGATATGGTTCGGTCTATGATGTCTCTTACAGATTTACCGCTATCGTTTTGGGGCTATGCATTAGAGACAACCGCATTCACTTTAAATAGGGCACCATCTAAATCCGTTGAAACGACACCGTACGAATTGTGGTTTGGTAAGAAACCTAAGTTGTCGTTCCTTAATGTTTGGGGTTGCGAAGCGTATGTAAAGAAGTTACAACCTGATAAGCTTGAACCCAAAGCGGAGAAATGCGTCTTCATAGGATACCCTAAAGAAACAATTGGGTATACCTTCTATCATAGATCCGAAGGCAAAGTTTTCGTTGCCAAGAATGGATCCTTTCTTGAGAAGGAGTTTCTCTCGAAGGAAGTGACTGGAAGGAAAGGTAGAACTCGACGAGGTTATTGAACCTTCTCTCGGAGTTGAGAGTAGCGCAGCACCGGAAGATGTTTTTGTGCCGCCTGCACCAATTGGAGAGGAAGCTCATGATGGTGATCATGAAACTTCGAACGAAGTTACTGCAGAACCTCGCAGGTCAACGAGGATTCGTACCACTCCTGATTGGTATGACTCTACCTTGAACGTCATGTTGGTGGACAACACTGATGACCCTGCGACGTATGAAGAAGCTATGGTGAGCCCAGATTCCGACAAATGGCTAGAAGCCATGAAATCCGAAATGGGATCCATGTACGAAAACCAAGTATGGACTTTGGTGGACTTACCGGATGGCCATAAGGCTGTCGAGAACAAATGGATTTTCAAAAGAAAAACAGATGCTGATGGTAATGTTACCGTCTATAAGGCTCGACTTGTCGCGAAAGGGTTCCGACAAATTCAAGGAGTTGACTACGATGAGACTTTCTCACCAGTAGCGAAGCTAAAGTCTGTGAGGATTTTGTTAGCAATTGCTGCATATTTCGATTATGAGATTTGGCAGATGGATGTCAAAACGGCGTTCCTTAATGGTGACATTGAGGAAGAATTGTATATGGTACAACCCAAGGGTTTTGTCGATCCTAGTGATGCTGACAAGGTATGCAAACTTCAGCGCTCCATTTATGGACTGAAGCAAGCATCCTGGAGTTGGAATCAACGTTTTGATAAAGTAATCAAAAACTTTGGATTTATACAAACTTATGGAGAAGCTTGTATTTACAAGAAAGTGAGTGGGAGCTCTGTAGCATTCCTAGTACTATATGTAGATGACATATTGTTGATGGGGAATGATATAGAACTTCTTAATAGCGTCAAAACCTATTTGAATAATAGTTTTTCAATGAAGGATCTTGGCTAAGCGGCATATATTCTAGGCATCAAGATTTATAGAGATAGATCAAGACGCCTAATAGCGCTTTCACAAAGTACATACTTGGACAAAGTTCTAAAGAAGTTTAGAATGGAAGAGAGCAAGAAAGGGTTCGTGCCCATGTTCTCAGGTAAGACTTTGAGTAAGACTCAAAGTCCAGCTACGGCAGAAGATAGAGAGAAGATGAATAATATTCCCTATGCCTTGGCCATAGGTTCTATCATGTATGCCATGCTGTGTACAAGACCGGATATAGCACATGCTGTTAGTTTGACTAGCAGATATCAAAGTGATCCTGGAATGGAGAACTGGACAACGGTCAAGAATATCCTAAAGTACCTGAATAGGACTAAGGATATGGTTCTTTCTTATGGAGGTGATGAACAGCTTGTTGTAAACGGTTACACTGATGCTAGTTGGAACACCGATCCAGATGACTCGAAGTCACAGTCTGGATACGTATTTATTTTGAATGGTGCTGCAGTGAGCTGGAGGAGTGCCAAGCAAAGCGTTATGGCGAAATCTTCAACTGAATCGGAATACATAGCTGCTTTGGAGGCTGCACAAGAAGCCATATGGATGAAGGAGTTCATTACTGAACTTGGCGTGGTTCCCAGTGCGTTGGACCTGATGGCCATCTACTGTGACAACACAGGTTCCATAGCTAATGCACAGGAGCACTACAACTAAAATAAAGATACATCACGACACTACCATTGAAATGAAGATACATTGCTACTGAGACATACATCTACCTTTCCTGAGTCTAGCGCGGGTACTTCCCGATCTTGTCCCCACATTCCTCCGTGTAACTACCTCGGTGAATTACGCTCCTAGTACAAGCCTGGATGATCAGAAATGGTTGAAATAGTACGGTGGGGCCCAAATGTCACTCACAGGTAGACCTTTCGGCCGTCCCAACCATTTCCAAACATCGGGACAAGAACGGGCGGCGTAATCGGCAGGCGAAGGGATCAACTACATACACAAATGAGTATGTATGCAAGCCACCATACGATAGTACATCAGAGCCATTCCATCTAAAAAGAAAGGAAATATAGCAACGCCATACGGCAAGATCCAAATATCCTAGATAGATATAATAGTTCAGGATATCTCCTCATACATCAAACATCAGAGTATCAAGCGGAAGCGGAAGACAAAATCCGAGTACGGATAAGAAGCAAATCGGCATAAGATGCCCCATAAATAAGCACATCCCTCCCACAGATCTCACGGATCCCCGTTCCCGGAATCTCTACACCGAATGATCGTTGCCCACAGCGTCCGTCTCTTCCACCCAGTATCCATCTTGCGAGGGTACCTGTTCATCTGAACCAATAATTTATCGTGTGAGACCCTAGGGGTACTCAGCAAGTCTTTATGCCTCTAAAGGGGACACAACCTGGGGTGACGCAATTGCAGCAAAAGATAAACCCTAACAATTCTATAGATACTCGCTAACCATCCGCCTAACCAGAGATAGACGGATGTCCGTGAATTAATAACAACAGTTATAACAGTAATAAAGGTAATCTTAACAGATCCATCCTCCTCGCTTACCGACGAGGAAGCGGACGAACAACCCCCCATCCGTTGGCAGTTTTATTATCCATTCCATGGGTGTTGCACTATTTACTAGTCAGGTACCTAGTCTAGTCAAATTAAAAGCGGTACTTTAGTTATGCTTGTCTATGATCGAGAAACTGTGCTCCAAGTCGTCCATAACCGCGGACACGGCTTTCAGAAAGTTTTACCCTGCAGGGGTGCACAAATAGCAACACACACTCGATATGCCTCGGAAAAACCAAATCAAAACCCAACGAGACAGTCACGACAAAGCAATTACAGGATTCAGAAATATTTCAGGGGGCCACCCCATTAAGCTACCCGCGACGAAGCTGGCCGGCTACGATACGGAGTCAAGGTTTGGGTGGACGGCTGTAAACGACTGGGAACCCGAAAATGTGACTGGGCTTGTCGATACCGCGAAATCGTGTCCCGGCCCTAAACAGTACAGTGTGCAGTACCTCGCACAATTTAAATAAAGCAGTAAAGCATGGCATAAGTACAGGATAGTAAATAAAACCTCAAACTAGTTTGTGGCCCCAAGAAATAAGAATGAATCAAGCTCTGGCTCAGGGGGGTCCATAAGCCTCCCGGATGTGGATAGCGCGAATATTCTTGGAACAGGAATCAAGCACTCGGGGTCTTACGGGACACAAGTGAGCCTGAAAAACCAAATAGCGAATATGGCTCACCGATGCCACTTTCATTAGTTATCCCATTACTACTCAGGTTAAGTTGTTTAGGTACCTCGTTATCCATCAGACACTCACATACCCTACACATGCTGTTCTACGACTCGCATGGCTCAAACAACTCCTGTAGTAATGGCTCATGGGATGGAGGAACAAGCTTCGGTGGGGTTTAAAAGTAAAGGCTATGCAATACTTGGGATTCAGATTAATGCAATCGCGACTCAATGATGCAAGAATAAGATAGAGGCAGTAGGTACTATATGTATGCAAGCATGTGGTAGTGCTTGCCTGGCAGCTCAGTTGAAGCAAAGGATGGATCTGGGTAGTGCTCCTGGTTCTCTTGATATATCCCCTGCTCAGCGTCTATTCGAAGAAGAACCAAACAAACAAGGGCCAACATAAATAAAGTGTGCAAGCATATGAATAAATGCGACAAGCAAACAATCATGCTATGATGAATGATGCACAATTTGCATGGCAATAAGGTAGCATGGCATGGGTGAGGTGTGGAACACAAGAATAAATCATTTTATTGAGTTTTAGCCCCATTTTAATCTCATATTAGTTGCTGTACTCTTTATATTTATATGATGCATGCTTCAAATCAAACCAAGGAATGCATAAACAGAAAGGTCTCGTCGAGCTAATCATTTTAGACATATCATTTGTTAAATTTGGATTTATAAATCAAAAGTTATTAATTATTTAAGAAAAAGGGGCATTTATTGTAATTTAAATAAACTTGGAAATTTAAGTGTTCAAAATATATTTTGGATTGCATATTTGAATTCCTCACATTTTCTGATTTGAAAACATATCTTATTTGTATTATTTGGATTAATATTTGAAAAGTTATTTGAAAACAGAATTCTATTTGAATTTGAAATAATTTGAAAAAGGATTTGAAATTAAAACAGAAAACAGACTAACTTTTCTCACACAGGCAAAACTAGCCGCAGACAGTGACATGTGGGCCTCCTGCTGACTGGGCGACAACGTGGCAGAAAAGGTTTTCCTCACCGCGGCAGTGCCCAGCCCGTGACGCTGACAGATGGGACCGCTGGCTCGCAGGCCCACTTGACAGAGAACGGTGGGGGGCTGCCCACGTGGCGCGGCGAGGGAGTGCGGGTTGAGGGTGCTTAACTAGGGGGGCCTATCTGCAAAACTTCCGCGGAGACAGACAGGTGGGACCGATTGGAGCGCGGGTTACTGGACGCAAAAAGGCAGGGGTGTAAGCAGAAAACGACTGTGGCTGTACTGTGCTTCTTCCTCGCGTGCAGAGACCGATCGGTGCTCGCACGCGCGGACGCGACGCGGGGATCGAACCAGGGACCTGCGGGCGCGCGCTGGGGTGGCGAACCGGTGCGGTGGGTTGGGCTAGGTGGCAGAGAGGTGGTCTGGGGCCTAGCTAAGGTTTCTGCGACGCTGCGGGGACGAGCAGACGCACACGACGCCGGCGCACAGAGGGTGCTCGACGGAGCGCACGTCGCGGCCAGGACACGACGGTGAAAGCAAGGGTGTCCAGGAGGGAGGTGGGCTCACCGCGAGTGTGTCGGAGGCGTTGGATCGGGTCGGCGGGCAGACGATCGGTGACGACGCAGACGGATGGCGATCTAGGGTTTCGCGGCGGGCGCGTCGGTGTTCTTCGGCTCCGGTGCTCCTCCTCTGCGACGGCGCGTACAGGACGATGCAGTGGACGACCGTGAGCTTCCCCGACACCCAGGAGCGCCACGCCACCGGCTGGTAGAGGGAGATCGGTGGAGGCCGAAGGTTGGCCGGCGAGGTGTAGACGGCGGTGGAGAGAGAGGGGGAGAGGGCAGGGCGCCTTCGGGGTAGATCTGGGGAAGCAGGGGAGGCGAGAGAGGGGGTGGATAAGGCAGAGAGGAAGCGAGGATGCCGTGGGGAGGTGGTAGACGATAAAGGTGGCTCGGCCACCTTTTGCCCTCCTCCTCACGTGCTCGGCTGGGAGGCCAGGGCAGGGCAGGGGCAGGTAGGGGAGCTGCCAGGTGGGGTAGGGCAGGCCAGGGTCGGGGTGGTTCGGGCTGGGGCCCCTAGGGCAGAGAGAGCACGAGAGGGAGAGGTGAGGGTAGCCTCCGGTAGGGTAGATCTAGGCTCGGGTTTGAGCTAGGTGGGGAGCTAGGGTTGGGGTGGTTCGGGCTGGGTGAGGGACCAGGTGGGGCCTGCATGGCAGGTAGAAGGGAGGGCCGAAAGAGAGGGGGAGATGGTAGCTTAGGGTTTAGGTCATGGTGGGGTTAGGAGAGAGGGGGTTATGGTGATGATGATGGAGTAGGTTAGATGACTAGGGTTAGGGTTTAGGGTTAGAGTTAGATGAGGGCAAGGTAGATTAGGGTTTACTATGGACAAGGTCAAGCCAAGATCAACCAAGATCAAACCAAAACAAAACAAGAAAAGAGGGGGAGGTGGTTTACGCATGATCAAATAAGATCAAGCCAAAAGAAAAGATAGAGGTAGAGATGATCCACTCCAAGAACAAATAAAATCCAAATGACAAGCAAAAGGTGGTGCTTGCATGGCCCATGCAAATTATTTAATGCCATGATAATTCTTGTGAAAACAATATTCTTTCATGGCATTATTATTATGCAACCCAAAGTTGGAGTAAGGCCCAAGCAAAGGAATTTAGAAAGAATTCCAAGTGGAGTATATGGAGATGATCACATTGGATTATATTTGGGACTTGCTAGTGTGTATATGCCACTAGGTATTTAATAAGCCCACAAAATATCCCAACATGATGATAACCCCAAAAACACACATATGGAAGCTAGGAAAAAGGTTCCACCCACAAGGCATGCAAAGGTGGCCATGTGGCTCTCATGTATCAATAATGTGAAAACAACATGACACTAAGATGAGAGCATGTGGTAAAAGAATTGGATCCATCCCAACCCACATGAGCTAGAGATAAACTCAAATAAAGCCAAGCTCATATTTAGTTGGATGGTGGAATTATAAGGTGGTGACAGAGAAAAGGTGGTGGAGTTAATAAGAGATATGCCCCCAACTCAACTTGGGCATTACACAATATATCAAGAACCAAATACAATATCAAGAGGCAAATACAATTAATAATGCATATGAGATAAGAACCAAATGGAAAAGGGTTTGATATGATGCTCAAATGCAAGGAGGCATGATGACATGAGCATGATACAATGATGATGCAACAATTATATATAGGAAGGTAGCATCTATATAGACTAGGCTAGTAGCATTGCAATTGTTAGACAATTGGGATGCTACAACTCTCCCCCACTAAACAAGAATCTCGCCCCGAGATTCCTAGGAAAAAGAAAACAACACAAGGATAGGCGGGTGTCCGAACGAAGGTGACCCTCACGTTCCCAAGGTGATGAAGAACTGAATGGTGCGACCACTACACCTTGCGAAACTTGCTAGACTTGTTGCGAGTCTTGCGTTTTGCTAGAGAAACAATGGTTAGAAGAGTTGAAGGATTGTCGTGAGACAAGAAGGATAGGATGGACATAGCTCCGGTATTCTCAAGAAACATGATAAGAGAAAAAGGACCACTTGAGAAAGAAAGGACAGGATGATGTAGCATGGATAAAGAAAGGCACACCGATAAGATTAAAGATTTACCGATACTAGAGAGGATGAATCTTTGTCTCGCCGGAAGAATAGAGCTAGATTGGAGAGGTTTTGAAGCACTATGACAATAGCATCGTATTCTCTCTCGGATTTTAGAAATGAATTTTGGAAACACTATTGCCTTCAAACAATAGAGTCCCTTGATATTAACAGAAAGATTTGGTTAGACATCGTCGGATTAGATTCTTCTTGCGCCGGTAAGACCCAAAGGATCACGCAATTGAGGTGCGCGGATATGACTTCTAGAGACGGATGTGAGGCTAGATCATGGTGGAAACCCGAGAAGCAAGGATATGGAGGATCTGGAGTTTATTGTAGAGATACTTATTGCTTTCTTTGGCCTTGAGGCTAACGCAATAGATTGTGGCTGAGGGCATGAACCATAATTGGCTTTACCACGAAAAAAAGAATTGATGAAACAAGAAGAGAGATAGGTTCCTTTCATCTTGTTTGGGGATGTAGAGCACCGGTAAAAAGACGAGGATAGAAAGGAGTTTGCGTTTGTTTCCACCAGATAACAGAAGATTTTGCTCCGTGTAGGAAAATATGAGATCACCAACGAGATATTATTGATTACTTTCTTCGAGAGAGCACTCCGGAAAAACAAGGACGGAAGTAAAAGTATCGAGGGATAAAGGCCACTTCTAACTTCCGTGGGATGAGCGAAATCAAATGAATTCCCCAATTCATTGTACAAGAGCGAATGATAAGAGTAGTGGTATGGTAGCTACTCCATCCCGCACTCAAAGCATTACTCCGCACATGAATAAGGAAAAACCATGCAACCCAACTACCGAAACAGACTGAAGGTATTGACAAGAGCTCATGGATCTCCGTTAGAAAACGAGGTTAGATGCAAACGATTCCCGGATCCAAGATAGATAAGGGTGATGATGTTGTCGTCATACCTGATGTAACAAGCCACCGGAAAGATATGAAGGAAGATCATGGAGACAACTGCAAGATTCCACAGACAAAGAAAAAGATAGCACCACTTGAACAGAAGGATTACGAAAGATCTGAAAAGTCTTCATGGCCTCCGGTGGATTGAGCATAGACGATAGAACAAGAGAGTTTCAAGAGATCACTTGACGAGACTGAGGTGAAAGAACTCCATGTTCTCCTTGAAATGATTGAGAGAGATTTAGCAGTCTTGAGGAAACTTCGGCGGTACGACGATGATGACTTGCCAACAGGGAACAACTCCGGATTGGTTGAAGATGGAGGATGGGATTAACAATGGACTTGCTAATTCCAAAATTGAAGTGATCTATTTAGCAGAAGGACGTGGCCGAGATAGGTGACTTGAAAGAGTCAGAGTTCTCACTTTGAGACTTTGCACACAGGCAGTGTTCTCAAAGCTTGAGAGAAAAGACATAGATGATCTTCCATGTCCTTCCATTGATATAGAATAGGCAAGCATATTATCAACATATACCACCAAGGATTAACAAGATATTCCCAGAATATCAAGTTCAAAAGGCGAGAGAAACGAACAAATGCTCGAAACACTTTTTGAGCTCAACGCTCTTAGAAAGATCAATATTAAGAGCACGGGTTCGTGTTGAAGAAGATGCACTGGAAGAATAGATTATCTGGTTCTTCGGAAGAAAAGAGATGTCACCTGGTTCACGTTGTCGATTGGGTCACCGGTTACAAAGATAAAGAGTTCTTGGTTACGAACCGATGATATAGCTTTGCTTATGGTATGAGCTATCAGAGACGAAAAGATGTGCAGATATGGAGCTGAAAAAGATGTGCAGCATGATGAACAGATGATAGACCGCCGTAGTGCCTTGAGAAACTCCGGATTTCCAAGGATGCTTGAATAAGCATAGATAGGATCACGGTGTACCCAAAATCACAGGAGTTGACCGTATCCTCCAGATGGTGACGGTTTATAGCATTTTCCATATTCCAATCGTCACTATCATGAGTGGAATATAGCTATGCCGAGAACCAAATTACAATCACCAGCATCGGATCGACACATGTTATGTAATTAGCCCAAGAGAAAAGGAGATGAAAAGAAACTCCAAGATTAAGCGCCGGTGACAAAAGAACGAGTTAGCATGGACATGCTGATAAAAGGAGATAGATAATGTTTCACACACGACTGGAGAGGAGTGTGGAAACACAGATGTATCAAAGAAAAAATTTCCGCATTTTTCGGCATTAAAATACCAATAGATGCGCAAAATCTCTTAGCAGATAGAGATTAGCAACAGATGGTTACACAGAAAGAGGAGTTGCTAGAAGGAAGAACACCCTTAAGAAGATGGCACCTGTTGACAAGGAGTCAGATAGATCGCGCCGGTTTTCAAAAGCCTGTCAATATGGAATGTACCAACAGTCGATAACCAAAGGCAGATAAAGATAACATGTTGGATGCAACAGATAGACAAGGAATTACACACACACACACACACTTTCTATGGTTCTACGGAAACCCAGAACACGTGAATCCTAGTTTGAATTTTAAGAAGAGGATTGAAAACGTTACACTTCCTTACCAGAAAAGGGTGGTGGTTGGGTAAGAAGAAAAGTGGAAGCAGTCCTACTCTCGCGTTTTGTTTTTCCCTATTATACATAACTACCAAAAATATTTGCTAGACAGACAACGACCATTTGGCTGAGACCCTGAAGGTCGGGATGGCTCTGATACCAATTGTAACTACCTCGGTGAATTACGCTCCTAGTACAAGCCTGGATGATCAGAAATGGTTGAAATAGTATGGTGGGGCCCAAATGCCACTCACAGGTAGACCTTTCGGCCGTCCCAACCATTTCCAAACATCGGGACAAGAACGGGCGGCGTAATCGGCAGGCGAAGGGATCAACTACATACACAAATGAGTATGTATGCAAGCCACCATACAATAGTACATCAGAGCCATTCCATCTAAAAAGAAAGGAAATATAGCAACGCCATACGGCAAGATCCAAATATCCTAGATAGATATAATAGTTCAGGATATCTCCTCATACATCAAACATCAGAGTATCAAGCGGAAGCGGAAGACAAAATCCGAGTACGGATAAGAAGCAAATCAGCATAAGATGCCCCATAAATAAGCACATCCCGCCCACAGATCTCACGGATCCCCGTTCCCGGAATCTCTACACCGAATGATTGTTGCCCACATCGTCCGTCTCTTCCACCCAGTATCCATCTTGCGAGGGTACCTGTTCATCTGAACCAATAATTTATCGTGTGAGACCCTAGGGGTACTCAGCAAGTCTTTATGCCTCTAAAGGGGACACAACCTGGGGTGACGCAATTGCAGCAAAAGATAAACCCTAACAATTCTATAGATACTCGCTAACCATCCGCCTAACCAGAGATAGACGGATGTCCGTGAATTAATAACAACAGTTATAACAGTAATAAAGGTAATCTTAACAGATCCATCCTCCTCCTCGCTTACCGACGAGGAAGCGGACGAACAACCCCCCATCCGTTGGCAGTTTTATTATCCATTCCATGGGTGTTGCACTATTTACTAGTCAGGTACCTAGTCTAGTTAAATTAAAAGCGGTACTTTAGTTATGCTTGTCTATGATCGATAAACTGTGCTCCAAGTCGTCCATAACCGCGGACACGGCTTTCAGAAAGTTTTACCCTGCAGGGGTGCACAAATAGCAACACACACTCGATATGCCTCGGAAAAACCAAATCAAAACCCAACGAGACAGTCACGACAAAGCAATTACAGGATTCAGAAATATTTCAGGGGGCCACCCCATTAAGCTACCCGCGACGAAGCTGGCCGGCTACGATACGGACTCAAGGTTTGGGTGGACGGCTGTAAACGACTGGGAACCCGAAAATGTGACTGGGCTTGTCGATACCGCGAAATCGTGTCCCGGCCCTAAACAGTACAGTGTGCAGTACCTCGCACAATTTAAATAAAGCAGTAAAGCATGGCATAAGTACAGGATAGTAAATAAAACCTCAAACTAGTTTGTGGCCCCAAGAAATAAGAATGAATCAAGCTCTGGCTCAGGGGGGTCCATAAGCCTCCCGGATGTGGATAGCGCGAATATTCTTGGAACAGGAATCAAGCACTCGGGGTCTTACGGGACACAAGTGAGCCTGAAAAACCAAATAGCGAATATGGCTCACCGATGCCACTTTCATTAGTTATCCCATTACTACTCAGGTTAAGTTGTTTAGGTACCTCGTTATCCATCAGACACTCACATACCCTACACATGCTGTTCTACGACTCGCATGGCTCAAACAACTCCTGTAGTAATGGCTCATGGGATGGAGGAACAAGCTTCGGTGGGGTTTAAAAGTAAAGGCTATGCAATACTTGGGATTCAGATTAATGCAATCGCGACTCAATGATGCAAGAATAAGATAGAGGCAGTAGGTACTATATGTATGCAAGCATGTGGTAGTGCTTGCCTGGCAGCTCAGTTGAAGCAAAGGATGGATCTGGGTAGTGCTCCTGGTTCTCTTGATATATCCCCTGCTCAGCGTCTATTCGAAGAAGAACCAAACAAACAAGGGCCAACATAAATAAAGTGTGCAAGCATATGAATAAATGCGACAAGCAAACAATCATGCTATGATGAATGATGCACAATTTGCATGGCAATAAGGTAGCATGGCATGGGTGAGGTGTGGAACACAAGAATAAATCATTTTATTGAGTTTTAGCCCCATTTTAATCTCATATTAGTTGCTGTACTCTTTATATTTATATGATGCATGCTTCAAATCAAACCAAGGAATGCATAAACAGAAAGGTCTCGTCGAGCTAATCATTTTAGACATATCATTTGTTAAATTTGGATTTATAAATCAAAAGTTATTAATTATTTAAGAAAAAGGGGCATTTATTGTAATTTAAATAAACTTGGAAATTTAAGTGTTCAAAATATATTTTGGATTGCATATTTGAATTCCTCACATTTTCTGATTTGAAAACATATCTTATTTGTATTATTTGGATTAATATTTGAAAAGTTATTTGAAAACAGAATTCTATTTGAATTTGAAATAATTTGAAAAAGGATTTGAAATTAAAACAGAAAACAGACTAACTTTTCTCACACAGGCAAAACTAGCCGCAGACAGTGACATGTGGGCCTCCTGCTGACTGGGCGACAACGTGGCAGAAAAGGTTTTCCTCACCGCGGCAGTGCCCAGCCCGTGACGCTGACAGATGGGACCGCTGGCTCGCAGGCCCACTTGACAGAGAACGGTGGGGGGCTGCCCACGTGGCGCGGCGAGGGAGTGCGGGTTGAGGGTGCTTAACTAGGGGGGCCTATCTGCAAAACTTCCGCGGAGACAGACAGGTGGGACCGATTGGAGCGCGGGTTACTGGACGCAAAAAGGCAGGGGTGTAAGCAGAAAACGACTGTGGCTGTACTGTGCTTCTTCCTTGCGTGCAGAGACCGATCGGTGCTCGCACGCGCGGACGCGACGCGGGGATCGAACCAGGGACCTGCGGGCGCGCGCTGGGGTGGCGAACCGGTGCGGTGGGTTGGGCTAGGTGGCAGAGAGGTGGTCTGGGGCCTAGCTAAGGTTTCTGCGACGCTGCGGGGACGAGCAGACGCACACGACGCCGGCGCACAGAGGGTGCTCGACGGAGCGCACGTCGCGGCCAGGACACGACGGTGAAAGCAAGGGTGTCCAGGAGGGAGGTGGGCTCACCGCGAGTGTGTCGGAGGCGTTGGATCGGGTCGGCGGGCAGACGATCGGTGACGACGCAGACGGATGGCGATCTAGGGTTTCGCGGCGGGCGCGTCGGTGTTCTTCGGCTCCGGTGCTCCTCCTCTGCGACGGCGCGTACAGGACGATGCAGTGGACGACCGTGAGCTTCCCCGACACCCAGGAGCGCCACGCCACCGGCTGGTAGAGGGAGATCGGTGGAGGCCGAAGGTTGGCCGGCGAGGTGTAGACGGCGGTGGAGAGGAGAGGGGGAGAGGGCAGGGCGCCTTCGGGGTAGATCTGGGAAGCAGGGGAGGCGAGAGAGGGGGTGGATAAGGCAGAGAGGAAGCGAGGATGCCGTGGGGAGGTGGTAGACGATAAAGGTGGCTCGGCCACCTTTTGCCCTCCTCCTCACGTGCTCGGCTGGGAGGCCAGGGCAGGGCAGGGGCAGGTAGGGGAGATGCCAGGTGGGGTAGGGCAGGCCAGGGTCGGGGTGGTTCGGGCTGGGGCCCCTAGGGCAGAGAGAGCACGAGAGGGAGAGGTGAGGGTAGCCTCCGGTAGGGTAGATCTAGGCTCGGGTTTGAGCTAGGTGGGGAGCTAGGGTTGGGGTGGTTTGGGCTGGGTGAGGGACCAGGTGGGGCCTGCATGGCAGGTAGAAGGGAGGGCCGAAAGAGAGGGGGAGATGGTAGCTTAGGGTTTAGGTCATGGTGGGGTTTAGGAGAGAGGGGGTTATGGTGATGATGATGGAGTAGGTTAGATGACTAGGGTTAGGGTTTAGGGTTAGAGTTAGATGAGGGCAAGGTAGATTAGGGTTTACTATGGACAAGGTCAAGCCAAGATCAACCAAGATCAAACCAAAACAAAACAAGAAAAGAGGGGGAGGTGGTTTACGCATGATCAAATAAGATCAAGCCAAAAGAAAAGATAGAGGTAGAGATGATCCACTCCAAGAACAAATAAAATCCAAATGACAAGCAAAAGGTGGTGCTTGCATGGCCCATGCAAATTATTTAATGCCATGATAATTCTTGTGAAAACAATATTCTTTCATGGCATTATTATTATGCAACCCAAAGTTGGAGTAAGGCCCAAGCAAAGGAATTTAGAAAGAATTCCAAGTGGAGTATATGGAGATGATCACATTGGATTATATTTGGGACTTGCTAGTGTGTATATGCCACTAGGTATTTAATAAGCCCACAAAATATCCCAACATGATGATAACCCCAAAAACACACATATGGAAGCTAGGAAAAAGGTTCCACCCACAAGGCATGCAAAGGTGGCCATGTGGCTCTCATGTATCAATAATGTGAAAACAACATGACACTAAGATGAGAGCATGTGGTAAAAGAATTGGATCCATCCCAACCCACATGAGCTAGAGATAAACTCAAATAAAGCCAAGCTCATATTTAGTTGGATGGTGAAATTATAAGGTGGTGACAGAGAAAAGGTGGTGGAGTTAATAAGAGATATGCCCCCAACTCAACTTGGGCATTACACAATATATCAAGAACCAAATACAATATCAAGAGGCAAATACAATTAATAATGCATATGAGATAAGAACCAAATGGAAAAGGGTTTGATATGATGCTCAAATGCAAGGAGGCATGATGACATGAGCATGATACAATGATGATGCAACAATTATATATAGGAAGGTAGCATCTATATAGACTAGGCTAGTAGCATTGCAATTGTTAGACAATTGGGATGCTACACTCCGCCCACGCCTCAGTAGTCCTTTCTCTTAATCTTTTCCTTTCTGCCTCACGGGCCTCCTTGCGCACCTGTTCCTCCGCATACCTGTGCACTTCCTCTTTCACCATCCTCTTTGCATTGATCTCCCGGTTCCGAGCTCTCTCCTCTCTTATTTTTTCAGTTCTCTCTCCTGCTCCTTCTTCTCATGTTCGGCCATCCTTTCTGCACGTTTGTCAGCATGAAAGTCAGCCATGCACGCCGGTTCCTATCATGAATCTCTTGCATGGCCCAACCTAGCTGCTCTGCGTTAATCCAATGGTACCACTTGCAAAGAGAAGGAGGAGACTGCAAGCACATTAATGGCATGAATAAAAAACACATAATAACGTAATTCATTCATATTCATCATGTTTTGGGAACATACCGAAGGCCTCTTGTGGGACGAACTTGCTTGCCGGGGCGGGCTTGCGTCGTAGTTGGCACACATGAAAAACTTTATGCTCATGTAAGTGGAGAAACCTACCGACTCCTTGACCTTGGCGAGATGGCCGTACGAACAGCGCTCTTGTTTCACCCCTCTAGCAACCTCGCATCTTTCATCTTCCTAGGCCTATACTCTGGGTCTGAACAAAGTTGTGGACTTAGAGTGTATGTCGAACTGGGTTAATAGACCTGCCCCCTGGTAAACCCTGAAGGAAGAACACTAGGATAGCGAGGGACCAAAAGCGAGAGAGAACCCGGTTCAGAGCGTGGAAACGAAAAAGAATGAGGTGAAAGGGCCGACCCATGCGGCCCACTTAGAATGTGCTTTGACTTCACTCATGATGGAAGGATTAGCGGGAGAATGAGGAGGAGGAATGCGAGAGAAAGAGGATGAGCAGATGAACTGGTGGAAGAAAACATTTTGGTGTCTGGATTTATAGAGGTACTAGGCAGAATAGGCGAGAGAAAAACAACAGGAAATAGTGGCGGGAGAAAAAATAGCGGGAACCGGGTGGCGGGACAAAATGGCGGGAATCGATAGCGAGCGAAATAGGCGAGTAAATTGATCACGTTTGATTAGAAAAAGCTAACACGTTGCATGTTCAATGCAGGCCTGGGGGGGGGGGCACCCAGCCACGCCTGGCAGTGCCTCTGACAAGCTCGTCGGGGCACGGCAACCCGATTAGTTCTCGTTGGGGCATGGGCCTCCGAGGCCGCCCTAGATTCCCGAATTTCTAATTTTATGTATTATTCATAAAATTGATTAAGAAAAATATATTATTTTAAAAAAATAGCGTACATATAAGCAACCCAGCTTTCGGAGAAAGAAAGTTGGGCCTTTCCAAGGCGACAGACTGGCCGCCGCCGATTCTGAATTCCAAATCGTGAGGTGTTTGGGCCTTACTCCAGGTTTCAGTTTGACCCATAGCAATGAGCGGCCGTTGCTAGTCGGCGGCCGGCGGGATCCGTGGCGGCAGAGACATCCCTTTCTTCTTCTTAACTAGCGCCGGCAGGTCCAGCTTGCAAAACAATGGCAACATGAAGCAGACATGTGCGAGATGCGACGAGGACAGAGTCAAAAGAGAAAAACCGGGTTCCCTTTAAAGGCTCGCGTTGGTACACACCACATGCAACCCAGTGGTGGCATGGAACGCAGCACATGGGGGAAGGAGATCTAGTACTACTACTCTAGCAATAATGCAGAAGCTGGAAACACACTCAATTTTTCATTCATTCATACATTCATTGGGAGGGCTTAAAAACGCACAGTCCCATCGGAGTAATTCACGTCCACTACATCTAAGAACAGTAGTAGTAGCAATAATTTTACATAGTAGTAGCACTCGCTCTATCGATTAATTAAAAAGAAAAGAAAAGTACCAGTACACGATGAAGAAGATTAAAAGCACCATTATTTTTCATGTTAATAGTCCTAAGCTACTCTCACCATCCTACTACCCCCGCTGGAATCCGGTTTTAGACATGGAAGTGGCCAGGATTAATCAGAACACCAGCTTCCGGCGTGGGAGGCGGAGGCGGTCAACGTCAGCGAGCTCGCGGATGGTGTCGGCCACCAGGTCCTTGAACAGCAGCCGCTCGATCTGCAGCATAACCTCCGCCGCCTCGGCGCTGGGCGACCACCGCCGGTCCGCGGCCAGGTCGCGCAATATGACGCCGCATGTGAGGTCGTTCAGGTCGTCGGCAGCCGGCGCGACGGGCTCCCTGGCGCGCTGCACCTCGGCCCACACGTGCTGCAGGAGCTCCTCGCCGCGGAGCCACGCGACGGGCTCGGACGGATGGGCGCACCGCCACCGGTCAAACGCCTCCGCCGCTGCGCCGCAGAGCAACCTTCGGTGCTGCCACGTGTCCTCGCCACGCTGGCGCCTCTTCTCGATCGTCTTGTAGACGTCATCCGGGTCCTTCATTCGGTCAAGTAACCGGATGGCTTCCGCCACGTACGCAAAGTCTGGGTCCCTCGCCTGCGGTCCCACGAGCCACGCTTCAGGGTCCCACTCGTCATCGTCCAGATCGGACGGCGCCACTGGCCGGGGACTCGGGGCTCTGAACTCCATTCCACGTTTCGACCCCGACGACGACGGCGAGTCCTCGTCGGCGAGAAATGCTGCCGCGTCCAGCACGGACACCGGACTCGGCTGTTGGTCGGCGGCCGCGTCACCGGCGCTGGTGAACGCGTGGATGCTGCTCAGCAGCTTGCCGCAGCGCTCGAGCAGGCCGCGGTCCGTCTTTGGGTCCTCCAGACGCGCTCGCTGCTGCATTGCAAAACGGACAGACAAGTGAGAACACGGTTCAAGATATTCTTCGCGCAGAGATTAAGGGATGAGCTAATTTTCACCTCCAAGTCCCAGCGGGAGGAGGAGGCACTGACAGTGCTGTTGCTGCCACCGTCGGAGAAGATGGTTGATACATCGTCGTCGAAAGACAGAGCCGCTGCATTCTGTGCGGCGCGGCGGGCAATGCGGGCTCGGACGCTGGGGAGCTCAGCGTTGCTCGGTTTCTTCAGCGGCTGGTGCTGTTTTGGCGACTGCGCCGGGGAGACGCGGCGCTGAGGAGACTGCGAACCGCGCCCCGCGGGCGAGGCTGGGCTCCTTGCCGGGGACGCGGCCCGGTCGGGCGAACGCGCGCGCCGGGCATTGTCGACATCGACGCGCAATCGCCGGGTGGGAGACGTCCGTGCAAGCGGCGCCTGCGGAAAAGGCGGCCGAGAGGACGGGCGCATGACGACGATTGGAGGCGGATGGTTTCGCACCGAGACAGAAGACGGGGGAGGTGTGTGGTGCAGGAGCCCTTTAAGCTGGAGCGCTTCCAAGATTTGCTTCAGCGTCTCGAGATCTCTGGCTGGCTCGGCGATGCCACGCTTGCGGAGGCGCCGCTCGATCTCGCCGTAGAGGGCGATCTCGCCCTGGCCGGCGTTCGAGTCGACGCGCTTCGCCGGTTCGGGGAACACCTCGCGCGCGTCGAAGTGGCTGCTGCGCCTCTGCAGCGCGGCCCTGTGATAGGCTGGATCCGGTGAACGACGGAGCGCCACTTCTGTCGTTGGGGACGACGGCCTCTGAGGGGGCAGAAGCACCGGTGGCGCCGGCTTCTCGAAGAAAGTTGGGTCGACGAACCGGAAGCGTGCCGGGTCGCGTGGCACGCGTTCGGACGCGGACCGCCTGAGCTCGCCACCTCGAGGCGCGTGCTGTCCATCTTCTTCGTCGGCCACGCCGTGCGGCAGCGCGTCGAGACCCATCAGCCGCGCGACGACACTGGGCGACCTTCGCTCGTCGCCACCCATCCCTGGTGACGGCGGGGCCGCTGCGGGCGACGACGTCCTGATGTCCCTTGGCCGGAGCTTGCCCTTGGCGTCAACCACTGCACGGCTGTCCAGCGACAACCGCGGCAGCCTCCAGGACGCGGCAGCGCCTCCCCTGTCCTTCAAGTCGAGCGGCGGAAGCTGCAGCGACGGCCTCGGCGCCGCGGGCGGCGTCATGTCCGGCGACGACGGGAGCGGCGTGGCGCGCTCCGAGCCGCGGTCGAGTGGCATCGACATCTCGGACGGCGTCGCCGAACCCTGCACGCACATACACAAACCAACTGCCGTCAGAAAACCATTCATGAGAGCGCAAAGAAAGAAAGAAAGAAAGAAAGAAAGAAAAGGAGATTTCTGGAGCTAGCGCGCGTACACTGGACGAGGAGAGGAGACGGCGTTGCTGGTGGTGGAGCCGCTTGCCGGAGAGGATCTGCGGGCGGTCGAAGAGGTGGAGGAAGCCGGCCATGCAGCCCTGGTGCACGGGCCGCTCGTCCTCCTCCGCGCCCATCGCTACCATTTCCTTGCGTCTCTCTTCGTCTCCTCAACTCCTCCTCCGTTTCTCTGGATGTGAGGTGTGTTCGGGTGGGGCGCTATGGGTGCCTCGCTCGCCGAGGCCAACGCTCCCGCTTTTGGGCGCGTTTTAAAGCGGTGGCTTGTTGAGGTACGAAATGACACGAGTAGCCCTACTCTTGTGCGAATAATCACGGTATCCTGCCATCGTGTCGTGTGCATCTGATACTACGTCGGGGTACGAGCGGGCACGTTGGCGCCTCGGAGGAGGCGTCCCTTTTGCGAATACGATGGCCGTGCCGCCTATGACATGTGGGCTAGAGATGTCATGGTTTTCTGATTTTTTTTGTCTTTGTTTCTAGCTGCCTGCACGTTTATTAAAGTTGTCAGTGGAGGCCGTGCATGGAGCGGGTGACCTTTATACGCTTTTACAGCAAAAAGTTGGTGGTCATGGTGTCTTTAGTTGCAAATCTTAGCGTGTCAGTGCTCGTGATTATGTGGTTTTCTCTTCGAGATTAAACAAGGAAGAATTTAGCAGCAAACAACTCTATCGATTACACCTGCTATCAAACGCACTATTCTTCCAGTAAATCACCGACGGAAATGCACGTCTTGCTACCTGATTTCATAAAACACCTTGCATCATCAACGATTCTATGTTCTGGATTGACGGAGCCTCTTCGAGTTCCAGTTGACTCTGTCAGTATTGGCAAGCTTAACCAAACTGGTAGACTAAATATAAATCGAACCTGAACTCCTAATCCTGGAATATGTACTCCAAACTTATCGATCTCAATCTATTTCGAACCCTAGACTTGTTTAACGTACCGGAAATCCTAAAATCCCGACAGGGGTAAGATACCACTATCACTGACGAATTGGGCTCATTGTCATATCCATCCCCTTCCGTCACCATGTTCCGACAGTGATGCCGCATTGGCGATGTCCGGCAAGGCGTAGGCGCCAAGGACCGAGACAACAAAGAGCGATGAGGCCCAATTGCAACCATCAAGCGCATCCCAACAAGTTGAGCACCCTCTTCTTTCCTTCTTTCTATCGGTATCTTCCTTGCATTCAACCATGATCGTCAGCTACCCTCGTTGTGTCTCGTCGTCTAAGCCAAAAAGAGCTTTGTCGTTAACCCCTACAGCCCGCCACGCAATTGTGATGCTCTAGGCCTAAGGAAGTGACCATACATGATTTTTAATCGAAGGCATGGTAATCGTCTTCCCCATGGCCGGTTGGGCACCACCGCTGTAGATTTCGCCCCGTCGTCGTGTACGGGCCTTCAATGTCGGCGACGCGGGGTTTCCACGACAATGCCCATGGTTGATGAACTTAGGTTTTTAGGAATAAGATGTGCGCTGGTGACTTCGTCGGCTAGCAAACAACAGGGGACACTGTTTACCTGGGTTCAGGCCCCCGGAGTGTAATACCCTACTTCATGTTTGTCTGCTCATTGATTGATGGATGAAGGTTACAATGCCGCTGAGATGGCAAAGGGTGGGAAGATTAGATCCCACAAGGCTACAGGTGATGTGGTTGCAGATCTCCTCCTAGATGGCCCCTCCTGGCCTTTATGTGGGGAGGCTAGATCTTGGGTACCGTCTGAGTCGGTTACAAGTTGAACTCTAGTTTCCTAATCAAGATCTTCTTCTTGTTAGGCACGCCATAAGTCGGTATCCTTGTGGGTTCGGAGCAACCGAATTGTCCTGGGCTTTGTGGACCCAAGCAGATTGTCACATGGGCCCCTGTTGGGCCGAGCTAGGTAGGCTAGAGGCAGGTGCCCGCTGGGGAATACCTATGTCAGTAACCCCCGAAGTGTTCAGTCAAATCGTAGATTCGGGTGGAGACTTTGTAGTCTTGAACGCATAGTGGAAGTCGACAGTTTCATAAGGTAAGGTACTGATTCAGAAATACATCAGGTCATACATATGTATATATTGTAGATGGTAGTAGCCATAGGGATGTTGGTAAACATTTCTGGTGCTCTCAACGAATCGGGGCCAGTTACTTGCTCTTGGAAAAAACAACACTACCTACTCAGACTCGAGTCCTTGGACTCGAACCTGATATGGGCTGGGATAATTTGACTCATATCGCGGAGGACTTAGTGAATAAACTCCAGCCAATAAGTGTATAGCCAACACGTCCGTCAGGATTTTCTTCACGCCATGGGCATGATATTATCTGGTAGAGCACAACAAATGATCTTGCTAGGCTAGTTGATTGGATTTATAGGTCTTATCTTTGTGTCGTAGAAACAACATCCAGATGTTTTTCGCATCGGATGCGATCTAGGCAGTTGAGGAGATACCTCCTCCGAACTCGACATCATTATAAGATGCATTAGTGAGCGAAGTCGCCAAGTTTTTATCCATTGAAAGTAAGGAGTCAACATTGTGGACGGAGTTGACACAATGGCCAAATTGTGCATTTTTGTATTTTTATAGGGTGTGCGACCAGCACTTCTCATGAGTGTAGTCCCCGTTGTGTCTAGTCGAATTGTATATTCGGGTAGAGACTCAAGGTTGTAGGTCCTATACCATGTAGTCATAGTTGATAACCTTATAAGGTGGAAACACTGAGCTGAAGTACATTAGGTTAGCATTTCTTTATAGTTTTAGATGACCATCAGTCGACGTCGCGGACATAGTTGACACAGAAGTTTCTGTCGGTGCGCGGTCAATGCTCCTGACGGGAGTCGCTGATGCATGTAAAATGCATACATGAACTTTGTAATTTATTAACACATATTTCCATGTATTTACAACTTATAGGATATTATATCCATGTTTTACATTGATTTTGTGGATTTTCTAAACAATCACCTCTCCTTTGGTTCTAACTCTGCAGGACAGAAAACACCATGTTTTGTGTATTGTTATCTTTAGCAACCTAAACTAAATTAAATGGACCAGGGATTTTGGAGGATTATTTTTTCGCAAAGAGATTCAGTTGGAGCACCGGGAGGTCACCGGGTGCCTCATGGGCTGGGAAAGAGGAACAGTGGCGCATGCCCACTTAGTGGCCACATGAGCCACCCTCGTTCGAGCCTCTTTGCACGGATGTCGTCGATTCCACCGCCATACTCTTTGTATTGACCGAAAACCTTCTATTAAAAGGGTCCCCAGCGTGATCTCACAATAGACGGAGCCGGAGATCAAAAACACCAAAACAGAGAGTCTGCAGTATGCTGCCAGCGGAGATCAGAGGGGAGAACTGCTGCCAGAATCGCCTCCGGTTGCCTCCGCCCCCTTTGACATGGTCATCATGACCATCTACACCGATATCCTCTCCATCCCTCTATTGTAATCTCTTGGAAATATTGATATGTGATGCAATCTATTGTTTTACCATGATCTATTGTATCTTTAAGTCTATGTTTGAGTAGTGATCTGTTTGTGGCAATTGTGAAACAGTTCATTGTTGGTTGCATACAAGTAAATGTTATCTTCTATGATGATCTTATGTACTGCTATATGAGTGCACACATATGTTGGTGGATGCAAAAGGTTGTCACCGTTGCATGTTGATAGGAGGAGGGACAACCAGACATTGATAGAAACTGTGCCCCAAGTCTTAAATATGTATACTATGTTAATTCATGGTTAACTAACAGGGGGATAAGTTGTGGAGACCTTGAAACTTACAACGGTGATTGGACTCTATCTTTTAATAACCCCCTTGCTTGCTCGTAACCGACATTGGTGAAAGATCGATACAAGCGACTAGAGGGGGCTGAATAGAAGCTACTCAATTTTTTTGCTTCTTTTCAAATTAAGGCTTGACACAAAGTAAGTTCTCTAGATATGCAACTAGATGAGGGAACCTATATGACAAGCAAGCATGCAACAACAACAATAAGGAGTAAAGTATAGAAGTCGCTGAGAGTAGACACGGAGATGTTTTCCAGTAGTTCCTTCCTTTTTTAGGGGAACTACGTCTCTGTTGGAGGGGTGGGTGGTACTAAGACCACCAGTGCCACAAAAGGCATCACCCTATTCTCCCGCGCACTCGTCTCACGACAAGCTAAAAGGATAGAGATGTCGCCTAGAGGGGGGTGAATAGGAAATTTTAGAACTATTACGGTTTTGACTCGATAGAATGCAGAATTAAACAAACGTTTATTTTACAAACAAAAAACCTAAATACACTAGGCTCAACTAAGTGAACCAACAACAAGTTAAGCTAAGCAAGATAGTAAAAGATATAAGTACTTCAAACTTGATGGCTATCACAAGGAAAGTAAGATCGGTTATAGACATAACCAAGGCATGTAGAGAAGATGATGTATTCCCTGTTCCCACAAGTAAGGTACATCACATTGGACAGGTGTGGGATTCCACGAAGGATTTCCTAATGCCACGAAGGCTCACCTTATTCTTTGAGTCTATCCCATGAAGGAATATGCCCTTTCCTTATGGCTAGATTTTCCTCCACTCTAGAGATGGAAAGCTCGACAACCACTTCACAAACTCCACGAAGGAGAAGCCCGGGTCTCTTCACAATCTTCCACGAAGAGGACACCACCGCACAAACCGCCAAGCCAACTAGGAGGTCACCCTCTAAGAGTAACAATCTCACGGTCTCTCACTCGAACAAATCGTAATGGGGAGCCCAACACTTATGCTATAATGCAAAGCAAGAACACCAAGGGTGTTCAAATCCCTCACTCTCAAATCCCATCAAAGAAACAAGTTCTAGGGAGGAATTAGAGATGAATAACAATGGTGGAAATCAACTAATGACTCTAAGATCTAGATCCAATGGGTTACCCTCACTTAGAGGAGGAATTGATTGGTGGGAATTGTAGATCTTGATCTCCTCTTTCAAAGCCCTCAAAAAGATGCAAGAATCATAGGAGGAAAGGGAGAGGAAGCAAGCTCAAAGGGGTCAACAATGGAGAAAAAAACATGCTCAAGAACCCTAAAACTTTGGGGAAGAAGCCCCCTTTTATACCCCTTCAATGGGATGACTGTTGGAGTCAAAACAAGTTGGACGAACGTGTTCCGGTTGGAAAACCGGTCCCGTCAGATCTGGAGCTGGAATGGTCCGGCTGGCCGAAACAATTTCGGTCTTCACCGAAAAGGCATACTGAACAGATTTCCGGTGGTCACCGGAAATTTCAGGAGGTCGCCGGAACTTTTTGGCCACAGACCCAGCGGCGCCGAAATTTCCGCCGGAACCAAAACAGGGCACACGAAAATGGTGATAACTTTTGTGTCCGGACTCGGATTTTAGAAAACTTGGGCTTTTAGAAAAGTTAAGAACAAGCTCTATCTATTATAGAATAGAAAACCCAAGAAAGAGAAAGAGGTAAAGCACCAAATAAGGTGAGGTATAAAACCTTCCTAAAGAAGAACTAGTAAAACCTTCAAACTCAAAAACGCAATAGAAGATGCATATGAATACCATTTTTGATGAACTTAGGCTTGCTGAAGAGATAGCAACAAGGTCAAGAGCCTCATATAGAGAAACACCAAGAAGCAACAAAATAGGGACAAGCAAAGTATGCAAAGGATTGAGCTCCCTAAGACGATATGATCAAGTTACCTAATCGAAAGCCCCTCTTGATAGTGCGACTATCTATCCTATAAACCGGTCTCCCAACAACCACCTTGAGACCAGTAAAAGGAAAACCTAGCAAGGACACTTTTGCCTTGTGCATCCCTCTTGATCTTGATGATAACACTGCAAGCTTCATTGAAGGTGGAATGTCTCACTTGATCTTTGTTGCTTCGTGAAGTCTCATAATTTGCCCCCCCTACACACTATGGGATAGCTTCATTAAGGAACATCTTCACATGTCCATTATCACCAATATGGACAGCAAGCTTCAACTACATGATCTTCTTGAGATACTTATATTGAACTTGCACTTCTCAACCTTGATGACGATCACCACTTGATGCCATCCTCTCATGGGCTATATGAAATCTTCACTTTTGAAGCACGCCTATGAAAAGATACCTATCCCATATAGAAAATGCAAAGGCACATATATAATGAGTTAGTTCACGATGCATAATTAACAAGGCTTACCATACCACAAGATCCATGTGGTACATTCGTTATGCTTCATGTGTAGACCAACTTGAATTCACTCTTTGTATTCGTCAACCATGTATCTTCTCATGCTTCATCGCAATATCTTGATGTACATAAATAACTCTTCATTTGATTACATGCTCTAAATATTAGTCAACCATTTCTCAACTAGTGAGACTATCATGACACCGACTGAGAGCCATATCTTAAATTCTTCTATTGAGATCGCACTCTCAAGATCTTGATCATATCTTATTATTCTCTTCAACTCAATGATCTTGATGGCAATACTCAAGGTATATCTTTATCTTCATGGCATCCATACTTGAATCCAACACATGGAATACAAGCATGACATATGTAATATTCCTCCATATAAAACTCAATGAAAATATTAGTCCATAGGAATTGTCATTAATCACCAAAACCACACATAGGGGCAATTACCCTTTCGCAAGCACATGTTCCACTATGTGGTGGACTTGAAGGTGGCAACCAAAACCTTGTACAAAACCTTGGGGAACTTCTCCACAACTGAATTGGAGGCTCCCAAGACGACCCCGAAGCTCTTACACACGAGGATGAGCTATGGAGGGCGAATTCTTCAAGTTAGAGGTTTCCCAAACCCTAGAGCAACAACTTCTTACACAAATGGTGGGGAAACACAAATCCCCTAGGTGGGAAGCTAGGTCTAAGTCTCCTACCTTTATTCCCCAAGGGGCATCAAGTTCTAGTGTCTAGGGAGGGAGATCTTGGAGGTTTGAGCTCAACAACAATGGAGGAGAGAGAGTGGAAGCCACAACCCCAGCTTGGAGAAGAAGGGGCTCTTATATAGCTCCTCTAGAAAAAGAGACGTTGTGGACAACTAACCCTAGACACTCCAACCTCCAGGGCCAGAGTCTCCGGACCATAGCACACGAGTCCTAGCAGGACTCCGCATGGGCATACATGGAGCAAACTAGGGAGGGCCAGAGTCCAAGACGGAGACCACTCTGGAGTCTCCGGGAACCAACACTAGAGTCTTCGGGGTGGAGCTCGACTTCGTGTAACGTCTCAAAAATATTAAACAAGATTATCAAGTTCTAATCACCCAAGTTTAGGGTTAACAAAAACTTTTATTCTTAAACCCATATGAATGCATGTGAGTTTATTATTAATGCATGAATGCTTGCTATGACATGTTTGATTGCTATAAATGATGAGGATTAGTTTAAAGATGAAAACAATATCATCTAGGTCAATTCCAAACAAAATCAAATAAAAAGAAAATCAAATAAGAGGCATATGATCAAATGGTCATTTTTGCCAAAGTTAACCACTAGCCCACTTTGGGCGTCTCTAGTAAATGATTTCAAATAGAAACAATTCTACTTATTTTCACCCCTTGCTAGACCAAGTGAAAATGAACCCAAGCTAACCTTACAAACTTACAGAAAATTTTCAAATCCATTTGAGAGACATTTCAAAATTGAATCAAGTGTAGGTACCTAGATCACCATTTTACAAAAACCAATCAAACCTCCACCACTTGACAAATCTTAGCAACCAGAGAAATCCAAGCATGTGACCAGCACACCCACCAAAAATCATTTAAAAATTCAAAGGTTTAGTTCATGCAGCCATTTGATCGAGCACTTGACATGCAGAGTACAAGTCTAGCAACTACTACTGTTTTGATCAATCAATTGCTCACCATTTGTACCCAATTCGTCTCCACTACTCACCCACGATCACCCCTAGTACCCAGCCGTGCAGTGGAGCACCTCTCACTCACCAATTGGACCAGTGCCATGCCATACCCGAGCGTGCCGTGCCGGTCGAGCACGGACACGACGCCACAAGCCGTGCCGCCCTCTCCCACGACCACTAGCAGCTAGGTGTGACCTCACCGCACCCCTCTATCCACCCCTTGACCAACGGAGAGCAGTGGAGAAGCCAGCGCAGCCGCGCCCATTTAACTCGCAGCCATGCCGAGCGCACGCTAGAGCGCCAAGCCATTCCCGCACAGCCACACCGCGCCTCACTCTCTTCGCGTGTACCCGCACTCGTCGTGTCACCAGCAACCTCCTAGACACGACCATTCGCCGTCGCGCGCCCCATGACCACCGTACACAATGACGAACACAACGGTACCCACACAGAGCACGGACGTCTCCCGACCGACTAAGATCGCATCTTGTCGTGCCACTATGCGCATGACGATCGTCACAGACCACCTCCTCGACCTATGCCCTCCGACATGCCTATAGCGCCATGTAGCAACATCGCCGATGAGCCCGAGCCATGTCGTGCTGCTCCTCTCGCCGGTGTATAAATAGGACCCTCCCCCAGCCTCCAAAGGCACACCATTCGACTCCCCTCTCTCCCAGAAACCCCCTGAACATTCCCCGAAGCCAGGCGAGCACCACATCGCCGTTTCGCCGGAGCCCGCCGTTGTAGTGAAGGAAAGGTACTGTTGATTGGAACCACCCCAGGAGCCGCCGCGACCATCATTCGACTCACCGTCGTCTACCAGCCCGTTCGACCCATCACTGGACCTAGATGGAGCCCTGGTAAGCCTCCAATGACCCCACTATGGAGCTAGGTTTAGAATCCCCCGTGCGCCGTTCACCGGAGACGACGACGCTCAGACATCGATCTCATTCTAATCGCATGGCCTAGATTCACACATACCGCTTCGCTAAGATAGAGTCGCTGACGCGTGGCACCAGCTTGTAAGCAGCCCGCTGCATGCGTGTTGTGCAGTTGGGTCGGCTCATGTTCGTTCCCGCGCATAGCCCATAGATTCAAATGTAGATTTTCCATTTATTTCAAAATCCTAGTCTGTAGCTGTACTCAAAATTGAATTCAAAGAGATTTACTAAACCAAAATGCATGATTCCGATTTTTTTAGAAAGGTATTGCAAATCTCTACATAATCCCATTGGATTCAAACCATTTGGAGTTATAAATCACCTATAGTAAAAATAACAAGACAGATACTTTTCCAACTTCACACATTTTTATAAAATCAACCATAAATGCTTTTGAGGTGATTCCAACTCTCAAAAATCACATTTACCATGCTCTATGTGAATATGTAAAAAGATTTAGTTTTACAGATATTAATCATGTACTAGTATTAAAAGGATGCTATATAGGCATTTCTAGTCCTTTTAAATATTATAAAATGGCAAGATTAAACTTTGAAATATATGCCAACCCCTTTAAATCACATTCCCAAGTATTGGAATATATGGTGATGACATGTGTCAACATGATCCCATATTCTAATTGGAGGATATTAAATCTTAGGTATTGCTTCAATGAGTAGAAATTACTTTTTCAAAATGAGATAAATAAGAATGTGTCAATATTCCATGTGATGATTGATATGATGCTAGATCATCTAGTGTGAGCCCTTGGGTGCTAAATAGAAATAGCTAAGTATTGTTTGGTGATTGTGTACCTCATATTTATTTATAGACGTTAGTACTGACCCGGGGTACGAAGAAGAGGAGTTCTACGAAGACGAAGAAGAGAACTTCGACAACTGCACTACTCAAGGCAAGCTAAACTATGAAAGCCATCCCATGTCAGCTAGCATATGCAAGATACCTTATGCATTCTTTTGAGATGCAACTTTACCAATTCCCAGTTTTACCTACAAGCTTTACTTTTCCTTTACCAAGGTTTCTCAAATAGTTCATTAATTGATGATTAGTGGAAAAATAGGATAGAGGCTATCAAGAGCATAGAACTAGGTTTGGATAGTTACACTTGATTAGCACCCCATCAATAGTGATACCCTCATGAATAGATGCTAGTGCTAAACTAATATGGATCACTTTAAATGGGAACACTTGGAGAAAATGATTATGAAAACCTTAGAATGATGAGTCATTCTATTGAAATGTTTTGACATGTGTTATTAAACACAATTATTTGACGATGATACTAAATGAAACATGTGCCTTGACTTTGATAAAAACTGATGGTTGGGTTCGAATGCGATACCATTCCAATTTTACCGTACAACCACAATACCTGAGTTGGGTAGGGCTTAACTGGAAGTTTATATGTCTTAGTATGGGTTCCCTCGCGGAAAGAGGTTGAGACGAGGCTACCTCACAAATATGAATGTACATCTATGTAGTTCCCGGGATGGCAGTTGGCCATGGCTGGGAGGCCAAACTCATAGGGGGGGTGCCTATACTAGGGTGTGTAATTGAAAGGTTAGGATTGATTATCCGCATACCAAGTATGATGATTCAGGGTTATCCCTGACGGATGTATCGAATTTTGTGGTGAAAGTGTACCCCCCTCTGCAAAGTGTCAAACTATTCGAATAGCCGTGTCCGCGGTTATGGACAGTTGGAGTGGCCATACTGTTCTGTTGTCAGATGTTTTCAAAATGACTTGTGACTTGAAAGATGACTTTGACTTAACCACAACAGAGTTGTGGACATGAAACTAGGTTCCCACTTAAGTAATCTAGATAACTAAATTAGGCTCTACTACTAAGTACTTCTGAAATAAAAATAGCTTATTGCAAATGAGACTAAAGCTTAGGATTCCTACTAGAAATGTCTTACTTACATTAGTGATAGTTTGTGAGTACCTTAAGAGTACTCATGGCTTTGTCCCTGGCTATTCCCATGGCCAGACTTTGATGAAGGCTATCCGGAGGACGGACAACAGGATGTCTACGATAACTAAGATCATCTCCCATTGTCAGCATTGCCTGTGACAATGAAGATGGAGTCTGCTATGTTTATTTCTACTGCTTTGATATGTATTCAGTCTTGATCATGAGATCAACTATTTGTAAGACTATTATGGTTTGTAGTGGATGATGTATTGTGGTACCAATTCTATTATGTCTCGTAAAAATGGTAATCCTGGGATTGCGATGTACGGCATAACAGTTACCTGGACTTAAAAATCTGGGTGTTGACAAGTTGGTATCAGAGCCATCCTGACCATAGGAGACCCTAGTTAGAATGGACATCTAAAAAACCTAATTTCGAAACAAATGAAGTGAGTATTTACAAAAACTTATTCTCACTCTTATCCTTGAGATTCTTTCAAAAAGAAGTCACTTGTTCCTCAAAATTCTTGCAATTCTACATAAAAATTGACACACTTGATCACCTCACTAACTTACTCATCCTAATTGCTTATAGATGGAAGTAAAATACATCAAGTTCTACCAGTTGGGCAACAGAGGAGAGCTCTTCTTCGAGAGGGGACCTAAGCCAGCTAGCAGAGCTTCTAGAGCGCTTGCACCCGAAGTTCTTTGGAGCTCAGCTCAATGATCAGTACGGAGGAGAACTACAGTGGCTGATCGTTGCTGATCTGAGAGGCAAAATGGAGCCATCTATTTCGGAGAAGATCCAGTTCAGCCTGAGGGAGAACAACTTGTTAGATGGACTAGCTAGAGCTATGCAGGAGGCACTTGCTCGTCTGTGTGCGCAGAACATCAACCAGATCAATGGCACCCGTTTTTCCCACTATGCAAGACGTGATTCTATGGGGCAGCCCTTGGCCATGCCAGGACATCCAGAGTTGAGGCATCACGTGGATCACCTTGACTTCATGCTACACAAGACCCAGAAGGAGTTGGACAACGCCCGTGCCTACGCCAACCAGAATCATGTTGTTGCAGCCGAGAGGAAGCAAACCCTCGCCATCCTCGCTAAGGAGCGCAAGACACTTTGTCGCCAGCATGACAAGCAGGACCGCATCATTGCTCGTCTTCGCCAAAAGGTGGAAACTCTCGAGGAGACCATCCATGACCAGGAGATCCAGCTTGAGGAGAAGGAAGAGGAAGGTGAAGATATTCGTGGGGATATCCACTCTTATCTCAGTGATGATGATGACTATCTGGAGGACGTCGCCACAGAGTTCCACACTGACGAGGATGACACCGACTTCATTGATGACGAGGAGCCCGACAGTTCTGATGATGAGTAGTTGCACTTGAGCACTATCATAGGTGTGAGTTTGTATCCGGTCCTGATGTATCGTAGCTTGACAGAATGGTTCTTAATACCATCTGCTTAGTAGTTGTGATGTGTGGTTTGTACTGTGTTGTTTGGAATGAATGAATGAAAAGGAGTTGTTAGTTTTCAAACCTTCGCAATACTCAAAATTTAAATCTTTTGAAACAAACCCCTAAACCATAGAAATTTCCCTCTTATCTTATGATCTATCTCAATCTTTAGATGACTCGCGGAAACCCCGGTGGAAGCAGCTCATCCCAGGACTCAATGCTTCAGATTCTGCAGATGTTAGTTTCAGACCGTGAAGCCGGTAGAGCTGAACTTCAAGCCAATCTCGCCACTCTTCAATAGATAGCCCAGATGGCCCACAACAACCAAGTCCACGGAAACCAAGATCACCATGGATCCAAGCTCAAGAACTTCCAAAACACCAACCCTCCTATGTTTAGCAAGTCCGAAGAGCCCTTAGATGCTGATGACTGGCTGCAAACCATGGAAAACTACTTAGAAGTGGTAGGAGTAGGTGCCAATGATAAGGTACTGTTTACCACCCACTATCTGTTAGGATATGCAAGGTCATGGTGGAATAGCACCCGGACAATGAACGGAGGACATATGATGACTTGGGAAGAATTCAAGCTCAAGTTCAGCATGACCCATGTGCCCCTAGGTTTGATCAAGAGGATGAGGGGTGAATTCAGGGAGCTGAAGCAGGGAAGAATGACGGTGGTGGAATACCATGAAAAATTTCTATCTCTGGCTAGGTATGCCCCTGATGAGATCGACACTGAAGCAAAGAAGAAGGAGAGATTCCTGAATGGTCTTCATGATGAGATGCGGACAGTGTTAGTCAACATTCCCTTTGACGACCTTGAAGCGTTAGTGGATTCTGCTATCTAGATGGAAGGAAAGATCAACCAAGCCAGTGAGAACCGCAAGCGTCGTATGATGGACCAACCTGGACCCCACCATACCCCGAAGTATAGCCCCAACCCGTCTGCAGGATTTGCACCAAGAAACAACAAGCCCCCTATAAACCATCCGAACTATCCCAATCGTGGTGGAGGAAACTCGAGGCCCGGAGGCCACCACAACAACAATCCCGGCAACCCCAATAACTTCAACCGTGCACCTCCAAGGTCCACCAACCACCACAATAGCAACAACAACAACAACAATACTGCCCCAAGGACTGGAAACAATGTTGTGCATGTCGCAGGGAAAGACAAGTCAATGATAACCTGCTTTGAATATGGAGTCACGGGTCACTACTCCAATGAGTGCCCCAAGAAGCTTGCTGCAGCCACCAATGTCACTGCACCTGCCCAGCAGCAGCGCCGTGTCCAGCCTGGAAAGAGATTTGTCCCAGGAAACCTGCACAACCGTACCGGCCGTCTGTTCCACATGAATGCGGAAGAAGCCCAGGAAGCGCCAGATGTCGTGTTGGGTATGTTTTCTGTTAACTCAGTACTTGCAAGAGTGTTTATTGATTCTGGAGCATCGCACTCGTTTGTTACAGAAGAATTTGCATGCACTAGTAAGATTCAACCCACCAATTTGAAGCATGTTATGATAGTTCAAATACCTAGTTCAACGACCAAAGCTAGAAAATTTTGCAAGGCCGTACCTATCAGAATACATGGGATAGATTTTTATGCCAATCTAATAGTACTTGGTACCAAAGGTTTGGAAGTAGTACTAGGAATGGATTAGATGTCGAAACATTAAAGATTAATCGACTATGCCAAGAAAGCCATAACTATAACCAGTAGCACTGAAGTATCAGTAGAGCATGTGTCTGAGACGCTTCCCCGTCAGTTCAAATGCAATAAGAGTCTAGTCAAATCAACCATCGACCAAGTCCGAGTAGTCTGTGAATACCCTGATGTGTTCCCAGATGAATTACCCGGTATGCCCCCAGATCGGGATATCGAGTTTATTATTGAACTAGTTCCTGGAACTGGACCCATAGCTCAGAGACCCTATAGTATGAACCCCGCTGAATTAGTGGAGCTAAATAAGCTACTTGATGACATGTTGGGTAAAGGTATGATACAACCAAGTGCATCGCCATGGAGATCACCTGTTTTGTTTGTGGATAAGAAGGATGGTGCCAACCGTTTGTGTACGGATTACCAGAAGCTGAATGACGTCACCATCAAGAACAAGTACCCACTTCCGAAGATAGAAGATCTGTTTGATCAGCTGACTGGTGCCAGAGTGTTTTCTAAGATTGATCTTAGAACTGGTTATCACCAATTAAAGATCCGTGCAACGAATATCCCAAAGACTGCCTTCACTATCAGATATGGATTGTATGAGTACAACGTCATGTCATCTGGATTAACTAATGCCCCCGCTTATTTCATGAATCTCATGAATAAGATTTTTATGAACTTCTTGGATAAGTTTGTTGTTGTTTTTATCGATGACATTCTGATCTATTCCAAGTCGGAAGAAGACCATGAACAACACCTAAGAACCATCCTTGAAACCCTTAGGGAGCATCAGTTGTATGCTAATGTTAGCAAATGTGAGTTCTGGTTAAAGGAAGTAGGATTCCTAGGCCATATCTTGTCAGCAGGCGGAGTTGCCGTTGATCCTGCCAAGATTAAGGATGTTGAAGAATGGAGAGCCCCAACCACTCAGACTGAAGTCCACGCATTTCTTGGATTAGCGGGATACTACCACAAGTTTGTTGAAGGATTTTCAAGCATCGCAAGGCCGATGACTCAGCTATTGAAGACAAACAATAAGTTTGAATGGACGGACAAATGTGAAGCAAGTTTTCAGGATCTCAAGAAGAGATTGATTTCAGCCCTAGTTTTGATCATGCTGGATATCAAGAAGCCTTTTGATGTATACTGTGATGCATCCAAGATTGGTCTCGGATGTGTGTTGATGCAAGAAGTCAAAGTCATATCATATCTGTCCCGGCAACTGAAGCAACATGAATAGAATTACCCCACCCATGATTTAGAACTAGCAGCCGTAGATTTAGCCTTGAAGACATGGCGTCATTACCTCATGGGTAACCGCTGTGAGATTTATTTGGATCACAAGAGTTTGAAGTATATTTTCACCCAAAAAGAGTTGAATATGAGGCAACGAAGATGGATAGAGTTGATCAGGGATTATGACCTTGACATTCACTACCACCCCGGCAAGGCCAATGTGGTAGTAGATGCTCTTAGTAGACTGCCATGTAGATTAAACACCATGATAAAGGAAGCTCAGCCAAGTCTACATGAGGAGATGGAGAACTTTAGAATGGAGCTAGTTAGCGAAGGATTTCTAGCCAGTATTGAACTTCAATCCACTTTGATCGGTCAAATAAAGGAAGCTCAGAAAGGAAATGCCAGTATTGATGGAATTAAGCATCGTATCGGTAAAGGGGAGGTACCCGGATTCACTGAAGATGAAGAAAGAGTTATGTGGTGTAAAGGACGTATCTGTGTGCCAGCAGATTCAGAGTTGAAGCAAGTCATTATGCAGGAAGTCCATGATACTCTTTACTCTATTCACCCGGGAGGAACCAAGATGTATCAGGATTTGAAGGAGCAATTTTGGTGGCATAAAATGAAGAGAGAAGTCAGAAGCTATATCGCCAAGTGTGACATCTGCAGTCAAAGCGGAACATCAGTGACCCATAGGACTTTTGCAACCATTGCAGATTCTGGAATGGATGGGATTCTATCGGAATGGATTTCATCACAGGTTTGCCTACATCTAGTAGGGGAAATGATTCTTTTTGGGTCATAGTAGATAGACTGTCCAAAGTAGCTCATTTCATACCCGTCAAGACCACCTATCAAAGCTCGAAGCTAGCGGAGTTGTACATTGCAAGAATAGTCAATCTACATGGAACCCCCAAGACCATTGTGTCGGATAGAGGAACCCAATTTACCTCAAGGTTTTGGAAGAAAGTCCAAGAAGGATTAGGAACCAAACTGAATTTCAGCATAGCTTATCACCCACAAACCGACGGACAAACAGAAAGAGTAAAACAGATACTAGAAGATATGCTGAGAGCCTATGTGTTAGAATATGGATCTAAATGGGAAGATTGTCTGCCTTTCGCAGAGTTCTCATACAACAACAGTTATCAAGCTAGTTTACAAATGGCTCCATTTGAGTTTTTGTATGGAAGGAAGAGTTGTACCCCCTGAATTGGTCGCAAGTAGGAGAGAGTCAGATTTTCTGACCAGACATCCTACGAGAAGCCAAAGAGAAGGTTCACAAGGTCCGTGAACACCTCAAGGCCGCCCAATCTATACAGAAGCGTTACGCTGACAAAATACGCCGAGACCTAACCTTCAATGTCAGAGATTTTGTGTATCTCAAGGTATCACCCTTGAAAGGAATGCAGCATTTTCAACTGAAAGGGAAGCTTGCCCCCAGATATATCGGACCCTTCAAGATTTTAAGCCGTGGAGGAGAAGTATCCTATCAGCTAGACCTGCCTGAAGAGATGTCAGCCGTACATGATGTGTTTCATATCTTGTTACTTCACAAATGCTTAGAAGTTCTAGAGAAGACCGAAGTTTTCAAGAACATCGATCACAGAGCCATACATATCAACAAGGATCTAACTTATCGTGAAGTACCCATCCGTATTTTGGAAGAAGCTTTCAGAACCACTCGGACCCGGAGTATCAAGTTTCACAAAATCCAGTGGAGTAACCATACCGAAGAAGAAGCCACTTGGGAGCGAGAAGATTATATTAGGACTGAGTTTCCCAATCTCTTTAGTTCCTAGTTTTTCCTGAATCTCGGGATGAGATTCTGTTTAAGGAGGGAAGGTTTGTAACATCTCAAAAATATTAAACAAGATTATCAAGTTCTAATCACCCAAGTTTAGCGTTAACAAAAACTTTTATTCTTAAACCCATATGAATGCATGTGTGTTTATTATTAATGCATGAATGCTTGCTATGCCATGTTTGATTGCTATAAATGATGAGGGTTAGTTTAAAGATGAAAACAATATCATCTAGGTCAATTACAAACAAAATTAAATAAAAAGAAAATCAAAGAAGAGGCATATGATCAAATGGTCATTTTTGCCAAAGTTAACCACTAGCCCACTTTGGGCATCTCTAGGAAATGATTTCAAACAGAAACAATTCTACTTCTTTTCACCCCTTGCTAGACCAAGTGAAAATGAACCCAAGCTAACCTTACAAACTTACAGAAACTATTTTCAAATCCATTTGAGAGGCATTTCAAAATTAAATCAAGTGTAGGTACCTAGATGACCATTTTACAAAACCACTCAAACCTCCACCACTTGACAAATCTTAGCAAACACAGAAACCCAAGCATGTGACCAACACACCCACCAAAAATCATTTAAAAATTCAAAGGTTTAGTTCACGCGGCCATTTGATCGAGCACTTGACATGCAGAGTACAAGTCTAACAACTACTACTGTTTTGATCAATCAATTGCTCACCATTTGTACCCAATTCGTCTCCACTACTCACCCACGATCACCCCTAGTACCCAGCCGTGCAGTGGAGCACCTCTCACTCACCAATTGGACCAGTGCCATGACGTACCCAAGCGTGTCGTGCCGGTCGAGCACGGACACGACGCCACAAGCCGTGCCGCCCTCTCCCACGACCACTAGCAGCTAGGTGTGACCTCACCGTACCTCTCTATCCACCCCTTGACCAACAGAGAGCAGTGGAGAAGCCAGCGCAGCCATGCCGAGCACACGCTAGAGCGTCAGGCCATTCCCGCGCAGCCACGTCGCGCCTCTCTCGCTCCGTGCGTACCCGCACTCGTCGCGTCACCAGCAACTTCCCAGACATGACCGTTCGCCGCCGCGCGCCCCGTGACCACCATACGTGATGACGAACACCGCGGTACCCGCACAGAGCACACACATCTCTCGATCGACTAAGACCATACCTCACCATGCCACTATGCGCATGACGATCACCGCAGACCACCATGTCGACCTATGCCCTCCGTCATGCCTATAGCACTCTGTAGCAACGTCGCCGATGAGCCCGAGCCATGCCGCACCGCTCCTCTCGCTGGTGTATAAATAGGACCCTCCCCTAGCCTCCAAAGGCACACCATTCGACTCCCCTCTCTCCTAGAAACCCCCTGACCATTCCCGGAGCCAGGGGAGCACCACATCGCTGGAATTTCGCCGGAGCCCGCCGCTGAAGTGAAGGAAAGGCGCCGTTGATTGGAGCCACCCTAGGAGCCGCCACGACCACCATTCGACTTACCGTCATCTACTAGCCCGTTCACCCCCATTGTCGGACCTAGATGGAGCCCTGCTAAGCCTCCGACGACCCCCACTGTGGCGCTAGGTTTAGAATCCCCGCGCGCCATTCACTGGAGACGACGACACTCAACCGTCGATCTCATTCTAATCGCATGGCCTAGATTCACAGATATCGCTTCGCTAAGACATAGTCGCTCACGCGTGGGACCAGCTTGTAAGCAGCCCGCTGCGCGCACGTTGTGCAGTTGGTCTGGCCCATGTTTGTTCCCGCGCATAGCCCACAGATTCAAATGTAGATTTTCCATTTATTTCAAAATCCTATTCTGTAGCTGTACTCAAAATTGAATTCAAAGAGATTTACTGAACCAAATTGCATGATTCCAATTTTGTTAGAAAGGTATTGAAAATCTCTACACACTCCCGTTGGATTCAAACCATTTGTAGTTATAGATCACCAATAGTAAAAATAACAAGACAGAGACTTTCCTAACTTCACACATTTTTATAAAATCAACCATAAATGCTTTTGAGCTGATTCCAACTCTCAAAAATCACATTTACCATGCTCTATGTGAATACGTAAAAAGATTTAGTTTTACAGATATTAATCATGTACTAGTATTAAAAGGATGCTATATAGGCATTTCTAGTCCCTTTAAATATTATAAAATGGCAAGATTAAACTTTGAAATATATGCCAACCCGTTTAAAGCACATTCCCAAGTATTGGAATATATGGTGATGACATGTGTCAACATGATCCCATATTCTAATTGGAGGATATTAAATCTTAGGTATTGCTTCAATGAGTAGAAATTACTTTTCCAAAATGAGATAAATAAGAATGTGTCAATATTCCATGTGATGATTGAGATGATGCTAGATCATCTAGTGTGAGCCCTTGTGTGCTAAATAGAAATAGCTAAGTATTGTTTGGTGATTGTGTACCTCGTATTTATTTATAGACGCTAGTACCGACCCGGGGTATGAAGAAGAGGAGTTCTACAAAGACGAAGAAGAGAACTTCGACAACTGCACTACTCAAGGCAAGTTAAACTATGCAAGCCATGGATACGTTGCAAATGTATCTATAATTTTTGATGCTCCATGCTTGTTTTATATTATTTGTCCTATGCTTTGTCTATAATTTGAGGTATTTTTATACACTTTCTAGAACTAACCTATTGACAAGATGCCACAGTGCCAGTTGCCTGTTTTCTGCTGTTTTTGGTTTCAGAAAATCAAAAAAATGAATATTCTCGGAATTGGACGGGACAAAAGCCAATATGCCTATTTTCCTGGAGCAACATGGACGAAGCAGAGACGGAGTAGGGCACCAGGGTGGGCACACCCTATGGTGGCGCAGGCCAGCCCTGGTGGCGCCACCAGGGGTGTGGGCCCCCTGGCCGCCTCCTCGCCTCACCTCATCGCCTATAAGAAGCCTCCCGATGAGAAAACCCTAAATAATCCAGGAGAAAGCCACGAAAACCTCCACAGCGCTGCCACCACCGAAGGGGAGATTCAGGGGATAGAAAGTCTCTGTTCCGGCACCCTGCTGGGACGGGGAATTGCCCCCGGAGCCATCTCCATCGATCTCCACCACCATCTTCATCGTCGTTGCTGATTCCCATGATGATGAGGGAGTAGTTCTTCCTCGAGGCTAAGGGCTCTACGGGTAGCTATGTGTTCATCTCTCTCTATGGGTGATCTTATTGAGATCATCAGCTTTGTAATCTATAGATCTATTCTGGTACTCAAGTGCTTTAATGAATCTCTGCTTATCCCCACGTGTGTGAAGTTGACAGTGTGCACACCGTTTGGCACTTTGGCTAAGGTTACATAAATACTTGTCATGAGTATAATTTGAGTTGGATGTCTCTATGAGATTGTGGTGTTTGTTGGAACCATCTAGCCCTCAAGGTGATAGTGAGGCGTTATCTAGATGGGGAAAGTGAACTTTGAGGTGTGTTGTTATAGCCCTACCATGGATTAGAGTTATCCAACCGGACAGTAGTTCAGAGTAGTATCATAAAGAGATGATATTTATATGAGAGTGTTCACTAGTGAAAGTATGATTCCTAGGCCTTGTTTCTAAGCATTGAAACACCGTTTGCAACTAGATCTGTTACATGTTTGCTTGCTTCCATCTTTATTTCAGATTGCCTTTAGTCTCTTCCTACCCGTCAAGCTCTTTTCTGGCACCGTTACCACTTATAATTATCCATACCACTTGTATTTCACCATCTCTTCGCCGAACTAGTGCACCTATACACCTGACAAGTGTACTGGGTGTGTTGGGGACACAAGAGACTTCTTGTATCTTGATTGCAGGGTTGCTTGAGAGGGATACCTTTGACCACTTCCTCCCTGAGTTCGATAAACCTTGGGTGATCCACTTAAGGGAAACTTGTTGTTATTCTACAAACCTCTGCACTTGGAGGCCCAACAACTGTCTACAAGAATAGAAGTGCGTAGACATCAACCATCTCATGCTAGCTAGCATATGCAATATATCTTATGCATTCTTTTGAGATGCAACTTTACCAATTCCTAGTTTTACCTACAAGCTTTACTTTTCCTTTACCAAGGTTTCTCAAATAGTTCATTAATTCATGATTAGTGGAAAAATAGGATAGAGGCTATCAAGAGCATAGACCTAGGTTTGGATAGTTACACTTGATTAGCACCCCATCAATAGTAATAACCTCACGAATAGATGCTAGTGCTAAACTAATATGGATCACTTTAGATGGGAACACTTGGAGAAAATGATTATAAAAACCTTAGAATGATGAGTCATTCTATTGAAATGTTTTGACATGTGTTATTAAACACAATGATTTGACGATGATACTAAATGAAACATGTGCCTTGACTTTGATAAAAACTGATGGTTGGGTTCGAATGCGATACCATTCCAATTTTACCGTACAACCACAATACCTGAGTTGGGTAGGGCTTAACTGGAAGTTTATATGTCTTAGTATGGGTTCCCTCGCGGAAAGAGGTTGAGACGAGGCTACCTCACAAATATGAATGTACATCTATGTAGTTCCCGGGATGGCAGTTGGCCATGGCTGGGAGGCCAAACTCATAGGGGGGTGCCTATACTAGGGTGTGTAATTGAAAGGTTAGGATTGATTATCCGCATACCAAGTATGATGATTCAGGGTTATCCCTGACGGATGTATCAAATTTTGTGGTGAAAGTGTACCCCCTCTGCAAAGTGTCAAACTATTCGAATAGCCGTGTCCGCGGTTATGGACAGTTGGAGTGGACATACTGTTCTGTTGTCAGATGTTTTCAAAATGACTTGTGACTTGAAAGATGACTTTGACTTAACCAAAACAGAGTTGTGGACATGAAACTAGGTTCCCACTTAAGTAATCTAGATAACTAAATTAGGCTCTACTACTAAGTACTTCTAAAATAAAAATAGCTTATTGCAAATGAGACTAAAGCTTAGGATTCCTACTAGAAATGTCTTACTTACATTAGTGATAGTTTGCGAGTACCTTAAGAGTACTCATGGCTTTGTCCCTGGCTATTCCCATGGCCAGACTTTGATGAAGGCTATCCGGAGGACGGACAACAGGATGTCTACGATAACTAAGATCATCTCCCATCGTCAGCATTGCCTGTGACAATGAAGATGGAGTCTGCTATGTTTATTTCTGTTGCTTTGATATGTATTCAGTCTTGATCATGAGATCAACTATTTGTAAGACTATTATGGTTTGTAAGACTGAGTGAGCCTGGCCCATGAGAGGAACCAAAGCCCCACGGATACTGTCGAGGTTGCCAACTTGAGGATGGATGTTCTCACGGAACATGCGAAGCAAAATGTGAAACGGAGGATTGAGGTTCCTTTCTTCACCAAGAACACCATTCTTGGAGTAGAGGGGGGCAAGAGGCTTCTTGCAATACTCAAGGCCGGTTGTCTTATGCAGCCTAAGACCAACCGGGGTGATCTTGCCTTTGAACGGATATTCCAATACCTCGGCAAACTCAATGAAGTTGGACTCACACCGGACCTCACCTGTCATCCAAGTCATAGGAATATCATTCCCAGCTCCAAACACGAGAGTGGGAAAGAACTGATACACAAGCTAAATGTTGTAGTCATGTTGAAACTTCATGAGATCATGCAACTTGAGATTACCGGTAATCCAAAGAGCATCATGGAAGTAGGACTTGCTTTCCATGAAGGCAAAGTCAAGAGGCTGTTGCGGACACACGTGCTTTTTCTTTGATAAGTGAGCATAAACCTCATTTATGACCAAGAACTGCTCACAGCTCAAAAAATGACTATCTCGGCTATTGTTAGACATCTCATAGAATGGATGCCTCCTCATAACCCGATACTCATCGGTGCTCAGCTTCTTGAGAGTGGTGATATTGTCATACTTCCTCTTCTTGGCAAGTTCCTCATGACGGAGGCGTTCTTCTTCTTTCCTTCGATGTGACAAGATTTGCTTGTTCTTTTGCCTTGCAGCAAATTCCTCTTCACTTTCAAACTGACTGCGACCAGAAGACTTGCAAGGATTTCCCCCATAGTTCAAAGTCCCAGTGACGAGGTTTTAACTCATCAATGCCCATTGTTATGGACTTGGGTTTTGGAGAAGGAGGGAGCACTGGAGGCATCAGTCAGCTAGCAAACAAGCACACAGGGACGCAAGGTTTACCCAGGTTCAGGCCTCATAGAGGTCCCTACTCCTACTTGTCTGCTCTTGGAATTAATGGAGGAATCGAAGATTACAGGGGCGTGCAGATGCAATATGGCGAGAGTTGTGGAAACTAGGGTTGCGTGTCTCCTCCTCACCGCCCCTCCTAGCCTTTATATAGATAGGCTACATCTTGGGTAGCAGGTCGAGTCGGTTACCGATTAGGGTTTTCCCTTTGAAGTTTTTATCTTTAAACTTCTTCTTGTCTCGCAAGTAATCGAAAGTCCGTGGGCCACTCGAAGTCTTCATCGGGCCGTGGCAACGTCGTGGGCTTCCACCGTATCTGGAACGTATATACTAAACTCGAGTACCTGCAGGGTATACCCAGGTCAGTAGCCCCCGAGTGTCCAGTGGAATCGTAGATTCGACTGGGGACTTTATGAAGCCTTTCGAATGTATGACTGAGTATTTTTTCGAGTGTTCTGTTTATGTCATAGGAATTGTTGATATGCGTGCCTGATTTAACTAATGTATCGGTATCAGTTAACTGCCTTATGGCACAACAACGCAATCTACTTGAACTCGAGTCCCTGGACTCGAATTCGGAAAAGTGCTGGTGTAATTCGACTCAAGCCGCGGAGGTCTTACAGAATTCGAATTCCAGTATATGGGTGTGAGCACTCGACGCGCCCGTCAAGGAATGTTCATCATACCTGTAGGCACGGATATATTTCTGGTAGTGCACAGCAAATGCGTTACTAGGCCTTATTCAGGTCTTATCTTCACGCTGCAAGCGCGGTATCCGAAATTTTTGTCATCGCGGAGATGATTCGGGTGGCCCAGGAGACGCAGTCTCTTTGTAGGGAAAAATATGAGGCGGTGTCGCCATAGACTTCGAGTGGGGATGTTATCAACACACAGTACGACGTACAAATAATCATAGGGTGCGCGGCCAATGCTCCCTATGGGAGTAGCCCCCGAGTGCCTGGTTGAGTCGAAGATTCAGGCAGGGACTAAAATTTTGTGACTGCTGTCATCTTTTGTTTGCTTGTTTCAGTCGAATTTGCTTCCGGCGCTCCCTATGAGAGTAACCCATGATCCATAATCGAATCATAGATTCAAGTGGTTGGGTATGCTTTTGAATGTCCATATTCCTGCATAAAAATAAAATCGTAGGGTGCGTGACCAGCGCTCCCTATGGGAGTAGCCCCCGAGTGCTTGGTGGAGTCGAAGACTCGAGCAAGGACTAAAGTAGTCGAAGTATTGTAGTGCTCATCATGATGACATCAGTGCTGACAATGTGATGACGTCAGTTGCCCGCGTGAGCGGTTTTGACGGGATGTGATGAGCGGTGGGTCCCACTGTCTGACTTTGATTTGATCGTGCGTGCGTAATCTTTCGTGTTAACTGCGTCTCCTCGATTTCCATGTGTAATGGAGATAGTGGGGGACGGTTCGTGTTTTGGCCTCCCCACGTGTCGACAACGATGTGCGCCATGCGTTCAATAGGTTTTTTGCTGGCATTGGATTGCATCCGCAAGGGGGTTAAGTAGCAGTGCAGCTGCGGTAATTTCCCATCTGCTCTTTCTCTGCTTGTTCTTCCATCGCCATTGCCGCTGCTCTCTACTTCCTAGAGATTTTCCTCTTCGTGGCGCTGGACCAACTCCGCGTGTTCCCGAGCTATTTCCTCCGCTCGCACCGCCATCGCAAGATGGGGAAAAAGAAGGGAGGCGCTGGCACTGGGTCTGTTGCCGCCACCGCCATCTCCAAGAAGAAGGGTGGCTCCGCCGCCGTGGGCACCAGCGCTGCCGGCGCTAGCAAGAAGAGAGGTGCGGGCACTCGTGTCACCAATGGCGCGTGGCGCGCATCCACCATCAAGGCCTCTGACTTTGTTGTCTACGCCAAGATGGAGTTCTTCCACTCGCCGAAGACGATTTGCGAGTGCCCCTGGTGACGAGGTAACCCCTGTCCTCCATTAGGTTTCCGGGTGATGTTCCTCGCGTTCATCATTCATGGTCTGTCTCTGCCCCTGCATCCCTTTGTCAGGGGCTTTCTTTGTTTCTATGGGCTCCAGCTGCACCAGTTGTCCCCAAACTCTCTTCTTCACATTGCGTGATATATCACGCTTTGCGAGTGCTGGATCGGAGTCGAGCCACACTTTGGTCTCTTCAAGCGGCTTTTCAAGCTGAAGCGGCAGTCAGCTTCTAGCTCGTTAGTCTACAACGTAGGCGGCTGCGGGATTCATGTCGACTCCTCCGCTACCTACTTCGACATCAAGCTCACGGTGTCCGTCCAAGGGTGGAGAGACAAGTGGTTCTACATCCGCGACTAGAAGGCCGACGGAGAGCACTACGGACTCGCACCCTTCGACCCTGCGACGCTGTGCAAGAGGAGGCGTTCTTGGAAGAACATGGTTATGCCTGGCGAGTCCGAGGAGACGGAAGTGCTATACGAGCGCGTATGCGACCTCGAGAGTCGCATGGGTAAAGAGGAGGGAGGCACCGCCCTCATTCGCACATGGTTGCGCCGTCGCATCCAGCCTCTGCAGGCCAGGGTCCACCCCATGTTCCAATGGGCTGGTGCGGACGATGTCACTCGCGTATCTACCGATGGCATTTCCGCGGGTGAAGTAGATAAGAGGTTGCGACTGGTGACCAAGTACACCACCAAGGAGGTTCTCCCCGGCGAACCAGTTGTGCCTCCCTTTGATGCCTCTAACCCTCCTCCTGAGGTATGATTGTGCTACGAAGTAGCTTTATTTGTCGATTGCTTCTGATTTCTTGATGTATACTGAATTGTTTTCTGTATGCAAGATTGGAAGGTGTCTCTCAGTTTGCCCCTCTTCCTGAGGGGGTTATTCCTCGTGAAGTAGATGAAGAGGACGAGTCCGAATCAACCGTCCCACTTGAAGAGGAGGAGGAAGCCCTAGAGTCCAGCGGTCCGGACACTCGCAAGCATTCTCGTAGCAAGGATTCAGATGCTTTGTCTCCGTCGACTCCAGAAGGCCCATCCATTGGTGCAGAGGAGCCGATTCCTGCTGTTCCTGTAAGCTCCATGGTGCCATCTGCTTGTAAGAAGATGCAGCTGCCGAAGGAGTGGTTAGAGTCGAAGGAGCAAACCTTCGACTTTGATAAATTTGATTGGTAAGTCTACAACTCTCATCTTGGTTCCTTTTGGAGTTGCATTTCCTGATGCTGGATTTTCTTTCGTAGTCAACCAGCATCATCGTCTTTTGGCGACGTCCAATTTGTGAAGGAATCTGGAGTCGCGGACTCCAAGGACAAGAAATTGGCTGAACGATCTTCCTCTCCTCCATTGGCAGCCCACTCCGGGCACAACTCATCGAGTTCTCCACACGCTGGGGATCACCAGATGGTTGTCCGGACGACTGCACGGCAATCATCTTCGGAGTCTCTAGAGGAGCATGTAAGTGTGATTTTGTTTTGTAGTCGAATTTGTGATCCATGCTATCTGCTGATCCTTTATTTTTCTTCTAAGACAGCTCATTGTGAAGGAAGTTGCTCGTTTGGCGGAGCAGGTACTTGTGATGGGTCGACAGCATGCAATGCTAGACAATCGCCATCGCGTGGTCAAAGGTTAGTATTTTTTTGCTTCTTCTTCTTTGTTCTTGTGATATTTTATACATTCGACTGACGATCCATCTTGTATTTTTGCAGCTGAGAATAACGAACTTCTTCGCGACACAGCTTCTCTTGAAAAGACGCTCGCCGCAGCGGTGAAGAGTCACGACGAGGCAGTCGCTGTGCTGGATGAATCGCGGAAACGCGAAGAGGATTTGCGCACCTCCATCGCTGCGAGGGAAAAGTTGTTCGAAGAACAGCTCTTCTCGATTGCCAAGTCTCTTTAAGGTATTCTTTCGTCTGGATTTTGTTTGTTTCTTTCTTCAATATCTTGTTATTGTGCTGACGCTTTGCTCTGTGCAGATGCTAGCAGTCTAAGATTCGACACCTAGGCACTTCGTCGTGATGATGCTTTGGCAGGCGCCGTCGCGGCAGTCGAGGGCCGCAACGCTTCCATTCAGGGGACGCTGACTAAGGCCAAGGTTGTGCTGAGTCGCATCCGCGAGGAGCTGACGCCCAAGGCTGAGATGATTGATAACTTGGAGGACCTGGTGGAGTCCCTTACTGGAGGTATCCCCGTAGACTTCAGGAATTGGCGCCTCCATGACACTCGCCATGGTGCAAGCCCATGGAGTGGAGGCGGATCCTGCTGCGGTCTCCAAGGCGATGCCCATAGGCGTAGATGGTCAAAAGGTAGTTTTTCCTCCCTTTGCAACTGTCTGCGGCAAGTACGGGCCAGAACTCATCAACACAGTCGCCAAGTATTCCGAGGAGCTGCAGCGAGCCAAGAAGGCGGCAAAGGCTGCGGTGTTAGGGGCTAGCGAGAAGTCTGTGGCATCTGATACTGCCACAGACTCGATGAGGCCCCCGAAGCCGAAGTCCAAGTCGAAGAAGCAGGCTCCTCCTCAGTAGTTATATTGTAATAGTTAATAGTTCAACTCCTTTTGTCGACTACGACCAGGAGATAGACGTAGCCTCCTCGCGAGGACTTTGGGAGCTTGCCGACCATGTCCAGCCCCCATTGTGCAAAGGGCCAAGCCAATGGTATTGGCCGGAGTTCTGCACCAGGTGCGTGCGGTTTGTTCGCGAATCGCTGGCAAGCATTGCAGCGCTGGACGATGTCCTTGGCGTCGCGCATGGCCGTGGGCCAGTAAAATCCAGCTCGTAGAGCTTTGGCGACTAGGGCGCGACTGCCGACATGGTGCCCACAAGTCCCTTCATGGATGTCGAGGAGGACGGCCCTTCCGTCCGTGTTGGAGACGCACCATTGGAGTACTCCTGTGATGCTGCGCTTGTATAGTTCGCCGTTGATGACGGCGAATGCCTTGGATTGCCGTGCGATGTGTCGCGCGTCAGTCGAGTCGTCCGGTAGCCTCTTGCTGAGAAGATATGTGATGTAGGGTTGAGTCCAAGATGGATCGATCATCATGACCTCCATTGGTCCCTCGAGTCATGTGTCAAGCTCCAGGTCGTCGAGTGCTATTGGCTCATTTGGTGGCATAGCCCCCGAGTCTGTTGTTGCGCTTGTTTTCTTCTCTGCGGCCTTTGGCTTGATGGAGCGTTTGCAGATACGCTCGAGAAATACCTCAGGTGGTATGGGGGCGCAGGTCGAGCCAATGTTGGCGAGTGCGTCCGCCTCTTCATTGCTTTCGCGGCCTACGTGCCGCAGCTCGCAGCCTACGTGCCGCAGCTCGCAGCCGTCGAAGTCCCCTTCGAGTGTGTCATAGAGGTCGCGGTAAGCGATCATATTGTCGTTCAGCGCGTCGTACTCGTGCATTGTCTGGTTGACGACCAGCTTGGAGTCACCGTAGATGATGAGCCTCTTGGCGCTGCAGGCTTTTGCCATCCGCATCCCGTGCAATAGGGCCTCGTATTCAGCTTTGTTGTTGGAGGCGGTGAACTGCATTCGCAGAATGTATTTCATCTTGTCTCCTTGGGGCGATGTCAGTATGACACCTGTGCCAGCCCTGTCCTAACGCTTGGATCCATCGAAGTGCATAGTCCAGAGGTAAGACATATCTGGCTTTCCGGGGAGCTGGTTCTCCATCCAGTGTACGAGGAAATTAGGGAGGACTTGCGACTTGATCGCGTCGCGCTTCTCGTATGTAATGTCTCGTGGAGACAGCTCGATTCCCCAAAGCATGACTCGCCCGGTGGCATCGGGGTTGTTGAGAATATGCCCAAGTGGGGCGTCATTGACCACCACAATTGGGTGCTCCTGGAAGTAGTGGCACAGTCGCCTAGCTGTCATGAAGACGCTGTATGCCAGCTTCTGGTAGTGCGGGTACCGCTGCTTTGTTGGCGTGAGCACCTCGCTGAGATAGTAGACTGGGCGCTGCACTCCATGGACCTTGTTTTCCTTGGCACGTTCCACCACGAGCACCGTGCTGACCACCTGGTTGGTGGCGGTGATGTAAATCAGTAGTGGTTCTTTTTCGCGTGGAGTCACCAGTACTGGCGAGGTAGATAGTAGACGCTTGAGATCTTCGAATGCTTCTTGCGCCTCGTCGGTCCACTCAAACTTGTAAGTTTTGCAAAGAAGTTGGTAGAAGGGAAGTGCCTTTTCGCCCATGCGACTGATGAATCGACCGAGCGCCGCGATTCGCCCAGCCAGTTGCTGGACGCCTCTTATGTTTTTCGGCTTCTCCATGGCCAATATGGCTTTTATTTTCTTCAGGTTCGCCTCAATCCCTTTCGCAAAGATGAGATATCCGAGTAGTTGCCCAGATGGTATGCTGAAGGCGCACTTGTCCGCATTGAGCTTGATCCGGTAGCGGTCGAGGTTGGTGAAGGTCTCTCGTAAATCGTCGATTAGTGAGGCCTCCTCTGTTTTGATGACGATGTCGTCGATGTAGACTTGGATGTTGCGACCAAGTTGGTCCTTGAGGCAAGCCTGCATGCACCGTTGATAGGTGGCTCCTGCGTTTTTGAGCTCGAAGGGCATTGTGTTGTAGTAGAACACACCAAAAGGCATTGTAAACACTGTTTTCTTTTGATCCTCCTCCTTCATTCGAATCTGATTATAGACTGAGTAGGCATCGAGGAAGGAGAGGCGCTCACATCCCGTGGTGGAGTCGATGATTTGGTTGATTCGCGGCAGCGGGAAGTGATCCTTTGGGCAGTGCTTATTTAGGGAGGTGAAATCCACGCACATCCGCCGGATATCCGTGTCCTTTTTAGGTACCAGCACCGTGTTGGCGAGCCAAGTACTTTCCTTGATCTTGCGTATGAATTTGGTGTCGAGGAGTCTATTGATCTCCATTCCAACCGCTTTTGCTCTTGGTTCAGACAGTCGTCTGCTTGACTGGCCTTGCGTCTAGGTTGACATTGAGTGAATGCTCGGCGAATTCCCTGGGAACCCCTGGCATGTCCGCTGGACACCAGGCGAAGATTTCCCAGTGCTCACGGAGGAATTTGACGAGCGCGGGTTCCTATGCGGAACTCAAGTTGTTGGCGATGAGGGTCATCTTGGTCAGGTCCGGTGGGTGGACCTGTACTTTCTTTGTGTGCACCGACGAGTCGAAGGACATGTCAGGTGAACTCGGCCGGCTCAGGGGAGGCAGACTGTTGTCTGTCAACTCCTTCAATCTTGCGAGCTCCTCCTGTATACCGAAGGACTAGGAGATTCTGTTGAATTCTTTGTCGCAACTGTCGGACCTCTCGAAGCTCCCGTTAATTGTGATGACGTCGTTTGGACCTGGCATTTTCATCTGTAGGTAGGCGTAGTGCGGCACTGCCATGAACCTAGCAAACGCGACGTGTCCGAGGATGCAGTGGTACTGTGAGGGCCAGTCGATGACTTCGAAGTCTATGCGTTCACGTCGAAAGTTTTGCGGTGTGCCGAAGATGATGTCGAGGTTGATTTTGCCCAGGGGATATATGCCCTTCCCTAGGACAATGCTGTGGAACATCGTGTCTGAGACCTCTAGACACGTCAGAGGGATCCTCATTGCACCCAAGGTATTTGTGAACATGAGGTTAATGCCGCTTCCACCATCCATGTAGATGCGACTCATGTCGAAGCCTCTGATCTGTGCCCCGAGTACGAGGGGCAGTGGCCTGGGCGAGGGACTTGGCGCGGGTGGTCGCGCTTGTCGAAGGTGATGCAGAAGTCACTTCCACTGAGGTACTCAGTGGTGGAGGGCAGAGAGTTTTTTCGCCAAGTTGACTTGGCGAGTGATGGCTTTCTACACCCGATTTGAGGGGCGCCCCTTTTGGATCATCATGTTGCTTACGGCCCATGGGTATAGCTCGCCGCCTTGATTCTGGACCGGTGCGACCACGGGTGGTGGTACTCCAGGTGGTGGTGGAGGAGCTCCATGTGCTACGGCGCCTGGGGCGACTCCATAGCCCCTGTTGACTGCGTCGCGATTCATCCGAGCGAAACCCTCGTGGAGCTTGAGGAACTCGTGGCAGTCCTTGAGAAGGTGGCTGGATTTTTTCTTGTCGTCATGCTTGTCGATGTAGAAGTGCATGTTGCATGGCCCGGACAGTTTGTCCTCGATAGTTGTTTCGGGTGCCTCTTCGCGAGTGTAGCGCTGCCACACCTGCGTGGTTTTCCCGGAGTCGCGGTATCCATCGCTGCGATAGCCGCTGTTGTGGTTGTCGTCACGTTTGTCGGTGTAGCCTGCCGTGACCATGTTGACGTCATCGCGGTCATCGTAGACATGCATTGGCCGCTTGCCTCGACGGTTGCGTCTGCGCCCGAGGTCATCATCGTCGTCAGAGTAGGTGCGGTTTTTCACCGAATCTTCTCCATCGGCCCACCGATTCGCAATTTCCATCAGGTGGTCGATTGTTTTGGGCTTCAAGCGGCCCAGCTCCTCCCTGAGCTCTATGCGGCGAATGCCGCTGTTAAATGCGTCGATTGCGCGATCCTCCGAGATATTTTCTGCGGAGTTCTTGATAATGGACCACCTCTGGATGTACGAGCGTAGCGATTCGCTTGACCTTTGCTGGCAGCTCCTCAGATCTTTGATTGATGCGGGCCTTTTGTAAGTGCCCTTGAAGTTGCATACAAAGCTGTAGACCAGCCCTTCCCAGCTGCGAATGGATCCGCGCGGGAGGTTGTTGAGCCATGCTCGAGCTGCAGGCATTGCATGGACATGCTTCGACTCCCGCCGTGGAGCTTGACGGAGGAGATGTTATCCTCCAACCAGATTTTCGGGTCCTACAGGCCGTCAAATTTTGGGTTCTCCGATGGGAGCTTGAACCCCTTGGGCATTCGCTTCTGCCTGATAGCTCTACGGAAGCATCTGGCGCCATAGAGCTCCACATCTTCATCCTCTGAGTCAGTCGAACGAGCGTGTCTTGCCCTTGATTTGTCAATTTTGCGCTGCATGAGGTCATCGCGCGTATCGTAGTCGTGATCGTGCCGCCGTGAGCGGCGACACTGAGACAGATCGTGACTATCATCGCTAGACGAGGGTGAGGAATAGCGTTTTGCCAGAGCTCTGCCCTTCTTCGGCTCCGGTGTTGGCTCTTTGTCGAGAGCAGCCTCGACTAATCCCAAGCCCACGATCGTAGATCGGTGCATAGCGGCTCGTGGATCTCCATCCGGTGGCTGGTTGTTGAGGAGGTACATGGTGGCTGTTGTCACCGCAGCTTGCGGCGTCTTTGGAACCATGTTGCCCCGCGTGTCAACTGTCATAGAGCTTAAGTCGAGGACCTTTGCAGCTTCTATGCATTCCTGCTCGGTGAGGTGGGCCGTTCGAAATCGCCTTTTGTTGGCGACGTACTCGTTCCCTTTAGAGGAAGATCCTCCATGGGAGGAGAGCCCAACCCGTCGAAGACTTGACTCGTCCGCCGTCTTTTTACGCGCTTCGAGTTGCGCGGTCATTTGTAACTGGTGTCTGTACTCCTCCTTTAGTAGCCAATCAAGCCCATCAGCAGGTCTTGCAGCGTGTCGGGGGGCAGCGGATTGCCTCGCAGAGCTTCTCGGCAACAGGCCCACTCGTTGTCGTTGAGTTTGATCACGACACGTTCACCAGTGTGTTCGTTCACCATGGTTGGAGGTTCGACTGCCCCTCCATTATTGACGGGCGCACCATTGCCACCGTTGGGTGGCCCGCCGTTAGGTATGCCACCGTTGGGTGGATCAGGACCGTTGCCACCGTTTTCGCGATTGGCGCTGGTTTCGCCGGCGTTGATGACGGCGCACATGAAGTGGCTGGGGAAGTTGTTGCTTCCGCAACTTTTGGATCCGGAGCCGTAGGCTCCATCTTTCGTCTCTAGGTCACCCAGATTGGATCCGCGACTGTTGTCGCTGTCCGTGCTCTCAGCTGCTGCTGAGGTGTTGAGCTCGCTGAGGACGCCAATTGGTGGCGGCAACCATGATGCTAGAGCAATCACGGATGCTGTTGGCTGGTCAGGCATGCGAAGCGTGCCCATCTGACCAACTTGGAAGCGGAAGCTCACGATTGCTAGGCTGATTCCATCGCCCACGGAGTCGAAAGCCGGGCGAGTGGCCGGCGTGTGGACGGTGAAGTCGAACACGCCGAAGAGCTAGCGAATCTCCGTTGTTGTGGAGTTGTACATCGCGGTTGATGGGGCCGAAGAAGCCGCAACATCATCACTCCGAATTCCCACATACGGCGACAATTGACGAGGGTTTAACTCATCAATGCCCATTGTTATGGACTTGGGTTTTGGAGAAGGAGGGAGCGCCGGAGGCATCAGTCGGCTAGCAAACAAGCACACAGGGGCGCAAGGTTTACCCAGGTTCAGGCCTCGTAGAGGTCCCTACTCCTGCTTGTCTACTCTTGGAATTAATGGAGGAATCGAAGATTATAGGGGTGCGCAGATGCAATCTGGCGAGAGTTGTGGAAACTAGGGTTGCGTGTCTCCTCCTCACTGCCCCTCCTAGCCTTTATATAGATAGGCTAGGTCTCGGGTAGCAGGTTTACAGATTAGGTTTTTCCCTTTAAACTTTCTATCTTTAAACTTCTTCTTGTCTCGCAAGTAATCGAGAGTCCGTGGGCCACTCGAAGTCTTCATCGGGCCATGGCAACGCCGTGGGCTTCCACTGTATCTGGACCGTATATAATAAACTCGAGTACCTGCAGGATATACCCATGTCAGTAGCCCCCGAGTGTCCAGTGGAATCGTAGATTCGACTGGGGACTTTATGAAGCCTTTCGAATGTATGACTGAGTATTTTTTCGAGTGTTCTGTTTATGTCATAGGGATTGTTGATATGCGTGCCTGACTTAACTAATGTATCGGTATCAGTTAATTGCCTTATGGAAAAACAACGCAATCTACTCGAACTCGAGTCCTTGGACTCGAATTCAGAAAAGTGCTGGTGTAATTCGACTCAAGCCGCGGAGGTCTTACAGGAGTCGAATTCCAGTATATGGGTGTGAGCACTTGACGCGCCCGTCAAGGCATGTTCATCGTACCTGTAGGCACGGATATATTTCTGGTAGTGCGCAGCAAATGCGTTGCCAGGCCTTATTCAGGTCTTATCTTCACGTTGCAAGCACGGTATCCGAAATTTTTGTCATCGTGGAGATGATTCGGGTGGCCCAGGAGACGCAGTCTCTTTGTAGGGAAAAATATGAGGCGGTGTCGCCATAGACTTCGAGTGGGGATGTTATCAACACACAGTATGACGTACAAATACTCATAGGGTGCGCAACCAGCACTCCCTATGGGAGTAGCCCCCGAGTGCCTGGTTGAGTCGAAGATTCAGGCAGGGACTAAAATTTTGTGACTGATGTTGTCTTTTGTTTGCTTGTTTCAGTCGAATTTGCTTTCGGCGCTCCCTATGAGAGTAACCCATGATCCATAATCGAATCGTACATTTGAGTGGTTAGGTATGCTTTTGAATGTCCATATTCCTGCATAAAAAGAAAATCGTAGGGTGCGTGACCAGCGCTCCCTATGGGAGTAGCCCCGAGTGCTTGGTGGGTATACCCATGTCACCCAGACTTGGTACGACAAGGACGAGAGATATCGGAACCACATGTGAACACAAGAAACAAAGGGAGGAAAGCACGGGGATAAGTATGCATGTCCAGACATGTATGAGGGAATGAAGAGAGTAACCCAGATCCATTGTTGGAAGAATGCCTAGAGTCTCTGCACCCTAGCCCCAGAGTCTCTAGCATAGGCCGGAGTCTCCAGTCACTATGAACGGAGTCTCTAGCCCTGAGACGTGGCTGATAACAGGGAATCAAGGAAACCATTCCAAGCAGTGGATCAAAGTTGCAAACTTCACATGCAGGATGGAATTGCCGCACAAGGTATATTCCATGGGGAAAAGCATGCCCTCGACCTCAAATAAAACTTTAGGGACAAACCCTGGAGTGGAAAGAGAGAGAGGGGAGGGAAGACCTGGCTCCATGGAGGGGCTTAGTCGGAGGGGAAGAATCCCAATGACGGAGATAAGTGGTAGGCCGGCTGTGGTGCCAGGCCAGGGGGTGACGGCGGCCCCGATGGTGCTGGATGGAGGAGGGGACAGGAGGGTGAGAGCAAGGGGGTTGGGGTGGAGAGGAGTAACTGAAAGTTACCCCTAGCTCAACGTCCCGTAACTCGATGAGTCGAAAATGTCCAGGTTGGAGTCTCTAGGCCCAAGGGCCAGAGTCTCCAGCCTCCACAGCCAGAAAGCACCAAGAACAAGAATGGACAAGCAAGAAAGAAATACAGGTTTGGGTACAAGGAATAAAAACAAATGGGAGTGCATGTTCAAGTACCAAAAATACGGAAAGATGACAAACACGAGGAAAGACCAACCTCTCATGATAGAGAGGGTCGGTGGCCGAGGAGACCATGTTTGGGTATACTTGCTCGGAACCATGAAGATATATCTTGGGTCCATTACCAACACTCATCATTGAAGATCACATATCACAAAATGATATTAAAAGAATGATTTTGTCACTTTAGGCATAATGGGGGAGGGATATTCCAATCAATTAGGACCGCACTCCCCCTATATCGATGCCTACATCTAGATAGAATAACACATTAAAGCATGGGTATGGGTGCATGATCTCAAGCAACATTGCTCGAATCTATGATATTTAGCTCATGCCTTAACTCTCGAAGTCTTCTTTCATCAAGGGGCTTGGTGAACAAATCTATAAGATTCTTCTCAGTGCTAATATATGAGAGAACAATATCTCCATTAGACACATGATCCCGGATGAAGTGATTGTGAATATCAATATGCTTCATTCTTGTGTGTTGAACGGGGTTGTGGGCAATCTTGATGGCACTCTCATTATCACAAAGAAGAGGAACTTTGTCACAAGTGACACCATAATCCTTCAAAGTTTGCCTCAGACACAACAATTGAGCACAACAACTAGTTGCCGCAATATATTTGGCCTCGGCGGATGACAAGGTGACACAATTTTTTTCTTAGATGACCGACACACCAAGGACCTACCAAGGAATTGGCAAGCCCCGGAGGTTGATTTCCTTCCAACTTTGTCTCTCGCCCAATCCGAGTCTGTGAATCCATGAAGTGCAAAGCTTGATCCCTTGGGATACCATAAGCCAAAGTTTCGGGTATTAACTAAATATCGAAAGATTCACTTGACCGCCACAAGGTGGCTTTCCTTTTCGGCATCTTGAAACCGTGCAAAAATACCCACAATCAACATGATATCCGGTATAGATGCACAAAGATAGAGTAAAGAACCATTCAGAGAACTATATACCTTTTGATCCACATCTTTACCATGGGTATCAAGATTGAGGTTGCATTTGAGAGGCATGGGAGTCTTGGCTCCATTGAGATCCTACAACTTGAACCTCTTGAGTATATCTTGAATATATTTGTCTTGATTAATAAATATACCTCTAATCAATTGCTTCACTTCAAATCCAAGGAATAATTGCAGTTCACCCATCATAGACATTTCAAACTCATCGGACATTAGCTTAGCAAAAATATCATTGAAAGCTTTGTTAGGAGAACCAAAGATACTATCATCAACATAAATTTGGCATATGAACAAGTTTCCTCCAACTCTCTTAGTAAAAAGAGTGGGGTCGATTATCCCAACTTCGAAGCCACGGTCTACCAACAACTTTCTAAGGTACTCATACCAAGCACGTGGAGCTTTCTTAAGCCCATAGAGTGTCTTATAAAGCTTGTATACATGGTTCGAGAACTTGATATCCTCAAAACCTGGAGGTTGCTTGACATACACCAACTCATTTAGGGGACCATTAAGAAATGCACTCTTAACATCCATTTGTTGCAAATTGAAAAATTATGACTAGATGCATATGCAAGCAAGATAAGGATGGATTCAAGATGAGCAACGGGGGCAAAAGTTTCACCATAGTCGATACCCTCGACTTGGGAGAAGCCTTGAGCCACCAATCTTGCCTTGTTGTGAATAACCATCCCACTTGCAACAAATGAAAATCCACTTGGTCCTAATGACATTTTGACATTCCTTGGGTCTCTCCATCAATGACCAAACTTTGTTGTGCTTGAAGTTGTGCAATTCTTCATGCATGGCATCAAGCCAATCGGGATATTCAAATGCTTCATACACCTTTTGGGGTTCTACACAAGAAATAAAAACATTGTGGAAACAAAGTTAGACACTTGGTTAGGAGTAGTAATGCCCCTTTCAATATCACCAACAATATTTTCAAGTATAAGTCCTTCTCGAACGATCTTGGCGATCCTTTTTGCTTCATGATGAGCTTGAGCTTCATCAAGAGATTCTTGAGAAACTACTTGGTCGTCACCACTAATTTGATCTTCGTCTCGACCTTAAAATTGAACTTGCTCCTCTTCATGAGCTTGCTCGACATTTTGACTTTGTCCATCATCATGAGCTTGGCCTTGGTCAACATGGGGTGGTATACACCCATCATTCCTTTGTTCTTGACCTTGACCATGAGCTATATCTTCAACCATGGTATCTCGATGGCTATGGGGTTAATGTAGATCTTGAGTAGGTGAGGGATCCACTTGAGTAGAGCATTGTCATTCTCCTTCCACCACAAGGGGTTCCTCAATGAGTCAGAAAAATGCCATACCCATTCTTATTATGGCTTGAAGAGGAACTTCATCACCTACATCACCCAGATCATTTTTCCCCACTTGGGAGCCTTGATGCTCATTGAACCTCACATTACAAGAGACTATAACTTGCCTGGTGGAGTTGTTATAGACTCTATAAGCATGAGAGTCCTAGGCATAGCCAACAAAGATACCTTCAATAGCTCTAGACTCAAATTTAGATAACCAGTTACCTTACTTGAGAATATAGCACTTACACCCAAACAGTCAAAGATAGTGAATGCTTGGTTTATTGCCGGAGAGGATATTGTAAGGAATCTTGTCCAAGTGCTTGCGGACGTAAACACGGTTGGCAATGTGACAAGCGGTTAAGATAGCTTTGGCCCAAAAACTATATGGGGACTTGAACTTCGCAATCATGGTTCTTGCCATATCCATAAGAATTCGGTTCTTCCTTTCCACCACACCATTTTGTTGAGGGGTATAATAGGCGGAATATCAAAGTTTAAAGCCCTCATCACTAAGGAACCCATCCAAGGTGTAGTTCTTGAACCCGGTACCATTGTCACTTCTAATAGCCAAGATCTTCTTGTTATGTTGATGTTGAACTTCATTGGCAAAGTTGATGACGGTTTGTTGAGTCTCACTCTTCTTCTTGAAGAAATATACCCAAGTGTATCTTGAGTAGTCATCCAGAATCACCAAGCAACACTTATTTCCCCCAATACTATCAAAAGATTGAGGACCAAAGAGGTCCATGTGAAGGAGTTCTAGGATCCCATCAGAATAGATGACCATCGTTGGGGGGGATGACCGACTCATGGAGCTTTCCTTCAATACAAGCCGTACACACATGATCTTTGACAAAATGAACATTATCTTTTAGCCCAAGGATGTGACCTCCCACGTGGAGGCTTTGAAAATACCTCATGTTGGTGTGGTCAAGACGACGATGACAAAGCCATCCCACGTCACCTTTAGCCATCAGGCAAGCCGTGGTAGGTGTGGGTTTCTTATCAAAATATACCACATGCAAAACATTATCGGCATGCCCAACAAAGGATATAGAGAGAGTATTGCTCGACATGAGAACCACAACCTTAGGGGTAAAGTAGGCTACAAAGCCCATAAGAATGAGTTGATGAACGGAAAGTAAATTGTATGAAAGGGTTTTGACAAGCATAATGTCCACAGTGGATATATCTGGTGTGACCACTACCTTACCCAAACCCGAGGTTGATCCATCTCCTTAAGTGACACACATATTGGAAGTATTTGGTTTCGTCTCATCAAGCATCTCCTTGATTTTGGTCATATGACTAGTGGCACCACTATCAACCACCCGTTTTCTTCCACTGAAAGCATAGTCTTACAAGAAATCAATGCTTGGTCTTAGGTACCCATTGTTGAATGGATCCTCTTTTGTTAGTCACAAGTATCTTAGGAACCCAAATGGCCCAATGGTAATCATCACCATAAGAGGTGCCTACATATTTAGCATAGACATGACCATCATAAGATTTCATAAGAACATAGGATGGGTTATATTTACCCGCAAAATAATTATGAGAGGGTTCATCACCACTCTCATTGGCACTTGATTCCTTCTCTTTTGCCTTCTCCCTCTCCTTCACAAAGGTAATAGTTTTGGAAGGGGGAGTGGGCAAGTTCTTCTTCTATGACTTGGTTGCAAATCCAAGTCCTTCCTTAGTCACATTGTCCCTTTGATTACTCAAAAGTTCATTTAGACTTTTCTCACCTTGGTTGCATTAGACAAGGCCTTTCTCAATCGTGGCCTTTAACCTATTGTTCTCCTCAAGAAAATCTCCATGCTCACAACAAGAGTTAGTAGAACATGAAGCAATACTAGTTGGCAAGGTTGAGACTTATTTAGTCACTTGAGTTTGAAGTTGTTCATGTGACTTTGAAATATTAGAGAATTTGCTCAATAAGGACTCATAATACTTCTTGAGTTTCTCAAACTCTTCATTTGGTCTAGCATGACCAACCCCAAACTCGAGGTTTTCATTTTTAAGAACTTCAATTAATGCAAGAGAATCATCATGTTCTTTAGCAAGTTTTGAGATATTCAAGTTAAAATATTCTTAATGAGCAATATTGGTCTCTTCAAGAGCCACTCTTTTACTTTGCTCTTCCTCGAGCGCATCGGACAAGGCGGAAATTTCCATGGTAGCCTCACGAGCATGCCCAAACATATCAAATACGGAATCATGTCGCTCATCAATGATATATCATGCTTCGTCTAGTTGTCTCATAAGATCCTCCACACAAATATTGTCTTCACCTTCCAAGTTAGTCAAACAACTAGTGGATTCCACCACTTCATTCTTAATATTGAGACTCATATCATCATCAAAAGAGGATACATCAATAGAAGGAGTTGTTGGGGATAAAGGAGTTACCAAGGAGGCTTTAGCCATGAGACATGTAGGGTTGGTGACGATCTTTTTCTCATTGGGAGAGTCGAAGAGGGATGTAGGTGATGAAGTTGTTGTATTAGTAGCGGAAGCGGTGGCAATTGTGGGAATGACGACCACACCCACAATCTCTCCATCATCTTCATCATCACTCTCATTATCATTGTTCTCTTTGTATTCTTCATGAGCCAACAAAACATACTTTTGTGCCTCCTTCTTGTTGGGGTAGTTCTTGTTGCCTAAGTTCTTGTTTTGTACTTTCTTGATGAAGTTCTTGTTAGGAGTGGGCTTGTACTTACACTTCAACACAAGCTGTCCCCCATGGTCTTCTCTCTTCTCATACGGGCATTTGGCAATAAAGTGGTTGTTTTCTCCATAATTGTAGCACAATCTTAGCTTGGGTCTCGAGCTACTTGTGGTAATCTTTGAGGGATTACCCTTTCCTTGATTCTTCCAAAACCTTATTGAGACTAAAGTCAATTGCTCATGTAAGGCACACTTGATGTCTTCGTCATTGCCTTCTATCATTCCCAAAGAATCTTCTTCTTCTTCATAAACATGTGCCTTGGCCTTAAAAGAAATATTTGGAGAATCCATTCTCCGAGCACGAGCGAGAGCATCATCGGCAGTCCTGTTCATGATTCTAAGAGCCACAAACTCACTCAACACTCAATTAGAGGACATAGCATAGAAGTCCGCCCTTGAGCGAATATTGTTGGTCATTTCTCTTAAAAAAGGCAAGATGGCTTGCATGAACATGCGTTTGATCCACTTATCATCCACATCCCTACTCCCATGGTAAATCATCCTAATTTAAAGTGTCATGACCCTCCGATAGAGGTCTTCTGGAGTCTCATCTTCCTTTCCAACGAAGGCATCGACTTCATAGTGTATTTCTTCAAACTTGGAGCTTTGAATGCTTTAGTTGCCAAGATAGAATCTTTGGAGATCATTCCAAGCTTCCTTGGCTGTTTCATGAGCATGGATGTGGGTCATTTTCTCATGAGTCAAAGCATCTTGGAGAATGGTCATTGTGGTGGCATTGAGTTGATTGTTTATCTCCTCGGTGGGCGTCATGTTGTGGGGGGTTGAAGGGATAGAAGGCATACTCCACAACCTTCCAAAGATGAACACTATAACTTTTGAAGTGAGAGCGCATTAGATATTGCTAATTGGCGAAATTGGATTCATCAAGCTTAGGTGGTGGACCACGATGGTTTATATGAGGTGTTGGGAGGGGAGCATTTTGATAGGTAGGTAGTGGCGGCATATTTCCCATAGGATTCCCATTTTCCTTGCTGCCATCCTTACCGTTGGAATATTCCTTAGGGAAATCTTCTGATGGTTTAGTACCCAGTGATGGTTTATCATTGTATTCGAAAACGACGCCATCCTTTTTCCCTAGGTATTGCTTGAATATGGCTCTCATTTCTTGTCTAACCATATCAGTGGATTCAATAAATTATTTCCTAGAGATGGGAATCTCATCGAAAGAATTCTCACCTTTCTTACTCTTGTAGCCCATACTCTCTTCGGAGGTTAAGACAAAGTAAGAGCCAAGGCTCTGGTACCAATTCAAAGATCGGTATAAGCGACTAGAGGGGGGTGAATAGGCGCTACTCAATTGTTTGCTTCTTTTCAAATTAAGGCTTGACACAAAGTAAGTTCTATAGATATGAAACTAGGTGGGGGAACCTATATGACAAGCAAGCATGCAACAACAACAATAAGGAGTAAAGGATAGAAGTCACCGAGAGTACACATGGAGATGTTTTCTCGAAGTTCCTTCCTTTTGAGGGGAAGCATGTCTCCCTAGAAGTTCCTTCCTTTTGAGGGGAAGCACGTATCCCCTAGGGGTGGGTAGTACTAAGACCACCAGCACCACAGAAGGCCTCATCCTATTCTCCCACGCATATTCCTCAGGGAAAGCACACGTTCCACTATGCGGTGGCCTTGAAGGTCACGACCGAAACCTTGTACAAAACCTTGGGGCACTTCTCCACAATTGAATTGGAGGCTCCCAAGACAACCACGAAGCTCTTACACACGAGGATGAGCTATGGAGAGTGACTTCTTCAAGTTAGAGTTTCCTCAAACCCTAGAGAAACAACTTCTTACACAAAATGGTGGGGAAATACAAATCCCCTAGGTGGAAAGCTAGGTCTAGGTCTCCTCCCTTGATTCCCCAAGGGGCATAAAGTTCTAGTGGCTAGGGAGGGAGATCTTGGAGGTTTGAGCTCAGCAACAATGGAGGAGAGAGAGTGGAAGCCACAACCCTAGCTTGGAGAAGAAGGGGTCCTTATATAGCTCCTCCAGAAAAAGAGTCGTTGTGGACAACTAACCCTGGAGACTCCAGTCTCTAGGACAGAGTCTCTAGACCATAGCACACGACTCCTAGCAGGACTCCGTAGGGTCATACATGGAGCAAAATAGGGAGGGCCAGAGTCCAAACCTGAGACCACACCGGAGTCTCCAGGCACCAACACCAGAGTCTCCGGGGTGGAGCAAGAATTCAGTCCAGTCTCCGGGGGGCATACATAGAGCTATTCTGGGAGGGCCAGAGTCCAGGCCGGAGTCTCCGGGCATCAAAGTCTACGAACTCAGGGCACCTTCGATCTTCACATCCATTTCAGGCAGCCTCTTCTTGATTTTTTTCGAAGTTTTCTCCATTGCCAGATTGAACACCGTCTTGTGACTTATTATTTAAAGTTAAGACCCGCACAACACTGAGCACACGGTAAAAATTCACTTGTGTTGACAACAAACAACAAAACATCATTAAGACGGGAAATGCCCTCCCACTTGGGATCAATCACTAGTGGTGCATTGATGACCCACAAGTATAGGGGGTGTATCGCAGTATTTTCGATAAGTAAGAGTGTCGAACCCAACAAGGAGAAGAAGGTGTTGACGAGTGGCTTGGAGCAGGAATTCTCTGTAAATACTTAGCAAACGGATTTTTTAGGGGTTTTTAATAATGCAGATAAATAAAGTACGAGTAAATAAAAGACAATAATAATAGATGCAGCAAGTGGCCCAATCCTTTCTTTAGCAAAGGACAAGCCGGTTGTATTACTTAAGATGACCAAACATTCTCGAGGACACATGGGAATATCGTCGGGTGCTTTCGCTTCATATAGTTGATTAATCTTCTTTAGTTCGATAAGTGTTGTGTGGGTGAACCTGTGCTAATGTACTAACCTTCCTAGGACTAATACATACTACTTGTGATTCAACCCCTTGCAAGCATCCGCAAGTACAAGGAAGTAATTAAGATAAAAACCTAACCATAGCTTTAAACTCTGAGATCCTACACTCCCTTGTGCAAAGGTTTCCTAATGGGGGTTTAGGTTTCTATCACTCCGGCAACCCCTACGATTAGTAGCCAAATAGACAATGCATTCCCCTAGGACCATAAAAGTGAAGTGTCATGTAGTCAACGTTCACATGACATCACTAGAAGAATAACACCACAACTTAAATAACAAATTATTGAATCTTTCTCAACACAATTCCACTACTAACAACATGACTTATCTCATGTCCTCAAGAACTAAACGAACTACTCACAAGACATCATATGGATCAAGATCAGAGATGAAATAATGATAAGTAACAATCTGAACATAACAATAATTCAATGGTTCCACTGAATAGCATGAACTACAACAAGTAATCAACACCGGGAAAGTTTCCCCTAAGAACTGTGCAAGATTCAACCCAATTGTTCCAGCGGTATGAAGTGGTGATGATGGTGTTGGTGGAGATGATGATGGAGATGATGATGATCTCGATGAAGTCCAGCTTGATGGTGGTGTTGATGGCGACGATCTCCCCTCTCCCGGAAGGAATTTCCCTAGCAGATTTCTGCCTGCCGGAGAGCTCTTTCTCTCTCTACCGTTTTTCGCCCCGCAGAGGCAGCGGAATCTTTCTATGGTCGCTCCCTGAGTCTTAGGGTTTCGTGGGGATAATATACGCCAAAGAGGAGAGCTGGGGGTGGGTCAGGGTGGCCACACCACCTGGTGGCGCGGCTAGGGGTGGCCCGCGCTAGGGGGTGGTGTGGGCCCCTTGTGGCCCAACTCCGCTCCCCCTTCTGGCATCCTTCGTCTTCTAGAAAAATAGGATTTCCATGTATTTTCTGGAATTTTCTAATCTTCGCGAATTTCGCCTCCAAACAGTGCCTTTTCCATCAGAATCCTGACTTCAACGGTCCATCCTCCAAAAGTCATCAACCATGCAAAAACAGATGAAATAACATAAGTATCATCTCTTAATATAAAATATAGAAATGAATAACAGTAAATTATGATATAGAATAGTGATGCAAAATGGACGTATCATGTATTTGCATGGTAACTTGGCTGCACCTATTTATGGCTCCTCTCTAGAAGAAATAATAATAATACCATCCATGTGCTTCACTAATTGTAAAACAAATGAATTTTACTTGGTCCCCTGAGTTACCTACTTCTACTTTACTTGCTTTCACTTTTATTGGTGTTACTTTTACTTCACTTGCAATAGTTTATTTCCTGTTTTTACTTTCAGCACTTTATAGTTTTATAGTTAGAAGTAAAAAGTAACCTACACACTCTACTTCTTTGCATTGCATAAATGGCCATATAAGTGGGTTATAGGGCTTTATAGAATACGTAGTTTACCTTCAAATCCTCGTGGGTCTAAAACTCAAGTACTTATCAAATTGTGCTATAGTGAATCCCCGTCCTTGGGGATTATTGGTAGCCCCCGAGGCTATGGTGGGTAAATTTTTGCCGAGCATAGGCTCGTACTTCCATGGAATTAAGAAAGATAGCCTCTCTAGAAGGTAATCGACTTAGTTGACACATATGTAGATGTTTGTCGACTCCTGTTAGAGGCCCTGATGCAACCTGGTGCGCTCAAGCGTCAGCCTGAGCAGCTGATGGGAAGTAACAGTGTGGGCCCATTGTAAAAGTTTACCAGATTTGATCGCATGACACGTGAAAACTGGGTTTGACAATAGTTTCCTCAATTTCCACATGAGGTGGAGTTAATAAGGCGACGGTTCGGTCCTCGTGCTTTCACGTGTCCCCATGAATGCGCACCACGTGGCCACGAAATCTATTCTACATCCACGATCAATCGTGTTGGTATTATAAGAAAAGGAACAATGGGATCTTCTTCTCCCCTCGTTCTTGCTGCCATCGTCTCTTCCTTGAGATCTCCACCTTAGCCAGTGAATCTGCGACACTGGATACTCTTAAAGTATTCAAAAGAAACTTCCTATGAATGGCCATGGAGAAGCCGAACAAGTTTTCGAGATCCACTTCTAGCACCACTGCCACGAAAAAAGTTGCCGACATCACAGGAAGAGGAAGACATGCAGCGATTGGAAGAGGTCGACCTGCGGCACCAAGAATCTCCGTCCCCTATAGATGGTCGGGCTGCTGCCCACTAATGACAATGTATGCCTCCCTGAGACGAGGTAATCCCTAATCCCGAATCTGAGTAGAGGGTGATGTTCATTGCCTACATTCTTCGAGCCATTTCTCTTACTACCCACAAATTCCTTCGTGGGATCCTATTTGTTTATGACGTGCAGCTTCTTGAGCTAACACCAATTCCATTCTGCAAATTGCATGTTTTATCATGATGTGCCAATGCTTTCTGGGCATCGAGCCCCACTAGGCCTTTGGAAGAATCCTTACTCTGTGAAGAGGCAGTCTGGAGCCCAAGGACCTTATGTTGTTGGTGGCTTCAACATCTCCATCAGAGAAGAAGTCGAATATTCTCCTTCAAGATAATGGACTCTGTCTAGGGATGGATGAATAAGTGGTTCTACTTCTGTGACGAGTGATGTCTACGCATGCTTCTATTCTTGTAGACAGTGTTGGGCCTCCAAGTGCAGAGGTTTGTAGAACATGAGCAAGTTTCCCTTAAGTGGATCACCCAAGGTTTATCGAACTCAGGGAGGAAGTGGTCAAAGGTATCCCTCTCAAGCAACCCTGCAATCAAGATACAAGAAGTCTCTTGTGTCCCCAACACACCCAATACATTTATCAGGTGTATAGGTGCACTAGTTCGGCAAAAGATAGTGAAATACAAGTAATATGGATGATTATAAGTGGTAATTGCAATCTGAAATAAGAGTGGTAGCAAGCAAACATGTAACATGACTGATTGTAAATGGTGTTTCGATGCTTAGAAACAAGGCCTAGGGATCATACTTTCACTAGTGGACACTCTCATATAAATATCTTCTCTTCATTGTGCTACCCTGAACTACTCTCCGGTTGGACGATGTAGGGCTATAACAACACACCTTAAAGTTTGCATTCCCCATCTAGATAACCCCTCACTATCACCTTGAGCGCTAGATGGTTCCAACAAACACCACAATCTCATAGAGACATCCAACTCAAATTATACTCATGATAAGTATTTCTGTAACCTTAGCCTAAGTGCCACATGGTATGCACACCGTCAACTTCACACACGTGGGGATAAGCAAAGATTAATTAAAGCACTTGAGTAGCAGAATAGATCTACTTATTCAACTAGATTACAAAGCTCATGATCTCAATAAGATCACGCATAGAGAGAGAGATGAACACATAGCTACCGGTAGAGCCCTTAGCCTCGAGAGACAACTACTCCCTCCTCATCATGGGAGTCAGCAACAACGATGGAGATGGCGGTGGATTCGATGGAGATGGCTCCGGGGGCACTTCCCCATCCCGGCAGGGTGCCAGAACAGAGACTTCTGTCCCCCGAATCTCCTCTTCGGTGGTAGCGACGCTGCGGAACTCTTCATAGAATTCTGATCCTCTCCCTAGGGGTTTTGTCTAGGGGGTTTATATAGGTGAAGAGGCAAGGTCGGTGGCTGCCCGAGGGGCCCACACCAGGGCCTGGTGTGTCCAGGGGGCGCGCCACCCTATGGTGTGGCCGCCTCGTGGCTCTCCTCCGTCTCTGCTTTGGACTTCTGTGTCATGTCGGGAAAAATAGGAACTTCGGCTTTTGTTTTGTCCAATTCCAAGAATATTTCTTTACTAGCTTTTCTAAAACCAAAAAATAGCAGAAAACAAGCAACTGGCACTACGGCATCTTGTCAATAGGTTAGTTCCATAAAATGTATAAAAATGCCTCAAAGTGTAGACAAAACATAAGATAGTTGATACGAAACAAGCATGGAGCATCAAAAATTATAGATATGTTTACGACATATCAAGCATCCCCAAGCTTAACTCCTTCTCGTCCTCGAGTAGGTAAGTGATAAAAAGAATAATTTTTTAGGTGAGATGCACCATCACAATCTTGATCAAGGTATTTTTAAAGCATTGATAACTGGGATCAAAGTACTCTAAATATGAGCATGAGAGATAGAGTTCTAACAATAAGACATATTAACTATGTTGTAACATGAAAAGGTACAAACAAAATATCATGAATAACAATGCATTGAAAGACATTTGTTTGTTTCACATATAGAAAACATAATAAGAGTGGTATTCAGCTTGTCCCTTGTGGTATAGCAAAACATAAATGCATAGGACACCTTCAAAGTTCATAAGGGTGACTAGATACAAATAATTTAAGGACAAGCAATATCAAAGTTATGAATCAATAACAAGTTTTGGGACAATGCACATTAAACTAAGAATGACCACTATGCTCTCTCAATTGGTGCATAAAGATAGAAGATGGAGTCTCAACATAAAAGTAAAAAAGAAAGGCCCTTCACAGAGGGAAGCAGGGATTTCAAGTTTCATAAAGAGCTTCAAAAAATTATGGTACATATTAGCTTTCAGATCTCATTTCCCCTATCATAAGCATCTTGAGGTGATTAAGGTTAAAGTGACACAAATATGAGGATATGCTTGACAAGTTATAAGTTGAAAATCTCATGCCCCTTGCTTACGAGTACCGAACCTCATGCTACTCAACTTTAGTCACAAGTAAGTTCTTGTCATTGTAAGTACATGTGTATCATGGAGAACCGCCAACGGGGTACCCCTTGCCCCATGACACAAGAGCTTTCCCATATAAAAATGACAAGGCAACCGACAATGAGCATCTCAGCGATCTTTTTATTTGCTATTTGCATAGGTTTTTATTGAGGATGCTTCACAGAATGTTCACTATGGTTATGCTGTAAGTTTCCACCATGATTAGGCATGGCTTAAGGCTAGACACCCAGGCGTTTCTCTAACACACATACAAACTCCATGAGCTTACAATCTCTCCTTTTGTTTCACACCGCCGGGATCCATAAGTAAAAGAACATGATATCAACTGAATAATAAGTGCAATGTTGAAAGCGTTCCCCATGGTAACATGGTTCTACCAATTCACAACTTATAAAGTGCAAGCATATAAGCAACATACATGGACACAATGGTTCAAGTTTATTAAATACAAGAAAATAAAGTGTGCCATCAAGTTCATGAGAGCTTTAATCACTAATTTTCACATAACAAGTTTAATTTGGAAGATAGATAAAAACATGAATATACATGGAATGGTGTAACACACCATGCATAGGAATTTATAGTGGACTCTTTGGAATAACTTGGTTTCCTGGGAGTTGGATGCATGAGTGGAACTCACACTTGGTACATGTGGAAGCTAGCAAAAGACTGGGAGCGACCAACTAAGAGAGTAATAATGGCCATAATCATGCAAAGTGACAAAACATTATTAATTAAAGCATAAAGTGATATTACAAGTCAAAAACTAAATGATCATAGAGGCTAAGGTGACTGGTTCATAGTCTTAACATGGTGTAAGCATGTGCCAAGTCAACCCAAATAAAGCATCAAAGGAGAATACCACAATATTATGCTTTTGTATGCTAAAACAACGCATGATCCTTTCAAGGCACATTAAGCAATCTCAATTGTTTGGAATAAGTCATGCTACAACAATAATCACTAAGCATAAGGTCAAAGCAACATCAAACATGACATGATAAAGTCTAGGCCACAGTCAAAACAAGCTCCTTTTGTACCACTTATAAACATGAAGCTTCCTACTCTTTTCCAACACAAATCAACTTATTTGAAACAACTCTCAAAGATAATAATCAATAAAGACCAGAGAGCATGTCTCACCCATCTACAAATAAGAACTAAAAAGTTCTAATCCAAAATAATAACAAAACTAAAGCTAAACACAATGCTAGCAAAGGATAACACTCACAAAACAATAAGAGTAAAAACTAGAGTGTTCTAGGCAATGAATAACGGGGTGTGTCTCTCTCCAAAATAAGTCTGTTGGGATCCAACCAACTTATTGCGGCAAAGAAAGCAAAATAAAACTAAAAACAAAGACGCTCCAAGAACAACACATAGTGCATAAGGTAATAAAAATAAAGTGTCTTGAAAGAAGACCTGAGATTATTGATGAAGAAGGGGATACCTTGGGCATCCCCAAGCTTTGACGCTTGTACCTCTTGAATATTTCTTAGGGTGACATGGGTGGCATCTCCAAGCTTGAGCTTTTGTCCATACGTCATCTCATCACATTATTCTTCCCTAGACTTGAAAATTTCCTTCATACAAAACTTCACACAATCTTCATTAGCAACATTAGTGTATTCGAGATAATAAGTATTTGGGTTTAGTTTCAACAAAAGTAAAACTTCCATTAAAACACAAGCTACTGTAGCAATTCCTTCTAAAATCTCAAGTGATCAAGAGAACTAAAAAAGAAACCGATTAAGAGGCAAATGCAAATAATGGCAAAAATCTGTCAAAACAGACTAGCAGGTAAATACCGATTTTTTCGAAATTTTTCTATTGCTCAAATCGAAAAGTGCAAAACTAACAAAAAATGGGTAATAACCTGAGGCATAAGCACAAAACTTTACAGCTCAATCCGATGTACTGAGATTTTTCACGATTTTTTACAGTGACGCACAAAAATCTGTTTCGGGACAGCAACTTCCCCATATCTTACTTCCCTCTCATTAGAGGTTTTTCTTGGCACAAAAAACAAAAAAAGGATAAGGAGAGGTTATTACAGAGGCAATAACTTCCAAGACTCAACAAAACAAAAATAAACTAAAAGTAAAAATATAATGGGTTGTCTCCCAAAAGCTCTTTCTTTATAGCCATTAAGATAGGCATGATAATTTCGATGATGCTCACATAAGAAATATGAATTGAAGTAAAAGAGAGCATCAAGAAGCAAATATATAACAAATTTAATTCTAACCCACTTCCTATGAAAAATAATCTTGTAAAGAAACAAGTCATGAAAGCACAAAGCAACAAGCATAGGAAAGCAAAACAAGTGCAACTTTAAGATTTTCAACATAAAGAGGGGAAACTTAATATTGTTGAGATGCATAAAACCATGTTTCCCTCTCTCATAATAAGTTTCAGTAGCATCATGAATAAAATTAACAATATAACTATCACATAAAACATTCTTATCATGATCCACATGCATAAAATAATTATTACTCTCCCTATAAGCATAGTCATTCTTATTAATCGTAGTGGGAGCAAATTCAACAAAATAGCTATCATTATTATTCTCATCACCATAATCATCAAATATAGGAGGCATATTTTAATCATAATTAATTTTCTCCTCAATAGTAGGTGGACTGAAAATATCATATTCATCATTGTAATCATCATATATTAGAGGTATAGTACCATCAAAGTAAATTTTCTCCTCCGTGCTTGGGGGACTAAAAATATCATGCTCATCAAACCCAGATTCCCCAAGCTTAGACTTTTCCATAGCATTAGCAATAATGGTGTTTAAAGAATTCATACTAATAACATTGCTATTAGCATGCAAATAAAGTTCCATAGGTTTTTTAATTTTCTGTTCAAACACTTCATGTCCTAACTCAAGATAAATACTATAAAACTCTCTAATTTTGTTGTTGTTTTCCATTACGCCTAACTAGTGAAAATAAAAACAAAAAACAAAAAGATATAATTGCATAATCTAAAGGAAGTAACTTCGAGCACTCACACACCAGCAACAGTACTAGAAGATAGCTTAGTAGACAGAGGATGTGAGTACCTTTTACCTTACCTCCCCGGCAACGGCTCTAGAAAATAGCTTGATGTCTACGCACGCTTCTATTCTTGTAGACAGTGTTGGGCCTCCAAGTGTAGAGGTTTGTAGAACAGCAGCAAGTTCCCCTTAAGTGGATCATCCAAGGTTTATCGAACTTAGGGAGGAAGTGGTCAAATGTATCCCTCTCAAGCTACCCTACAATCAAGATACAAGAAGTCTCTTGTGTCTCCAACACATCCAATACACTTGTCAGGTGTATAGGTGCACTAGTTCGGCGAAGAGATGGTGAAATACAAGTAATATGGATGATTATAAGTGGTAATTGCAATCTGAAATAAGAGTGGCAGCAAGCAAACATGTAACAAGACTGATTGTAAACGGTGTTTTAATGCTTAGAAACAAGGCCTAGGGATCATACTTTCACTAGTGGACACTCTCATATAAATATCTTCTCTTCATTATGCTACCCTAAACTTCTCTCTGGTTGGACGATGTAGGGCTATAACAGCACACCTTAAAGTTCACATTCCCCATCTAGATAACCCCTATCACCTTGAGCGCTAGATGGTTCCAACAAACACCACAATCTCATAGAGACATCCAACTCAAATTATACTCATGATAAGTATTTATGTAACCTTAGCCTAAGTGCCACACGGTGTGCACGCTGTCAACTTCACACACGTGGGGATAACCAGAGATTAATTAAAGCACTTGAGTAGAATAATATATCTACTTATTCAACTAGATTACAATGCTCATGATCTCAATAAGATCACACATAGAGAGAGAGATGAACACATAGCTACCGGTAGAGCTCTTAGCCTCGAGAGAGAACTACTCCCTCCTCATCATGGGAGTCAGCAACGGTGATGGATATGGTGGTGGAGTCGATGGAGATGACTCCCGGGGCACTTCCCCGTCCCGGCAGGGTGCTGGAATAGAGACTTCTGTCCCCCGAATCTCCTCTTCGGTGGCGGTGATGCTGTGGAACTTTTCGTCGAATTTTGATCCTCTCCCTAGGGTTTTTGTCTCGGGGGTTTTATATAGGCGAAGAGGCGAGGTCGGTGGCTGCCCGAGGGGCCCACACCAGGGCCTGGCGCACCCAAGGGGGCCACGCCACCCTATGGTGTCGCCACCTCGTGGCTCTCCTCCGTCTCTGCTTTGGACTTCTGTGTCGTGTCGGGAAAAATAGGAACTTCGGCTTTTGTTTCGTCCAATTCTAAGAATATTTGTTTCCTAGGTTTTCTGAAACCAAAAACAGCAAAAAACAGGCAACTGACACTGCAGCATCTTGTCAATAGGTTATTTCCAAAAAATATATAAAAATGCCTCAAAGTGTAGACAAAACATAAGATAGTTGATACAAAACAAGCATGGAGCATAAAAAATTATAGATACGTTTACGACGTATCAACGAGCCAAACACCAGTAAGAAGTTTGGGATGTCGGAGTTCATCGCGAATGCACCCTAAAGAAGAAGAGGTCCTAGAAGAACGAGTTGACTGAAGACAAGGCAACTAAAGCCAAAATCCTCTACGACCGGGTCCTGGATCTTCAAAACATCCATGGAAAAGAGGTGTTCGGGATTCACATAATCTCGACCTTCATCCGACACTACGCTCAACCGCTCCATGCTAGGGTCCACCCTATGTGGAAGTACAATAGGACTTTAGACCCGGCGCGGACCTAAGTGGAGAATTGGTTGACTCCTTGAGGTGCATCACGGGGGTAAGGTTGTGATTTGTTAAATCCTTGAGATGTAGAAGCTCCTCCTATATCCCAAATGACTAGGAGATTCTCTTGAAGCCCCTGTCGTAGTTGTTGGACCATGTAAAGCTTTCGTGAATGGTAATGACACTGTTGGGTCCTTGCATCTTCATCAGGAGGTAGGCATAGTGAGGCACCGCCATGAATCGGGCGAACTTGGGTCGTCCAAGTATGACGTGGTACTGCGATGGCCAGTCGACCACTTTGAAGTCAATTTTCTTGCGCCTAAAGTTGTCAGATTTGTCGAAGATCATGTCCATGGCGATCTTACCCAGGGGAGGAACGATTTCCATAGAACGATGTTGTGGAAGGTGGTGTCGGATGGTGCAAGATTTGTTAGGGACAGGTTCTTGGCATGTAGGGTGATGGCGACGATGAGGCTAATGCCGCTGCCACCATCCATGAAGACTTTCCTCATCTCGTACCCACTGATCTAGGCCTCGAGCACTAGGGTGGAGTGGCCCGGGCGTGGGACCTGATGAGGATGATCAGATGTGCTGAAGGTGATGCATGACTCAGAACCGCTTAGGTATTCGGGTATGGATAGGGGTGACGCTATGGATAGGTTCACCACTCGGGTGATCACCTTTTGGCTCCAGTTGGAGGGGCGCTCTTTCTGGATCATGCTCATGTTTCCAAGCAGACATGGGTATGACTCGGCTCTATTGTTCGCCAGTATGAGTTGTTGCTCGGGTTGGTTCTAGGCGCCCGCAACCACGGGTAGTGGCATTCCATGTGCTGGTAGCAGGGGTGGTGGTGGTGCTCCATGTGCTATGGGCCCTGGGACTATTGAATAACCCTCATCGGTTGCACTTTTCTGCATCTTGTCGTAAGCATCTTGAAGCCTCTAGAATTAGCTGCAGTCCTTTAGGAGGTGTCTTCATTTTATTTTGCCATATTTTTCATCCACATAGAAGTGAACATGGCAGGGTCCCAATAGGAGCTGGATGGGGGAAGGTCCGTCCTCATGGGGATGTTTCTACCACTCGCGACCTGACTTGCGGAAGTTTCCTCCATCACGGTAGCCACCACAGCAGTAACCGCTGTCGCGATTATCATCATCATGCTTGTTAACAAAACCAATCATGACCATGTTGGCTCCATCGTTGTCCTTGTAGACATGCATCTTGCATTTTCAATGGCGATCGAGTATGTGCCCCGGGTAATCTATGGAGCGTGCGCGGTTGTTATGCATGGAATCCTTGCCATCCGCCCATCAGTTGGCAATGTCCATCAGGTGGTCGACGGTCTTTGGCTTCACACATCCCAGCTCCTCCTTGAGGTCTCACCTGCATAGGCCAGTGTTGAAGGCATCGATTGCTTGTTCCTTGGGATATCCTTCATAGAGTTCTTGATGGTGGACCACCGTTGGATGTATGATCATATTGAATCACATGATCTCAGAGCACACGCCTGAATCTCCTTGATGGATGCGAGTCATTTGTATGTGGCTTTGAAGTTTCAAACGAAACTGTGGACTAGCTCTTCCCAGCTGCCAATTGAATCCTCGAGGAAGCTTTGAAAACAAGCACGTGTGGATACCTTCAGCTGCAGCTGTAGGCATGGCATGGCGGTGTTTTTCGACCTGATATGGCACCATACTAATTGCAGTTTATCCTCTAGCCAAGTTTTCAGCTCCTCAAACCTGTCATACTTCGGGGTTGTCTGAGGGAAGCTTGAAGCCCTTCGGCATCATTGATCGTCGGATGTGATGGATGAAGCATCTAGCCTCGCATAACTCGAAGTCTTCATCATCAGATTCGGCGGAGTCACGATTGGCGTGTTCTGCGTGAGATTTTTTGACTTTGCGCTGCGTGATTTCATCAAGGTCGTCGTATTCACGTGTCCTTCGAGTCTCCTGCCGCTGGCTATAACAATGACGTGGCGAGTCATCGTTTCGTGGCGGTGAGAGATTGGACCTTCGTGGTGCGACCGCTTTTTCCACGCTTCGCTTTGGATATGCTGTGAGCATAATTCCCACCATGCCGAGGCCGGCTATGGTATATCAGTAGAGGGCAGCTCGTGGATCGCCTGCTGGAGGCTGGTTGGATAGCAGGTATGTGGTAGCTGCAATAATGTCAGCCTATGGTGTCTTGGGCATCGTGTTACCCGATGAGTCCACACTCATGAAGGAGGAGTCAGGCTTCTGGAGAACTCGCGTCTTTCGCCCTTGTCCATGTGCTGCATCCGAGAGGTCGCATGTGTGCCCCATTGTCGTAGTTTTTCGTTAATGAGGAGCTAGCCGCCTCTGTTCACCGAATAGAATCTTCTGCTCCCACTAGCGATGGTTTTGCTAGTTAAGGAGTTGATGGTAAGCCATCAACTCCTCGCGTGTTGTGTCGGGTTCGAGGAGTACACCCCTTAGGGCTTGCGTTGCCCTCTCCCATTCAGTAGGTGTGGGGTTGATAGTTGGTCGGTTGCCTGCGTTGCCCCCGTTGTTGGTCCGGTCGCCGTTGTTGTCGGTCTGTGGCCTTCCATCTAGGACGGTTTCGTCCTCGAGTCCCATGTCTAGATTGATGATAGTGCACAAGTAGTGAGTTGGGTAGATGTTACTTCTGCAACTCTCGAGATCGGAGCCGACGTGATCATGATCTGCGAGCAGATCGTTGGGACCAATGTCATGGTGGATGTCGTAGTTAGTGAAATGGTCCGACGATGTGGTGAAGTTAGGCTTACCCGAAGGAGTTGAGGGGAGGTGGTATCCACGAGGCAACGACGATCAATGATAGTGTCAGCTCCACCAGAACCGCACAGGTCGGATCTAGGAGACAAAGTGTGCCCACCTTTCCAACATGGAAAAGTAGGTCGCCAAGCATCAGATCTGTCCTAGCATTGAGGGATTCGAAGGCTGGAAGGGTAGCCGATGAGTGTAGCATGAAGTTGAGGGAGCCGAAGTGGTTTTTCTTCCTGAAAGTCGACGAGTCATAGATCGCCGATGATGGAACCGCTAAAGTCGCAACATCAGCACACATGTTTCCCACGGACGTCGCCAATTGACGTGGGGTCTCCACGATAATCCCCATGGTTGATGGACTTGGGTTTTCAGGAAGAAGATGTGCGTTGGTGACTTCGTCGGCTAGCAAACAACAGAGGGACACTGTTTACCTAGGTTCAGGCCCTGGAAGGTAATACCCTACTTCCTGCTTGTTTGCTATTTGATTGATGATGATGAAGGTTACAATGTTGCTGAGATGGAAATGAGTGCATAGATTAGACCTAACAAGGCTATATGTGTTGTGGTTGCGCATCTCCTCCTCGGCGGCCCCTCCTAGCCTTTATATGAGGAGGCTAGGTATCGGGTACCGTTCGAGTCGGTTACAACTTGAACTCTAGTTTCCTAATCAGGATCTTCTTCTTGTTAGGCACATCAGGAGCCGGTATCCTTGTGGGTTTCGGAGTAGTTGAATTGTCTTGAGCTCCGTGGACCATAAAAGATCGTCATGTGGACCTCCTGTTGGGCCGAGCCAGGTAGGCTAGAGGTAGGTACCCACTGGGGCATACCTATGTCTGCCGGTCTCTAGTGCTCTGTTGAGTCTAGTGGAGCATGCAGAAGCCTCTCTGAGCTCTCCATCGTCCTCGAGCAACTTCCCCAATACGCTCTGCTCCGGCCAGTGTCACCATCATCCATGGAGTCGGCATTGAGCCTTCTCGACCTCCTAGACCTCGACAATGTACTTCTAGTGATATCCTTGATCTCTAGCCCTCCTCTCAGTCCTCAGTGTTCCCCATGTTGCTGTTTTGGCTGGCGCCGCCGCTAGAGCTCATTGTGGTCGTGCTTCCCAAGCTCCCTTGCACCTCATGCAGCTGGCTCCGGATCAAACGAAGCGTCGCCCCGCTCGCTGGGTGTTAACAGCCGATTATCCTGATTGTGTGTTGTCTAGCCTAGGTGGTGGCCTGGCCCACCCAGTAGACTGAATGGTTAGTGTTGTGCCAATTTTTAGGATTAGGAGTTGGATGTTGGTTTTATTTGTTGTCTCTAGTTTAAGGTTCCTAAACTTTCCTCTCGTGTGATTCTACTGTCTCTGCCAACACGGTGAGATTTATGTACAAGTAGGTACATGTGACATGTATTGGGTTTCGACTTGACTCGTGGCCCTGCAAAAGAAGGCAGCTGTATGTACTACTTGCAAGTACCATGAGCTTGAATGCATAGTGAGTCGTAGTGGTATCCGTCCGTCTGCGTGCACGGTACTCCGTCATAATTTTGCTGCTGCTGGTTCGGTGGCGCACATGCCTTGGAGTCGGAGATGGTGGCGACGACCAACCTCCCGCGCGCTGGGCAGAAGGAGTCGAGACCAGACTCGGAGGACTGCACTGCACTGCACTGCACTGCACTGCACTGCACTGGAGTATTTTTTGCCAAATCTGCCCAATTTTGAAAAGTTCAACCAAGTCTGACCCTTTCTCGAAACTAATTCGGAATCTGACCCCTAGGGTCGGCGCCGTTTAAAATGGCGCCGACGTTGTACAGTTCGGCGCACACAAAACAGAAAACCGACTTGAAGGAGGTCGGCTCCGTTTAAAATGGCGCCGACGTCGGCTCCGTTTAAAACGGCGCCGACCTCCCTAGTTTGCCTCCCAGCTGCTTCATCTTGGCGCCGACCTGTACAACTTCGGCGCCATTTTAAATGGCGCCGACCCTAGGGGTCAGATTCCAAATTAGTTTCGGTGAAGGGTCAGACTTGGTTGAACCTTCCAAATTTAGGCAGATTTGGCAAAAAATACTGGACTGGAAGGGGTGGGTGGAAGGGGTGGTGGCGCGCGCCTGCCGGGGGTCGGGAGCTAGGCTAGCGCACAGCATTCGATCCCGTTCCGGTCGCTGGCTCCCGCGCCTTTGACCGGAAACAGACGAAATCACGGCGATTTCCACCTGTGCGCGCGCATGTGGGCGCTGCGTGCGGTGACACCGCCCCGGCGCATCCATTGGTGCTAGCTAGCTGGGGGTGTGGCGCGGTCACGCTCTCTTCTTTTCAACCGCGAGCTGGCGCGGCAGAGGTACTACTACTGTATAGTAGTAGTAGTAGTAAAAAAAAAAGAGAAAAGTGGCAGAACAGATATACTACCTCTCTGTTCTGCCGCGCTTACAGTTACAGTTGGAGGCAGCGCAGGGCGTGGTGCCGGTGGCGAGGCAGGCACGGCGCGCGCGCGAGGCCGACATGACCGCATGTAGTACGTGCGCACCGGGTGTGTGCTGGCGGCTTGCCTGTTTGTGTCGCGTTTGCTTCCTGTGGCCGCCTGCGCCGCAGAGGCAGGCTCTATCCACAGATGCCAGTCCAGCGTATGCTCGGCTAACGGCTCGCTCGATCTGTCACTGTGTATCTTCAGCAACGTTACTTCATGTGCAGTACTAGTACAAGTCAAAGTGGTTCTCAGTAAAAACCAGTTACCAATTTAGTACTAGTACCAACGTTGTGTATGTCCATGCATATGCTCTCGATCGTCCCTGCCATGCCAAGTAAAGACAACACTATCGGTAAGAGGTTAGTACTACATTATGGATGGGTACGTAAACCACACCACAATAATGTGAGGAGGAGGTAGCATGCTTACCAGTGTTGGATACCTGTGCTGAGGCAGTGAGGCTGAGCCCAAAGAAAGATCCGAGCAACGACACCTTGCGTAGTGCTACCGCATCACCTTTTCCTCGATGCCGGCGAGGCAAACAACTATTCCCACTTGCACTGCACGCAGATGCAGAGGAGGAGAGGGTACGTATATGTACGTGCACGCACCGGAAACATTTACCGGAAGAAGAGTATTTTATGCGTGTGTTGTGGTGTGGTGCGCTGGTCTTTGGGGGCATCTCTCCGGCCAGCGCGATCGAAAAGGCAGTGTGAGTGAGGGTGATAGGGGGACGGTCAAATCGGTCAGACCAGCCTGACCTGCGCCGATCCGGGTGACGCAGGGAAGCATGTGTGTCCACCCGTCTGGCATGTGCGGCGTCTCGTCGGCCTGACCCGCGCTGATGCGCTGCTTGCGTAATCAGGATAAGCGCAGCGAGGCAGCATAGTATTTTACCGCTTCTAATGCTCCCGGTAGTACTACGTCAGGTGGACCGTGAAAGTACGGTCTTCGGTGCGGGCCAACAACGTCATTTTACAAGCACCCACCCACACCCACCACAAGCGCTAGTATTTCATTTTCGATTACGTTAGGTATGCATCTTTTTTTATATGTGTGCGGCTCGCACAGTGTATACCCGCCTAAATTTTAAATCACAAGGAGTTTTTATGGTGCTGTTACGAGACTACTCGCGTTTTCTTTAACACCTAGTACAAGCGTATTCCATATAAAAACACCGGATGATATAAGTGCACGTACAATGGTGTTGTAGAGACTCTTGCCTGCGTATGGAGAGGACAAGAACACGTAATGCAGTAAGTAAATTTTCTCTCATTTATTTATTCTTTGCATGCTCCTCATATTATCGCGTAATTAAAATAAACTAGAAAATACGATGATTAAGATAAGGCATCTCATACAACAGAAGTATCTTATATGCATTTTTTTTCCGAATTAAGGTGCATGCGAAGTTGCCGATTTCATTTCATAAATGAAACCAATAACACAAATTCGGATTGTTCACAACTCAACCCCCATACCACCAGCTTCTCCCCATGACTACTCACTCCAGATAACTGCTAAGTACCACAAATTTTTGCAGCTCTAACAAATCACTACAAACAGAACGCATATATGGAAAACACTACTGGCAGAACAAAACAACACAATTCGTCCAATTTTTATTACACAAAACAGACACTGTCATCTTTTTCAGACAATCATCAACCTATATCTTTAGAAGACTTCATCACCCATATCTTTACATCCAACTTTTCACCTAGTCCAGTTCTCCTCCTCATCGACGTCCACCCTTGTTGTACATTGAAAGCTTTCGCCGCGGCCTTAGACAACAACAACGATGCGGTGGGAGATCATAACTAAACTGGGCCTACAATTCATCAGCATCCGACGACCCGTCCCCTCCACCTAGCCACCCTGGGCTCGCCGCCCCAATAGCCCAGCGCCGCGGGTCACTCCGGCCGCGGCGGCCACCCCATCCCCTGTTGGCGGCGTCGCCCACTCCCCTTGGTCGGGCGGCATGACGCCGCGGGCTCCCGTGGATCTGAGGGCGGTAGGTGAGAGGCGCTCCCCGCTTGGATCCACCAGTTCTGCAGGTGAGGTCTCTCCCTGTAGCCCTTGTCGGTCGGCATAGCTGCTTCGGAACCTGCGCAGTCGCAGCCGCTCCCTGCCGTGCCTCGAGGACCGCTCGCCGGCCCACTCCTCCCAGGCTCTTGCACAACAGTCCTTTGCGCGGCCTCGTCTCCAATCGGTAATTGTGCGCCCTGACCCGCCGTCGGTCAACGAAGCTGCTCCCATCCCTCGCCAAGAATGGGTGACCGTTTCTTCGAGGCATGGCCGGCCCCGGGGCGCCTCCCCATTGGCGGCAGCGGACCTCTCGACCCGGGCTTCCGCTTCGGACCGGCGAGTCTCTAGGGGCTCCTCGCCTGCGGCGCTCGCCGCGCGCGCGGCCTTTTTAAGGCGTTTCAGTGGCAAGTGTTTTCGATGCCTTAGCAAGAACCACCGTCGATCCGAGTGTAGAGAGCCTTTCCGCTGCATCGAGTGCCGCCTCTGGGGGCACTCCTCCTCTTCGCCCCGCTGCCCTGCTCGCCGTAGTCCGGTAGCTCCTCCCGCCGCTGCCCTTCCCCGGCAGCCTATTTGCGAGCGTCTCCACTTCCCGGCTCTGCCTCCGCCCGCGGAGATGCTGCGCCGCACCTCTGCCTTGTTCGCCCCCCGTCGCCCTTCTGCTGGGCCTACGGTGATCATCATCTCGCGCTTCATGGACCACAAGATGCGCACTCTGCGCAGTCGCAGCGTGCTGGTCAAGGCGGTGGAACAGTTCCACAGCAGCAACCCGATGCTCGTCGGCAAGGAGCTCGAGGCTAGGCTGCGGCTGCCTCCTCATGTGCTGCGCGTCACCCGCCATCACCCGGAGGCATTCTTCGTCAAGTTCGACTTCCCCAAGCACCGCGACGACGCGCTCCGCCTCGGCACCATCATCGTCGATGGCAGTGCCTTCCTTCTGCAGCCTTGGCTCGAGTCTGACCATGCGGTGCACCAGTCTTGGACGTTCCATGTCCAGGTGTGCGTTGAGCGTATGCCGCTGCACATGTGGAACATCGAGGGAGCGCAGGACGTCCTCGGCCCGCGGGTGCTGGTGGACCGGCTCAACAGCCGAACCTTCGGCCAGGAGAACACCGCCATCTTCAGCTGCTGGGTTTGGTGCTGGGAGCTTGCCCACATTCCCAGCAACCATGGCTTCGTCGTCTTCCCAGATGGTGTCGGCCGCGTCGTGGAGATGCTCGGCTACTCTCCGCCCTCCCGTCAGGTGGCTCTGCCGCCCAACGGCCTCCGCTACGACGCCCTGGTGCACGTGGACTTGGTGGAGGACTGGCGCGTGCCAGTGCGTCGTACGCCATCGTCCGGGCAGTGTGGCATCCCCTCCTCCAGCTCCGAGGAGGAGCTTCCGTTTCCGGCCGTGCAACCCTATACTTGGGTAATGATGGTGCCTGATGGTGAGTCCGTGCGCCGTGGCCCCTCTACAGGCACGTGCGCTGGAGGCTCGGGGGCGGCTCCGGGGGAGATCGGCGTCGCGATGATGAAGGCGACTCCGCCGGCCGGCGTCGTCGGCCTGGGCAGGAGCCCACCTCCCTGCGTGACCGGAGCGGGCGCGACGCTGCCCCCGCCCAGGGCCTGCGTGGAGACCGTCACCGCACCCGCTCTCCTCCTGGCTCGCGTCGTCGTCGGGCGACATCGTCTCCTCCCTCTGGCAGCGAGGAGCTCCCGCCGCCTCCGCCGCTGCCCTCGGACGGGTCGGTGCCCCTGCTGGCTTTCCCGGCCAGCGGATCGGCACCGGGCGCCAGACCGCGTTCTCCTGCTCCTTCGCCGCCCTCGCCGACGCGCGCGCCCAGCCCCGTTTCGGTTTGCTCCTCTGACCCCCTCTCTGACCTCATGATGGTTGACTTTCTTGAACTAGAGAAGTGGGCCCCATAGAGGTTTGACCCTATGGAGATGGAGTTCGATGCCGTTCGCGCCGCGGCCATGGACCAGCCCATCTCCTTCTTGCTGGAGGACATGCTTCTCGAGGCCCAAGGGGCGGTGCCCTCCCCGCAGCACTCTCCTTCACCCCTGGGGCGGATGCCGCCTCAATCATCTGCGGGTGAAAGCCTAACGGCTATCACTAACCAGGTGGATGGCCTGCATCTAGCGGATAGCCGGGCCACGGCCGAGGACCTGCTGCAAGGCCTCTTTTCCGCGCCGCCGGCATCGATTCTGGGGGCCTCGCCTCCATCCCCGCGTACTTTGGCTCGTCCGGCGCCACCACCAGCAAGCACCCGCTGCGCCACGCGCCAATCTGCCAAGCTATCAGCCATCCCCGTCTCGCAGCGAGCCTCGGTGCGCCTGACCAAGGAGCTCGGGGCCATCGACCCGTCGGAGAAGAGCGCCGCCAAGGCGGCGACAGGTCTAGTGGCGCATTTCAAGACGCCGCTGGACGATGTGGACATCGACGGCCTCGCCCTCCTCACCCGTGTCGATCGGGAGGCCATTCTTCGGGCTGCTTCCAAGGCGGAAGTAGCGAGCGCCGCCGCCGCTGCGGCTCGCTAGTCACCTATGTTACCTATCTCTATTAGTCTTCGGTGGCGGCCAGCCTTAAGCTGGTTCAAGTTAGGGATGTTAGTGGCTTGTGGTTTAGTTAAAGTAGTCGTTGGACGATCATCTTGGGGCTGCTATGGTGTGGATCGTCCCTCCCCCTTGTACGGTGGTTTGGTGGTGTTTTTTAGTGATTTTCAGTCGCCGAATTTGTGTTGTATTCTCTGTCTCCTCAATGAGTGAACCCATTTTCCCAATCCTTGGTTGGAACCCGCGAGGCCTCAATAACACTCCGCGTCGTGAGGTTGTGGCGGAAATGGCTTCCTTAGCCAAAGCGGCAATCCTCTGTGTGCAAGAGACCAAGCTCGCGGCCATCTCTGATCGAGATGCAATCGATATTGCTGGGCCTGCTAGACGTGACTTCGTCTTCCTGCCCGCTGATGGCACGCGAGGCGGCATAGCTGTGTTTTGGGATGCCTCTATCGTCTCCCTCAACAACTGCGTCCTCCGCATCTTCTCTGTCTCTGCTAGAGTCACAATCCTGCGGACGGGAACCTCCTTCCTCCTCTCGACGGTATACGGCCCCGCGGAGGATGAAGCCAAGTCGGCCTTCCTGCAAGAGATGAGGGCTTTGCAACCCAATCCTGTCCAGCCGTGGCTGGTCGCCGGGGATTTCAACCTCATCTACGAGGCTCGAGACAAGAACAACCTCAACCTCAACAGAAGACTTATGGGGCAATTCCGTGTAGCCATCAACCGGGCCGAGCTTAAGGAGCTCTGATGCCAAAACCGTGCCTTCTCCTGGAGCAATGAGCGGCTGCAGCCCACCCTAGTCAGGCTAGACAGGTTCTTCTGCAACGTCGCATGGGAATCGCTGTTTCAGTCCTGTGCGGTCCAGGCCATGTCGACATCGCAGTCTGATCACTGCCCCTTGCTGCTCTCGGACATCCAATGCCCGCCACGCCGCGCCTATTTTCGCTTTGAGTCGTTCTGGCCAAGTTGCCCTGGCTTCTTTGAGGTGGTTACCTCTGCATGGAACCAGCAGATAACTGCCCTGAACCCGCTCGTCCACCTCCGCGCCAAGCTGTGGTGCACTGCCGCGGGCTGCGTCTGTGGAGCCGCCTACACTTGAGCGATGCACGCTTCCAGTTCCACCTTGCAACTGAAATAGTGCTTCGGTTCGACGTTGCCCAGGACACGCGCCCCCTCACGCCCCTGGAATCGTCTTTCCGCAAGCTGCTGAAAGCACGCATTCCTGGCCTGGCCGCTGTGGAGCGCGCGCGGCAACGTCAAGCCTCTCGCCTGACTTGGCTAAAGGAAGGCGACGCCAACACCCCTTTTTTTCATTTGAAGGTCAATGCTCGGCGCCGCAAAAATCACATACACATCCTACAATCCGACTCTGCTGTCCACACTTGCCACGACGACAAGGCATCGCTCCTTCATCGCCACTTCTCCACGGCTCTAGGGACAACCGTGCAGTGCACGACTTCGATCAACTAGGACACCTTACCTCTCCCGGACGTCAACCTCACCGGCCTCGACATCCCTTTCAGCGCCTCAGAAATCTGGCAGGCTATAAAAGCCTCGCCATCTGAGAAGGTGCCAGGTCCTGACGGCTTCACAGGCATCTTCTACCGTCGTTGCTGGGCCATTATCAGAAACGACGTCGTTGTGGCCTTTTACCACCTGTACCGGTTAGCAGGCGGGGACTTTGCAAGCCTCAATGGAGCTCTCGTTTGTCTGCTCCCCCAAAAGGCGCAAGCTTCCTGCGTCAAAGACTACCGGCCCATAAGCCTAATCCACTCCTTCGCGAAACTCTTTTCCAAGGATCTTGCGCGTGGGCTGGCGCCTCTCATGGGCGAGTTGGTTTCGGACGCCCAAAGCGCGTTCCTGAAGTCTAGGTGCATACATGAGAATTTCCTCTATGTGTAAAATCTGGCCCGCTCAATGCATCGCCGCAAGAAGCCCTGCCTCTTGATAAAACTGGACTTCACTCAAGCCTTTGATTCGATCTCCTGGGAGTATCTTCTAGAGCTACTGCGGCGTCTTGGGTTCCCTCCCCGTTGGCGTGACTGGTTATCGCTCCTTTTTACCTCGGCATCTACGTCGGTCCTCCTCAATGGCATCGCTGGTCCTCCTCTGCACCATCGTCGTGGCCTGCGGCAAGGCGACCCGCTCTCCCCTTGCTCTTTGATATAGCCATCAACCCCTTGCACGGCCTCCTACAGCAGGCGTCTGCAACCGGTCTCCTACCTCCGCTCCCGGCAAGAGAGGCGTCATCTCGCATCAGCTTATACGCGGACGACACTATCATTTTCACCAATCCGGACCGTGAAGAGCTATCTACCCTCCTCAGCATTGTGACTAAGTTTGGCGACGCGTCTGGGCTTCGGATTAATGCCTCCAAATGCTCGGCTGCTCCTATTCGGTGCGATGGGATCAACCTCGATAACATCCTTCAAGATTTCCAGGGGCAGCGTCTTGGGTTCCCAATAACCTACCTTGGACTCCCCTTAGCTTTAGGGAGATTGCGTCTCGCACATCTGCAGCCTATCTTGGATCGAGCTCGGGCCAAGCTGGCAACATGGAAAGGGAAGCTCATGAATGCTGGAGGGCGTCGCGCCCTAACCAGATCAGTCCTTGACTCCCTGTCAGTTTACGCCCTCACCGCGTTGCGTTTGCCACAAAAGTTCACCACATCCTTCGATAAAGTGCGACGACAATTCACTTGGGACGTCGATGAAGATGAAGTAGCCGGCGGCAAATGTAAAGTTTTATGGCAGGTTGTCTGTTCCCCTATGAAGTTCGGTGGCCTCGGGATCCTGCATTTGGGGTTTTTTGTGCGGGCCTTACGGTTGCGCTGGCTCTGGCTCAAATGGCACCATCCCGAGCGGCCCTGGACTAGGTTTGGCACCCCGTGCGACAACCTAGACCAGGAACTTTTTGCTGCGGCCACCAGAGTCACGATTGGGGACGGCCAGACGCCTTCTTTTTGGTGGTCCACTTGGATAGGATCCTCCCCTCTTCGGTCTCTCTTCCCTCTGTTGTACAAGCTCTCAGCCCGCAAGCACCGCTCTGTCGTCGACGCGCTGTAGAACCATCGATGGGTCCTTGACCTGCGGCGCGCCCCCGCCCGGGCCTTTAAGGCTGATTTCTTGCTGCTTTGGCGAGAGCTTAGCGGCCATGGGGCATCTCTCATTGCAGGCCAAGATGATTCCATCCTCTGGCTGCTCTCTCCCGACGGAGTCTACTCCGCAAAATCGGCATACAACCTTCAGATGGAAGGGCGGCAACTCAGTGTCATGCCCAATCTTGTTTGGGAGGCCTGGGCTCCGGCTAAGTGAAAGATGTTTGCATGGCTTCTCCTGCAGAACCGGCTTTGGTGTGCCGACCGTCTTATGATGCGGGAATGGCCCAACTGCTATTTTTGCCCAATGTGCCTCCGTCATCTCGAGACAGCTAAGCACCTGTTCCCCGACTGTCCTTTCGCTCGTCTTCTATGGGCAGCCATTGCGGCGTGGCCGCACTGCGACGGGCTGGCGCCGCGTGCATGGAGTATGCACGCATCGCTCCTGGACGCATGGGAAGCAATGATCAGCGCCTCCGACAATGAGTCAAAGGACGGTGTGTGCTCTCTGATCATATTAGTGGCTTGGGAGCTCTGGAAAGAGCGCAACAATCGTGTCTTCAAGTACAAGCCATCGTCTCTTCGGCGTCTTGTCCAACTCGTTCGAGACGAAGCTCAAAGCTGGGCTTTCGCGGGAGCAAAGAAGCTCAAAAGGCTGATTTGGGAGCCGCCTTGATCCCTTTGGCTATCTGTTGTTATTGTTTTTTCTCCAATTCTTTTCTCTTCCCTTTCTTGTTTATCCCTTTGGCGTAATGCCTCCATGTAAATACTCTACCTTCTATTGAAATCGAAAGCCAGCAATTGCTGGATCTTTCAAAAAAAAAAACCAATGATGCGGTCTTAATAAAGTGAAAACAAGCCTTTTTTTTTGGTTCCCTCTCCTTTTAGCTAAGATAAGACAATTGTACATGCCTACTACTTCTTTAAAAAAACAAGGCAAAATACATTTTCTTTTTTATTACTTATAAAAAAGATTTAGATTGTTCGCCTAGATCGACGAAACAAAGTCTACTATTCTGACATTAAATAACTCATGTGTATTGCATCTTTTTGGCCTCAAATTTGGGTCACGACAATTCTAGGTAAGATTATTTCAGATCAATAGAGTCTTCCTTTTTTCATTCCAAATCTCACACGAGATGAGTATAGCTAGGGAGGTGAGGGAATTCTTTCATGATCTCGGCATCGTAATTGTAGGATCCTGCCGAACAGGTCAGACTATTGATACCCTCAACAGTTGGAGCTCTATCTCCCTTTGGCGGCAGAGCGCACTTCGGTTCACCTCGACACGCAAGGTAGCCGATGTCTCCTTTCCACACGAAATTAAAGCCCCTCCTTGTAATGTTGATTTTATCTCTTATAGGAATCGAAGGACTCACGGTGTGATCATCACTGCTCACCTATTGGATATATCTGCAAGCATGATGAGCTTGCCGGGCTTACTGCAACAATTTTGAGTAGAAAATAATAAATTCAATAACTTGGGCCAGTTTTATGGCTATCAAAAAGTTTGTGTTTTAGTTACTATCTGATTGACTAAGCTGTAAGTTTAGTCCTGGTCTCCAAACTCCCCAACAAAATGTATGGCCATGCAAAAATTACCCTATCTTGATGACGTGGGGAAAAAATAGAGAGAGTGGAGGATTCCTTTGTTTTGAAGGGTGAGGACTTGCTTTTGCAACGTGGAGGTTAGATTTCGAAGCGATCGTTGCTGCAGTAACACACCCCAGGTGTAAGTACGCCCACATGTGTTTCTCACCATCTAGATAGTATCTGTCATACCGAAGAGTATATACGTATAGTATGAAGTATTATAAGACTATTTGGTAGTATATATACTATTTTTGAGGTAGTATGTATAAGTTTTTTACATACTCTTATTTTACGTAAAAATATAAAGGCTATTTTAGAAATATAGTGCAAACTATGGCTCCACTTGTATTTTTTTCATGTAATTTGATTTGAAGTATCTTAGATGTAGTATATGAACATACTCAAACCGATAAAATATCACGTATATTTTCATATGGTAGTATATAAGACGTGGGTGTAGTTACACCCGGGAGTAAGAAGTATTTTTCCTCTATATATATATAAGAAAAATACTTCTTACTCCCGGGTGTAACTACACCCACGTCTCATATATATATATAGGAAAAATACTTCTTATTTCCGGGTGTAATTACACCCACGTCTCATATACTATCTTACGAAAGTATTTGTAATACTTTATCTATTTGAGTATGTCTGTACTATATCTAAGATACTTATAAGCAAGTTAGGTGAAAAATTGCAAGTGCACCCATAGTTTGCACTATATATATAAAATACCGTCATATTTGTACGTATAAAAGAAGTATGTGAATAAAAATTACATACTATCAAAAAAGTAGTATATATACTGTCCAAATATTCTTATATACGTCATACTATACGTACATACCTTCCGGTATGGTAGATACTGCCTATATAGTGTGAAACACGTATGGATATAACTACACCCGAGTGTAGTATGAATATGTCCTATATATATATATAGAAAGAGAGAGTGTCGCTATTTAACATCTACGATGTAGAATAGTTATTCTTCACCCACCCTCTATCTTTCAAACCGTACATGATTTTTACGGTACGTAAATTTTTTTTACCTCGAAAGTGAAGAAGAACGTAATAAAATTTAGACATGTCGTAAAAACAATTATTTACATGCCGTATAAAAATACGTATTTTCTATGTTTTTTACACTATAATGACTCATAAATTGTATTTTTATGTCGATTTTTTGTGTTTCTGATGAATATGAACATAATTATTAGTATACAAAACATAAATTTCTGAACATGAGAACATAAAAATATGTGGGGTGCAAAATAACTATTCTACACCCTGGGTGCTGAATAGGGTTTATATATATATATATAACCCTAAATAGGCGTTATAAACCTCACTGGTAGAAAGAGGGCTTTGGTCCAGCGCCCAAAATCTATTGGTCCCGGTTCGTTTCGATAATCGGGACTAATGCCAGGCACCGGTCCCGGTTCATGCCGCTCGGCATAGGTCCTGGTTCATCTCTAAGCATTGGTCTCGGGTCGTGGCATGAATCGGGACCAATGCCCCCGCGACGCACATGTGGTGCTCTGCGAGGCATTGGTCCCGGTTCATGCCACGAACCGGGATCAAAAATCGCGCGACGGTCAACAGTTCAGGACAATTAATGTAAATTAATTCGGGGCAGAAATTAATTCGAGACAGAAATTAGTTCGAGGTAGAAATTGAATTGATCAGTATTTTTGAAAAATCTTCACAAATTAATCGAGACAAAGATCTAAATTGAGACATTTTATTATTCATCACAAATTTTTTCATACAAAGATGCGACTTTACAAATTTTCCTAGTCAACAACACTTCCGCTGCCGCTGTCCTCCGAGCCGCCGGCTTCCTCGTCATCGTCGGACGAAATCTCCACGATTTCGGCGTTATTCGGGAGACGGAGCTCCTCTGCGCGCCTAGCGGCGTCGATGGCGGTGTAGATGGTCCGTCTAGGGACGGACCAGAACATCTCCCGCCCTTTTTGGTTGCGGTGATCCGGGTGCACCAGGCGCCCATCCACGATGCGGTTGCCAAGCTTGGCCTTCTGCTCCTTCTTGAACAGCCGGGGCCAGTACTGGCCGGCCGCCGTGTACCGGGGCAACGCCCTCATCGACGCGGGCAGCTGGCGGCGACGCTCCGTGATGACGTACTCTATCTCGTATCCGTGAGGGTTGAGGAGCAAAGTCACCGACACACTCGCCTCGCTGATGCGAAATCCGGCGGGCACGGTCGCGCGCGGCGGCGCGAGGATGCCGTAGTACGCAAACATCGCCGCCTCGTAGTGGTTGAGCGTGGGCACCTCCATGGCGGCACGGTGGAGATTGGAGAGGGAAGGGAGGCGAGACAATGGCGTGGTGGAGAGGCGATGACTAAAGGGGTGGGTGGAGATGGACTGCAGAGAGGCCGAGGCGATGGTGAAAGCGAGCGCTGTGGCCTCATATTTATACACGGGGACGACGAAGCGACGGTGGGCATTGGCCCCGGTTATTGCCACGAACCGGGACCAAAGCCCCTCCCGCGCGACATGTGGCGGCCCAGCAGCGCGCCCCCCACCCAGGTCATTGGTCCCGGGTCGTGCCATTAACCGGGACCAATGACCTGGGTGGGGTGCGAGCTGCTGGGCCGCCACGTGTCGCGCGGGAGGGGCTTTGGTCCCGGTTCGTGGCAATAACCGGGACCAAAAACCCTCCCCTGGCTATATATAAGCCTAGCCCTTTGCCCACCAATTTTTTGTGGATTGTGTGTGAGGTGTGGGTGCTAGCTTTTTTTTCTTTGATTGCACACAAGGTGTTCGACGAAATGTCCGAGCCACACTTTAGTTCGCACAACACGGTATCCTCGGCTGAGGTTAGCAACCTTATCTTCTTTATCTGTAACTGATATAAAAAATATTGTATGTGTCCATGTAGGATGGTCATTTTAGTATTCACGATGTTATTGTAATGGTTAATTATTATGACGCAGATCGATGCACGGATGCGATGGATGTATGACGACCGACGCCATTCCGATTTTATTGCAGGCCTGCATAAATATATCAATTTGGCTAAGGCAAACAAAGTGGATAATTTTATGCCTTGTCCCTGCGTCGACTGTCGGAACGTGGCGGAGCACTCTGCCCCGAGAATCCTTCAAAGCCATCTGCTTCGGAGAGGTTTCATGCCCGGATATTATTGTTGGGCCATGCACGGAGAAAGAGGGGTTAGGCTGGAAGAAAATGAAGAAGAGGAGGATGATGACAGCTATCCTATGTTCCCTGAAGAATACGGTGATACTGCAATGGAAGACAATGAAGAAGAGGGAGGCGACAATGAAGAAGAAGAACGGGCATCGGATGAGCCCGCTGGTGGTCTTGGTCGGGTCATTTCTGATGCAAAGCAACAATGTGATACAGAAAGGGAGAAACTTAAGTTGGAGGCCATGCAAAAGGATCACAAAAAGTTGTTGTACCCAAATTGCGAAGATGGCAGCACAAAGCTCGGTACCACACTTGAACTGCTGAAATGGAAGGTAGAGACTGGCTTATCTGACAAGGAATTTGAGAAGTTACTGAAAATAATGAAGCCGAAAGTTCCAAAGGATAACGAGCTGCCCGAGACAACGTACGAAGCAAAGAAGACTATCTGCCCTCTAGGATTAGATGTGGAGAAGATACATGCATGCATTAATGACTGTATCCTGTACCGCGGTGAGAAGTACGAGAATATGGATAAATATCCGGTATGCACTGCATGTCGATACAAGATCAGACAAGATGACCCTGGTGATGTTGAGGACGATGACGAGCCCTCCAGAAAGAGGGTTCCTGCTAAGGTTATGTGGTATGCTCCTATAATACCACGGTTGAAACGTCTGTTCAGAAATAAAGAGCATGCCATGTTGTTGCGATGGCACAAAGAAGAGCGTAAGAAAGACGGGAAACTGAGACACCCCGCCAATGGGTCGCAGTGGAGAAACATCGAGAGAAAGTACTCGAACTTTGCAGGTGACGCAAGGAACTTATGGTTTGGTCTAAGTACAGACGGCATGAATCCTTTTGGAGAGTAGAGCTATAGTCACAACACCTGGCCAGTGACTCTATGTATCTACAACCTTCCTCCTTGGTTGTGCATGAAGCGGAAGTTCATTATGATGCCAGTGCTCATCCAAGGACCGAAGCAACCCAGCAACGATATTGATGTGTACCTAAGGCCATTAGTCGATGAACTTTTGCAGTTGTGGGCAGAACCAGGTGTAAAGGTGTGGGATGAGCACAAACAGGAGTCATTTGACCTACGAGCGTTGTTGTTCGTAACTATCCATGATTGGCCTGCTCTTAGTAACATTTCAGGACAGTCAAACAAGGGATACAATGCATGCACGCACTGTTTAGATAATACTAAAGGTACATATTTGGATAAATGTAAGAAGGTTGTGTTCCTAGGGTGTCATAAAATTCTTCCGACCAATCATCAAGTAAGAAAGAAAGGCAAGAATTTCAACGGTGAGGCAGATTACCGGAAGAAGCCTAAGCTCCCTAAAGGTACTGATGTATTTGATATGGTGAAGGACCTAGAAGTAATCTTTGGAAAGAGTCCTGGCGGTCAATATGTTCCGAAAGACCCCATTACCGGACACACGACCATGTGGAAAAAGAAATCTATATTTTGGGAGCTTGAGTACTGGAAAGACCTAGAGGTCCGTTCTTCAATCGACGTGATGCACGTGACGAAGAATCTTTGTATGAACCTGCTAGGCTTCTTGGGCATGTATGGGAATACAAAAGATACACCAGAAGCACGGGAGGACCAGCAACGTATCAAAAACCCATACAACAAGCATACTGATAAAGGACGTGAATACTTAAGCAGCTACGCTCTTACCAAAGCAGAGAAGGAAATCTTTTTTGAAGTCCTTTACAGTATCAAGGTCCTGGCTGGCTTCTCGTCAAATATAAAGGGAATAATAAATATGGCAGAGAAAAAATTTCAGAACCTAAAGTCTCATGATTGCCACGTGATTATGACATAGTTGCTTCCGATTGCATTGAGGGGGCTTCTACCGGAAAATGTTCGATTAGCCATTGTGAAGCTATGTGCATTCCTCAATGCAATATCTCAGAAGGTAATCGATCGAGAAAGTCTGGAAAGGCTACAAAAGGATGTGGTCCAATGTCTTGTCAGTTTTGAGTTGGTGTTCCCCCCGTCCTTATTCAATATTATGACGCATCTCTTAGCTCACCTAGTCGAAGAGATTTCCATTCTCGGTCCTGTATTTCTGCACAATATGTCCCCCTTCGAGAGGTTCATGGGAGTCTTAAAGAAATATGTTTGTAACCGTGCTAGGCCAGAAGGAAGCATCTCCAAGGGCTATGGAACAGAGGAGGTCATTGGGTTCTGTGTAGATTTTCTTCCTGACCTTAAGTCGGTTGGTGTTCCTGAATCACGGTATGAGGGGAGACTGAGTGGAAAAGGCACGCTAGGAAAAAAATCAATGATATTTAGGGACGGACATTCTTTGAATCAAGCACACTACATAGTTCTACAAAGTTCTACCTTCGTGGCTCCGTATATCAAGGAACACATGAATGTTGTACGCTCCAAGTTCTCGGGGAAGGATGACTACTGGATTAAAGAAAATCACATGGAGACTTTCGGCACTTGGTTGCAATTACATCTCATGAATGACACCACTATTGGAGATCAGCTCTACTTGTTGGCCGCGACACCATATGCGACTGTATTGACTTTCCAAGGGTACGATATAAATGGAAATACATTTTACACGATTGCCCAAGATAAAAAGAGCACCAACCAAAATAGTGGTGTCTGCTTTGATGTAACATGCGAGAATGGGAAAAAGGACACATACTATGGTTACATAGAGGAGATATGGGAACTTGACTATGGACCTACTTTTAAGGTCCCTTTGTTTCGGTGCAGTTGGGTCAACATGAATGGAGAAGGGGTAAAGGTAGACCAGCTACACGGAATGACAATGGTGGATCTCAAGAATCTTGGTTACAGAGACGAACCATTTGTCCTAGCCAATGATGTGGCTCAGGTTTTTTATGTGAAGGACATGTCCTCTAGACTGAAAAAAAGAAAAAATAAGGAAACGAATACATCAGACGATGAGCCCAGGCATCACATAGTTCTTTCAGGGAAAAGAAACATCGCAGGAGTCGAGGACAAGACAGACATGTCAGCAGATTATGATAAGTTTGATAAAATTCTGCCCTTCACCGTGAAAACTGACCCAAGCATCCCGTTAAGCAAAGAAGATGCTCCATGGTTACGGCCTAAGAAACGATCATAGGCAAGGGATCGACATACGCGACGAAGGATTCATATCCTAAACCCTAAACCCTATGTAAATTTATGTAATGTATGGAAACTTTATGTGATGTATGGAAACTTTATGTGATGTATCGAAACTTTATGTAATGGAGTCTTTCACGGGCCTGCGGGGAAATTTTTCCGAGGCGGAGCTTCCGAATATGCCGTAGGGCGTGTGCACCAACGACATCTTCGAGAAGCTCCGCCACGGGAGATTTCCCAACCCTTTCCCCAACACTGTTAGAGGAGATGGAGTCTTTCACGGGCTTGCAGGGAAATTTTTCTGAGGCGGAGCTTCCGAAGATGCCGTAGGGCGTGTGCACCAACGACATCTTCAAGAAGCTCCGCCATGGGAGATTTCTCAACCCTTTCCCCAACACTGTTAGAGGAGATGGAGTCTTTCACGGGCTTGCAGGGAATTTTTTTTGAGGCGGAGCTTCCGAAGATGCAGTAGGGCGTGTGCACCCACGACATCTTCGAGAAGCTCCGCCACGGGAGATTTCCCAACCCTCCATCCATGGGGATGAAACTCTCTCTACCTATGTTGGCATGTTGAGATGCTTGCCATGGCATATCGATGGTCCTTTTATAGGCACGGTGTCGCTTCTACTTTGTCTTGTTCCTCCGACAGGGCGTCGTGCGCTACATGCTTTATCTCATCGAGCAGTGCGTCCACCCACACGTCCTTATCCCGTCGACAGCTTTAGTCTCGGTTGCACCCACTAGCCGGGACTAAAGGTTACCCACGCGTCCTTATCCCACCGACAGCTTTAGTCTCGGTTGCACCCACTAGCCGGGACTAAAGGTTACCCACGCGTACTTATCCCACCGACAGCTTTAGTCTCGGTTGCACCCACCAGCCGGGACTAAAGGTTACCACGCGTCCTTATCCCACCGACAGGTTTAGTCTCGGTTGGCTTTTTCGTGCGTCGAAAGGGAAAACTTCCTCCTGCAACATCGTAAGCCATCCCAAGATGCACATGTATGCACAATATGGGCACATTATCACAAACTATGCCCTGATTCTAGCCATAACATTGGTGGTTTAACCTAAATGCCATGAAACCTCGAACATGATAGGTCATTTTGTGAAGGATTTTTTATGATGTTTGCAATTTTCAAGTTCAATATTTTTCCTTGCATCTGTGACACATAATATGACACCACGCGAAGGTTTCACATTGTTTGGATCATTTTTGAATTTCTTATGCCCGTTTCAAACTATATTCAAAACGGCGGGCATGAAGCTTCTTAGCCCAGGGTTGAGCCTCGCTGAACTTGAAGTGGATCGCTGATGAAATAGCATGTTTTGTACCTACAAATGATTTTTTTAAAAATTTACAAGCATTATATCACGTACTTGTAGTTCAAATCTTGGCAACCTCCTACCGATTCGGCATGAATTTGTCTTTTTCATGAGGGATGGACAGAAAGGTTCCAGATACACCGGTTGGGAAATTGTCCATATAAGATGGTCTAGTATTTTTCAAAAATGGGTTGGTACCAATGCCAAACTTTAATTTGGTGATTGCTTCACAGAACACCCCGATTTCGGCACCTCAAAAATGGAAATTTGCTTTTTCATGCGTTGAAAGGGAAAACTTTCTCCTGCAACATCGTAAGCCATCCCAAGATGCACATGTATGCACAATATGGGCACATTATCACAAACTATGCCTGATTCTAGCCATAACATTGGTGGTTTGACCTAAATGCCATGAAACCTCGAACATGATAAGTCATTTTGTGAAGGATTTTTTATGATGTTTGCAATTTTTTAAGTTCAATATTTTTCCTTGCAACTATGACACATAATATGACATCACGTGAAGGTTTCACATTGTTTGGATCATTTTTGGAATTTCTTATGCCCGTTTCAAACTATATTCAAAACGGCGGGCATGAAGCTTCTTAGCCCGGGGCTGAGCCTCGCTGAACTTGAAGTGGATCTCTGATAAAATAGCATGTTGTGAACCTATAAATGATTTTTTTAAAAATTCACAAGCATTATATCATGTACTTGTAGTTCAAATCTTGGCAACCTCCTACCGATTCGGCAGAAATTTGTCTTTTTCATGAGGGATGGATAGAAAGGTTCCAGATACACCGGTTGGGAAATTGTCCATATAAGGTGGTCTAGTATTTCTGAAAAATGGGTTGGTACCAATGCCAAACTTTAATTTGGTGGTTGCTTCACAGAACACCCCGATTTCGGCACTCAAAAATGGAAATTGGCTTTTTCGTGCGTCGAAAGGGAAAACTTCCTCCTACAACATCTTAAGCCATCCCAAGATGCACATGTATGCACAATATGGGCACATTATCACAAACTATGCCCTGATTCTAGCCATAATATTGGTGGTTTGACCTAAATACCATGAAACCTCGAACATGATAGGTCATTTTATGAAGGATTTTTTATGATGTTTGCAATTTTTCAAGTTCAATACTTTTCCTTGCAACTGTGACACACAATATGATACCACACGAAGGTTTCATATTGTTTGGATCATTTTTGGAATTTCTTATGCCCGTTTCAAACTATATTCAAAACGGCGGGCAGGAAGCACTTTTGTTGTTCAAATATTTATAGTTCAAATAAAAATATTTGAAAACACAAAATGGTTTTTGATTAGTTATTTAACTTGAAGCAACTTTCCTGTTGAAAGTTTTTTTAAATTCCAAATTATGTAATAAATATTTGTTAATGCAATTTTAATTGAAAATAATAAAATTGTATAGTTCAAATAAAAATATTCGAAAACACAAAATGGTTTTTGATTAGTTATTTAAATTGAAGCACTTTTCCTGTTGAAAGTTTTTTGAAATTCCAAATTATGTAATAAATATTTGTTAATGCAATTGTAATTGAAAATAGTAAAATTGTATAGTTCAAATAAAAATATTTGAAAACAGAAAATGGTTTTTGATTAGTTATTTAAATTGAAGTACTTTTCCTATTAAATGTTTTTTGAAATTCCAAATTATGCAATAAATATTTGTTAATGCAATTTTATTTGAAAATAGTAAAATTGTATAGTTAAAATAAAAATATTTGAAAACAGAAAATGGTTTTTGATTAGTTATTTAAATTGAAGCACTTTTTCTGTTAAAAGTTTTTTGAAATTCTAAGTAAATAATTATCTTAAATTGAAACATCTTATTAATTAAAGAAGAAAACAAATTTGAAAATGGCGGAAAGACCAAAAGGTTTGCCAGAATCTGAAAAACGGAATAACGATCCCGGTTCTTCCCACCAATCAGGATCGTTGGTCCTTTTGGTCCCGGTTATTGGGACGATCCGGGACCTGGAACGATCCTGTATGCGCACGCTGATCAACAGGTATTTGGTCCCGGTTGGTGGGACGAACCGGGACCAAAGGACAGACCATTGGTCCCGGTTCTTCCCACCAACCAGGACCGTTGGTCCTTTGGTCCCGGTTATTGGGACGACCCGGGACCAATGGTCTGTACAGTTAACAGCCCCGGCCCTTCCTCCTCCCCAACTCCCCTAATTCACAGAGCACATCGACGCGTGGCTAAGGAAAATTTGCGGCGGAGCAAAATCACGCCGGCAAGCTGCCCAAATCCAGAGCGGCCGCTTCACGTCGTCGTCGCCCGTCGCCGAGCGCGACTGTCCACCGCCGCGAGCAGGCAAGGAATCTCCGCCTCGCTGCAATCGACCCTACCGTCCCCGACTCCGGCCGCCCCGTTCTTCACTGATTCCGGTAGCGCCCGGCCTCCTCTGGCCTCGCCGCACCCTCCATCGGCCTCTTGGTGAGTCACTGGTGCTCCAGCACCACTCCTACGTCTTCCTCCCTCACTGTATCGTCCTCCCCACGAGCACCTGCCGCCGCCGGCCACCGTTAAACAGCTTGCTCCGGCGCACCTTCCGTAGCGGTGCCGCCCGTTTTAGGTAGCACGCATCGCGCTGGTTCGAACCGGGACAGTGGCGTCACCCCCCGCGCTTCTCTCCGCCGTCTTCCACCACCGCCTGGCAGTTCACCGGCGAGCCTACGTGGCGCCACGGTGGCGTCGACGTGGCGTCGCGTGTGCGTGACGTGGGCGCTGACCAAGCCCCGCCAGCGTGGCATCTGAGGTGGCTTGGGCCCCCCGCGTCAGTCTCTGTGGCTAGTTTAGTCGTGGAGAAAAAAACCACACCCCGAACTGACGTCATAATGACGCAGTAAAAGTTTAATAATTGTTTAAATAATTTCACAAAAGAGTTTAATCTTATAAATTCAATAACTAATTATTTCTAAGTCAGAAAAATATGTATAATATATCAAAATATTCAGAAAAATAAGATCTACACAATAGACTCATAATCATGCATTGTTCAACAATTTTAATTACAAGTTTAATAAGAGAATAAAATCAACCCCTCGTAGGTGATTTCGGGGTCTCTCCTGTACTAGGGTTTGGACCCTTCGGATCCCACTTAAATTGCCAAGCATGCCTTAGGGTTAAATTTCAACTCTGTTTAACTTGTCATATCATCATCGATGCCATGTGTTGATTGTTGTTTCCCCTTTCTTGTCATAAACTTAATATGTAATTCCAGAACATCATCTTTGCAGATACTATGGATCTAACACATCAGGAAAACATCCTCTAAGGAATGATCTGCGAAAATAAAGATATCGATATCGATGTCACCAGTGAGTTTCTGAACAATTCTGGTCAGGGAGATGAGTCTCTCAACCGAGGAGACGGCTCCGGTGAGGTAGAAGCCGAAGCCTGGGACAGGAGAGAAGCCAATGAGGAAGAAGGCGACGGCTCCGACGGAACGTTAAATCTCGCAAACACTGGCGAGGTGTATATATGTATTTTTGTAATTAAAATGCTGCTGTCTATATATATACATGCATATATTAACACTCTTTCTTCTTTTAGCCCTCCGGATCGAGAACTTCTTCCGTAAGAACGAAACAAGGCCCAACAAAAAAGTTGGATGACACTGTGAGGTATAGGATGGAAGTGGTCGGTGTAGATGGAGAACCGCAAGCTACCGTCGATGTCGCAAGAAAATTTGTCAAGCAATGCGGAATTCTTGCAAGGGACTACATCCCGATCACCGTTCAAGAATGGAATCGGCCAAGCGACGGTGGAGTCCCGTATGTCGGCGACGCCGCCAAAGATAAGCCTTTTGACAAGCTCATGACTAATTTCTTCCTGTCGATGCCAGATGTGAATCCAGATGAGGAGGAGAGAGCAAGAATGGAGCTTGTGCAAAGAGTCAAGAAGTTTGCTCTCAGCAAGATGGCCGATGCATTCAAGAACTGGAAGAAGAAAATGTACCATACATTTGTCAAGGTAGAGAAGACTCCGGATTTCACTCAAGGCGGCTATGCTAAGTTAAGACACCAGTGTGAGGATTTTGTGAAGTACAAGACATCGGAGAAAGCTAAGGAAAGGTCTAGAATAAATATGGAGAATGCTGCTAAGAAACTGTACCATCATAACATGGGCCTACTGGCTACGCCGGTTGCATGCCTAAGTGGGATATACTTGAGGTCAATTACATAGCTGCCGGGATCAGACCAGAGCCCGCAACATGGACACCACAGGCGAGAAACTGGTTTTATAGCCATGGGGGCACGTTGGACAAAGAAGGAAGGGCAATATATAATCAGAAACACAAAGATGATCCCCTACTGCCCATCGACGATATTAGAAATGCAGTAGATGATGTTGCAGCGGGACGGTTCGTTCCCGATAGAGAGAACGATGAGCTCACACACGCCCTTAAAAATCCTGAACACGATGGACGAGCACGAGGCACACCAGGCTCCAAGCCGTGGAAGGTTGCCTTCCCCCCGGAAATGAAGAGATATCCCGATAAAAGCCATCAGAGGAGAAAGGAAAGGGAGACAACTGATAAAGCGGCCGCTGCAGACCGACTGCGTAATGTAGAAGAAGCATTAAAGCGGCACCAGGATCAACTCGACAGACTTAGCCAGCAAGGTACTAGCAGCCAATCTCAGCGGCACGTGGTAGAGGCTGCATTTGAGGGTACCGGCGCCCTATCGAATAAGAAAAGCAGCGTCGCTTCCACGCAGCTCCATGATGTTGATGATGATGCACCGACGACATCTCCTCCTAAACGCTACCCAGTGGATGATATCACGGAGACAACAGCTTGTGAGCTAAAGGTGCAGGTTATGAACTTAAGGGTGACGGCGGCGGTCGGCATGGCGGTACCAATTGCGCCTAACCCAACTTGGCATTGCAGACCGGTTCCAAAAGGGTACGCTGTCGTCACGGTGGATGAGGTGAAGGAAGATTTTGAGGAGCTGAAGCTAGACCACCCTGCAGGGGAAGATATGGATCTGACTCAATTAGGAGAAGCCAAAGGGGGGACTATTCTATGGCCAAAGGAGTGCATCATGCTTCCAAATTATGTGCCGCCAAGGCCACCCACTCCTCAGAGCAGCAATCCACCTTCGCCGCCACCTCACCATTCTCCAGCGCAACCGTCGCCTTCACCGCCTCACCACTCAGCACAACCGTCTCCATCACCGCCTCAACCGTCTCCGCTGCCGTGTCAGCCGTCTCTGTCCCCTGAGCCTCAGAGACAAAAGCGGAAGTATACTAAGGGGGGCAGCACCACCAGCAGCAGCAAGAGCACGTTCTGATCACCGAAACGTAAGCTATCGCCCCTCCCAAAAGTACCTCATCAGAATATAAAGAAGCTACCTTGCGAGAAGACAGATGAGGAAACTGATGCGACCGCAGCTGCCCATTATGAAAAGTGGAAGATTGACATGGCTAACAAGAAAAAGCCGATAGAGGCATTTTTCCTAGTCACCGCAGAAGATAAAGCCAAAGTAGCCGCGCTTAAGATTCAGCTTCACCAACCCATAGCGCTCACATCAGACTATAATCGCTCTATTACCAAGTCGGCTGAGGCAAAAGAGCGGAGAGTCGGGAAAGAAGTTGCCCAGCTCGGACAACAAAAAAATCAATCGATTGAACCGCTCAAAGTGTAACCAATGAGTGGATGATCCAGGAGCGGCATGATCCGAACATTGATCCGGAGTTTGTTCGACTGTACGGAGAAAAGACCCAATTATATGGACTGTCTATTACTGAGTACATGAGACGTATGCATGAGTTCGAGGGGTACCAAGAAACAGCATACGTGTATCAGTATAGGGCTCCTCTCGTCAAACCCGAGTTAGTCAAAGATCTACCAATAAAAATGCGAAGATTGCATAACTGATACATCCAAGCATGTGCTGATTCCAAAAACTAGATTATGCTGCATATAAACACCACTATTACAGTCATGAAGATGGCTTCCTACTGATCGAATTTCCAGAATTATTTCAGTTTTACCAACAAGATGCCCTCGACAAAGCTATCGTCAGTGCATACTGTTTGTAAGTATTATTAATTTCTGTAATTAAGTCTTTCTAGCTCAGCTCATTCGTTGCTTGTATAATCTTACTAATCATTATACTAATTATATATGTAGAATGAAGATTCAAGAATGCAACAAAGGAAAAATCTATGACGTTGGGTTTGTTGACTGTAATTTCGTTCATGAAGTTACTCTAAAAACAAAACCCAAAGAGACGGAGGATAACTTGTTCCAAGCGTTAAAGCATTTCAGCAACAGAAGGGAAATACTATTTCCTTACAACGCTGGGTGAGTGTTACTGTCTTGTACATATTCTATTTTCGCTTACTCGATGTTAAGCGTATAATTGACTCATGTTATATTTTGTTAGCATGTCCAACTTTCACTATATTCTGTTAATCATTACTGTTGACACCGGAGTAGTAAAAGTCCTGGACTCAAAACGTACACCATTAGAAAAGTGGACGGACATGCAGGAATGCCTCCAGAAGGCTTGGAAACGGTTCACCGCTAAAACTAGGGTTTTTTGGAAGCCAGAGCTTATATTTCAACCATTGACTATAATTACTACTTACTAGATCCACGCATCTCTTTGATTCTAGTTTCAATACCACTATTATCATGCTTGATTATTATTTTGATTAAACTCTGTTCTCGTAAAGTGCTTGAGGCAGGAAGCCGGAAATAACTTATGTGGATACTATGTCTGCGAGTTCATTCGCCAGACGACCAAAGAGAAGGGCGCAGATCGGAATATAAAAAAATTGAAGTACGCTAAACAATAATCACAACTTTATTTTATTACCACTAATTGTGTTTAGTTTCATTTATATATATTGACCCCCCTCTTTATATTAGATCGAACGGATGCGGGACGGTCTTCTATCACAAGAACGCGTGCAAGCAATTCAAGAGGAAATTGCTGGATTCTTGTTAGAACAAGTCATAGATCCGAAAGGAGAATACTATTACCCGCTTCATTTGGAAGGGTGAAGTATAAAAAAGAAGATGTAAATTAGATTAAATTCGTGTGAGAGTATCGTTTGTAATTATAATATGTTTCGACCAAGAAGACGGACGAGATGGTGTATATATATATTTGTGATCATGCATGATATGTAATATATATATATATATATCGTGGTTTCATTATTGCTGTATATATGTAGTACCATTAAATTGATAAAAAAATCCTGCTGCGGCAGAAAAATAGCCCGAAAATCCTACCGCGGCACAGAGACCAACGATCCCGGTTCGTGCCAAGAACCGGGACCAATGATCCACCCCCGCCCGTCTCTGGCGCTGTCACGTGGAGACCCATTGGTCCCGGTTTGTTCCACGAACCGGGACCAATAATCCAACCCCCCTCGTCGCGCGCCCGCCCACGTGGAAACCCATTGGTTCCGGTTCGTGCGCGAACCGAGACCAGCATTAGTCCCGAGTGATTGGTCCTGGTTCGGGAACCGGGACCAATGACCCTTATGAACCGGGACTAGAGGCTATTTTTCCACCAGTGCCTGTATCTTAATGGCATGTTGCAAAATTGCTCCATAACTAATCAGGGTTTGAGTGATGTACACTTACAGCTATATGCCCGTGTAGCACATTGGAGGAAGTCTATTATCACTCCATGGTTAGGATTAGCTGGATGCATGCTTGGGTTTGAAGATGGACAACAACGATCACATGCATATGCATGATTCTCCGCAAAAGAAATCACACCGGTTGGATAGTTGAAGCGGTTGTGTTAGGATTCTTGAATACGACGTGTGTAGCCGTAGCGAATACTACGCCACAGATCATTACGAAGCCTGAGTCAACATGATTGTAAATTGGATCTTGCTCTTGTGGTCGGTAAATCTAACTAGCCGAATTGCGCAGCGGTGGTCCACTTTTGGCTAAGCATCCGACCTCGGCGCCCACTGGTTTCCACACGGATTGTATAATGTCTAAGATGAAAACTCACCGATCGATCACTGCCTCACTGGCATGCATGGGATGTAGATCCTGGAGCAGCGGCTGGCGGACCAAAGGCAGGAATGAAACAGGAAGCTGTAGTGTTACGTTCCACACACTCCCGACGTGCAAAATCAAAATCACATCCAAGGCGACACCACCATGCATATATGCTTTAAACACGTACGAGTTGCACGCATGTACGGTCTCGCAGTCAGGAGAGGTTTAGCCAGAAAATGGCTGGCTGTGATCTTCTACGTGCAAGTCCTAATCAGCTATACTAGTTTGGCTAGCTAGCAGTGTTTAATGCGTTAGAGCTGCAAATGTGATCGATCGGGGAGTGAAATAGGGAAAGAAAGGTTCCTTGGATCGGTGGCGAGATCCCGACGGCAGGGCCGGTCAGCCCTCCATTGGGAAAATAGAGTGTGTGTGTGTGACCAGCTAGCTGGTCGTAGTACTCATATGCATGTGCGAGGATATCCGGACTTAAGTACTAGCTGACATCATCTTAATTGTGACTGAGCTTAATTACCGTTAAGGCCACAGTGGTGCAAGCAAGCCCAACCATTTGGTGACCAATGGAGGTCGTCCATTCAGTTCTTTTGTGCACTGTGGTGCATGCGTACGTACAGAGTTTGGCCCTACCCGGTCGTCGCGCCAGCAACGGCTGAGATTTTTCCGTACGTACAATACAATTGAAACAAGTCACGGGTACTTGTAGTAGTACTCACTCCGTTTCAAAATATAAGATGTTTTAGCTTGTGTAGGTTTACTTTAAGTCTAGATGAATCTAGACACTAAAATAGGTCAAGATACACTATATTCACAAAGCTAAAATATCTTATATTTTAAAACGGGAGTAGATGCCAAACATGGAGAAAAAAGGCTCGCCTTGTCCTGTACGTGGAAAACCGGCGTGACCGCGCGCCAAGAATAATAGGGATCGGGTGACGCAAACGGCGAGATCCGATCGCGACCCCGGGCAGATTTGCTGCGCCTGCGCGTTGAGAGATCGAGACCGGCACGCTCGTGTCCATCCATCTCACGTCCGTCCGTGTCCTGTCACGGGAAAAAGTCCAAAACAAACCCTCAACCTGTAGAGCTTTGGTGATTTAGACCCTCAAATCGAAATTCCTGTCGTTTGTACCCTAAACTATCAAATTTCGGTCTAAATTAAACCTCGAGCCTGTTTGACCAGTTGGTCCAATGCCACGTAAGCACAAATTTACAAAAACAACCCTTAATAATTATCTATTTTAATAGCGTGGTCCCTAACTCTACCCATGGATGAAATTCTGAACAGATATTTTGACAAACATGTTGCATGCATCTGAACCATCCCTTACTGCCTTGCTGGATCGCCTAGCCTTTCCACTTATTGCCATTCACGATTCTGAAGGGGGCCAAGGCCGGCCTTACTCGACCCGTAGAGAAACACCAGAGTCCCAGATTCAGCAAACGTAAAAAATCAATTTTATTTCAACCGGATTTCTGCAGCTAGACTCGCCTTGGTCCGCCTCCCACATCCGGCCAGCTTGGACGCGCGCGGGAGCGGATCCAGACGACGCCGGCGCTGCGGAGGGTCAAGCTCGAGGAGGACGACGCCTTGGTCCTCCTCCCGCCTCTGTCGGAGAAGTAACCCCGCGCGCAGCTGGAACAGGTCACCCGGCGGCGAGGCCCTGCCATTGGTGGCCCTGCCGAAGTCCACCTGCCGATGCGAAAAAAACAGAGAAAGAATATGAATATGGCATGTGGACCCCACTGTCAGTGAGTGCATACTGTAGTCCCGGCCTAGCTCGCTACTTTTCCGGTCTGCCAAACCGGTCCAGGGTTCGATTTAGACCAGAATTGAATAGTTTAGGGTGCGAACGACCGGGATTTCGACTTCAGGGTTTAAACCGCCGAAGCTCCACAAATTTAGGGTTGAAAATAGACTTTTTCCCCTGTCATGGGCCATCGATCTGGGAGCACCCGTTGCCAGACAACCACGATTGAGTCGGACCCCCTCCCCGCCAAGAAAAAATAGGAACACTGGACACCGAGCATATTCTCTTCTTCGGCTTACGATAGATAGACTGGACCGGGAGATGGTAGAGACAACCATGGGCGTGTCGTCCTCCCCTCCTCCCCCCCCCCCCCACGCCAACTTTCCTACTATCGGGACGTTAAGGGCATTTTCACCCGCACGACCCAACCCGTCCATGCGGACTGGCAGGCAGCTACGCGTCAGCCCAGCGGGGCGACCTATCCATACATCAAATTTAGGCCACAGTTGCATCGGTCCGGACAGCCGGCTTGTCCTCCCGCGTCCACCCCTAGTCCGCCCGGGCCCTCTCGCCCGTGGCACAAGAAACACTGTCCTTCCCCAAACCCCGCCCTCCATATCTGCGGCCATAGCAGGCACAACCGTTGCCGCCGGAACTGCCCGCTGCCGCCCACGCCCCGCAATATCGAGTAGCACCGCAGGCCACTCGTGTTGCAGGAGTTGAGCGTGCCCATCCCACTGCCACCGTCCGCCGCATGTGTATTGGTCGCGCGACAGCCTCTAGGGTGCGTCGTGCACAACCTTCTCAATCTTTTGCCTGACCGCGCTCGAGGTACGTTCGCTAGTCATTTCTAGGTTATCCGGTCCCTGCGGGAGTTAGCATGGCCATTGATAGCCGTATACTTTAACAAATAGGTAGTAGTCGAAGGGCAATTGAGTTCTTCTATAAGAATATTGTCGAGTCATCGTCCGAAGAGGAGTCTGACGGTGAGACCGAAGTTCTGCTGGCCGCTGCACATATGGTGCACGACCAGTACCTCCTGCTTCCGCGTAGAGGTGGCTCGGAAAAGCGGCGCAAAGCCAATCATGAATGCGACCGAGAAGCTGACCACCTGCGCCTTTACAAGGACTACTTTTACCCAACTAATCTCGTCTTTAAAGAGAAGGCATTCCGCCGCCGCTATCGGATGTTCAGGAACCTATTCTTGGACATTCTCAATGGGATGAGGGTGGTGACTACTTCGAGGCCAAGTATGATTGTACCGGTAAGATTGGCTTCTCCTCTTACCAGAAATGTTCCGCTGCCCTTCGACAGCTTGCATATGGAGTGTCAGGTGGTCTCCTCGACGACTACATACGCATGAGCGAGTCCACACGCCATGAGGCCATGTACCGGTTTTGTAGCGCAATTATTATGGTGTTTGGCAAAGTTTACCTGAGAGAGGGCCAAACATCGAAGACACTGCTCGCCTTTTGTCCATCAACAAGAGTAGGGGGTATCCTAGGATGCTTGGCAACATCGACTCATGCATTGGTAGTGGAAGAACTATCCTTTTGGTTGGCAAGGGCAGTTCAAAGGGCATGCGGAGGGGTGCACCGCCATACTAGAGATTGTTGCATCACAAGATCTTTGGATTTGGCACTCCTTTTTTAGCATGGCTAGATCAAGCAATGATATCAATGTGCTACAGCGGTCTCCCGTGTTTGCTAGGCTGCTAGAAGGCAATTCCCCACATGTTTCCTATGAGATCAATGGCAATCCTTATGAAATGGGTTACTATCTAGATGACGGTATCTATCTTCCAGGTCCACCTTTGTGAAGACAATCAACAACCCTAGAGATGAGAAATGCAAGAGGTTTGGGAAAAAGCAAGAGGCCGCTAAGAAGGATGTGGAGCGAGCATTTGGTGTGCTTCAGTCAAGGTGGACTATTATTCTATATCCTGTTAGAACCTGGATGTAACATCCCAGCATTAGAGCTTCGAAATAAGCTGAGCTCAGGTGTGTGCATTGCAATCATGCATAGAAAATCTGGATAATTTTAGCGCTTTTAAATAAAACTTGTCTAAGTGATTGAAGCTTCTCTTAACTTGATGGAATTGAAGTGGATCATCAAGTTGATTGCGATAAGTTTCAATATGAACTTTGCTAAAACCTTACCTTTGGGTAATATAATTTGATCTAAGGGTAGATCAAATGTAATAAAACTAAGTCACAACACACTGCTTAATAAGGAGTACTGGATATTTTAAAGATCATAACAGGGTATTCCATGCAACCACTCAAGGATGAATACATAAAATTCTAAAGATTATATCAAGGTATTATCTACAACAAATCTTGAATACTCAATCAAGTATATAACCAAGTAAAGGAATCTCATAACAAATCTTGATACACTTGTTTGCCATAAGTTATTCCTACCATGGGTATCATGGTAGTTCTTAAACATTAACTCTTATCACAAAAAGATTAGAAAGGAAGTCAAGCCAAGACCATTCATTACATACCCTTATTGTCATATTAATAGATGACATTCCTATTTAACCAAGTCCTAGTGTCAATTGATCATCAATGTGTGTGATCAATTCTTGACCTAGCACTTATTGAATCTTAGCCTTGACCTATTATATTGACCTTCCAAAGACCTAAAGTGAATTAGTAAGAAGAAGGAACTAGATATGGTAGAGTGTTCCATCATCAATGGAATGGGATCCTTAGTGGTGATCAAACCATTTGATGTTGGAGGAGTTAACTCACTCATGAGTTAACTAGAAGAAGTATTTATACCCAGGAGTTTATATAGTAATTATGAAGTTATCAGAAAGCTAGAAATGGTAGAATGTCAAATAATAAATCTTGTTAAGCCAAGTAGATACAACTTTGGAGTAAGCTTCCTTAACAAGATAAACTCTATAAAGAAACTAGTACAAGTTCACTACTTAGTTGATGATAGATCTTGATCAGACAATTAGAAGCCTAAGCTTAGCAAGATCAAAGGATGGTGGTCATTATTCTCAAGTCACTTGAGAATAGATGACCAGCGGATGAAGAAGAGTTGTGAGTATACCAAATTCAGCAAAACTTTAGTAAGCTGAATCATCTAGCTTGATTATTAGAACTCAAGCTAGAGTTTGATGAAGTATATAATATGAGTTGTATGGAGTAGTTGGAGACATAGAAGTTTAACCCAAGTTAATACAAGACCAACTTGTATTATGGGGAGTAGTACCATACCTATTCCAGGGGATTGATATCACATATGATATATAAAGGATTGAAATCTTGCAAGCCTTGGAAGTAGATGCAAGTCTAATATAAAGGAGTTTATGGATGGAGTTAGAAACAACTACATGGATGGATTCATCAAGGGTAGTTAAGAAGTGCAAGTTAGGCAGTAAAGGAAGAATGCTAGGAGAATGGAATAATGAAGTTATAACTAATTAGATGAATGACTTACTTAAGGGTAGTTTATAAATGGAAGCTGTATATATATACTAGGAATAGAATGAAGGAATATTGTAGAAGTCACATGACCATGTCATCATATGATGATGGATATGGTGGAGCCAGATGACTAGATCAGTTAGACAGAAGAGATCTTAGTGAAGGAGATGAGAGATTTAAATAGAGTATGTTTAGGAAAGGAATTCCTTAACTAGGACCCAATCTTAGTGAAGTGTTGAGGATAGAGATTCTAGAGAAAACTTTAATCAAGATCACAGTAAGAGGCTATATCAATATCTCACTCTGGGTTGATACATCAACTATAATTACCTAGTTAGAAATAAACCCTTAACCTTTGATCCTTAGGGATTGTAATGTTCTCGGGTGAATAAATTGATTTCGTATTTAATTTTTTTGAAACATTTGAATAAGGTTAGAAAATTAGAGGTAATTAGTATTTATTTGATTTCCAAAAAGAATTAGTTATTATTATTGTTTGAATATATCACATTTATAAAACAATAAAGGAAATTGATAACAATATAAGAGTATAACTCAAATAGTACTTCTTAATTCTTTCCTTTATTCCACAAGTATTAAATAAATCCAAATCTATTTGAAGTAAAAAAAATTACAGGGACATTCTCAAAGAAATAAAAGCTTTATTAAATAATGAATATATATTACATTGATCTTTACAAAGAGTAGAAATAACATATTACAAAATAAGATAAAAGAAAGCCCTAAACTAATACTTATCGAATCCTAAACTAATCCTAAACTATTTCTCCTGATCACTTGGTCTTGTACCTGCAAATAAGACAGAAGAAGAAATAAACAAAGAGAGGGTTAGAGTTAGTTTTGCTCTCAGTTTCTAACAGTGTAATGCACTATTTTCCAAACATCACTGAGCCAAATCTTTTAAGGAAGGGACAAAACCCATCAAGTGTAGAGTCTATTCTTTTCAAAGTTTAAGCCTCAATACAACATCATTGGCCTAGGCAAGCTTCACCATTTCAGCAGAGAAAAAATAACAATTTGAGGATAATACCAACTAGGATTTGAACCAATCCATAGTCAAATATCTGAGCCATTGAAACTTGAGTCTAGTGGAGCCCACGGGTAAGCAGGTTGGTCACTGCATCCTTGCTGTGTGTTGTCAACACACTAGCAGCAACCCAACACACATAAAAGAGGTCACACAGCCACAACACAACTGCTAGCTTTTACCTCAGTCTCACATCATCACAAGCTATCAAGAACACAACCAACATCACCTCAGATCTTTCTAGATCCCCAAGAGATAAACCAACCATTCACCACAGAAAACCAATCAAATCATCAACAAGATGGTGACCTATATGGGGGGTGGTTAGGGAGTGCAGAGCAAGGACAAGGAGGAGTAGCAATTCTAGAAGCTAATCTACGAGCTCATCAGCAAGGCTAGCACAAGGCAACAACCACATCTCTTCACCAATTACTAACAAGTTGGTGATTCATAAAGCACACATGCTTTGTATCTGTGCTTATCCATTCAGAAAGTAAAGATCTGTTGGATAAGAAGAATCCTTAGAGATACACCCAAGTGGGGTGTATACTTCATCATGGGATATGATAAATAGCCACTATAAAACATATGTCCTTACCCAGAGGGTTTCAGACCAGCATCATCAACCCTATCATCTAGTTTTAACTAGATTTATATGAGCCACAACTGCTAGGCTACATGGCACATCCCTAGAGGCTAGCACCTCTGTACCTAGCATATTCGATGTTGCTTGAGTACAAGCTCAAGTCCACTTTCTTAAACCCACATAATCATCTTCCTAGCAGATTTAGGAATCATTTACATAACTAACACATGGAACACATGGGAAGGGAGACAACAAGTAAAAAACATCTGTTTTTTTGCTAGAAGTGCCTCAAACCAGTATCATAGGCCAATATATTAAACAAGTAAAACACTGTTGAAACTGCATGTGTGCCCCATGTGTGGTTTTGGTAATTAATGACAATATTTATGGACTTATGTTTGCATTGAGTTTTACCTGTAGGATTTGCCCATAGGATATGCTCGAACCATATGTTGGCTTCAAGGTTGGGAGAAGAAGAAAGTGAAGAAGATTAAGTGTTGACCAAGGTTTCAATGAGTGATTTGGAGATTGGTCAAGTGAGAGTTGAGCCTATAGCAAGTGTGTCTTGAAGACTAAAGTTGGGGTGATATCTCTTATGTTCCTTCAAGACACCAACATAATGAAGAAAGAAGAAATGATGTGCAAGTTCAAGATGAGCCATCTCGAAGAGATCATTTGCTTGAAGCTTGCCATCCTATGGTTATCATGGATATGGTAAGATGATATGCTCAAGATAGAAGCTCTACCATAGTGGAGTATGGGAGAGCAATTTGCAAGTCTTCACCAAGCTAGTGCAATCAAGAAATGTGTTCCATCTTGAGGTGGACAAGATCGCTATCGTCAATCTCAAGTGGAATATGCTCAAGGAAAAGGTATGTTTTTTATAGGGTTTCTTTCTTACCGGTCTCATGGTGTTAGTTGGGGAGAGGGTTTTATAGGATAGATAGCCGTACTATCAAGAGGGCCTCTCGAGTGAGTAACTTGATCATATCCTTCATGAGAGCTCAGACCTTTGCATACTTGGCATCATCCTTCTTGGTTGTTATTTCAATCTTATCCATGTGAGGTTCTTGATCTTGTGGTAATATTCATAACAAGCTCTAGCTCATCGAAAACGGATTTCATATGCATTCTCTATTGCGTTTTCGATGTTGGAGGTTTTACCGGTTCGTCTTTTTTAGAGAGGTCAAACCTTTCATCATTTGGTTCTATCCTCCCTTGCTGGAGTATGATGGTTCCCTGCATGATCTTGTAGAGTTTGGTGTCCTCTTTAAAACAAGCCCAAGATTATCAAAATCGGAGTCCGGATGCAAAAGTTATGGGTGTTTTCGTATTGCTGTTTCTGTCAGTTTTGCCTTGGCTAGAATGTCCGGCGTGAATAGGCCGGAATGTCCGGCCCGCGCGCTCCAGGGCTGTAACGGTTAGATTTTGGAGGACCTATATAAGGGTCCCTTCTTCCCCAATGTTTACCCAACCTTCCTTGCAAGTTTTTCCCTCCATTGCTGACCTTCTTTCTTGGGATCTAGATCTTGGAGTCTTTTGTGGATTTCTTCCATTGTTCTTCCTCTCTTATTCCCCATAAGCTTTTGTATATTTGGTGGAATTTGGGAGAGAAGGATTTGAGCACTTCTTGTGTTCTTGCCATTGCATTTGGTGCATCGATTTGAGTTCTCGGTGAGGATTCGATTAGGTGAAAAGTTGAGAAGCTTTTTACTCTTGGGTTCATTGGAACCCTAGACGGTTTGGTGGTTTTGCAGGTTTGTGGATTTCTTGGGGCCTACAATTAAGTTGTGGAGCTTTTCCCAAGCTTGTTTGTTGGGAGCCTCCAATTGAGTTGTGGAGAAGTTCCCCAACCTTGTGAGAGGTTTCGGATTGCCACCGACAAGTGCACCGATAGTGGAAGTGTGGATCGATCCCGTTGGGGTGAGATTCACAGGAGAACAAGGGAGGCCTTTTGTGGCGTTGGTGGTTTGATACCACTCCCTCTCCAAACGTGACGTACTCCATGTTGGGAGGAACTCGGTAAAACATCATCGTCTCCGTGTTCCTCGGTTATCTCTATACCCGAGCTCTTACTTATGCACCTTACTTTGTGATAGCCTTCGTGCTTGAAGTTTATATCTTGCTATCTCATAGTTGCTTGTCTTGTTTAGCATAAGTTGTTGGTGCAAATAGGTGAACCCTAGTTGTTCTAGGTTTTTGTTCTTAACAAAGTAAACGCTAGTTTAATCCCGCCTTTGTTGGGCCTCTCTCGGAAAAGTTTTTAACCACCTATTCATCCTCCCTCTAGGCGGCATCTGTATCCTTGCAATTGGTATCAGAGCCCGGTCTCTCATTTTAGGCTTCACCGCCTTGAGAGTAAAGATGTCGGCTAGGGGATTAGTGCACAATGAAATGTTCACATTCGATGGTACAAATTATGATATATGGACAATTCATATGCTTATTCATTTTCAGGACATGGACCAAATTTTGGAGCATATTGTAGATATAGGTTTTTCTCCTCCTATGGATTTCGAAAATCTATCTTGTGAGGATGATAAAAACTTATATCTTGATGCTCAAGCTTCTAATGTGATTATTAATGCTTTGAGCTATGTAGTTACATCTTGAATCATTCCTTTTTGGAGCGCTCATGAGTTATGGACAAAGCTTCAGGATAAATATGTTGTGTCCAATATTCTTGAGGATGATTGTGTTGCTTCCACTTCCGGTCGAGAGGAGTTCTCATCTTCTACCACCTCACCAACATGTGATTCTTCAGAAGGTAATGATATGGTGAGTGGTGATAGAAATTGCAATATGGATAGTGAGCTTACTATTAGTCATCATTCATCTCTATCTAGTTGAAATGGTCTATCGTTGGACTCTAACACTTGTAGCACCCAAAACTCCTTATATGCTTGTGTTGGTAGTCCTTGCATATCATGTAGAAATGGCTTGAATAAATCTTATTATGATATGCTTGTGTTGTCTTGTTGCCATGATAAAAATCCTTCTATTTCCTCTAGTGCTTGTGTTGCTAACCATGTAGAGGAAAACAAAGATTCTATGGGCCAAGACAAGGTTTTGAATGGAGATTCAAATAATTCATCATCATCATCCTCTCATGGTACCCACCTATGCCTTATGGCTAGGGATTCAAAGGTAACTCCTACTTTGGAACTCAATACCTCTTGTGATGATGAGGATGAGGATAATGAGGAAGAAGAGTTAGATGTTGATGATTTATATGAAAAGGGTGAGATGGTTTATCATGCTCTTGTTAAGAATAATAGTGCTTGCTCTAACTTCATTGAAATCTTGGACTTTGCTATTAAGAGAAAAGAACATATTGATAAGTTAGAAGCACAAATTGAGGAGCATGAGAACACCCTTGATAAAATGAGTAGCCTTGAGCGTCGGTATGTGATGACCCACAAGTATAGGGGGTGTATCGCAATATTTTCGATAAGTAAGAGTGTCGAACCCAACGAGGAGCAGAAGGTGCTGGCTAGTGGTATGGATCATGAATTCTCTACAAATACTTAGCAAAAGGATTTTTAGGGGTTTTTGATAAAGCAAGTAAACAAAGTACGAGTAAATAAAAGACAGTAATGAAGAATGCAGCAAGTGGCCCAATCCTTTATGCAGCAAAGGACAAGCCGGTTGTATTACTTAAGACGACCAAACGTTCTCGAGGACACATGGGAAGACTGTCAAGTGCTTTTGCTTCATATAGTTGATTAATCTTCTTTGGCTTGCTAAGTGTTGTGTGGGTGAACCTGTGCTAATGTACCGCCCCATCCAAGACTAATACATACTTGTGATTATACCCCTTGCAAACATCCGTAAGTACAAGAAAGTAATTAAGGTAGAAACCTAACCACAACTTTAAACTCTAAGACCCTTACGTCCCTTGTGCAATGGTTTCCTAACGGGGGTTCAGGTTTCTGTCACTCCGGCAACCCCTACGATTAGTAGCCAAATACACAATGCATTCCCCTAGGCCCATATAGGTGAAGTGTCATGTAGTCGACGTTCACATGACACCACTAGAAGAAGTACACCACAACTTACATAACAATCTATTGAATCTTTCTCAACACAACTCCACTACTAACAACAAGACTTCTCCCATGTCCTCAAGAACAAAATGAACTACTCACAAGACATCATATGGATCATGATCAAAGATGGAATAATGATGTATAACAATCTGAACATAAACAATAATTCAATGGTTCACTCAATAGCATCAACTACAAGGAGTAATCAACACCGGGAAAGTTTCCCCTATGAACTAATGCAAGATTCAACGCAATTGTTACAACAATATGGAGATGGTGATGAGGGTGTTGATGGTGATGATGGTGGTGATGATGATGATCCTGATGAAGTCCAGCTTGATGGTGGTGTTGATGGCGACGATCTCCCCTCTCCGGGAAGGAATTCCCCCGGCAAAAATCTGTCTGCCGGAGAGATCTTTCTCTCTCGGTGTTTTCCGCCCCGCAGAGGTGGCGGAATCGTTCTGTGGTCGCCCCGAGTCTTAGGGTTTCGGGAGGTTGATATACGCTAGAGGGGAGAGGCTGGAGTGGGCCAGGGTGGCCACACCACCTCCAGGCGCAACCTAGGCCTGCCCGCGCCATGGGGTGGTGTGGGCCCCCTGTGGCCCACCTCCACTCCATCTTCTGGCATCCTTAGTCTTCTGGAAAAATAGGATTTTCCGTATATTTTCCCGGATTTTTTGATCTTCGCAAATTTTGCCTCCAAACAACACCTTTTCCATCAGAATCCTGACTGCAGCGGTCCATGCTCCAAAAGTCATCAACCATGCAAAAATAGATGAAATAACATAAGTATCACCTCTCAATACGAAATATATCAATGAATAACAGTGAATTAAGACATAGAATAGTGATGCAAAATGGACGTATCAACTCCCCCAAGCTTAGACTTCGCTTGTCCCCAAGCGAAACTGAGCTCAATAAACATGACCTCAGGTTTATGGAGTGAAGAGTCGATAAAAGAATACGGACAAGAAGCATCACATTCATCAAATACATAGATCATAATAGAAGACAACTCACTATTATATAACTCAACTTGTAATAAGTAAAGGAAACACAATAAAGATACATAAAGTGAATCATAATTGGTAATGGCAAACTTAGCTCTTGGTCGAAGAATAGTTGATAATTTGCTGGAGTTCACAAATAACTGGTTTTTCAATGATAGCTTTCAAAGTAGTAAACATCAGGATAAGAGCAATGTGCAAAACAAGGAACATAAGAAACATGAGTGAATAAATCAACATATGAATGAATGAAACACATCAACTCAAAATACTTGCTGAGATAGAAGGGAGTAGGTTTACTGACTCAAGTAAAAGAAAGGCCCTTCACAAAGGGAAGCAAGGATTGCAAGTTTCATAAAGAGCTCCCAAAATTATGATACTTACTAGCTTTCAGCTCTCATTGCCCCTATCATAGGCATCTTTAGGTGATTAAGGTTAAAGTGACACAACTGAGAGGATATGCTTGACAAGTTATAAGTTGAAATGTCATGCCCTTACTTATGAGTACCGATCCTCATGCTACTCAACTTCAGTCACGAGCAAGCTCTTGTCATTGTAAATACATGCGTATCATTGAGAACCGCCAACGGGGTACCCCTTGCACATGACACAGGAGCTATCCCATAATCAAAATGACAAGGCAAGCAGACAGTGAGCATCTCAGCGATCTTTTTATTTGCTATTTGCATAGGTTTTTATTGAGGATGCTTCATAGAATGCTCACTATAGTTATGCTGCAAGTTTCCACCATGATTAAGCATGGCTTAGGCTAGCGGCCCAGGCGTTTCTCTAACACACATATAAACTCCATGATCTTACAAGTTCCACTTTTATTTCACACCGCTGAGATCCATAAGCAAAAGAACATGATATCAACTAGGTACAAGTACCAATGAAGTGTTGAAAGCGGTCCCCATGATACATGGTTCGGCTAACTTCAACTCATAAAGCGCAAGCATATACGCAACAAAGAAGGACCCAATGGTTCAAGTTTATTAAATGCAAGAAAGTAAAGTGTGCCATGAAGTTCGTGAGAGCTTTAATCACTAATTTTCACATAACAAGTTTAATTTGGGAGGTAGATAAAACATGAATTTACTTGGAATAGCAATATTGCTAATAGGTAGGTATGGTGGACACAAATGGCAAAGGTTTTGGTTTAAAGGAGGTGGATGCACGAGAAGAATACCCTCTCAGTACAGGTTTTTGGCTAGCAAGGCTGGGTAGCAAGTATAAGAGTTGAAGGAAACAAACAAACATACATGTGATAAAGACAAACATGCAATCTTCCTTGGAAGCACAAAAGATCTTAACTAGAGAATACTAATCTTATGAGCAAATCAAGAAAGAAAGATGATGAAATTATTTTACTCTAGAGTACTTCTATCTTTTTCATTCAACTCTCAAAAATAGTGTTACTACTGACCGAGCCGGGTTTGCCAAAACCAACGAAATTAACTCAATGATCCCAGAGTGCTACCAATACTAACAACAAGATCAATCATATAACCACAAATTGAAAACTAATATAAGCTATGAAAAAGAGTGGATGATAGAACTTCTCATTAATGTTCCATAACGGCAACTCACACCAAGGGATACATATCTAACGAGAGAGGGGACACTTCCATAATGCAAACCATCCTACATAATAACTCCTCTATTCATGATATGACTCTACTAATAAGGTAAAAAGATAGAAGATAGTGATGTGATACCGCGGCACTCCCCCAAGCTTGGAACAAACCAAGGGGATGCCAAACCTGATGACGAATTACTCCTTTGGTGGTGGTGGTATCCTCTTGATGAGCTCTCTGATCAGTTTCCCCATGTCCTCAATCTCGAAAGTGAGATTACGAATCAGCTGTGAGTTTTGCTCAATGCGGCTCATGATCATGTCGTGTTGAGAATTCTAGCTCTTGCTATTCTTTCCCCACTCTTCCTCCTTGAAGTCTTCTTTTCCTGCATGGCTAGAACGAGGCAAATCCCAGTTGGAGGGTAATTTCTCCTTGGGCATATTCTGGTATTGATGCTCATGGATAAGGGTATGGAAAGGATTCCTGGTGCGTGGAGGAAGTGACCAGGGATCTGAACGGTGATGAGGAGGCTTCCCTCCAATGGCTGGATTTGCCACCACTCCAATGCTTGCAATGGTAGTGCCGGCGTGCGAGTGTTGGCCTTGCTCCTCTTCACCTTCACTCTTGACCTCCTTCTCCTTCCCGGGGTCTTGGAGGTCTTCCTCGATGGGCTCCTTCCCTTTATCCTTGGCATACACCATTGTGCTTCTAAGCCTTCAAAGAGTATGTCCTGGCAGAAACAGATCGAAACAAAAACACGATGAAAACACGATATACGAACCTCGGGGGATCCGGGGGGTTATATATTACGAAGTTTCATATCAAAAAGAAGGTACTGGGAGAAAACAAGTCGGAGGCGGAGTCCTGGGTGGACTCACCACCTGGTGGCGCGACCAGGGGTGGGCCCGCGCCACAGGGTGGTGTGGGCTACCCGGCTCCGGTTCCGTCCCTTTTTCGCTTCGTAACTTTCCTTATCGATTGAAAACTGCAAAAATATAGTTGGATTGTATTTTCGCGGAACTTTCTTACCAGAACTGTTACCTAGTTGGAAACGGACTCTGCAGGTCTCTGAATTTGGTATTTAGTGGATCCTTTCGGAGTCACCACTTGAATATCATTGATATCTTCATCTTCATACACTTATTACTTGAATCATAAAACCCTTCTCTTCCTTATTACACCATTATCTCCACTACCTGGAAATTTCTTTCACACAAAACTTCACACAGTTCTCATTAGCAACATTAGTATATATGAAGTGATAAAACCTTTTGAGTCTAACTTCAACTGAAAACCATCAAAACAAAAGCTACTGTAGGAACTCCTTCCGAAAACCCAAAAATAATTCAAAAAGGAAATCGAATAAAGAAGCAAATGCAAGATTGGCTAAATCTGTCAAAACAGACCAGCAGGTAAAGATCAGTTTTTTCGAAAATCTTCTGTTGCTCAAATCAAAAAGTGCAAAACTAACGAAAGTTAAATAACAACCTGGGGCAGAAGCACAAAAAAATTACAGCTCAATCCCACATACAGAGATCTCTCACGAATTTTTACGGTGAAGCATAAAAAATCTGTTTCAGGACAGCAACTTCCCCAAATATTACTTCTCTCTCATTAGAGGTTGATCTTGACACAAAAACCAAACAAAACGGATAAGGAGCGGTTATTACCGAAGTAATAACTTCCAAGACTCAAAGAAACAAAAACAAACTAAACGCAAAAACAAATTGGGTTGTCTCCCATAAAGCTCTTTCTTTATAACCATTAAGATGGGCATGATAATTTTGAAGAAGCTCTCATAGGTATATGGATTGAAGTGAAAGAGAACATTAAGAAGCAAAAACACACACTCATTTAAGTCTAACCCACTTCCTATGCAAGGGGATTTTGTAAACAAACAAGTTGTTGAAACCAGAGGCTTCTTGCATAAGAAGGCAAAACAAGTGCAACATAAAAACTTTCAGCATAAAACAAGGAAACTTGATATTATTGAGATACATAAGAACAATTTTCCCTCTCTCATAGTAGCTTTTAGTATCATGCATAAACTTAACAATATAGCTATCACAAGGACCGTCATAGCAATGATCACTTATTCTAACAGAAAACACAGGAATACTAGTTCTCATAACACTACTATGTGAAACAATATTAGAGGTATTCTTACAAAGGATAGGGTGTCCCTCTTTCTCATACTTGGTGACAAAGTATTTCACATTTGCTATTATAGGTTCATCAACCATTTGTTTATCAGGTTCAACAGCTTTATTCATACTTTCATCTACCATACTAGCCATCATAGAATGTTCCTTTACCTTAACTGGGAAAGGCATTTTCTCAATATAAGGTTTAGGTAAAACATGATTAGCATTATAAACTTCAGTATTTCTTGCAGGAAAAATCTTAGCAATATCTTTATAAGGTTCATGATACTTATTCCACTTCTTTTTAGGCACTTCAATATAGGAAGCAAAAGCCTTAAAATAAGAAGCAATAGCTTGAGAATCTAGACCATAAGCATTTTTAATATCTTGAAAGTCATTAGTTCCCATAAAAGATTCAATGCATTCATAATCATAATTTATACCTGACTTTCTACCTTTATCATTCTCCCAAGCTTCAGCATTGTCTTGAATATGGTCCAGAAGATCCCATTTAGCTTCTTCTTCCATGCGAGTGAATGATCCAGCGCAAGAAGCGTCCAATAAATCTTTATCATGTAGAGGGAGACTTGCATAAAAGTTATTGATAATAATATTGTTGGGGAGCTCATGAATGGGACATTTGAGCATCAGTAACTTCAATCTCCCCTAAGCTTGAGCTGTACTCTCTCCATCAAGAGGACAAAAGTTGTATATTTGATTCCGATCTTTATGAATCTCACTAGGAGGATAAAACTTTGAATAAAAGAGAGGCACTATTTCCTCCCATTCCAGAGCTTGACCATTCTTCAGAAGCTTATACCATTCCTCAGCTCTTCCTTTTAGTGATAATGAGAATAACTTCTTCTTAACTTGATCTGTAGTAATACCTGCACACTTGAACAACCCGCATAATTCGTGTATAAAGAGCAAATGATCACCGGGATGGACAGTTCCATCACCAACATAGTAGTTATCCATAACACGATCAATAATTCTTGTAGGTATTTTTAAAACATCATTCTCAGCAGGTGGTGGCTTATCTACTACCTTAGCAGTGGTAGTAGCATTACCAAATAAGAAACTCAGCGAATTATCCATAACGAAAATAAAGCAAATAACAGAAGTAAACAATACTCACAGTAGAAGTTTCCTTTACCAGTTCCACTCTCCAATAGCGCTTCACTCCCCGGCAACGGCGCCAGAAAATAGTCTTGATGACCCACAAGTATAGGGGGTGTATCGCAGTATTTTCGATAAGTAAGAGTGTCGAACCCAACGAGGAGCAGAAGGTGCTGGCTAGTGGTATGGATCAGGAATTCTCTGCAAATACTTAGCAAACGGATTTTTAGGGTTTTTTGATAAAGCAAGTAAACAAAGTACGAGTAAATAAAAGACAGTAATGAAGAATGCAGCAAGTGGCCCAATCCTTTATGCAGCAAAGGACTAGCCGGTTGTATTACTTAAGACGACCAAACGTTCTCGAGGACACATGGGAAGACTGTCAAGTGCTTTCGCTTCATATAGTTGATTAATCTTCTTTGGCTTGCTAAGTGTTGTGTGGGTGAACCTGTGCTAATGTACCGCCCATCCAAGACTAATACATACTTGTGATTATACCCCTTGCAAACATCCGTAAGTATAATAAAGTAATTAAGGTAGAAACCTAACCACAGCTTTAAAATCTAAGACCCTTACGTCCCATGTGTAATGGTTTCCTAATGGGGGTTCAGGTTTCTGTCACTCCGGCAACCTCTACGATTAGTAGCCAAATACACAATGCATTCCCCTAGGCCCATATAGGTGAAGTGTCATGTAGTCGACGTTCACATGACACCACTAGAAGAAGTACACCACAACTTAAATAACAATCTATTGAATCTTTCTCAACACAACTCCACTACTAACAACAAGACTTCTCCCATGTCCTCAAGAACAAAACGAACTACTCACAAGACATCATATGGATCATGATCAAAGATGGAATAATGATGTATAACAATATGAACATAAACAATAATTCAATGGTTCACTCAATAGCATCAACTACAAGGAGTAATCAACACCGGGAAAGTTGCCCCTATGAACTAATGCAAGATTCAACGCAATTGTTACAGCAATATGGAGATGGTGATGAGGGTGATGAGGGTGCTGATGGTGATGAGGGTGGTTATGATGATGACGATCCCGATGAAGTCCAGCTTGATGATGGTGTTGATGGTGACGATCTCCCCTCTCCGGGAAGGAATTCCCCTGGCAGAAATCTGTCTATTGGAGAGATCTTTCTCTCTCGGTGTTTTCCACCCCGCAGAGGCGGCGAAATCTTTCTGTGGTTGCCCCCCAAGTCTTAGGGTTTCGGGAGGTTGATATATGCTAGAGGGGAGAGGCTAGAGTGGGCCAGGGTGGCCACACCACCTCCAGGCGCGGCCTAGGCCTGCCCGCGCCATAGGGTGGTGTGGGCCCCCTGTGGCCCACCTCCACTCCATCTTCTGGCATCCTTAGTCTTCTGGAAAAATAGGATTTTCCATATATTTTCCCGGATTTTTTGATCTTCGCGAATTTTGCCTCCAAACAGCACCTTTTCCATCAGAATCCTAACTGTAGCGGTCCATGCTCCAAAAGTCATCAACCATGCAAAAATAGATGAAATAACATAAGTATCACCTCTCAATACGAAATATATCAATGAATAACAGTGAATTAAGACATAGAATAGTGATGCAAAATGGACGTATCAGTATGCTAATAAAATTGCCAATCTAAATGAAGCTCTTGAAGAGGAACAAACCACTAAGGAATCTTTTGAGGAGACTTTTGCTCTAGAGTTGTCTAGAGTGAAGGAATATCATGATAGAGATCTTGAGGTGGCAAGTGATCTCAAAAGTAAAAATGATGGGCTTCAAGTTGCTTATGCTAAACTCCTTGAGGATTTTGAGCACCTCAAAAATGGCTCTAGGGTCATCAAGGGCCAGCTCATCAAACTCACCGAGTCACATGAGAAACTTAAAGCCTCTTACTGAAAAGAGCCTTCAAATTTGCCCTCACCTCTTGCAATTAATTATGATGCTTGTGCTACTAACTCTATTTCTTGTGAAGCATCTATTTTGAAGGAGAATGTTGGGCTAAAGACTCAACTTGCTTTGCTAACTAGCAAGTATGGGATCTTGGAAGAAAGTCATGGTAAGATATCAAGCTCTCATGAGGATCTTCTAGCCTCCCATGATAGGCCAAAATTAGCTCATGAGGCTATTATGTCAAAGGTAACATCTAATGAGCCTCATGTGGACATTAGCACTACTTCTACTCCAAATGTCATATTGCCATGTTCTAGTCCTTGTAATTCATCCACTCATGCCATTGATACATCTTGTGATGAATTACTTTCCATACCTTGTTGCTCTAACAATGTAGCATCCACTTCCTCTAGTATTTTTGTTCATACTAACCATGTAGAGGAAATTAAAGAGCTCAAGGCTCAAGTCACTTCTTTGAAGAATGACTTGAAAAAGGGTCATAAAGGGAAGGACACACTCGATAATATCTTGAGTATGCAAAAATCCCCCAATGACAAGAGTGGTCTTGGTTTCAACTCCAATTTCAAGAACAAGTCCACTATCAAGTCAAGAATCCAGCCAACAATGTTTGCTTCAAGTGCAAGGAATAAGGGCATCATGTTAGATCTTACCCATTGAAGAAGAAGCCTCTTAGTGTGAAGCAACAAGGGAAGCGGCCTCAAGCTCTACCTCAAGTTAGTGATGGGCCTCTTCCTAAGAGGACTACTCGAACTCTTCCTCGAGTTGTGGCTTCACCTAAGAAGAAAGATGGCAAGAGAAGAACTTGCTACATATGCCGTGAGAAGGGGCACATTTCTTCCTCATGCACTATTGGTATCTCCTCATCCAACCCTATTATTATTGATGATGCTTATTCTCTTTGTAAGGATGAGGTTAGCAATGTGTTTGCCAAATTTGTTGGTGCTCAATGTGGGTTCATGAAAAGAACCATTTGGGTTGCCAAGCATATTGTGACTAACCTCTTAGGACCCAACTTGGTTGGTTACCAACAAGACAAAACTTGATCAATAGGTATTGTTGGAGGGCATTGGAGGATTTGTGACATTATGAAGAATTAAGGGATCTTCATCATTTATTCTTGTCAAGTCAAGCCATTTGGATTATCATGATTCTATTATATATCCAATGTTCCTCCTTACGGTAACATGTGCTTAACTCATTTACATTGAAAGTTACTTTCTACTTTGTGCATATGTTGGTTTTGTACCTTTGTATGTGTTTGTACATGTTGTGCTTCCCTCATACTTATATTGAGTTATCAAGTATACTTGTGTATGTTGGTTGTCACACCATGTATTTGTGTCTCTTGGGTTGGAGCCTTTGTTGAATTTATTTGGTATCTTTCTTGGCTCTTGTGAGAGATTAATGGACTATCCCATTTTGGGTGAGTGTTATGCTTGGGCATTCCACAATCCTAAAATGTGTTTACATGAGGAATACCACTTAGTATGTATATTGCAAGTTTATCTAGTCTCTATGTGGTATGTCTTTCTCATGAGAAATTCAAGTTCTATAATGTTCATTAATCATCTCTATTTGGATGTTTTTACCTCTTGTTGAGTATTCTTGGTTTATCACATTATGGGGGAGTCATATGCTTTGTGCATATTACAAACCTAGAAAATGTGGACATTTGAGGTAGTGTCACTTAGAATTGATATTGATAATTATCTAGCTCCTAAGTGGCACATTTAGCTCAAACAAGTTCCAATTCCCTTGGATTGATTTTATTGCTCATCTTTTGGATCTTGTTTGTGAGAGTTTTCTTGGTATGTGTTTCCCCACATTTGGACCTCCACATCCTCCATGGAAACCATGTGCTTCAAGTTACTTTAATCTTTTATGATTGTGTGACTATTTGGAGCTATCAAGAATCTCTATCTAAGCATCAAGATTAATTTTTATATTTCTTCATATGCTTATTGTTGTGAATATGATCATGATATCCTTGAAAAATACCTTGGGAAATGTTTCCCCATAATTCTTGTCATTGTACAAGTGGTACTCCATATATGGTAGAATTTATTGATCATATTCATTTTGGCCTTTGCTTAAATTTTGTTCTACCTCTTGCCAACAAAATGTTTTGTCTTGTCTCCCAAGATTTCCTTGCCTCTTGTGGATCTTCTTATTTTTTGTATCCTCGTGTGTTTTATTTAATGTAGGTACTAGTGATGATCCCATTTGTGTGCATTTTGCATTCAAAAGGAAAATCCTACATAATGCACTATCCATGGGGGAGCTCTCCTATATTATTTAGAACACTCATATTTATGCTTCTTGTTTTGTTCCATATCATGTTTTATGTGCTTGGAAGTTTGATAGTTTCTTTTGGTACTTTGTGCCATCATGAAAAGTGTAGAGAGTTCGGTTTGTGTGTTGGAACCTTACTTTTTGGGAGTTGGTTTTGTCTCATTCCTTGTTACTTGTTTGATTCCTTAGGATGAGATAAATCCTTGAGCATTGGCGTTTTTTTCTATCTTTTGCTCTTTCGCTGTTGCCTTGTTCATTTGTTGAATTTGTGTCCTTTCATGTGTTGATTTGGCTCTTTGATACAATTTGGACACCCTTTTGTCGTGTCACACTCTTGTGTGCGAATTCTTGGTTTACTTGGTGTTTTTTTTCAAATTGTATCTCATTTTTGGTTCTTGAAATCTTGTGCATGCTTATTTACTACATTTTCTATATTATGGCATGCTTTCTTTCTTGATCCAATATATAGGGGATTCTCCACCAAATCCTATCGGCTAAGATGTGCATGAAATTCAATTTCATATAAATATGCACATATTTATGTGGAGTCTCTCCTATGTATTGTAGTTTATCTAACTACTTTGGACCCAATGAGTTTTGGGACCATTGTGTACTTGAATGTGTTATAGGTACATTGGAGATTCATTGGATGCTTTTCAATAATAAGAAGATGCGGGGACTAAATGATAATTGGAGTCAAGCTAGGATGATCAACAAACTCATATCTACTTCATCCTACCAATGGTATCTCGGTAACAAGTATCCCTCTCATGCATACTTTTCTAGCATCCAACCTTTGTGGTTGCATCATGGCATGATTTCCTTTAGTTGCTTTTATTGTGGTTCTTGCAAGATTTTATTGTATCATCCTTATTGTTATATGAGTAAGTTGAGATGAATGCATATTTTTGGGAGTATATAAAATTCATTCTTATGATTCACCAATCCCACATATGCCAATCTAGCAATTCTATTGCCAATCATTTCCTCAATTTCTCTCATGTGCAATATGGATGAATTTGCAAGGTTTATTTGTTCTTTATGATACTTGTTTTTGTTTCCAATGCATTCCAACTATCTCTTGTTCCCTTGTGATAGTTGTGATGTATTTATTGGTGTTTGAAGGTCATTCATGATCAATAAGATAAATTTGAGCCTTTGGCCATGCTTTCTAGCAAAAATCTTACTAGCATTATCCATGACTTTCTTTTGGATATCTTGTTCATTCTTGAGTATCCATTTTGTGTGTACATGTTTCTTTGTGGATGTATATCTTGGTGATTGTTGTCTATCTATAAACTTATACACATGATTAGGGATAAATCTCTAGTTGATATCCTTTTGCTTTGGAGTCTACACCTTGTGCTCTTTTTTTATTCTTTGGTGGCTCCAAAAGTTTTGCTTTGAGTGCTTGACCTTTTAATTTGCATATTTTGGCACTCATTGGTGTTAAGAAAGTTGATCTCTCATAACTTTGTGTTGTTATGTAAGTTTGGGGGAGCAAGGATACCATGTTTATGCACTTTGCATTCAAAGCAATTATTATATTTGGTGCATAAACCTTGGGGAGCTTTCCTAATTTACCTAAGAATACACATTTGCCTTCTTGTTCTTGTTTGGTGTTTTGTTTGATTATGGGAAGTTAGGATTCCATAATTCTGCACTTTATTGTGCATGAACCTTGGGGAGCTTCCTATTTTCATCTAAACACTCATTTGCTCTCATCATAATATCTTCTCTCTTGCTCATGCTCATGGTTTAAATGATATAGAGGGAATCCGGATGCCATGTTTGTGCAAATTGTATTCAAATGCAAAATTATAATTTGCGCACAAACCTTGGGGAGTCTCCTCATATTATTTAGATCACTCTCTTTTAAATCTTATCATAATATATATCTTTCTTTTGGTATATTCCTTTTGTGAAGTGCTTCTTTCGATCTTTTGATTGCTTGCTTCATTCATTGATGCTTCTTCACCATTTTATTTCTTTGCAATCTTTGGATCCTTAGTTTAGTTTGATTTCCTCATGGTATTCATCATTGGATACATGCATTTGATTCCACTCATATTGTGAGAAATGCACACCATATTGAGGAACTCTCACTAAATTGGCCTTCTAAAGTTTTTCACCCATTTCGGCAATCGATGCCAATGGGGGAGAAGTTTTAGAGGGTTTTAGGGAATTTGGTTGTGTGTTGTGAGTTTTGTACTTAAACACTTGCCTCGTGTGCTTTGCATCTTAGTGTGTTGTATGGCATCTTGAATATATAGAGAAAACTCCACCACCGATAATGGTTAGCAATATATGCAATGAAATTCAAGTTCATCCACATGTGCTTAGATTGTGGGGGAGTTTGTTTTATATTGTGGTTGTACTAACATCACATACTTGTGTTGTATTTTATGTTAGCACAACGTTTTGTTTGGTTAATTCCTTATATAAACCCTCTCAAAGGGATTGTCATCAACTACCAAAATGGGGGAGATTGAAAGTGCATGTGTGCCCCCATGTGTGGTTTTGGTAATTAATGACAATCTTTATGGACTTATGTTTGCATTGAGTTTTACGTGTAGGATTTTCCCATAGGCAATGCTTGAACCATATGTTGGCTTCAAGGTTGGGAGAAGAAGAAAGTGAAGAAGATTAAGTGTTCACCAAGGTTTCAATGAGTGATCTGGAGATTCGTCAAGTGAGAGTTGAGCCTATAGCAAGTGTGTCTTGAAGACTAAAGTTGGGGTGATATCTCTTATGTTCCTTCAAGACACCAACATAATGAAGAAAGAAGAAATGATGTGAAAGTTCAAGATGAGCCATCTCGAAGAGATCATTTGCTTGAAGCTTTCCATCCTATGGTTATCATGGATATGGTAAGATGATATGCTCAAGATAGAAGCTCTAGCATAGTGGAGTATGGGAGAGCAATTCGCAAGTCTTCACCACACTAGTGCAATCAAGAAAGGTGTTCCATCTTGAGGTGGACAAGATCGCTATCGTCAATCTCAAGTGGAATATGCTCAAGGCAAAGGTATGTTTTTGATAGGGTTTCTTTCTTACCGGTCTCATGGTGTTAGTTGGGGAGACCGGTTTATAGGATAGATAACCGTACTATCAAGAGGGGCTCTCGACTGAGTAACTTAATCATATCCTTCATGAGAGCTCAAACCTTTGCATACTTGGCATCATCCTTCTTGGTTGTTATTTGGATCTTATCCATGTGAGGTTCTTGAGCTTGTGGTAATATTCATAACAAGCTCTAGTTCATCGAAAACGGATTTCATATGCATTATCTATTACGTTTTCGATGTTGGAGGTTTTATCGGTTCGTCTTTTTAGAGATGTCAAACCTTTCATCATTTGGTTCTATCCTCCCTTGCTGGACTATGATGGTTCCCTGCATGATCTTGTAGAGTTTGTTGTCCTCTTTAAAACAAGCCTAAGATCATCAAAATCGGAGTCCGGATGCAAAAGTTATGGGTGTTTTCGTATTGCTGTTTCTGTCAGTTTTGCCTTGGCCGGAATGTCCGGCGTGAATAGGCCGGAATGTCCGGCCCGCGCGCTCCAGGGCTGTAACGGTTGGATTTTGGAGGACCTATATATGGGGCCCTTCTTCCCCAATGTTTGCCCAACCTTTCTTGCAAGTTTCCCCTCCATTGCTGACCTTCTTGAGCTTGCTATCTCTCAATCCCTCCTATGATTCTTGCATATTCTTGAGGGATTTGAAAGAGGAGATCTAGATCTACAACCCCACCAATCAATCTCTCCTTTAAATGAGGGGAACATCTTGGGATCTAGATCTTCGAGTCTTTGTGGATTTCTTCCATTGTTCTTCCTCTCTTATTCCCCATAAGATTTTGTAGCTTTGGTGGAATTTGGGAGAGAAGGATTTGAGCACTTCTTGTGTTCTTGCCATTGCATTTGGTGCATCGGTTTGAGTTCTCGGTGAGGATTCGATTGGGTGAAAAGTTGAGAAGTTTTTTACTCTTGAGTTCATTGGAACCCTAGACGGTTTGGTGGTTTTGCAGGTTTGTGGATTTCTTGGGGCCTCCAATTAAGTTGTGGAGCTTTTCCCAAGCTTGTTTGTTGGGAGCCTCCAATTGAGTTGTGGAGAAGTGCCCCAACCTTGTGAGAGGTTCCGGATTGCCACCGATAAGTGCACCGATATTGGAAGTGTGGATCGATCCCGTTGAGGTGAGATTCACAGGAGAACAAGGGAGGCCTTTTGTGGCGTTGGTGGTTTGATACCACCCCCTCTCCAAATGAGACGTACTCCATGTTGGGAGGAACTCGGTAAAACATCATCGTCTCCGCGTGCCTCGGTTATCTCTATACCCGAGCTCTTACTTATGCACCTTACTTTGTGATAGCCTTCGTTCTTGAAGATTATATCTTGCGATCTCATAGTTGCTTGTCTTGTTTAGCATAAGTTGTTGGTGCAAATAGGTGAACCCTAGTTGTTCTAGGTTTTTGTGCTTAACAAAGTAAACACTAGTTTAATCCCACCTTTGTTGAGCCTCTCTCGGAAAAGTTTTTAGCCGCCTATTCACCCCCTCTAGGCGACATCTGTATCCTTTCCACTATATTTGATAGAAGTTCTTCAATGCTTACAATATAAGCCAATACAGAGCGCAATTTAGGAAAAAACCTAGAATTAGATAGGGATTGTGTACCATTCAATGGAAGGTGTCACAAAGACCCATACTAATTAAGTAATCCGGATACATAGGCTCCATAGACAAATATTCTCAAGGAAATGCTTAATCATTTTCCTAAAACAATAGTTAGGAATCATTTCTGTCATCTACAAAGTCATTAGATAACATTTACAATAGATAACCAACTCTAATGCTCTCATCCCAAAGCATAGCAATCAGGACCAATGAATCAATCTTAATCCAGATGCTAACCATAGCTTCACCAAGCAAGTACAGGACAGTAAGTAAAAGTTCACTGACAAAATACACTGTCATCATTCACAACCTCAGTATACCAAGGAGTGCTACACAACCTAGATTCAGTAGGTAATCACATAAAACAGCTTCATCATCTAGAATGATTAATATACCAAGGGAAGGACCCTAGCACACAAGGATGAACCCTAATCAGGGTTCACAATAAACAACCACATGGAGGATATCAAGGTGAGATAAAGAGCAGAAAGGGGAAAGGAAGGCAAACTCACAGTTGGTCCTCGCAAGTTTTAGAAGAGGAAGCCGTGTGGCCGACCGTGGTGTTGACGGTGGCACGGGGAGCACCAGAAGGCACTGCGACCCACGCCAGGCCACAAACACGGCAGCCACAGGATCACGAAGGCACTGGCAGCACCACATAGCCACTAGGGGACCAGAGCAGCACCATGGAAGCGGCGGAGCTCCAGATCACCGACGACACCCGAACCCTAGGTGTCGGGGTGTAGGCGACGTGGTCAGGGGAGCACTCGGGCGCCAAATCGCGCTGGACCAGTCGACAGAGCATCGTCGACTGGCCCATCTCATGTCACGCTGGTGGCCAGGCAGTCCAGGAACGGCTAGAATCGCACGGTGATGGCGGCGGCACCATATCGCCACGGAGGGGAATGACCAAGGGGAGAACACGAGTGCGCGAGGAAGAGAGAGGGGTACTAGGTCGGTCTGGGCTAGTATCGGGTGAGCCAAAGGGGTTGACCCAACCCAGATGTGTCGGGTCGGGCCGGTCTAGCCCAGTTGGCCAAGCCCGTGATTTAAAAGGACTTATGTAAAATACATAATTACAAATATACCTCTAGAACTAGATGATCTCTAGAAAAATAAATAAAAATCCAAAAAATACAAATAATATATCTATGAAATTACAAAAATATCCTCTACCCAATAAAAATAATAAGTAATAATTTTAAGTAATTAAATTAAGATCTAGTGTAGAAATTATGTATATTCCTACATAGAATTTTATAAAAATAAATAAAATACCTAAATTTGAATAAAATTCACTTTTAAGATCCTAAATGGATATGCTAAGTTATTAAAATACTAACTTGTATTTTAGTTGAGTAAAGTAAGTTTGCATAAAGTAAAATCTTATTTCCTTCATAGAATTTTAAGAAAATAGTAAGAAGAGCTAAAATTTAATTAAATAATTATTTTTAACTCCTAGAATATTATTTGTTATCAAAAAATATTAAATATAATAATTGTATGATTTTAAGAATTCTTTAGATACCATTCCACACTTAAGTGCTTTAGTATTGTATGTTACTTATTGTATTTACATATTGTTTCGCACACTCTCACAAGCCTTAATAAGAAGCACAAATGTGAAGCTGATATAAAACTGAAACACATTCTAAAGAAGCCATTCCTAGTTTCTAAACCCGAGATTAGATACGATTATTCCAAGGATTCATGTTTATCCAATTGTATTACATTACTTATGCATAATTGCATCTTGCTTCTTTACACATTAGTCCTTACCGGACCAATGATGATGTTTTCAAAATTTGGATCTTCTAGTATCTTAAAGACCGTGAGTGCATAATCTTGCAATCACAAAAGGCAAGTTCACACTAGCTCATGTCCTTTGATTATTTTCTATCAAATGCTTGTAACTTAAATGTTGTCATCACCTGCATTTCAAAAGGTCAGAAAACACTATTTCATAATAATAATATGATTATGGATTATTTACCAAATGATAATAATCTATCGATATAGTTCCGGTGATAAAGGAACATAATATCTAGGACTTAACAACCAATGTCGCCAGTGATTCTAGCATCGTATATTACGCGTTAACCATGAGATTTGGAATGGGACGGAGAAGTCAACTGGATCTTCTTCCTTCCGCATGGACGAATGACCTTATCGTGAGGCTGTAGCTTCCTTGCAGGGACTCAGCAGATGGGTGGGACTCCTAGTTCCCCGCGATATTAGTGTCTAGACTTTCCATGAGGGGCTATCGGAGGTATATCTGCCTATATGGAGGTTGCGAGGGACATGATCTTCTCACTGGAGTCTCCAAGGGGTTGCCAGGGTTATATCTACCTATATTGGGGTTAACAGAGGTATATCTGCTTGGGGAGGTCGTGTCTTCATGTGGGGTCGCGGAGAAGGGACGTGATTGGCTTGGATATTAGTCTTGGCCTCATACCAACGAAGTGTGAATGAGCCTATAACTCGGATGTGCAACAAAGCTAATGTCTCTCATGGGTAAAGCAACGCACCTCTACAGAGTAAGAACTGTGACATGTTACTCCTTGTTCCGGTAAGGAGCTATGAACGCGGTAGGAAAGGAACCCCACGAATGTTCTAGTCAACCTATGAAGGCTGTCGGACATAGTTTTCAGAATAAAAGCAACCTTTGAAGAAATGTTTATGAAAACCTACATTGCCTACGACCTTTGGTCTGTGGCTGTAGAGATAGTTCATCATACACTTATTTTTAGTGAACTTGCTGAGTACGCTTGTACTCAACCGTACCATCTTAACCCTTGCTAGGTTCTAAGCCATTAAAGACAACGTCAACATCAATTTTTTTCTCAAGAAACCATCATCGCAGCTCAGGTCCTTCAATAAAGTCAATGAATTCAACATATACATCAACCAAAGCAAAGGCGAACTCCTTGAGTATATAGGAGTAGATTCTCTAGCCATAAAACCTACTTCTATAGAGCATTGCACTAGTAGCAATTGCAAGCCAATTAGTTTAGATGCTAGTCTTAGTAACTAGATAGTTATGAATTGTTATTTCGGTTCTTCTTTGTAAGAAGTTATTTCCTCCTCTTTAACCTAGAGTGTTATCTGGATCTTTTGTAAAGAGTCGAGTTGTAATCTATAGTCATGTCTTGGACCTGCTATGTTTCTGTTGTACCACTATGAGGGATGTAATACTAGTGAATGGTGTTTCATTGGTGTTATGTCAATGACTATAGTGTACTACATCATGCAGTGGTATGCTGGGTCACCGCAGCTGGTATCAAAGCATATGCTTTAACCTTAGGATTAAAACCCTTTTAGGAAGATCTGCAGGTTGGATAGTTACTATAGGAGCCATCTTATCTAAACTAAGACTTGTGATGGGTATCCACTTGAGGATAAACCTTGTCACACTTAAGTTGGATACTTTTCTCATCTTTCTTATGGATTAGTATCTATCTTCTTTAGGGAAATGTCATTCTAATTTAGCTCTAAATAGGTATACCATTACTAAGATGTCTTAAGTAAGTTCAAATATCAAAGAAGATTATGACTAAGATTAGGATATCATGTGAAGTATTATTGGTGATGGAGACTATATTTAGAATCCTTGTGAAGCAACAGAATCTCACCACTAGTTGATACTACTATACCATACATGGTAGACCATTAGAGTATGTTGAAGGAAATATGCCCTGAGAGGCAATAATAAAGTTTTTATTATGTATTCCTTGTATATGATAGATGTTTATTTTGCATGCTATAATTGTATTGATTGGAAACATCAATACATGTGTGTTTAATAAACAAATAAAAGGTTCCTAGTTATGCCTCTCTTATAGACTAGCTCGTTGATTAACAAGATGATCAAGGTTTCCTGATCATGGACATTGGATGTTGTTAATAACGAGGTCACAACATTTGTGAAATGATGTGATGAACATTCATCCGAAGTATAGCATTACAATCAAAGTCATTATGTTTATATTGCTATAACATCATACGAAGTAATCTTCGTCCTTAGACCATGAGATCATGCTAATTGCTAACATCAGAAGAGTGGCTTGATAACATCAAACGTCACACCATAAAAGGTTGACTATAAAGGTGGGTTCAGACACTCCGAAGGTGTTATGTTGAGGCTCATGGATCAAGAGTGGAATTTTTCAATCCCGATGATGGATAGATATACTCTAGGCCCTCTCGGTGATATCACATTAGGATAGCTTGCAAGCAAGTGATGTGATCACTAGAATGTTATATCACGGGAACGAGAAAAGAGTGCATGTCGGTAACGATATCAAACTAGGTATTGAGATACTGATGATCGAATCTTGGATATGTAATATATTGCAAGACAAAGGGATTTAGTTGCCATCGTTAAAGGTTCTCACGATCATAGAAGTCATCGTTGAATGTGTGGGAGTCAGTATGGATCTCCAGGTCCCGCTTTTGATTATTGATCTGAGAGGGGTGTCAATCATGTCTGCATTGTTCACGAACCGTAGGGTGACACACTTAAGGGTTGCCAACACCATTTGGAGCAAATATGTTCTAGACGAAAGAATTACAAAGCGTTGGAATTATTTCAATTGTTTCGGGTGAAATTGCTGAAATTGGTTCTGCATGTGATATTGAAATATTGTAGGGGGTTTTATGTGAATGTTTGTTAATTAAAGTAATTAACAAAATTCTGAATAAAATAAATAAAAGAGTTTTATTAAATGATAGTTGTATTAAATGTGGTGGAAATTTAATACATATGAGTGGGATTTTTGAGTGGAGAAAATGGATGGGAAATTTATGTGAGTGGAGTTCCCTCCACATGAATGAGGAAGAGGTGGGGGCACCCCCCATGGTGCACCGGCCATGGGGAGGGGCTGCCCCCTCTCACTCCTTCTCACTTACACCTTCTCGTGAAGTATCTCTCCCTCCTCTAGAATTATTCCCCATGGTCTCGGATTAGCAAGATACATGTTCCCTATGGCATTTTGTCTAGAAGGAGTTGCTTCTTCCGCTGCTTCGCTGTAGCGAGGAGGTGGAGGTTGTCCGGTGGCCTGAACGTGTGTGCGAGGACGGATGCGCTGCTGATTTTCGGCACTAGGACTTCCACACGATCTTGAGATTGGCAAGCGTTCATCTACATCATCCACGAGTTCAATCTCGTTACACTTTGTCGGTCTTCGAGGGTATGTTCTCTTTGGATGTATATCCACCTGTTGCTTGTATCTAGTAGATAGATCTTGGCATAGAATAGTTCTCATCATGGGAATTTTTTTGTTTTCTATGCTGCAAACCCAACAGTGGTATCAGGGCCCGATCTATGCGTAGATGCTTTGCACGGGTAGTACACATATGAGTATGTGGGCGATGATGATCATGTTATTACATCTTATATGTATTTTGGATATTGGTGGCATAGTGGGATGAAGCGGCCCAGACTAACTTTACATGTCCTCGCACATGAGACCTGTTCCATGCTTGACATGCAACTAGTTTTGCATAAGTGGCTAGCGGGTGTCTGTCTCTCCTACTATAGTCATATCTAATTAATAATTTGGTTATCATCGTTGTGGTTCCATGTTCATAGGTAAGACCGGTTCTATCTTCGAAAGCCCTAAGCCACGTAAAACTTGCAATTGATAAATTAGAAGCGTCTAGTTTAGATCGTTGCCTGGCTAGTGTCATGATATGGTAATGTTGTAAGTTGATGTATAGTTGATACTGTTACAACACACCTAACGTGTAAGTTCCATAGACCTTGGCCTTACACACAAAGGAATGATAAAGATCATACCACAATGCACATGATAGTGATCAAGTGCAAAAAGCATGTCATTTCACTCTACACATATGATGTTTGCATCTTATATTGCTTGTTTGGCATTTTAGTAGCATTATAAGATGATCCCTCATTTAAATATCAAGATAAAAATGTGTTCTTCCTTAAGTATGCACCGTTCTATGGATCATGTTTTGAGACATCACGTGATGATCAGGTGTACTCGACTCTACGCTTTCATACAACGGGTGTAAGACAGTTTTACACACGCGAGTACTAAGGTTCTTACTTGGCGAGCCTAGCATGTACAGACATGGCCTCAGAACACAGACTGAAAGGTTAAGAATGAGTCATATAGTTGATATGATACCCATATAGATGCTCGCCTTTGAAGCTACACCGACTCACGTGATGATCGGACTTGGTGTAGGGGATTTGGTTCATGTAATCACCAAAAACACATGAGGGATGTCGTTTTTGAGTGGGAGTTCATTCATAATTTAGATTAGTTGATCTCAATCTATCATAAACTTAGTCTAAATAAACTTTACAAATTCTATTGTAGATGGCACCACCTGCTTTTAATTTCAATGTGTTCATGGATAAAGAGAAACTTGTGGCAAATGGTAGCAACTTTACCAACTGGGCCATGAATTTGAGGATTCTCCTCTCTGCTTCACAAAAGAAATATGTGCTAGAAGAGCCGCTAGGCCCCCACCAGCTCCTGATGCCCCTAAAGAGGAAAAGAATGTCTATTTGACTCGTCAGGAGGACCACAACTTAGTTCATTGCGGCATACTGTATGGGCTAGATCCAGAACTTCGAAAGCGTTTCGAAAATGGCAATGCCTTTGATACCATGGGAGAATTGAAAATGATTTTCGATACCCATGCTGCCGTAGAGAGTTATAATGCTTCTGAAAAGTTCTTTAGTTGCATGATGGAAGAGAACAGCTCCGTTAGTGAGCATGTACTCAAAATGTCTGGGTACGCCGATAAGCTTGTGTCCTTGGGAATAACAACTCCCATTGACTTAGGCATACATCATGTTCTCCAATCTCTGCCACCTAACTACAAGAGCTTCGTGATGAACTATAATATGCAGGGCATGAAGAAGTCTCTTCCCGAGCTTCTGTCAATGCTTAAAACTGCAGAAGTGGAGATCAGGAAAGAACATCAAGTGTTGATGATAGATAAGACCACCGGTTTCAAGAAAGATAAGAAGGGCAAACAGAAGGGAAAGAAGGGCGGAAAATCTGTTGCCGCACCTGAAAAGAAATCCCGAGCTGGCCCTAAGTCTGATACCGAGTGCTACTATTGCAAGAGGACCGACCATTGGAAGCGCAACTGCCCCAAGTATTTGGCGGACAAGAAGGTCGACAAGGCAATCAAAGGTATATGTGATATACATGTTATTGATGTGTACTTGACTAGTACTCGTAGTAGCACTTGGGTATTTGATATGGGATCGGTTGCTAATATATGTAGCTCGATTCAAGGGTTGCGGAACAAGCGACAGCTAGCAAGGGATGAGGTCATGATGCGTGTCGGCAATGGATCAAGAGTTGATGTGATCGCCGTCAGAACGCTGCCTCTCCATATGCCGTCAGGATTAGTGATAAATCTAAATAATTGTTATTTGGTGCCTGCACTGAGCATGAACATTGTATCTGTATCGTGTTTGATGCGAAGTGGTTATTCCTTTATATCAGAAAACAATCGTTGTTCAATTTATATGAATGATATCTTTTATGGTCATGCACTTGTGATGAATGGTTTATTTCTGTTGGATCTCGATAGTAGTATTACGCATATTCATAATGTTGATGCTAAAAGGATTAAACTTGATAATGATATATCTGCATATATGTGGCACTGCCGTCTATGTCATATTGGCGTTAAACGCATGAAGAAACTCCATTCTGATGGACTTTTGGAATCACTTGATTTTGAATCATTTGATACATGTGAGCCATGCCTTATGGGCAAGTTGACTAGAACGCCATTTTCCGGTTCAATGGAACGGGTGAAAGATTTATTGGAAATCATACATACTGATGTATGTGGACCAATGAGTGTGTCGGAGCGAGGTGGATATTATTATTTTGTTAGTTTCACGGATGATTTGAGTAGATACGGGTATATCTATCTGATGAAACATAAGTCTGAAACCTTTGAAAAGTTCAAACAATTTCAGAATGAAGTGGAAAATCATCGTAACAAAAAAGAGCAAATTTCCACGGTCCGACCAGGGAGGAGAGTATCTTAGTTACGAGTTTAGCGCACATATGAAAGATTGTGGAATAGTTTCACAACTCACGCATGCTGGAACACCACAACGTAATGGTGTGTCGGAACATCGTAATCGTACTTTATTGGATATGGTTCGATCTATGATATCTCTGACTAACTTGCCACTGTCATTTTGGGGTTATGCACTGGAAACCGTTGCATTCACTTTAAATCGGGCACCATCTAAATCCGTTGAAATGACACCGTTTGAATTATGGTTTGGAAACAAACCTAAGTTGTCATTTCTTAAAGTTTGGGGATGTGATGTTTATGTGAAGAAACTTCAGCCGGATAAACTCGAACCCAAAGCGGAAAAATGCATCTTCATAGGATACCCTAAATAAACAATTGGGTATACCTTCTATCATAGATCCGAGGGCAAGGTTTTTGGTGCCAAGAATGGATCCTTTCTTGAGAAGGAGTTTCTCACGAAAGGTGTGAGTAGTCGAAAGGTAGAACTCGAAGAGGTTATTGAGCCTTCTCTTCATGAAATGGCGAGTGGCGCAACATTAGAAATTGTTTCGGAGTTGACTTCACCTGATTAAGACAGAGCTAATGATAATGATCATGAAATTCTGAAAGAAGACACTACCGAACCTTGCAGGTCAAGTAGGACACATGCAGCTCCTAAACTGTACGGAAATCCTGTTATAAATTTCATGATTGATGAAATAGATGACCCTAGGACGTATGAAGAAGCGATAATGAGCCCAGATTCCAACAAATGGCTAGAAGCCATGAAAACTAGGTTTGGACCTTGGTGGACTTACCTCACGATCGAAAGGCCGTTGAGAATAAATGTATTTCAAAAGAAAACTAATGCTGATGGTAATGTGACCATCTATAAAGCTTGACTTGTCGCAATAGGGTTTCGACAAATTCAAGGAGTTGACTATGATGAGACATTCTCTCCCATAGCGATGCTAAAGTCGGTTAGGATTATGTTAGCAATTGCTGCATATTTTGATTCTGAAATATGGCAGATGGATGTCAAAACTACGTTCCTCAATGGTAATATTGAAGAAGAGTTGTATATGATACAACCTAAGGGTTTTGTTGATCCTAAGGATGCTGATAAGGTATGCAAGCTTCAGTGATCCATCTATGGACTGAAGCAAGCATCCCAGAGTTTCAATCTCTGCTTTGATGAGGTGATCAAAGAGTTTAAATTTGTCCAAACTTATGGAGAGGCTTGTATTTACAAGAAAGTGAGTGGGAGCAATGTGGCATTTCTAATATTATATGGGGATGACATATTATTGATTGGAAATGATATAGATCTTTTAAACAGTGTTAAAAGTTATCTAAACAACAAATTTTCTATGAAGGACCTTGGTGAAGCTTCATATATATTAGGCATTAAAATCTATAGAGATAGATCAAGGTGCCTAATTGGGCTATCGCAAAGTACATACCTTGATACGATATTAAATAAGTTTAATATGGATGGAAGTAAGAAGGGGTTCTTACCTATGTTGCAAGGCAAGACATTGAGTAAGACTCAAAGTCCGGCTATGGCGGAAGAAAGAGAGATAATGGATAAGATCCCCTATGCGTCAGCCATAGGCTCTATAATGTACGCCATGCTATGTACAAGACCGGATGTGGCACATGCTATTAGTTTGACTAGTAGGTACCAATATGATCCAGGTTTGGAACACTGGATAGCGGTCAAGAATATCCTTAAGTACTTGAGAAGAACTAAGGATATGTTTCATGTATACGGAGGTGAAGAAGAGATGGTCGGTAAGTGTTATGTCGATGCTATCTTTGACACCGATCCTGATGACTCTAAGTCTCAATCCGGATATGTATTTCTCTTGAACGGAGCAGCAACTAGTTGGAGGAGTTCCAAACAACCTATGGTGGCTGGATCAACAATGGAGGCGGAATATGTTGCTGCTTCAGAAGCGGCGCATGAAGCGGTTTGGATGAAGGAGTTCATAACAAAACTAGGTGTGGTTCCTAGTGTATTGGACCCAATGGTGATCTATTGTGACAACAATGGAGCCATAGCCAATGCCAAGGAACCAAGGTCTCACAAGAATTCCAAGCATATTAAGCGCCGGTTTCACTCCATCCGCGAGCATGTCAAGGATGGAGATATAAAGATTTGTAAAGTACACACAAACCTAAATGTAGCAGATCTGTTGACTAAAGTTCTCCCTAGGGCAAAACATGATCAACACCAGAACTCCATGGGTATTAGATTTATCACTTTGTAAACTAGATTATTGTCTCTAGTGCTAGTGGGAGACTGAAGGAAATATGCCCTGAGAGGCAATAATAAAGTTGTTATTATGTATCCCTTGTATATGATAGATGTTTATTTTGCATGCTATAATTGTATTGATTGGAAACGTCAATACATGTGTGTTTAATAAACAAATAAAAGGTTCCTAGTTATGCCTCACTTATAGACTAGCTCGTTGATTAACAAGATGATCAAGGTTTCCTGATCATGGACATTAGATGTTGTTAATAAGGAGGTCACAACATTTGTGAAATGATGTGATGAACATTCATCCGAAGTATAGCATTACGATCAAAGTCATTATTTTTATATTGCTATAACATCATATGAAGTAATCTTAGCCCTTAGACCATGAGATCATGTTAATTGCTAACATCGGAAGATTGGCTTGATAACATCAAACGTCACACCATAAAAGGGTGACTATAAAGGTGGGTTCAGACACTCTGAAGGTGTTATGTTGAGGCTCATGGATCAAGAGTGGAATTTTTCAATCCCGATGACAGATAGATATACTCTGGGCCCTCTCGGTGATATCACATTAAGATAGCTTACAAGAAATTGATGTGATCACTAGAATGTTATATCACGGGAACGAGAAAAGAGTGCATGTGGGTAACGAGATCAAACTAGGTATTGAGATACTGATGATCGAATATCGTACATGTAATATATCGCGATACAAAGGGATTTAGTTGCTATCGTTAAAGATTCTCACGATCATAGAAGTCATCGTTGAATGTGTGGGAGTCAGTATGGATCTCCAGGTCCCGCTTTTGATTACTGATCTGAGAGGGGTCTCGGTCATGTCTGCATTATTCACGAACCGTAGGGTGACATATTTAAGGGTTGCCAACACCATTTGGAGCAAATATGTTCTAGAAGAAAGAATTACAAAGCGCTGGAATTATTTCAATAGACGCCGGAATTGTTTCAGGTGAAATTGCTGAAATTGGTTCTGCATGTGATATTGAAATATTGCAGGGGGTTTTATGTGAATGTTTGTTAATTAAACTAATTAGCAAAATTCTGAATAAAATAAACAAAAGAGTTTTATTAAATGAGAGTTGTATTAAATTTGGTGGAAATTTAATACATATGAGTGGGATTTTTGAGTGGAGAAAATGGAGGGGCAATTTATGTGGGTGGAGCTCCCTCCACATGAATGAGGAAGAGGTGGGGGCACCCCCCATGGTGTGCCGGCCATGGGGAGGGGCTGCCCCGTCTCCTATATAAATCCCCCTCTCACTCCTTCTCACTTACACCTCCTCGTGAAGGATCTCTCTCCCCCTCTAGAATTATTCCCCATGGTCTCGGATTAGCGAGATACATGTTCCCAGTGGCATTTCGTCTGGAAGGAGATGCTGCTTCCACTGCTTCGCTGGAGCGAGGTGGTGGAGGTTGTCTGGTGGCCTGAACGTGTGTGTGAGGACGGATGCGGTGCTGATTTGCGGCGCTAGGACTTCCTTACGATCTTGAGATTGGCAAGCGTTCGTCTACATCATCCACAAGTTCAATATCATTACATTTTGTCGGTCTTCGAGGGTATGTTCTCTTTGGATGTATATCCACCTGTTGCTTGTATCTAGTAGATAGATCTTGGCATAGAATAGTTCTCATCGTAGGAATTTTTTTGTTTTCTATGTTGCGAACCCAACATATGTATAGATACAATTGGAAATAAATCATGTGGCATTCTCTTGAGCATTCCATGTGATGGAGTATAATTCTGTTAAGAATCATGAATAGTAAGCTAAGAAGGAGGGTCGTCATGGTGAGGTTATCTCTTCAATCATGATGACTAGGTAAATCTTAACAAGTTCATGGTGGGATTAGCTCCGAAACCATGATAAGTGTGTAATTAGGACTAGTACTTAGCTAATAATCTTGTAACAACAGTAAGAAAAGGACAATGTAGGTCTATGATAGAAGGCATAGGTGACATAATATTACAATAATTGTTGGATTAAGGTAGTAACGACAATGTTGTTAGTAGTTTTGAGAGATCATGTGAGGATAGTTTACGATAGAATGGAAAATTAGTAGTCTTTAGTAGTCTCAATGGAAAAATAAGAGGTTAGTCAAAACCAAATTGAGACCACTTTTCTCAAAATTATCCAATTGCAATTGGGCAGTTTGGGTAAGTATTGAGGCTAAGAGTAGTTTAACGCTTAAGTGCTAAGTGACACAGTATAAACCTATACCAGGAGGTGTCATATACTACACAGCTAAGCCTGTATTTTCGAGATGTTTTACTCAACTACTATATTACGGGCTTAGAATGATGTGTGTTATATGTACCATATTTGGATTTCTTGGTTTTATTAGATCTTCTTGATTGACTAGATCTGTACATGAAGTTTGACTTGGTGTGCAAATGCATGTTGCATCATTAAGTTATCAATTGATGTTATAGACCTAGATAGAAAAGGGAATTTGTGTAAGGGAGTGACGAGTTCCAAAGATCAAGATGAAGGCTTACATGAAGAGTGTAGCCAAATATAAGGAGTATCAACACTATTTTGAAGGATGGATCAATCCCAACTCACTATGAGCTGGCAATAAGAAGGAATATTAGTGTTGAAAAAAAAGGTGTGGAGCAACATGAAGGAATGAACCTAAGTTCACTCAAAATAGGTGATGTTGCTAAGAAGCTAATGAAGTAGTTGTACCAAGTTCATGGAAGTACCTTGGAAGGGTGCAAAGAAGAAGTCTTGGAACAAAGGTGGTATTCAAGATCTGACAACTCAGAGAGAATGCCCATAAGAAGTAGAAAATCCATAGGGTAATCCATACACCTAGGAAGATCCACAACTAGGTATTTGTAGATGGTATCCTAGCAGTTTTGCTAATCAGGTCATCTGTGTATGACTTAAAGAGCATAAAAGTTGGCCTAAGTTAACTTAGATCTAAATAAGTATACAATTAAAGATCATATTTCGAGACGTTCGTGAAATCAGGTTCATTAGTGAGGAATAATAGACAAGTAGTGTCTGAAGATTCATTTTGGAGATCCACGATTGTGTGGGTGTATCATAAATTTCTTCCGTGAGACCTTAGTGAGGTAGAGTATAAGCTGGACACAGACCAATATCCTAATTATTGGATTAATGGGTATTATACATGAAGTTTTGAGACCATTAGGAAACCTCAAGGGGGAGTAAACAATAAACATTGAAGTGTTGTTGTGTAACTTTCTAACTAAAGGTTGGATAAGAAGTGCTAAACGGTGATAAGATTAAGCCTTATTCTCATAAGGTTATAAGAAGCCATCATTACAAATTCCGAGAGTATGTCCGGATGAATGCTGGAAGGAGATAAACTAGGCTAACTTTAGCAGATTAGATATAAAGGGGAAACCACTCGTAAGTTATCCTTAAGAGTAAAGAGAGTGTTCCAAAATCGACCGGATGGGAATAGACAAAATGTGTCCACAACCAATTCTAAGTAGGACTATGAAGACATACCCCAAGGGATGGTAGTAGAAGGAGTTATGCTACATATTAGAAATGACAGTTGGAAGTTGCCAAGGATGAACTGAATTCAAGGAAAATATCTGGATACGGGATATCACAATTATCCCCAGTAGTGATCACAATGGAGTTTAGAAATGTCGTGATCAATACAAGACAATACTGTATTTCGAAACGTAAGAGAGTATGAACTTCAGGGACGAAGTTTATTTTAAGGGGGAGAGTCTGTAACATCCCATCATTAGAGCTTTGAAATAAGCTGAGCTCAGGTGTGTGCATTGCATTCATGCATAGAAAATCTGGATAATTTTCGCGCTTTTAAATAAAACTTATCAAAGTGATTGAAGCTTCTCTTAACTTGATGGAATTGAAGTAGATCATCAAGTTGATTGCGATAAGTTTTAGTATGACCTTTGCTAAAACCTTACCTTTGGGTAATATAATTTGATCTAAGGGTAGATCAAATGTAATAAAACTAAGTCACAACACACTACTTAATAAGGAGTACTGGATCTTTTAAAGATCATAACAGGGTATTCCATACAACCACTCAAGGATGAATACATAAAATTCTAAAGATTATATCAAGGTATTATCTACAAAAAATCTTGAATACTCAATCAAGTATATAACCAAGTAAAGGAATCTCATAACAAATCTTTATACACTTGTTTTCCATAAGTTATTCCTACCATGGGTATCATGGTAGTTCTTAAACATTAACACTTATCACAAAAAGAGTAGAAAGGAAGTCAAGCCAAGACCATTCATTACATACCCTTATTGTCATATTAATAGATGACATTCCTATTTAACCAAGTCCTAGTGTCAATTGATCATCAATATGTGTGATCAATTCTTGACCTAGCACTTATTTACTCTTAGCCTTGATCTATTATATTGACCTTCCAAAGACCTAAAGTGAATTAGTAAGAAGAAGGAACTAAATATGGTAGAGTGTGCCATCATCAATGGAATGCGATCCTTAGTGGTGATCAAACCATTTGATGTTGGAGGAGTTAACTCACTCATGAGTTAACTATAAGAAGTATTTATACCCAGGAGTTTAGATAGTAATTATGAAGTTATTAGAAATCTAGAAATGGTAGAATGTCAAATAATAAATCTTGTATTATGGGGAGTAGTACCATACCTGTTCCGTGGGATTGATGTCACATATGATATAGAAAGGATTGAAATCTTGCAAGCCTTGGAAGTAGAAGCAAGGCTAATATAAAGGAGTTTATGGATGGAGTTAGAAACAACTACATGGATGGATTCATCAAGGGTAGTTAATAAGTGCAAGTTAGGCAGTAAAGGGAGAATGCTAGGAGAATGGAATAATGAAGTTATAACTAACTAGATGAATGAATTACTTAAGGGTAGTTTGTAAATGGAAGTTGTATATATATACTAGGAACATAATGAAGGAATATTGTAGAAGTGACATGACCATGTCATCATATGATGATGGATATGGTGGAGCCAGATGACTAGATCAGTTAGACAGAAGAGATCTTAGTGAAGTAGATGAGAGATTTAAATAGAGTATGTTTAGGAAAGGAATTCCTTAACTAGGACCCAAGCTTAGTGAAGTGTTGAGGATAGAGATTCTAGAGAAATCTTTAATCAAGATCACAGTAAGAGGCTATATCAATATCTCACTCTAGGTTGAGACATCAACTATAATGACCTAGTTAGAAATAAACCATTAACCTTTGATCCTTAGGGATTATAATGTTCTCGGGTGAATAAATTGATTTCATTTTTTTTGAAACATTTGAATAAGGTTAAAAAATTAGAGGTAATTAGTATTTATTTGATTTCCAAAAACAATTAGTTATTATTATTGTTTGAATATATCACATTTATAAAACAATAAAGAAAATTGATAACAATATAAGAGTATAACTCAAATAGTAATTCTTAATTCTTTCCTTTATTCCACAAGTATTAAATAAATCCAAATCTATTTGAATCAAAAACATTACAGGGACATTCTCAAAGAAATAAAAGCTTTATTAAATAATGAATATTTATTACATTGATCTTTATGGAGGAAGCCCATGTTACCCTTTATTCTATTCACCCGGGAGGAACGAAGATGTATCAGGATTTGAAGGAGCAATTTTGGTGGCACAAAATGAAGAAAGAAGTCAAAAGCTATATCGCTAAGTGTGATATCTCTCAGAGAGTCAAAGCGGAACATCAGCGACCCGTAGGACATTTGTAACCATTGCAAATTCCGGAATGGAAGTGGGATTCTGTTGGAATGGATTTCATCACATGTTTGCCCACATATAGTAGGGGAAATGACTCTATTTCGGTCATAGTAGATAGATTGTCCAAGGTAGCTCATTTCATACCTGTCAAGACCACCTATTGATGACCCACAAGTATAGGGGGTGTATCGTAGTATTTTCGATAAGTAAGAGTGCCGAACCCAATGAGGAGCAGAAGGTGCTGGCTAGTGGCTTGGAGCAGGAATTCTCTATAAATACTTAGCAAACGGATTTTTAGGGTTTTTTGATAATGCAAGTAAATAAAGTACGAGTAAATAAAAGACAATAAGAATAAATGCAGCAAGTGGACCAATCCTTTATTCAGCAAAGGACAAGCCAGTTGTATTACTTAAGATGACCAAACGTTCTCGAGGACACACGGGAATATCATCAAGTACTTTCGCTTCATATAGTTGATTAATCTTATTTAGTTTGCTAAGTGTTGTGTGGGTGAACCTGTGCTAATGTACCGACCTTCCTAGGACTAATACATACTTGTAATTATACCCCTTGCAAGCATCCGCAAGTACAAGAAAGTAATTAAGGTAGAAACCTAACCACAGCTTTAAACTCTAAGACCCTGACGTCCCTTGTGCAATGGTTTCCTAACGGGGGTTCAGGTTTCTGTCACTCCGGCAACCCCTACGATTAGTAGCCAAATACACAATGCATTCCCCTAGGCCCATATAGGTGAAGTGTCATGTAGTCGACGTTCACATGACACCACTAGAAGAAGTACACCACAACTTAAATATCAAACTATTGAATCTTTCTCATCACAATTCCACTACTAATAACATGACTTCTCCCGTGTCCTCAAGAACAAAACAAACTACTCACAAGACATCATATGGATCATGATCAGAGATGAAATAATGATGTATAACAATCTGAACATAAACAATAATTCAACGGTTCACTCAATAGCATCAACTACAAGGTGTAATCAACACCGGGAAAGTATCCCCTAAGATCTATGCAAGATTCAATCCAATTGTTACAGCAGTATGGAGGTGATTATGATGGTGCTGGTGGAGATGATGATGGTGATGCTGATGATGACCCCGATGAAGTCCAGCTTGATGGTGGTGTTTGATGGCAATGATCTCCCCTCTCCGGGAAGGAATTCCCTCGGTAGAATTCTGTCTGCTAGAGAGATCTTTCTCTCTCGGTGTTTTCCGCCTCGCAGAGGTGACGTAATCTTTCCGTGGTCGCCCCTCGAGTCTTAGGTTTTCAGGAGGATAATATACGCCAGAGGGGAGAGCCAGGGGTGGACTAGGGCGGCCACACCACCTGGTGGCACGGCCTAGGGTGGCCCGTGCCAGGGGGTGGTGTGGGCCCCCTGTGGCCCATATCTGCTTCCCCTTCTGGATTTCTTCGTCTTCTGGAAAAATAGGATTTTCCATGTATTTTCCCGGATTTTCCGACCTTCGCGAATTTTGCCTCCAAACAACACCGTTTCCATCAAAATCCTGGCTGCAGTGGTCCATGCTCCAAAAGTCATCAACCATGCAAAAACAGGTGAAATAACATAAGTATCATCTCTTAATATGAAATATATCAATGAATAATAGTAAATTATGATATAGAATAGTGATGCAAAATGGACGTATCAACTCCCCCAAGCTTAGACTTCGCTTGTCCCTAAGCGAAACTGAACTCAACAAACATGACCTCAGGTTTATGGAGTGAAGAGTCGATAAAAGAATACGGACAAGAAGCATCACATTCATCAAAACATAAACCATAATAGAAGACAACTCACTATTATGTAGCTTAACTTGTAATAAGTAAAGGAAACACAATAAAGATGCATAAAGTAAATCATAATTGGTAATGGCAAACTTAGCTCTTGGTCGAAGAATTTGCTGGAGTTCACAAATAACTGATTTTCAATGATAGCTTTCAAAGTAGTAGACACTAAGATAAGAGCAAAGTGCAAAACGAGGAACATAAGAAACATGATTGAATAAATCATCATATGAATGAATGAAACACAACAACTCAAAATGCTTGCTGAGGTAGAAGGTAATATGCTTACTGACTCGACTGAAGAGTAAAAGATAGGCCCTTCGCACAGGGAAGCAGGGATTTCAAGTTTCATAAAGAGCTTCCAAAAATTATGGTACTTACTAGCTTTCAGCTCTCATTCCCCCTATCATAGGCATCTTTAGGTGATTAAGGTTAAAGTGACACAACTAAGAGGATATGCTTGACGAGTTATAAGTTGAAATCTCATGCCCCTTACTTACGAGTACCGAACCTCATGCTACTAAACTTCAGTCACAAGTAAGCTCTTGTCATTGTAAATACATATGTATCATAAAGAATCGCCAACGGGGTACCCCTTGCACATGATACAGGAGTTATCCCATAATCAAAATGACAAGGCAAGCAGACAATGAGCATCTCAGCGATCCTTTTATTTGCTCTTTGCATAGGTTTTTATTGGGGATGCTTCATAGAGTGCCCATTATGGTTATGCTGCAAGTTTCCACCATGATTAGGCATGGCTTAGGATAGCGGCCCAGGCGTTTCTCTAACACACATATAAACTCCATGATCTTACAAGTTCCCCTTTTATTTCACACTGCCGGGATCCATAAGCAAAAGAATCATGATATCAACGAGGTACAAAGTACCCGTGCAATGTTGAAAGCGTTCCCCATGATGCATGGTTCTGCTAACTTCAACTTATAAAGCGCAAGCATATACGCAACAAAGATGGACACAATGGTTCAAGTTTATTAATTGCAAGAAAGTAAAGTGTGCCATCAAGTTCGTGAGAGCTTTAATCACTAATTTTCTCATAACAAGTTTAATTTGGAAGGTAGATAAAAACAAGAATTTACTTGGAATAGCAATAGTGCTAGCGGGTAGGTATGGTGGACACAAATGGCATAGGTTTTGGTTTAAGGATTGGATGCACAAGAAGCATTCCCTCTCAGTACAGGTTTTTGGCTAGCAAGGCTGGGTAGCAAGCATAAGAGTTAAAGGAAACAAACAAACATACAAGTGATAAAAACAAACATGCAATCTTCCTTGGAAGCACAAAAGATCTTAACTAGAGAATACTAAACCTATGAGAAAATCAAGAAAGAAAGATGATAAAATTATATTTCTTTAAGAGTACTTTTATCTTTTTCATTCAACTCTCAAAAATAGTGTTGCTACTGATCGAGCCAAGTTTGCCAAAACCAACTAAATTAACTCAATGATCCCAAAGTGATACCAATATTAACAACAAGATCAATCAAATAACCATGAATTGAAAACTAAAATAAGATATGCAAAAGAATGAATGATAGATCTTCTCATTAATATTCCATAACGGCAACTCACACCAAGGGATACATAGATATCTAACGAGAGGGGGGACACTTCCATAATGCAAACCATCCTACATGATCACTCCTCTATTCATGATATGACTCTACTAAAAAGATAAAAAGATAAAAGATAGTGATGTGATACCGCGACACTCCCCCAAGCTTGGAACAAATCTAGGGGATGCCAAAATCTAATGACGAATTATTCCTTCGGTGGTGGTGGTATTCTCTTGATGAGCTCTTTGATTAGTTTCCCCAAGTCCTCAATCTTGAAGGTGAGGTTACGAATCAACTGTGAGTTTTGCTCAATGCGGATCATGATCATGTCGGGTTGCGAATTCCAGCTCTTGCGATTCTTTCCCCACTCTTCCTCCTTGAAGTCTTCTTTTCCTGCATGGCTAGAATGATGCAAATCCCAATTGGAGGGTAGTTTCTCCTTGGGAATATTCTGGTATTGATGCTCATGGATAAGAGTATGGAAAGGATTCTTGGTGCATGGAGGAAGTGACCGTGGAGCCAAACAGTGACGAGAAGGTTTCCCTCCAGTTAACATCCGTGCAGTCCTTCTGACCCTGGCAGATCTTGTCAACACTCCAACGCTTGCAATGGTAGTGTCGGTGTGCGGATGTTGGCTTTGCTTTGCCTCCTGTTCATCTTCACTATTGATCTCCTCCTCCTGCCCGGGGTCTTGGGGATCTTCCTCCATAGGCTCCTTTCCTTTATCCTTGGCAGACACCATCGTGCTTCTAACCTTCAAGAATAGTTCCTGGCAGAAACAGATCGAAACGAAAACATGACGAGAACACGATATACGAACCTCGGGGGATCCGGGGGATTATATATTACAAAGTTGTACAACAAAAGGAAGGTACTGGGAGAAAACGGGTCGGAGATGGAGGCCGAGGTGGCCACACCACCTGCTGGCACGGCTAGGGGGCCCACGCCAGGGGGTGGTGTGAGCCACCCTGGCTCCGTTTCCGTCCCTCTTTCGCTTCGTAGCTTTCCTTGTTGGATAAAAATTGCAAAAATATAACTGGATAGTATTTTCGTGGAACTTTTCTTACCAGATCTGTTACCTATTCGAAAACGGACTCTACAGGTCTCTGAACTTGGCATGTAGTAGATTCTTCCAGAGTCACCTCTTGAATAACATCAATATCTTTATCTTCATACTCATATTGCTTGAGTCATGAAACCTTTCACTTCCTTATTACACCATTTTCTCCACCTACCTGGAAATTTCTTCCACACAAAACTTCACACAATTCTCATTAGCAACATTAGTGTAAGCGAGGTAATAAACCTTTTTAAGTCCAAATTCAACCGAAATCCATCAAAACATAAGCTACTGTAGCAAATCCTTCTGAAAACCCAAAAAGAATTCAAAAAGGAAATCGACTTAAGAAGCAAATGCAAGAGTGGCAAAAACTGTCAAAACGGACCAGCAGGTAAAGATAATTTTTTCGAAAATCTTATGTTGCTCAAATCAAAACGTGCAAAACTAACAAAAGTTAAATAACAACCTGGGGTAGAAGCACAAAAAATTACAGCTCAATCTGACGTACAGAGATCTCACAAATTTTTACGGTGAAGCACAAAAATCTGTTTCGGGACAGCAACTTCCCCAATTCTTACTTCTCTCTCTCATTAGAGGTTGATCTTGACACAAAAACCAAACAAAAAGGATAAGGAGAGGTTATTACCGAAGTTATAACTTCCAAGACTCAAAGAAACAAAAACTGAAAGCAAAAGAAATAAAATGGGTTATCTCCCAGAAAGCTCTTTCTTTATAGCCATTAAGATGGGCATGATAGTTTCAAAGATGCTCACATAAGCATATGAATTGAAGTGAGAGGGAGCATTTAAGAAGCAAAATAACATATGTTTAAGTCTAACCCACTTCCTATGCAAGGGAATTTTGTAAACAAACAAGTTGTTGAAACCAGAGGCTACAAGCATAGGAAGGCAAAACAAGTGCAACATAAAAACTTTCAGCATAAAACGGGGAAACTTGATATTATTGAGGTGCATAAGAACAGTTTTCCCTCTCTCATAGTAGCTTTCAGTATCATGCATAAATTTAATGATATAACTATCACAAGAACCATGGTAGCAATGATCACTTATCCTAACAGAAAATAGAGGGACACTAGCTCTCATAACACTATTTTGTGAAACAATATTAGGGATATCCTTACAAAGGATAGTGTGTCCATCTTCTACATATTTAGTGACAAAGTCTTTCATATCTGCTATTATAGGTTCATCATTTTGTTCATCGGGTTCAATAGCTTTACTTGTACTTTTATTAACCATACTAGCTATCATAGAATGTTCCTTTATCTTAACTGGGAAAGGTATTTTATCAATGTAAGGTTCAGGTAAAGCATGATTAGCAGTATAAACTTCAGTATTCGTTGCAGGAACACACTTAGCAATATCTTTATAGGGTTCATGATACTTATTCCAATTCTTTTTAGGAACTTCAATATAGGAAGCAAAAGCCTTAAAATAAGTTGCAATAGCTTGAGAGTCTAGACCATAAGCATTTTTAATATTTTGAAAATCATCAGTTCCCATAAAAGATTCAATACATTCATAATCATAATTTATACCTGACTTTCTTTCTTTATCATTCTCCCATGCTTCAGCATTATCTTGAATACGGTCTAGAAGATCCCATTTAGCTTCTTCTTCCATGCGAGTGAATGATCCAACACAAGAGGCATCCAATAAATCCTTATCATGAAGAGAAAGCCTTGCATAAAAGTTATTGATAATAATATTGTTGGGGAGCTCATGAATGGGACATTTGAGCATTAGTAACTTCAATCTCCCCCAAGCTTGAGCTGTACTCTCTCCATCAAGAGGCCAAAAGTTATATTTTGATTCCGATCTTTATGAATCTCACTAGGAGGATAAAACTTTGAATAAAAGAGAGGTACTATTTCCTCCCATTCAAGAGCTTGACCATTCTTTAGCTGCTTATACCATTGTTTAGCTCTTCCTTTTAGTGATAATGAGAATAACTTCTTCTTAACTTGATTTGTAGTAATACCTGCACACTTGAACAACCCGCATAATTCGTGTATAAAGAGCAAATGATCACCGAGATGGACAATTCCATCTCCAACATAATAGTTATCCATAACACGATCAATAATTCTTGTAGGTATTTTAAAAGTATCATTCTCAGCAGGTGGTGGTTCATCTACTACCTTAGAAGTGGTAGTAGAATTACGAAATAAGAAACTCAGTGAATTATCCATAATGAAAATAAAGCAACTATCAGAAGTAAACAATACTCACAGTAGAAGTTTCCTTTACCAGTTCCACTCTCCAATAGCACTTCACTCCCCGACAATGGCACCAGAAAATAGTCTTGATGACCCACAAGTATAGGGGGTGTATCGCAGTATTTTCGATAAGAGTGCGGAACCCAACGAGGAGCAGAAGGTGCTGGCTAGTGGCTTGGAGCAAGAATTCTCTGTAATACTTAGCAAACGGATTTTTAGGGGTTTTTGATAATGCAAGTAAATAAAGTACGAGTAAATAAAAGACAATAAGAATAAATGCAGCAAGTGGCCCAATCCTTTATTCAGCAAAGGACAAGCCGGTTGTATTACTTAAGATGACCAAACATTCTCGAGGACACACGGGAATATCGTCAAGTTCTTTCGCTTCATATAGTTGATTAATCTTCTTTAGTTTGCTAAGTGTTGTGTGGGTAAACCTGTGCTAATGTACCGACCTTCCTAGGACTAATACATACTTGTGATTATATCCCTTGCAAGCATCTGCAAGTACAAGAAAGTAATTAAGGTATAAACCTAACCATAGCTTTAAACTCTAAGACCCTGACGTCCCTTGTGCAATGGTTTCCTAACGGGGGTTCAGGTTTCTGTCACTCTGGCAACCCCTACGATTAGTAGCCAAATACACAATGCATTCCCCTAGGCCCATATAGGTGAAGTGTCATGTAGTCGACGTTCACATGACACCGTAGAAGAAGTACACCACAACTTAAATATCAAGAACATAACAAACTACTCACAAGACATCATATGGATCATGATCAGAGATGAAATAATGATGTTTAACAATCTGAACATAAACAATAATTCAACGGTTCAGTCAATAGCATCAACTACAAGGAGTAATCAACACCGAGAAAGTTTGCCCTAAGAACTATGCAAGAGTCAACCCAATTGTTACAGCGGTATGGAGGTGATGATGATGGTGCTGGTGCAGATGATCATGGTGATGATGATGATGATCCCGATGAAGTCCGGCTTGATGGTGGTGTTTGATGGCAACGATCTCCCCTCTCCGGGAAGGAATTCCCTCGGCAGAATTCTGTCTGCCGGAGAGATCTTTCTCTCTCGGTGTTTTCCGCCCCACAGAGGCGGCGAAATCTTTCTGTGATCACCCCCCGAGTCTTAGGGTTTCGGGAGGATAATATACGCCAGAGGGGAGAGCCAGGGGTGGACCAGGGCGGCCTCACCACCTGGTGGCGCGGCCTAGGGTGACCCGCGCTAGGGGGTGGTGTGGGCCCCTTATGGCCCATCTCCGCTTCCCCTTCTGGCTTTCTTCGTCTTCTGGAAAAATAGGATTTTCCATGTATTTTCCCGGATTTTCTGATCTTAGCGAATTTTGCCTCCAAACAGCACCTTTTCCATCAGAATCCTGACTGCAGCGGTCCATGCTCCAAAAGTCATCAACCATGCAAAAACAGGTGAAATAACATAAGTATCATGTCTTAATATGAAACATATCAATGAATAACAGTAAATTATGATATAGAATAGTGATGCAAAATGGACGTATCACCGATCAAAGCTCGAAGCTAGTAGAGTTGTACATTGCTAGAATAGTCAGTCTGCATGGAACCCCCAAGACCATAGTGTCGGATCGAGGAAACCAGTTTACCTCAAGGTTTTGGAAGAAAGTCCAAGAATGATTAGGAACCAACCTGAACTTTAGCATAGCTTATCACCCACAGACCGACGGACAAACCGAAAGAGTAAACCAGATACTAGAATATATGCTGAGAGCCTGTGTGTTAGAATATGGATCTAAATGGGAATATTGTCTGCCTTTCGCAGAATTCTCATACAACAAAAGTTATCAAGCCAGTTTACAAATGGCCCCATTTAAGTTTTTATATGGAAGGATGTGCCATACCCCCCTGAATTGATCACAAGTAGGAGAAAGTTAGATATTCAGACCAGACATCCTACAAGAAGCCAAAGAGAAGGTTCACCAGGTCCGTGAACACCTTAAGACCGCCCAATCCAGACAGAAGAGTTATGCTAACGAAAGACGTCGAGACCTGACCTTCAATGTCGGAGATTTCGTGTATCTCAAAGTATCACCCTTGAAAGGAATGCAACGTTTTCAACTGAAAGGGAAGCTTTCCCCTAGATATATCAGACCCTTCAAGATTTTAAGTCACCGAGGAGAAGTATCCTATCAGCTAGAACTGCCTGAAGAGATGTCAGCCATACATGATGTGTTTCATATCTTGTTACTTCACAAATGCTTAGAAGTTCTAGAGAAGACCGAAGTTTTCAAGAACATCGATCACAGAGCCATAGATATCAATAAGGATCTAACGTATCGTGGAGTCCCCATTTGTATTTTGGAAGAAGCCTTCAGAACCACCCGGACCAGAAGTATCAAGTTTCTAAAGATCTAGTGGAGTAACCATACAGAAAAAGAAGCCACCTGGGAGCGAGAAGATTATATTAGGACTGAGTTTCCCAATCTCATTATTTCCTAGTTTTCTTGAATCTCGGGACAAGATTCTATTTAAGGAGGGAAGGTTTGTAACATCTCAAAAATACTAAACAAGATTATCAAATTCTAATCACCCAAGTTTAGGGTTAACAAAAACTTTTATTCTTAAACCCATATGAATGCATGTGTGATTGTTATTAATGCATGAATGCTTGCTATGCCACGTTTGTTTGTTATATATGTCGATAAATAGTTTAAAGATTAAAATAATATCATCTAGGTCAAAACCAAACAAAAACAAATCAAAAGAAAATCAATATATGAAGCATATGACCTAATGGTCATTTTGGCCAAAGTTAACTACTAGCCCACTTTGGGCATCTCTAGTAAATGTTTTCCAATAGAAACAGTTTTACTTCTTTCCCCCCTTGCTAGACCAAGTGAAAATGAACACAAGTAAACTTTACAAACTTACAAAAACCAATTTCAAATCTATTTGAGAGACATTTCAAAGTTGAATCAAGTGTAGGTATCTAGATCACCATTTTGCAAAAACCACTCAAACCATCTCCACTTGACAAATCCGAGCAACCAGAGACACTCAAGCATGTGATCGACACACCCACCAAAGATAATTTGAAAATTCAAATCTTTAGTTCATGCGGCCATTTAATCAAACACTTAGCAGGCCGAGTATAGATATACCAACTATTTACTATTTTGATCAATCAATTGCTCACCATTGTACCCAATCCGGCCTCAGTTACTCACACACGATCACCCCCAGTATCAGCCCGTGCACCTAGCACCCCTCACTGGCCGCAATGACTAGTGCAAGCCCGTATCTGAGCGTGCCATGTCGGTCGAGCATGGACACGATGCCACAAGCCGCGCCGCCCTCTACCACGACCTCGAGGAGGTAGGCGTGACCTTACCGCACCCCTCTGTCCACGCCACGACCAAAGCCAAGCAGTGGAGAAGCCAGCAACATGGCGCCCATTTAACTCGCTGCCACGCCGAGCGCACGCCAGAGCGCTAAGCCATTCCGCGGCAGCCACATCGTGCCTCGCTCTCTCCTTGCGTACCTGCACTCGCCGCGTCACCAGCGACCTCCCAGATACGACCGTACGCCACCACACGCCCCATGACCATCATACGCCATGACGAACACCGTGATACCCGTATAGAGCACGGACGTCTCCCGACCGATTAACACCGCGCCACGATGCACATGACGACCACCGTAGACCACTGCGTCGACCTATGCCCTCTGCCATGCCTATAGCGCGCTGTAGCAACGTCGCCGATGAGCCCGAGCCATGTTGCATTGCTCCTCTCTCCGGTGTATAAATAGGACCCTCCCCCAGCCTCCAAAGGCACACCATTTGACTCCCCTCTCACTCAGAAACACCCCTAACCATTCCTCGAAGCAAGGCGAGCACCACATCGCTGGAATTTCGCCGGAGCCCGCCGCTATAGTGAAGGAAAGGAGTCGTTGATTGGAGCCACCCCAAGAGCCGCCACGACCACCATTCAACTCGCCGTCATCTACCAACCCATTCTCCCCCATCACCGGACCTAGCTGGAGCCCTAGTAATCCCCCAGCAACCCCTGCCGTCGAATTAGGTTTAGAATCCCTCGCGCTCACTACGACGGAGACGATGACACTTAGCCGTCGATCTCGTTCTAATCACGTGGCCTAGATTCGTAGATACTCTTTCGCTGAGATACTATCAGTGACGTGTGGGACCAGCCTGAGAGCAGCCCGCTGCACGCGTGCCGCTTAGTTGGGCCGGCCCATGGTCATTCCCGCGCTTAGCCCAGAAATTCAAATATGGATTTTCCATTTAATTCAAAAACCTATTCTGTCAGTGATTTCAAAATTGAATTCAAAGAGATTTACTAAACCAAATTGCATGACTCCAATTTTTTTAGAAAGGTATTGAAAATCTCTACACACTCCTGTTGGATTCAAACCATTTGAAATTATAGATCACCTATATTGAAAATAAAAAGACAGAGACTTTTCCAGCTTCAAACATTTTTCTAAAATCAACCATAAATGCTTTTGAGTTGATTCCAACTCTCAACAATCACATTTGCCATGCTCTATCTTAATATGTAAAAAGATGTAGCTTTACATGCAGTAATCATGAACTAGGAATAAAAGAATGCTATTTAGGCATTTCTAGTCACATTAATAGTATTAAATAGCAATATTAACTTTGTAATATATGCTAACCTATTTAAATCACTTTCCCAAGTATTGGAATATGTGGTGATGAAATGGGTCAACATGATCCCATATTCTAATTGGAGAATATTAAATCTTAGGTATTTTTTCAATGAGTAGAAAGTACTTTTCCAAAATAATATAAATAAGAATATGTCAATATTTCATGTGATGATTGAGATGATGCTAGATCATCTAGTGTGAGCCATTGTGTGCTAAATAGAATTAGTTAAGCATTGTTTGGTGATTGTGTACCTTGTATTTATTTATAGATGCTAGTACCGACCCAAGGTACGAAGAAGAGGAGTACTATGAAGAAGAAGAGAACTTCAACAACTGCAATAGCCAAGGCAAGCTTAACTATGCAAGCCATCCATGCAAGCTAACCTATGCAAGATGCACTAGGCATGCTTGGTTATGCAATCTCGAGTATACCAATCCCAAGTTTTATTTGCAAGCTTTATTCTTTTACCTTTACTGAAGTTTCTTACCTAGTTAATTAATTATGATTAGTGGAAAATAGGATGGATACCATCAAGAGCATAGGACTATTCTTGGGTAGTTACACTTGATTAGCACCCCTCAATAGTGATACCCTCATTAATAGTGGCTAGTGCTAAACTAAACTTGATCACTTTAGATGGGAACACTTGGAGAAAATGATTATGAAAACCTTGGAATGATGAGTCATTCTATTGAAATGTTTTGACATGTGTTGTGAAACACAATGGCTTGGAGATGATACTGAATGAGGCATGTGCCTTGACTTTGATAAAAACTGATGGTTGGGTTCAAATGCGATACCATTCTAATTTTACCGTATAACCACAATACCTGAGTTGGTAGGGCTTAACTAGAAGTTTATATGTCTTAGTATGGGTTCCCTTGCGGAAAGAGGTGAAGCTGAGGCTACCTCGTGAATATGACTATCCAGCTATGCAGTTCCCGGGATGGCAGTTGGCCATGGCTGGGAGGCCAAGCTCATAGGGGAGGTGCCTATACTAGGGTGTGTAATTGAAAGGTTAGGATTGATTATCCGCATATCAAGAACACAACCAACATCACCTCAGATATTTCTAGATCCCCAAGAGATAAACCAACCATTCACCACAGAAAACCAATCAGATCATCAACAAGATGGTGACCTATATGGGGGGTGGTTAGGGAGTGCAGAGCAAGGACAAGGAGGAGTAGCAATTCTAGAAGCTAATCTACGAGCTCATCAGCAAGGCTAGCACAAGGCAACAACCACATCTCTTCACCAATTACTAACAAGTTGGTGATTCATAAAGCACACATGCTTTGTATCTGTGCTTATCCATTCAGAAAGTAAAGATCTGTTGGATAAGAAGAATCCTTAGAGATACACCCAAGTGGGGCGTATACTTCATCATGGGATATGATAAATAGCCACTATAAAACATATGTCCTTACCCAGAGGGTTACAGACCAGCATCATCAACCCTATCATCTAGTTTTAACTAGATTTATATGAGCCACAACTGCTAGGCTATAGGGCACGTCCCTAGAGGGTAGCACCTCTGTACCTAGCAGATTCGATGTTGCTTGAGTACAAGCTCAAGTACACTTTCTTAAACCCACATAATCATCTTCCTAGAAGATTTAGGAATCATTTACATAACTAACACATGGAACACATGGGAAGGGAGACAGCAAGTAAAACCATTTGTTTTTTCCTAGAAGTGCCTCAAACCAGTATCATAGGCCAATATATTAAACAAGTAAAACACTATATTTGATAGAAGTTCTTCAGTGCTTACAATATAAGCCAATATAGAGCGCATTTTAGGAAAAACTTAAAATTAGATAGTGATTGTGTACCATTCAATGGAAGGTGTCACAAAGACCCATACTAATTAAGTAATCCAGATACATAGGCTCCATAGCCAAATCTTCCCAAGGAAATGTTTAATCATTTTCCTAAAAAATAGTTAGGAATCATTCCCGTCATCTACAAAGTCATCAGATAACATTTACAACAGATATCCAACTCTGATGCTCTCATCCCAAAGCATAGCAATCAGGACCAATGAATCAATCTTAATCTAGATGCTAACCATAGCTTCACCAAGCAAGTACATGACAGTGAGGAAAAGTTCAGACAATAGTTCACTGATAGAAACCACTTTCATCATTCACAACTCAGTACAACAAGGAGTACTACACAACCTAGATTTAGTAGGTAGTCACATAAAACATATTCATCATCTAGAATGATTTATATACTAAGGGAAGGACCCTAGCACACAGGGATGAACCCTAATCAGGGTTCACAATAAACTGTTGGAGATATGCCCAAGAGGCAATAATAAAAGTGGTTATTATTATATCTTTGTGTTTATGATGAATGTTTACATCCCATGCTATAATTGTATTATAAGGAAACACTGATACATGTGTGTTTTGTAAACATAAAAGAGTCCCTAGTAAGCCTCTTGTGGAACTAGCTTGTTGATTAAATGATGATCATGGACATTGGATGTCATTAATAACAAGGTTATATCATTAGGAGAATGATGTAATGGACACACACCCGTAGTAAGCGTAGCATAAGATCAAGTCATTAAGTTTGTATTGCTGTAAGCTTTCAAATGCATAGTAACCTAATCCTTCGACCATGAGGTTATGTTAATCACCATCACCGGATGGGTACTTTGATGACATCAAACACCGCTTCGTAACTGGGTGGTTATAAAGGTGTCATTGGGTATTCTGAAAGTATGTGTTGAAGCGCATGGACCAAGATTGGGATTTATCCATCCATATGACGGATAGATATGCTCTGGGCCCTCTCGGTGGAATGTCATCTAGTTAGCTTGCAAGCATGTGACTAGGTCACAAGGGATGATATAACATGGAACGAGTAAAGAGTACTTATCAGTAACGAGGTAGAACTAGGTATGGAGATACCGACGATCAAACCTCGGATAAGTAGAATATCGCGTGACAAAGGGAATTGGTTTCGTATGTTAATGGTTCTATCGATCATGAAGTCATCGTTGAGTATGTGGGAGCCGTTATGGATCTCCAGATCCCGCTGATGGTTATTGATCGGAGAGGTGTCTTCATCATGTTTGCATATTCACGAACCGTAGGGTGACACACTTAAGGTTCGAAGTTGTTTTAAGTAGATATGGAATATGCGTTGGAGACCGAATGTTGTTCGGAGTCTCGGATTGGATCCGGGACATCACGAGGAGATCCGGAATTGTCCGGAGAATAAGATTCATATATTGGGGATCATTTTCTAAGTTAGGAAATGTTCCGGAGTGTTTGTATGGAGATTCTAGAAAGTTTCAGAATGTTCTGGAAGGTTCTAGGAGATTTCCTGGAGTTTGCTTGAAAACCAAGAAAGGATCAAGGAGTCCTTGTGGGGTAAGACAAGGAGTCGTGGGGGAGGAGGACTCCTCCCCCCTCCCATGGCGCCTCCCTCCTTTAAATAGAGGGGTGGGGGCGCCACCCCCCTTGCCCCCTCCACTTCAAGCCCTAGCCGCCGCCTCTCTCCTCCTCCTTCCCTCTGCTCAGGCTTAGGCGAAGCCCTGCAGAATTCTCTACTCCACCACCACCACCACACCGTCGTGCTGCTGGGATTCCATGGAGAAGATCTACTACCTTCGCTGCTCGCCGGAATGGGGAGAGGAAGGTCTGCTTCGACTCCGCACGTGTGACCGACTGCGGAAGCGCTGCCGGAACGCGGCGCCGGAAGGATCATCCACACGATCTTGAAATCGGCAAGTGATCGACTACATCAACCCCGAGATCTAATCTTGTAACGCTTTCAGATCTATGAGGGTTAGTACAGATCTATCTCGTTGCACATGTCTAATAGATTACATCTTGGCTTTTATCTAGATTAGATCTGGGTTTTGTTCGTTCTTGCGGTAGAAATTTTTTGTTTTCCATGCTACGAACCCATCATAAACAACCATATGGAGGATAGCAAGGTGAGATAAAGAACATAGAGGTGAAAGGAAGGCAAACTCTATGGTGGTCCTCGCAAGTTTTAGAAGAGGAAGTAGTGTGGCCGATGGTGGTGTTGACGGCGACACGGGGAGCACCCGAAGGCACTACGACCCGCGCCAGGCCACAAACACGGCAGCCACAGGATCACGAAGGCACTGGCAGCACCACATAGCCACTAGGGGACTAGAGCAGCACCATGGAAGCGGCGGAGCTCCAGATCACCGGCGACACCCGAACCCTAGGTGCCAGGGTGTAGGCGACGTGGTCAGGGGAGCGCTCGGGTGCCAAATCGCGTTGTACGAGTTGACAGAGCATCGTTGACCCATCTTGCGTCACGGCCGTGGCCAAGAAGTCCAGGAACGGCCAGAATCACACGGTGACGGCGGCGGCACCACATCACCACAGAGGGGAACGACCAAGGGGAGAGCACGAGTGCGCAAGGAAGAGAGAGGGGTACTGGGTTGGTCTAGGCCAGTACCCGGTGATCCAAAGGGGTTGACCCAACCCAGATCGGTCAGGTCAGGCCGGTCTAGCCCAGTGGGCCAGGCCCGTGATTTAAAAGGACTTATGTAAAATACATAATTACAAATATACTCCTAGAACTAGATGATATCTAGAAAAATAAATAAAAATCCTAAAAATACAAATAATTTATCTATGAAATCACAAAAATATCCTCTACCCAATAAAAAGTAAGTAATAATTTTAAGTAAATTAAATTAAGATCTAGTATAGAAATTATGTATATTCCAGAATAGAATTTCATAAAAATAAATAAAATACTTAAAATTGAAGAAAATTCACTTTTAAGATCCTAAATGGATACACTAAGTTATAAAAATACTAACTTATTCTTTTAGTTGAGTAAAGTAAGTTTGCATAAAATAAAATCTTATTTCCTTCATAGAATTTTAAGAAAATATTAAGAAGAGCTAAAATTAAATAAAAATATTATTTTTAACTGCTAGAATATTATTTGTTATAAAAAATTAAATATAATAATTGTATGATTTTAAGAAGTCTTTAGATACCATTCCACACTTAAGTGCTTTAGTATTATATGCTACTTATTGTATTTAAATATTGTTTCACACACTCTCACAAGCCTTAATAAGAAGCACAAATGTGAAGCTGATATAAAAGTGAAACACATTCTAAAGAAGCCATTCCCAGTTTCCAAACCCTTTATTAGATACGATTATTCTAGGGATTCGCGTTTATCCAATTGCATTACATTACTTATGCATAATTGCATCTTGCTTCTTTACACATTAGTCCTTACCGGACCAATGATGCTATTTACAGAATTTGAATCTTCTAGTATCTTGAAGACCGTGAGTACATAATCTTGCAATCACAAAAGGCAAGTTTACACTTGCTCATGTCCTTTGATTATTTTCTATCAAATGCTTGTAACTCAAATATTGTCATCGCCTACATTTCAAAAGGTCAGAAAACACTATTTTCATAATAATATGATTATAGATTATTTACCAAATGGTAATAATCTATTGATACGGTTCTGGTGGTAAAGGAACATAATATCTAGGACTTAACAACCAATATCGCTAATAATTCTAGCGCCATATATTACGCGTTAACCATGAGATTTGGAATGGGACAGAGAAGTCAGCTGGATCTTCTTCCTTTCGCATGGACGGATGACCTTATCGTGAGGCTGTAGCTTCCTTGCGGGGACTCAGCAGATGGGTGGGACTCCTAGTTCCCCACGATATTGGTGTCTAGACTTTTCGTGAGGGGCTGTCAGAGGTATATCTGCCTATATGGGGGTTGCCAGGGACATGATCTGCTCACTGGAGTCTCCAAGGGGTTGCCAGGGTTATATATGCCTATATGGGGGTTAATGGAGGTATATCTGCTTGGAGAGGTCATGTCTTCATACGGGGCCATGAAGAAGGGCAGTGATTGGCTTGGATCTTAGTCTGGGCCTCATACCAAGGAAGTGTGAATGAGCCTATAACTCGAATGTGCAACAAAGCTAAGGTCTCTCATCGGTAAAGCAACGCACCTATGCAAAGTGTAAGAACTATGACATGTTACTCACTGTTCTGGGAAGGAGCTACGAACGCGGCAGGAAAGGAACCCCATGAAGGTTCTGGTCAACCTGTGAAGACTGTCGGACATAGTTTTCAGAATAAAAGCAACCTTTGAAGAATTGTTTATGAAAACCTGCATTGCCTACGACCTTTGGTCTGTGGCTATAGAGATAGTGCATCATACACTTCTTTTTAGTGAACTTGCTAAGTACGCTCATACTCAACCGTACCTTATTAACCCTTGCTAGGTTCTAAGCCATTGAAGACGACGTCAACATCAATTTCTGCTCAAGAAACTATCATCGACAACTCAGTTCCTTCAATAAGATCAATAAAGTCAACATATACATCAACCAAAGCAAAGGCGAAGTCGTTGAGTATATAGGAGTAGATTGGCTAGCCATAAAACCTACTTCTATAGAGCATTGCACTAGCAGCAATTGCAAGCCAATTAGTTTAGATGCTAGTTTTAATAACTAGATAGTTATGAATTGTTATTCTGGTTCTTCTTTGTAAGAAGTTATTTCCTCCTCTTTAACCTAGAATGTTCTCTGGATCTTTTGTAAAGGGTCGAGTTGTAATCTATAGTCATGTCTTGGACCTGCTGTGTTTCTGTTGTACCACTCTGAGGGATGTAATACTTGTGAATGGTGTTTCATTGTGTTATATCAATGACTATAGTGTACTACATCATACAGTGGTATGCTGCGTCACCGCACTGGAGCACGAAGAGGACGTGCAATGTGATGACTGCTTGTGTGATCATACACAACATGATCGCCAAGGATGAGCGTGATGATAGCATCTTCGACCAAGGTTGGGATTTTCAGGGTAGTTGGTTGAACCATAGCTAGGTCTAGCATCTTGGAAAGATTTTATGCATGTGCATGAAAATTTGCGCCACGGCCACACTCATGCCCGATTTTAACTAGATTTGATTGAGCATATATGGGCTCGTGCTGGAAACCAAACGGTTAATCCCTTATTTATTTCTTATAATTTGAACGATGTTTCATTGTTTTTATCAAACCATGTGAGTGTGACTATTCATATGTAAGCACTATTTTAATTCGATTACCTAATCTAATTTATTTTCTTGTCAAATTGTATATTTTTCTATGTACTTTATGCTAAAATGTGCAAAGAGATGATAATTCTGGTTAGTGTTGGCTAGCGCGAACAAAGATGTCATGCCGATGGGCACGGCTGGATAGACAGGCTGAACCATGACACAAAATTATCCGCGGTCCAACCCAAACAGACAGAATCGGACCATTTGGATCATGCTAGTGGAGATACCCTTAATTCAGTTGTGTACATGGCTAGGTTCGGCATGGATATGATTTTTGTAAGTTGTTAAATTTTAGCCAGTATGCACAAAATAAAAGAAGTACTGAATATTGACACAGGTGGTCTGTACGATATATTATAGTAACAATGTTGATTCGTATTTTCTGATGCGTATGGTAAAAGGAAATTTCACCTATTGTGGAAAGCACGGAGCGTCGAAGAGTGACATTGTGCAAACTACGTGCGAAAACTACAATAGTAAAGTCGCGTCTGAGAATTACTGACTGAGGAAAGTTCACCGTTGATAGCTAACAACAAACTACGGCCAAAAATTGCGCACCCTTGAATTATAGGGTAACTACCGACAAAAATCTACGGTCGGAAAGTTAGGTCGAAGAGTTATCACCATTATAGTACTGCCAAAAAGTTACTTCAAACATTACGGCAGAAGGTCTGTCGACTAACTAGGAAAATAGCTAAAAAAATATCGTCGTGCATTTAGTTTTTCTAGAAAAATGCCTGAAAGGTGTGTCAAAAATTACCGCAGACTAAAAAAGGAGAATATCATTTTGCATCTCAAAAGTTGAGGCGCCTAGTCAAAGTGGTACCCAAGTTGCTTGTAATCAGCGACGTTGATCACAGTTGGCGTGCCAAATACTTAGAGCGTCTTTTTTGGCACAAATTCAACTTTATGTTTTAATACAAAATATCAGGCTAACGCCCGTCAAGTTCTCCCCCATCAGTTTTTGTCATTATGTCGCTGTCTGATGTCTACGCGTCCTTGTTTTCTTGTAGACAATGTTGGGCCTCCAAGTGCAGCGGTTTGTAGAACAGCAGCAAGTTTTCCTTAAGTGGATCACTCAAGATTTATCGAACTTAGGGAGGAAGTGATCAAAGGTATCCCTCTCAAGCAACCCTGCAATCAAGATACAAGAAGTCTCTTGTGTCCCAACACACCCAATACACCTGTTAGGTGTATAGGTGCACTAGTTCGGCGAAGAGATATTAAAATACAAGTAATATGAATGATTATAAGTGGTAATTGCAATCTGAAATAAGAGTGACAGCAAGCAAACATGTAATATGACTGATTATAAACAGTGTTTCAGTGCTTAGAAACAAGACCTAGGGATCATACTTTCACTAGTGGACACTCTCATATAAATATCATCTCTTCATTATGCTACCCTGAACTAGTCTCCGGTTGGACGATGTAGGGCTATAACAGCACACCTTAAAGTTCGCATTCCCTATCTAGATAACCCCTCACTGTCACCTTGAGCGCTAGATGGTTCCAACAAACACCACAATCTCATAGAGACATCCAACTCAAATTATACTCATGATAAGTATTTCTGTAACCTTAGCCTAAGTGCCACACGGTGTGCACACTCTCAACTTCACACGCGTGGGGATAAGCAGAGATTAATTAAATCACTTGAGTAGCAGAATAGATCTATAGATTACAAAGCTCATGATCTCATAAGATCACGCATAGAGAGAGATGAACACATAGCTACCGGTAGAGCCCTTAGCCTCGAGAGAGAACTACTCCCTCCTTATCAGGGGAGTCATCAACGGTGATCGACATGGCGGTGGAGTCGATGGAGATAGCTCGAGAGCACTTCCCCGTCACGGCAGGGTGCCAGAACAGGGACTTCTGTCCCCCGAATCTCCTCTTCGGTCGCGGCGGCGCTGTGAAACTTTTCGTGGAATTCTGATCTGGTACTTAGGGTTTCCGTCCCGGGGTACTTTTATAGGCGAAGGGGCAAGGTCGGTGGAACTCCAGGGGGCCCACACCACCTGGTGGCGCGCCACCTGGCCGCGCCGCCACCAGGTGTGGCCGCCCTGGTGCGCCACTTCATCTCCCCTTCGGACTCCGTCTTGTGTCGGGTAAAATATTGACTTTGGCTTTTATCCCGTCCAATTCCGAGAATATTTCCTTACTAGCTCTTCTGAAACCAAAAACAGCAGAAAACAGGCAACTGGCACCGTGACATCTTGTTAATAGGTTAGTTCCAGAAAATGTATAAAAATACCTCAAAGTGTGAACAAAACATAAGAAAGTTGATATAAAACAAGCATGGGGCATCAAAAATTATAGATACGTTTACGACGTATCACTGTCACGTAGGCTTGCAGCACTGGCGCAGTGGATAGGACAACACGACCGGCCTAGTCTATTAACGTGACAAAACAGGGCACATATATCCTCGTTATCATTATTTTTGTTTACTCAGAAGTTGGAACAGCCACCGCCACGAGTCTCTCCATTGGACTTCCGTCCCTGTCATTAACCACTACCTTAGAAACGCATTGACGATTCCACCATTTCCCTGTCTCGCAGAAACCACTCTTCTTCTTCCTGTCATCTGTCTTCTTTCCATCTTCTCCTTGCCGCCATGGAAGGTCGTCGCACTCTAGAGACAAGCTTCATTGCCCATGACAATAAGAAGATAGACGTCATCTACACCAACGAGGAGGAGATAGTGATGTACGAGGGTTGGCTTGAGAAAGACGAGGACAAGTTTGTGGGATTGGACCTCGAGTACACCCGGAAGGACCCATATGTTGAGAATGAAATCGCCGTCGTTCAACTGGCCATGAGAAAATACGTCCTCGTCTACCACTACTCCCAGTTTGTAGATCTGCTCTCTATAGTTAACCGCTTTTAGGGTTTTCTCCTCTTGTTCTTTATCCATTTGCTCATCTTGCAACTACTGAATTTTATTAGGACCAAATAAATTATGATAAGCTAGTGTTGAGAGTCTTGATCTTGTATTTACTAAACTTTTAAAAATTATATTCAGATGATGATCTTGCATTGACAAAACAATTGTAGTTACAAATTTTGGTGATGACAAACTACATACTTTCAGGACTGACAAGAAGTGTCCAGCGCTACGCCAGTTCCTTGTAGAAAAGGAATTGTTTTCTGCACTGTTGATAATAGAACTGATTTTTGGAAATTTCATTATGAGGGAATTACAATTCCTGCATACAAGTGGATCGATATTCACAGTCTTGTCAAGATCATAGGGGGCCCGAGGAAGGATGGAATGGCTACACTCGCAACTAGAATCCTCGATGAGTCGTACGATAGAATGAAGACAGATTTCCCTATGGATAGGAACGATTTCTGTGAGGAGTGGCCATTGTCTGAGATAAACCTGAAGTATGCAGCCATAGATGCTTATGTGACGTACCAGCTATACAAGAAGATCCATTTCTTTCTACGGTTCCTCGTGTTTTGCCCCAGTTGCAAGAGGGAAGACGAGCTTAGGGGAGCCCTTTGTAGCAAATGCAGTATAGCTAAGCGTGACGCTGCATATGCAAAGAAAATAGCTGCATCTGAAGCAGCTGATAGAGAGGCTGCAGCTGAAGCAGCAAACAAAGAGGCATAATCTTCTAGCGGCAATAACTAGGCCAGTGATGCACCGCTAATTATGTCGCAGGATGCTAAAGATAGGGAACCCAAGGCAGATTCCAGGTGGGGAGGACTTGCATTTCGTGAGCTATGGAGGTCCAATAATGTAAGAGACACCTAAAATGCTCACAGTTGGTCGCTTAGGAATGATGGCAAGCGCCTCAAGTGGTCTGAGGAGAAGTGAATTAAATTTTACTCCTTTGTGTTATGTTTCTGTTTTGTGGAACTCAATTAGCTTGTCAAGATGGCTAGCGCCTCAAGTGAGAGTAGTGAAATAAATTTTACTTCTTTGTGTTATGTTTCTGTATATGTCTGGTAGCTTGTCAAGATGGCAGCTTGTTAACTGGCAGTTTGAAAGAGTACATTTTTCCTCTCTCGCTAAATAGTTATGTTTCATTTTGCCCAAGTTGGTAGCAAATCTAGATCAGATTCTCTCTTTGATCATTCGTTCCCTTTTGGCCCTCTTTTTGGCCTAATCTGGTAGCAAATCTCGAGCAACAAATCACACCAGGCAGAATACATTCATTCAGAAAACAAAACAAATGTAGATATAGTTGTGCTCGGCTAAATAGGATATAGCGATAGAAAGTAGGTTGCTTAACGAGCTTCGATACATTAGGTGCTCAGCAGCCATCACACGCAAAATATACAAAATCAAAAGAAGCTGATTAGTAGCAGCAGTAGACACGTTCAACCCCTCCTTGCATGCGCCTGCGCCTCCGCCTCCTCCCTCTGGCGCGTCCTCCACTTATTGCTACCCAGTCCCTTGATCTTGGGGGTCTTGGGATTGATCGAAGGCATGCGACCCTCTTTGATGGCCACCTGCTAGAGGTTGCGGAGGTGAATGCTGAGAGCCTTGTGTTCAGCAATGTAGGTGTTGACGTTCATGGTCTGGTCGACTTTGGGGGTGCCGGAGCTCGAGCCCTCTGCATGCATCACGACGCAGCTGAAGTAGGTGCCGGCGAGTCTTGTCCCGCAGAAGGGGCAACTATAGATGCTGCTAGCGAAGAAGGCGTCATACTGGCCGGCCTGCAGCCTCCTCAGCACCTGACGAGTCTTGGTGTGCCTGGACTCGTCATCGCTGCAAACGTCGTTGCGGTAAACCTATTGGAAGAAAAAAGGGAGGATATGATGATGTAAGAAGATTGAGATATCGAAATGTGAACAAGCGAAACCCTAATAAACCAAGACCCATCATCCAACGATGGGAATGGGAGAAGAACCAGGGAAGGGGAGCAAACCCTAGTTACCTCCAAACATGGGTGATCAATGCCAGTGTCGTAGGGGTTCACCAGAGCAATGTACTCCTCTAGATCGTAGGGGTCCTAGAAGAGCTGGATCTGCTCGTGACTGACGGGGGCCTCCTCGTCGGTGTCTATGTCGGTAGCGGGGACGGGGGCCTAGACGGGAACAGCGGGTGCCATCGATGCCTCGACGGGGGCCTGGACAGGGACGGCAGATGGTTTCAACACATCAAGGGGGACCAGGACGAAGACGGGGGCCTCCTCGTCGGCGGCCTTGGAGGCGACGATCGCCACCGCATCCTCCTCCGCCATCACCGATGCTGATGGGGTTTTCTCGGGAGTTTGCAAAAACTGATAGGATAGTGGAGAGGGTTGCATGAGGAGACTGAGCGAGAGTGAGAGTGGGTATGCGGAGAGGAAGAGGGAGAGGGGCTCTATAGTTAAGGTGAATGGAAGCAAGGCACATTTCATTGCACCACCGTGCATCGTGCCGTGTAGGTTACTGCACCGTGCACCGCGGCAAGCGCACGGTACATCATGTTTTTTCCCGGGCCATGCATCTCAGTTCTGTATTCAGCCGCATGCAAAGGGCACAGACATAATTTCTATGTACGAAGTTTGACACGGCCATAAAATTGGCGATAATTAAAAGGGGAAATGTAGAGGAGAAGGTAGGTGGCTGTAAGGTGAGATTTGTGGGGTTATGCTAGATCGGGTAGAGGGATGCGTGGATGAGTGCGAGGGACTTGATGAAGGCAGAGACGTTAGGTCTCCTCGAGCCCCCCCTCTCCTCAAGACCCATTTCTCAGCTCTTCGGCCTCCGGCTAACGCGTGGAAGTTTCTTACAGTGGGGCCTAGTTGGAAGTGAGATTGAGAGCGTGCTGCATAAAAATGGGATATGTCTTATTAAAATCAAGTGGCAATAAATTGCGGCTGCCCATCGACGACCATCCACTCGATGACGCATGTGTTGTGGCGTAGTAGTAGCAGTAGTAGGCTTTTCAGACGTGATTAAACATGACATGACCACTCGATGTCTTTTTCCATGGACGGCTTCGTGTTCCTTCTTGTAGAAGTCTCGCTCAGAGAGACGTCCGTGCTGTCTCACGTTGTACTGTGAAGGGAACAACATGTGCAATGATTCTCGTTGGATCACACAGGACCAAAGGTTGGTGCGCACGATCCGCGTGATAACTGTGACAACCAATCGGGGTGTAGCAGACAGAGTGAGCATAGGTTTGGGCTTCTACGAAAGAGAGAGAGGGGGCAAAACTGAGTAGTATTAAAAACCAAGGGCAAAACCGAGTAGTATAAAAATGTAAAGTGAGTGTCTTGTACAATGAAATACATCGTGGCATACATCAAATTATGCCAAGATGGACCCACTAGAGTTCATTGGATGTGTGTTCTTCTCATAAACCACATGGATCCACTAGAGTTAATTGCATGTGTTTTATTCTCATAAACCACATGGATACACTAGAGTTCATGGCATGTGTGTTATTCTCATAAACCACACGGATCTACTAGAATTCATTGGATGTGTGTTATTGTCATAAACCACATGGATCCACTAGAGTTCATTGGATGTGTGTTCTTCTCATAAACCACATGGATCCACTAGAGTCATTGCATGTGTGTTCTTTTCCTAAACCACATATGGATCCACCAGAGTCATTGCATGTGTGTTCTTTTCACAAACCACATATGGATCCACCAGTGTCATTGCATGTGTGTTCTTATCCTAAACCAGCACTAGAGTCATTACATGTGTGTTCTGATCAAAAACCACATGGATCCACCAGTGTCATTGCATGTGTGTTCTTTTCACAAACCACAGCTAGAGTCATTGCATGTGTATTCTATTCCTAAACCACATGGATCCACTAGATGCCATTGGATGTGTGTTCTTTTCATAAACCACATGGATCCACTAGAGTTCATTGCATGTGTGTTCTTTTCATAAACCACATGGATACACTAGATGTCATTGCATGTGTATTCTTTTCATAAACTACATGGATCCACTAGTGTCATTGCATGTGTGTTCTTATCCTAAACTAGCACTAGATTCGTTGCATATGTGTTCTTTTCCTAAACCACATATGGATCCACCAGAGTCATTACATGTGTGTTCTTTTCACAAACCACATATGGATCCACCAGTGCAATTGAATGTGTGTTCTTATCATAAACTAGCACTAGAGTCATTGCATGTGTGTTCTTTTCCTAAACCACATATGGATCCATCAGAGTTATTGCATGTGTGTTCTTATCCTACACCAGCACTAGAGTCACTGCGTGTGTGTGCTTTTCACAAACCAAATATGGATCCACTAGAGTCATTGCATGTGTGTTCTTTCCATTAACCATAGATAGAGTCATTACATGTCTGTTCTTTTCATAAACCACATGGATCCACTAGAGTTATTGCATGTCACTAGTGGAGAACGGGCCTTTAGTCCCGACCCGTAAGGAGCTTTAGTCTCGGTTCTGGAACCGGGACTCGAGAGGCGGGACTAAAGGCGCACCCACTAGTCCCGGCCCGGTTAATAGCCGGGACCAATGGGCGTCCACGTGGCCGCCTCTGCACGCGTGGGGTGCCCCCCATTAGTCCCGGTTCCTGTTACGAACCGGGATAAATGGTTCTCTATCGCGGCAGCATTTTTGGCACTTTCTCTGCCATGGCATAGAATTCATTTTGTATAATTTTATTTATTTCTTCTTTCATTTGAAAATAGTTTTCTACGCTACCACATACCGTACACGTTCGTGCATAAATAAGATAACTTGTCTTAGGATCGAGCAGACAAATATATACATGATAGTTACATGGACATCACAATTACCGAGACTAGAGCTTGTCTATTCAATTACACGGTCGGGGATCATCGGTAGCGCCTATTCACACTAAATTGTCCGACATCATCTATAATCTTGTTCATCAAGAATCCTGCCAGTTCTTCAGCAATTCCTAGTATGCATTGCTCTAGAAGGAGTTGATCCCGCATTCGCTCGAACTATATAAGAAAAAAGATCAATATGAATATCAATCATGATAACAAAAAGTGAAGGTAATAAAATCATATTGTGAATGTATTGCTTACATCGACTCTATAATCTTTGTGCTTAGTGGTAAACGCACGAATGAACTCACAAACATAGAATCCACATAGATTCGTCCTGGCGCGCACTTTACGAGAATAGAATTCAATCAAAATAATAATCTAGCATCATAATTGTATTGAAACTACAAGTAAAGAGATGCGTGTACTACTTACCGAGACCGGCTTAAATGTCAGCCTCTCACTAAAGTGACATGTAACCGCACTCTTGAACTGGTTCCAAACCCTGCCCGATAAAGAAAATAAATGAGTTATTTATTACGTGATATCTCAGGAAATCAATGAAAGAGATCGATGTAGCGCGAAAATTACCTCTGGAGCATGTCCTGCATGTCCCTAAACTATTCCAGGGGTTTCTTTAATGGGTCCATGACTTCAACTCTTCCCTTATCAAGTTGAATGTTTAGCGGAACCAAGTGGAAACTACACACATTTATGTATACATCAGTAACTCATCAATTACACTTAATATCGAGTAAGGAAAGTGAATGTGTACAATAGATAAGACCCTTACTTGAAATTGTAAGGAAACAGTATGTGGTCACAGAAATTTTGCTCCGTTAGAAACCTTAGAAGGTTTTCCTCCGTCTCCTCGGGTTTATTCGTTAGCCTCTTTACATGTATTTTATCTGGGTCAATGAACCCAACACTAAAGAGTGACCTTCTTTCACATTCTTGGATCTTGATTCTGCATAATAATAGAGTACAAAAGGATATAATGAGGATAATTACATGCAATGAATTGAACAACTGAAAAACTGAACAACTTATATGTAGACAATGCAACTTATAGACAATAAAAACTCATGAGATTTTTGTCGAGGGGGTCAAAATTGTATAACTGGAAGAGTTCTGGAAACTCAACCTGGACATTGTCGGCTCGGAAGCAGTAGTCATGTGGGACTTTCACCACGATCATTATGTTCTCCTCGTTTGCGCCTTTCAAGTACTAGTTATGTAAAATCCCCATTTGTGTTGGCAGTTGTTGCAACCTCTCTATGCTGACCAAAGTCATCCCTAGGACATACGTAGGGAGTACATCAGCCTTGGGTAATTTGTCGTCTTGGGAACCTAACAATTCCTCAACATCACATTCATAGCATCAGCAACCTTCGCAACTTCTTGCATATTCTGCTGGGGAATGTCATAGGATACCACCCTGAGGGGTGGGATCGATTTTTTGGCCTGTTTCCCGAGCTAGGGGACGTCCATTCTTTCCCGATTGCACTTTGACTTGATGATTTGCTCCCTCTTGCACTTCCACTTGATTTGATCTTCTTCACTTCCTTTTGAAGTGTGCGTAGATAGTCATATGACTTACAGTGCAAGTCATATTGCGATTTTGTATTCAGAAAACCAAGTGGATATGCTTTTTGCTTCTCGGTGTATACCGGGGCAGACTCAGGTTTCTTCTTTTGAAGCTGTGTAACACATTCGGCCTTTGCGATCACTGCGCTTTCATCTTCATTACGATCGTAAGGTCTGATGGGAAGATTCTTATAAGGTACTCTTGGGAGGGGCGACATTTGTCATTTTTAGCTGTTGCATCGTTTAGTACTCATCGATGGAGCACGCCTCCACTTATTGTCCTTAGCGGGCGGCGAAGACGGCTGACCCTGCGGCGGAGATCAAGATGAACTCACGTAGTGGTGGTCGTAGTCATGGGCTTCTTGGAGGTGATGGAGGTGAAGGTGACATGCGACGACTCGAAGGCGGTGTTGGCCTTGGCGCTGAGCCTAGAAGCTTGATGTTGTTCTTGTCCCATAGAATGATACCACCCAATACTTCTCCGAGTGTCCTCTCACCTTCAGGTTCAGGGATGTCAAGCTCCATTGAGTCCCACCCTGTTGCGATTTCATCCACCCCAACATTAGCATAGCAAACTTGAATCTCACAGCCATGCCAGCGTGCGTCAGGTGGACAAGGTAAAGCACATCCGACTGCCACCGTGATGGATAGGTTCTTCACCTTCTGATGGAGCTCACAAGATGTCTGCTCCTTGATTCCATCCACGTGGTAGCCGAGACCGCCATCTACCATCCGTGCATCGTCAGATGATACCTCCGATTCAGCTACTCTGCTTCTCCGCTGAGATGGGATGGTGGTAATATCGAGTGCAGGATCTTGCAGGCAGGCTACTCCTTGAAGTTCACCAATCTGTTGCTAATGCTTTTCAAGTCTTCCATGCAACTTGTTGAACCGGTCTCCCTCCTCCTCCCGTCGTTGCCTATTTTCTCTCTCTCGGCTCCTATAAGTATCTCTGTCTTTGGGAAACCCCATCTCCCACGTATAACTAGGGCCAAGGCCCCGTACTCATCCTCCGTGTTCGTCATTCCCGAGGACCTTTGTCAGCAAGTCTTTCTCTCTATCGGGACAAAACTTTGTAGTCCCCTCTTTAATTTCCTTCACCACACTCGGCCATGTCTCCTAGGGTATCCTAATCCCGTCACTACAAATAAGGTCCCCTGTAGTATCGTCATACTCACTCCCATGCCCAAGGAACCCATTTCTTGCCCTGAAATCCCATTCTTCACGTATTGGTTCTAGAGTGATCCCTTTAGCAAGCAGCTCATTCTCTTTAGCATCCCACTTTGGCATGGCAGTCGCGTAGCCCCAGGTGATGGTGATATTTCTTATTTGCGGCATTTTTCTTGTTTTTCCGACTTTTCCTTAGTAGGTTCTAACTCCTTGTACTTCACAAATGCATCCTAGTTAGCATGCTGCTTCGTTAGATAGCCTTCGAATTTAGGAGGAGTCTTCTTCTTCTAATACTTTTGCCATAATGATTTCTTCCAGTTCTTGAATAGTTCGGCCATCTTCGTAAGAGTCCGCGACTTGACTTTCTTCCTCAATGCAGCTGTGTCGGCATCATCCTCATATTCTGGCAGGGTGAAATGTGTCGTGAGGTCATTCCAAAGACCCTCATTGTACCTGTCGGTGACATACTCACCCTGTTCCACTCTCGAATGGTGATCGGGATGCGATCCCTAACCATAACTCCGCATTGTTGTAAAATACACTTTTAGCCTTTTCGGGTTCCAACGGTTCACCCTGTGGTGATACCACCGTAATTGTATAATGCGTAGATGAGTCCACCTTTTTAGTCGGGCCTCGTTTGGAATATTTTTTCCTCGATGTGGAGGCCTAAGAGAAGAAACATTCGTCAATTTATATATATATATATAACTCAATTAATGCATCTACTGATCACTAGACTTCATATATATACCTTGCTAGACTTCGTTAAGGGTCCACTGGAGCCGTTGGCTTCTCCATCATCAGAGTCGTCGGCTTCTCCCTGATCATTTCGGTCGACCTCCTCACCCTCACCGGAGGGGTTCAAATACATCAATAGAGATTCGGGTGGATGAACATGGGGGCGCCGTTGATCATATTCTCAAGAATTTCTTCCTGTTCTAGGTCTCTCCGGATTGGATCCATAGTTTTCTGTAAAATGTGCACACAATATAAAATAATACTAAACAATAATATGTACACCTAATTTGCTTCAATAATACTAAACAATAGCAAAATTCTAGTGATGCCTCGCGTGGGCCCCGTGTCCGGTCGCCCACCATATATACCTCTACAAACCCCCTGACTTGCCCATAACCCAATCTTCGGGGGCCCGCGAGCACCACCACCCTAACCCTAAGTCCGAGGTCCGCGAGCACCACCACCCTAAACCTAAGTTCGGGGGCCTACGAGCACCACCACCCTAACCCTAAGTTCGGTCACCTGTGAGCACCACCACCCTAACCCTAAGTCCGGGGGCCGCAAGCACCACCACCCTAACCCTAAGTCTGGGGGCCGACGAGCACCACCACCCTAACCCTAAGTCTGGGGCCCACGAGCACCACCACCCTAACCCTAAGTCCGGTTGCCCGCGAGCACCACCACCCTAACCCTAAGTTTGGGGGCCCGCGAGCACCACCACCCTAACCCTAAGTCCGGTCGCCCATGAGAACCACCACCCTACCCTAAGTCCAGGGGCCCGCGAGCACCAACACCCTAACCCTAAGTCCCGGGGCCCGCGAGCACCCACACCCTAACCCTAAGTACGGGGGCCCGCGAGCACCACCACCCTAACACTATATATTACACTATATAGTAATAATAACATATTGTAAAAAAATACTAGAACAATAATAATAACATACTAGTAATAATAACATACTATATATTACATTATATAGCTAGTAATAATAACATACTAGTAATAATAACAATAGTGTATATATTAGAAAATACTAGAAAAAATACTAGAAAAAAATACTAGAAAAAATACTAGAAAACATTACAAAAAATACTAGAAAAAAATACGGCCCTCTCTATGCTGTCTGCGGCTAGCGCCGCCCCCTAGTGGCTGTCGGAGATGACGCGCGGCGGTGTGGCGACGCGTGGGCTGCCGGCCGGAGATGAGACCCGCGGGATGCGGAGGATTGTACCTTGCCTCCTCCGGTTATCCGCCCGCAACCAGCACAGGAACTCAACACAGTCCCCAGTACTGCAGGACAGTCGAATCAGCCGCCAATGCCACCATCAAAGTCTGCAACTGGCAACCCATTGGTTAATCCTGCCGACAAGGCAATTTATGGCGCACTCCTCGTTGAGACTATCACCGTCGCTCATATCTGGAGCGTTATGGAGCTTGATGAGAAGCGCGCGGCAATTTTAGCGGAGGCCAAGTGCATTGCGGAGCAGGGCGCTAAGCTGGACGAAGACATGGCCAAGGCGCAACAATCCATTAAGGCACCAAGAGCTCTGGAGGCTAAGTACAAGCAATTATTGTTAAAGCAAAAGGCAAAGAAGGTGCCAGCTCACGTCGCCAAAGATCCTGGCATTCGGTGCAGGTTGGGATATGATGGGTCTAAGCCGACAAAAGCCACCCCGTAAATTGATTCAGAGGTAAGGCAAGTCATGCCAACTCCCGCCCTCAACATCACCGTCGCGAAAACCCTCCTGGAACAGGACAGGTCGCTAGAAGCAGTTGCTCAGGTGTACGACCTCGTCACTAAGGCATGCAAGCAACACGAAAAGGCTACCTCATAGAGGCTGGAGTCCAACCCGGAGGTTTGCCAGTCAATCCTGGACAGCCGCAGAAGGCCAAAATCTCCTCAGGACAAGGATCTCACACAGGCTCCACAGAGCGAAGACAGAGGGAGACATGCAACAGGACTAACGCCATCCCCATATCCTCTGATCACGGAGAAAAGGCTCGTCCTCGCTGGTCTCCACCTCCTCTGCCATCTCGGTGTCATGAGGAACCACTACCGCGCCACCGTACAAGCATGCCACCACCAAGGCGTTCCCAGGCCGGCATCGTTATACGCGACCAGGGTGAGCAGCCCTGGCATGCCGGAGAGCGCAACGGCATTGAAGGACATAGGAGAAGGTCCCACAAGGAGCCGCCATGTCTGACAAGCAACCGCGACAGGCATGAGGAGTCACAAAATGGACACAGCAAGAAGGCTAACCCACCGCCTCCACCGCCACTGTCGCCACCTAGAAGCCATCATGGTGGAGGGCATGGTGGATCTCATAGATCGCGCCACAACTCCTCTCCCCATGATGGAGAAGGAAAGAAGACAGAGCCATATGACGCACGTTCATGGCTGGACAAGATCTAAGAAGCTCGGGAGCTCCAATACCTTGGGCCACGTTGTTTTGGACTAGTAATACGGGCCAGAACCTACCCCAAGGGTCTCCAAATAGACAAGACCATCAAGGCCTACGACGGTACCGCCAGGCCAGCAACATGGTTACAGGACTACAGCAAAGCGATTCACATCGCAGGGGGAAACCCCAATCTCGTCGTCAAGTACCTACCACTCATGCTGACTAGCACCGCCCGACAATGGACCGACGACTTGCCGTAGAAATCAATATGCAATTGGTTGGACATGCATGAAGCGTTCACCAAGAATTTCAGGATACGTAAAAACGTCTCTGCACTGTCGGAGACCTACATCGGTGTGTGCAAGAAAATGATGAAACCTCTCGTGCCTACCTCTCTCGCTGGCTGGATATGAAAAATTCCTGCACAAGGGTGCACGAACAGACCGCTATGTCCGCCTTCGTCGATGGGCTAGAAAAGGTAACTTTGCTTTGGCATACGTTGAAACGCAAGAAAGACAACAATGAGCTCAACCTCAACACAATGATCGCCATGGCTAGCGAGTTTGCCGCTGCTGACAACGATGCGAATGGATCATTGCCATTAATAGCAATCCCTACCCAGGCAAGAAAAAACAATAATAACAAGCGGAAAAATCTGCCTGAAGAAAAGCAAGCAGCCGACATGGTCGCCAGAACGGTCACTGGCAGAGGTAGAGGCGGATAGCACGGACGTGTCCGGGAGCTAGCAGTGGCCAGCAGAGGAGTGATCGTACACCCTTAGAGCCCCGCGTTCCCCAAACGTACGAATAGTACCGTGATATGCCGTGTTTCGTCCACCTGGATGCAAACATCAAAGCCACCAACATCAACCGCCAATACAAATTTGTCAATGACCTCAAGGAAGACCCTAAGTCCGGCTACAAGCAAAGTCGGAAGAACAGACCTCGCGGAAAGGGCAAAGGGAAGAAGAAGGAGGAGGATTCCAAGGAATCAAGTGATATGGATGAAGACGTGGAACCCAAATCTTCTGACAAGGGAGAGGGTAAAGGGAAAAATCCCTTCGAAAAGAAGGCTCCAGTCTACCACACCTTCCTTGGCACTCCCACCGTCCAGGCCCAGAAAACCTCTCTGAGGAACCTAATGGCCACCCTCCCTTTGGTTCCCCAGTACGTTAGGTGGTCGGAAATTCCAATTACTTCGGATAGGAAGGATCACCCATACCTTATCCCAACAGAGAACCAGTATGCCATGGTCATCAACCGTTTGATTGACGGCATAGAGTTCACCAAGTGCCCCGTGGACAGTGGAAGCAGCATCAACATCATGTACCTGGATACACTGCACAAGATGAACTTGACGGAGACCCAGCTAAGAAAGAGCAACACCGTGTTCCATGGGGTTGTCCTTGGCCGACAAGCAAATTCCCTGGGCTACATCACCCTTCCGATCGCTTTTGGCGATGTTAATAATTACCGCCAAGAGCACATGGCCTTTGAAGTGGTGCCTTTCAAGAGCCTGTACCATGTCATTTTTAGACGCGACATATTCCATTCCTTCCTCGCAAGGCCATGCTTTGTCTCCAACAAGCTCAAGATACCCAGACCAAACGGCATCATCACTATTGACGGAAGCTTCACCAAGGCACGGGACTGCGACCTCAGTGAGGCTTCCTTCGCTGAAGTAGTTCTCTACGGTGAGGAGTTCAAGGGGATCCAGAACCAGGTCAATGCCTCGGAGATGCCAGCTTTGAAGAAGCAGATCACTGCTGCCGAACCCGCATTCAAGGCCGCCATCAAGACCAAGCAGGTGGAACTTGTTGAAGGAGATTCCTCCAAGACCACCACTATTGGCACGGACCTGGATCCAAAATAGGGAAGCGCGCTCGTCAAGTTCCTTCGTGAGAATAGGGACATCTTCGCCTGGCAATCTGCCGACATGAAAGGTGTACGTAGGGAACTTGCCGAGCACAGCTTGAATATTGATCCCAATGCCAAACTGCTGAAGCAACCTCTACGATCCTTTGGTGATGAAAGACGAACAACTATAGGCAAAGAAATAGCTAGGTTACTTAAGGCTGGCTTTATCCGAGAAGTTATTCACACCCGATGGGTGGAAAATCATGTACTTGTCCCCAAAAAGGGAACCAATGAATTAAGAATGTGCGTTGATTACACCGGCTTGAACAAAGCGTGTCCGAAGGATCCGTTTGCTTTGCCTCGCATTGACCAAGTCATTGACTCGATGGCTGGCTCGAAACTTCTATATTTTCTCGATGCTTACTCAGGTTACCACCAAATACGGATGCGAAAGTCGGACCAACTGGCCACTTCGTTCACCACACCCTACGACACGTATTGCTACGTCACGATGCCCTTTGGGTTGAAAAACACTGGTGCTACTTACCAGCGGACAATGCAACATTGTCTACACGACCAAATAGGTCGCAACGTACACGCTTACATGGACAATATCGTGGTAATGTCAAAGAAATCAAATGATCTTATCGCTGACTTGCAGGAAACCTTCAACAATCCCGGGAAATAAAACATGATGTTGAACCCCAATAAGTGCGTCTTCGGGGTACCTTCTGGCAAGTTGTTGGGTTTCATCGTTTCACATCGTGGAATCGAGGTGAATCCAGCAAAAATCAAGGCCATCCTCGACATCAAACGTCTGACATGCCTGAAGGACGTATAAAGGCTCACAGGCTGCATAGCAATACTAAGCCAGTTCATCAGCCGACTTCGTGAGAAGGCTATGCCGCTCTACAAGTTGCTCAAGAAGGCGGACAAATTCACATGGATGGACGAGGCCAACGCAGCACTTTAGGAGTTGAAGAGAATACTCTCGTCCCCACCAATACTTGCAGCAGCGTTGTCAAGGGAGCCTACGTTAGTTTACATGGCGGCAACCAACCGAGTAATCAACATCGTCATTGCAGTGGAGCGCAAAGAACCAACGCATGGATCCGGAGTTCAGCGACCCATTTACTATTTAAGCGAGGTCTTGACGAAATCCAAACAGCGTTACCTGCACTACCAAAAGATAGCTTATGGAGTTTTCCTTGCTTCGTGCAAGCTAAGGCATTATTCCAGGAGCACCCTATCACAGTGGTGAGCAAAGCTCCACTGTCCGACATCATCAACAATAGTGACGCTATAGGAAGAGTGGCAAAGTGGGGCATTGAACTTGCTGCCTTCGAAATCACCTACAAGAGACGCGACGCTATCAAATCACAAGCATTGGCGGATTTTATCGCAGATTGGATAGAACTGCCAGAAGACACTCATGTGCTAGAGCCAGTAGATTGGGTCATGCACTTTGATGGATCAAAGCTACTCAACGGCTCGGGGGCTGGTGTATTATTGCAATCACCAACAGGAGAAAAGTTGCAATATGTCCTGCAGATTCACTTTAATGCTACCAACAACATGGCAGAGTATGAGGTCCTCATTCACGGACTTCGCGTGGCCAAAGATATTGGCATCAAGCGCATAGTTTGATGTGGAGATTCCGAGTTGGTTGCCAAGCAAGTAGCTGGCACCTAGAACACACGGAACCCTATGATGGCGGCATATCGAGACAAAGTAGATGAAATAGCCAAGTTCTTCGATGGCTATGAAGTCAAGTACATCAAAAGGGAGGAGAATGAGGCAGCAGATCTGCTGTCAAAGCTTGGATCAGCTCGTCGACCAATTCCGCCAGGGATTTTCCTAGAACATTTACGGACCCCATTCGTGAAGGGAGCAGACCCCGACAACCCAGATAGAGTGGATTCATTTGTTAATACAGTAATAGTGACATCCCCGGCTTGGACGAAATCGTTCATGGACTATCTACAAGATGCAACTTTGCCCGCCGACAAAGTCGAAAGCCGACAAATAGTACGCAGAGCAAAAGGCTACGTCATCATTGACGGCCAGCTATACAAAAGAAGTACCACAAGAGTTTTCCTTCGAAGCGTCTCCCAGCAGCAAGGTATTGAAATCCTTAGAGAAATACATCTCGGAGATTGTGGTCATCATGCCACTCCCCGATCGTTGGTGGCCAAGGCCTTCCGACAAGGATTCTACTGGCTAACTACCAAGGCGGACGCGACAAGTTGGTACAAACATGCCTTGGGTGTCAATTCTATGCAAGACAACCAAGTGTTCTAGCTAAAGAATTGCGAACCATACCAATAACTTGGCCGTTTGATGTCTAGGGGCTGGACATGGTGGGACCTTTGCAGTCAGCACCCTATGGATTTACACAGTTGCTAGTAGCAGTGGACAAATTCACAAAATGGATTGAAGCTAAACCCATTAGAAAGCTTGATGGGGCAACAACCCTAAAATTTGTCCGGGATCTAGTGGTGAGATTTGTTCTCCCACACATCATCATCACCGACAATGGCAGAAATTTGTCGCTCGGAGAAGTTGAGGAGTACTGTCATGAAAAAGGCATCCACCTTGACCTAGCATCTTTGGCACACCCACAGTCAAATGGGCAAGTTGAAAGGGACAATGGACTAATTCTGCACGGAAACAAGCCACACTTAGAGGCACCGCTACATAGAGAAGCTGGAGCCTAGGCGGAGAAATTACCATCTGCCTTATGGAGTTTACGAACAACACCCAATAGATCCACCGGCTTGGCTCCTTTCTTCATGGTTTATGGAGCAGAATCCGTCCTTCCATCTGACATCCTCCATGATGCACCAAGAGTTGCCGCCTATAAGTAGGATGATGATGAAGAATCCAGATGCCTATATGTGGACCTACTTGAAGAAGAGCACGTGCTGCATGCTAGAGATCCGTTGTCTACCAGCAGAAGCTGCGTGGCTACCATAATCGCCATGTAAAGCATCGCTCATTTAAAGAAGGGGATCCGGTGCTTAGCCTCAAGTAGGATAAATCACACAAACTATCCCCGTCATGGGAAGGATCGTTCGTCATAAGCAAAGCATTGCTAAATGGTTCCTATTACCTCGTCGATATTCACGAGTTGAAAGATAGGCCAAAAAATTGCAAGCGCAAGCAACGTGACTCTGATGATGATTACCGGGAGACAGATCGGCCATGGAACATAGCACAGCTATGTCCCTTTTACACTTAGCACATTTATATTATGTAATAAGTTTCTCATATAATCAATGAAATAAAGCATTTGGTTCACTCATATTCTCTAAGTCTTTTACCTCCTTTAGTTGTTCATTTTTGGATCATATAAACTCTTTATGTGCAAGTTTGCATTTGCACTTGTGAAAATTCCTCCCTACGGGCGTTAGCTTAAGTTTTCTGGTCTACACGTTTTCTGAAGTTTTTATGTGGATTCCAGAGTAGTGACTTCTCAGCACTCAAAGCCGGCGATTTTGCTCTTAGGTTCTTGACGGTGCTATTAAGCATCATCACCTGAGGGCATAGTTTTGTGCTGCGAGTCTTCCGTCTCACAAAAGGTCAAGCATACGAACCAGAATAAAGGATAAGCCAGTACTTGCTTAAAAAATACACATGCTAGAAACATATAAGTAGCAGGAAACTTGATTACAAGTTTTTCCGCCTTAATAACACATAAGTTTTTCCGTATACACTTCATAGAGATACATTTAATACAAACATTGTTTTTCATGGCTCTGTTGCAGGGGACTTTGTGGTGGCATCATCAGGAGAGCCAGGCCAAGAAAGGTCGTCAAACTTGAAGCGAGATGGGCTAGACTCAGACGAGGCCATGTCTTCGTCAAGGATCTCGGCAGGCACAAAGACATCTGCATTAACCATTCTAGCAATCCTGGTGTCGAAGCCGGAGAGGGAATTCCAAATAGCATCGCTATCGATTTCCTTCCCTTCCTCATCTAGCTTGGGAAAGCCAGAGGTCACCAGGTCGATTTCGGCATTTTTGTAATGTGCCTTGACCAAGGACAGGGTCATCGTTGCACCAGCTCGGACGCAAGAGGCTTTCCAGTCCTTGACTTTCTCGGGGGCTCGGCGCAGGATTTCCGCATATTTGGCGATGAGTCTGTCGCCTTGATGTTTATTCCTAGAGGCTGGGCTATCTCCTTGGCCTAGGCAATGGCGGTGCTAACGAAGTTGCTAGCAAGAACCATGCGTTCCTTGGGGTCTGGAGCACCTTAACCCAAGTTGGCCAAGGCAACGGGAGCTATGGTTTGCGCAAGATACAAGGACCATAAGTACAAACAAATCAAATGGTTATCCAAAGTACAGAATTCACCAAGACAGAGAAAAGTTACCGAAGATGCTTGTCTCTACTTGCTTGCATGTCTCCGCCAAGACATCCCACTCCTTCTGGACTGTCTTGTACACCTCAAGGTTCCTCGCATTCTGCTCTTTGGCAGCTTGGTTCTGCTCCTTGAATTGTGTAATTTCGTCCTTCAGGCGCTGCATCTCGGCATTAGTAGATTCTTGCAGCACCCTCATCGCCTCCTCATGGCCCTTGACGGCATCGTCCAGGTCTTTCTTCAAGATTTTGTTCTCATCATCGAGCTCTTGGATATGCTTGGATTGCTTGACGATGCTCTTGGCCTTGGCAATGGCTTCTATAAGACGGAAATCAGAAATCATTATGAGAAGACGGCAGAAATGAATCCATGAGGAAAAGCAAGGAGTTGTTACAAGAAATAGACTCTGGCTATTTTTGATCTATTGCTTCAAGAAGGCTGTCTTACCCTGTTCAAGGTCCAACTCCTTCCGCAAAGGAGCAAACCTCTCATTGGCGGTGATCCTATGTCTATTCTCATTCTACAAACAAACAAGAATGCTTAGTTTCTCTAGAGCATCTAGTCAGAACTATACGGTTTCAACTACACGCCCGGGGGCTACAACACAAGATTTTAATCAGCAAGTATGCTATTCTTAGAGCATCTAGCCGGAATTCTTTTAAGTTTCCACCTAGATGCTCGGGGGCTACACTATCAAGTTCTACTCTTAAGTTCTTTGGAGCGCTCAAGAAAATAACTTTTACTTATCCGCCTAAGAGCTCGGGGACTACAGAGGGATATACTATGCAAAATAAAAGAAGTGAAGTTCAAAAGACTTACAATGGCAATAAGCTTGAGATTGTTGGCCAGATTGGCATATGCGGTGTGTAATATGTCGACATTGTTATACACGGCATCCACCAGCGCAATGAGGTCATCTAGGCATAATGTTGGAGGAGTTGTGGCCAAAGGAGATGTTGAAGCCGGAGGCATGGATGATGCCCTACAGCCTGTTGTGTTTTCAGAATAGATGATGGCTCAGAGGCTCCTGCCTTGACCGTTGCCTCCGCCTCCGCCTCTTCCATCACATGCTTCCCTTTCTCAGTGGCATCCTTAGCCGGAGCTTCAGCCACTTTGGAGGAAGTGCTCTCCTACGTTGCTTGGCCGCTGGGAGCAACGTTTGCCTCAATAGAGCCTGAGATCTCAAAGATTGGATTGACATCTGTCTCCATGGCGGAGATCTCAGGGATGACGGGGGACGAAGGCCCAGCGGGGCCAGCAGAAGGCTTGGCGGCAGGAGTAGGGGAGCTGCAGTGGGAGAGGGCATGGTGGCTACATCTCTGGTTAGCATGTCATGAATGTGTTTTGACCCTCCAGCATCTCTGGAGGATCGTTTCAAACTAACACCAGCTTTCCTCCTGAAACATACAAAGTGTAAGTACAAGAGTTGAAAAAAGGTATGAGCTGAAAAGTACAAGCCGGAGAATGAATACACTAACTCCACGGCAAGAACCTTGGTGAGGGGCATGTCGGTGGACTTCTTCTTCTCCGCCTCTAAGGTGGCGGTGGATCATCTAGAGACTCCACTCTCTGATCTCTTCTTCTTCTTGGCCTTGGCAGCAGCGTTAGAGGTGGAGCTCTTCCGCTTTCGTGCTACTGGAGCTGGCTGATCCTTGGGGGCGTCGTTGTCGGACACCACTTGGATATCCTTTAGCTTGGGATCATAGACCTGGGTGGCCATCTGATCTGCCGCCATGGTCGCTAGCTAGGATACAGAGGAGTGTTAGATTAACAACTTCAAAGTCGGGGAAACCTTAGAGTATATAACGAGCAACAAAGGAAACAAAAGCTACCTCTGGGCATGTGTCACAATCGAACATGTCATAGGTGATCTTGAAGTCGCGCTTCCTGTCCTTCACCTTAACGATGTCCTTAAGACAGAGTTTGACAGAGTCAGTGGAGAAGTTATCCCGCAAAATTCGTATGGGATCCCTCATGTCTTGAGTGTACTTGCACATCAACTCGACGCGATACTGTAGAGGCTGGATCCGCCTAACAAACCAGCACATGGCTAGGTCCAAGCCAATCAGACCTCCGTTCATGAGCCATTCAATCCGCCTTATGGCGCGGTTGGCCTCGTCGTCGGATGGAAGGGAGGCTGGGGTCCACCATGCGGGCACCTCGGTGGCGGCTCCGTCGACAAAGTCAGGATATGTCTCAAGGCGGTCGGGCAGAGGAATATCTGGGTCGTAGAAGTATGTGCGCTACCAGTTCTTGCCTAACTCATGCCCTACGATGTCGGGGAAGCGCCAACTAGGACGGATCTTGAAGCTAATGGTTCCACAAATCCGCAATTCATCCTTAGACTCTACAGACTCTCTCTTGACGATAAAAAGTACACGAACAGATCTAACCTAGGTTTGATGCCTAAGAATCCTTCGCACAGAGCTACGAAGTTGCTAAGGACTAAGATGTTGTTGGGAGAGAGATTGTGGGGAAGTGCCCGGAAGTGCCAAAGAACGTCCAGGAAGAAGTCGGAGACTGGCATGCTTACGCTTCGTACCAGCTGGGCCTTGAGGTACACCTTCTCTCTGGCTTGGGGAGAAGGAAACACCTCGCCGGCCGGTGTTGGCTGCCAGATCAAATCCTTCGTTGCAGGAGATACCCCTCGGTGACTAGTTCTTGCAGATCTTCGGCAGTGAGGTCAGAGCCCCTCCACACCCCTTTGTGGGAGTCAATGTCTTCTTCAGCAGCTTCTAGCGCCGCTCGTTCTTGGTCGTCGCCGGTGGTTTCCACCACGGCGCAGGGACAACCACCCCCTCCGGCGGGATAGTTACTCCCTGGGATGGCTCTGGAATAGCCTCGGGGGTCGTCGCCGTCGAAGGAATGGAGCTGCTGGAGGCCATTGTGATGAGAGAGTAGGTGGAGAGGAAGAGGGCTCTGGCTAGGGTTTTCCAAGGAGGAGCTCTAACGGGCATGCGGCTGGAGGAAGACAAAGACGAGGAAGCGAATACGTGTAAAAAGAAAATAAACTGACCGCGGTGAAAATATATAGACCCCGCATCAAGATTCGTGCTAAGGGATCTTATGGATGGAGCGTTGCCGACGTGGAGACGAACGTGCGCGCTAATTTCACCACATCCTCCGTCTTTGCCGCTTTGCCGTTTCAGATTTCACGCGCGTGAAAATAGCTGATGATTAATTCTCTGTCTTCTGTGAGTTTCGAGGTAGTGAAGTGTCACGTCTGAAGATTCCATCGAAGGCGGAGATTGTCCGGCTCTAGAAACAAAGACTCAAGGAATCTCCGGCTATATTGCGAAGCTAGAGAGGATTGCAGGGTTCTTTGGGAGACATTTGAGATATTGCTTGATGAATTGCCGACATCACCTAGACGGAGTATTCAAAGATAAATGGGTAAGACGGCGCAAGATTTCAAAGTCCTTCGGGGCTACTGTTGGGGATATGCTAAATGAGTATCATCATAGCATGTCACTAATCCAGCTAACCTGGGTGGCCCATAGTTGGTAGCAAGGCCTATGGCCTGCTGGGCGGCCTAGTTAGACGGATCCAGAAGGGAGGCCCATGCCGGATAAAGGAAGACTACGCAGGAGTCACCGACATACTTAGAGCCTTAGAGTGCAAGACACGAAAAACTAGTTCGTATTAGTGTAAGGCTCTTTACCTTGTCCGGCAAGGACCTTTTCCTGTAAACCCTAGGTTCTGGTGCCTTTATAAGCTGGACATGTGGGAGCCTTTAGGGCAACAACATAAAACAACCTAGATTGCTGCGTACAACATGCAACATCTCGCACAGCGAACCTATCTCTGTAACTCGGCGTATTGCCATTATAGTGATTTATAGCAGGAGTAGAGTTCTGCCACCATTGTGGGACTTGAACCTGGGTAAGCTGTGTTACCTCGTACCCGCCAACTCATCACCTTACCCCATGTCTCTAAACACGCACTGCGAGGACCCCTCCATGGCATACTCGTCGGCAATACCACGACAGTCACCCCTTTAGTCCCGGTTCTTGGCACGCCACGGGACTAAAGGGTTTTCGGCACCACCCAAGGGGCGCGTGCCAATGACACCCCTTTAGTCACAGGGCGTGCCACGAACCGGGACTAAAGGTCCCCTTTTTCAAAATTTTAGCCAAAACAAGGGTCGCGCCTATTTTCAAAAATTTCAATTTGCATACTATTAGATTTTTTGAACATCTCAATTATACAGTTTTTGTATACTTATGAATTTGAGAAAATCTTCAACATGAAAAGTTCTTGAATTTGAATAAGTAATCCAAATCTATTTTCTGTTTTATGAAATTATTATTCTAACTAGTCAAACTATTAACCATTTTGCCATTTTCAATATAAAAATGTATTAACTATTATATTTTGCATATTTTTGAATCTCACTAAACTTTCAACATAAAAAATGCTTGAATTTGAATAAGTAATCCAAATCTATTTTCTGTTTTATGAAATAATTATTCTAACTAGTCAAACTATTAACCATTTTGCCATTTTCAATTTAAAAATGTATTAACTATTATATTTTGCATATTTTTGAATCTCACTAAACTTTTAACATAAAAAATGCTTGAATTTGAATAAGTAATCCAAATCCATTTTATATTTTATAAAATAATTATTCTAACTAGTCAAACTATTAACAATTTTGCCATTTTCAATTTAAAAATGCATTAACTATTATATTTTGCATATTTTTTAATCTCACTAAAGTTCCCACCACTTCCCGCCATGTTTTCCCGCCCTTTCCCTCTAACCCGGGGCTTTTAGTCCCGGTTGGAGCCACTAACCGGGACTAAAGATATTTCCCGCCATTTCTCTCCACTTGCTGCCATATTTTCCCGCTCTTTCCCTCTATATCTAGGCTATCCGCCATGGCCATCCACACATCCACATCTTCCCCTCTCACAACAATGGACATCGCATACTGGGCCATTGTGACTCTCGAGGAGACTGAGGCGCTGTGGGCCTCCAGCTACCCATGCCTGCCAGGCTACCGGCTGCCCGCTGACTGGATGCTGAGTGCTGGAAGAGTTCCTGTCCCTCCTATGCCTCAAGGTTCCGCCCGCCAGGCGGCCATCATGAACCACTTCTACCTCGAGCTCACGCCGAAGCAGCGGATGGATCCCCATTGGGATACCAACAACTACGACACCTGGAATGCCTTCTTCGCTAACCGCCAGGAAAGGGAGCTTGCCAGGTACGAGGGTGATGGCCCACCCCTGGTGAACCACAACGAAGCCGGTTGCCGCCTATGGTGGGCAAACCGGACTATCGTCAGTGTGATGCGCCACATTGCCTAGGGAGATCATCCGCGCCTGCGGTGCCCGCACTTTGACCCTCCATAGAGCCACAAGAAGGGTGGTGGTGGTGAAGGCCGCGGGCTTAGCGGCATCCTCATCCAGGAGCCCCCTCCCTCGTCCATCATGAATCCGAGGCCGAAGTGCCAGGTTCCCTCGGAATATGCCCTGGTTGGGTTTAGGATCCAGCCATGTGCGCCTAGCGACGATGATGACGACGATGACAAAGACGAAGACGACCCTGAAGCTATGTACTATAGGGCTAGACATGAGTATGACTAATGGGGGGCCTTTAGTCCTGATTCCGGAGTCCCATTTTTTAATAACAATAAATGTCTTGAGGGTTAGTCCCGAACTATGAAGATGTTGTTCTATTCTTGTGCCGAGGAGCTAAATAATTTCACATATTAGGAAGTACATCTATGGCTAACTTGTTGGAGATGCCGGAGGACTGGGCTCCACCGGCATCTCCCTCAAGTTGGCAGTAGTGTTGTCCCTGCTCTCGCACACCATCAATACGCTAGGGAGCTAACTAATTTCACATATTAGGCAGTGCCTCTACGACCAGTTTGTTGGAGATGCCGGAGGACTGGATCCTTAGGCATCTCTCTCAAACTAGCCATAGTGGTGTCCCTGCTCCCTCAAGCTAGTCGTAGTGGATCCTTAGTGTTGAAGTTGATAACTTTACAAGGATGCCGGACTATTTATAGTGTCTCCACCCATGTTTAGTCCTGGTTGGTGCGGTGACCCAGGATACCACTTCATGTGAAGTACACTATAATCATTGACATGACATCCACATAACACCGTTCCATAAATATCACATCCCTCATAGTGGTACAACAGAAACATTGTGGGTCCATATTACAAACATAAACACTTCCTTATTATTACAATACCAAAAGTTCGAGACTTCAAGTGATTCAAACTTACAAACCAAATAACTTATTTCATAAGTTCAGCGGAAGAACGAAAGACACAATGGTAATAAAGACATGAGCTCAACAACTTATTCTATAGGGTTCGTGTTGCTCGGCTCAACCTAGGTAACTATGCTCCGTCCTGACAACTACTCTGACTCATTGTCTTCAGCTCCATAGTGTATCCCGTAGTCCACCCCTTCGATTCCATCGGATAGGTCTAGCTCTTCATAGTAGACATTTTTCTGGACCTCCGTAGCATACACCTGGTCATCCTTATGGCCCTCAAAGTCTAGCAAGGGGTTCAAAGGAAAGGGTGATTAATAGTGTTACCCAGCAAGTTCACTATATGCAAGGTGGGAAGTTTGATGCTCTATCTACCACCTCGGACTATAATTCCTTGGTACTATGTAGTTTTGGTAAACGTTTATTCAGAGATTGATTTTAATATCAAAAACTATGCCCATCATCCTTCACAGGTTGACCAGAACTTCATGGAGTTCCTTTCCTGCCTCATTCGTAGCTCCTTCCCGGAACAGGGAGTAACATGTCACAGTTCTTACACTCTGTAGAGGTGCGTTGCTTTACCCATAAGAGACCAAATCCTTGTTGCACAACTGGGCGTACTTTCCCGTCCACAATTCCTTGATGTGGGGCCTAGTAGATGATCCAAGCCAATCACTGCCCCTCTCCACGACCCCGCATGAATACATGACCTCCCCAAGCAGATATACCTCCATTAACCCCCATATAGGCAGATATAACCCTGGCAACCCCTTGGAGACTCCAGTGAGTAGAGCATGTCCCTGGCAACCCCCATATAGGTAGATATACCTCCGACAGCCCCTCACGGAAAGTCTAGACACCAATATCACGGTGAACTAGGAGTCCCACCCATCTGTTGAGTCCCCACAAGGAAGCAACAGCCTCACGATAAGGTCATCCATCCATGCGAAAGGAAGAAGATCCAACTGACTTCTCCGTCCCATTCTAGATCTCATGGTTAACGCGTAATATACGGCGCTAGAATCACTGATGTCATGGGTGATTAAATCCTAGTTGTTTTGCAATTGGAATCTTAGATTCCCCTGCAATTCTTAGTATTTATCATCACTTAGGATGATAATAGCATTTCATTTATTTGGGGAAATACTTATTTTCTGTCTTTTTTAGAACATAGGTGATAACACACAATTTTCAAATACTTTCATAAAGACTCTTCAAAGGACATGAGAAAGTGATGAACTTGCCTTGTGGCTGCAAGGTAGTGAAGTCGGATACTTCCAACTGACCTTCAGCTCTAGTTTCTACAGAAAACCATTATTCCTCGGTAAGGACAATATTTAAAGAAGCAATATGCAATGCATAGTAATGTCATGCAATGATTTATTATTTACCTTCTTTGCATGTTTTATCCACCATATAAAGGTTTTATGTTTCTTTTAATTAAAAAAGAAAAATATTATTCAAGAAATCATTAATTCATATTATTGTGATATTTAGCATTATTATAATAACTAGTATTATTCTAAGAGTTTAAAAATGAATTTATTTAATTTTTAACTCTTTTAAATATTTAATTAAAAATCCTTTAAGGAAATAAGACTTTATTTTTATCACACTTGATTTACATTTCAAAAATACAAACTAGTATTTTCTAAAATAATACATCCCTTTAGGATCTTAAAAATGGATTTATTCAATTTTAAGTGTTTTGTGTAATGTTATAAAATTCCCGAAGGAATATATTAGTTCATAATAACAGTTCTAATTTTAATTACCAAAAATTCTCTCTATTTTTTTGAATAGAGGATATTTTTAGGAGTTCATTGGTATTTTATTTATATTTTAAGGATTTTTTTAGAACCTTTTAAGTCCTAGGGGTATTTTGGTCTTTTAATAAATCATTTAGACTTTTCTTTTAAATATCTGGACCAGGCCCATTGGACTGGCCCAGCCCTGACTAGGCCCACCTAGGCTGGTCAAACCCGCTCCACTAAGGGGTACTGGACCACACCGGCCCAGTACGCACCCCTCACCTTTGTCGCTCTCTCGTGTTCTTCCTCGCCCGCTGCTGTGTGGTGTCGCCGACGCTGTTGCTGCTTGATTACCGCCTCCCTGGGCCTTCTCGGCTTCCATCGTGGTGCATGGCAAGGTAGTCAGCACCGCTCCATCGACTGGTCCTGTTCGACTTGCCTCTGGACCCTTCTCCCGTCCAGGTTGACTCCACCTGAACCCTAGGGTTTAATGGCTATTCAACGATGTGGTGTTATGCCGCCTCCATGATGATGTGTCATGGCTCTGGTGGCCCTATGGTGTCGCCGTTGCTGCACGCGTGACTGTGGCCGCTGCCTCATGGCTCGGCGCGGGTTGTAGCACCCTCAGGTGCTCCCCGTGCTGCCGTGTGCGCTCATCGGCCACTCTGCTTCTTCTTCTAAACTTCAGCGAGGACTTCAGGTATATTTACCTCTCTCTCCCTCTGGTCCTCCCTTGCAACTCTGTTAGTGCCTATGGTGAGAAATCCCTACTTAGGGTTCATCCTTTGTGTTAAGTTTTGCCCCACTAGTGTTGTGATTACTAAGGCAGTGAACGATTTAGGAATAATTGATGGTGATTAGTCTGTGCAGAAGTACTATACATTGGTGGTCTTTGAAATTGCAGGCAGTGGCTTTGTTAACTGTATCCTTCTATAATATTGAATTACTATCACTTGTAATCTTTGACTACTATGACTCCGATCTATATTGTGAGTGGATTTGTTCCATACTGGAACATATAGTTGGCCTTCTATTCAAATACTACTGATGCTTTCATGTTGATATCTTCTTATGCAAACTTAGAATGATTTCTAAATACTATGTTAGGAAAAATGATTAAGTATTCTTTTGAAAGCATTGGATTATGAAATCCCTGGTAGAAACTGCTTGGTTGGGATGAATCCTTGTGAAACCTTCGTTTGAATGGTACACAAGCCTGTTCCTGATATTGGCTATTTCTATTTGTACTCTAGAATGTCTGAGAGTTGAGAAACTTTATTTGATGGATTAGCCTGTGGTACTCTTTAACTTCACCAAGCCTATGATGCTGGTCTGAGGCTATGCTAGATAAAAACTAAGGTTTTTATCTAATGTTTCCCTCTCAAGTGTGCTTTGGTAATTAGTTTAAGACAATGATTCTTATAGCCTTTAAGAAAATGATTTGATAATCCATGTTGTGTATTATAGATCCTTAAGATGAACTAGTTTCTGTGGTGCTGCCATCCATTGGATGTGCCCAGAAACATTCATTTAAGGCTGTTGTATATGTGGATGTAAAAACATGTTTTATTCTCCAAGATCAATGATGCACAGGCTGAGATCTTGGAGTGGTTTGTAAAGATTGATTGTTTGGCTTTATTTTAATCTCTTTTGTGATGGATACACCCCACTTGGGTGTTTTCAGAGAAGATCATATATGAAACAACACATGCTTATCTAAGATTTAACATGTGATGGTTTTGTATAAAAACTCACCACACAACTTGCTTGTTGGTGATGTTGTGGTGTTGCTTGATGTTGCTGGCTTGATCTTGGTGGCTTGATCACCTCCTAGAGCCTGCTCTACACACCCTAGGTTCTGGTTCTGCTCCTCCTTGCTCTTGTGACCATGTGCTTGTCCTTGCTATCCTCCTGCACCACCCCCTCCTTATGTCACCATTCTGTGGTGATCTAATGGTTGATTTGATAAACTAGCTGGTGTATTTGTTTGGGAAGTGTTTAGGCTCACTGTGTTCTTGTCATGTGCTTGAGAAGATGGAGATTGAATGTGGTCACTGATGGCTCAATGCACGGCGCCCAGAAAAATGCTTGATGGCGGTGTTGATGTAGAGCTCGTTGGGAACCCCAAGAGGAAGGTATGATGAGCACAGGAGCAAGTTTCCCTCAGTTATGAAACCAAGGTTTAATCGAACCAGTAGGAGCAAGGAAACACCCCAAAGGTGTTACTAGCTGAGCTTTGGCAGGGCGCACTACCGGTGCTAGTAGCAACGTGGAGACCTGCACAACACAACCACAGAACTTTGTCCCAACTTGCGATGAGGTTGTCAATCTCACCGTGTTTTGCGGAAAACAAAGGATTAAACGTATTGAATGGAAAGAAGTAAAAGTTTGCAGAAAGTAAACACAAAGCAGTAAAAGATTGTAGATTGTATGTAAAGAAAAGGACCGGGATCCATAGTTCACTAGAGGTGGCTCTCCTTAAGATAGATAACATGCTGGGTGAACAAATTACAGCGGGGCAATTGACAAACACTGAGAAAGCAATACATGCATATACTAATCATCTTGACTCCTTTGAGACTTGATTGGGCATTACAACATAATACATAGACCGCCATCCAACTGCATCTATGACTAATAATCCACCTTCAGGTTATCATCCAAACCCCCTCCAGTATTAAGTTACAAGCAATAGATTATTGCTTTACGAACTACGTGTAAAGTAAACAATACGATTGTTCTATGAACAAAGGATTGTTGTTTTCTCCCTAGTAGCAACAGCACATCTAGTACCTTAGAGATTTCTGTCACTTCCCTAGATTACCAGAGGCATGAACCCACTATCGAGCATAAATACTAACTCTTGGAGTTGCTAGCATCTACTTGGCCAAGATAGCTACTAAGAACGGAAAGCATGCAAGATCACAAATAACAAACACATGATAGAATCAATAATCAATCTGAAATAGCATCTCAATATCCATTGGATCCCCGCAAACACAACATGTATGAATACAAATAGATGATCTTGATCATGAACGGAGCTCACAAGATCTAAACATGAAAGCACAAAGGAGGAGAACCAGCCATCTAGCTACTACATGGATCCGTAGTCCAAGGATGAACTACTCACGCATCACACCGGAGGCTTGCATGGTGATGAAGAAGGCCTCCAGGGTGAATTCCCCTCTCCGGCAGGGTGCCGGGAAGAGCTTCAGATCCCTCCCGATCTAGAGATGGAGATGACGACGGCTACATACTCTTTCGTGGATTTTTGATCGGGCACTTAGGGTTTTCGTCCCGAGGGCAATATATAGGCGGAAGGAGAGGCCGAGGGGGTGCCGGGAGCGGCCACACCACCCCCTGGCGTGGGACAGGCCTAGCCGCGCGGCCAGGTGGTGTGGTGGCTCACTCACCCTTCTCCGTCTCGTATTCTGGCACTTGATCCCTTCCGGAAAAATAGGCACTTTGGCTTTTGTCCCGTCCAATTCCGAGAATATTCATTTTCTGACTTTCCTGGAACCAAAAACAGCAGAAACCAGGTAGCTGGCACTGTGGCTCTTGTTAATAGGTTAGTCCAAGAAATCATAAGAAAAGTACTCCAAAGTTGTAACAAAACACAAGAAAGTGGATAAAACCAAGCATGGAACATCAAAAATTATAGATACATTTGCAATGTATCAGTCACTAGCAGTTGTGCCACAGCTGAGTGTTCCATTTGACTATTTGGACTGCTGCTGCTATGTTGACAACACACAGCATGCAGTTAGATGACTAAGCTACCTTGCTGCTTAGCTATGTATAGATCAGATCAAGTAGTCTAACTTTCACTTCCTACACTTTTACTGGTTACTGTCCTGGTGAAACTTACCCCTCTCTTCTTGGCTTCTAAGGTGGCATTGGAGCTCTTTGCTTAAAAGAACAAATACTACACATTGGTGAAACTTGCCCCTTTTTTAATTACTCTATGATGTAATATGAACATTGCACTTCACTGTTCACCACTAAGAGTAAAACTAATCAACTAATCTTTTGTTTCTATTTGAGTGGTTTATCTTATTTTGCAGGAACAAGATCTAGATTACCAAGACTTAGTATAGGAGTAGATTGGTAGTATAGATTCTTATTGTAATCTTATTTCTATTCTCTTTGTAAAGAATCTTGTAATAATATTCCTTTGATTCAATAAAGATTCATTTTATTGGACTCTATTCCTTGTCATATTCTGTTTTCGTGTAATTATCTCCATTTGTAATATTATTACGGAATAAAGAAAAGAAATAAGAATTCATTTCTTATTTCAGTTTTCTGGTCTTAAATTCGTATTGCTCTTTAATTTATATCTATAATCAAATAATGTTAATACATCATTCTATAAAACCACTTTATGTTTCTAACTTCTAAATTTGAAATATTTTTCAAATGATTTAAATTTCAAATTTGTATTCAAAATATCCCCCCCCCCAAAAAAAACACAACAATGCCTAAAGGTCATGTCAAAATTTATAGCAATATGTTCAGAGAGCTATTCCTACCTCTGGATAGTGAAAGAAACTCGGATCTCTTTAGGTTTTTATTTGGCGAAAAATTTACCCTGATTTTACAGATGAATACATGCATATGCACAGATTTCTATTTCTACCCTTCGTTGGTTCCTAAATGTTGGGGTGTTACATAATTCCCCCCTTAAATTAAACTTCGTCCCGAAGTTTTCTGTTGTGTACCTGAATAGTTCTGGATTTGCCTCTTTTAAGTCATCCTCCTTTTCCCATGTGGCCTCTCGCTCCGGGTGATGTTCCCATTGTACGTTGCAGTATTTGATTCCCCTGTTTCTCAACCTTTTCTAGTTTTCTTCCAGAATTTTACAGGGTTTCTCAACATAAGTCAAATCTGTTTGTATCTCAATTTCTTGATGTGTAATTGCATCATCGGGAACTTTAAGACATTTTCGTAATTGTGACAAATGGAAAACAATCTTTTTGATAACTTAAGAGCATAAGCTATTGTTCTGTTCTGACTTAGTATCTTGAATGGTCCAATATATCCTGGACTGAGTTTTCCTTTGACTCCGAATCTCTTAACTCCCTGCATTGGACTTACTTTGAGATACACCATATCCCCCACTTCTGGATGCCATGATCTTCGACTTTGATCAGCATGACTCTTTTGTCGACTTTGAGCTATCTTCAATTGATCTCTAATAATATCGATGATATCTTGCTTGTTCTTGATATAATCTGGTGCAAATTCCTTGCTACTACCAGGCTCGTACCAACATATTGGTGATCTACATCTTCTCCCATAAAGTACTTGGTATGGTGCTGCTTTCAGACTCCTTTGATAGTTATTATTGTAGGAAAATTCTGCCAATGGTAGATGATCTTCCCATGAACCTCCAAAATCTAATGCACAAGCTCTAAGCATGTCCTCCAAGATTTGATTGGTTCTTTCTGTTTGGCCTCTAGTTTCGAGATGATAGGCTGTGCTAAAATCCAACTTCGAGCCAAGTGCTTCATGTAATTGTTTCCAAAATGCTGAAGTAAACACATATCCTCTATCTAATACGATTTTCTTGGGTACTCTGTGCTCACTTACTATCTCTTTGACATAGATTTCAACCAACTTCTCGGCATTATCTCTTTTGATTTACCGGAATAAAATGTGCGCTTTTCGTGAATCTATCCACAATCACCCATATCATATCCTTCCGCTTCGGTGTCATGGGTAATCCTGTGATGAAATCCATACCAATTTCTTCCCATTTCCATTCCGGAATTTCTAATGGTTGTAATGGTCCTGCTAGACTTTGATGTTCTGCTTTTACCCTTTGATAAGTATGACATTTAGACACATATTTTGCAATGTCCCTCTTCATGTTATTCCACCAGAATAATTCCTTAAGATCCATGTACATATTTGTACTCCCTAGATGAATTGAATATGGTGTCTCATGTGCTTCTCGGAGTATCACCTCTCTGATCTCCGGTACATCTGGTACACAAAGTCGGTTTGGGAACCATAGAGATGCATAATCTCCTAGGTGAAAACTGATTTTTGTCCTTCGGAAATTCTTCTAATTTCTTCAGCAATGAATGGATCATCAAGTTGATGTCGATAGATCTCATGACGAAGATCACTGCTTTGCTCTTCTACAACCCTCATGGTAGCTAAGCCTACACGAACTTCTATCCTTAGGAACTGTATCTCTAACCTTTCCAAATCCATTTGCAACTCTTTTGGTAATTCTCTATTGATGGGTTGAGTATCCGTACTCTTCCTTGATCAACTCCATCCATCTTTTCTGCCTCATATTCAGCTCCTTCTGAGTGAGGAAATATTTGAGACTTTTATGATCCATGTATAGTTCACACCTTGCTCCATAGAGAAAATGCCTCCATCCTTTTAATGCAAATACTACTGCTGCTAACTCCAAATCATGTGTTGGGTAGTTGACTTCATGTGGTTTGAGTTGTCTAGACCCATACGCAATATCTTGCAATCTTGCATTAGCACACATCCTAGTCCTTCTTTGGATACGTCACAATATACTATGTAATCTTTTCTAGTTTCCGGTATAGCTAAGATTGGTGCGGTTGTTAATCTGGTTTTCAATTATTGAAAACTTGCTTCACACTTCTCATCCCATATGAATGGTGCATTCTTTCTTAGCAATTTGGTAATTGGTCCAGCTATCTTGGAAAAACTCTCAATGAATCTCCGATAATAGCCTACCATGCCTAAGAAACCTCGGATTTTCTTCACATTAATTAGTTCATTCCATTCCAACACTGATTGAACTTTGGACGGATTTACCACAATTCCATCTTTACTGATCACGTGACCAAGAAATTCTACCTTATCCAACCAAAATTCACACTTGCTAAATTTAGCATAAAGCTTATGTTCTCTCAAGATTTGCAATGCTATCCTCAAATGATCTGCATGCTCTTCTTTATCCTTAGAGTATATCAAAATATCATCAATGAATACTATGACAAAGTTATCCAGATAAGGCATGAAGATTTTGTTCATCAAATTCATGAATATTGTTGGTGCATTGGTCAATCCAAAAGGTACGACGAGATACTCATGATGACCATATCTTGACACAAATATTGTTTTTGGAACATCTTCAGGTTTGATTTTTATCTAATGCTATCCTGATCATAGATCAATCCTGGAAAACACTCCAGCTCCTTTGACTTGATCAAATAGATCTTGAATTCTTGGCAATGGATATTTGTTCTTGATGGTGACATTGTTGAGATTTCTGTAATCACCACACATTCTCCGTCCTCCATCTCTTTTATCCACAAAAATTACTGGAGTTCCCCATGGGGATACACTTTCCTAAAATAAATCCTTTTCTGACTAACTCATCAATTTGCTCCTTAAGCTCTTTTAATTCTTTTGGTCCCATCTTGTATGGTGCTTGGGCTATTGGTGTTGTACCAGGTATCAGGTCAATGGTGAATTCTATTTCTCGATCAGGTGGCATTCCTGGTAACTCTGCTAGAAAAACATCTTGAAATTCCATTACTACAGGAATATCTTCCAATTTGACCTCCTTCATTGAGTTCAATTGCAGATCTACCATGAAATGACTATGTTTATCTGCCTGATAGACTATCCTTCCTCCACTTGGAGACTTGATTGAAACAATTTTATCCTCACAATTGATCTGAGCTCCATACTCAGTCATCCAATCCATTCCCAGCACTACTATTATTCCCCTTAATGGGATCACATAAAGATCCGCATAATAGGTTTGACCACAAATTGAGATAACTTGGTTTAATTTTATGTTTCTAACTACCACGATCCCTCCAGCAGAAACTACGGTCATAGGGTTTTCTAACGGTGCTCTTCTAATCCCAAAATTATCACAGAATTGTTCAGATATGAATGAAGTAGTTGCACCAGTATCAAATAGAACGTTTCCAGGATTTGTGAGAATATTGAGCGTACTCACCGCTTGATCCGAGTTATCCACCTCCTCCAAGGTTGCACAATTCAGCTTCCTAGTAGGTCTGCCTCTCTTGCCATTGTTGTTTTTGCCATAGCTTCCACCTCTGTTAGGTTGTCCACCTCCTCCTCTTGCTTGACCACCGCCTGATGTAGGCCAACCACCTGGTGGTTTCTTGGGACAATCGGGTTTCATGTTCCCCTTCTGACCACACCCATAGCATATGATGACTGGCTTTTGACATTTACTTTTAAAATGCCCGGGTAACCCACAATTATGACAGATAACATTTCTTCCAATTGGATTTGCACCTCGATTGGGGTTGTTGCTGTTATTGAAAGGTCGATTCCTTGGTTTGAACTCCAACTTAGGTTTAGGCTTACTTGCTTGGATCCTCTTTGTTTCTTTCTTTGCTCTCTTCCTTCGGTCCTCTTGGACATTCTTGTAATCATCCTCAAATGTGATGGTTGCATCAAATAGCTGTTGAAAAGTCTACTTATTGGCTAGCCTCAGCTGCATCTTCACAAATGGATTTAAACCACATAAGAAACGTTTCTTACTCTTTTCCTCAGTGCTCACTTCATCCTCAGCATAACGAGATAGTTGACTGAACTCCTGGATGTACTTCATGACACTGGTATATCCTTGTTGAAGTTCTTCAAACTCCCTACGCTTCAGTTCAATAACACTTTCTGGAACATGGTATTCACGAAATCTCTGCTTAAACTCCTCCCAGGTATACTCCCTTCCTGGAGGTTGCATTGCTAATTGATCTCCCACCATGATGTTGCAGGTCTGGTTAAGAGATGTGTTGCATACCTCAACTTTTCCTCATAATTGCATCCTACAGTCTTGAGTTTTCTCTTGGTATCTGCTAGCTAATCCTCTGCATCCATTGGCTCAGGGGCTGATGAAAAAGGTAAAGACCTTGCATTCTAAAAGTCAGAAATACTCACACCATGTCCTTCAGGTTCCCCCTGATGTCCCACTCGATCCACTAATCCATCCACAAACTTGTTCTAGGACTCTTGCATCATTTGCATGTATTGCATACAATCCTACTCCATCAATGGCCGCATTGGTGGTGGTGGTAAATTTGCCTGCATTCTGGAGTCTTCATCCGCCTTTTCCTTAGTTTCGCGCTCCATGCGCTACTGTTTGGTCTCGTCCTCTACACCCATTTCCATACCCCCCCTAGTCCTGTAACATAAAGCGAACACTCATAATTACATCATGCATATGTGTTCTAAGCTCAACTTCATGCACAGAACTAGTCACACAATGGAAAACAAAATCCAAATAAGAACCAAATTGTCAACACCCGGATTTTTAATCCCAGATGCCTGTTATGCCATAGATCGCAATCCCAGGATTACCATTTTTGCGAGACATAACAGATTGGATATCACAGTACATCATCCATTACAAACCATAATAAGGTCTTACACAAATAAGGATCTCATGATCCAGTCTTAGTACGATCAAGTAGTGGAATAAATAGCGTAGCGGTGGGGTCCATCTTCAGAGTCACAGGCAATGCTGACGATGGGAGATATTCCTAGTTATCATAGCCATCCTGATGTCCTTCATCTTGGTAATCTCCTTCATAGTCTGGCCATAGGAATAGCCAGGGACAAAGCCATGAGTACTATTTAAGTACTCGCAAACTATCACTAATAAGTAAGATAGTTCTAGTAGGAATGCTAACTCTAAGTTTAATTGTGAAGTTAAGTTTGAAACCTAAGCTGAGTTCAGAAACAAAGAAAGAGAAAATAAGGTCTGAAATCACCAAAGTGGGAACTTAGTTGTCATAGTCACAACTCTGTTGTGGTCAACTCATGTCACAATTCATTTCATAAGTTATTTTGAAAACATCTGACAACAGAACAGTATGGCCACTCCAACTGTCCATAACCGCGGACGCGGCTATTCGAATAGGTTGACACTCTGCAGAGGTGGTACACTTTCACCACCAGATTCGATACATCTGTCAGGGATAACCCTGAATCATCATACTTAGTATGCAGATAATCAAACATAACATTTCCTTTACACGCTCTAGTATAAGCACCTCTCCTATGAGTATGGCCTCCCAACCATGACCATCTGTCATCTTGGGCACTACATAGGTGGACAACATTGAGAGGTAGCCTCAGCTCAAACCTCTCCCACGAGGGAACTAATAATAATGCATATAAACTTCTGGCTAAGCCTTACCCAATTCAGGTATTGTGGTTGTACGGTAAAATTGGAATGGTATCGCATCCGAACCCAACCATCAGTTTTATAAAAGGGCTAAGGCTCATGCCTCAACATTTTCATCATCATAAACCATTTGTGTTACTCCACACATGTAAAAAGATCTCAATAGAATGACTCATCATTCCAAGCTTTTCACAAATCATTTCCACCAAGTACTCCCATCTAGAGTGAATCAAGTTTTGGGTTTTGTTCCAACTACTAAGTTAAGAGTGTTCACTAATGTGGGATGCTAATCTCAATCTCATGCCATAGAATGACATCTAAGTCTAACTAGATAGGTCGACTGATAGGCTGGTCCCGCATGTCAGCGGCACTTAAAACCCTAAGCGGTACAAGGCGATCAGGACCACACGATTAGAATACGATCTAACGGTCCACGGTCGTCGTCGACGACGGACTCGTCGCCGGTGAGACTGAACCCTAGCGCGGTAGGTGGGGGTCTACTGGGGACGTACTAGGGCTCCAGCTAGTGCGGCGAGGCGGGCAAACGAACTGGTGGACGACGGCGGACTCAGGCGAGGTCGTGGCAGGGGCTGAGGTGGACGAAATCGACGACCACGTCTCCTCCTCTGCAGCGGCAACCTCCGGCGGAATTCCGGTGATGTGCTGCTCGAGCGGCTCCGGTGAGAGAGGGGAAACGGTCAGTGGAGAGAGGGGAGTGGAATGGTATGGCGATTGAGGCTGGGGATGGACTCCTTATATAGGCTCGATGGTGAGGCAGTGAGGTATGGGCGCGGCTCGTCGGTGACGGCGATATAGGGGGCTACCAGCGTGGGCGAGGTAGGCGGACGGTGGGCGGTCTGCTGGCGGTCATCTACGGCGTAATGGCGATGCTAGGGGCGGTGGCAAACGGTCGGGAGCTTCCCACGCTCTGGGAGACAGAGGCGGTGCTCGACGCGCTCCCGGTGACTATGGGTCGCGTAGTAGTGCACGGCCGTGTCTGGCGGGTTGGTGTGATCAAGGCGGAGCGGCGTGCGCGATTTGGTGTCGAGGCGTGGTCTGTGGCGTGCTGGCGGCGAGGGCGCTCTGGCGTGCGCTGCGCATGGTGCAAGAGAGAGGGTGGCGCTGCTCTAGGGTGGTCTAGGGGCTGGCAGTGATCGAGGGGTGGACAGGGGAGTGTGGTAGGGTTGGGCGGAGCTAGTGGGCAAGCTGGAATGGCGCGGCGCGGTCTGCTGCGAGCTGCGCATGCTCGGCCGGCGGTGACCAAGTTTGGGCGGCGCGCCACTGCTGCTAGCTGTGAAGGGGGAGCTGGTTGATTGTTAGGTTGGAACAAGGGGAGACAGGGGAGAGCAGAGAGGGTCGAATGGGGGACAAGAGATCAATTGGCAACATTATTAGTTAGGCCAGAAATTTTGTGCATGCCACCTGTTCGACACGATGGCCGCATGAAGAAAATATTTGAATTTTTGGAAGATTTTTGGTGGACTGATTCATCTTATGCTTAAGCATCTAGGTTTGCTTGGGATTTTGAAATGGACTTCATTTGAGTGGTTTTTTAAAAGGTGGTATCTAGACATATGAACTAGATTCAATTTTCAAACGTCATTTAAAATTAGAGTTTGAATGTTTTTGGGAGATCACAAAGTGGGCCTTGGTACATCACTACTTGTACTAGCAAGGGGTGCAAAGATCCACAATTGTTTCTGTTGGAAATTGAGTGCTAGGAATACCCAAAGTGGGTTAGGTGTTAAAATGGCAAAAGTGACCATTTGCTTATTTAATTATTTTGGATTTCTTTTTCTTTGGGATTTGCTTGGGGATGATCTAGATGATGTGTAATTCACCTTAGAGTAATTTTACAAACAATAGATCACCCAATCATGGCACTTCAAAACAACTCCTATTTAAATGCACACACATATGAATGCTTAAAGATTTTTAAATGGAAAAGTTTTTGTTAACCCTAAATTGGGTAGATTTGATCTTGATCACTTGGATTAAAGTTTTGGGATGTTATAAACCATCCACGCTTAAACAAAATCTCGTACCGGGATTTAAGAAAGAAAACTAGGAACTAAAAAGATCTAGGAACTCGGTCCTAATGTAATCTTCTCGCTCCCAAGTGGCTTCTTCTTCGGTATGGTTGCTCCATTGAATCTTGAGAAATTTGATACTCCTGGTCCTGGTGGTTTTGTAGGCTTCCTCCAAGATACGGATGGGCACTTCACGATACGTCAGATCCTTGTTGATATCAACAGCTTGGTGATCGATGTTCTTGAAAACTTCGGTCTTCTCCGGCACTTCTAGGCATTTGCAAAGTAACGAGATATGGAACACATTGTGGATGGCTGGCATCTCTTCTGGCAGTTCCAGTTGATACAATACTTCTCCTCAACGATTCAAAATCTTGAAGGGTCCGATATATCTGGGGGTTAACTTTCCTTTCAGGCTAAACGTTGGGTTCCCTTCAATGGCAAAACCTTGAGATATACAAAATCTCTGACATTGAAAGTCAGGTCTCTCCTTCTCTTGTCAGCATAACTCTTATGTCTAGATTGGGCGGTCTTGAGGTGTTCACGGACTTTGTGAACCTTCTCTTCGGCAACTCGGAGAATGTCGGGTCCAAAAATCTGACTCTCTCCTACTTGCGACCAATTCAAAGGGGTACGACACTTTCTTCCGTATAGGAACTCAAATGGTGCCATTTGCAAACTGGCTAGATAACTGTTGTTGTATGACAATTTTGCGAAAGGCAGTCAATCTTCCCATTTGGATCCATATTCTAACACAAAAGCTCTAAACATATCCTCTAAGATTTGGTTGACTCCCTCAGTCTGTCCATTAGTTTGCGGGTGATAAGTGGTTCAGAAATTCAACTTGGTTCCTAATCCTTCCTGGACTTTCTGCCAAAATCTCGAGGTAAATTGGGTTCCTCGATCTGATATTATGGTCTTGGGGGTTCCATGCAAACTGACTATTCTGACAATGTATAGCTCTGCTAGCTTTGAACTCTGGTAGGTTGTCTTGATAGGTATAAAATGAGCTACCTTGGACAGTCTATCAACGATGGCCCAGATTGAGTCATTTCCCCTACTAGAAGTAGGCAAACCGGTGATAAAGTCCATTCCGACGGAATCCCATTTCCATTCCGGAATCTGCAATGGTTGCAACAGTCCGGTGGGCCTCTGATGTTCCATTTTGACTCTTTGACAGATATCACACTTGGCGATGTAGCTTCCGATTTCTCTCTTCATCTTGTGCCACAAAAATTGCTCTTTCAAATCCCGATACATCTTTGTTCCTCCGGGGTGGATAGAATAAAGAGTATCATGAGCTTCTTGCATGATAACTTGCTTCAACTCCGAATCTGCCGGCACACAGATACAACCTTTGTACCACAACACTCATTCTTCGTCTTCGGTGAATCCAGGTACCTTTCCTGTACCAATACGACGTTTGATTATGTCAATACTTTCATTTCCCTTCTAGGCTTCCTTGATTTGGCTAATCAAAGTGGGTTAAAGTTCAATGCTAGCTAAGAATCCTTTGCTAACTAGCTCAGTCCTGAACTGCTCCAACTCCTCATACAAACTTGGCTGCTTCTCCTTGATCATGGTGTTTAGCCTACACGGCAATCTGCTAAGGGCATCCGCTACCACATTGGCTTTGTCGGGGTGATAGTGAATGTCAAGGTCATAATCCTTGATTAACTCTATCCATCTCCTTTGCCTCATATTCAGCTCCTTCTGAGTGAAAATATACTTCAAGCTTTTGTGATCTGAATAAATCTCACAGCAATTACACATAAGATAATGACGCCATGTCTTTAATGCCAAAACTATGGCTGCTAACTCAAGATCATGGGTTGGATAGTTATGCTCATGCTGCTTCAGTTGTCTAGACAGATAAGCGATGACTTTGCCTTCTTGCATCAGTACACATCCGAGACCAATCTTGGATGCATCACAATACACATCAAATGGCTTCTTGATATCTGGCATGATCAATATTGGGGCTGAAATCAATCTCTTCTTCAGCTCCTGGAAACTTGCTTCACATTTGTCGGTCCATTCGAACTTCTTGTCCTTCTTCAACAATTGAGTCATGGGTCTGGCTATGCTCGAAAATCCTTCTACGAACTTGCGGTAGTATCCCGCTAATCCGAGAAATGCATGGACTTGGGTTTGAGTGGTTGGGGCTTCCCATTCTTTGACATCTTTGATCTTGGCAAGATCAACAGCGACTCCTCCGGCAGACACAATATGTCCTAGGAATCCTACTTCTTTCAGCCAAAACTCACATTTGCTGAACTTGGCATACAATTGATGCTCTCTAAGGGTTTCAAGGATGATTCTTAGATGTTGCTCATGCTCTTCTTTTGACTTGGAGTAGATAAGGATATCATCGATAAACACTTATTCATGAGATTCATGAAATAAGCAGGGGCATTGGTTAATCCAAAAGACATGACCGTATACTCGTATAATCCATAACGAGTAGTAAAGGCGGTCTTCGGAATATCCGTTGCACAAATCTTAAGTTGGTGATAACCAGTCCTAAGATCGATCTTAGAGCACACATTGGCTCCAGTCAACTGATCAAATAGATCCTCTATCTTTGGCAAAGGGTTCTTGTTTTTGATGGTGACGTCATTCAGCTTCCTGTAATCTGTGCACAAACGGTTGCCTCCATCTTTCTTGTCGATGAATAACACTGGCGATCTCCATGGCGATGCGCTTGGTTGAATCAAGCCTGTTACCAACATAGCATCCAACTGCTTCTTCAATTCCACTAACTCTGAGGGGTTCATACTATAGGGTCTCTGGGCTATGGGTCCGGTTCCGGGGATTAGTTCAATAATGAACTCAATATCCCTATCCGAGGGCATACCAGGAAATTCATCTAGGAATACGTTGGGGTATTCACAGACTACTCTGACTTGGTCAATGGTGGGCAGGGCTCGACTCTTATTACACTTGAATTGACGGGGCAAGGTTTCAAAGATATGCTCTACCGATACTCCAGAGCTACTGGTCATGCTGATGGCTTTCTTGGCACAGTCAATCAATCCTTTATGCTTTGACTTCCAATCCATTCCTAGTACTACTTCCAAATTGTTCTCCATTGTCTGCAACCAGTCATCAACATCCAGTGGGTTCTCTGAAGTACTAAAGATTGGGGATTGGTATTCTGGAAGTTTTTGAGTTTGGATCCATGATGATCCTGATTTCCATGGTTCTGATTGTTGTGCGCCATCTGGGCGATTTGCTGCAGTGTTGCTAGATTAGCTTGGCGCTCTGCCCTGCTTGCTTCACGGTCTGTAATGAGAGTCTGCAGAATCTGTAGCATTGGGTCTTGCGATGAGCTGCTCCCTCCTTGGTTTCCACGAGTCATCTGAAGGTTGACATAGATAAAGGGGTAAGAGGGAAAGTTCTAAGGTTCATGGTTTTGATTTCAAAGCTAAAACTTTGAGTTTGACTCAGGTTTTGCAACTAACTTCTTTTCATTCATTCAAGCAAAGCACACGATACAAACACACACACACACACCACAACATTAAAGGAAAACAGATGGTTTTAAGAACCATTCTGTAACCTATGATACAATGGGACCGATACTCATCACTCTATGATAGTGCTCTAGTGCATCTACTCATCGTCGATGAAGTCGGAGTCGTCATCGTCGGTGTAGAAGTCCACGACATCCTCCTCCAGAAAGTCATCATCATTGCTAAGGTAGGAGTCAATATCCCCTTGGATATCTTCACCTTCCTCTTCTTCTTCCTTTACAGCAAGCTGAGCTTCTTGCTCCTTGATGGTCTTCTCGAGGTCAGCCACCTTCTTGCGAAGACGGTCGATGGTGCGATCCTTCTTGGTGCATTGACAGCGAAGAGATTGACGATCCTGGATGAGTAGTGAGAAAGTCTGGGCCTTCTGGGCAGCAATGGCGAGGTTGCTGTTGGCGAGCTCTCTAGCATTGTCCAACTCCTTCTGTCTTTCGTACAGTAGGAAGTCGAGGTTCTCCACTTGATGCTTCAGAATTGGGTGACTTGGCATCTCTAGCGGCATTCCCATGGAATCACGCCTTGCATAGTGAACAAAGCGGGTTCCTTGGATGAGGTTGACACTTAGGGCACACAGACGTGCGAGAGCTTCATGCATTTCCCTGGCTAATCCATCTAGCCAGTTGTTCTCTCTCACGGAGAACTGAATCCTCCCAGATACTGGTGCTTCTATCTTTCCTCGAAGATCAGCAGTCACTAGCCATTGTAAATCTCCTCTTGGTGGACCCGGGAGTTGAGTTCCAAGAAACTCCGGATGCGGATGCTCCAAGAACTCAGACAGTGCATCCAAATCCCTCTCGAAGATCAGTTGGCCTCCGTTGCCCAACTGGTAGAACTTGCTGTATTGAGCTTCCATCTATAAGAATTTAGGATGAGAAAGTTAGTGAAGTGATCAAGTGTGTCAAAGTTTTATGTAGTAACATAAGAATTTGGAGGAACATGAATTATTTTGAGAGAAAGAATTCCCAAGGGTAAGAGAGGAAATAGTTTTCATAAATACTCACTTTGGTTTTTGAAACTAAGTTTTTGTTCAGACGTCCATTCTAACTAGGGTCTCCTATGGTCAGGATCGCTCTGATACCAACTTGTCAACACCCGGATTTTTAATCCCAGATGCTTGTTATGCCATACATCGCAATCCCAGGATTACCATTTTTGCGAGACATAACAAATTGGATATCACAGTACATCATCCATTACAAACCATAATAAGGTCTTACACAAATAAGGATCTCATGATCCAGTCTTATTACGATCAAGTAGCGGAATAAATAGCGTAGCGGTGGAGTCCATCTTCAGAGTCACAGGCAATGCTGACGATGGGAGATAGTCCTAGTTATCATAGCCGTCCTGTTGTCCTTCATCTTGGTAATCTCCTTCATAGTCTAGCCATAGGAATAGCCAGGGACAAAGCCATGAGTACTCTTTAGGTACTCGCAAACTATCACTAACAAGTAAGATAGTTCTAGTAGGAATGCTAACTCTAAGTTTAATTGTGAAGTTAAGTTTGAAACCTAAGCTGAGTTCAGAAACAAAGAAAGAGAAAATAAGGTTTGAAATCACCTAAGTGGGAACTTAGTTGTCATAGTCACAACTCTGTTGTGGTCAAGTCATGTCACAATTCATTTCATAAGTTATTTTGAAAACATCTGGCAATGGAACAATATGGCCATTCCAACTGTCCATAACCGCGGACGCGGTTATTCGAATAGTTTGACACTCTGCAGAGGTGGTACACTTTCAACACAAGTTTCAATACATCTGTCAGGGATAACCCTGAATCATCATACTTAGTATGCAGATAATCAAACATAACATTTCCTTTACACGCTCTAGTATAAGCACCTCTCCTATGAGTATGGCCTCCCAACCATGACCATCTGTCATCTTGGGCACTACATAGGTGGACAACATTGAGAGGTAGCCTCAGCTCAAACCTCTCCCACGAGGGAACTAATACTAATGCATATAAACTTCTGGCTAAGCCTTACCCAATTCAGGTATTGTGGTTGTACGGTAAAATTGGAATGGTATCGCATCCGAACCCAACCATCAGTTTTATAAAAGGGCTAAGGCTCATGCCTCAACATTTTCATCATCATAAACCATTTGTGTTTCTCAACACATGTCAAAACATCTCAATAGAATGACTCATCATTCCAAGGTTTTCACAAATCATTTCCACCAAGTACTCCCATCTAGAGTGAATCAAGTTTTGGGTTTTGTTCCAACTACTAAGTTGAGAGTGTTCACTAATGTGGGATGCTAATCTCAATCTCATGCCATAGAATGACATCTAAGTCTAACTAGATAGGTCAAGTTTTATACTCTTTATGCTACCTTTAAACAAGTAAAGGACTTTGGGAAAGTAAAGAAAGTAAAGCTTGGAAATAAAACTTGGAATAGGTATAAGTCCAAAATAGTATAACCAAAGCAGGCCTAATTCATTTGCTTAGGTTATCTAGCTTACAAGAGTTAGCTTGCATTGTTAAATGATGGCTTGCTAGGTATAATACTTGCAAGTGTTAGCTTGCCAATAATATCTTGCCTTGGGTAGTGCAGTGGTTGAAGTTTTCTTCCTCCTCTTGGTAGAACTCCTCCTCCTCGAAAGCTTGGTCGGTACTATCGTCTATAAATACATACGGAATACACAATCACCAAACAATACTTAACTTGTCTACTTAGCACACTAAGACACACATTTGATGATCTATTATCATCACAAGCATCACAAGGTTTAATGAATTAGCTTCATTTATTTTATTTGAGAAAAGTAATTTCTACTCATTGAAAAATAACTAAGATTTTAGATTCTCCAATTAAAATATGGGATCATATGGACACATGTCCTCACCACATATTCTAACATATGGGAATGTGATTTAAGGGTTGGATCACATTTTAATAAGTTTAAGTTTAATAATTAATGAATTAAAGTGACTAGAAATGCCTATATAGCATTATTTTGGTACTAGTCCAACGTCACTGCATGCAAACCTTAATATAATTACATATTCAGATAGGTATGGTTAAATGTGACTTTTGAGAGTTGGAATCAACTCAAAATCTATTTTGGTTGATTTTAGAAAAATGTTTGAATGTGGAAAAGCTTATGTCCTGTTATTTTTACTAGGAGAGATCTCTAACTCTAAATGATTTAAATCCAATGGTCTTTGATAGAGACTAAAATTATCTTTCCAACAAAATTGGAATCACTCAATTTAGATTTGTAAAACTCCCTGAATTGATTTTTAAACTAAGGGACATATTTGATTTTAAGTCTAAATAGAAAAATCCTAATTTGAATTAACTAGGTCAGCGCGGGAAAATAAATGGGCCGGCCCAGTGGCGCTCCGTGGCGCAGAGAGCGACTGACAGGCTGGTCCCGCATGTCAGTGGCACTTAAAACCCGAAGCAGTATGGGGCGATCAGGACCACACGATTAGAATACGATCTAACGGTCCACAGCCGTCGTCGACGACGGACTCATCGCCGGCGAGACTGAACCCTAGCGCGGTCGGTGGGGGTCTACTGGGGACGTACCAGGGCTCCAGCTAGTGCGGCGAGGCAGGCAAACGAACTGGTGGACGACGGCGGACTCAGGCGAGGTCGCGACAGGGGCTGAGGTGGACGAAATCGACGATCATGTCTCCTCCTCTGCAGCGGCTATCTCCGGCGGAATTCCGGTGATGTGCTGCTCGAGCGGCTTCGGTGAGAGAGGGGAAACAGTCAGTGGAGAGAGGGGAGTGGAATGGTGTGGCGATTGAGGCTGGGGGTAGCCTCCTTATATAGGCTCGACGGTGAGGCAGTGAGGTATGGGCGCGGCTCGTCGGTGACGGTGATACAGGGGGCTACCGGCGTGGGCGAGGTAGGCGGACGGTGGGCGGTCTGCTGGCGGTCCTCTACGGCGTAATGGCGATGCTAGGGGCGGTGGCAAATGGTCAGGAGCTTCCCGCGCTCTGGGAGACAAAGGCGGTGCTCGACATGGCTCCCGGCGACTGTGGGTCGCTTGGCGGTGCACGGCCGTGTCTGGCGGGTTGGTGTGATCAAGGCGGAGCAGCGTGCGTGATTTGGTGTCGAGGCATGGTCTGTGGCGTGCTGGCAGCGAGGGCGCTCTGGCGTGCGCTATGCATAGCACAGAGAGAGAGGGCAGCTACTCTGGGGTGGTCCAGAGGCTGGCAGTGATCGAGGGGTGGACAGATGCGGTAGGGTTGGGCGGAGCTAGTGGGCAAGCTGGAATGGCGCGGCGCGGTCTGCTGTGAGCTATGAATGCTCGGCCGACGGTGACCAAGTTTGGGCGGCGTGCCTCTTCTGCTAGCGGTGAAGGGGGAGCTGGTTGGAACAGGGGGAGATAGGGGAGAACAGAGAGGGTCGAATGGGGGACAAAAGATCAATTGGCAACAGTATTAGTTAGGCCAGAAATTTTGTGCATGACACCTGTTCGACACAATGGCCGCATGAAGAAAATATTTGAATTTTTGGAAGATTTTTGGTGCAGTGATTCATCTTATGCTTAAGCATCTAGGTTTGCTTGGGATTTTGAAATGGAGTTCATTTGAGTGGTTTTTGAAAAAGTGGTATCTAGACATATGAACTAGATTCAATTTTCAAATGTCATTTAAAAAATTAGAGTTTGAATGTTTTTGGGAGAATACAAAGTGGGCCTTGGTACATCACTACTTGTACTAGCAAGGGGTGCAAAGATCCACAATTGTTTCTGTTGGAAATTGAGTGCTAGGAATACCCAAAGTAGGCTAGGTGATTAAAATGGCAAAGGTGACCATTTGCTTATTAAATTCTTTTGGATTTCTTTTTCTTTGGGATTTGCTTGGGGATGATCTAGATGATGTGTAATTCACCTTAGAATCATTTTACAAACAATAGATCACTCAATCATGGCACTTCAAAACAACTCCTATTTAAATGCACACACATATGAATGCTTAAAGATTTTTAAATGGAAAAGTTTTTGTTAACCCTAAATTGGGTAGATTTGATCTTGATCACTTGGATTAAAGTTTTGGGATGTTATAAACCATCCACGCTTAAACAAAATCTCGTACCGGGATTTAAGAAAGAAAACTAGGAACTAAAAAGATCTAGGAACTCGGTCCTAATGTAATCTTCTCGCTCCCAAGTGGCTTCTTCTTCGGTATGGTTGCTCCATTGAATCTTGAGAAATTTGTAGATTTGATCTTGATCACTTGGATTAAAGTTTTGGGATGTTACACAAATATGCATTTCACATATTATACATTACAAACAACATCATTGGTACAACGTCATTACAAGCCATACCATTTAGGTATTACAACCTCATGTGGATGTTATCCCACTTATTTAGTTACATCAAGTGCTCAGACTCAAACTTCCGTATCACCACGGGATACTCCTCCTCAAGGTCACGCTCCCCAGAAGCTGTGACGTTCATGCTACATACCCGGAGTACAACCGTGCTGACGTGAAATACGACGCACCGTCTATGAAACGACTTGCCTATTCAATGGATGATACTCAGTATCAGAAGTATCCGGACTTGACACATCATCTAGCTGAAGTGTGTCCATACCTTCCAACTCATCTGAGGTATCTTCAGAAACATCCTCATCATTGTCTTCTTCAATCGCCTCCTGCATCTTGACTCTAGAGTAATCAACAGAATATTCCGCTTTCGGTGCTCCCCGAGTACTCTGCTAGGTACGATAATCCTCATCTATAATTGGATAATGCACGTTATTCAGAGTAGGATAATGTTCTGGTGACTCAAACTCCCTTTCTTCAGGATCTTCCTCATCGGACTCTACATCCTCCATGTGGACATCCCTTCCATCAACGGAATAAGACCTCACTCCCATCCGACTAGTTTGCCCGATATCCCCAACTGAATCTTCCACAGGAATAGGATTCCCGGCAGATCCATCCATTGATCCGTACCTCCATCCTTCGGAGTTTCCAATAGGTAGTTCCGAGTCCTTGGTTCCCCAAGAATTCTGTGGTACTGGATGACTAGTACCCTCATCAGGACATCTAGTGGGTTCTGGCATAGGTGAATAAGGATATGGTGTGAAAGATACTGGATCTATAGGTATATCCTTAAAAGTTGGGCTAACCCTACCCACTGATTCATTCTCCAATTGATATGCTAACTTCTCCCTTTGTTCAGGATTGGTTAAATCCTCTAGCATATCAATATGATCCTCCATAATAACCTGATGTGTCTTATACAAAGACCCAACCATCAATCGATATTGATCCATAAACTTGGAAGCTAATTTTGGATACTTCTTTACCAAAGTAAGATGATCTAGAACTGGCTCCGTGTCTATAGAGTCATGAGGAATCACGGAATATGTGCTTCCAGCTAACTCTTGTGCTTTGTGCTCCCGAACATTGGATATCGCCTCCAAAATAGCAACATGGTATGCTCCTAGGTGGCTTCTACTTTCACCCATAGGTAAATCGTGATATAAACCAAGCTTTTTTGGTAGTTGGATGCTAACACGATATTTGGCTAACATTCGCCAATGATGGTATGTCATGGTAACAATGCACCGGCCTGACAACTACTCTGACTTGTTGTCTTCAGCTCCATAGTGTATCCCATAGTCCAGCCCTTCGATTCCACCGGATAGGTCCGGCTCTTCATAGTAGACGTCATTCTGGACCTCCGTAGCATACACCTAGTCATCCTTTTGGCCCTCAAAGCCTAGAAAGGGGTTCAAAGGAAAGGGTGAGTAACAGTGTTACCCAGCAAGTTCACTATATGCAAGGTGGGAAGTTTGATGCTCTAACTACCACCTTGGACTATAAGTCCTCGGTACTATGCAGTTTTGGTAAATGTTTCTTCAAAGATTGATTTTAATATCAAAAACTATACCCATTAGCCTTCACAGGTTGACCAGAACTTCATGGAGTTCCTTTCCTGCCGCATTCGTAGCTCCTTCCCAGAACAGGGAGTAACATGTCACAGTTCTTACACTCTACAGAGGTGTGTTGCTTTACCCATAAGAGACCAAATCCTTGTTGCACAACTTGGCGTACTTTCCCGTCCACAATTCCTTGATGTGGGGCCCAGTAGATGATCCAAGCCAATCACTGCCCCTCTACGCGATCCCGCATGAAGAAACGACCTCCCTAAGGAGATATACCTCTGTTAACCCCCATATAGGCAGATATAACCCTGGCAACCCCTTGGAGAATCCAGTGAGCATATCATGTCCCTAGCAACCCCCATATAGGTAGATATACCTCCGATAGCCCCTCACGGAAAGTCTAGACACCAATATCGCGGGGAACTAGGAGTCCCACCCATCTGCTAAGTCCCCGCAAGGAAGCTACAACCTCACGATAAGGTCATCCATCCATGCAAAAGGAAGAAGATCCAGCTGACTTCTCCTTCCCATTCTAGATCTCATGGTTAACGCGTAATATACGGTGCTAGAATCACTGATGTCATGGGTGATTAAATCCTAGTTGTTTTGCAATTGGAATCTTGGATTCCCCTGCAATTCTTAGTATTTATCATCACTTAGGATGATAATAGCATTTCATTTTTAGGGAAAATACTTATTTTCTGTCTTTTATAGAACATAGGTGATAACATACAATTTTCAAATACTTTCATACTCTTCAAAGGACATGAGCAAGTGATGAACTTGCCTTATGACTGAAAGGTTGTGAAGTCGGATACTTCCACCTAACCTTGAGCTCCGGTTTCTACAGAAAACCATTATTACCCGGTAAGGACAATATTTAAAGAAGCAATATGCAATGCATAGTAATGTCATGCGATGATTTATTATTTTCCTTCTTTGTGTGTTTTATCCACCATATAAAGGTTTTATGTTTCTTTTAATTAATAAAAGAAAAATATTATTCAAGAAATCATTAATTCATATTATTTTGATATTTAACATTACTATAATAACTAGTATTATTCTAAGAGTTTAAAAATGAATTTATTTAATTTTTAACTCTTTTAAATATTTAATTAAAATTCCTTTAAGGAAATAAGACTTTATTTTTATCACACTTGATTTACATTTCAAAAATACAAACTAGTAGTTTTCTATAATAATACTTCCCTTTAGGATCTTAAAAATGAATTTTATTCAATTTTAAGTGTTTTGTGTAATTTTATAAAATTCCAGAAGCAATATATTAGTTCATAATAACAGTTCTAATTTTAATTACCAATAATTCTTTCTATTATTATTTTTGAATAGAGGATACTTTTAGGAGTTCATTGGTATTTTATTTATATTTTTAGGATTTTTTTTGAACCTTTTAAGTCCTAGGGGTATTTTGGTCTTTTAATAAATCATTTAGACTTTTATTTTAAATATCTGGACCAGGCCCATTGGGCTGGGCTAGCCCAGCCCTAACTAGGCCCACCTGGACTGGTCAAACCCTCTCCACTAAGGGGTACTGGACCACACCGGTCCAGTACGCACCCCTCACCTCTCTCACTCTCTCGTGTTCTTCCTCGCCCCGCTGCGGTGTGGTGTCGCCGGCGCTGTTGCTGCTTGATTACCGCCTCCTTGGGCCTTCCTAGCCATCGCCGTGGTGCATGGCGAGGTAGTTGGCGCCGCTCTGTTGACCGGTCCTGTTCGATTCGCCTCTGGACCCTTCTCCCATCCAGGTTGACTCCACCCCGAACCCTAGGGTTTGGTGGCTATTCAGCGATGTGGTGTTCCGCCGCCTCCGTGATGCTGTGCCATGGCTCTAGTGGCCTTGTGGTATCGCCATTGCTGCACGCGTGACTGTGGACGCCGCCTCATGGCTCGGCACGGTTTGTAGCGCCCTCAGGTGTTCCCCGTGCCGTCGTGTGCGCTCGTCGGCCCCTCTGCTTCCTCTTCTAAACTTCAGCGAGGACTTCAGGTATGTTCACCTCTCTCTCCCTCTAGTACTCCCTTGCAACTCTATGAGTGCCTATGGTGAGAAATCCCTACTTAGGGTTCATCCTCTTTGTTAATATTTTCCCTACTAGTGTTGTGATTACTAAGGCAGTGAAGGATTTAGGAATAATTGATGGTGATTAGTTTGTGCAGAAGTACTATACATTGGTGGTCTTTGAAATTGCTGATAGTGGCTCTGTTAACTGTATCCTTCTATAATATTGAATTACTATCACTTGTAATCTTTGAGTACTATGACTCTGATCTATGCTGTGAGTGGATTTGTTCCATACTAGAACATATAGTTGGCCTTCTGTTCAAATACTACTGATGCTTTCATGTTGATATCTTCTTATGCAAACTTAGAATGATTCCTAAATACTATGTTAGGAAAATGATTATGTATTCTTTTGAAATCAATGGATTATGAAATCCCTGGTAGAAACTGCTTGGTTAGGATGAATCCTTGTGAAACCTTTATTTGAATGGTACACAAGCCTATTCCTGATATTGGCTATTTCTATTTCTACTCTAGAATGTCTGAGAGTTGAGAAACTTTATTTGATGGATTAGCCTGTGGTACTCATTAACTTCACCAAGCCTATGTGCTGGTCTAAGGCTATGCTAGATAAAAACCTTCTCAAGTGTGCTTTGGTAATCAGTTTAAGACAATGATTCTTATAGCCTTTAAGAAAATGATTTGATAATCCATGTTGTGTATTATAGATCCTTAAGATTAACTAGTTTCTGAGGTGCTGTCATCCATTGGATGTGCCCAGAAACATTCATTTAAGGTTCTTGTATATGTGGATGTAAAAACATGTTTTATTCTCCAAGATCAATGATGCATAGGCTAAGATCTTGGAGTGGTTTGCAAAGATTGATTGTTTGTCTTTATTTTAATCTCTTCTGTGATGAATACACCCTACTTGGGTGTTTTCTGAGAAGATATTATATGAAACAACACATGCTTATCTAAGATTTAACATGTGATGGTTTTGTATAAACTCACCACACAACTTGCTTGTTGGTGATGTTGTGGTGTTGCTTGATGTTGCTGGCTTGATCTTGGTGGCTTGATCACCTCCTGGAGCCTGCTCGTCATACCCCAGGTTCTGATTCTGCTCCTCCTTGCTCTTGTGACCTTCTGCTTGTCCTTGTTATCCTCCTGCACCACCCCTCCTTATGTCACCATTTTGTGGTGATCTGATGGTTGATTTGATAAACTAGCTGGTGTATTTGTTTGGGAAGTGTTCAGGATCACTGTGTTCTTGTTGTGTTCTTGAGAAGATGGAGATAGAATGCAGTCACTAGCAGCTTCCACAGCTAAGTGTTCATTTTGACTGTTTGGACTGCTGCTGCTATGTCGACAACACAAAGCATGTAGTTAGATGACTAAGCCGCCTTGCTGCTTGGCTGTGTATAGATCAGATCAAGTAATCTGACTTTCACTTCCTACCCTTTTACTGGTTACTGTCCTGGTGAAACTTACCCCTCTCTACTTGGCTTCTAAGGTGGCATTAGAGCTATTTGCTTAAAAGAACAGGTACTACACATTGGTGAAACTTGCCCCTTTTTTAATTACTCTACGTTGTAATATGAACAGTGCACTTCACTGCTCACCACTGAGAGTATAACTAATCAACTAATCTTTTGTTTCTATTTGAGTGGTTTATCCTATTTTGCAGGAACAAGATCTGGATTGCCAAGACTTAGTATAGGAGTAGATAGGTAGTATAGATTCTTATTGTAATCTTATTTCTATTCTCTTTGTAAAGAATCTTGTAATAATATTCCTTTGATTCAATAAAGATTCATTTTATTGGACTCTATTCCTTGTAATATTCTGTTTTGGTGTAATTATCTCCATGTGTAATATTATTATGGAATAAATAAAAGAAATAAGAATTCATTTCTTATTTGAGTTTTCTGGTCTTAAATTCATATTGTTCTTTAATTTATATCTATAATCAAACAATGTTAATACATCATTCTAGAAAACCACTTTATGTTTCTAACTTCTAAATTTCAATTTTTTGAAATAATTTAAATTTCAAATTTGTATTCAAATATTTCCCCCAAAACACAATAATGCCTAAAGGTGCATGTCAAAATTTATAGCAATCACTTCAGAGAGCTATTCCTACCTCTGGATAGTGAAAGAAACTCTGATCTCCTTAGGTATTTATTTGGCAAAAAAATTACCCCGATTTTACAAATGAATGCATGCATATCCACAAATTCCTATTTCTACCCTTCGTTGGTTCCTAAATGCTGGCATGTTACAGTTGGTGTCTCCAACCAGGACTAAAGATGAACCTCTAGTCCCGGTTCAAAACACCAACCGGGGCTAAACATATTTCCTGCCATGTTTTCCCGCCCTTTCCCTCCGTTTCCTGTCACATTTTCCTGCCACCCTTGTTTAGTCTCGGTTGGTGTCTCCAACCGGGACTAAAGATGGAGACACCATCCGGGGCGAAACATATTTCCTGCCATGTTTTCCCGCCCTTTCCCTCTATATATAGGTCGGCGACCGTCATGACCACCACACATCCACACATTCCCCACCGCCTACTTTATGAAGCCCCTACGTGTTTGTCCACGACTCGGCGGCAACGACGGAGTACTGGGCTCTATGGCTTAAGCCGCTGTTCCCATTTCCTCGCTGACCCATCATGCGAAAGGTACGCCGTTAGAGTGAGTGCGCCCGCGCTCCGCTCCTTCGGCTATCACTTGAACCACTTTCTTTCTTCATTATTACCTATGTATGCAGGGAGCTTCACGCCAGCATCGGGGAGGAAGGGTTAAGGATTTACCCGGTGTGAGATATCGCATTATTCGAGGAATCCTAGATGTTGTCGCAGTAAAGAATCGTCAACAAAGGCGTTCTAGTGCGTCGGGCATGTCCGAGGCTGGGCTCTGCTGGGCTAGCACTAGGACGTGCTACCTTCCGGGACGCATAGCTTGGTGAGGAATTCGGGTCCCGTCGGCAACCCGGAGCTTCTTTGGTGGTTGTCGCATGGTCCAGGAGCAGTGTAGAGGGAGCCGGCCCCCGAGCAGGTGGTACGGAGGCGTGTTAGGGAGGAGGACAAGCACATCCGCCGCTATATGTATGCGTTGGAGGTCAGGTTTTCCAATACCTGGCAGCTTCTTCAGGGACCTCACTCGAGCTATGCTCCTGTGTTGGTTCCTTCTCTTTGGGTGACCACCTCCCGCGGCTCAGAACCCGGTCGTCGACGTCCAGTTTGATTGAGCAAGATGTATTACATGAAAGGGGGGCCTTTATGTATCAAATAATTTTTTTAATACATTACATAGATTTATGTCTCAAATAAAAGGTTTAATACATTATTACACATCACCAACATCTAGTGTTGTGGTTTTCTTCTGCACCGTAGGCATGGAGAATCTTCATCATTCAACAGGATGCTTGGGTCAGTTTTCACTTTGAAGGGCGGAATTTCATGAAACTTATTGTAATCTTCTGACATGTATGTCTTGTCATTCACTCCCACGATGTTTATTTTCCCTGAAAGAACTATGTGGTGCTTTGGCTCATCATATTCTGTATTCTTTTGCTTATCTTTCATTTTTCTCGGTTTGGTAGACATGTCCTTCACATAGAAAACCTGAACCACGTCGTTGGCTAGGACGAATGGTTCATCCATGTATGCAATATTGTTGAGATCCACTATTGTCATGTTGTACTTTTGGTCTACATGTACCCCACCTCCTATCAGCTTGACCCATTTGTGCCGAAACAAAGGGACCTGAAAAGTAGGTCCATAGTCAAGTTCCCATATCTCCTCTATGTACCCATAATATGTGTCCTTCTTCCCATTTTCATCTGTTGCATCAAAGCGGACACCACTGTTTTGGTTGGTGCTCTTTTTATCTTGGGCGATCGTGTAAAATGTATTCCCATTTATCTCGTACCCTTGGAAAGTACATATAGTCGAAGATGGTAACCTGGCCAACGAGTACAACTGATCTCCAACAGTGGTGTTATTCATGAGATGTGTTTGCAACCAACTGCCGAAATTCTTCTCGTGTTCCCCTTTAATCAAGGAGTCAGGCTTCCCTGGGTTTTCAGAGCGTAGAATATTCTTGTGTTTCTTGATATACGGAGCCACCATGGTGGAATTGTGTGGAACTGTGTAGTGTGCTTGAGTGAAAGAATGCCCGTCCCTACATACCATTGATTTCCTTCCTAGTGTTCCTTTTCCAGTCAGCCTCCCCTGATACCGAGATTCAGGAACACCAATCGGCTTAAGGTCCCGAAGAAAGTCAATACAAAACTCAATGACCTCCTATGTTCCATAGCCCTTGGAGATGCTTCCTTCTAGCCTAGCACGGTTATGAACATATTTCTTTAAGACTCCCATGAACCTCTCGAAGGGGAACATATTGTGTAGAAACACAGGACCGAGAATTCTAATCTCTTCGACTAGGTGAACTAGGAGGTGCCTCATAATATTGAAGAAGGATGGAGGGAACAACAACTCGAAGCTGACCAGACATTGGACCACATCAATTTGTAACCCTGATAGACTTTCTTTATTGATTACCTTCTGAGAAATTGCATTGAGGAATGCAGATACCTTCACAATGGCTAGTCGAACATTTTCTGGTAGAATTCCCCTCAATGCAACCGGAAGCAATTGCGTCATAAGCACATGGCAGTCATGAGACTTTAGGTTTTGAAATTTTTTCTCTTTCATATTTACTATTCCCTTTATATTCGATGAGAAGCCATACAGAACCTTGATACTGAAAAGGACTTCAAAAAAGATTTCCTTTTCTTCTTTGGTAAGATTGTAGCTAGCAAGACCTTGAAACTGCCATGGATGCTTGCCGTCTCGTCCTTTATGATGCTGCTGGTCCTCCCGTGCTGCCGGGGTATCTTTTGACTTCCCATACAAGCCCAGGAAGCCTAGAGTATTCATGCAAAGATTCTTCGTCGGGTGCATCACGTCGATTGTAGAGTGGACCTCATGCACTTTCCAATATGGTAGCTCCCAAAATATAAATTTCTTCTTCCACATGAGTGCGTGTCTGTTGGTGTCTTTCGGAACAGGTTGTCCTCCAGGACACTTTCCAAAGATTACATCTAAATCCTTGACCATACCAAATACATTAGCACCAGTATGGGGGACATGCTTCGTTTGGGTTTCTGCCTTGCCATTGAAATGCTTGCCTTTCTTCCCTAAGGGATGGCTGGCAGGAAGAAAACAACGATTGTACGGGTACACAATCTTCCTACATTTATCCAGATATATACTTTTAGTCTCATCTAAATAGTGTGTGCATGCATTGTATCCTTTGTTCATCTATCCTGAAATGTCACTAAGAGCAGACCAATCATTGATGGTTATGAACAACAATGCTTGTAGGTCAAATTCCTGCTGTTTGTGCTCATCCCACACACATACACCTGGTTTGGCCCACAATTGTAAAAGTTCATCAACTAATGGCCTTAGGTACACATCAATGTCATTACCGGATTGCTTCGGGCCTTGGATGAGCACTGGCATCATAATGAACTTCCACTTCATGCACAACCAAGGAGGAAGGTTGTAGATACATATAGTCACGGGCCAGGTGTTGTGACTGCAGTTTTGCTCCTCGAAAGGATCCATGCCATCAGTACTTAGACCAACCCATAAGTTCCTTGCGTCACCAGCAAAGTCCAGGAAGTCTCTCTCGATTTTTCTCCACTGACGACCATCAGCAGGGTGCCTCAATATCCCATCTTTCTTACGGTCTTCCATGTGCCATCGTAATAACTTGGCATGCTCTTCGTTTCTGAACAAATGTTTCAACCGTGGTATTATAGGATCATACCACATCACCTTGGCAGGAACCCTCTTCCTGGGTGGCTCGCCCTCAACATCACCAGGGTCATCTTTTCTGATCTTATACCGCAATGTTGTTCATACCGGGCATTTATCCATATTCTCGTACTTCTCACCGCGGTAGAGGATGTAGTCATTAGGGAATGCAAGTATCTTCTACACGTCTAATCCTAGAGGGCAGACAAGCTTCTTTGCTTTGTACGTACTGGAGGGCAATTCATTATTTCTTGGAAGCAGCTTCTTCATTATTACCAGCAACTTTTCAAATCCCAAGTCAGTCACACCGGTCTCTGCCTTCCACTTCAGCAATTACAGTATGCCACCCAGCTTCTTTTGGCAATCTTCACAAGTTGGGTACAACAATTTGTTATGGTCCCGTAACATCTGCTCGAACTACAACCTCTCCATTTCTATGTCACAGTCTCGATTTGCATCAGAAATGACCCGACCAAGATCAGCGGGCTCATCTGGTTCTCATTCTTCATCCCGTTCTTCTTCATTGTCTTCCATTGCGGTGTCAGCGTATTCAGGGAACATAGATCGGTAGTTGTCATCATCGTTCTCTTCTTCATCGCCGTCTTCCATCATAAACCATCTTTCTCTGTGCTTGGTCCAAACATTATAGCCGGACATGAAACCGGACCGAAGCAGGTGGCTCTGAATGACTCTTGAGGAAGTGTGAGCCTGCTCATTCCGACATTCAACACATGGACAACACGTAAAACCATCCCGCCGCTTGTTTGCCTCGGCCACAAGGCGAAAAGAATGCACGCCTTCTCTGTAAGCATCAGAGCGTCGGTCACCGTACATCCATGGATGGCTCATCTGCATCATACAACCATATATATCAAACGATGCTCAAATTAGTTCCATGCGGTCTAAATGAGAAAATAGTTGTTAACCTTTTAGGACACTTCGAAACAAAGAGGAGAAACCTTAGGTGTGGCTTAGGCACCTCATATTAGGTTTGTCTTGTGTGAACTCAGGTGGCATCGCTCTCATAGGCATTTCATCGAGCACCTCTAGTGCATAAGAGAGAAAAACCTAGCACAAACTTTTCCACACCTTCCCCCATGAAAAAGTAGAGGAGATCTGTGCAATATATATATATATGCCAGCCCATTAGTCCTGGTTTGAGAGACAAACCGGGACTAATGGGTGTGCCAGGACCACGCAGCAGGAACCATACCCTTTAGTCCCGGTTTATATCTCAAACCAGGACAAAAGATCTCTTACGGACTGGGACAAATGATTTCGGGGGATTCTGGTCGTCCAGCTCGTCCCATTAGTCCTAGCCCTAGCCACGACCAGGACTAATGGCCCTAACCAAATGCCCTTTTTCTACTAGTGTGTGTGTTCTTTTCACAAACCACATATGGATCCACTAGAGTCATTGCATGTGTGTTCTTGTCCTAAACCAGCACTAGAGTCATTGCATGTGTGTTCTTTCGATAAACCACATATGGATCCACCAGAGTCATTGCATGTGTGTTCTTTTCATAAACCACATGGATCGACCAATTTCATTGCATGTGTGTTCTTTTCAGGAACCACAGCTAGAGTCATTGCATGTCTGTTCTTTTCATAAACCACATGGATCCAACAGTGTCATTGAATGTGTGTTCTTTTCACAAACCACATATGGATCCACCAGTGTCATTGCATGTGTGTTCTTATCCTAAACCAACACTAGAGTCATTGCATGTGTGTTCTTTTCCTAAACCACATATGGATCCACCAGAGTCATTGCATGTGTGTTCTTTTCAAAAATACATATGGATCTACCAGTGTCATTGCATGTGTGTTCTTATCCTAAACCAGCACTTGAGTAATTGCATTTGTGTTCTTATCATAAACCACATGGATCCACCAGTGTCATTGCATGTGTGTTCTTTTCATAAACCATAGCTAGAGTCGTTGCATGTCTGTTCTTTTCATAAACCACAGCTAGAGTCATTGCATGTCTGTTCTTTTTCTAAACCACACTATATCCACCAGAGTCATTGCATGTGTGTTCTTTTCATAAACCACATGGATCCACTAGTGTCATTGCATGTGTGTTCTTATCCTAAACCAGCACTAGAGTCATTGCATGTGTGTTCTTTTCCTAAACCACATATGGATCCACCAGAGTCATTGCATGTGTTTTCTTTTCACAAACCACATATGGATCCACCAGTGTCATTGCATGTGTGTTCTTATCATAAACCAACAATAGATGCATTGCATGTGTGTTATGTTCCTAAACCACATATGGATCCACCAGAGTCATTGCATGTGTTTTATTTCCATAAACCACATAGATCCACCAGTGTCATTGCATGTGTGTTCTTTTCATGAACCACAACTTGAGTCATTGCATGTGTGTTCTTTTCACAAACCACATATGGATCCACTAGAGTCATTGCATGTGTGTTCTTTTCACAAACCACATATGGATCCACTAGAGTCATTGCATGTGTGTTCTTATCCTAAACCAGGACTAGAGTCACTACGTGTGTGTTCTTTTCCTAAACCACACATGGATCCACCAGTGTCATTGCATGTGTGTTATTTTCATGAACCACAGCTAGAGTCATTGCATGTGTTTTTTTCATAAACCACATCGATCCATCAGAGTCATTGCATGTGTTTGCTTTTCACAAACCACATAAGGATTCACTAGAGTCATTGCATGTGTGTTCTTTTCATGAACACAGCTAGAGTCATTGCATGTATGATCTTTTCATAAACCACATGGATCCACTAGAGTCATTGCGTGTGTGTTTTTTCACAAACCACATATGGATCCACCAGTGTCATTGCATGTGTGTTCTTCTCCTAAACCAGCACTAGAGTCATTGCATGTGTGTTCTTTTTCTAAACCATATGGATCCACTAGAGTCATTGAATGTGTGTTCTTTTCACAAACCACATATGGATCCACCCATGTCATTGCATGTGTGTTCTTATCCTAAACCAGCACTCGAGTAATTGCATGTGTGTTCTTCTCATAAACCACATGGATCCACCAGTGTTATTGCATGTGTGTTCTTTTCATAAACCACAGCTAGAGTCGTTGCATGTTTGTTCTTTTCATAAACCAAAGCTAGATTCATTGCATGTCTGTTCTTTTTCTAAACCACATATGGATCCACCAGAGTCATTGCACGTGTGTTCTTTTCATAAACCACATGGATCCACCAGTGTCATTGCATGTGTGTTCGTATCCTAAACCAGCACTAGAGTAATTGCATGTGTGTTATTTTCCTAAACCACATATGGATCCACCACAGTCATTGCATGTGTTTTCTTTTCACAAACCACATATGGATCCACCAGTGTCATTGCATGTGTGTTCTTATCATAAACCAGCAATAGATGCATTGCATGTGTGTTATGTTCCTAAACCACATATGGATCCACCAGAGTCATTGCATGTGTGTTCTTTCCATAAACCATATAGATCCACCAGTATCATTGCATGTGTGTTCTTTTCATGAACCACAATTTTCATAAACCACAACTAGAGTCATTGCATGTGTGTTCTTTTCACAAACCACATATGGATCCACTAGAGTCATTGCATGTGTGTTCTTTTCACAAACCACATATGGATCCACTAGTCATTGCATGTGTGTTCTTATCCTAATCCAGGACTAGAGTCACTGCGTGTGTGTTCTTTTCCTTAACCACACATGGATCCACCAGTGTCATTGCATGTGTGTTATTTTCTTGAACCACAGCTAGAGTCATTACATGTGTTTTTTTCATAAACCACATCGATCCAGCAGAGTCATTGCATGTGTTTGCTTTTCACAAACCACATATGGGTTCACTAGAGTCATTGCAAGTGTGTTCTTTTCATGAACACAGCTAGAGTCATTGCATGTATGATCTTTTCATAAACCACATGGATCTACTAGAGTCATTGCATGTGTGTTTTTTCAGAAACCACATATGGATCCACCAGTGTCATTGCATGTGTGTTCTTATCCTAAACCAGCACTAGAGTCATTGCATGTGTGTTCTTTTCCTAAACCATATGGATCCACTAGTGTCATTGAATGTGTGTTCTATTCACAAACCACATATGGATCCACCCGTGTCATTGCATGTGTGTTCTTATCCTAAACCAGCACTTGAGTCATTGCATGTGTGTTATTTTCACAAACCACATATGGATCCACTAGAGTTTATTGCATGTGTGTTCTTTTCCTAACCAGCACTAGAGTCATTGCATGTGTGTTCTTTTCCTAAACCACATATGTATCCACCAGAGCCATTGCATGTGTGTTGTTTTCATGTACCAATGGATCCACCAATGTCATTGCATGTGTGTTCTTTTCATGAACCACAACTAGAGTCATTGCATGTGTGTTCTTTTCATGAACCACATATGGATCCACTAGAGTCATTGCATGTGTGTGCTTTTCACAAACCACATACAGATCCACTAGAGTCATTGCATGTGTGTTCTTATCCTAAACTAGCACAAGAGTCATTGCATGTGTGTGCTTTTCACAAACCACATATAGATCCACTAGAGTCCTTGCATGTGTGTTCTTTTCATTAACCACAACTAGAGTCATTGCATATTTGTTCTTTTCATAAACCACATGGATCCACTAGAGTCATTGCATGTGTGTTCTTTTCACAAACCACATATGGATCTGTTAGAGTCATTGCATGTGTGTTCTTATTCTAAACCAGCACTAGAGTTATTGCATGTGTGTTCTTTTCATAAACCACATGGATCCACCAGTGTCATTGCATGTGTGTTCTTTTCATGAACCACAGCTAGAGTCATTGCATGTCTGTTCTTTTCATAAACCACATGGATCCACTAGAGTCATTGCATGTGTGTTCTTTTCACAAACCACATATGGATCCACTAGAATTCATTGCATGTGTGTTCTTTTTTCCCCAAAGCACATATGGATCCACCAGAGTCATTGCATGTGTGTTCTTTTCATAAACCACAGCTAGAGTCATTGCATGTGTGTTCTTTTCATAAACCACATCGATCCACCAGAGTCATTTCATGTGTGTTCCTTTCATAAACCACATGGATCCACCAGAATTTTGCTATAGCAATAGTCATCTATTTACAAACGCCAATAGGGATAAGAAAGACTGACATTACATAAACTGAAATAGCTTAAACCACTGCTTTTAGAAGAATCTCTTCCCCTCCTATAGATAAGAGTTTTTCCTTCCATCCATTAATTCGTTGTATAATCCGCTCAATTAAGTGGATGAAACAATCACTTCTATCAGTCCCGACTAGAGTGGGAAGACCCAGATATTTATCAGAGAGAGCTTCTGTGTCAATATGTAGAACTTCACAAATATCTGCACGCACAAGCACATGTGTGTTAGGGAGAAAAATATACTTTACTTAGACAAACTCACCAGTTGTCCCGAATTTGCACAATAGATATCAAGGACTTGCCGTAAGGAAGTTGCATTATTCAAATCCGCCTTCATGAGAATCAAGGAACCATCAGCAAATAATAAGTAAGAAACTGACGGTGCATTTCTGCACACCCTAATCCCATCAATGCCACCAACACCTTCTTCATGCAGCAATAGACTCGATAAACCTTCAACACATAAAAGGAACAAATATGGGGAAAGAGGATCCCCTTGCCTAAGTCCTCTCGAAGGAGAAACTTCTCCATTTCTTCGGAATTAAACCGCACCTGGTATTTCATAGAGCTAACACATGCCATCATCAGACCAATCCATCTATCATGAAAACCAAGCTTTCTCATCATGTTCTCTAGAAAACCCACTACACTCTATCATAGGCTTTATGCGTGTCTAGTTTTATAGCACGGGTCCCAGAGTTACCTGATCTCTTATTTTTTATGGAATGTACACATTCATAGGCCACCAGAACATTGTCAGTAATAAGACGGCCAGGAACAAATGCGCTATGTTGGAGATATTATTTCAGGAAAAATAGCTTTCAAGCGGGCAACCAACATTTTGGAGATGATCTTGTAGATCACATTACACAGACTAATATGCCAAAATTGAGTAATAGACTCTGGATTATGTACCTTAGGAATGAGGACCACAGTAGTGTCATTCCAGCCATCAGGTATTACTCCATAGGTCATAGCTTGGAGAATTTTATTAGTGATCTCTTCACCACAGATATCCCAGAGGTTTTTATAAAAACCGCATGTAATCCATCCGGCCTAGGTGCCTTAAAGTCCCCATACTGAACGCAGCTTTCCTCACATCCTCCATGGAAAACGGAGCCAATAATCTGGCGTTCATCTCAAGAGAGACCTTCGGCTGCACCTTACCAAGAATGGTTGGATCTGTATCTTGCACTTCGGAAGTGAACAGGTTAGCAAAGTAATGGAGAATGAGAGGTTTAAGCACATATGTACCTTCTACCTAGACGTTACCGTCTCTTAACTTTTTAATTAAGTTCTTCTTGCGACGAGCCGAGGCAAAGTGGTGGGAAAACGCAGTGTTTCTGTATCCTTGTCGCAACCAATTAGCACGTGACCACTGCAACCATTGAACTTCATCATGTTCTAAGAGCATTTCAATTAGATCAGCCAACTCCTTTGCCTTCTCTTCATTTGTAGTATTCATTGGCCCATTCATAGCGTTACCTAGCTCCCTCTAGGCTTTCCGAAGTTGCTGCTTGGGCCTCTTAAGGAACTGATGGTCCCAATCATGCAGGGCAACATGCAAGTGATTAAGTTTTGCCATGACACCCCATCACTAACCACAGCATTGGCACCATCCCAAGCCTTCTGAACAATCTCCCGAAAATCCTTCTCCTGCATCCATTTGGCTTCAAATCGACGGTGTCAATTTCCTCGTTGTTGGACCACAGGAGGCTCTGTGTCAAGATAAATCGGTCTACGATCAGAACGAGCAAATTCCATATGGTGAACTTCAGCTTCCAGGAATAATGTTCTCCAAGCATTATTAACGACCACACGATCAAGACATTCTCTTATTCTTCGCCTTTTCCAGGTGAAAGGTTCGCCCACAAAGCCAAGATCACTGAGTGCACACTCCCACAGAACATCCATGAAAGCTTGCATATATGGTTGTGGCCTCGGTTACCCCCTTCTTTCTCATGCGAGTATAGTATTTCATTGAAGTCCCCAATAATGGCCCAGGGAAGATCATGCTGGTCGTTTAGATCACGAATGTTATCCCATGTTTTATATTTTTCCTCCCATCTTGGTTCGCCATAAATCCTAGTCAGCCTCCAGGTCTTTTCTGGGTTCTCGACCACTCGAACATCAATATACTTAGAGTCCTCATAAAGTTGTTGTATAGTAAATTCTCTTTTCCAGAACATAGCAACACCCCCACTACGCCCATTACTCGGTTGAACTATCTTGAAATCCATCTTCAAACGTGTCTCCGTAAACAGTCTGCCGGATAACTTTCTAAGTGTGTCTCCGACAAGAACAACACATCAGGATTACATCTCCTTTGGACATCCAAAAGCGCTCGAACTGCCGGGCCATTCCCCAAACCCCGACGGTTCAGCCCTAATGTCCTCATTGGACCCGATGGTACTCCTCGAGGGAGCCCGCCGATCCTGCATTTCATTGACATTCACAACATCGCCAGTTTTATTTCTCTTCGGAGCCCTAACTTGATTAGGGCTAGTAGGTAATACCGGTTCAAACTGATTGACCATCATCCCCACTCTTCCTGTTTCCTAAGCCAACGTAACCACCATGTTAATATCAGTATCAGTAGAATTTGCATTACGATCCTCTAATATTTTGTTGTATTCATCCTCACTCATATCCTTTGTTCCATCTTCTCTATTTATGAGCAATGGTCCAGTTCTACCAAAACTAAGACCACGTCCCATAGAAGAAAATCCTCTACCAGAACCACACCGACCCCCTCTTCCACGTGTTGGTCTACCTCCACTACGAATTCTGCATTCAGCGCGAAGATCTTTGAATACCAGCGCATCTGGGGCATGCATCGCATCTCCATGATCCTTGAATTCATGTCCCAGGTGATCACATACCTGACACCAGTTAGAAATATTTTCATACTTAACAAAAAAGTTCCCTTTTGCCTGCTCTAATCATCTAAACACTAGTTTCAGTGGTTTCCTGACATCAATTTGAACCCTTGCTCTATAGAAGTTCCCTTCAAAATCATCTGATATTGACTCATTTGCTATCCACAGACCCACCTTAGATGCGAGAGATTTAATCATTGGTGCATACCCAACAGGCAGATCGTTGATCTGAATCCACACATTAACATGGGAAAGCTCAATAGATGAAGGCTTAGTAAAACCATCATACGGCGCTATCACCACCGGATTACCACGAAAGCTCCAGGGCCCCCCTTGCATAACCCTCTCCCAATCACCAAGGCAAGAGAGCTAGAAGGTATGGAGGTTAGCATCTAGAGTTTTTGTTTTCACCTCTTGAGCAAGATCCCAGGCCGATTTCATATTCTTGAAGAACCAAAAGCTTGAGTATTCTCCCTCTGTAAAAACTCTAGCAATGGCTAGCCATCTCGTCGCCTCAGCCGGCGGCGGTCCTTCTTCCTCAAAGACAACATCATCAAGGTCTTCTTCCCTGATTCCCATCCTCTTCATCATCACAGCTATATCCTCCGACGTCCCAGCAGATGAACCCGAGGACCCATTCGCCATGGAGGAAACCGATCTACTCAGAACGAGAGACCAACCCTAAACCCTGCGAAGAGCCCCCAATCGGCGAGCCACGGCCGGGGAGTAATACCAGGATCACCCCAACGACACGAGTTCACCAGATCGGAAAGGAGTAGGAGCGCAGGAACAGAAGCTCAACACCGGCTGCCGCCCGTGAGAGAACCAGGAACCCTAGCTAGAGGGAACACAATATTATATTGCTTTTAGTATATAATAGATTCTACGAAAACTTTTTTAGAAACAAGCATATCTTGCAAAATATAGTATCCCTTAAATTAAACCAATAAAAAAGACCACGGTGCATCGGTGTGCACAATGTGCTAGGACAGTCAGTACTGTTGAGACAGATGGAGTAGGACGGCTGCCATTGAACTCCAAACTTGACGCAGATAAAGCCAGAATTAATGGTCAAAGATTTGGTCACGCAGGAGGCATGAACCAATCTTTAAAACGTTGCATGCGACGTCGGATTCGCGCAGACTCACTTGAGAGCAAGTACAATAAGGTCCAGTCAGCAGACTATAGGACTTTAAAATAGTATATTTGTGTTTAGTTGGATGAGAGAGAAGAAGAGAGAGAAGAGGAGTGAATGCTTAGTTAAGAGCCAGCTGCAGCACGTGCTCCTAGGCACTATGTGAGAGTGAAAAGTGGGTCATACATTAATAAAGTACTTATTTTTAGCTCTAACTATTGTACATATTAACTATTAGATTACTTTAGATGACATGAACATGGTTTATAGCCAACAGCTGGCTCTACTATTGCCCCTGCTCTGAAAGCAACTCTGTAAAAAGCTTCACGGTGCATGGTACATAAATGAATGTGTTTAGAGATAGGCTGCGTTACTGAAACGGGACAAGGGCAGCTAGCTAGCCCAGTAGTCAGAGCTGCTAGTCATTCGGACTCTTGTGCTAGGCAGGCTAGCTAGCGCGTCCTACTACCGTATAGCTTGCGCTGAAACTCAAGAGGTTCAGTGAATTTATGATTCATGGATCTCATGTCAGTGTAAAGTCCATTTCCAAAAAAAAAAAATGTCAGTGTAAAGTGATCTCGTCAATGGTCAGAGACTCCCAGAGTACGGTGCAAAGTTCGTGCTCCTCAGCGCTAAACTTGTGATATTTTTAAGCTATAATTAATAATCCATGGTCGAGCAAAACTTCTGATATTTTACTCAGTCGTGGCATGTAATCCCCTCGTACCAACGCAAGAGGTTTGGATCCGCCCCTGGGCACAGGGCATGTACTAGTATTTTGCGCACACACTAAACTAAAGAAGCTGTGTGTGTATTTTCCGTTGGCGTACGTGTACTTTTCTAGGCACAGAGCGACAAGGCATTTCCAAGATTGACGTGATCAACATACGTGTGATAACGTAGCATCGTCACTTCTCTCTTGAATCTGTTTGACGGATCGTCGATCTGCGAAGATTTTGTTGCCCTGGTATGGTATATATCTAAAATTTGACAAGTAAGATCTGTCTTTTCGATCGCTGCCCAAACGACATGTGACTTGGACTCGTCTCCTCCCCGCTACAGTGTCGGAGGGCGATTCTTTGAGACTACCTAGTCAACCCACCTCGCCTGCGACGATACGCTGGTTCCCCTTCCCTCCGTCAGCCGCTCCGGTGGCGGGAGGGTGGGGGAACCCCGGATCTCGTCGTGTATATAGCGTAGGAGTGAGTAGGTTGCTTGCCAACGGCGTCTTGGAGGCGGTGGCGTCGGCGGTTGGCGTTTTGGGGTCGTCCTCTTCCTCTCCGGTGGCGGCGCTCTCTGGAGCTTCGGCATCAAGCGGACGACCTGCTCCCGTGCTCGCGGTCCTGGGTGACCGCCGTGCACGTTCTATACCCGGCTGGATCACGGAGCGGCGGATCTAGATCAAGATCCCGAAGCTGCTGATGTTGAAGACCGGCGGTGCTGCTGTCTTGGCGCAAGATGGAGGCTCTCAGGAGTTCGAGGTTCGACGACTTCCCGTCCGCAGGGGGGCATCTTCGATCCAAGGTTTGGAAGATGCTGCGGCGGCGCGCCATCGGCATGTCTGGTTCCTCGACGACGACACCGAGTTTCAGGAGGACCAGTGTGTAATTTCTATCTTTCTGGAGTGTCTTTCTGTAATGTCTGGTCTTTAATATAATCAGTGGTTTCCTGCAAAAAAAAATGTGACGAACTCGCCTCAAATTCATGCACCGCCTTGTGCATGTGAGGTCCATTTATATATCTACATGTAGAGTAGATGCTGATTGGAGAGAGAAATTGAGAGACAAGTGCTCCAAAAGGAAGCTAGTAGGGAAAATACTTGTGAATAGAAAAGAAACGGAGAGACAAGGTGGAGCTGTGCTCGCGTGGATGGTGGCCACTCCCACGTGACAGCCACTGCACTCCCCCGGACCTCGGTGCCGTGCCCATGCCCGGCCCAGGGCCAATGCAACAAAACAGCCGCTAGCTCGTCGTCGTCGAGTCACCTTTTTCGATCTTTTCCGTCTTCCATTGCATATAACAGATTTTTAGTTTTTGTTCCCGGCAATGATCACATGATGGGGACATTTGATAAGCCGGCCATCTCATAGCTAGCGATCCACTGGATACGAAGCAAGCTGTATAGCTAGCCAAAACCGCGGGAAACAACTTGCGATGAATTCGAACGCGCGCCCCACCGACCGTTCATTCAAGCGCAATCATATTATTTCCCAGATGGACCCGGCGCATGCATTGCATGCATGCAGCAGAATCTCTATCCGTTTGTTTGAACCGAGCCGAGATGAAGAGAGCTTTCCCGCGCGCGCCCATAGCTATTGTGATCCTGGAGTACTACTGTCTACTACTGTGCATGGTCGTGGTCCACGCCCGCACGTTCATCTCCCCCTGTCTTCAACTTCAACTTTTGCTTTTGGCGCCATCAGCTCTGCTCCATTATTCTCTCTACTACATCCCCTGTTCCCGCACATCGCATCGCGCCATTATCGCTAATAATGCCGCGGCCACAAGATCGATCCCACAGGTCGGACGGCACATGGGAGCACTGGACTATCCTCATTACTTACTCACACTAAAATAAAAGGGGTCTAGACACGCTGCTTTCACAAATCTAAAACATCTTATATTTTGAAACGGAGAGAGTATTACCCGGGAGTATATAGTATTTGTGGTTTTCTACGGTGACCAGATCAAGTATGTACTGTAGTGAAACTACTAATTAACCCTACCAGGTTTATTATCCGACCAACTTACCATTGGTTAATTACCATATATTGGCATATACTGGTGCAAAGGGAGGGAAAAGACCAGACATACCCAGCTGCTAGCCACCGTGCTCCCACATTCGCATGTCCCTATGGCTCAAAATATATAGGGATATATACGACGAACCAGCACTAGCACGCAGCAGGGGAACTTGGACCCAAGCCTTGATTTTGGCATGTGTGGCGATGTGAGCTCTGATGGGTGTCCTCGTAGCTGCATTCATGCATGCACGTACGACTTGCCACCTTTTCCATTCACCGGGAATAATGGTGTCTCAATCATCGATACTTGGAAAGAAAAGTGACCCTTGCACGTGCCAAAGTGTTTTCAAAGTTTGCTTCATTTTGGACCATGTAAATTGTCAAATCAACGACGAGCTGCATGCCTAGATAAATTTTTATATCCAGAAAAGAGAAGGAAATTGCAGCGGGGGGCCTTAAACTTTGTACCTAAGAACAGTTTACTTCAACAAACTAGTAAAAACCAATCATACTCATACAGCAACTTGTCCGGCGTGTTTAAATCTAGTCACGCGTACAACTTGGCAGGGGTGTTTAAAGTTTTTTTCTTTTCTTTTTCAGAATTGGGTGTTTAAAGCTAGTAGTTGACAGCCGTGCATGAGTTAAGCCTGCAAACATCTACTCTATCCGTGTGTCCAGATTCATCCAAATCTTGATAAACATCTACTCTATCCGTGCAGGAGTATGTTTGCTAATACCTACCCCCTCCCCCCCCCCCCCTAACAAAAAAAAGAAATTGTCCTGAATGCCACAATACATGCCATCGAAAAGAAATCTTATACGACCTAGGTGTATGGCTCCAATGGTGGACCAACTCTACCGTGCGACACCTGGCGTTCCGAATCTCAAAGCACACAACCAAACTAATCCTTAATTTCCGATTCCTCATGTGCTTCTCCGCCATGGCACGCAAGTGCATCTCCTTGCTGCCACTGCTGCGATTCCCTGCTTGTTGGGTTCCGGTTCCACTGCTCCGGTGATGCTCGGGCTCTCCCTATGCGGCCATCTCGCCGCAACGTCTAGGATCTTGCAGGAGCTATGCACTTGCCAAGCTCAATTCTTCCGTGATTTGGAATCAGGATTTGGTTGCAGTTCATCCGTGATTTAGAATCAGGATTTGGTTGCAGTTCTTCAACGATTTGGAATCAAGATTTCGTTACCGTGAGAAACAGGTTTAGCAATTGGAATCGGGATTTAGTTACAATTCTTCAAGGATTAGGAATCGGAAATTAAGGGATTAGTTCAGCTGTGTGCTTTGAGATTCGGAACGCCAGGTGTCGCTAGACAGAGTTGGTCCAGCCATCAGGGTCGTACAATCCAGGTCGTATAGGATTTCTTTCCCATGCCATCCTACCTGTGAGGTCCTGACTTTGAGTGCTAGCGCCTGCTCCTTTGCCGTACACACCAAAAAATCTTTTATTGAACTGCTTGGAGGGCCCCTTGCTACCATCCAAGTCGCATTCTTTTTGATTCAGCTCGTGTGGGTGTATTCGGACCAGATTTGAGCCGGCATGTCAAGTTGTTGTATGAATCTAATCGGTTTTCAACTTGTTGGATAAAATGTACCCATGCATGGGCTAAGTTTAGGGTCACTGGTGTGATTTACTCCCCAAAAAACCCTACTGAGTATATTTTGGGAGAACTTCATATCATTATCCACGTTACTACGTTTTATGATTTTTTAAGTACTCCGAGTCTTTTACGACTAGGTTCTCTGAGTTTCATCTTAACATATCATATGCATTTCTCCTGCATGGTTGAAAAAGAAAAGAACCGAGTAGTGTTGCGTCTGATTTTTGTAGACGGCATCGGTCTGAGTGGAGCCGGCTGCGTCATACGTGTAGCAACGTTTAGTTCTGAAAAACCGTTTCCATGACGACACCTCTTGCGAGTCAGAGGATCTAAATCCAATGATGGCAATAAGTGAGTGACGACCATGTCCAAATCTCGAGGGAACGGTGTCTAGTGGATGATCTTGGATTCTTGGCATTCCACTCACTATCGCAAAATTAAAAAGAGAAAACGCTAGGGATCACGCATGCGGTAGAAACCGCGAGAAACGATGGTGCAGCAACGGCATCCACTTTCCTCCAGGGCACACGGGCAGGACTAGCCTGCAAACCAACATCAATCTATCAGAATTTAGAAGCCATGTAGATTTTCTTCTTTCATGCAGATCTGGTAGTACAGCACCTGGGGAGGGGGAGGCAGATGAGAGGGAGGGGGAGGCAGATGAGAGGGAGGGGGAGGCAGATGCTAATATTGTACAGCATAATCACAAACATATTAAGTTCGCTATAAGCAAAAAATATGATCGATGCAAGAAAAGTATGAATTTGATCGCGCACCATCGGCAGGGCGGTCCACGGATTTTGAAGGCCCTAGGACAACATGAAATCAATAGCCACTTGTTTAAAGTGGCAGAACTTCCCTAGGTTTAAGGGGAGCAATTTCAGAAAATTTCTTAAAGATATCTTTAGTATTTATAGTAGAATTTTAAACATTGCTCAAAGATTAAGCATGATTAGCATGAATTTTGGGAAAGAGGGATCAGAGTAGAGACATGGTATGCTATAGCTTAGGCCATCTATATATTGTATAATTACTCTGCAATGTTGGACCATAAGAATTGAATACTAATATGGTACATAAACAATTCTTGGTCAGGCTTCTAGCTCATGGGGCCCCTAGGCGAGTGCCCCTTTGCCCCGCCCTATGGGTCGACCCTGACCATCGGTAACGGTGGGTTGGCCGCTCTTGTCCTCACCGGAAGGCTGAGGCTCTGCTTACTACACACACTTGCTATGAGAATAATGACCTTTGTCTCTCGCGGGTGACGCCGGCGTTGAGCTTTTTCCCCTGATTTCTCACCTCTTCACCATTTGTATCTTGTTCTGAGACTGATCAAGGAGCGATCTTGCATCGCTTCCCGACCTTGGTTTGGGTACTATGTGAGGGAGAGAGATTTGGGGTTAGATCGCTATGGATTTTAGCATGTCGAAGGATCCAAAGAAGCAGTCAGTCGATGGGGTTGATGGATGCATCGATGAGATGATGAAGCAGCTGGGGATCACGGAGGAGGACCTGGATGACGTGGTTTTTTAAGAGGAAGGACCGTCACTGGCAGAGGCGGCGCGGTGGCTTGCAATCTCACGGGTCTTTACTGAAGGAGAATATTCTCACTTTTGGTTCTATAAGAACATGCGATAGGCATGGGATCGGGCACAAGAAGTGAAGATGAGGGCTCCGAGAGATAATCTGCACACTTTCGAGTTCGTGTGTTTGGGAGATTGAGAACGTGTCATGCAAGGAGGCCCTTGGGCCTTCCGGGGTAACCCGGTTTTAATTGAGGAATACGATGGTTTCGCCAAGCCATCGACCATAGATCTATTTCACTTTGATATTGGGATTCAGATCCATGATCTTTCGATCGGTTATGCACCTACGTTAAAATCCTTGGCATCCAAGGTTGGAACATTCATAGCATGGGAGGGCATATCCAACGACTTTGAGGGGAATTTTATTTTAGCGGGTTCGTGTCAAGCTGGATGTTAGGAAGCCATTAAAGAGCGTGGTCTCTATCTTTGGCGCTGGCAAGCATGAGCTGTTTCTTGTGAAATACGGAAAACTCCTAGATTGGTGCCAGGTCCGTGGATTCTTGGGACATGAGTATAAGGAACACGTACGGAGAGGGTATGCACCTCCCACAAGCCCTAGTTTTTTTAAAATCTTCGGTCAAAGTGGAGCATGCGCACCGGAGATCGTGCAAACCGTGGCGCACCGCACGGGGCCGCGCTAGCAATTTTTGTAGACGGCGTCGGTCTGAATGGAGCCGGCTGCGTCGTACGTGTAGCAGCCTTTGGTTCCGAAAATTCGTTTCCATGACGACGCCTCCTGTGAGTCAGAGGATCTAAATCCAATGGTGGCAACGAGTGAGTGACGACCATGTCCAGATCTCGAGGAAACGGCGTCCAGTGCATGATCTTGGATATTTGGCATTTCAAAAGAAAAGGAGAAAGCGCTAGGGATCATGCATGCAGTGTGCATGCACGAGCAAGCTAGGCAAGCCAAGCCAAAGAAAGCAAAAGCCCGGCCTAGCTTTTTGCAAAGCCACCGTGCATGACCATGCCCTTTACCAAGCAGATTCTTCAGCAAATCACCACACCTTCCTCACAGGTCACAAGCTCGCATGCGCGCACGCACGCAGTCATCAAACATGCCGTGAAAAGTCACTGGGAGATGACAGCTAAATCACAACGGTATCACTGGCGTCTGCCTGGTAACGGGTGCTGGCCGTCCGATGGCGGATCAAAGGCGTGGAGCATCGGCCAGTTAGTTTCCTACGAGGCCAGCTGACGTGAATGTGAACGGCAGTCGCTCCTGTGAGGCGAGAGAGCATCTTCGGCGGGCCGACTCAGACGGACGGTGGCTGTTCGGATGTGTTGTCCGACCGTACAGACAACGCAGCCTAACGGTGCGACTCAAACAGATCGAGCGGCACGGGGCTAGTCCGCGATGAACCATTTCAAACACAAATTCGAGCTGAGAACAGGCGTGTCGCCCTCATTTCCTCCCGGGCCATCCCGCTAGTGGGACACCAACCATTTGCACATCCAAATCGATCACCTCCCACTGCACCGAAACACCACGGCGCCGTCCCTAGTCCGTCGAATACCCAAATATTTTGAAATGTACTATTCCCTCCGACCCATATTAGTTGACTTGGGTTTATTTAGATTCGGATGTATCTAGTACTAGAACATGTCTAGATACATCCAAATCTAGACAAACCCACGTCAACTAATATGGGGAGGGAGTAGTATATTAATGTTACATGGGATATATAATTATTATAAACTATCCTATGATGACATAAAGGGTGTATTAGCTCAATTGGTGTAGAAGAAAATGTTGAATCATTTGGTTTAGTGTTCAAACCCCAAATTTGTGTTATTACTTTGTTTCTCAAAGTAATCGTTTTGCATGTAGTTTTGTTAAAAATCTTATAGAGTGTTTCTTCTACTCTTATGTTTTCATGGTAAGTCCATTAGTTAGAAATTTGTATGAAGTTACACATTTGATACTCTCATTTTAGTGACCTCATATGTTTCTCAAGCACAAGTATCCTTCACAGAGAGGGTTTCTCAGGAACATATAAGATATGATCATATAAAAATTGCACACCATACTCAAATCTCTAGACCACCTCCTACAGCTCTAGTAATATGTACAAAAGTTAGCTATAAAGATGTAGCACTTCAATAATTACATGATCCACGTTCCACTCTCATAAAAGTACTTAAGACTACGTGCTACAATTGAGCCTTAACTTGTAACCGGCTTATTTATATCTCCTCTAACTCAGCAAAAAATATTACTCTACACTAGTACAAACTCGTTACTTAGAGACAGTGCCTAAAGTCGGCTTATCCCTAAAATAAAAACAACCGGTTGTTCTAATAACCAGTCTCAAGGAGGAAATTTATTGGAGATGGATAAAACAACAAGCCGTCTCAGGTTTAAATCTATTGGAGGCGACCCGTAATAAAAACCGACTCTGGGTGACAAACTAATGGAGACGGCCATAACAAAAGCCGTCTTCGGGTGCCTGACTATTGGAGACTGTCCCTACTAGAAGCCGTCTGAGAGTGAGGAGTTCTTGCAAGCGGTCAAGACTAATAGCCGTCTCTAGGTCGTACATCTTAGAGACGTTTACATTTATGCACCTTCTGTGGTCATGTATCTTAGAAGCGGAATGGAAAACCGGCTCAGGTTGGTGCGCTGTTAAAGACTATGCGCTTCAGCCGGAACGAGACACTGGCTGAGGCCTACGGGCTATAACCGTCTCTAAGTATATAACCGTCTCTAAGTAACGTGTTTGTACTAGTGCTATTGTACTTGCTCTAACAATGTGGGTCATTGTCCTAGGAAAATCCATGTACTTCTTGGGTCTCGGCCATGTCATCTCCAAATGACTTGGTTCTCGAGGAACCCCACCCCCTCCCCTACACCTCCCAAGCACTGCATGCTTTCCTCCTGAACAACATCGACGGTGTTGCGTCAGCCACCTCATACACTTTCTTTGGGATTTCCAACGACAGATCAGAAGACGTTGGCATGACATAGTCAAAGCCGAACAACAAAAATACCTCACGAGTTATGTGATGTTGCCTTGACAACTTGCCTGGAAAATAAACCTTACAACCGTTGATTTGGATGAGTGGAAAACCGATGAGGCAATGTTTGAGAAAAACTTATTCCTGGCGACGAAGTCAACAACGTACGAGTGTCGCCTCCCAATGTACTCTCTGGAGAGAATCTATGGCGAACGACAGGTCCCCTAAGATAGAGAGGTGAGTAGGGAGAAAGGTTGGAGTTTTTTGTGCCCCAATTCGTAAAATAGAAGATACAATGTGAGTAAGAAGAGAGTTGAAGTTGGTCTCGGATAGAGCATCTCTAGCAACGCCCCCCATAGCACCCACCAAAGGCCTATTGGGTCCTGGCCCAAATATCGGCTCACACTTGTGCGCCCAAAACCCGTTGGAATATTTTCGAGTCAAATAGAATAGTCAGCGCGCCCACGACGACCCCTTAGTGCAAGGACTGGATTGGGAGCGCCAGCACATGACACCATGTTGGATTCGGCCTCGGGTCCCTACTGGCAGGTAAACATACACATTCCCCACCCCTCCACTCTCCCCATATGTCCGACCATCAGAATCACCATCGCCGCTGACGCAACCGCCTTCCCGTGCTTGCCTCCCTTTCGCCTACCTACCACCATAATTGTCCCAGTCGACGATGTCGACCTCACCGCTGCCCAGGATATGTGTGCTGTCGAGCAACGCACCTTCTGTCACCACCACCACACCACCACGTGTCTCCGGCTCCGTGCACGCCTTCCCTCTGTTGCCTGACATGCGGAGCTAGGACGACGGAGAGATGAGCAGTGTTTCTTGGCTAGGTCATGTGAGTGCTTCTCCCCCGTCGTCGTCTCCTTGTCACCATTTCTTTATGCCATTTAGGATTTAGGGTTTCAATTTCGCCATGTTTTCAGTGCATTTATGTTTAGCTTGTTCATTGGTTCACAGTACCTTGACATATATTAGGCCCCTTAAACCATCGTTGACCCTCCATGGACCGATGTTGCTCACCTAGAGGATGTTATTTCAAATGAGCTATGCCGTGTCCACCAGCGTGCATTGGAGAAAGTCATTGATTTCAAGGGGACAAACATAGGCCGACGCTTCTACGCTTGTTCACAACATCATGTAAGTATTGTGTGCTACTGCTCCAAGTCTACATGCATTGGTAGTGTTACAATTTTCTCAATGTTGGACACTGAATTTTGTAGGATGACATAATAAGTAGTGGCTTTGTGGGTTGGGCTGATCCTCACTAGCCTTTTCTACTACAATGTGCATTATACACTTTGTGGTATATCTATAAGAAGAGCAATAATTCGGGGATTGAGGAGAAGATTCAAAATGCTAAGTTGGTTAAGAACTTGTTTGAAGAGAAGAACAAGTTGGATGCCAAATACACTAGTTTGTTGGTGGATGTAAATAAGTGGATGGATAGCACCGAGAGAGGTGTTGTAGCAAAACATGGCAAAGTTGAAAGAGAAGTGTGTGTACACTGAGTTAGGCAAGATGGAGAAGGAGAGAGACTAGTTGCTACAGGAGAAGAAAAAATAGGATAAAGAAAAGATAGCAATGAGAGAGGAGAAAAAGGGTTAGAGTATATGTTGTTTGATCTTATCAAGTGATGCAAACAAAGAGAAGGTGAAGAGGATCAAGAAAATTTATGAGGAATAAAAATTTATGTAATAATTAGTTTGAATTGTTGTATGAGACTACTTGCATCTGTTTGAATTGTTATATGAGACATGATTTAGCTAAATGTTTAGTTCAAATATGCTTACATGCACTAGAATTTGAATTTGAAAAAGTAGTCAAAATACAAATGGTCGTCGATTCCCGAAGCCACCTTCTCGGCTTCCCACGCGGTTGCTTCACCGTCTGCGTCTGTATTGATGATGAGGTCTTCTTAATGCATGTGGGCACCTATCTTCCCCACCACATACGCCCTTCACTCACTTTCTCCCCACCCCTCGCCATGGATAGGCTCTATCTAAACTGGTACGAGGCCAGCGAGTTTTCCTGGTACGGCATCCTCTTGCCACCGCACACGAAGCTGTCGTCGGGCTTCGACATCATCTTGTGTCGGGTACCCGTTGTGCCTAGTCCCGCGTGGTAACAAGCTGACAATCAAGCTCGTGTACCGACGCTGCCAACTTGATGGCCTAGTACTCGCGCGACAACGAGTACTAGCCAAAGCGCTTCTCCAAGGAGCACAAGGCGACCCTCGCCATGTCGTCGCACACCGACGGGAGGTCCCGCCGCAACCACTCAATGCCGAGGGTCAGCGACGCTTCTAGTCTGTGACCGGCCGCGGGATCTACAATGTCATCTCCATGGAATGCTGTGAGGCGTTCATGAGGGAAGAAAACGGTGTTAGGATCATGGGCATCGACTCCGACAAGGAGTACACGGAGGAAGCTGGCGGGAACACGCTAGAGGCCATCGTGGACCAGGTCGATGACGATGACGAAGACTACAACACCAATATAGTCAACTAGATTTAAGGGCTTATGTCCATTTATTTTTTAGGCAGGATCTGTATTGGGGGCGACCATACTGGATGCCAGGAAGCCCCTCCCTATTGGCAAGTGTCATGTGTCCCCCATAGTGATGTGCCGACAATGCTGCTGGCCGCGATTTAGGGCGTGCCTTCCCCCCCCCCCCCCCCCCTCTCTGGTTCTCTACCATGGTCTATTATTTACTTTAATCTAAGGCTTAGCCATCAAGAGGCATGTGTCCATTTCAAAATATAAGATGTTTTAGCTTTATAAAAAAAAATCTAAATGTTTTTTAGTGTATAATTCGGAATGAACCTAAACACTAAATGCATTCACTTTATAAAAGTAAAACATCTTATATTTTGAAACTAGTAGTGTTGTATTTGATGGGAGGTCTATGTTTTTGGAAAGGTTGCGCTTCAATCATCATAGCGCGGGACTGACCCGTAGCAGAGTCAGAGATGGGAGGCTACTAATACCTATGCGAAACACAGCTCCCAAAGCCACCTAGGCTAGTTTCTGCGGTAATTTAAATAAAAATAACCCAAACTCGAAATAAATTTAAATAATAAACCTATGCCAAAACAATTTCATAGCGGCTAACCCTTTTCTTCCACTCCCGCCCGCGCGGCGTTGCAATCAAGCGTGCGGCTCCACCGCCAACAGCGGCGCAAATATGACACGCTGGCCCTGTGGGCCATGGCGCCGCAGCGATGCCACGCTGGCTCGACTCTGCAGCGCCAGCCAAACTAGCGCCGCACTTACCACTGCCGCTCCCGTCGGTGCGGCGCGGAAGCCCGTGCCACGCTGGCGCGTGGGCCCCATGTAGCGTTAGTGCCGCGCCACACGGGCTGGCGCCGCACCCAGGCCTGCCGCGCCGCCGCGCACGGCGCCGCACAAGCAGCATCACTAAGACGCGCGGGGCTCGGCCCAGCCCGGCCCTCTTCTTCCTCTTCCTCTCCAACTCCTCACAGAGAACAACCACTCATGGCGGCGGCTAGGGTTGACCTCCCCATCCTCTAATCCTTCTCCAATCTATCGATTTTGCCCGTGGATCTTGTTGTTGAGCACCCCCTCCAGTTATTTGTCCAAGAAATCCCCCTCTTTGTCCAATAAATCTCACTAATTTTGATAGTTTAGGAAAACCCTAGTTCATCCCAAAATCAAGACATATAGTTGATTTCTTGATTACTTAAAGGAGGATAGATATGTGGTAGTGTGTCTAGATATATATGTGATATGTGGAAACCCTAGTTCATCCCAAAATATTAGTATGTATGTTCATATATAGTGGCCACATAGAGATGTGCTTGTCAAATATTAGTATGTATGTTCATATATAGTGGCCACATAGAGATGTGCATGTCATATATAGGTATGCTTGTCAAATATTTGTATGTATGTTCATATATAGTGGCCACATAGAGATGTGCTAGTCAAATATAGTGGCCACATAGTGATATGTGGAAACCCTAGTTTATCCCAAAATATTAGTATGTATGTCAAATATATATGTTTGAAATTATATATGTGCTTGTAGCTTGAAACTATATGCTTGGAATAAATTTGTAGTATGTATGCTCATATAGATATGGTTGTTAGCAATACTTTATCATGTGGTTGTTAGCCCACATAAAATTTGCTCACATAGATATGATCATATAGAAAGCACTCTATTCATATTAGTATGCCATTTACAAATTACTCGCATTTTTAGTTGTACTTTCTTTTTTTAATTATATAGTATGTCGGAATCGGAAGAGGAAGAAACCCATGCCCCAACCTATGTAGAACCTGGATTTGTCGAAGGCACATCGCTTCTTGAGACGACGTATGATAAGCGTCATCGTGCCTTCCTGATGACCGAGCGGGTAAGAAAAATAAACCCAACTATTCATGTTGTGTTGCTAAAGTTTGATGGAGATGTTATAATCGAGTTTGTATGTGTGAAGACTCTTGTTCCCCTACGACTGAGGTATCACGGGCATTTTCAAGAGATGGTGCCATACGATGATCGGTACACGATGCACATCCAAGCGCTAGGACTGCTCCCATTCATCTATATGGTCAACCGTGGTACACCGCACATGAACCCTGCTGCCATCACCGCGCTTGTCGACCAGTGGAGGCCGGAGACGCATAGCTTTCACCTCCGTACCGGTGAGATGACTGTGACTCTCCAGGACATGTCCATGATCCTCGCACTCCCTATCCAGGGGGGATCCGCTCTGCATTAACACATCCTCTGACAACTGGCGTGACCGGATGTGTTCCCTTACTGGTGGTAAGTGTCCCGGTGATACTATAAACAAACAGGGGGTAAAATTGAGGGTCACAGCCGGGGCTACTTTCAAGTGGATATCACAGAACTTCAGTACATGCCCTGAGAATGCTAGTGATGATGAGGTCATGATATATGCCCGTGTTTATGTGTGGTATGTTATCACAAAGACTATATTTCCTGATGGTAAGGGCAACATGGCTCACTGGTACTGGCTGAAGGCTTTGACTAAAATGGATAAGAAATGGAGCTGGGGTTCAGCGGCATTGGCCTTCTTGTACCGACAGGTAATGAAGTGCTTACATTTTTCCCATCTTTACATGTGCTCTTTGAATGTCCCCATGATTAAACTCAGTTTGCTTTGGTGCGTAGCTGGACGAGGCTTGTCGAAGGACTGGTCCTGAGGCTTACATTGGTGGTCCATTGCTACTTCTCTCGGTGTGGATGTGGGAACGCTTTCCAGTTGGACGGCCCAAGAAAATGCCCGCCAAGGATTATATCGATGGAGCGAACCGATCAAGGTGGCCAACTTGGGCTTACAATTGGGACGTGGTCTCCAAGCCCCCAACCGACCTACAAGCGGCGTATATTAGATACACCAATGAGTTTGACAACCTTCTCCCGGAGCAAGTAAGAATTTCCAACTCATATATACCATTTAGCATTCCGTTCAACTACTTTACTTATTGAACTATCTTGTGTGTGATTAAGGTTGTATGGGAGGTATATGGTCCTAGGGACAATTTTGGTTGCGAGGATTTTCGTCTTAACCCGCAGTGCGACGCCAAATGTAATCTTTGGTACATGCAGTGCCCCATGATATGCATGTGGGTTGTTGAGATGCATATGTCGCAGTGGGTTATGAGACAGTTTGGTCTCTATCAGTCTACCCCTCCGGATTGGCAGGACACCGACATCGAGCTCCACCGGTAAGAATTGCTTCTATACATGTTTTCGAATACGATGTATGATAGTTGTGTGTGCTAAACAAATTGCGATTTGTTCATACACAGGTTGGACAGGCTTAAGAGCAAGAAGACGGACTGGGACAAGATTCACCAGAAGCACGTGTCTCGGTTTCTCATTTGTGTGAAAGAAGCTAAGAAATCAAAAAGAATGATCGCACAACCCCATTGTGAGGATGCTTTCAGTGAGTACCTCCACTGGTTTCTAGACATCGTGTTAAGATCCTACCGGATGCCTATCCAGAAGACATTGTGGAAGAGCCGCTGCCTGGTTTTGACGACCTAAGCAACCTAGAGTACAACCAGATTGTCAAAGAAGGGCGCCAAACCTCCTTTGCTCCTGTGAGCAACTTTGCGGTAAGTCAGATAGTATTTATTCGTGTTACCACCTCAATAAAATATATAATCCATGTCTTCATTTCCTTGCATGTCAGCGCACGGAGGTCCAGAAGCAGGCGGATGAATTGGAGGGTGCTTTAGAGTATCCAAAGAACAAGGAGGGCCATAACAAGTTAAGAGAATTCGTTAAGCGGCAGGCACAAAAGTTACGTCGCCTCGCGAATTTGCTTGGTTGCCGGGACCCCGAGGTTGCAACGTCGTCCAAGCAACGGGCCAAGTCGACATCAGAAGAGGAAGGTAGCCCCGAAGAACAACAATATACTACGGTATGACATAATATGACCGTTGTTATCCTTTAATCAATTGTCATGTATCACAACTCAACTGAGATCATTGTTCTCACTCTAAAGGCCGAAGATGAAGATGAGGCCGTGCCAGACGACATGCTATTGGAGAGGTACCGAGTACAAGCCCGCAATCAAACTAAGCCCAAGGTACGGTCCGCAATCAAGCTTAGCCCAAGGAACCCTCCAATTATCGAGTCCGAGGATGATGAGGAGCCGCGCCAGAAGATGCCTCCGAGAAGAGGAGGCAAGAGTAAGCATGCGAGAAAGTAGTGAACTTGTTGGAAGTGGACTTGTTGGATCCTATGTTGAAAGTTGACTTGTTGGATTCTATGTTTGTGTGAACTTGTTGGAAGTTTCTTGTGGAACTTGTTGGATCCTACGTTGGAAGTGGACTTGTATGAACTTGTTGGAATCTTTTGTGTTCATGTCGCAAGCGTTTATCCTTCTACTTCAATGTTGCATACACATTTTTTGTTCAATGTTGCGATATTTTTGCAAACTTAAGAAAAAATGGCGAACAGAAAGACTTAAGGGCACACTCCAGGCCTGCCGCGCCACGGGCGACGGCGCTGCAACCTCCAGGCCTGCCGCGCCATGGCCTACGGCGCCGCGCTTCTCTGTGCCGCGCCGTCCAGGGTGGCGCCGCACTCCTGGTTCTCGAAATAGTTGGAGTACTGACCCCAGGTCTGCTGCGCCATCCAGGATGGCGCCGCACGCCCCCAGGTTTGTCGTGCCGTCCAGGGTGGCGCCACACTCCTGGCCTGCCTCTTACCCCTATACAGACGGTGCGGCTGCCGCGCCAGGGCCAGGGAGGCGCCGCAGCAACACGTGCGGCACCGTCCAGGATGGCGCCGCACGCTCCCAGGTCTGCCGCGCCGTCCAGGGTGGCGCCGCACTCCTGGCCTGCCTCTTACCCCCATACAGACAGTGTCGCTACCGCGCCAGGGGCCAGTGCAGCACCGCAGCAACACGTGCCGCGCCGGCTAGGATGGCGCCGCATGCTCCCAGGTCTGTCGCGCCGTCCAGGGTGGCGCCGCACTCCTGGCCTGCCTCTTACCCCCCATATAGACAGTACCGTTGCCGCGCCAGGGGCCAGTGCGGCGCCGCAGCAACACGTGCCGCGCCGGCCAGCGTGGCGCCGCACGCTCCCAGGTCTGCCGCGCCGTCCAGGTTGGTGCCACAGCCTCTTGAGCCGCGCCTTCGAGCGTGGCACCGCAGCCTCACACTTCGAAATAACCCAGGGCTGCCTCTTACCCATATAATTCAATACACATATTTCAGAAATGGATCACATAATTCAATACACATATTTCAGAAATGGATCACATAATTCAATACATATAGTTCAGAAATGGATCACATAATTTAATACACATAGTTCATTCAGAAATGGACCACATAGTATTCCCATCCAATACGCATAGTTCTCAAAATAAGTTCAGCTTAGGTTAACACATCGCACGACGAAATAGTTCATCCCGAGCCTCGCCGTCTATAAGTCTAGAACACGAGGCCATTTTCCCTTCTTCTTGCGCTTCTCGTCTTCCTCCTGGGAGCGCCACACTGTTTGACGCTTCCTTTCCCTCTCCGCATCCCGAGCCTCCTTAGCGATGCGCTTCTCTTCCTCTTCTTGCTTGCGATGCTCGTCCTCATGTTGCTTGCGCCTCGCCGCCATCTCCTCGTTACGCACAGCTTCTTGGTACCGACGTCTAACTATTGCCCTATCGATCTCTTGGATAGTCTTCGTAGCTTCAGATTGCTCGAGGTCTATCCAAGTGTTGTACCTGCATACTGGAGGGGGAGACTATAAGATAATAGAGCATGTTATTAATATGATATGGAATAAAGGTTCTTAAATTAAATTGTTTTGTGCATACCGGTGGAGTCTCATATGGGTTGCGGGTACGCACGGGAGAGCGAGCATAGTTGGCACACATGAAGAACTTTCTTCCCCAAGTATCGGAATTATAGTCGATGGACTCCTTAACAATGCAATCATCTTCGCACCAACAAATTGGAACCTCCTTTCCATGGGCCTTGGATGTACGATATGCCCTCCGTGGCCTTTCTGCTTGATCGGCGCAAGGTGGCCTAGCATTGGACCTCCTCTTCCTCTCCTCATCTTCCTTCTCCTTTTTCTTCTTCATCTCTTCCTCTTCCTTCTCTTTTTTCCTCTTCCTCTTCCTTCTTCCTCTTCTTCTCTTCCGCTTCATCCTCTTTTTTCTCAAGTCGCGAGCAAGTTGAACCACCGAATCGAATTCACGAGCAAATGTCTCCTGCCGCTTCCTCTCTTTCTCTTCCTCAACTTCCTTCCTCTTTCTCTCCTCTTCTTCCTCTTTCTCCTTCCTCTCTCTCACCACTGCCAAAGCGTCCGCCCTCAACTTCGAGTAGTTCACACCATCCCCATCATTGTTCTTGTTGGCCATACCTATAATAAGGGAAAAGGTGAAAGTTAGTTAAGTAAGCATGAATGTGAACAATATTGGTTTGAAAAATGTAAGCATGAAAGATAGTAAAGTCAACATAAAAGTGTGATAATTTTTTCCGCCATACCTATGCGCATACGGATTTGGTCCTGCCAAATAACCTATCATACTAGCCGGATTTGGTCCACGCCCTCTTCCTCTACCTAGCCCAAGTGATCGACCTCTTCCTCTACTAAGACCAAGTGTTCGACCTCTTTGTTGCCTAGGAGTTTGTTGCCTACTAGCATGGTGGCTACTCCTCCCTTGGCTTGGCACTTGTTGGCTACTTGTCCCTTGGCTAGGAACTTGATGGCTTAGACCACTTTGTTGGCTTGGACCATTTTGTTGGCTACTTCTTGGTTGGCTAGGCTCATTTTGTTGGCTTGGACCGCTTGTGCTTGCTTCATTTCCTTTTGCTCTCTTCCCTTGTGTACAACTCCTAGCATTGTGCCCTTCACCACTACACTTGCCACAACGAGATCTCTCACGAGGCTCTTGAAATTGGTCGTTTCCCGATTCCCGCGCACCAGCACGGCCCCATCCGTCCATGTCACTTCTAAAACGTGTTGTCTTGCGTCTACCACGTTTAACCACTTTCCATTCCGGATGGGGCCATAGTTTCAATCCATGGTACTCCGGCCATTGTGATTGGTCAAGGTATGGATGAAATCGAGGAGCCTAAGTCATCTTCGTCTTCATGATAGAGAACTCGGACTCTCTAACGGTGCGCTCGTGATTATAATCGACATGGCGCTTCCGAGACGCACATAGCAAGTGAGAACAAGCGAGATGAAGCAACAATGGCCTTCCGCATGTGCAATCACAATTCCTTAGGGAGACTTTGATTGCTCGGCCTCCGTGTTGGACACCATCCGAAGTGGTTCCTCCAGGCTCGACCACTTGGTAAACGAGCTCATCGTTATCAAAAACCATGGCAACTTAGGAGTCCACCTTCCGTGACTGAAATGTCATCCAATCGTCAACCTTGGGTGGGTACTTGTACTTGTACTCATTTTTGTTCTATCCTGCAATTTGCTTATCCGTTTCAAGTGAGTAGTTCAAACAATAACTATTCAACTTGTCGAACGTGTATCGAACTATTGCAGTGACGGGCAATGCACGGACACCCTTAAGCACCTTGTTGAAGGCCTCTGCCATGTTGCTTGTCATTTGACCATACCTCCGGCCACCCTCATCATAAGCTCGTGCCCACTTGTCCCGGAGTTGAATGTGCCTACCGAGAAACTCTTGACCCTTCGAATCGAGTTTTTTGTTGTTCAAAAATCTGAGATATAAGTTTGTGAAACGCCGGTCCGTGAAAGCAAGACAACAATCTTGACAATCATCAGACAACTCTTTGCTCTTACATTCCCTATAGAAGTTGGAAACAAAATGTCTCATGCACCATCGGTGATGCAAAGGAGGATAACCGGGAATGTCGATCGTCACCGCATTGAGAATTCCTTGATGGCGATCTGAGATGACACATATTTCCCTATCAAGCGGTAATACCTTGGTTCTCAAAAGACGTAAGAACCACTCCCAATTAACATTGTTCTCCGTCTCAACCAAAGCAAAAGCCAAGGGAAGCAACCGGTTATTTGCATCATTTCCAATTGCAATCAAAAGAGTGCTACGGAACTGCCCGGTCAAGAAGGTGCCATCAATGGAGATTACCGGCCTACAATGTTCGAAGCCCCTTACACATTGCTCGAACGCCCAAAAAGCACGCCCAAATACTCGAACATTTCTTCCGTTACGAACCATTGTTTCGGGGCCATATGGCTCGACCACGTGAACCATGCCCGGGTTAGCATTGGCCATTGCTAACAACAACCGAGGGATTCGGCTGTATGATTCTTCCCAACCACCATACAACATCCTGAATGCGGCTTGCTTCGCCTTCCAGGCCTTCCCATACTTCACCTCATAGTTAAATAGAGCTTCTACAATCTCCATGACCATCTTGATGGTCATTGTAGGAAGTGATGAAATTTGGTTCGAAAGCCTATAGGCGAGGAACTCGGAGGTTAGCTGGCGGTGCTCGTGCTTCACATATTTGCCATCCACCCTTTTTCCATGGCACATGTGTGTTGACACACAGCTTGAAATGCACCAATCGGGCCCTCCCTTGTATGGTCTTGCCCGCACAATCCAAGGACATCCATCATCCTCGCATTTAACAGTGTAACGCTTCTTCACATCCGAGTGTACCACCGTGAATGGCCGATGATACCTAATAGAGAAGTCCTTGATCCATTGCTTAAGTTCCAACAATGTGGCAAACCTAAGTCCTTTTGAAATCCCGTTCTTCTCGTGGCTACCATCCCGGTACGAAGTTGGCCTTGGTCCAAGCACTACACCTTTGCCACCGTCAACCGTGGCTTCATCCGCTAGACTGAGATCGCACATCAAGGGTATCCGAGGATCCCTTCCCAATACCTTCTCGTGCACTTCGGCGTCATCTTTCGTGAACCCCTCTTCATCAACCTCTTGATCAGGGCCATCCGAGTCCGAGTCCGATGCATACATTCAAGAATATGGGATGTCGTGATCCATGTTCTCTTGTGTAAGATATAGGTCCAAATCTCCAAGAGTGTTGTCATTGAGCTCCACCTCGTCCTCACTGTCCTCGTACTCATCATTGTCCTCTCCCACTGATTCATCTTGGTTGTTTGAAACGGGGCTCACACATGTCCTAACTTCATGTTGTTGGGTCAAAGGAGGCTCAATAAATTCTTCTTGGTTAATGGGTGGAGGACTCCGAGCTTCATGTGGGGAGGCAACTTGTATGATACTCTTTTGCATATTATTATCAACCTTTTTTGTGGCAAATAGTTCAAGGGCTTTATCTTGTGATTCGGCCACCACTTCCTTATATGCAACCCAACGTTGCTCAGAGCTAATACGCATTGTCTTCCAACGATTGTGCATCCCAAATCCAACATTGTGCCTACCTTCCAACTCAACAACATCATTAGGATCAACCCAATTCAAATCTACTCGAACTTGGTGCAACACCTTGGGATAGGTAGGACTATGCTCGAACACTAGGTCAATCTCATCCAGGTCCGGCTCAATATTGCCTCTCAAGAATCCATATTTGTCCGTATGATGAACATGCACAATTCTAGCCATACCTAAAACAAGTATAACAAAACAACGGTAATAAATTTAATAAGTACCTATACCAAAATTTTGCACTAACAATATGCTCACAAAACCAAAACCAAAACATTATCTTAACCCTAACCCCAACCCTAAAAATCTTAGCTACCTACACAAGAAGGCTTAGTATACCAATCCTATACCAATACTAACTCTAGATATCTACCAAACATGCCATTGCTCCATACAAATTTACATATTCAACGAGGTTATAGATTTGGACGAATTTTGCAAAATATGAACAAATAACTTAAAATTTGTGGGTGAAATTAAGGGAAGTAGAGGAGAATACCTTGGGGAAGCGATTGGGCAAGAAATCCTCCGAGTTTTCCTTCGAATCTTGTGATTTTGGTGGAGATTGGACTAGGGGAGAGAGAGCCGCCGCCACCACCTTCTTGCTTGGGTGAAAATGGGACAAGAGGAAGAAGAGGGTCGGGCCGGGCCGAGCCCCGCGCGTCTTACTGATGCTGCTTGTGCGGCGCCGTGCGCGGCGGCGGGCAGGCCTGGGTGCGGCGCCAGACCGTGTGGCGCGGCACTAACGCTGCATGGGGCCCACGCACCAGCGTGGCACGGGCTGCCGCGCCGCACCCACGGGAGCGGTAGTGGTAATTGCGGCGCCAGTTTGGCTGGCGCTGCAGGGTCGAGCCAGCGTGGCATCGCTGCGGGGCCAGCGTGTCATATTTGCGGCGCCGTTGGCGGTGGCGCCGCACGCTTGATTGCAGCGCCGCGCGGGCGGGAGTGGCGGAAAAGGGTTAGCCGCTGTGAAATTGTTTTGGGATAGGTTTATTATTTAAATTTGTTTCGAGTTTGGGTTATTTTTATTTAAATTACCAGTTTCTGCCCCCCCCCCTCCCCTTCTTCTTTCCCGTTGCTTTCTGCCACCATGAGCTCCACGAGGATGCAGATTTTCAGGACACCGTTGCAACAACTCATGCTGACAAGCTATAGTTACTAATTATTCTAAGACCAGGTCGAAGAGGTACCGTAAGGCTGGTCATAGTGGGAGTATCATATTACTAGTATCATGCATATGATACTAGTGTATGATACTAACTCTCTAGTAGTTAGTATCATCTAGTAGTATCATAGTAATATTGTATTTAATTTTTTCTACAATCTCAATGCAATTGTGTGTATGAGATGTATTGGTCATTAAATTACCTAGTTTCACGTGCTATGATACGGTATCATATTATGATACTACTAACACCTCTCTCTTCATTAATTATGGTGCCACATCAGATTTTTGCCAAGGTGGCATGCATGACACTCCTTATGATACTCCCACTAGGGCTAGCCTAAGAACACAGAAAAAATTGATCTACTCTCAGTATCAAATTAGATGTCACAGATTCGTTAAAACTAGAATAAATCTAGAAACTATATTTAGTACTCCCGCCGGACCAAAATAGATATCGAAAATTTGTCTACATTTGGATGGATCTACACGCTATTTAGTGTATTCTACATCCAAATTTTCAAAAACTTGCGATATCTATTTTGGATAGGAGGGAGTATATAGATACATGACAAATTTAAGACATCTATTCTGAGACGAAGTTAGTACATTGTTAGGCTCACTTTGGTTGGACTTTGTTTGGTTGGACTGGTGGTAGTAGATGAAACTTGTGTCTGCTTTTTCGTTTGTGAGGGGATGTTCTCATTCCTGAACTCGTTTAGTTTCAGACAAACAGTTGGTTTTGTTTTTCTTTCCTGCGTTGTTTTTAGTTTTTCGCTGCAGTTCTATAAAAAGCCACTTGTTCTGTTATCTCTTGGTAATGGAACCTGGCTCTAGCGAGAGACATAATTATCACTGAAATGAATATATTTAGACATGTTTTAATATTAGATACGTTCAATTTAGCGATAATTAATATGAATCCGAAGGAGTAATAAAGATGTACTACAATAGATCATTTTCTTGAGAGGTATAATAAAAGTCATTTTAATAAAGTCATCACAATATATTCTAAAGACTTCCGTACAATGCAAAGTACCTAAAATGTCAGCCGGTCGCGGTCAAGGTGCTAATGGTGATAACGGCCGGCAAATGACACTACGATACCATCCTCTAAAATTACTGCAAATCATCACAATTTTTATACTCCCTCCATCTCCAAATAGCTATGGAAGATTTGTCTAAGGTTGTGTGCATCTCTTGGATACAAAGGCCAGGGTGATTCTGGTGAGCATGTGCTACTGTACTGCATCTTGATTGCATCTTTGCTATTGCCTATTGGCTCCAGTGACCAATGGGATGAGCATGTGCGATGTTCTTGTTCTGATATGCTGAGTGGAGCATAATTGCTCAAACTATGCCATGCAATTCCAAGGACAGATCTAAATATTTGCATTAGCCTACTGACCTAGCTAGCTAGACATGTACTGGAAATCTAATATCTGCCATTTGATTACTCCATCACTCATTAACAACTGGAGATTTGGCATGACATTCCTTCCATCCCATCCTAATGCACCAATGACAGATCTACTGTTCTAGGGCTACTTCTTTTTTACCAAGATAACAGTAGACTACCTCTCATGCAAGGACACACAAACAGCTTATTAACTAATGCATCAGAAAAGTAGAGTAATCACATAGGATGTAGCTGTAGATGGGAATTGCAGTAGCCACATCTGAGCGTAAAGGATATGCTGGTGCATAGGAACATCATGAGATGACCAATTAATTAGTGGCTAAGTTTGAAACCTACTCCGAATTTATTCTTCGCCAGGCTATGCAATAGGATCAAACCATTACTGCAAGAACCAGATTGTACCGGAGTCTAGAGCAAAGGTGACGCATTTAGTTACTAGAGCCAAAAGCTTTTTGACAATCTTTAAGAAAATTGGCAGTAGTAGTAGTATATGAAGTCGAGAGCTACATTATGGTGCAGCAGAAAAATGTTAACACCTCTGGAACAGTTTAGCTACTGTGTTGCACTGATTACTCTTAGATTAATCCACCGCCCACTTCCTGATTAATCTCTGGCAAGTAAAATAAATACTCCAAACAACAAACTTATGTACCCAAACTAGCAGCAAAAGAACTGAGGACGTTTACAAGAGGCAGAGTTGATTAGAGTTACTACTAGCATCTCTACTCACGTTTCCTAGGAGAGCGTTTTCAGGGTGATTTTTTCGTCTCGACGGCAAATTTTCGCCAGTCACGTTCCTAGGACACCGAATTGGTCCGAATTTGACCCAACTTTCATCCGGGTTTCCAGGCCAAACCCAGGACGCTGAGAACCGCCTAGGAACGCCGGACACAGAGAAAACGCCGAAAAAAAGGCACCCGCCTATGGCCCCGTCCTGTCAGCGAGTGAAGCTGAGTCGTCCTCGTCCCTTCGCCACGGCTCCCGTAACGGACCGCCGGTATGACTGCCCGTCTCGTCGACCACGTGTTGCCTTAATGGCGCGCCACCGCCGGCCCGCCTTCCTGCCATGTCCTCTTTTCCCGCCTTCACCGCGACACCCCTCCCGCCTCTTTCGGCAATAAATGTCGGCGCCCTCGCCGGTTCCCAGAGCACACCCTCACACCTCCCATTCCACAACCACAAGCTCCACCTTCCCCGGCGAAGAGAAGAACTCGGTGGTAGTAATGGCAGAACGTTTCCCCGGCGACCTGGCGGTGGCCAACGGCTTGGGTCGCCGTTCTCTGCAGCCGTGGGAGGCATGGCTGCTCTACGAGGCCAGCTACCCGGCGCCACCGGACTTCTGGTGCCCGTGCCGTCGGAGGAGGAGATCGTCGACGAGATCTAACTCGTCATCGCCGGCATGGAGGACCCAGAGCTCGCCGAGGACCCGGGGAACCTGGCCTACTGGGAGCAGTTTTTCATCGATCGACGGGAGGAGCAGCTCGCCGAATACGACGGTGTAGGCCCACCAGCGAGGAACAACTCGATGGGAAGGCGACGTTGGTGGAGCGCACACGGCTGCACGCTCGCCGCCGTACTGGAGCACATCCAGGCGGGGAACAACCCGCGGCTGGGGTATCCACCGCGTTCGCCGCCGACGGTCTCCCGGCGATGCGGCTCCAGCTGGATGCCGAGGAGGATGGCGAGTGGGTCATCCAGCTCGTCTTTTGCTTCGGCATCCCGATCATCTGGTTTGGCGCCGACGAGCTCGCTGGCACCGCTTCGGTCGGTCAAGCGAGAGGCTACATTGCCACCGCGCTCGCCGCCGCGCACGCGCTCGCTGGCATCGTTATAAACGAGTGCCGCGCGCCTTCGCCGCAGAAGTACCACCTTCGGCTGGCAAGGCTGAAGCCACGCACGCCGAAGAAGGAGTCGGCGGACTGGGCGGTGCCCGTCGACGAGGACGCCTTCCTCCTCAAGATGGCGATAGAAGCGTCGCTCGACGACTTGTCGCCGATGCGGGTTCGTGACGCGTGCGCCTGGTTCAAGGCGGACTGGGAGCATGCGGAGGCTGATCGCGTACGCCGGCTACACGAGCAGGCCAAGCTTCAGGCCGCACGCAGCGTTCGCCGCGAGAGCGCCTACCTGGGCGTGCCCTCGTCGTCCTCGACGACGACGAAGATGACGTCGGGACTTCGCGGCCGTGGCACTGCAGCGACGTCGGCCAGGGAAGCTCCCGGCCACCGCAGCCGCCGAGCGACGACGACGACGATGACGGGACCCAGGACGCTGGGTACACGGTTCTACCGCCACTTCGGCATGTGAACGACGTTGTGCATCGGCATTGGCCGCTTTAGTTATATTTCTATGTTTTTAAGGTTTTGTAGCCTACTATAGTTAAAATTCGGGTATATGTCCGAATTTGACATAATATGTATGAATTTAATGAAATCGCCTATGTTTGCTTAAGTTTCGCCGTGTTTGATTGAATTTTAGCCAAATACGGAAACTCGGTCTGGAAACGCGAGTGGGAAACCGGATGTTTTCGGCTCGAATATTACATCCGTCCGAAAAAACCCGGCTGGAATTGGAACGCAGAATCGAGTGGAGGTGCTCTTAACAAAGGATAATATTCACCAAATGCCAGATAGGACCACATGACCAGCTCTTCCTGCCCCTTGTGATGTCCAATGGGAAACAGCCATGGGCTACACACTGCTAGTTCAGAGGTTGATGACATCAGACATCACTATCGTGGGACCATCTCTCCATTTACTACTACTTGATAATGTGTGCCATGAGCATGCCATGGCAGCTTGGAGAGCATGTGGTTTGCACCAGAGCAGGAATAGTTAGTTATTAACTCGGGGGAATCTTTTCTGAAATAGTGGAATCTGCTGCTGCTGCTGCTGGGGGGAAGGAACCTATCAAAAGATGAATGAAATCCATGGTCCTTGGAGCAGGCAGCCATGGACACTTGTTGAGATCAGATCCAACCAGCCAGTCCACAGGGCACAACAACTATACTAGTACTCTGCAGCAAGAGCCTGCTCCTGATTTGAGCTATCTCATTCAGTTCTCTGCTTGTGAATCGGTCCTTGAGAATTATTCAGAGGAGACACGGCATCAGATGATTTCTACTACACCTATCTAGTACATGTGTCTCCACTGATGGTAAGGCTCATACTGCTTGCACTGTCTCCTGTCCTCCTACTGGCGATACTACTGTATGCTGGTGTGCACCCTGTAGTAGGTACCCCGAGTTCTTATCAGCTATAGCTAGATCAAATGTACACATGCATACTTGCAACGGTGGCACAGAAGATTACTACTACTCCTATCTGGTAGTAGTACGTAGTACTTAATATCTATCTCCATCTTATGTTCCCATGTTATTTGTACACCGGAGATGCTGCAGTGAACAGAATATCCAGTCTTAAGGGTTGATTGGGCTGATACTGCTAGTTGTTTACATGTCAGAGCTATGCAGCAGACAGACATGATCTAGCCTTTCATTACATCATAGTAGCGCATAGTGTTAACAATGGAGACTCCCACACGTACACCACATGTGAAGGCGACTGCATCTTTGCATGCTTGCTCGCCCTTGATACAATGCTTTCACTGCCCATGACCATGATGATAAGCGTTGCAATTATTTCTCTGCCATTTGCAGCAAGAGATGTGCATTTGGCCTCATATCATAGATCAGATGCAGACCTGAGTGTTGGAATTAATCACGATGTAGTGTTCGGTTCGGACTAGGAGATAGTGACCGACTAGTCTATGTAGTAGAACGCTAGAAGTTTGCTATATATACATATGTACCCCACTGTAATCTGTGTGCGATTTGAGAAAAAGAAAGACGAGGCGTGAGACACGCCTCTAGCAATCCACCATATTTTTACGTCCATGTGAGTTGAGAGAGAGCTAGCTGATCCGATCGGTTGCTCGTTAGCCAGCTAGCTGCAGTACGTGTGCGTCTCGGCGGATTTGGTGATAGGTACGTACGTGTCTCGCCGAAACTTCGTCATCGGTGTCGTCGGAAAGTACTCGGCGGCAGGGGCTGTGCTAACAATTGGTATCAGAGCTCGTGAAGGATCTCCTCGTAACGGGAGGTCACAACGACGATGGATGTGGACGGGTATTCCGGTGGTGCGGCTAAAGGATTTGCTGCGCAGGTGATGACATAGTACCTGCGGTACAACCGCGACAACTACACGATGTGGGCGACCCAGATGGAGTGGACGCTAGAGTCCAACGATCTATGGGAGGCTGTCGATCCCGGCGGCGACGAGTTCAAGAAGGGCGCGTTGAAGTACCGCAAGGACCGGCAGGCACTCACGGCCATCGGCTCGGTGATGCCGGCGGACGTGATGCAGCACCTGATCTCGAAGAAATCTGCAAAGGAGGCGTGGGAGGCGCTCAAGACGCTAAATCTTGGGCACGAGCGTGTCCGCGAGGCAACCCTACAAACCTTGCAGAAGAAGTACGAGAATCTGGAGATGGGAGGAGACGAGACGTTGGACGCGTTTGCCTCGAGGGTAGCCACTTTGGTCAATGGGATTCGCGCGCTCGGCGAGAAGCTCGAAGAGATCTCAGTCGTTCGGCGTTTCCTTCGCGCAGCGCCGCCGCGTTACTTGTCCATTGTGTCGGCGATCGAGCAGTGCGTTGATCTCAAGACTCTCACGTCGGATGATCTGGTTGGACGATTGAAGACTCATGACGAGCGGATGAAGATCACCTACGGTGATGCGGTACCGGAAGAGCACGTGATGCTTACCCGTGCCCAATGGCAGGCGGTGGTCGAAAAGAAAAGGGCGATCAAGGATCCGGAAGCAGGAGTGATAAAGAAGCTTCTCGCCCAGTGAAAAAATATATCGCAGGGGAGGACGAGGACGCCGCTCCGCCACGGAGGAAGTTTGACATTAAGAAACTAAGATGTCATAACTGCGGCGAGCTCGGTCACTTCAAGAAGGATTGCAAGAAACCGCTGAACGAGAGGGCTCTCATCGCCCAGGAAGGAGATGATGGACCGATGATGCTGATGCTCGAAGTAACTGAGCTGAAGGATGAGGAGGATCCTCCATCACCGGCTACGGAGATTGTGGCGCAAGTGGATCACGATCTACCGTGTGTGGATCATGAGGAACGAAGTGCCCCGTTACCATGTAAAGCCACGTTTGAGGCAAGTGAGTGGGACTAGTTCATGGCGATCTATGCGTTGGAATGTCACCCGCAACTCCGTCCGGCAATAAGTTCTTCATGCTTGTGGTGGATGATCATAGTAAATACATGTGGATTGTGTTGCTGAAAAGTAAGGATCGAGCTCAACAAGCATTCGAGAAAATCAAGGAAGCCGAAGAGTTCAAGGTGGAGGCGAAGATAAGAGCCCTACGCATTGATCAAGGGGGTGAGCTGCATCAAACTGTGTTGACCATGGCACGGAGCATGATGAAGAGTAAAGGCTTGCCAGGAAAATTTTGGGGTGAGGCAGGCAATACGGCTGTGTATTTGCTGAACATGGAGCCAATTGAGAGTGGCGTTGGTATATCACCGTACGAAGCATGGTACGGATGGAAACCCTCGGTTGATCATCTTCGCACTTTTAGGTGCGTGGCGCATGTCAAGACGGAGTCCGACCATAAGAGTAAATTGGCGGAGCAGAGGACTCCAATGATCATGACGGGCTATGAAAGCTCAAAGGAATACCGCTTGTGCAATCCTTATACCAATAAGGTGGTTTTCAGGGGCGACGTAATCTTTGAGGAAGACGAGTCATGGAATTAGGGCTCCAACGAACCGGGATATCCAACTTTTCACGTCACGTGGGATCTTGAGTATGAAGAAAATATGGATCAACCAATCTTATCCTTGTCAGCAAGTTTGGACCCAGAAGACGTTGAAGGCCTAGGGGGAGCTCCAGGTGTGGACACCAGGCCAGAAGCACTAGGGATTCTCCTAGAAGAAAAAGAGTCTGAAGATAAGGCTAGTCCGTGGCCAGAAGACACGGAGCTGGAAGGGTGTGCATGTGCAGTGATACCTGCACTTGTTGGCCCAGCAATTAGAGGAGGAGGGAGAGCTGAAGCGATCCCAGCAAACAGGCCAGCAAGACCAGAAGGCGATGGTCCAAGAGTATGGACTGGTGGCCAGACAGATGGAGGAGACCCAATAATAGGGGGTGCAGATCCATCAAGAGGCTTTTCACGTGATATAGAGAAGTTAGAAGAAAACATGCCAGGAAGAGATTCAAAAAGAAAAGACAAATCGCTATAGGTAGACAACCTGTTGATCGCTACTCCGGACGAGCCAGAAGACGGCATTGGTCAGGAGCAGGTAGAAGTCAGAATTGCTAGTCACGAGCTAGCTTTGCTAGTCAACCAACGTGAGGTAGCTCCTACATATTTGTTCTATTGCATACAAGAGTACCGACAAGCAGAAGATCAAATATGTGAGGCATCGATGAGAAAGTACTTTATCGAACCAAGTATAATGTCTGAAGGCGTGGATAAGGGCGCGGACAAAAATGATTGTCGGCGTGAAGCAATGAAGAAGCCGACAAAAGAAAAGTCGGTGACATGGATGCTGAGGAAGGGGACGGCGAAAGCAATGTCGTGGATGACGCCCGCGAGGAGCAGCTGACGTATTTGGGACCCAGGACGACAAGACGAGCACATCGTGCTTAGGGGGTAATTGTTGGAATTAATCACGATGTAGTGTTCGGTTCGGACTAGGAGATAGTAACCGACTAGTCTACGTAGTAGAACGCTAGAAGTCTGCTATATATATATATGTACCCCACTGTAATCTGTGTGCGATTGTGAGAAAAAGAAAGACGAGGCGTGAGACACGCCTCTAGCAATCCACCATATTTTTACGTCCACGTGAGTTGAGAGAGAGCTAGCTGATCCGATCGGTTGCTGGTTAGCTAGCTAGCTGCAGTACGTGTGCGTCTCGGCGGATTTGGTGATCGGTATGTACGTGTCTCGTCGAAACTTCGTCATTGGTGTCGTCGAAAAGTACTCGGCGGCAAGGGCCGTGCTAACACTGAGATGACCTGAGCTGAGCTGATGGTGGTCCATGGCAGGATTGGTCAACGCATGCATTCTTTAATTTCTTCATCATAGGAAGCACAAAACTAACACGGTGATTGACTAGTTAGTTAGTGAAGGGAGTTTAAATAAATAAAAGGGTTGCATTGTTTTTTTACGAGGCACGTGGAACCCCAATGTAGGCCGTGATGTAAGCTTACCTAATGATGGGGCGTAACCTATGCGGGGTGAATAAGTAATTGGGTAGGAGGTTAGATAGGATGTGGATTCCGTAGATCGACGAGGATAATGTATCTTTAAGCCTGCCACTATCCTCCACCCTAAATATGCAGTTAAAAATGGGAGCAGAAAAAAGTTTAGTTACTTGCCACAAATCTGATATCAAGATTATCTCTATTCTTTCAAGATATAATATGGAAAACAGTATCATGTGAGAAAATTCAGAGATGCAACTTTGAAAACCAAATGTCTTTGAAAGAATTGATCATAACAAGTTAAGATAACTAGCCGATGCAATAATAAAGTAAACTTTGCAAGTTAGTACCTAATGTTTATTTTCCATCCCCAAGCTAGGCCAAGGTGCAGACAGCCACGAGAGGACACAGACAAATGGGCACTGAAGCAACCTTGCAATCCTGCCCTGCCGCATACGTATGAGGGTGGGCACGCACACTGCAATGTTGGTCTGGTCCATTCATCATAGATTTTCTGTTGAAGAGTTCTCTAGCCCGGCCTCTGATAAGCAGCAACATTATCCTGTACTGTTCCACTATTCTCAGACGTATGGTATGTATGTAAATTGGTTAAGCACTCTGACAAACGATCAGAGAGGGACCATGAATGTCTCGGAAAAGCATTTCTTCCAAGAAATGCTACTCTTTGGAGCAACATTTTGGTGTTCTTCATCTACTCCATGTGTTCCACGGTATAAGCCTTTTACCAAGCGAGGGAGTGGCAGATTATAACATGCCCTTTGCTTTTCTTTTCTTTTTTATGTTGGGAAATTTGACTTTGATGTCTACATGAACTAATTAAATAAGTCTGTTACAATCACCCTGAGAGAATCTTGAAGTATACTAGTTACCTTGGATTGGAGGTGCCTGCCAATGGTGGAGTTCGTATATATAGTTGAGATGTTGTGTGAGGTAAGTGTAGAGTGTGCGCGGGCATCATAGTGCATACTGCTGCTGCTGCTGCAGAGTCCATATGTATGTATGTAGTGCGGACATTTCTTCAAAGCCATGAACGTACGTACTGCAGACATTGGAGTAACCACACCTGAGCTGTGAGTGGACTAGCTGTCGGCAACCTTCTCGAGTCACCTCACTGTGTCGACGTCTCTCTTAATTTCTCTGTGTGTGTGCGGGGAACACTGTGCTGATGTCTTGACTGTAGATTCCATCTAACTTCCCCTCTAACGAAAAATGGAACTTGCGCGATCTGTTTTGGCGCCACACGACTGCTCTCCTCTTTTGTGTGTGTGCGCGTCGCGCGGGGGGAACATAAGTGCTCTCCTCTTGGCAATGCGATGCATGTTTGGGTTCCTAACCATGAAACCTTGTTGCTGAATGGTGTGGCCTAGTTGTGTGTGTGTGTGAAATCTTTTTTCTAGGATACACGCTGGGGGTGTACCAAACACATAGAACAACTGCCAATGGCAGGGTACAACACCGCAAAGCGGCAAGTTTATTCCGTCAACAGGGATGACAGCTCCCCGGCTCTAAGCCTACTCCCTGTCCATCCACAACAGGGGCAACGGCTCCGAAAAGCAAACACCTCAGAAAGAAACAACCTAGCTAGGCGCCATTGCGCGAAGTCTGCCTTGATCCTCGCCTGAATGGTCACCACGACCAGTCTTATACCTTGTTAAAGACCACATCGTTGCGATGTCTCCGAATGGACCAGAATACCAAGATGATCGCCATCTAGAGATCACGCCTGTGGGCTACCGGGCACGACCTCGATGTCCACCACTGCACCAAATCTGTGTCAGACGCCGACATCCATTCTAGCCTGCCCCATCGCTGCAATGCCCATGCCCACACCTCCCGAGCCACCATACAACCAAGAAGTAAGTTGTCACATCCCAATTTCTAGAATTGGTACTACATACAATACATGGCATTGCATCATATCCATCTTTGCAAAATTTCAGTTTTAAAAGGCTTTTGCTAAAACACCACATAAGTGCATGTTCTTCACTTATAGGTGACTAGTAGGGTTTTTACCTTGCATCTGCTAGAATGGTAGTATATAAACATTCCAGATGCATAGGTGCGTAGAGTTTTCCAATACAAACCTGTAAAAATTTGTTTCGCTCAAATCGGAGATGTAGGTCAAAAGTTATGGCAGTTTTACCTTAACTGAATTTCAGTTTCAGAAAATTCAGACAAAACTTGACAGTTTCAGAGAATCTTCAGGTTCAGAAAAAGAAGAAAACAAAAGGGAAAAAAAGAGCTGCACAGCCCACCGTTGTCGGGCGAGCCAGCGGCCCACGGAGGCCCACCCGGGACCGCTAGCCGCAGCGCTAGCTGCCGCGCGCCCCCCAGTGCAGGCCGGCCCAGCAACCGCACCGCAGCCCAAGTCGCCCATGTGTCGCCGACAGGTGGGGCCCACCTATCAGCACGTCGCCGCCGTGTTCGTCACAGAGACGAACTGCCGCCGTAGAAATCTCCCGATTTCGTCGCGAGTTCGGTCTCCCTCGCCCGTTTTTCCCTAGCCCTACAAAGCCCTCGATCTCCTCTTCGACCCCCCCCCCAAAACCCTATCCATCATGCCGCCTTGACCCCGCGATTGCTCGCTGGAGTACCTCCGCCGCCGCCGCCATTGGAGACGGTACGAGCACCAGCTCGAGCTCCCGTGCCCCTTGATGACCCACAAGTATAGGGCGTGTATCGCAGTATTTTCTATAAGTAAGAGTGTCGAACCCAACGAGGAGCAGAAGGTGCTGGCTAGTGGTATGGATCATGAATTCTCTACAAATACTTAGCAAACGGATATTTAAGGGTTTTTGATAAAGCAAGTAAACAAAGTACGAGCAAATAAAAGACAGTAAGAATAAATGCAGCAAGTGGCCTAATCCTTTATGCAGCAAAGGACAAGCCGGTTGTATTACTTAAGATGACCAAACATTCTCGAGGACACATGGGAAGACTGTCAAGTGCTTTCGCTTCATGTAGTTGATTAATCTTCTTTAGCTTGCTAAGTGTTGTGTGGGTGAACCTGTGCTAATGTACCGACCTTCCTAGGACTAATACATACTTGTGATTATACCCCTTACAAACATCCGTAAATATAAGAAAGTAATTAAGATAGAAACCTGATCACAGCTTTAAACTCTAAGACCCTTACGTCCCTTGTGCAATGGTTTCCTAACGGGGGTTCAGGTTTCTGTCACTCTGGCAATCCCTACGATTAGTAGCCAAATACACAATGCATTCCCCTAGACCCATATAGGTGAAGTGTCATGTAGTCGACGTTCACATGACACCACTAGAAGAAGTACACCACAAATTAAATATCAAACTATTGAATCTCTCTCAACATAACTCCACTACTAACAACATGACTTCTCCCATGTCCTCAAGAACAAAACGAACTACTCACAAGACATCATATGGATCATGATCAGAGATAGAATAATGATGTATAACAATCTGAACATAAACAATAATTCAATGGTTCACTCAATAGCATCAACTACAAAGAGTAATCAACACCGGGAAAGTTTCCCCTATAAACTATGCAAGATTCAACCCAATTGTTATAGCAATATGGAGATGATGATGGTGGTGGTGGTGGTGATGATGATGATCCCGATGAAGTCCAGCTTGATGGTGGTGTTGATGGCGACGATCTCCCCTCTCCGGGAAGGAATTCTCCCGGCAGAAATCTGTCTGCTGGAAAGATCTCTCTCTCTCTCGGTGTTTTCCGCCCCGCAGAGGCAGCGGAATCTTTCTGTGGTCGCTCCCCGAGTCTTAGGGTTTCGGGAGGAATATATACGCCAGAGGGGAGTGCCAGGGGTGGACCAGGGCGGCCACACCACATGGTGGCGCGGCCTAGGCTGGCCCGCGCTAGGGGGTGGTGTGGCCCCCCTGTGGCCCATCTCCAGCCCCCCTTATGGCTTCCTTCGTCCTCTAGAAAAATAGGATTTTCCGTATATTTTCCTAGATTTTCTGATCTTCGTGAATTTTGCCTCCAAACAGCACCTTTTCCATCAGAATCTTGACTGCAGCGGTCCATGCTCCAAAAGTCATCAACCATGCAAAAATAGATGAAATAACATAAGTATCACCTCTGAATATGAAATATATCAATGAATAACAGCGAATTATGACATAGAATAGTGATGCAAAATGGACGTATCAACTGCCCCCAAGCTTAGACTTCGCTTGTCCCCAAGTGAAACTGAGCTCAATAAATATGGCCTCAGGTTTATGGAGTGAAGAGTCAATAAAAGAATACGGACAAGAAGCATCACATTTATCAATACATAGATCATAATAAAAAACAACTCACTATTATATAACTTACTTGCAATAAGTAAAGGAAACACAATAAAGATACATAAAGTAAATCATAATTGGTAATGGCAAACTTAGCTCCTGGTCTAAGAATAGTTGATAATTGGCTGGAGTTCACAAATAACTGGTTTTCAATGAAAGCTTTCAAACTAGTAAACATCAAGATAAGAGCAATGTGCAAAACAAGGAACATAAGCAACATGATTGAATAAATCATCATATGAATGAATGAAACGCAATAACTCAAAATACTTGCTGAGATAGAAGGGAGTAGGTTTACTGACTCAACTTAAAAAGTAAAAGAAAGGCCCTTCGCAGAGGGAAGCAGGGATTGCAAGTTTCATAAAGAGCTCCCAAAAATTATGATACTTATTAGCTTTCCGCTCTCATTGCCCCTATCATAGGCATCTTTAGGTGATTAAGGTTAAAGTGATCAAATATGAGGATATGCATTGACAAGTTGTAAGTTGAGAAGCTCATGTCCCTTCAATACGAGGGCCGCTCCTCATGCTACTCAAGTTTAGTCACCGGTAAGTTCTTGTCATTGTATGCATATGTGTATCATAGAGAACTGCCAACGGGGTACCCCTTGCCCGATGATACGGAAGAATCCCCATATCAAAATGACAAGGCAAGCAGACTACAAGTATCTCAGCAATGTTCTTATTCACCATGGGAATATGGTGCTTTTTTCTCTCTTTCCTCTTTTCATAATCTCTTTTTTCTTTTTCTCCTTTTTCTCAATATCTATCTCTTTTTTTATAAGAAGAATGCTTCATAGATACTCGTTATGGTTACGCTGCAGGTTTCCACCATGTCATTATGGATTAGACCAGCGGCCCAGGCGTTTCTCTAACACACATGCATAACTCCATGGACTTACAAGCTCCCCTTTCATTTCACACCGACGACATCCATAGACAAAAGAACATGATATCAACTAGGTACAAAGTACCAGTGCAATGTTGAAAGTGTTGCCCATGACAGCATGGTTCTGCTAATTCACAACTTACAAAGCGCAAGCATATACGCAACATAGGTGGGCACAATGGTTCAAGTTTATTAAGTGCAAGAAAGTAAAGTGTGCCATCAAGTTCATGAGAGCTTTAATCACTAATTTTCACATAACAAGTTTAATTTGGGAGGTAGATAAAACAAGAATTTACTTGAAATAGCAATAAGGCTAATAGGTAGGTATGGTGGACACAAATGGCATGGGTTTTGGTTTAAGGAGGTGGATGCACGAGAAGAATTCCCTCTCAGTACAGGTTTTTGGCTAGCAAGGTTGGGTAGCAAGTATAAGAGTTGAAGGAAACAAACAAACATACAAGTGATAAAGACAAACATGCAATCTTCCTTTTTAATATGCTAGGCTCATGTGTAGATGTTGTTGATACACGAGAAAAGATGAACAAAATCGAACCTAATGGGGAGGAACCTAAGATACCAATACCCTTTAAGCTAGTAGCAATGCATGAAGCCATAGAAAAGAATCTTGATTGGATCGTTCCTGAAAACCCGTTTGATGAAAGTAGTGAACCTAAGAGCACTAAGAGAGGATCCTCTAGAATTTATTTGGATGATATACCTTGCCTTGTTGAAGATATTTCTGGTATTAATCTTAATGCTTCTTCATTTGAGAACACTTGATTCTTTTTCTTGCTTCTTATGCCTAACTTAAAGGCGTTAAAAAAAGTACTTATTGGGAGATAACCCAAAAGTTTTAGATGAGTCTTGGAAGTTATTACTTCAGTAATAACTGCTCCTTATCCTTTTTATTTGCTTTTTGTGCCAAGAGTAACCTCTAATGAGAGAGAAGTAATGATTGGGAAAGTTGCTGTCCCGAAATAGATTTATGTGCTTCACCATAAAAATTCGTGTAAAATCTCTGAATGTCTTTTCGAGGCGTCCATTTTTGTGCTTCTGCCCCAGGTTGTTATCTAACTTTAGTTAGTTCAACACTTTTTGATTTGAGCAACAGAAGGTCTTCGAAAGAATTCGTCTTTACCTGCTGGTCTGTTTTGACAAATTTCTGCCATTTTCTGCATTTGCTTCTTATTGGTTCCTTTTTTAGTTCTTTCAGGGAATTGAGCTTTTTGAGGGAAGTGCTACAGTATCTAGTGTTCTAATGGAAGTTTATTTGGTGTTAGAACTGAACCTTAAGACTTATTTATCTTGAGTGCACTAATGTTGCTAATAAAGATTGTGTGAAGTTTTGTATGAAGGAAAATTTTCAGGTGTATGGAAGGAATGAGTAATGAGATGAAGGATGGACTAAAGCTCAAGCTTGGGTATGCCACATGTGTCACCCCAAGAAACATCCAAGAAGTACAAGCGTCAAATCTTGGGGATGCCCAAGGCATCCCCTTCTTTATCAATAAAAATTCGAGGTTCCTTCCAAACGCTTTATTTTTATTGTTTCATGCACAGTTGTGTTGTTCTTGGAGCGTCTTCTTTTTCGTTTTCATTTTGGTTTTTCGTTTGCTTGGTTTGATTAGTTTTTTGAATAAATTGGTTGGACCCCTCTTTCATACATTGGTTTTCAAATAGTTTGGTTTGGTTTGGAAAAGAGTAGGAAAGTTCATGCTTATGTGGTAAAAAGAGCTCGTTTTTGACTGTGGCCTATGCTTTGTCATGCCATGCTTGATATTGTTTTGGCTTTCTGCTTAGTATTCTTTGCTGTAGCATGAATTGTTATAAACAATTGATATTGCTTAATGTGCCTTGGATGAATCATGCGTTGTTTTAGCATAGTATAGTGGTATTCTCCTTTGATGCTTTATTTGGGTTGACTTGGCGCATGCTCACACCATGTTATGACTATCTCAAGTCACCATAAGCCTTTATGATACTTTAGTTTTCAACTTGTAGTATCACTTTATGCTTTGATCAATGATGTTTTGTCGCTCTGCATGATTATGGCCATTATTACTCTCTTAGTTTGTCGCTCCCAGTCTTTTGCTAGCCTCCACAACCAAGTATGAGTTCCACTCATGCATCCAACTCCCTAAACCAAGGTATTCCAAAGAGTCCACCATACCTACCTACTAGCTTATGCTATTCCAAGTATATTCATGTTTTGGTTACCTTCCGAATTAAACTTGTTATGAGAAAACTAGTGATTAAAGCTCTCATGAACTTGATGGCACACTTTACTTTTCTTGCTCTTAATAAACTTGAACCATTGTTCGTCTATGTTGTATATGCTTGCACTTATTTGTTGGGAATTAGCAGAACCATGCTTTCATGGGAAACGCTTTCAACATTGCACTTGGTACTTGTACCTAGTTGATATCATGCTCTTTTGTATATGGATGTCGTCGGTGTGAAATGAAAGGGGAGCTTGTAAGTCCATGGAGTTATGTATATGTGTTAGAGAAACGCCTGGGCCGCTGGTCTAATCCATGCTGACATGGTAGAAACCTGCAGCGTAACCATAATGAGTTGTCTATGAAGCATTCTTCTTATAAAAAAGATTCCTATATTGAGAAAAAGAGAAAAAGAAAAAAAAAGAGATTATGAAAAGAGGAAAGAGAGAAAAAAGCACCATATTCCCATGGTAAATAAGAAGATTGCTGAGATGCTTGTTGTCTGCTTGCCTTGTCATTTTGATATGGGGATTCTTCCGTATCATCGGGCAAGGGGTACGCCGTTGGCGGTTCTCTATGATAGACATGTACTTACGATGACAAGAACTTACCGGTGACTAAACTTGAGTAGCATGAGGAGCGGCCCTCATATACAAGGGACATGAGATTTCTGACTTATATTTCGTCAAGCATGCACACCATAGTTTGTTCACTTTAACCTTAATCACTTCAAGATGCTTATGATAGGGGCAATGAGAGCTGAAAGCTATAAGTACCATAATTTTTGGAAGCTCTTTATGAGACTTGAATCCCTGCTTCCTTTTATGAAGGCCTTTCTTCCACCATTATATTGAGTCTCCACCTTCTATCTTTATGCCCTTACTTTCAGAGCATAGTGACAATTCTTAGTTCTATGTGCATTGTCCCAGCACCAGTTGATTGATGCATATCTTGATACTGCTTGTTTTAAACTATTTGTATCTAGTCACCCTTATGAACTTTGAAGGTGTCCTATGCATTTATATTTGCTACTCTATGAAGGAAAAGCTGAATGTTATTATGCTATGTTTTCTTTATGTGAAACAAACAAACGTCTTGCAAAGCATTGTTATTCATGAATCTTTTGTTTGTGCCTTTTCATGTTGCATCATAGTTTCTTTGTCTTATTGCTAGAACTTTGTCTTTCATGTTATGATTGAAGTACTATGATCCCAGCTTTGAATGTTTTACAAATACTTTGATCAAGTCTTTGATGGTGCATGCCACCTCAAAAATTATTCTTTCTTTTTATCACTTACCTACTCGAGGACGAGCAGGAGTTAAGCTTGGGGATGTTGATACATTGCAAATGTATCTATAATTTTTGATGTTCCATGCTTGGTTTTATCCACTTTCTTGTGTATTGTCCACATTTTGGAGTACTTTTCATATGATTTCTTGGACTAACCTATTAACAAGAGCCATAGTGCCAGCTGCCTGTTTTCTGCTGTTTTTGGTTCTAGGAAAGTCAGAAAATGAATATTCTTGGAATTGGACGGGACAAAAGCCAAAGTGCCTATTTTTCCAGAAGTCATCAGATGCCAGAATACGAGACGAAGAAGGGCTAGGGGCCGGCCACACCACCTGGCCACGCGGCCAGGCCTGGCCCGCGCCAGGGGGTGGTCTGGCCGACCCAGCACTCCCTCGGCCTCTCCTTCCGCCTATAAGATGCCCTCGGGACGAAAACCCTAAGTACCCGATCAAAAAATCCACGAAAGAGGCTATAGCCGCCGTCATCTCCATCCCTAGACCGGGAGGGATCTGAAGCTCTTCCCGACACCCTGCCAGAGAGGGGAATTCACCCTGGAGGCCTTCTTCATCACCATGCAAGCCTCCAGTGTGATGCGTGAGTAGTTCATCCTTGGACTACAGATCCATGTAGTAGCTAGATGGCTGGTTCTCCTCCTTTGTGCTTTCATGTTTAGATCTTGTGAGCTCCGTTCATGATCAAGATCATCTATTTGTAATTCTGCATGTTGTGTTTGCAGGGATCCGATGGATATTGAGGTGCTATTTCAGATTGATTATTGATTCTATCATGTCTTTGTTATTTGTGATATTGCATGCTTTCCGTTGTTAGTAGCTATCTTGGCTAAGTAGATGCTAGCAACTCCAAGAGTTAGTATTTATGCTCGATAGTGGGTTCATGCCTCTGGTAATCTAGGGAAGTGACAGAAATCTCTAAGGTACTAGATGTGCTGTTGCTACTAGGGAGAAAACAACAATCCTTTGGTCATAGAACAATCGTATTGTTTACATTACACACAATTCATAAAGCAATAATCTGTTGCTTGCAACTTGATACTGGAGGGGGTTCGGATGATAACCTAAAGGTGGATTATTAGTCATAGATGCAGTTGGATGGCGGTCTATGTATAATGTTGTAATGCCCAATCAAGTTCCAAAGGAGTCAAGATGATTAGTATATGCATGTATTGCTTTCTCGATGTTTGTCAATTGCCTCGCTGTAATTTGTTCACCCAGCATGTTATTAATCTTAAGGAGAGCCACCTCTAGTGAACTATGGATCCCGGTCCTTTTCTTTTACATACAATCTATAAATTGTTTACTGCTTTGTGTTTACTTTCTGCAAACTATTACTTCCTTCCATTTGATACTTTTAATCCTTTGTTTTCAGCAAAACACGGTGAGATTGACAACCTCATCGCAAGTTGGGGACAGAGTTCTGTGGTTGTGTTGTGCAGGTCTCCACGTTGCTACTAGCACCGGTAGTGCGCCCTGCCAAGGCTCAGCTAGCAACACCTTTGGGGTGTTTCCTTGCTCCTACTGGTTCGATTAAACTTTGGTTTCATAATTGAGGGAAACTTGCTATTGTGCTCATCATACCTTCCTCTTGGGGTTCCCAACGAGCTCTACATCAACAGTGAGCCATCAAGCATTTTTCTGGCGCTGAAGCTTGGGGATGTTGATACGTTGCTAACGTATACATAATTTTTGATGTTCCATGCTTGGTTTTATCTACTTTCTTATGTTTTGTCCCAACTTTGGAGTAATTTTTATACACTTTCCTGGACTAACCTATTAACAAGATGCCACAGTGCCAGTTGCCCGTTTTCTGCTGTTTTTGGTTCCAGGACAGTCAGAAAATCAATATTCTCGGAATTGGACCGGACAAAAGCCAAAGTCGATATTTTACTGGAAGACTCACGGAGCCAGAAGACGAGACGGAGAGGGGCCATAGGGTGGCCACACCATATGGTGGCACGGGCTAGCCCTGGCTGCGCCACCAGGTGGTGTGGGCCCCCTGGCCGCCCACCGACCTTGCCTCTTCGCATATAAGATGCCTCCCGATGCAAAAACCCTAAAAGTTCAATCAGAAATCCATGAAAAGTTCCGCAGCACCGCCGCCATCGAAGGGGAGATTCGGGGGACAAAAAGTCTCTGTTCCGGCATCCTGCCGGGACGGGGAAGTGCCCCCGAAGCCATCTCCATCGATCTCCACCTCCATCTCCATCACCATTGCTGATTCCCATGATGAGGAGGGAGTAGTTCTCTCTCGAGTCTAAAGGTTCTACCGGTAGCTATGTGTTCATCTCTCTCTATGCATGATCATATTGTGATCATGAGCTTTGTAATCTAGTAGATCTACCTTGCTACTCAAGTGCTTTAATATATCTCTGCTCTCCCCATGTGTGTGAAAGTGACAGCGTGCACACCATGGTGGCACTTAGGCTAGAGATTACAAATACTTGTTATGAGTTATATTTGGAGTTGGATGTCTTTATGAAATTGTGGTGTTTGTTTGAACCATCTAGTGCTCAAGGTGACAATGTGGGGTTATCTAGATGGGAAAGGCTTACTTTGAGGTGTGCTGTTATAGCCCTACCATGGATTAGAGTGTCCAACCGAAGAGTAGTTCAGTGTAGTATCATAAAGAAGAATATATTTATATGAGAGTGTTCACTAGTGAAAGTATGATCCCTAGGCCTTGTTTCTAAGCATTGAAACACCGTTTGCTATTAGATCTATTACATGTTTGCTTGCTTCCATCTTTATTTCAGTTTGCCTTTAGTCTCTTCCACGCGATCAAGCTATTTTCTATCACCGTTACAACTTATAATTATCTATACCACTCGTATTTCACTATCTCTTCGCTGAACTAGTGCACCTATACACCTGACAAGTGTATTGGGTGTGTTGGGGACACAAGAGACTTCTTGTATCTTGATTGCAGGATTGCTTGAGAGGGATACCTTTGACCACTTCCTCCCTGAGTTCGATAAACCTTGGGTGATCCACTTAAGAGAAAACTTGCTGCTGTTCTACAAACCTCTACACTTGGAGGCCCAACAACTGTCTACAAGAATAGAAGTGCGTAGACATCAAGCTATTTTCTGGCGCTGTTGCCGGGAAGGAAAGGTAAAAGGTATTCACACTGGAGAATTAAAGAAGAAGAACCTCCCACAGCAAACGCCTATTTTCTGGCACCGTTGGGAGGTAAGGTAAACGGTACTCACATCTTCTGGCTACTAAGCTATCTTCTAGTGCGGTTGCTCGAAGTTATTTCCTTTAGATTCTGCAATTTTGTCTTTTTGTTTCTTGTTTTCACTAGTTAGGCTTAATGGAAAACAACAACAAAATTAGAGAGCTTTATAGTATTTATCTTGAGTTAGGACATGACGTGTTTGAAGAGAAAATTAAAAAGCCTATGGAACTTTATTTGCATGCTAATAGCAATGTTATTAGTATGAATTCTTTGGAAACCATTATTGCTAATGCTATGGAAAATTCTAAGCTTGGGGAAGCTAGTTTTTATGAAAATGATTTTTTTAGTTCCCTAGCTTTGGAAGATAGCTATTCTATTGCTTATGATGATACCAAACCTCCAATACATGATGATTATAATGATGAATATGATATTTTCAGTCCACCTATTATTGAGGAGAAAATTAATTATGATTACAATATGCCTCCTATATTTGATGATTATGGTGATGAGAATAATAATGATAGCTATTTTGTTGAATTTGCTCCCACCACAATTAATAAGATTGACTATGCTTATGTGGAGATTATTAATTCTATTATGCATGTGGCTCATGATAAGAATGTTTTATGTGATAGTTATATTGTTAATTTTATTCATGATGCTACTGAAAGTTATTATGGGAGAGGGAAACATGGTTTTATGCATCTTAATAATATTAAGTTTCCCCTCTTTATGTTGAAAATTTTGAAGTTGCACTTGTTTTGCTTTACTATGCTTGTTGCTTTGTGCTTTCATGACTTGTTTCTTTACAAGATTCCTATGCATAGGAAGTGGGTTAGACTTAAATGTGTTTTTAATTTTCTCCTTGATGCTCTCTTTTACTTCAATTCATATTTCCTATGTGAGCATCTTCTCAAACTATCATGCCTAACTTAAAGGCGTTAAAGAAAAGTACTTATTGGGAGATAACCCAAAAGTTTTAGATGAGTCTTGAAAGTTATTACCTCAGTAATAACTGCTCCTTATCCTTTTTATTTGCTTTTTGTGCCAAGAGTAACTTCTAATGAGAGAGAAGTAATGCTTGGGAAAGTTGCTGTCTCGAAACAGATTTCTGTGCTTCACCGTAAAAATTCGTGTAAAATCTCTGTACGTCCTTTTGAGGCGTGAATCTTTGTGCTTATGCCCCAGGTTGTTATCTAACTTTTATTAGTTCAACACTTTTCGATTTGAGCAACAGAAGGTCTTCGAAAAAATTGGTTTTTACCTGTTGGTCTGTTTTGACAGATTTCTGCCATTATTTGCATTTGCTTCTTGTTGGTTCCTTTTTGGGTTCTCTTTGGGGAATTGAGCTTTTCGAGGGATGTGCTACAATAGCTTGTGTTTTAATGGAAGTTTTATTAGTGTTGAAACTGAACCCGGAGACTTATTATCTTGAGTGCACTAATGTTGCTACTAAAGATTGTCTGAAGTTTTGTATGAAGGACAAATTTCAGGTGTATGGAAGGAATGAGTAATGAGATGAAGGATGGACTAAAGCTCAAGCTTGGGGATGCCACGCGTGTCACCCCAAGAAACATCCAAGAAGTACAATGCCCAAGGCATCCCCTTCTTCATCAATAAAAAATCCAGGTTTCTTCCAAACACTTTATTTTTATTGTTTCATGCACAGTTGTTTTGTTCTTGGAGCGTCTTTGTTTTTGTTTTTGGTTTTCGTTTTCTTGGTTTGCTTAGTTTTCTTTAATAAATTGGTTGGACCCCCTCTTTCATACATTGGTTTTCAAATAGTTTGGTTTGGATTGGAAAAAGAGTAGGAAAGTTCATGCTTAAGTGGTAAAGAGAGCTTGTTTTTGACCGTGGCCTATGCTTTGTCATGCCATGCTCGATATTGTTTTGCCTTTATGCTTAGTATTCTTTGCTGTATCATGACTTGTTATAAACAATGGAGATTGCTTAATGTGCCTTTGAAGAATCATGTGTTGTTTTAGCATATTAAAGCATAGTATTGTGGTATTCTCCTTTGATGTTTTATTTGGGTTGACTTGGCACATGTTCACACCATGTTATGACTATCCCAAGTCACCATAGCCTTTATGATCCTCTAGTTTTCAACTTGTAGTATCACTTTATGCTTTGATCAATGATGTTTTGTCGCTCTGCATGATTATGGCCATTATTTCTCTCTTAGTTTGTCGCTCCTAGTCTTTTGCTAGCCTCCATAACCAAGTATGAGTTCCACTCATGCATCCAACTCCTAAAACCAAGTTATTCCAATGATTCCACCATACCTACCTATTAGCATTTGCTATTCCAAGTATATTCATGTTTTTATCTACCTTCCGAATTAAACTTGTTATGAGAAAACTAGTGATTAAAGCTCTCACGAACTTGATGGCACACTTTACTTTTATTGCCCTTAATAAACTTGAACCATTGTGTCGTCTATGTTGTATATGCTTGCACTTATTTGTTGGGGATTAGCAGAACCATGCTTTCATGGGAAACGCTTTCAACATTGCACTTGTACTTTGTACCTAGTTGATATCATGCTCTTTTGTCTATGTATGTCGTCGATGTGAAATGAAAGGGGAGCTTGTAAGTCCATGGAGTTATGTATATGTGTTAGAGAAACGCCTGGGCCGCTGGTCTAATCCATGCTGACATGGTGGAAACCTGCAGCGTAACCATAATGAGCTGTCTATGAAGCATTCTTCTTATAAAAAAAGAGTCCTATATTGACAAAAAAGAGAAAAAGAAAAAAAAAAGATTATGAAAAGAGTAAAGAGAGAAAAAAAGCACCATATTCCCATGGTAAATAAGAAGATTGCTGAGATGCTCGTTGTCTGCTTGCCTTGTTATTTTGATATGGGGATTCTTCCGTATCATCGGGCAAGGGGTACCCCGTTGGCGGTTCTCTATGAGACACATGTACTTACTATGACAAGAACTTACCGGTAACTAAACTTGAGTAGCATGAGGAGCGGCCCTCGTATTCAAGGGACATGAGATTTCCAACTTATACTTTGTCAAGCATATACACCATAGTGTGTTCACTTTAACCTTAATCACTTCAAGATGCTTATGATAGGGGGAATGAGAGCTGAAAACTAATAAGTACCATAATTTTTGGAATCTCTTTATGAATCTTTAATCCCTGCTTCCTTCTATCAAGGCCTTTCTTCCACTTTTATGTTGAGTCTCCACCTTCTATCTTTATGCACCTACTTTGAGAGAGCATAGTGGCCATTCTTAGTTCTATGTGCATTGTCCGAAGACTTGTTGATTGATGCATAACTTTGATATTGCTTGTCTTAAACTATTTGTATCTAGTCACTCTTATGAACTTTGAAGGTGTCCTATGCATTTATGTTTGCTACTCTATGAGGGACAAGTTGAATGCCACTATGCTATGTTTTCTTTATGTGAAACAAACAAACGTCTTGCAAAGCATTGTTATTCATGAATCTTTTGTTTATGCCTTTTCATGTTGCAACATAGTTGCTTTGCCTTATTGTTAGAACTTTGTCTTTCATGTTATGATTGAAGTACTATGATCCCAGCTTTGAATGTTTTACAAATACTTTGTTCAAGTTTATGATGGTGCATGTCACCTCAAAAATTATTCTTTCTTTTTATCACTTACCTACTCGAGGAAGAGCAGGAGTTAAGCTTGGGGATGTTGATACGTTGCTAACGTATCCATATTTTTTGATGTTCCATGCTTGGTTTTATCTACTTTCTTATGTTTTGTCCCAACTTTGGAGTAATTTTTATACACTTTCCTGGACTAACCTATTAACAAGCTGCCAGAGTGCCAGTTGCCTATTTTCTGCTGTTTTTGGTTCCACGAAAGTCAGAAAATCAATATTCTCGGAATTGGACCGGACAAAAGCCAAAGTCGATATTTTACCGGAAGACTCACGGAGCCAGAAGACGAGACGGAGAGGGGCCACAGGGTGGCCACACCATATGGTGGCGCGGGCTAGCCCTGTCCGCGCCACCAGGTGGTGTGGGCCCCCTGGCCGCCCACCGACCTTGCCTCTTCGCCTATAAGATGCCTCCCGATGCAAAAACCCTAAAGGGTCAATCAGAAATCCACAAAAAGTTCCGCAGCGCCGCCGCCACCGAAGGGGAGATTCGGGGGACATAAAGTCTCTGTTCCGGTACCATGCCGGGACGGGGAAGTGCCCCCAGAGCCATCTCCATCGATCTCCACCACCATATCCATCACCATTGCTGATTCCCATGATGAGGAGGGAGTAGTTCTCTCTCGAGGCAAAGGGTTCTACCGGTAGCTATGTGTTCATCTTTCTCTATGCATGATCATATTGTGATCATGAGCTTTGTAATCTAGTAGATCTACCTTGCTACTCAAGTGCTTTAATATATCTTTGCTCTCCCCATGTGTGTGAAAGTGATAGCGTGCACACCATGGTGGCACTTAGGCTAGAGATTACAAATACTTGTTATGAGTTATATTTGGAGTTGGATGTCTTTATGAAATTGTGGTGTTTGTTTGAACCATCTAGTGCTCAAGGTGACAGTGTGGGGTTATCTAGATGGGAAAGGCTTACTTTGAGGTGTGCTGTTATAGCCCTACCATGGATTAGAGTGTCCAACCGGAGAGTAGTTCAGTGTAGTATCATAAAGAAGAATATATTTATATGAGAGTGTTCACTAGTGAAAGTATGATCCCTAGGCCTTGTTTCTAAGCATTGAAACACCGTTTGCTATTAGATCTATTACATGTTTGCTTGCTTCCATCTTTATTTCAGTTTGCCTTTAGTCTCTTCCACGCCATCAAGCTATTTTCTATCACCGTTACCACTTATAATTATCTATAACACTCGTATTTCACTATCTCTTCGCCGAACTAGTGCACCTATACACCTGACAAGTGTATTGGGTGTGTTGGGGACACAAGAGACTTCTTGTATCTTGATTGCAGGATTGCTTGAGAGGGATACCTTTGACCACTTCCTCCCTGAGTTCAATAAACCTTGGGTGATCCACTTAAGGGAAAACTTGCTGCTGTTCTACAAACCTCTACACTTGGAGGCCCAACAACTGTCTACAAGAATAGAAGTGCGTAGACATCAAGATATTTTCTGTGATGTGATACCGCGGCACTCCCCCAAGCTTGGAACAAACCAAGGGGATGCCAAACCTGATGACGAATTACTCCTCCGGTGGTGGTATTCTCTCATCATCGTCCGACTTACAGGGCAGGGGCTCCCCATCAACAAAGGACATCGTGGTCTCCAGCATCCTGAAACTTGCAGCAGCACTTATACGTTTAAACCTAACCTCATACTCACAGTTTTGATTTTGAACATCGTAGAGATGTGCTTGCAGTTTGCTGGTTGTTTGGCGGAGTGAGAGGACTTCATCCTTGAGCTCAGCAGTCTCCTTTTTGTGCTCGGCGATGAGTTCGAAACAAATCTTGTGGATGATATCCACTTTGCGTTTCGCCATTTTCTTGTACCTAAAGACTTCTTGCTCTAGTGCTTCCATCCTGTCCTCCAGACTTCCTTCACCTTTAGGGCCTTGAACCTCTTTTATCCGGACCTCCCCGTCTTCAAACAATAACTCCTTGGGATGAATCTTCAACTCCCTCATGTATGGGTTGATGATATCCTCAAAGAGATCCTTCTTGGTTGATCCAGAGGAAGACATTGTGGCTCCAAATCTGGGACTCTACCTGTCAGAAACAGATCGAAACGAAAACACGATGAAAACACGATATATGAACCTCGGGAGATCCGGGGGATTATATATTACGAAGTTTCATGACGAAAGGAAGGTACTGGGAGAAAACGGGTCGGAGACGGAGTCTGGGGTGGTCACACCACCTGGTGGCGCGGCCAGGGATGGGCCCGCGCCACAGGGTGGTGTGAGCCACCCTGGCTCCGTTTCCGTCCCCTTTTCACTTTGTAGCTTTCCTTATTGGCTAAAAACTGCAAAATATAGTTGGATAGTATTTTCGTGGAACTTTTCTTACCAGAACTGTTACCTATTTGAAAGCGGACTCTGCAGGTCTCTGAATTTGGTCCTTGATAAATTTTTCCGGAGTTATAACTTGAAAGGCATCAACATCTTCATTATAAGAATCCCCAGCAATATAGTGTTTGAGTCGCTGCCCATTCACTACTTGTGTAGTATTATCTTTTAAAGAAGAAATTTTTATTGTTCCTGAACGGTATACTTCTTCAATAATGAAAGGTCCTTCCCATTTTGACAGTAGCTTTCCTGCAAAAAATCTGAGACGAGACCTATACAATAGAACTTTCTCACCAACATGAAATTCTCTCTTAAGTATTTGCTTGTCATGCCATCTTTTAACTTTTTCCTTAAAGAGCCTAGCATTTTCATAGGCTTCACTCCTCCATTCATCTAAAGAACTTAAGTCAAATAATCTTTTCTCACCAGCGAGCTTACAATCTCTATTTAGTTCTTTAACTTCCCAGTAAGCTTTATGTTCTAATTCTAAAGGTACGTGACAAGCTTTCCCATAAACCATTTTATAAGGAGACATCCCCATAGGATTTTTGTAGGCAGTTCTATAAGCCCATAAAGCATCATTCAACTTTTTAGCCCAGTTTTTTCTAGATCTATTAACAGTCTTTTGCAAGATGGATTTAATTTCTCTATTTGATAACTCTACTTGCCCGCTAGTTTGGGGGTGATAGGCTGAAGCAATTCTATGATTAACATCATATTTAGCAAGGGTCTTTCTAAAACCACCATAAATGAAATGAGAACCCCCATCAGTCATGAGGTACCTAGGCACTCCAAACCTAGGAAAGATAACATCCTTAAGAATTTTTAGAGAAGTTTCCCCATCAACACTCTTCGTAGTAATGGCTTCTACCCACTTAGTAACATAATCAACGGCAACAAGAATATGAGTATAACCTTTTGAGGGAGGGAAAGGACCCATAAAGTCAAATCCCCAGTAATCAAAGGGTTCAATAACTAGAGAGTAGTTCATAGGCATTTCATTGTGTCTAGAAATATTACCAACACGCTGACATTCATCACAAGATAAAACAAATTTTCTTGCATCTTTAAAAAGGGTAGGCCAGTAGAAACCTGATCGTAGCACCTTTTGTGTAGTTCTATCTCCAGCATGATGTCCTCCATAAGCACTACCATGACATTTACGCAATATCTCCTTTTGTTCATATTCTGGAACACATCTTCGCATAATACCATCCACTCCTTCTTTGTATAAGTGTGGGTCATCCCAAAAATAATGCCTCAAATCATAGAAGAACTTCCTTCTTTGCTGAGCTGTAAAAGTTGGAGGCAAATACTTGGAGACAATAACGTTAGCATAATCAGCGTACCAAGGGCTCCCTCGCGAGTTTACCCCTACTGCGGCTAACTGCTCATTTGGGAAACTATCATTAACAGGCCTAGGATCAAAAGAGATGTTTTCCAATCGAGATAAATTATCAGCTACAGGGTTTTCAGCACCTTTCCTATCTACTATATGCAGATCAAACTCTTGTAAAAGCAGCACCCATCTAATAAGCCTAGGCTTAGCGTCCTTCTTCGTCATAAGGTGTTTAATAGCAGCATGATCAGTACGAATGGTGACTTTGAGTCTATAATATAGGGTCTAAACTTATCACAAGAAAAAACGACAACTAGAAATACTTTTTCAGTAGTAGCATAATTCCTTTGAGCAGCGTTTAAAGTCTTACTAGCATAATGAATAACGTTTAACTTTTTATCAATTCGTTGCCCAAGGACAGCACCTACAGCAAAATCACTAGCATCACACATTATTTCAAAGGGTAAACTCCAACCAGGTGGTTGAACAATAGGGGCTATAGTTAAAGCCTTCTTAAGAGTTTCAAAAGCTCCCTTACAATCATCATCAAAAACGAAGGGTACATCTTTTTGAAGAAGATTAGTGAGGGGTTTTGATATCCTAGAGAAGTCTTTAATAAACCTTCTATAGAAACCAGCATGACCAAGGATGCTACAAATACCTTTGATGTCTCTTGGGCATGGCATCTTCTCAATGGCCTCAACCTTAGCTCTATCAACTTCTATGCCTCTTTCAGAAACTTTATGCCCAAGGACAATCCCTTCATTAACCATGAAGTGGCATTTCTCCCAATTAAGAACAAGATTAGTTTCTTCACATCTCTGCAAAACTTTATCAAGGTTGTGCAGACAATTATCAAAAGAAGTTCCATAGACAGAAAAGTCATCCATGAACACTTCTACAATTTCCTCACAAAAACCATGAAAGATAGCAGACATGCACCTTTGAAAAGTAGCAGGAGAATTACATAAACCAAAAGGCATACGTCTGTAAGCATAAGTTCCATAAGGGCAAGTAAAAGTAGTTTTTTCTTGATCTTGTTGTTTAACAGCAATTTGAGAGAAACCAGAATAACCATCAAGAAAACAAAAATGGGTCTTTTTAGACAACCTTTCCAACATTTGATCAATAAAAGGAAGCGGGTAATGATCTTTCTTAGTAACTTTATTAACTTTCCTAAAACCAATGCACATCCTATAGCCTACTACTATTCTTTGAGGAATAAGCTCATCATTATCATTAGGAACAACGGTAATACCTCCTTTTTTAGGAACACAATGAACAGGACTAACCCATTCACTATCAGCAATAGGGTAAATAATACCAGCATCAAGGAGTTTCAATACCTCATTCCTTACCACTTCTTTCATCTTAGGATTTAAACGTTGTTGGTGCTCTACTACTGGCTTTGCATCTGGTTCTATGTTGATAGAATGCTGACATATAGTAGGCGAAATCCCTTTTAAATCATCCAGAGTATAACCCATAGCTCCTCGGTGTTTCTTCAAAACCTCCAATAACCTTTCTTCTTCCTTTCCTGAAAGTTTAGAGCTAATAATAACAGGATATATCTTTTTATCATCAATATAAGCATATTTAAGATCATCAGTGAGAGGTTTTAGATCGAAGACCGGATCCTTTTTATGTGGCAACGTGGTACCCAAGTCTTCTACAGGCAAATTATGCTTAAGCATCTTAGGCTGATCACGGAGAATCTTGTCAATCTCATTCCTTTCTTCCATGAAGATTTCACTTTCATGATCTTCCATAAATTGCTGCAAAGCATTGTTAGGAGCAAGAGAAATAGAAGCAAGTTATTCAACTCTAAAATCCTCATTATGGGTTTCCTCTTCACAAGGTTCTTTAGCGAATTTCGAGAAATTAAACTCATAAGATTCCCCACCAAACTTAGTCAAGATTTTCTCCCTTTTGCAATCTATAATAGCTCCACAAGTACTCAAGAAAGGTCTACCAAAAATAATAGGATAAGTTTTACTAGCAGCTGAACCGAGTACTAGAAAATCAGCAGGGTACTTAATCTTACCACAAAGAACTTCCACGTCTCGTACAATACCAATTGGGGAGATGGTCTCTCTATTAGCAAGGTGAATAACCATATCAATCTCTTCCAATTTGCAGGGACTGATTTCATGCATAATTTCTCTGTAAAGCTCATAAGGAATAGCACTGGAACTTGCACCAATATCACATAAACCATAATAGCAATGATCACCAATTCTAATAGAAAGCACAGGGACACTAGCTTTTTTAGTTCTATTGGGGTGTGAAACAATATTAGAAGCATCCTCACAAAAGACTATGTGTCCATCTTCTATGCTTTTAGTGACAAGGTCTTCCACAATTGCTACCACAGGTTCAACGTTTATTTGTTCATCAGGTTTAACAGTTCTCTTTTCACTTTTGGTGATTACATTAGTTATCATAGGATGATCCTTTACCTTATCTAGGAAGGGAATCTTCTCGATATAAGGTTCAGGTAAGATGGGATCAATAGTGCAATACTCAACACTCCCAACATGAACACAGTCAACAATATCTTTATAAGGTTCATGGTACTTGTTCCATCCCCTTTTTGGAATTTTAATATAAGAAGCAAAAGCCCTAAATCAATTCATAATAACTTGTAAATCAAGACCATAAGCATTTTTAATGTTTTGAAAGTCATCAGTTCCCATAAAAGATTCAATGCATTCATAATCATAATTTATACCTGACTTTTTACCTTTGTCATTCTCCCAAGCTTTAGCATTGTCTTGAATACGGTCTAGAAGGTCCCATTTAGCTTCTTCTTCCATGCGAGTGAATGATCCAGCACAAGAAGCATCCAATAAATCCTTGTCATGTAGAGAAAGCCTTGCATACAAGTTATTGATAATAATATTGTTGGGGAGCTCATGAATGGGACATTTGAGCATTAGTAACTTCAATCTCCCCCAAGCTTGAGCTGTACTCTCTCCATCAAGAGGCCAAAAGTTGTATATTTGATTCTGATCTTTATGAATCTCACTAGGAGGATAAAACTTTGAATAAAAGAGAGGTACTATTTCCTCCCATTCCAGAGCTTAACCATTCTTCAGCAGCTTATACCATTCCTCATCTCTTCCTTTCAGTGATAATGAGAATAACTTCTTCTTAACTTGATCTGTAGTAATACCTGCACACTTGAACAACCCACATAATTCGTGTATAAAGAGTAAATGATCATCGGGATGGACAGTTCCATCCCCAACATAGTAGTTATCCATAACACGATCAATAATTCTTGTAGGTAATTTAAAAGCATCACTCTCAGCATGTGGTGATTCATCTACTACCTTAGCAGTGGTAGTAGCATTACCAAATAAGAAACTTAGCGAGTTATACATAACGAAAATAAAGCAACTAACAGAAGTAAACAATACTCACGGTAGAAGTTTCCTTTACCAGTTCCACTCTCCAATAGCGCTTCACTCCCTGGCAACGGCGCCAGAAAATAGTCTTGATGACCCACAAGTATAGGGGGTGTATCGCAGTATTTCTATAAGTAAGAGTGTCGAACCCAATGAGAAGCAGAAGGTGCTGGCTAGTGGTATGGATCAGGAATTCTCTACAAATACTTAGCAAACAGATTTTTAGGGGTTTTTGATAAAGCAAGTAAACAAAGTACGAGTAAATAAAAGACAGTAGGAATAAATGCAGCAAGTGGCCCAATCCTTTATGAAGCAAAGGACAAGCCGGTTGTATTACTTAAGATGACCAAACGTTCTCGAGGACACATGGGAAGACTGTCAAGTGCTTTCGCCTCATATAGTTGATTAATCTTCTTTAGCTTGCTAAGTGTTGTGTGGGTGAACCTGTGCTAATGTACCGACCTTCCTAGGACTAATACATACTTGTGATTATACTCCTTGAAAACATCCGTAAGTAAAAGAAAGTAATTAAGGTAGAAACCTAACCACAGCTTTAAACTCTAAGACCCTTACGTCCCTTGTGCAATGGTTTCCTAACGGGGGTTCAGGTTTCTGTCACTCCGGCAACTCCTACGATTAGTAGCCAAATACACAATGCATTCCCCTAGGCCCATATAGGTGAAGTGTCATGTAGTCGATGTTCACATGACACCACTAGAAGAAGTACACCACAACTTAAATATCAAACTATTGAATCTCTCTCAACACAACTCCACTACTAACAACATGACTTCTCCCATGTCCTCAAGAACAAAGCGAACTACTCACAAGACATAATATGGATCATGATTAGAGATGGAATAATGATGTATAATAATCTGAACATAAACAATAATTCAACGGTTCACTCAATAGCATCAACTACAAATAGTAATCAACACCGAGAAAGTTTCCCCTATGAACTATGCAAGATTCAACCCAATTGTTACAGCAATATGGAGATGGTGATGAGGGTAATGATGGTGATGATGGTGGTGATGATGATGATGATCCCGATGAAATCCAGCTTGATGGTGGTGTTGATGGCGATGATCTCCCCTCTCCGAGAAGGAATTCCGCCGGCAGAAATCTGTCTGCCGGGGAGATCTCTCTGGGTGTTTTCCGCCCCGTAGAGGCGGCGGAATCTTTTTGTGGTCGCTCCCCGAGTCTTAGGGTTTCGGGAGGAATATATACGCCAGAGGGGAGTGCCAGGGGTGGAACAGGGCGGCCACACCACCTGGTGGCGCTGCTAGGCTGGCCCGCGCCAGGGGGTGGAGTGGGCCCCCTATGGCCCATCTCCAGCCCCCCTTCTGGCTTCCTTCGTCTTCTGGAAAAATAGGAGTTTTCGTATATTTTCCCGGATTTTCTGATCTTCGCGAATTTTGCCTCCAAATAGCACCTTTCCATCAGAATCCTGACTACAGCGGTCCATGCTCCAAAAGTCATCGACCATGCAAAAACAGATGAAATAACATAAGTATCACCTCTCAATATGAAATATATCAATGAATAATAGTGAATTATGACATAGAATAGTGATGCAAAATGGACGAAGATCGCCGGAGACCGCCGCCGGTCGCGTCGCTCCAGCCGCCAAATGCCACCGCCCGAGGTCACCCCTGTCCGCACCGAAGCCACCCCCAGGACCACCGCCGGACGGTACATCCCGTAGACCGCATCGCTGCCGCCGGAGAGCCGCCGCTGCCCACCTCCGACGACACGCCGGTGAGCACCTGGGCCGACAGCGCCAGCCCTTTGATATGTGGCCAACGACCCAGATCAATGGTTGACCCCTACGGTGGACCACTGACCGGTCAACCCGCCACGTCGGCGTGACCCCACCAGTCAGCGGGAATATTCCCGGCGGTTTTCTGAAAAATTGATTAAAAAGACAAAAAACTATTAAAACTTCAAATATTCATAAGAAAAGATTTACTAGTCTAAAAATAGCAAATAATATGTCGTTGGAAAGCTATTTTCTTGTAGTTTATTAATATACAATTTGTTTAGACAATTACTGTAAGGTTTTTCTGTAGTTATTGAAATAGTTTAACACCCTTTTTTGAGTATTAAATTCTCAAGAAAATAACTACTAATCAGAAAATTGCAAATAAGGTGTCTATGGAATCACAAGAAAGTGTAGAACCTGTTTCTGAATTAAAATTGCAAGTTTACTGTACTAATACGTTTGAGTTTAATTAAAGGCTCATTGTACTATAAAAATTGCAGAAAAAGATCTGTAACATCTTTTTGCATGATTCCAATTTTCCCTGGCTTTATTTTGGATTGTCCACACAGTAGTATTTTTGCTTAGGTTTTACAACACTATTTACTATAGAGGCTTAGTATTTTGCCTAAAGGCCTATTAATTGGAGTAACAAATTGCATAATTTGTTTTGATTGCATTAAAGGTTTTTCCATGCATCATTCAATAGTAATAAACATTAGAGAACATAGAAGGGTTACTGAAACCTTTATTAAGCTATCATGCATGCATTTGTGCACTTGTCTATGATTGTGTATGTTTATTTATGTGCTAATTTTGTATCGTGTAGATTATGACGAGTGCAACGCTTGTTTCTGCAAGGATTGTACCCTCGACTCCTATCGCCAAGGCAAGTAGATGCTATTTTGATCATACCTTGTCCTACTATTTTTTTATCTTATGTATGGGTAGTGTATTTTTGTAGATTATGTGTAGGAATTACTATGTTGTGCTATGTCCTATATATTTGTGGTAGGAATTCCTTGTAGTTGAGCCTCGTTCAGTAGATGTGCTTAGACCTGCCATGAAGACGGGGGAAAGGGATCACATTATGGTGAAGTATGTATTTGTTCAAACTAAAAACAACATAATGTTAATGAACTACCTGGGTGGAGTGGTTGGATTATCAACGAAGTGTGGATAATGGTGGGGAATGCCACGCAGGGTACTGAGAAGGATTGGTTCTCTTTGTTAAAGTAGCTTACGTGTGCAACCATGTGCTAGTAACAAATGGGTGGCTGGTTAGACTTAGTAGGCCGTGGTGATCCGAACCTAGCATAGCGAGAGATATAGTGAATGGTAGGTTGGGACCGGTGCGCAGTGGGGTTTGGAGATCTACTTCCCGAAAGGTCTCATCTTGGACTTCTCCCTATCATCACACAATATGAGTGTGGTGGTACGAGCTGAGTTGGCCAGGTCATATGGATAAAGTGTATAAACCCCTGCAGGATGTAAATCTAAGTACTTAGCTGTGTCTCCAGTTACGGACGATTGAGTTGCTTGATTTTGAGACTATGATATATTCTCATTCATCGTTTTTCCTAATGAGTAAAACTTGATGGGTGAACCTAATGGGTTGTTGTGAATCAAATAGTTTATGAAAGTAGGATAAATGTGTTTGAGAAGTGCAAGCTAGCCAAAGCTACACTAGCCAAATAAGCATGTAGATGCTAGGTGCATTGTCTCTTTTACCTTAGAGCTACTTGCCATATATTCCATGTATTGACCCTTCGGGGCTGCTACGTTTTATGTTGCAGGTTATTCCGATTCCGAGTGATCGAATAGGTCGTGGTACTCCACTCGACACTTGTTCCCTTGTGGGCAATTTGAAGATGGAGTAGTTATCTGTATTTATGTTGCTACTTAAATAATGTGTAAGCTAGCCTTCGAGCTAAGCGAATATTGTAATGATTGAATCTTCTAGATCTTCATTAGTTATGGCACACAGATTATTGCTTTGTTATTTCATCTATGTTATATGTAAGCCAATGAACCGATCCAGGGATTGGCATATTGCATAGAAGCTACAGTCTTTTCAGTACTGTAGTGTTACAGATGGTATCAGAGCCGTGTGTTGACTGTAGGATCGTGACCTAGGATTGGAATAGGAATCCATAGTATTACTTGAGTCTATTTTAAATTCTGTCTTTATTCTTATGCCTTTCATTCTAGTAAATTCTTATCCTTTGCTATTCTCACACTTTCCTCTTTACAACTGATAGATGGGAGACGTCACCAGAGTTGAGCATGTTGGGTTCCAATCACCAAGACTCTTCGCAAGACAGTTGGCGGAGCTTTGTCAGACGCTGGGCATGTTAATGCTAATGTTCAAAGGGAGGAGGATGACCGCATATGTGCCTGGAGATCGCGTGTGGGAGATCACCACTATTGTTCTTGCAGATCCCACCGTGCCTGACATTGGGAACCTGAACCGCACCAAGAAATACCTTACCTAGGAGCAAGGAGTGGAATCGGCCATGCGTGAGGTTTGCTGCTGACTTGTTGGAAGGATCAGCTGCTTCTTGGTGGGATGCTTTCCAGATCACCCACCCGCTGGACAGAGTTACTTGGGCTATGTTTGAGGAAGGGTTCAGAACTAACCACGTCTCTGCCGGGACCATGAGCCTGAAGAGGAAGGAATTCCACAACCTACGCCAAACCAACCGCACTGTGGCGGACTACATAGAGGAATTCAACAACTTGTCCCGCTATGCCCCTGAGGATGTGGACACTGATGCCAAGAGGAGGGAGAGGTTCCTGGATGGTCTCAATGATGAGCTTTCACTTCAGCTATCTATGGTTTATTGCTCGGCATTTCAGGAACTGATGGACAAGGCCAGGATTCTGGAAGGGAAACAACAGCAGGTGGAGATACACAAGAGGAAGAACAACCATCACTCCTCGGGATGGCACCACCATGCTCGCACCTCTTATGATGGACACTCTAGATATTCTTGGCATGGAGGAGATGACCGCAACCACCGTGGAAGTAATGGACATCGCCACGATGGTCACAGGGGCAACAATCACCACCGTGGAGGAAATGACCGCCACCATAATGGTCACAGAAGCCACCACAGCAACTCTGGGAGGAACAATGGACATGACTATGTGAGCAAGAAGGACCTCAGCAATGTGGAGTGTTACAAGTGCAAGAAGCTGGGCCACTATGCTAGTACCTGCCCAGAGAAGATCACAGGAGTAGGACCCAAGCTTGGACCCAAACAGAAGGCAAATGTAAACCATGTGGATGTGGAGGAAGTCCGTGATGGGCCGGATCTCATGATTGGTAAGTTTCCAATTGATTCCCATATTGCACTCGTCCTATTTGATACCGGTGCATCACATTCATTCATATCAAGGGCATTTGTGGATAGACATAAGTTAACCACTGAGTCACTAAAGGGGACTATCAGAGTGAGCTCACCAGGAGGAGAGATGCTAGCTAGTAAGGGATGTCGTGATCGTACCCTAGGTATTGGAGCACACATCTTCCCAGCACATTTGGTAGTTTTGGAGTCACAAGGATTAGATGTAATACTGGGCATGGATTGGTTGTCCGAGCATGATGGCCAGATAGATTGTGGATAGTGTGTCATCTCTCTCAGGACACCACAAGGCATAAAGATTAAGTTCAAGTCGGCAGCACGTCTTAGGGGTGCTAAGGCGAACTCTCTTAAGGGGGTTAGCATGGACACCGTATCCATAGTGAGAGAATACCCCGATGTGTTTACGAAGGAGTTACCAGGGATGCCACCGGACCGTGATGTGGAGTTCCTCATTGACTTAATGTCGGGAACCGGACCAATAGCCAAGAGACCGTACACGATGGATGTGGATGAGCTAAAGGAGTTGAAGAAGCAACTTAGAGAACAGTTAGACAAGGGATTCATTCAGCCAAGTTCTTCATCTTGGGGTGCACCTGTTCTATTTGTGTAGAAGAAGGATAGTAGTAAGAGACTGGTGGTAGACTATCACTCGCTTAATGAGGTTACCATCAAGAATAAATATCCTCTGCCCAATATAAATGACTTGTTTGATCAGTTGAAGGAAGCAAAGGTATTTTTCCAAGATTGATCTAATATCCAGATATTTCTAATTAAAGATCCGTGAGCAGGACATACCAAAGACCGCCTTCACCACTAGGTATGGTTTGTATGAGTATACGGTTATGTCTTTTGGACTAACGAATGCTCCAGCATATTTTATGACCATGATGAACAAGGTATTCATGGAGTACTTGGATAAATTCGTCGTGGTGTTCATCGATGATATATTGATTTATTCTAAGGATGACAGTGAGCATGAGAAGCATTTGCGCCTAATTATGGAGAAGTTGAGAGAGCATAAGCTATATGCTAAGTTTAGCAAGTGCGAATTTTGGTTAAACACTGTTGGTTTTCTCAGACACATAGTGTTAGGTGAAGGAGTTGCAGTTGATCCAAGCAAAGTATCGTCAGTTACTGAATGGCAGTCTCCCAAAAATGTGGGAGATATTTGTAGTTTCTTGGGACTTGTTGTATACTATAGGAGGGTCATAGAAAATTTCTCCAAGGTTGCGAAACCAATGACTGAGTTATTGAAGAAGGAGAAAAGGTTTGAGTGGACAGAAGAGTGTGAAGCTAGTTTCCAGGAACTGAAGCAACGCTTAGTGACCACACCTATCTTGTGTTTGCCAGATATTCAGAAGGATTTCCAAGTGTACTGCGATGCATCTCGTAAAGGACTTGGAAGTGTGTTGCAAGATGGAAGAGTGGTATCCTACGCCTCACGCCAACTTAAACACCGTGAGCGGAATTACCCCACGCATGACTTGGAGTTAGCGTCGGTTGTGCATGCGCTCAAGGTATGGAGGCACTATTTGATGGGTAAGCATTGTGATGTATTCACGGACCACAAAATATTGAAATACATATTCACACAGAAGGAATTGAACATGAGGCAAAGGAGATGGTTGGAGCTCATAAAGGATTATGACATGAGCCTGCAATATCATCCTGGGAAGGCTAATGTTGTAGCAGATGCACTAAGCCGCAAAGTGTATGCTAATGGTTTGACCGTGGGAGAGTTACCCAAGGATTTGTGTGAGCAATTCAAGGATCTTAGGTTGGAGGTAGTGTCTGAGGGGTATTTGGCAACACTGGAAGTCAAACCGACACTTCTGGACATGATCAAGGAGGCTCAAAAGAAGGATAGCGACATGGAAGGAATAAGAGCAAACATACCTGAGGGTAAAGCAAAGGGATTTCGCGAAGATGAGCAAGGAGCTCTATGGTATGGAGATCGTCTGTGCGTGGCCAACGATTAGGAAATTAGGAAGTTGATTCTCCAAGAAGCCCATGACTCGCCGTACTCCATACATTCCGGTAACACAAAGATGTACATGGATTTGAAGGAAAGATTTTGGTGGGGTTAATATGAAGGGAGATATCGCAGAGTATATCGCTTTATGTGATGTCTGCAGCAGAGTGAAGGCTGAGCACCAGAAGCTAGCAGGATTGCTACAGCCATTGCCAGTACCTGATTGGAAGTGGGATAGAGTTGGAATGGATTTTATCATAGGACTGCCCAGGACGAGGTCAGGATACGACTCTATTTGGGTAGTGGTTGATCATTTGACCAAGGTAGCTCACTTTATACATCTGAAGACCACCTATACCAGTGCTAGATTGGCCAATATCTACATGGACAAAATTGTGTGTCTACATAGAGTTCCCAAGAGTATTGTTTCATATAGAAGCACCCAATTTACCTCTCACTTTTTGCGCCAGCTGCATGAGTCGTTGGGAACTAGGTTGGAGTTCAGTACAGCTTTCCACCCTCAGACGGATGGACAGACAGAGAGGGTGAATCAAATTTTGGAGGATATGTTGAGAGCTTGCGCTCTAGCTCATGGCTCTAGCTGGGATGATAACTTGCCTTATGCTGAGTTTTCCTACAACAACAGCTACCAGACTAGCATCAAGACATCACCGTTCGATGTGCTATATGGTAAGAGATGTAGAACACCATTATTATGGGATGGTGTAGGTGAGCGTCAGTTGTTTGGGCCTGATTTGATCAAGGATGCTGAGGAGAAGGTTAGTTTGATTCGAGATAGGCTGAAGGTAGCACAATCAAGGCAGAAGATCTATGTTGATGCTAAACGCAAGGAAGTGGTGTATGAGATTGGAGATCGAGCATACCTTAGAGTTTCGCCACTGCGTGGAATTAAGCGATTTGGAATTAAGGGCAAGCTGGCACCTCGGTTTATAGGACCATATAAGATCCTAGCACGCAAGGGAGAGGTTGCATATCAGCTGGAGATGCTAGAGGCTCTATCCGCTGTTCATGATGTGTTACATGTGTCTTAGCTGAAGAAATGCCATCTGGAGATGGTGGATACACCATTGAGGGACACCGTGCCACTAGATGAGGTTCAGCTGGAGAATGACTTGACTTATGAGGAGAAGCCGGTCAAGATTTTGGAGACAACAGAGAGGTTTACAAGCAGCAAGACGACCAGGTTTTGCAAGGTGCAATGGAGCCATCACACCGTAGAGGAAGCCACTTGGGAGCGAGAAGATGACCTCCGAGAGGACCACCCACACCTATTTGCTAGCCACGGCAAATCTCGAGGATGAGATTCATCTTAAGGGGGTTAGTCTTGTCACATCCCAATTTCTAGAATTGGTACTACATATCATATATGGCATTGCATCATATCTATCTTTGCAAAATTTCAGTTTTAAAAGGCTTTTGCTAAAACACCACACAAGTGCATGTTCTTCACTTATAGGTGACTAGTAGGGTTTTTACCTTGCATCTGCTAGAATGGTAGTATATAAACATTCCAGATGCATAGGTGCGTAGAGTTTTCCAATACAAACCTGTAGAATTTTTTTTCGCTCAATTCGGACCTGTAGATCAAAAGTTATGACAATTTTACCTTAACTGAATTTCAGTTTCAGAAAATTCAGACAAAACTTGACAGTTTGTTCAAAAAAAGAAGAAAACAAAAGGAAAAAAATATCTGTGCAGCCCACCGTTGTCGAGCGAGCCAGCGGCCCACGGAGGCCCACCCGGGACCGCTAGCCACAGCGCTAGCTTCCGCGCCCCCCCTAAGCGCAGGCCGACCCAACAACCGCACTGCAGCCCAAGTCGCCCTATGCTGCCGATAGGTGGGGCCCACCCGTTAGCACATCGCCGCCATGTTCGTCACAGAGACGAACTACCACCATAGAAAGCCTTCGATCTCCTCTTCGACCCCCCCCCCCCCCCCCCCCCGAAAACCATATCTATCGCGCCGCCTTGACCCCGCGATTGCTCGCCGGAGTACCTCCGCCGCCGCCATTGGATATGGTACGAGCACCAGCTCAAGCTCCCGCGCCCCTCTCCTTGTTCCGTGACCCCGCGTCGAAGCTCCGAGCTTTTTTTTGACCTCCTCCTTTCCTCTGTAGAGCACAGAGCCGCCCCACGAAGATCGCTGGAGACCGCCACCCGTCGCGTCGCTCCAGCCGCCAAACGCCGCTGCCCGAGGTCGCCCCTGTCCGCACTGAAGCCACCCCCAGGACCACCGCCAGCCGCTGCATCCCGTAGACCGCATCACTGCCGCCGGAGAGCCGCCGCCGCCCACCTCCGACGACACGCCGGTGAGCACCTAGGCCGACAGCGCCAGCCCTTCGATCTGTGGCCAACGGCCCAGATCAATGGTTGACCCCTGCGGTGGACCGCTGATCGGTCAACCCGCCATGTCGGCGTGACCCCACCAGTCAGCGGGAATATTCCCCGTAGTTTTCTGGAAAATTGATTAAAAAGACAAAAAACTATTACAACTTCAAAAATTCATAAGAAAAGATTTACTAGTCCAAAAATAGCAAATAATATGTCGTTGGAAAGCTATTTTCTTTTAGTTTATTTATATACAATTGGTTTAGACAATTACTCTAAGGTTTTTCTGTGGTTATTTAAATAGTTTAATACCTTTTTTGGAGTATTAAATTCTTAAGAAAATAACTACTAGTCAGAAAATTGCAAATAAGGTGTCTATGGAATCACAAGAAAGTGTACAACCTGTTTCTGAATTAAAATTGCAAGTTTACTGTACTAATATGTTTGAGTTTAATTAAAGGCTCATTGTACTATAAAAATTGCAGAAAAAGATCTGTCACATCTTTTTGCGTGATTCCAATTGTCCCTGGCTTTATTTTAGATTGTCCACACAGTAGTATTTTTGCTTAGGTTTTACAACACTGTTTACTGTAGAGGCTTAGTATTTTGCCTAAAGGCCTATTAATTGGAGTAACAAATTGCATAATTTGTTTTCATTGCATTAAAGGTTTTTCCATGCATCATTCAATAGTAATAAACATTAGAGAACATAGAAGGGTTACTGAAACCTTTATTAAGTTATCATGCATGCATTTGTGCACTTGTCTATGATTGTGTATGTTTGTTTATGTGTTGATTTTGTATCGTGTAGAGTGTGACGAGTGCAACACTTGTTTCTACGAGGATTGTACTCTCGACTCCTACCGCAAAGGCAAGTAGATGCTATTTTGATCATACCTTGTCCTACTATTTTTTTATCTTATGCATGGGTAGTGTATTTCTGTAGATTATGTGTAGGAATTACTATGTTGTGCTATGTCCTATATATTTGTGGTAGGAATTCCTTGTAGTTGAGCCTCGTTCAGTAGATGTGCTTAGACCTGCCATGAAGACGGGGGAAAGGGATCACATTATGGTGAAGTATGTATTTGTTCAAACTAAAAACAACATAATGTTAATGAACTACCTGGGTGGAATGGTTGGATTATCAACGAAGTGTGGATAATGGTGGGGAATGCCACGCAGGGTACTGAGAAGGATTGGTTCTCTTTGTTAAAGTAGCTTACGTGTGCAACCATGTGCTAGTAACAAATGGGTGGCTGGTTAGACTTAGTAGGCCGTGGTGATCCGAACCTAGCATAGCGAGAGATATAGTGAATGGTAGGTTGGGACCGGTGCGCAGTGGGGTTTGGAGATCTACTTCCCGAAAGGTCTCATCTTGGACTTCTCCCTATCATCACACAATATGAGTGTGGTGGTACGAGCTGGGTTGGCCAGGTCATATGGGTAAAGTGTATAAACCCCTGCAGGATGTAAAACTAAGTACTTAGTTGTGTCTCCAGTTACGGACGATTGAGTTGCTTGATTTTGAGACTATGATATATTCTCATTCATCGTTTTTCCTAATGAGTAAAACTTGATGGGTGAACCTAATGGGTTGTTGTGAATCAAATAGTTTATGAAAGTAGGATAAATGTGTTTGAGAAGTGCAAGCTAGCCAAAGCTCCACAAGCCAAATAAGCATGTAGATGCTAGGTGCATTGTCTCTTTTACCTTAGCGCTACTTGCCATACATTCCATGTATTGACCCTTCAGGGCTGCTACATTTCATGTTGCAGGTTATTCCAATTCCGAGTGATCGAATAGGTCGCGGTACTCCACTCGACACTTGTTCCCTTGTGGGAAATTTGAAGATGGAGTAGTTATCTTTATTTATGTTGCTACTTGAATAATGTGTAAGCTAGCCTTCGAGCTAAGCGAATATTGTAATGATTGAATCTTCTGGATCTTTGTTATTTATGACACATGGATTATTGCTTTGTTATTTCATCTATGTTCTATGTAAGCCAATGAACCGATCCAGGGATTAACATGTTGCAGAGAAGCTACAGTCTTTTCAGTACTATAGTGTTACATAAGTGTTGGATGCTCTGTGGTGCCTGATCGCATAGGGGGCACCTAGCTGGCCGCGGCAATCTCTGACGCTCCATCCGGTCCACCGTCCAACAACGGTTCCTAGAAGCCAACCATGCAAAGAACTTGCAACTGCTCGGGGCCCGGGAGAACCAAATCCGAGTCACGGCCGGTGCAAGGGTGTACCTGCGAAAAAAGCCCTATAGGCCGACTTTGCCGAGTAGCACCCATCACCCGTCCATCTCTAGGCCAGCACGTCTACACGCTCCGAGGTCACCTGCGTCCCGGCAATAGGGTGCCACAAGAGGAAGAACTCCGGAATAGCCTCTGTACCTAGGTCAGGCCCACAGTCTAGCAGCCACGTCCCACTCAGACCCTCCCTGACCGACTGCTCTTTGACATTGCACGGTGGGATCATGGACAGCAAGTTCGGGGCGATCTCCTCAACCCTCCTACCATTAATCCATCGATCCTGCATGTAATAGGTGGCCGCATGAAACAGTTGCCATGTCTGACGAGGTAGGCCCAGGTCAAACTCGGCCCTAGGTTTTCCTGGGTCCACTCTCTACAACCAGGCCCAACAGCATCACAGCGCAAAGTTCATGAGGCGTAGGTTAGGAATCCCCATCCCCTCGTGCGTCTTAGGAGAGCACAACTTCTACCACGCGACCAAGCAGTGGCCTCCATTGGCCTCCCTCCTGCCCCTCCAGAGGAAAGCCGTAAGCACCTTCTGGAAAGCCATCAAAGTCTCAGGCGGAACATCCAACTAAAGCAGCGCATGGATCAGGATAGCCGCCAGCGTCGTGGTCACCAGGGTGGTACGTCCCTCGCGGCCCATGAGGCTCGCACACCACAGCTACATCCTATTAGCAGCATTGTCCACTATGTATTGGAGTTGTGCTGTAGTCGATTTACGTAGACCAAGTGGGAGGCCCAAGTACTTGCCAGGGAAACTCCCCATCGTGCAGCCTAGGATGCTGCGCGCCAACTCCACATGCCGAGGAGAGCACCAGATAGGGTGAATGGAGCATTTTGCCAGGTCTGTGTGAAGCCCGAAATCCCCTCCGAAGTCTGCTACAATCGCCGCGCAAGTGCGGAGATCTAGAGGCGTGGGTTAAACAAAGATGATGACGTCGTGCGCATACATGAAGGTGCGGTAGCGAAATCCTCTGTCTGCCAGCCCCAAAAGGAGACTCTCTCCAGATGCCTTCTCGAACAACAGATGTAGCACATTGATCACCACGTCAAAGAGCAAGGGGACAGTGGGCCCTGTTGTCGAAGCCCCCTTGGTTGTAGATCACCGATCCAGCCACCCCATTCACTAGCACCCGTGTGGAGGCTGCACTCAGGAGCCCACATATCATCGAGATCCACCTATTGCCAAACCCAAGCTCGGCTAGCACCTCGAGCGGGAATGCCCAGTCCACAGTGTCAAATGCTTTGGTGATATCCAACTTAAGCATGACGGTATCCGACCTAAGTCGGTGCAACTCGCTCGCAGTGCTCTGAACCAACTAGAAGTTGTCATGAATGCAGCGTCCCCTAATGAAGGCACTCTGATGGGGGCCTACCAGCTGAGGCATCTTAGGCGCAAAATGGACCGAGAGCACCTTGGCCACCAGCTTAGCCACGCTATGAATCAGGCTGATCAGGCGGTAGTCCTTGACTTCCACCGTGTCCACACTCTTTAGGAGAAGAGCAATGATGGCCTTGTTAACTGCGTGAAACCCTCGACAGTCTCCATCCCACATGGACTGGAACACATCCAACACATCTGTCTTGATAATCTACCAACATGACATGTATAACCTACCGGTGAACCCATCCGACCTGGGCGCCTTGTCCAACTCCTGGGCCTTGATCACCCCCCCCAAACTTCCTCCTCAGTGAAGGGAAGCTCTAGCTCTGATAGGTCGTGTGTCAACACCCGGATTTTTAATCCCAGATGCCCGTTATGCCATACCTCGCAATCCCAGGATTACCATTTTTGCGAGACATAATGGATTGGATATCACAGTACATCATCCATTACAAACCATACATAAGGTTTTACACAAATAAGGATCTCATGATCCAGTCTTTAATACAACAAGCAGCGGAATTAAACGATAGCGTAGCGGTAGGGTCCGTCTTCAGGGGCACAGGCAATGCTGACAAAGGCAGATAGTCCTAGTTATCATAGCCGTCCTGCTGACCATCATCTTGATAATCTCCTTCATAGTCTGGCCATGATAATAACCAGGGACAAAAGCCATGAGTACTTTTTAAGTACTCGCAAACTACTACTAGCAAGGTTTATGATTCTAAGTTAAAGTGCTGAATTGAAAGAATACTATCAAGTTAAGTTTGAAACCTAAGCTGAGTTCTGAAGCAAGAAAAGATAAATTAAAGTTCTAGAATCACTTAAGTTGGGAAGCTATTATCATCTACACAACCCTGTTGTGGTCAAGTCAAAGTTCATCATTCTTTTCAAGTTATCTAGAAAACATCTGACAACGAAACAGTATGGCCATTCCAACTTTCCATAACCGCGGACGTGGCTATTCGAATAGTTTGACACTCTGCAGAGGTGGTACACTTTCACCACAAGATTCGATACATCTATCAGGGATAACCCTGAATCATCATACTTAGTATGCAGATAATCAAACATAACCTTCCCTTTACACACCCTAGTACAAGCACCTCTCCTATGAGCATGGCCTTCCAACCATGACCATCAGTCATCTTGGGCACTGCATAGGTGGACATCATTGAGAGGTAGCCTCAGCTGAAACCTCTCCCGTGAGGGAACTAATACTAATGCATATAAATTTCCAGCTAAGCCTTACCCAATTCAGGTAATGTGGTTGTACGGTAAATTTGGAATGGTATGGCATCCATATCCAACCGTCAGTTTTATAAAAAGGTTAAGGCTCATGCCTTATGTTTTTCATCATCATCAACCCATTGTGTTTCTCAACACATGTCAAAACATCTCAATAGAATGACTCATCATTCCAAGGTTTTCATAACTCATTTTCACCAAGTGTTCCCATCTAAAGTGACTCAAGTTTTGAACTATTCTAAAATACTAAGTTAAGAGTGTTCACTAAGGTGGAAAGATGGGATCAATCTCATGCCATAGAATGACATCTAAAGGTTTCTAAGTAGGTCAAGTTTTATACTCTTTATGCTACCTTCAAAATTAATTAAAGAACTTGGTGTAACTAAGGGGGTAAAACTTGTTAATAAGACTTGAGGTACTAAGAGTTAAAGGGGTGTGATCAAAGTATGCTTAAGGCATCTTTACTAAACTATCTAGTTTTATTCTAGCTTGCTACAATAGCTTACTAAATCATATTTGCAAGCTTTAGCTTGCCACTAATAGCTTGCCTTGGTTGGTGCAGTGGTTGAAGTTTTCTTCTTCTTCTTCTTCTTGGTAGAACTCCTCCTCCTCCTCGAAGGCTTGGTCGGTACTATCGTCTAGAAATACATAGGGAGTGCACAATCACCAAACAATCCTTAACTAGGCTAAGTATTATTCTAAACCACACAATTGATGATCTATTATCATCACAAGCATCACAAGTTTAATTCAATAGTTTCAACCTTTTTATTTTGGAAAAGTAATTTCTACTCATTGAAATATCAACTAAAATTTAATATTCACCACCAAAATATGGGATCATGTGGACACATGTCCTCACCACATATTCTAACATGTGGGAATGAGATTTAAAGGTTGGATCAATATTACTTTGGTTTAAGTTCATTATTTAATGATTTAAAGTGACTAGAAATGCCTATATAGCATTATTTTGGTACTAGTCCAAAGTCACTGCCTTTAAACCTTAATATTATTACATATTTGGATAGACATGATGAGATGTGATTTTTGAGAGTTGGAATCAACTCAAAAGCTAACTTGGTTGATTTTATAAAAATGTTTCAAGTTGCAAAAGCTTTTGTCTTCTTATTTTTATTAGGAGAAATCTATAACTCTAAATGAATTAAATCCAACGGGCTTGGATAGAGCATTTCAATACCTTTCAGACAAAATTAGTTTCATGTAATTTGGATTTGTCAAACTCACAGAATTAAATTTTGAAACACTGGACAGAAACTATATTCTAACTAAAAAGAAAAACCTAGATTTGAATATACGGGCTTGCGCGAGAAAGGAAATGGGCCGGACCAGTGGCGCTACGCGGCACGGGGCTCAGCTGACAGGGGGTCCCACTTGTCAGCGACACTTAAAACGCGAAACGGTACGCGCGCTATGGGTCGTGCGATTAGAGGCTAGATCTACGGCTGAGGGTTGTCGTCGACGACGGACGGGTCGCCGGCGAGCTTGAACCCTAGCGGCTCGGTGGGGGTCTACTGGGGGCGTACCAGGGCTCCAGCGGGGTCGGCGATGCGGGCGAACGAAGTGGAAGACGACGGCGAGGCGAGGCGTGGTCGCGACGGAGCTTGGGGTGGCCGGAATCAACGACACCCTTCTTCTCCAGAGGCGGCGGCTCCGGCTCCAATTCCGGCGAGCTGCGGCTCTACTTGCTCCGGCGAGGGGTGGTTGAGGTTCAGAGAGGTGAGGGGAGTGGAATGGTGTGAGTCTTTGGTGCTGGGGAGGGCTTCTTTTATAGGCTCGACGTTGAGACCGAGCGGGATGGGCAGTCGACGGTGGCGACATGGCTATGGCGAGCTAGCGGCATGGCTGCGGATTGCGATCGGTGGGCGGTTCCCTGGCGGTGCTCTAGCGCTTCAATGCGGCCGTAGGGGCGGTGGCATGCGGTCGGAGCGAGGTGGCGCTCTGCGCGACCGAAGCGGATGTGTCCACGGCGAGCGGTGGCTGTGGGGCTTTGGGCGGCGAACGGAGGTGTCTGGGGTGTTCTCCAGGTCGAGGCGGAGCGGTGGGCGCGGGCTGGTGTCGAGCGGCGGCTTGTGCACGCGGGGACAGTGCGCGCTCTGCGGGCGGCGTCGGCATGCTCGACAATCTTCGGGCGCGGCGGTTCCTGGCCGCTCTGCCCTCTGTCTCTGGCCTGGGGCTGGTTGGACGGTGGAGGTGGACCACTGGCCAAGTACTAGACATGGCGAGAGAGGCTGGAGAGGGTTGCTGCTGCAGGTGCACGGTCGGCCGGCGAGATGGTGCTCGGCATGGCTGTGCAGTGTGGCTAGGGGGTAGAGAAGAGGCTGGTTTGGTCTGGTCTGGCTTGAGGGGGGACAAGATGATCAAAGCACTATAGAATTGCTAGACAAAATCAGCCCAAAACAGTAATAGTTAGGCCTTAATGATCTTGCTAACAAGGTGTTTGACAAAATGGGCGCAAGAGAAAAAGTTTTGAATTTTGAGTTCAAAAATTTTAGGTGATCTCCACTAGTGCTAGGTAGTCTCTGGTTGCAAGGGTTTTGAAAATGGTGCTCAATTAGATGGTTTTTGAAATAGGGGTGATCTATACATATGCATTAGATTCAATTTTAAACTGTCATTTAAAATAGTTTACAGAAGGTTTTTAGTAGATCAAAAGGTGGACATTGGTACCTAATTATGTATACTAGCAAGGGGTGCAAAGATCAAGAATTGTTTCTGTTAAGAATTGAGTACTAGGAATAGCCAAAGTAGGCATGAGAGTTAAATTTATCCAAATGATCATTCCTTCATTTTAATTCTTTTTGATTTGATTTCTTTTAGGAAAAGTTTGGGAATGATGTAGATGATGTTTAAATCACCTAAGAAACATTTTAGAAGCAAATGATAACTCAATCATGGCAATTCAAAACAACTCCTATTTTAAATGCACACATATATGAATGCTTTCATTTTAAATTTGGAAAAGTTTTTGTTAACCCCATTTTTGGATGACTTGATCTTGATAAGCTTGGATTAAAGTTTTGGGATGTTACATCGTGCCAACGGGTTCCTAGAAACTCCAGGTCGAGGTAGAAGGAATCAACCTCCAGAGTCTTGCCCTCCTGGTCTGCCACCAACCGCCAGTGTGAAATCGCACATTCAAAGTTATTATTGGCACACCGAATAGTAAGCGTTCACCGCCAGGGCACTATCGCAGTTTCACGTATCGTATTCATCCAAAAGCTTGAACTAGTCAAGAGATAGGTGGACGATTATAGACATTATTACGACCAGAAAACGGCATGGGAGGCCTCGATCGAGGGTAAAATTTTGTGGTCCACTGGCAGGACCAACGAGCGGTTGATCCAGAGAGCTAGCGGGGCGAGTATTGAATGTTGATCTAGGTTTTGATACTATATACCCTGATCATGTTTGTTTTGGGGACCGGCCGGCCGGCAGACACTGAGAGTGAATTGAGATAAGAGCAAGGTGTTGATTCAGTTACGAGGCTGAAACCATCTGATAAGATGGGTGTGGTGAGAGAAAATTGCATTTTGCTACCATAATTTAGGGTTTTGCAAAAACTACCACTTCTCCGTCTAATGGTTGCAAAAAACTACCAAATCTGTGTAAGCCTCGTTTTAGCTCGTCTGATCATGTTTCTGACATGTATGGCCCACCTGGGAGTATGACATAGGGGGGTGCCATCGCTGCCGTCTGTGGCAAATGGCCATTAGCCCCACCCCTCTTCTTTTTGTTCTTTTTATTATTCCTTATTTTTTCTATTCTTTTTTTCTTTTTCCCCGTCAAGCCCCCACCACCAAGGTGGATCGAGTACAGCCGGCGGCCGTGTTAGGACAGCCGCTCTGGTTGCCGTTGTTGCCAGCCACGCCAGCGCCGCCTCCTCTTCGTGTTCTGCATCGTCGCCCCCGTTCTTTGTTTTGTGCCGCTGCCGCGCCCATTCTTGTTCTGCGCCGCCACCACCTTACGAGGAGGGCTAGGGGACAGGGAGGAGCCAGAGGATGGGGAGGGGCCGCTTGGCCATGATTAGGGGTCGGCGAGCTGGTGACGCAGCTGCTCATGCGAGCGGCGAGCGCGGCACGACGAGCGCCACGAGCGCGAGTCAGAGGACGGGGAGGGGAAGCTCGGCCATGAGCAGGGGACGAGGAGCCAGAGGACGGGGAGGGGCCGCTCGGCCATGAGCAGGGGACAAGGAGCCAGTGGATAGGGAGGGCCAGGGGACGGGGAAGGGCCGCTCGGCCATGACCAGGGGACAGCGAGCACTGGTGAGCTGGTGTCGCAGCTGCTCACATGAGCGATGAGCGCGGCACGGGAGCGCCTGGTCAAAGGAGAGAGACGAGGCCACACCGACCGGTCATCGGCACTGTCGGGTTAAGTTCCGACCGTTGTACACGATAGGTGGGCCCGCTACCGCGTCGTTAACGGACGCGAATGGCCGTGTCCATTCGTTGTCATGAATTGCCACGTCATCACTGCCAGGTGGGGCCGTCCTGTTGTAAACGTGATCAAACGAGCCAAAGAGTACAATTACACGAATGTTGTACTCCCTCCGATCCAAATTAATTGACTCGAATTTGTCTAGATTCGGATGCATCTAGTACTAAAACATGTCTAGATACATCCGAATCTAGACAAATCCGAGTCAATTAATTTGGATCGGAAGGAGTAGTTTTTTTTGTTGCAAAAACGCTAAATTGTGGCCCTATCCCTAATTGTGGTGGTGGTAGTAAAGTGCAAATTTCTCGTGCGGTGACAGAGATGCCTGCACTGCACCCATCGCCGTTAGCACGTACTATCATCAACCCAACCCAACCCGGCCGGGGAGCAAGCCTCACATGCATAGATATGCTTATGGATGTGGATGGAGTGCAAGTGCAGTGATGGTATACATACATGCTCGTGGCTTGGCAACGCTTTCCGCTCTGCTTCCGGGCCATGGATAGATCGGGACAAGAACACAGTGCGGACGCTTGTGAGCTTTTAGAACGAGAGAAAGTGCACCCACCCATAACTCCTTTTTTTTTCTGGTTTGGTGATGGAGCGGGCATGTGGCGGACCGTGACGCTCAAAGTTTACACGGCGCCACACCACGCTATGCTTGCCCAAAAAGGTGTCCCATGGAGTTGACGGTTACACATTGCTTGGCATGCTAGGCTAGGCATCGGATCGGATTCCACCACCAATGGATCTGTCTATACATGTGCAAACTACCACATTGCCTCAAGTGTGTTCTTGGTGGCTGGTCCCTCCCTCTTACTTTTGCATCCCAATTGAAAATCTATCTATCTATCTATAACGAAAATTAATTACCAACAGGATTCATGGCCTAGATCTCGCATCTTTTCTTTCGAGGAGACAAGGTGTGTTTTCTCACCCGATTGAAGCAGACAACGAGCATTCAAAGACAAGGTGTGTCATACTATCAGAATAATGAGACCAATAAACACAAACAGTTTTGCAATGGCATCATAAAGCCTTCTCTTTTGCTGCCTCTTCTTTTCCTTTTCCATCTCCGGTGATTCATTCCATGTTGTATTGTTGTAATGAGACCAATGCTCTTTTTTTTTTCAAACGAGTGCAGACCAATGTTAATAAACAGAGATAGCAGCAAGATATAAACTAGCACAGAGTATCACAAAGACCAGAACGAACCAGCATTCAGCATATAGACATCAGTCTGCAACACTTCCAAACTCAAAGCCAAATGACACACCACAGTTGATCAAACGCAACACATCACGCCACCAAGAAGCCGAATGGCGCCCTCATTCCTTAACGGACTTGTTGATGAGCGACTTGTGGATGTGTGGGATGACACCGCCGCCAGCGATGGTGCCCTTGATGAGGGTGTCCAGCTCTTCATCCCCGCGGATTGCCAGCTGAAGGTGGCGGGGCGTGATGCGCTTCACCTTGAGATCTTTGCTCGCGTTCCCTGCCAGCTCCAAAACCTCAGCGGTCAGGTACTCCAGGATCGCTGCCGCGTACACGGCTGCGGTTGCTCCCACACGGCCGCTTGATTGAGCCCTCTGCTTCAGTTGCCGATGGATACGGCCCACCGGGAACTGAAAATGCACACCAATACTCAGCTTCAGGATGTAAATTTTTAATACGTAGTAGAAAAATCTGAGTATCCAGTTAGTCCAACCATGCACAAGGGAACAGATGACTTGCAAAACAGGATGATTGCCAAAAAATATTTCACCACCACCAAGCAAACTGTATAAAGTAGATCCGACAGCCCAACATGACTTAACTTAGCTACATCAAGTTTTTCTTAGATATCTGTCAGAACAGTGTGTAAAGGATTAATTAAAAAAAGATGCAATCTAAACACTTCAGCAAAACAGGTTTATCAGTGAAATGCCGTGGTCTCTTTCACATCCTGGGCCTCCTAATAGTAAAATCATTTGGTTTGTCTCAACTACAAAGCAGTGCACCCAAAAGGGCCGTAGATAATTGATTATGTGCATGCGCCCACTGAGCCTTAGTCCTAGGTTCAAAATACAGGCCCAAGGGTAGCAGTTAGCACAAGGTATTGTTTCAAAAAAAAAAAGTTTTCCACTAGGTGAAGTAATATCCACGCTGGCTAATTAGACCAGTCTGAAATCTCAAATCCAATTTTATATATCCATCCAATGGTTGTGGAAAAATGTTATACCCTCCCCTAATCACTCTTGTAATTATAGCCTCATCATCAATTTACTTATGTCCTTCCATGGAAGAAAAAAGACAAGTTAAACAAAATTATTGAACCATGTTTTCAATTTAAAATGAAATTATACATGACCATGGACTTAAATTTATCTTGTGCTTATATGTTAGACTTGATATATAATATAATTTCTTTAAAACATCCACACTTAGATTATTTTGTTTAACAGCTTTTTTTTTCAGGCCAATGTTATTGGAATTTGAAAGTAGGAAAAACCTATAATTCTATTTATTTTCATGTTTCAAAACAAGTCAATAATTTGAAAGTAGGAAACCTATAATTATATGGGCCAATAATCCATGCCACTACCAAGATCAAAACAAGTCCACTAGGGCTAGATAAATTCCCGATTCCTACAAAGGGACGAACTGAAAATTTAAAAAAAAAAAGGGAGAGGAAAGTGAGGGCGACCTGTAGGCCTGCGCGCGAGGATCGCGAGATGGGGAGCTTCTTGTCCTTGCCTGCGGCGGCGGTCTTGGCCGCGATCAGGCCCTTTCCTCCCTTCCCGACCATCCTTTTTCTTCTTCTTCCTGCAACGTTAAATCGAGAAGATATCGCTAAGGCGCCGAAGAGATCGCGGATGTTTCTGATAGACGAATCGTAGGAAGAGAGGATTCGAGGTGCGAGATCGGTTCGGTTTGGGACTTACGATCCGGGGGCAAGGCGGCGGAAGCGGAAGCGGATTCCAGCGACGGATCGGAAACTTTTCGCGAGGGTTTTGAAGAGCGGGGCCGGGGCCGGGGCCGGGGCGGGGAGATTATATGGGGGTGTACACAGCAGGCTATTCGGACTTCTCTTCGACCCAGGGAGCGGTGGACACAATCAGCCCAGCCCAATGATACCACCCAAAACGTTTCGGATACCAGCGCAATCATCAACTCTCCAAAAATAATAATTACAGAAGATTGCTCACCAGCACATGGATTTCAGTTAAGAAAATATATATAACCAAAGCCTTTATTTCATTGTTCTCGTGAAGATGAACCGACATCATTTTACATGTATAATTTCATATTTTGTCTATAGCATTGACATCTTCTTGTACCAAAAGCAGTTTTTCCCGTTTACAAAAAAAAAAAAAAAACAAATCAGGTGAAGTGCAGGCTAACAAAACGTATACATCTCATGTAGCACGTGAAGTCCAAACTGAATCAAGGTATGGTGCGGCAACTAGCAAACAGCAGATGATGCCACATCTGGAACACCGCGGCGGCATATAATGGCATCATCATCTTCTTTCCCAGGTTGAGTGTTTCACTCCTTGCCATCTGCAGCGCGGAGGGAGCCAAGCTGGACAGGCGCCATTGTGGTGCAGACCTTGGATGATCCGTAGTCCGACACGTTGGCACCCGTGGACTTCTCCTTCTCCAGCTGCTCCTTGATCCACGAGTATGTGATCGTCAGCCCATCCTGCAGGGAAAATTTCGATCCAGTTTCATGAGTGATCACCATTTAATTTGGGTGGGGCTCAACACAACACAACACAAAACAAAACTGTTCAAAACTTTGGAAGGGTACCTTCAGCCTCATGGTTGGAGCCCAGCCAAGCTTCTCTTTGATGAGCGTGTTGTCCGAGTTCCGGCCACGGACACCCTCAGGGCCAGGGATATGGTGGATGGGCAGCTGCTTGTTCTCGAAACCAAGTACTATCTCAGCCATCTCATTCATGCTCACCATTTCATCGCTTCCAATGTTTACAGGCTCACAGAAATCAGACTTCGTTAGCCTGAAAGCATTTGGAAAAAATAGTATTGTTACTTTAATAATGGACTAATTAAAATAAAACGCTCTTTAGCAAAGGAGAGAACCTCATGTAATCGCTATATGGTTTTACAGAGAATGTTATGACACTGGCAAGTAATGGCAGGATGGGAACAAAGATTCACTGGCTTAACATGATAAGTTGATAACTCATAAGCAACACACCTTGATAAGAATAGACGATGCAACTAAATTGAATTTTCCAATGAAACAATGTGTGTTTCCTGAAAAGTAATGAAATTACTCCTACCAATATGTGCAGTTTTGGCACCGTGTACAAGCTAAATACAAAATTGCTTACTGAGCTAGCACAGTCAATTAGGAAACTATGAAATGAAGAGGTGTTTCTCACACTGTAATTCTGTTCACCAAAGATCAATATAGCATCTATTATTTAAAACTTACAAGTCCCATGAGAGACACAACAACTAATGCTCAACCTTGCTAATGCTTCTGTTGGAACTAAAGCTGCAAGCCTTCAGTCACTATGTCAGACAAAATATCTTATCCACACTAGAACGGGCAGATTGATGCAAATTTTATTTTGTGCAACTCTTAAGGCATTTATTATAAAAATAGGAGATATAAGTACCGTATTTCATAGCAAAAGAAAAGGTGCCAGACTGTATACAAAACTTAAGCATAAGGATATTTTTAACCTGAGGACACCCTCCACACATTCATCAATGAATGTGAAGGATCTAGTCTGCAGACCATCTCCCCACATCTCAAAGCGGTCAGTGGAGGTTAGAGCCTTTCTGCAGAAAGCAGCAGGTGCCTTCTCCCTTCCACCTATATAGCCAAGTAAATGTCAAACCTCAACAGTTAGCAACTATCAACAGCAACCATAGATACTAATAATCACCAGATAAAAACTTACCCTTCCATGTTCCATATGGACCATAAATATTGTGAAACCGACCAATTCGGCACTCTATGTCGAAGTCCTTTGTGTAGTGCTTGCACAGTTCCTCTGTAGCAAGTTTCTCCAAGCCATAAGCGTCTTGAGGCTAAAGATTAGGCATTGCAGAAGTTAGTGACATTTCATCGTAATATAAAACGTTTCAGTCCAGACAAAAACATATATCAGTGTGAAGATAATAAAACCTCTGCAGGCCAAGCGTCTGCCTCCTTCAAGCTAACAACAGTTTCAAGCTGCTTAAATTCAGGGTAGATACAAGCACTCGAGGCATAAAAGAACCTACAGAGAAAAAAAAGTGAAGTTCAATCACATATGGTAATAGCATATTCTTCTCCGAGTCTGCTGGTAAGGTTACTGTTTTGTTGTTCCATATATGTTTTTTTCCTTCCATCAGTGTGACTACAGAAAACTGTAACCATGCATTAGGTCAAAAATATTGTAGTTGAACACATTATCTTGTTTCTGGTAATGAGTTGAACACAATGTTCTGAAGGCTCGGTTTATTTTGGGGCTTCAAACAGTACACACACTAGCACAGATTTTACCCAACTGTTTCAGCTTTGCCAAATTTGATACCTTATCATGTACTGAATCTTGCTAGATAAAAAATAAAATAGGGGCAGATTTATTCAGGATCTTAAGAAGACACATGAACAAAATCCTCTAGTATCATCAACTAAATGCTCAGTAGAAAAGCCACCTCAATGCAAGCTCATAGATATGGGCAAAACCTAGCCCTTTACTTCAATATATAGCATAATGTTGCTACTCATTCAGTTCATAGCAATTATACACTTCCCCCCATAGTCACAGTTAGTATCACCAACGCATCATGTCACGGAAAGCCCCAATGAACACTTCCTCTATACAGGTCAACTCAAACCCCTCACTTCAGCAAACATCAATCGTCTATGCGGTGCACATGCACAAATAGTGTCGCTGATATTATGAGCAAACCGTTTCCGATTTGCAACATTTGACATTAACTTTGAAGCTGAACTTTGGAAGATAAAAGCAGGGCTAAGTTTTCAAGTCATTTCTCAGCTGAAACACCCCTCCAGTACAAGCTACATGCTACCGACATATGGTAAACGCGAAACATTTTATGTCAATGTGACAAAAAGTCGCTACACGGTGCATGTGCACTGCACAGCAAGCATAAACTTTCCTGCGCTTTCAGTTAGCGCCATCAACATATCCCCTAGTGGAAAGTGCCGGAAGAAGGTTTTCCCTCTGTGGGCCAATCCGAAGCCTTCCAAGTTTGCAAACATGAATCTGCTGTGCGGCGCAAATAGCAAGTACTCGTACTAATTTTCATAAATACAATATCAAATGTGAAACATCCATTTATCCAAATCTAGCAACAGAAAACTCATAACTCTATCCCCTTTATTGATTAAAATTTAAAAGTGGACATACCGCTACCCAAGGCAAACTATATGAGATTTTCATTCGAAGTGCAGACTGGCAAACCTAAAACAGCCTTAGCGTCATACAGCTTCCCAGGTAAAAATCACGAGGCGCACGAAACAAGTATGAGATGGAGTGTTACCTTTTGACGCCATTGATTCTACCGGCCTCAAGCATGTTGAAGCTGATCATAGTGTTGTTGTACATGATCACAGAGTGGTTGGACTGTATGAAGCCCATCCCTCCCATATCAGCTGCTAGGTTGAAAACATGGTCAACCCCAGTGGTCACCTTGAGGCAGTTGTCCATCACCCTCAGATCAGCAAGGTGGAACTCGTGGCAGAACATATCCTCTTCCATGTGCTCATTCTTCTTCCAGTCAGAGGCGATGATGTAGTGCCCCTCGCCCTTCAGGCGCCTCGCAAGGTGGGAAGCGATGAACCCACCAGCTCCTGTAATGGAGATCCGCAGCTTCTCAGATGGCCAGTACAGCTCCTTCTCCAACTCCGCGTATGTGTACTCCTCGTTGAGCGCCATTCTGCACTCACAAGTTCAAGGTTTAACATGACAACCTAAAATCACAGGACTGCAACATGTTATGGCAAACATAACATCTTTTGGCAAGTAACCGACTTAATCACGAAGTACAGAACTTGTTTCCAAACACCATACAGAATGTAAGTACTGAAATCATGGCGCCATATCAAACTTCTAAATCATTGCATAGAGTGGTATGCCACGTGACAAAGCCAAGTCCAATCATACTAGATCCAATGAGCATAAAAGACCAAGGTCAGACACAGTTCATCAATGGCTAGCAGACTGCTTACCAAACCCAATAATAGATCAATGACCAGTAGACTGCTTAACAAAATCAATAATAGACCCCACCCCATGTGCAGTTTCCTTTCTTCCAAGAAGGGACAAAACATGGACCCCCTGCTCCCATACTAATTTAATCACCGAACAAAGCAAAGCCGCCTTCCTGGAAGGGTCATGCTCCAGTGATCCAACCACCTTGGCACACAGGAATAGTAATTAAGCAAGTAATCTCGACATATCGAGCAAAACATCACGTCACCTCCAGCTCAATCTAATCTTCCGACGAGGTACAATGATCCCGCAAAGCCGGATTGGGCAAACATACAACATTACTTTTGCTTCTAGAGACGAAACGGGTAGAGAAAAATCTAAAGCTTCCAACCAACATAGGCAGAATCTAAGAGTCGAAAACACTAGAGATCCGGCACCAAGATACACAGTATCAAGAAACCAGTAGCAATTCGACGGCCCGCCCTACTTCCTCGAGCATGAACACGGCAATGGATTACTAGTAGAGAACATACTTGGTTGGAGGAATCGCATCATTACCTTTGAAGCCGCTGAATGGAGTCGCAGCAGCGAGATTTGGAGGGCAAAGAAGATTCTTGGGCAGCCTACCAGATCTCCTACCCCTCATCTTCCTTAAATAGACGCGAGCCTTTGTCTTGTGATGAAATTTGTGTGGCTCGTATCTTTTGCAGAATAACCCCTTTAGAAAATGAAACTTTCGTGTAGGTGTCCGAAAGGATTTGACTTGTATAAAAAGTTGAGATCCCCTGCTTTCTGACAGTAGTTTTTTTTAATTTATTTTTTGCGAATGCCAGTAGTTTATTGCTCACAGTTTGTTCAGTTCTTGGGGTTGGTGGCAGTAACCACCGAGATTTGTTTTATCTGGGTAAATAATTCAGAAATTTTTAAATATATGATTGTACTACCATCATGTTACCATCATATGTTCGGATTATAACTATTAGCAACCAAATGCCATCGTTTTCACTAGTATTTTATTTGTTCCAACCTATTGTTACGGTTGCACACATACACCAGGTTTGCTTTTATACTCTCTCCTTTTCAAAATATAAAATGTTTTAGCTTTGTGAAAAAAGTGTATCTAAATCTCTTTTAGTTTTTTTAGATAATAGGCCATAGGCCCGACGTTAAATTAATAACGCCAAACGGCGAAAGGATACATGGTACTGCACTCAGCTTACACGAAAGAGCACCCACCCACACAAGAAGGTAAACCACGAAGCTACAC